>OY728132.1:558045277-560545277 GCA_963277665.1 Viscum album | reverse complement strand
TATATATACTGAAAAGAAAACTCGGTCTACCTTATTAAACTTCAATTTCCTATGATGAAATTCTATATATGAGTGCTTTGTACTCTAGGATATCCTCATCCACTACCAGAGGACCTGGACATTCTATGTTATCACCTGCACCATATATGGGAAGAGAAGAGATGTCTCACCAATATTTTTCTAGAAATAGGGTGACTTGAAAATTTCCACCAAATAAGGCCTCAAAAGAATTCATTATAATGGTAGAATGATAGATGTTGTTTTATAAGGACAATACCAAAGGAATGTGATCATCTTATATAATGATTAGAACCAATGTTCTCCTTTGGAACGTTATGTAATGATTCTCTCTATCATGCAATCTATACGGTGAATCAACTATGGATATTTGATCATGTGTAACCTCACAATTGATGTAGCTCAGCTGAGACACTCTCAGACACTTAATATGAAAAAGGTGTAAAATAATTGTTTGATGAGAAGTTGTACCCTCCAACTCCTCCAACGTTAACTAAAGAGAAGATAACTGCTTTGATGCTTCTTACACTAGGTGATCCGGATACTTCTTACTAAGGGAATTATCTACAACATGGATAGTCCCAAGAGTATAGAATTTATCTATATATTATTCTTATAGGTACTCCAACCAACAACATTGTCTTAGGATTAAGTCTATCTGTGGAGTCCCTTCTCAATCTTGTGTTCTTGGAAGTAGCCATACCAGATCATATCGATGGAGTAGCGCATAGGTTCTGTAAACCTATCCACCAACAAAACCACCACCATCCCATCCCTAATTATGGTTAAGATGTTCCTAAATCAAAACTGATCATTTGTAGTAGGGGTATTACTCCTCATGGTAAATTCACTTGAAGTCTTCCCACAAGAGGGTTGAAGGATCATGAATTTTTCTTTCTAGGCTCCAACAACGCCCAACCACTATGTGGAAAAGTATGGCTACCGAATCCACCATCTAATCTATTAGGTCCGAATAATACTAATGACATATTTCAATATCTCTTTACAATAATCTACTACCTAAGAATCTGGATCGCTGTAGAACCTCACAAGTCTCTCACATTGGAACTCATATAGAATGACAAGCCGGTGCACTTCCTAAAATGTCTCTTCTAGAATGATCTTCTTTTCAACTGGGGGATTTGTTTTTACATACACACATAAAGGTATGGAATCATGTGATAGACCCTAACCATAGTATGCATCATTCATAAAGACATCATCATGAACCCGAGTTGGTATCCTTGATTTCTGTCATTACAGAGGAATCCTGAATGTTATAAAAGTGTACCATGTTCAGATGAGAATATATATATTAAAAATACAATTGGGATCTAAATCTAAAATTAAATTTAAAGAAAAAATGTTATATTATTCGTAAATTGTTTATCCCTTTAATAAATGTCTCATCAAGCGGTGTTGGAAAGAAAGTGGATGTGGTCTAGGTTAATGGATACATCTGCTGGTCGCACCATCACTAGAATCCCTAGCTTATAAGCCTCATGCGAGACACATTAACACTCTTTCCCTAAAACCAACCAAATTTTATTAAGGGGAAATATCTGAAAATATTCCCAAAGGGTTAACGTTCTAAAATAGAAATTGTTCATGACCCAACTCAAGATGGGGATCAAGCTTCAACTACTACAATCCGAACCCCATAGGCTAGGGGTTTCCGACAAGAATCAAAGGAAGAACTAAACTCATGGAGTAAATTTACTGAGTATATGTATGAACACACACAAACAAATCAATTAAAAACTTCATAGAGAAAAAAATAAAAGATGCAACACTTCTATAAATTAAATAAACATTCATGGTCCTCAATATAGTATGATGTATGGTAGTGTAAAATAAAAAATGGGAAAAATAGGTGCTCAACTATAAATGTGTCCCAACCTGATAGAAAACTAGAAAATTAAAATAGATGAGAGAGCATGGCTCATGGATCCCATGCTACAACCACTTTACATAATCCAATAACCATGTATCCCTATGTACCTTATATGTCATGGTCAACCATTCCGCCATCTTCATATGTCAGAAAACATTTAGGAAAATCCCATGAAAGGGTGAGTATATAAATCGCTAATATAAATCCCATAAAGGGTGAAGGGGGAGCAGTAATAGATACATTATAACCATAAATTAGTAGATATAGAAATGTTTTCTTAAATATTATAGCTCAATCAAACAAGATAGTGAATGAAAATTCATCTAAACAAAATAATCACAAAACAGTGAGAATATAAACTTCTCATTGAGTATTCTCTACATATAATATGAGAGTAAACTCATCCAATTGTGATGATAAATACACTAAAATCATGTGGAATACCCCATGGGACTTCACCTCCACTATTTGAAGAGTAACCAAACCCCAATGAGTGGTTACTAAATAAGGATATATATATACTCAATCAATGAAACACAAAAGAAATGGTATGTGATCTCTATCTCACAGCTCATCCCAAGAAGATGAGTAGCCCTCAGTTCTAGAGGATGTGCATCTACGATTCCTAGAATATCAAAAAATCTAAATTTGAAACAGAAGTCTAGGTAACTAAATCACATCACATTGTTACTATTTTATTTGGGAAGGAATGATTTGTTAACATGGTTTTAGGCCACATCCCAAAAACATGTCTCAGTGCGGAAAGCATACCTCTTCCTTGTGAGCCTATAACTATTCCCTACCATGTCATGTAATTACATCACACAGTCAAGGGGGTGTACAATTTCCATGTAGAGGACCCGTACCCTATAATGATAAGTGGATTTGACTCCATGAATGTATAACAAGTATGTAAGACCCACACCCTTTTAAGACATGGGGGTAATGTCTCTTATGATAGAGAACCAAATCCCAGGTATGATTGTGGAATACCATCTCTATCTATAGAATTATTATAGAGGACCCTCTCTCTGATGCGATAGAGGATTACTGTCTCCATTGATAGAGGACCCACACACTAATATATAAGTATATTACAATCCATATCTATAGAAATAGTATGGAGGACACATGCCATGAATTTCCAGGGGAGTATTGCTTCCATGGATAGATGATTCGTACACTAATAGGACACTAGAGTACTATCATTACGTTAACATGAAATTTTGAGGACTCGTATATTGATATAATAGTGGAGTACCTTCTCCATGGATAGGGGACTCACACACAGATACAATAGAGGATTACCGTCTCTATCTAAACATTGTCACAATCCTGGCCAATCAATTAAAACATAATGAATCACCTAAAAATGAATCACTCTGGGAACATCTAACATCATATATCAAATTCCACTAAATATTCCACCATTTCATTCTTTGTGAAAAAAACACAGGATAGGCTACTTGTGGTCCATAAACGTAGTCCAAATAAAAGAGATACATACCAATGAAGTTTCCTCAAAATGAGGTACATGGAATGTTAGAGACTGGGATGGCATGTGGTCATTCTTTTCTTCATAGCCATGTCCACACCAGAACATGGATTTATGACCATGTAGCACAACATGGTGTGTATGGGTACTACACGGAGTGTCTCAGCACCAATCCCAAAAAACACATGGGGATCATCATCAACATCAGTTAAAAACACAATTTAACTGATTTAACTATTCAAACGGACCTAGGTTATGAAATGTATCACACCATTAAAATCATACTGAAAAAATGATCGATATAATCCATTCAGTTACATCAATTGGACACCTAGTGAAAAGGTTGTGTTTCACTACGTCACACTAATATGATGTTTCATGATCCTGATCCACAAGAACAAATTAAATGCCTAAAATTTATCTTAAAATGTCCACTGTAATTTCAAGTCCACAACATTGTAAATGGATAATCATTTTTACACTATATGTGGGAGATATTCCTGATACCAGAATCTATAATAATAATAATTTTTTTATAAATGGGTGTTTTGTTGACCCGTGACATGAGTCTGAGATCGGTATCCATCATCAGTCTCAAAATGACCATTTCATTTCTATGATCACAATGACCCTAATGTTTGGTCATTTAGATATGTTTCAAAAGAGTTACGACCGAAAAATGTATTTTCATCAATCATGTTAATAATATTATTATATTTAATTATTATTTTTCTCAAATGAAGAGTGATACATGAGCAACCCCGATCTCCTAATATGCACAACCCCTTTCTATACCCACAACACATATATTTAATTTTATTCTTTTTTAACTCCATTATATTAATAGTAATTATAATGTTATTTTCAAAACAAATTATATGAGGTGCATATCCTACAAGATGGTTCCCACACCCCCATCGAATTTATTATTCATTTCCCTAATTGAATTTTGCATTTTTCTTTATTTAAAAAAACAATATGAATTAAAACCACTAAATTATAATGTATTCTCCTTATTAAATTAAAAACATTTTATTTAATTAACCACAAAATTTATGGCACAATCATTATTATTATTTAATATAATAATAATAAAAATACACCTTTCAATTTTTATTAACAGGTGGACATTATTAACATTAATTATAATAATTATTAACACATAATACATTGACCATGTCTGACCACCCCATCAATGACTTGAGTTTGGCCATCATCACATCCATTCCACACAATCTCTAATATAAGATCCCATGCATGTCCTCCACTATAAATCATCCCTATCATACCTCTTGTAATCTTCGTTTTCCAACTGAGGGAACATGGGTTATCGACCTGATTCTAAATCACCTCTGACCAAAAAACACACACCCAAAGTAACGATCTCATCCATTCACCAAACATAATTCATCTTATATATAATAAACACCAAAGTAGTTGATTTAAATGCCGTTCCTTCCATCATAATGAATATAAGGTTTTTATCACACTCGAACCCACCTCACCAATGTTGCATTATTACCTTGTAGTAAAATAATGAAAAATATGAAGAATGGTGGGGGAAAAGAACCAATAAAAAAGGTGATAAGAATTATTGGATAATTGTTCATTTCCACCGATTTCACATATTTTAGATTTTTGTCTCTAAGATGGCATAACAAGAAATAAATTTAAAGGATATGTTTTTTGATACTTAGACTCATGTAGATGATCAAATTAGTTCAGATCAACGACAGATAATTGATTGTGCTCAGAATTATAATTATAAGAAGTTAAAAACTACATATAAGATGTCATATATCATTTGTTGGTTAATCACAGATAAAGAACACTTTCACTAATTATTTTGGAGGAGATATTGTATTTTTTGCTTCCGAATATTCTTGATCGTAGAGTTTCATCGACATTTTATTTGATTTGGAAATGGAATGGTGGAGTGGAGAGATATCTGATGATTCCTAGGTTTTGAGACATTCCCTATAAAAAATTCATATAAATTTATTTATATTAATTTGTATTATGATAAATTATTTTAATTAAGTAATTAAATAATTAATTAATCCACATTAATGTAACACATATGAGAAAGGCATCTGAATGACAAGTAATAACTCATTTTTTATTAGTCATATGGTAAATACCATGTTCCAAACCTAATCACAGTCTTGAATTTCCAATCCAATAAAAAATTTAAGAGTTAACTAATTTTCATTATGAAGATGTACACACGCAAAAAAATATTTAATGTTTTTTTAAATATAATTTCATGCACATAAGGCCTTGGAATCCCACACTGTATCAGTTACTAGATCAAGAAATATATATAGAAATATTATAAATTTTTACCAAGAAAACACCAAGTATTTATAGTACATACCCAAAATCAGATAAATACTCGACATCTCAAGAAAAAACAAGTCCCCTAGAAAATGGTACAATCCAACACAAAGCTCAAACCCCATATATTTATAGATATTTTTTTCCAGTAACCCTAATGTTCATTAATCATCATGGCCTCGCAAAAATGATATGCTACTATAGACATACCATCTAAAAAACAAAGATGATATAATTTTATTTTCACTTATATCAAGGAAATTAATAACAAGAATGGAATCCATAGGAATTATACCTCAAATTGTTTGTAGTGTAGCCTCACCACCTCCATGGTTATACTGACCTATATGGAGATGACCTTCCCATCAACCCTGGTCCCTAGTTTGAATTCTTGGTGTTACAATTCCCTTCTATTATGTATGCTCTCATCCTATAGTACTATGATTTCACCCTATATCTGTATGGATAGTGGAGCTCCAACTCTCTATCTAATATAGGAAACTAACCCCCTTTCTATAATCTACATTATCCATAATCCTCCATCAATGGATAGTTATCAAGGGTTCCTAAAGAAACTTTTCATAATCCCTATTATTCGGCATGCACATTACTCTAATGTTGGATATGGGAACTAACCCTGAATGTGTCCTGACATACCAAACTAATAGAGAAAGACCTGATCGACACCATGAGAGTGTAATACTTTTTTCAGACTACTATTCATTCTACTAGCCTAGTGAATATTTCTGAATTGACACTTACATAAAAATTCACACCAGTAGTCCATCCAACTAATAAAACAAGTGCCCCAAATGAATCCTCCACCAAGATAACTACAAAAATAAGGGGCCGATTCACCACTTCTTCAATCCTCTATATATGGGTGATCTTCAGTTGGGAAAGAATCTTATATCTAAGTCCATCCAGAAAACAACTTTTCATATTGGCCTTGTCCCCTTAAAATGTTTGAGAAAAAAATTACAAGTTTATGAGGTGGCCCTAGTAATCCATCACTAACATAGTTCAATACATCCACTGCATAAACATTATGACATGATCTTGTCTCAAATTCTCTTGATATAAGTCTTCCAAAAAAATTCCTATAAGTCCTTCTATATCACACCCTTATCCTACAGAGTCTAAATGAAGGTATCCCACGAAAACATTTCTAGTATCCACTACATATATGATACTAGATTGACTCTCTTCTATGCATGAGCCTCTAAAGGATCAAAAATCATATGGATGGACTCCATATAGAACTCTACAACCATAGATCCACTATCTCTTGAAAATTCTGTAAAGTATTCCAACTAAAAATCTCTAGTCCGATAAAACATACTAGAAAAAACTATCCCCAGGTCATGATCCATCTAATTCAAGAAAAGTGAAATATTCTGACATAACTACTCATATCATCTATTAAACTAGATCACTATGTTCCCCTGCTATATTTATATAGGATATTCTTTTGGACTTCCTCTTTTGACCCAACCAGTAAAGGTCATCATTGTGTAATTCCTCTGTAATTCCAAAAACAAGTCATATAACACATAAAATTAAAAATCATGTTATTTATAAAGAATAAGTCCCTTTACCACACATAAAAAACCAATTTCCCACACACTATCCCCATTTAAATTGTTACATATGGAAAAATATTCAAAACTATCCTCACCATTATTCATTTTCTAAGATGGTGTAAACCGATATATATATTCACAAGCCATAAATTAGAGAGTTTTTTAAAACCATATCCACACTCACCATGTAAATTCACATTCATAGGCACATTTACCATTTCACAACTTGTTTTAAGAGATAAGTTTACTCATTAAAAACCTTTAAAATGTATAAATTAAAAACCATTCATTAAAATTATTTCCTATTTACCCACCTGTATCCTCTTTTCTGGAAAACATTTTCCTGAAATTTTCGAGAATGTAATATGAATCCTACATTTCATGTAATACACACACATCTCATGTGTTCCTATAATGATGTATGGAAGCTATTTCCATAGGATCCTATAATGAAGCATGAATGAACAAACTTGTTCCACTATAGCCATCAGAAAAATTTCACAAAAAAAGTATTATCACATAACATGTTTTTCATACAATGGTGAAATATCATTCAACTATAGATGTGCATATCAAAACCATCAATCCCCACTATATGTAACTGGGTTTTCTTTCATACATGGAGTGTCGAATCCCATAAATTAGCTAAGTTCCAAGGTCTGAAACCTCCTAATATCTAATCTACTATACCCAAATAGTAAGTTGCAGAATAGAACCTCCTTTCTACCACGTTGTTACATCTCTAAACTAAATTCTAATAAGTTGTTCCATAATATGGGTTTCCATAGGACCTCTAGAATTCTTCCCCATATTCAAGAGGTTTTCGACTAGCAGGAATTGTCTAAAAAATCAATGGGGAGACTATACCCTCTTCACCAGAATAAGAAACAATAGAAAATATATGAAATAATGGAAATTAAATAAACCAAAAAAATGCAATACCGTCCATTCCAAAACAAGGTAAAAAACAATAATTATACCATGTTATTCTAATAGTTCCCAAAGATATGAAACCAAAAATAATACAAATATTTGAATCCTGAAAATGTGTTATAACGCGATGTCAAGATCATCATCCACTCAGATGAAAATAAAAAATTGACACTGTAGAATATAACCATTCCCTTCTCCTAACCTTCAAATAGTAAATCCACTCTGGCACCCCATAGAAGCTAGAGAAGTGTATGAGTACAACACAGTAGGCCACCACTAATTATGTTTAATAAATATCCAGTCTAAATGGATAGTTCATGAAAAAACTAAATAAATGTCAATGTAAACAAAAAAGAACCCAGGTACCATCGTTTGACAATGTTTACTTTAACTATTTTATCCAAATAATCCGTATTCAACACTTATTTAATGGGTTAGGAATTTTAATCATTTATTAAGCAGAAAAAACTAGTTAATTACTATGCCTAAGAGAATAAGTCAAGTTCCCTATCCCACTATGAATAAAAATTTCAAAAACCATTACATTAAACAAACCGTGGATTCTTGGTACATGTAGTCTCATCAAATTATACCATTCGGGGAATAATGTCAAGTACCTTTTTCTAACTGGTGAATTATTTGGGTGGGTTTATAGAATCATTCAATCCTGAACCATGGGTAAAGATCCTCAATTCTAATAACCCACAACTAACAATCCTTGTAAACTTACATATTTATCCATTTAAAACATAAAACATATCACATACCATACACAACCAATACACATAGCATATAAAATTCACATTTCATACAGAATATGAATAATCATACATTCTTAACCCATAAGCACATTTACCATTTACTTAATGTGGTCCATTTAACTGATTTCTGTTTCTTTAAAATAACCCATTTACCATTATCAATAATTACCATACATTTGACCATTAAACACATTCACTAATTACCATGAAATAACCCATTTAAAAATTTCAATAATTTTTATGTATTTACAAATTTAATATGTTCATAATTTCACATGTATTAATTCACATATGAAATTTTAGTAATATCAATAAGTAATTTTTCACAATCACAAAATTTCATACAACACATTCAATATTATTCTAAACAACCCCTTATGCAATTATCAATGTATAACACAACTATCAATATTCCATTTTTTATCTCAACATACATATCGACAATTTCATCAAGGTCATTACATTTTCCCAAGTAAATTATAGGCTTAACATTAAAATATTTAAAAGTTCTAAAATGTCAGAACATCTCATGGGTGACCCTAAAGTAGTCTAAACAACATAAATACATCCCATGAGAATCATGAGGGGTTCAATTCAACATTTATACAACAATTTTTTCACATCCATATAAAGCAATAAAATACACAAAAATTTAGATCCATTAACACAATTATACATACAAAAATCAATATGAAGTATATGGTATAAAACCTATAGAATCTCTAACTTGAATGCATAAATGAACCCTCACTTAACCATAACCTTAGATCTGTATTCAAGAACCATTTTAATCCCCATCCTATGATCCACTAGAAAAGGAGGGGTTTATTTTTTCAGAAAATAATAATGAAACCACAAACCCTACTTTGGAAAAGATATGAAATATAGAGATTAGACATACCTAGAGCATCAATTCTCACCTAACAACATTGTAAAATTCTAGGAATCGATGGATACTAACTCTTTTGAAGACTTGGTGATTTTGGAACATCTTTAATGAAGGATAAAGAATAATAGGGAGGAATATTGGGGGAATGACGTAAAGTATCAAACAGGGAAACAATAAAAACCAACTTTTATTGGGGCACATGGTCGAGCCAAACGGTTTTCCAAATCATGGGCCTAACTCTGTCATATATAAGTCCACACCACAAGGTTACCTAGCGAAACCATAGATTTTGAAAAAAAATTTCTTACCATTTGGAATTCTTATATTAAAATCTACACGGTTTGCCTTCAACTCCTTGCATGTTTTACATAACCATGAACCCTCCTCCTAGTTAGCATTTTTTGGATGAAAAATTAATTCTAGCTATGTGACAACCATGAAAAATTCACATGATGGATAAATTCCACTTTCTTATGTGTCTCGAACCACTAAGTCTCCCACAATCCTCTTCACATAACCAGTAATCATATTATTAACCAAAATTTGGTTATTTAAGTAAAAATTTAAATAGGGACACACCTACACAATGTCGTAGGTATTATATCAATTTTAAAACATATAAATTTTCATTTCAAAAATGCATATAGAAAATTAATATCAAAGGTATGGGAATTGATTATTAGACCACATACATCAATGACATTGACAAAGTCTCACCCAACCAGAACACTCCATTGATGTAGGACAATCAATTTTTCATTCCATAAGAGATCTGTACCTTAATCTGGGATTTTGATAAACCCATAAAGTTAAAAATGGTAAAAAAGGTTCCCTAAAATAAATAAAATAATGAGAAATATAATGATTCCAAATAAAAAATGGAATATTATGCATGAAACACCAATCCATGAAAATTATAGATTATAAAATCACTCAAAAACTGTTGAGATTTATCATAGGTTCGATATGAGAATATTTTCATGATTGAATGAAAACAAAAAGAACTAAATGATATCACTAAAATTGATGCTAAAAAAATTAGATGGTGGTTAATTCCCCTAGTGGGATTTTAATCATTTTTAGAGGGTTACATTGAAAACCCAATCACCTTATTTGAAATTTATCCCAATTAATTTTTAAGCATCATGTGACAAGATTTTATAGTGTAATATTTTTATATTGTGAAGCAGTACAACATGTGTAACTATTCATGATATGTGTTTAATGAAATTTAACTATCATGTCACTAATTTAAACACCATTTGACATTTATGCATAAAATTTTTCAGATAAAAAACATCACATTGATATTTTGAAAACCCCTTAAATACTTTAATCAATTTAAAACCCACTCTAACATAGAACGAAACAAATCTTAAAGGGAAAAAGATCAGAATAGGTCTTTTTCTTATTTATTTATATAAATAATATATATGATATTTATATAATGAATTAAATATATCTATTTATGGAACCAGGACTAATAACCATGTACTTTAACTTCTGAATCCAAATATATGTGAAAAAATAATCAATTAACACCCCAAATGTTGATGAAAATCTAATATTGGTAAAGAAAATAGGAAAACATGCTATGATTAAACAATTCATGGTAATAATAATATGAATTTTATCTTCTAATATAATTATAATAAAATTAAACTTATTATATGATTCAATAAATGAATATATTACGAATGTCAAATATAAGGTAAAGGTTTTATGTAATAATCTCACTCTATTTCAGTACTATTTATACTAAAATTTTGATGATTAATTAATAAGATGTATCTATCATTTTTTATTTTATTTTTCTAATCCAATGGTTATTTTTGTAAATTAGAAGTGTTTATTTCATTTTCCTCTCCCTATATAGTCAGTAGTAAAAAATGAATATTTTTATAGATAGTCACCATTGTTTTTTTATTCGGTCATGATTTTTTTTCTTTTAGTTCTATATTTTAAGTTAAATTTTTTGATGAATTTTTTATTTTCATAATATTATCTAATAAATTAATTTATACACATGATTTAATATCTATAAATATATTTAAAATGAATCTTATTAAAATTTTTGAAATATTGTTCTTTTTTCATAATGTGTGAAATGAATTATTGTTTTAAAATTTATTAAAAAAAATTTCTGTATATAAGTATTGATATTTTCCTTTATTTTTTACTTTATATGATTCCATTTTTCATTTGAATGAAACATTTTCATTTTATTCATGATTATTTATATTATAAATAAGTTATTTCAAAATGAAATGATTATTTTCTTCTAGAAATGGTCTTGTGATGTTTAA
Source organism: Viscum album (assembly GCA_963277665.1). NCBI lineage: Eukaryota > Viridiplantae > Streptophyta > Magnoliopsida > Santalales > Viscaceae > Viscum > Viscum album. The sequence continues at coordinate 560,533,061 of OY728132.1, read as the reverse complement.
ATGTGATTTCCTCTATATAAACGACCTTTGATGAGTCATAAAAGTTATTATTAATATAATCTATTGATTATATCTACCATATTACACTAGATGAATTGGAATCCTTCTTGGATTTTGATTGACCTGGGAATGTATTAAATTTTGAAAATGGATTTTTCAATATGAATGTTTATATTGATTATATATTCAATTTTTATCCATTTATTTGATATAAATAATGCATTGGACATTGTAGTTGATCAGTGGGACCCATTATACTCATAGATTAATTGAAAACTCTCATTAGATAAAATATTATTTGAATCTAAAAAAATTGAAGCATATTTAAGTATGATTTCAAGTATTTTGGTCTTGACTGTACAATTATAATTTCTAGTATTATGAATTCAAGCATTAGGAACTGTGTTATTGATATCCATCAGATTAATTATATTTTTATATCATCCATGGATATATTTATGTTTTATGATAATATTTATATGAAATAATTAATTAATTATTAACACATTCGGATTATTCACTCTTTATTTATTATCTAATATATATATTTTGTCACGACCCACTCCCCACAAAGTGTACCCCTCCTAGGCCGACAATGTGAAATGGGAGGTAATGACCCCTGAGTGCCGCCTCCAGCAGGCCCCGTGTTGGCGACTAGCACCGAGGGTATAATAAACACACAAATGGGAGGCATTACCCTCTAGGAGAACACATTCGGAAGAGAGTGATAAGACAGACACAAACCAACTCCAAATCAGAACTAAAGTATAAAAGAAAACCCAAGTGCATATGTAATGTCCTGAAAAGGTACTACAACTAAAAGGGGAAAACTGCAAGTACCCAAAAGAAAGTAAAAATAGCAGCGACCACAAGCCTGAATAACTCCTGCAACCATAAGCTAGTAGTAACCAGCCTGACCTCCAACCAGATCCATGTGACCTAAAAAATAGTTTATGTATATGTAGGGATAGTATAAGAGCATACTAAGTAGGATCCTCCCCGAAGACTCTCATGCAAAAGTAAAGAAAGCATGCTAAAGCACAGTGAACAACAATGAAACTAACTCTTCACCTAACATGTATACTATGTTCCCAACCTCACCATGGCTACTCTCACCATGTAATTCATACAAGAGTATAGAATATAATAATGAATATCAAGGGTAAACCGATACTACTTCCCCTCTGGTTTTCCGCTTTTCCCTAAGGACATACGTCCTGGGCATATCTCTCTAAAGGCTTGGCCGTATAAACTTTGGCTAAGCTCCACAATCTGCACCACGTGCATCACAAAGGCTTGCCCGTAAACACCTTGGCTAAGCACCACACCATCCTCACAACCAAATGTAACTAGGTAGTTTCCGGGAGCCACCACAGCTCACATAACGTGTATCATATGTTGGATATTATACCTCAAGCCATTACAACCCATAGACCAAGTAAGGATCCTCAAGCCATCATAGCCCATACAGGATACTCCTATAGTAGTCCATAGGACACTACATCTAGAATATATGTGTGTGAAATAACAACAAGCGATTACAGCCCACTACATGCATATATGGGGAAACTAACCGCTGTGCCAATGGCACTAGTATCTACCTAGAGAAGAGAGTGGGTATAATGGGGGTAGTCATCCATTCATCCTCCTACCATAATGTTGGAGAAAAACACCCCCCAAGGCTCAGAATCCCTAGGGTGTCAGTTTCCCTTACTGATAGGGTGGAGTAGCGTATAGAAACTCAAAAAGTACAGAATATAATTTTACTCAAAACCACACTATGGGCATAACCTAGTCTTAGACACAATGGTAGCTAACGTCTCCCGGACTCCAGGATGCCACTTCTATGACTAGGTATCTATAAGCACACATCTAATTAAAGAACTTCATTAAATTACTTCATCCCAATTTTTCATCAATTCCCCTTTACGTTAATTAATTCTTTTCACATTAATTAACCAAGAACAATTCCACATTAGGTTCCATTAACAACACATCCAGAAACCACTGTCCCTTCAAAAGTTCTCAACCTCATCATTAAGATTCATCAAACTCCATCCCCAAGGGTTAAAATCATTTACTCAAAAATTCATTACAGAATTACCTTCCCATATTCCCAGGCATTCTAGAAAAGCAACCTATGCTACTAAACACAAGGGGGATCAACACGGCGAGTAGACGTACTACCTGTCCAGTCTTTGCCGCCTATAATATAAGCATAGAACCATTCTTCCTCAAGTGGCTAAACATGGAAAGTATGTGGCATACCCCACATGTCTTCGCCCCTTTCAGAAGAAGGGTAAGCAAAACTAGCTGCCTTGAGTAGTGGGGAAACGTAAAACAGGTAAACAACCAAACAAAGCACCAAGCATCCAAAAAACACATCTATCCCATTCCGTCATCCCTGGTGTCCTCCCCAATACCCACATGCATAAACCGATGCATCCTACCTCCACATATCACAACACCCCTACGAGGTTGCAACACAACACATGATATCACAACACCCCTCTAGGGTCACAACACAACACAATATATCACAACACCCCTCCAGGGTCACAACACATCACAAGCAGCAGGAAAACAAACATCACAACAAATTGGACTCTTGTCCCTTTAACAAGGCACCTATCCTTCAAACAACAAGCACCAATAGATTTCAGGTTTACCAACAAACTATGTTAATCACGTACATCAGCATCAATTTGATTTACATCAATTTTGTACAACATTCACAACAACAAAAAAAGGATTCATTTACATGCCTCTTTATCATCAGCTAATTAATTATCAATTAATTCTAGCATTACATTCTTTATCAATTTCATCAAGAGCAACATGATAACAAGAAAGGCATATATATCACACTATCTATCGTATCAAGAGGAAAACTCTTATCACTGTACAAAGAAACAACATGCGATCACCAATTATTTTAATCCAGTTCGAGTATTTAATTAGGTCAATTCGATTGTGATCCAAAGGACTAGATCATGCTAACTCTACTATTGAACACGAACAATTAGAGAAGCCACGAATCCCATACCTCAAAGGTTATCGGGGGAAACCACAACGGTCAGTGAGAGCCTAAAAAAATGGGTAGATTATCCATGAATACTACTTAGATCTCCTCTCCTAACACAACCATAACCAAATATCATCATAAATGACATCCACACACTTAGATATACCCATAACAGGCGTAGATCTATGATCTTGAGAGGAGAGGCGGGGTAGATTTATGTAGATCTATGAAAGCAAACAAAAGTATCAAATACCTCGTGAAACCGGAGTTGATTCACAAAGAGAAGCCTCCAGATCTCCTCCAAAACGCTTGGGAGAGGTTCTTATACCTCCAAGGAAAGGTAATCCTGAGTTATGGCTGATTAGCAGCTTAAATGAGGTGATTAAAGGAATAACGAGTTAGATACACAATTTTAGGATCTAACTTTAAGTGCCCACACAGTTAGTCTGCACAGTTTAACAAACTGTGTGCTAACCGCGCGTTAGGTTCTACCTCGACAATCACTCCTCGCACGGTTAGTCCGCACGGTTAGACAAACTGTGCGCTAACTGTGCCTTAGCCACTGCCTCCAAGACTATCCATGCATGGTTTGGACGTACAGTTTAGAAAAACCATGCGCCTCCCGTGCGAAGGCCATAACCCTTTAGATTTCCTTAAAAGTCCACCCAAATTCACTCCAGGTCACCTTGACCTCTCGAAACACCTATAGAACGACATTTTTACAAAGGAATGGACCGGAGAGGTCCGGGACATTTCCTCCGCCATAGATGAGTCAGATACATGATGTTTTCCATGTATCACAGCTACATCATTATCTTCATGACGACTCTCACATAATCGATTGGGGAGAGACCGATGTTGATGATAATTCCACCTTTGAGGAACGACCTATGGAGATATGAGACCGCAAGGATAAGGTGTTGCACGGGTGATCCATCCCTTTAGTTCGTTTCATGTGGCGACACGGCAGCTTGGAAGAGAGTACTTGGGAACGTGAGTCATAGATAAATGCTCAGTACCCAGAGTTGTTTGATGTTTAACTCTTTTCATGTATCATTGTAACTTATGTGGCTGTGGAACATTCATGTTTATGAGATGGAATCCTTTGTTGCTTTGGTGGCTTGATCTCTTTTGAGAGGTATCTCATTGGGTGGTTGTTCAGACCCTGTTTCATTTTCTCTTTAGTTGGGTTTTGGATTCTTGAGGATTAGAATGTTTTGAGAGGTATCTGATGTAATGGCCCAGACCTCTCCAGTCCATTCCTTTGTGAAAATGTGATGCTAGAGGTGTTCCGAGAGGTCAAGGTGACTTGGTGGTGTGTTTGGGTGGACTTTTACATAAATATTAAGGGTTATGGACTTCGCATGGGAGGCGCACAGTTTGCCTAAACCGTGCGGCCACACTGTGCAAGGCTGGTCTTGGAGGCAGTGGCCAATGCACGGTCAGCGCACAGTTTGTCTAACCGTGCAGACTAACCGTGCGAGGAGTGATTGTTGTGGTAGAAGCTAACGCACGGTTAGGGCATGGTTTGTTAAACCATGTGGACTAACCACGCAGGAATATAATGTTAGATCCTAAAAATATGGATCTAACTCGTTTTGCCTTTAATCACTTTGTTTAAGCCCCTAATCAGCCATAACTCACGGTTAACTTTCCTTGGAGGTTGAAGAACACTTCCCAACCGTTATGGTGGCGATCCGGAGGCTTCTCTTCGTGAATCGAATACAGTTTCTTGAGGTATGTGATCCTTTTGTTTCGTTTCTTAGATCTATGTAGATCTAATCCTCCTCCTCTCTCGAGATCATAGATCTATGCCCATTATCGGTAGATCTAAGTTTGAGGATGCCTTTTATGAAGTGATTTGGTCTTGGTTGTGTTTGGAGAGGAGATATAAGGAGGATTAGTGGAGAATCGTCCCAGTTTCTTGGGCGTTCATTGACCGTTGTGGTTTTTCTCGAAAACCTTTGAGGTAGGGGATTCATGGATTCTCTAATTTTTCATGTGCATTCGTAGTGTTATCATGATTTATTCTATTGGATCATAATGGAATTGACCTAATTAAATACATGAATCGGATTAAAAGAATTGGTGATCGCATGTTGTTGCTTTGTACCGTGATAACGGTTCACCTCGTGATTTGATAGACAGCGTGATATATATGCCTTGCTTATTAGCATGTTTCTATTGATGAAATTGATAACGAACATAAAGACGTAATTAATTGATAATTAATTGGCTAATGATAAAGAGGCATGTAAATGAATCCAGTTTTTGTTATTTTGAATGTTGTTCCAAATTGATGTTAATCAAATTGATGTCGATGTACGTGATTAACTTATTTAGTTGGTAAACCTGAAATCTGTTGGTGCTTGTTGTTTGAAGGCTAGGTGCCTTTTTAAAGGTCCAAGAGCCAATTTGTTGTGATGTTTGTTTTCTTACTGCTTGTGATGTGTTGTGACCCTGGAGGGGTGTTGTGATATCTTGTGTTGTGCTGTGACCCTGGAGAGGTGTTGTGATATCTTGTGATGTGAATTGACCCTGGAAGGGTTTTGTGATATGTGGTGACAGGGAGGCCTTGTGGTTGTGGCAGCAGATGATGCCCAGAGAGGCGAGATGCATCGGTTTGTACATGTGGGTGTCGGGGAGGACACTAGGGATGATGGAATGGGATGTATGTGGTTGTTGGATGCATGGTGCTTTGTTTGGTTGTTTACATGTTTTACTTTTCTTCACTGCTCAAGGCAGCTGGTTTTTCTTACCCTTCTTTCGAAAGGGGTGAATACACATGGGGTATGCCACATGCTTTCTGTTTTTAGCCTCTTGAGGGAGAATGGGTCTACGCTCTTGCAATAGGCGGAAAATAATCGACAGGTAGTACGTCTACTCACCGTGTTGAGCCCCCTTGTGTTTAGTAGCATAGGTTACATTTCTAGAATGCTTGGGAATATGGGAAACAATTTCTATAATGAATGTTGGAATAAATGATGATAACCCTTGGGGTTGGAGTTTGATGAATCTTAATGATGAGATTGAGAAAATTTGAAGGGATAGTGGTTTCTGGATGTGTAGTTAATTGAACTTAATGTGGAATTTTTCTTAGTTGATTAATGTGTAATGAATTAATTAAGGTAAAGTGGAATTGATGAAAAAAATGGGATGAAGTAATCTAATGAAGTTATTTAAATAGTTGTGTGCTTATTGGATACCAAGTCTTTGAAGTGGTAGGCCATAGTCCGAGAGACGTTAACTGTAGTTGTGTCTAAGAATAGGTTATTCCCATAGTTTGGTTGTCAGTTATAGTATATTCTATACTTTTTGGGTTTCTATACGTTACTCCACCCTGCCAATAAGGATATATGACACCCCATGGATTCTGAGCCTGGGGGGGGGGGGTGTTTTCCCCAACATTCCGGTGGGAGGATGAATGGATGACTACCCCCTTTATCCCCACTCTCTTCTCTTTGTAGATACTAGTTCCATTGGAACATCGGTTAATTTCCCCATATATATGTGTAGAGGAATATAATGGCTTGTGGTTATTTCACACAAATATCTTCTTGATTTAGTTTCCTATGGACTACAATAGGTGTAACATGTATGGGCTATGATAGATTGGGGATCCGTACTCTGTGTATGGGCGGTAATGGGTTGAGGTATAATACCTGACGTATGATACACGTTATGCGAGCTGTGGTGGATCCTGGAAAATACCTCGTTACTTTTGGTTTTGAGGATGGTGTTGTGTTTAGCCCATGTGTCTGTGGGCAAGCCCTTGTGATTCATGTGGTGCGTATTGTGGATCTTAACCCATGTTTATACGGGCAAGCCTTTGGAGAGAGATACACAGGACGAATGTCATAGGCGCAAAGGGAAAACCGGTGGGGAAGTAGTAGCGGGGTGCCCTTGATATTATTTATAATATGCTATACTCTTGTATGTGTTACTTGGTGAGAGTATCCATGGTGAGGTAGGGAACATAGTATAGCTATTAGGTGACGAGTTAGTTTCACCGTTGTTCACTGTTCTTTAGCATTCTTTCATAACTTTTACACGAGAGGCTTCGGGGAGGATCCTACGTAGTGTACTGTTATACTCACACTACATATATATAAACTATTTTCAGGTCACTTGGAGAAGGTTGGAGGTCAGGCTGGTCACTACTAGCTTGTGGTTGAAGAAGCTGTTCGGGCTTGTGGTCGCTTCTGTTTTTACTTTCTTTTGGGTACTTGTAGTTTTCCCCTTCTAGTTGTAGTACTTTTTCATGACATTACATATGGACTTGCGTTTTCTTTTATACTTTAGTTCTGAGTTGGAGTTGGTTGGAGTCTATTTAATCTCTCTCTTCCACATGTGTTCTCTTAGAGGGTAATTCCTCCCATTGGTGTGATTATTATTCCCTTGGTGCTAGTCACCAACCTAGGGCCTACTAGAGGTGGGACTCGGGGGTCATTATCTCTCTTTTCACATTGCAGGCCCAGGAGGGGTACACTTTGTGTGGAGGGGCTCGTGTCATATTATTTCCACATTTACCTACTAAGAAATTGATCTCACCATTCATTATGTTTTCCATTACATATGACACTAGGGAGGGATGTAAGAATGATTTATCGGATATAACAGAATTGCTATTTAATTTCCCAGTAGTGTTCTCTAATAAATGTTATTTTATAAAATTTATTATTAAAATGATGACCATATCTAGTATCCTAAGAATTATTTACATTTTTATCCATCAGTATTTGACCTATATTTTCTTATGAATATGTATTATGATAATAATCATCATTGAATTATGACATTAATGGTGTTAAAAATTAATCTTATTTATTAAAAATCATTTGTTCCCCTAAATTAATTAAAAAAATTCTTTAAAAAAATTATTTTCCTAAAAAATTAGATAAATCATCATTTCTCACATTTTAATATCTAATCTAGGCATATATTTCGCTTTTATTTATTTTTCCAGAACAAAATTATCTTCCTCATTTCAAAAGGAACCATTATCTCCATCAACATGAGTCAAAAATTTTATTCACTGTGTAATTTTGTTAATTCTTCTTTTATTTCACTTTCAGCCCTAAATGGAACACCATCCTATTTAGATAATAGAATTATTATATTTTCTTTTTTTCCTTTTTCACTTTCATTTTTTTATTGTTTATGAAACATTTATATAGTAGCTTATCATTATCTTCATCGTGGTTTTTCTTTTAAAAAGTTTCTATCAAACATTTCTCCTTCCAAAAGATTAATGATTTGAATACGATCTTCCCTCTGTAATTAAAATTTCTTATAAATAAATTACATTATAGGAATTTGGATATTTTAACATGGTATTGGTTTCCTTATTTATATTGATATAAAATGTTTAAGGTTATATCATTATCTCATCAATTTCCAACCCGATAAATTATATCAATACATGATCATTTTCATTTTTTATATTCCCATCCAGTAATATATCTCTAATAATTTCCAATATAACCAAGAATATATAATTTTCTTTTTTCTGGAAATTTTCCCAATTATCAATACATTAAATATGAAATAATTGCATAGAATTATTAAGAATGATTTAAAATTCGTCTTTCACAATAGTAATGTCTTTAAGACTCCACTCATTTCCTCATATAGTACACATGATCTTATTAAAACCAATAAATAATTAATTAGTTAGTTCACTTAGTTGAAAAAATAAATTCTTAAGTTATGTCCAATAAATATATAGCTGATATTCCTTGAAAAGTTTATCAGAATCATATACACTATAAATATATTACATTATATATATTTTTTATATCATAACCATAGAATATTTTTACAGCCTCTTCATGAGTGATAAAAATAGTTCAATTCTAACATGATCATTAATATTAATATTATTCTGGGTTGTTTTTGAAAAAACTCCATAATTATTCAATAAAATGAATATATAATAATAAATCCAATTTATAGAATTATTAAATAAATTTTGATAAGTAACCTTGTTCAAATTACATAATTGAATTATTATTCATTTAAATCCTGGGTATACTACATCATTTAGAATGATTATTTTTTTATGATAAATGTAAAAATAACATGTCATGGAAGATGGTGATATTGAATCCTTCAAGGAGAAAAATCTATAAAACCAATTAAATATCCAATATAAATTGAGAAATTAAGACATGATATGGGGTGTGCCATTATTATGTAACCCTTTTAATCATATTTTTCATGATTTAAATATAATAATTATTTATGAGTATAAATGTTTCCATATAATATAATCTACAAGATATATTTCCATTGAAATTCTCACCACACTGGGTCCTGTACGAACAACAAACACTACAATTTTATAATGCTCGAAATATATTGATCACCTCAAATGTTAATAGTCATAAATATTAAATACCCCTATTCTATTTAATGAATCATAAAAAATGAATAAATTGGTGACATGACATCATATATCCACTTTTTTAAAATATTTTTATCTCTTTTTTAAAACATTATTTACAAAGTGTGTAAGAAAATAATGACAAAATCTGGGAATGACATATTAAACTCTAAATAATTAATGTGTTAAGATATCTATATTTATGATTATTTTTTTCTACCCAAATTAGTTAATAATAATTTAATGGTTATTTTATTATCAAGTTCACATTTAATTTTTTATGTGGTCCAACCCAATACAAGGTAATATAAAATAATAATCCCCAAAATAATAATCAATGGTCTATTTTTTGGGGGGGAAATAGCTATAATCCCCTAAAAAACATGTATGGAATAATTAAAATTCTATTAGAATAAAATATGAGGAATTGGTTATTATATAATAAATTAGATATCTTTTGAGGCACAGTAAAACATTTGTGGAGTTCTTAAGAATTTTTTTTATCTTTTTCGCATTAATAATTTTTTTGGTGCCTTGTATCAAGATTCTAATAGCCTCTAATTCTTATAAAAATATCTATGAACTCATAAATATATCATTAAGTTAAATATTATGTTTTTACATCATCATGATATAGTAGAAAAGTTTATCATTGTTAGTGATTATTTTTCTACAAAGTTTTTAAACTTCTTAAGCATGTCAAACAATTGAGGTAGGATTGTATGACCTCCACCTTTTTTCTCATAATCTATTTTTCATTCATAAAAATATAGTGTAATTGATTTTTTATTGATTTATCCTTAATTTAATATGATCATTTTATATTTCATCTATAAAAAAGAACTCCAATAAAAAATATATATTTAAGGGAAAATGAAATATAATACTCAATAAAAAAATATATTTGATAAAAATAATTGCCTTAATAAAAAAACCATGTACAAATAATTTGATTTAAATGGTCTATATTAAAATGAGATATTTTTAACCATACATCAATACATAAGGTGTTGGTTCTGATAGTAAATTATTTCATCTTGATAATTACAAATTCACTAACAGAATTATTAAAGGGAATTCGATAATTATCACTTCATAAAAAATATTACAACTAGTTTAATTGATTTTTTCTCATAAAATTGGATTTAAACATATAATAGTAATTCATTAAACCCTATATGTGTATCCAAACATAATAAAACAATCATTATTCTAAAATAATATTAATAGACATTTATTGGTTTTCATTTTTATCCATCCATTAATGATCTTATAATTTATATCATGGATTGATAATTTTATCATGATAAAAAAATAAGAAATTTTTAGATGAAATCATTTTCTATTTGATGTTATAAAATATTTATAAGTGTTCAATATATTAACATAGTGTGTGATTTTACATAAACTATATCATTTAATGTATAATTATAAGGTTAAAAATTAATAAATAAGTCACAAAAAAGTAAAATATTCATTATAATAATAAACATTAAAATAACTATATTAATTAAAATTTAATAAAATTTAAAAATATAAAATGAAAATATCCAATTTGAGTGTAATTTTGGATAATAAATAATAAAATAAAACCCTAAAATGATATAACCCACTCCCATATGAAAATATATTTTAAACCAACACACTATCATAATAAATTACTAAGGGTCATTCATATATAAGGTAACCTTTCATATAATTTCATGATATGAAATAAAATATTTATTTATATAGCTTTTGAATATACATAGTGTGAGTATAATATATTTTTTAGGATTAAACAAATGAGAAAATGATTTCAATGTAATGATTTCAATCTACGAGTAACTGTAAAATGAAATAATGATTATTAATTTAATTAAAATGAATCAAATTGATACATATTAACCCTTAATTACGATCTCAAAAAAATCTCAAACTATTTCATGACATTTATTATGGTAACACTATATATTTTACACAAATTAGACATATATTTAACATTTTATTTTTTATAATATAACATAATAATAAATTTCTCACTATTTAATACTAAAAATTTACATTTAATTTATGTTTTGTATATATTAACAAAAATAAAGATAATTTCCATTAAATTCAACTTCTAACACTGTATATACCCTTCTTATTTCACTTGTGGTGTAATATATCCCTTGAAACCCCCATCTCATTTATCAAATAACATAAAATATGATATTTTCTTATCACTCAATGCATACTATATGCCATGATATTCACTTTTCACTGACAGTATAATACATACCTTGATATTCCCTTTCATTTTGTAAATAATATATCTCATGATATTACCCTTTCACTATAGGAATAATATAGCTCAGGAATATTCCCTACAAAAAAAAAATTTAACAAACAATTTTTGTACCATTATTTAAATTTTAAATGTATTGAATAAAAAATTAACAAAATAAATTCAATAATATAATTCTACTTCATCCTTGAATAAAATTATAAAATATAAAAAAAATTTATGAATCCTTGAAAATTATTTTTAAATTCAATGTTATGTCTTCCTAAAAAAATTTACATCCAAATTAATTAAAGTTATCACTTTATTTTTTTATAATTTTTGTTAAATGTTTACTTAGTGATGATGATGTAATGTAGATATTATTGTTTACTATGGTGCTATATTTTATTATAAAAACTTTTTTAGAACATGAATCACATTTAGGATTAGGTGAAATTAGATGTTCAAGGTTAGAAAGAAGGTAATTCTGAAGTGTTTGGATGATAATTGGTGGTGAAGACTTGAGTGTGAAACTATTTAGATAGAAAATATTCTTATTTAAGATCTGGGGTTATGATAACCACGTAATAGGGTGATATATAATGTAAATGAACTTTTAGATAGGATTATTTATTTATATAGGATGTCATGTTTTCATGTGTCAAAAGAAAATGATTTGGGTAGATGATAAAATGGGCATATTATTGTCACCCTCAAAAAATCCTTATACACAATAGATATTCTAACTACCATATTTTCATAAGTGACCTGGTCATGGGTTTTGATATACAAATTTAGGAGAGGACTTATTATATCATGTTCATGTAATTATATTTATTTATTAAAGGATGAAAGAAACAATTTTTTTATTTAGGGTGTAGGATATTGGACGTAGGTCTTTCAATATTATGCATGAAAAATGAGATATATTTTATTACATTTACATATCAATGTGGTCAAGGATTAGGTATAGTTTCAAGAACAATTATTTTAGTTGACCATCACTATACTTCTGTAACCATCACAATTTCATAGCCAGTTGTAAAAATAAAATCATGTATTTTTTAAAAATTTTCTTATATATATAAAATGTGACACTGTAACTAAAACCATCATTTTACCAAAGAATACGATGGGTTGAAAAATGGTTTTATTTATCAATTTTATCATTTTTATGGGGTGTACATTTTATATTTTTATGGTTACTGAGTTGGAATATTTAAATCGATTTTTTTAAAAAAATTGTTGTCTTTTAAGATACTATGTTTTGTGATAATGTCTAATTATGATAAGAGGTGTACTAAAATAATAGTTGAGATAAATTCACCTAAAATAAAAAAAGAAGTGTATGGATTCCTTATAATATTATTTCATAAAATTGAAACACTTTGATATAAAAAAATTATATATTCTGGAATAGGGTGAAGACTTATTTAGTAGATGAAATTATGTTCTCTGAATATATATTTTTATTATTATTAATATGTATGTTTTTTAGTTATGATATATTAGTTATTAAATTAAAAAAATGTAATTTTATGAATTATTTAGTTTTTTTAATATTTAATAACATATTCTAGGTGATAATAAGTTATAACACCCAGTATATTCTTGATAATAATAATTTTTTAAAATTTCTCTAAACCTATATATTTTAATATTTTCGGGAAATTGGAGTATTTTGAGAGGTTTTAGGGGTTCTTGTTTTGAATCTAGAAATAATATTGAACTGAAAATTAAATAAAATGGATGGCAATGCCTTAAAATAATTTTTTTCAACATGAAGGCTGACTTAAGGGGTAGGTCTTATATCACAGCCATGGGGATTGTACTCTGAATCCAAATCTATAAAGTGAATTATTCTTTTAATAGTGGGGTTATACTATATCTATACCTAGTAATGGAAATTAAAGATAAAACATGAGTGTGATCCTTGTTAAGAAGATGTTCCGTGATTATTATGATTATCCCAAAGTAGTTTTTGTGTGAATTTATTAAATTTTAAATTAAATTTTATTGAATGACATAATGGTTAATGAAAAATAATCTAGTTTTCCATTATTTTATTTGAAACAAAAAATTTCATCATTAATATTCATTTTCTTCATTTTTCATTTATAATATTATCTTTTTATCTACAATAAAGTTTCATTTAATCTCAGTAGTTTACTTAGGTAATCATGTAAAAAGTCTCCACTGTTTTCTCTATTTTTCATTTAGTTTTTCTATGAATCAAAATATATAAAATTTCATTTTCATTTTTTGATAGGTTCTATAAAAACAATCAATAAAGCTGAATAGAATATAGTTATTTGACATATGGGGCCCTGATTGTTCTTAGTTAGTGGTCCCTTGTTTTCCATTTAGTCATTTCATGTGTACTGTATGTCATAATAAATATAGGATGTTCCAATTATCTCACTTAACAAAAAACCCAATGAAATGTATTTTCTCAATTTTAATGAAATATATTGGAATTTTAAGCCTTGTGAGTGATCTTATGAATAATGGATATTAAAAAAATCATCATCACTGACCTTTGATCATTCAAAATGAAATATTCATTGATTAATATTAATCTAAAAATAGGATTTATTCATCACACATGAAACCATGAGCCTCATATTTTTATCTATTTTATGATTTTGAAATGATTTGATTTATAATATAATATGATATGGGAGGCCATTTTTAGGTTAGGAACATTCAAAAGGGTGGTGTCTTGAGAAAATTACCCTTAATGTGTCAGATAATTGTAAATTCTTTATTTTAGATTAGTATAATAAAACATTCATATTAGTGGCATCTCACATACATGAAATGGTCTTGTGATATGTTATTCAGTATATTTGTAATGAAATGGTGGAATATACAACCCTTTGTTATACTATGCATATACTATTTCATCTACCTAAGGATGCTTATTTTCAGTGAATTGTACACTTTTAAGAGTTATCTTGGGGTGTACCATCCATATATGAATTTATTTTTGGGTTAATCCAACCAAAAAAAGTGTTATTATTATTACACCTCCCACCTTGAGGATTATAATAGAAGTGCATCATCAAACTATATAACTGGTATAAATGGTTAATTATCAACATATGCACTTGTATTAATAAAATATCACCCCCCTAATAAGTGGTATCACTAATAAGATATACAACAGGTTAAGATTTATTGTCGGTCCATAACTAATTTAGATACTAGTTCGGATGATATATCGTATACCTAGATATGTTGGAACTTCATTCACCGGGTGATGGATAATTTTCTCTAGGTAATGAATCGGTGAGGTATATTTCCCTTTTATAGGATGAGATGGTGAATCATCATTCACTTTGTCGATGAAATATCACTGATATTATGGACACTATTTATGTGAAGAGATGTTTGTACAAATCTGCAACAAACTGCAGAGACATAGATTTCACAAGAACATGAAACATAATCTCTATTATGTATTTATAAAACATGAGTTAAAGAGGGAACTCTTCTCTCTATCTACATGATTTGAAACATATAATGTGGTATCATGTTTTTTTGATCACTCACAAGATACATTAATTCATATGAAATTGATAATCTTATTAATCCACCATTTACATGTTCCATGTTTATGTATTTTTGTGTAGATATTAAATTATGTTATTAAAATTATCATCATGGGGTTGAAAAAAATAAAATAAATTAAAAGAAGAAATTATTTTTTATTAACTCGTGATGAATGATGTTCAGTGGTACAATTAAATATAAATTGAATAAAATATTAATACTAACTGTATATGAATCACTGAAGATCCCCATAATAATTTAAATACTTTTACCTCAAATTTTTATCATAGCTAGGTTTGATGCCATCTGTGAAGAAAAACTATGTTTTAATATTGGAAATAATGAGTATTATTTATTTTCGTATGGAGTTACATTAAATATTATTCCATAATAGATCAAAAATATTAAATAAAAATAAATTATATTATTCTATTATATATGATTAACTATCATGTTTTGAGGGAAAAAATTATCCATAAATATAATTTATAATCATGTATATTGTTTATGTTTTTATAAATTAGAATGTCTATCTTTTCAATCACACTACAAAGACAGCAATTGATCAGATAAATATAGTAAATGATGGTCTTGAGAAAAATCAGATTATTTTATTTAATTTTGTCAAATATTTTTTATTTCATGGGGAATAATTAATAAAATTCTATATGGGATATATTAGTAAATATATATTACAAAAAATGTAAAAAATTAAATAAAATTAAAATTTAACATTTAAAGTATGTATAAATTCATATAAAGGATGATGAATCAATGGGTATTATTTAATAGTATTCATAATATTATTTATCATCACAAATGGTTTTTCTATGACACATTATGATTTTACGGTATTTAAAAAGGTACTATGTATCATTTAAGTTAATTTTGATTCAACTACATTCACTCTTGAATTTTTTTGACCTCATTACATTATCACTCGAAATATAGAATAGAATATTTTTTACATATAAATGAGGAAATGATTAAATATAATGAATAAGAATAAGGAATAAAAATGAATACACTTTATATCATTAATTATTGAGAAAAACCTAATGATGTCATTAAATAATTAGTGAATTTATAAAATAATTCACATATTTGTATAATGACAATCAAAATGACTTCATTAATCTTAAGTTGTTTTTGAAATATTAATTGAATGTATAAAATAAATAATATATAGAATGTTGTAAAATATGGTTTTACTATTTATATAAATTATAATTATCTAAAATTGAATGATTATTAGTGTGATAATGAATATGAGTATTAGAAAGGGTTCTCATAGAAGAAAACATTAAATTTGAACCTAAAATTTTTACCTCCATGTTTTAAGATAAGAATATCACAAAATTATAAAATATAATATTTTGGTCTTTTATCGATATTGAAAAAAATGTTGAAGTTATGTGTGAGGAATAAAAATTAATTTAATTGTAGTAGTTTTTGTTTATTTTTAATGTGACTACTGATAATTTCACTAGTGATGAATATTATGTTAAATAAATGGTTGATCATAGTTAGATATGGTTTACACATAAATAAGAATAGAAATATTTTTCTACAAAGATCTTAACATCAGATAAAATTAATAATAATTTGAATAATGGACCTAGGACATTAAATGACATTGATTTTTCAAATGATGAAAATGATCCCATTTCATCAAAGTAAAATTATAATTTTTATTTGTTTCTCACTAAAGAGATGAATCCAAAGGTTTATATGAAAGATATGATAAAATATCAGTATAACAGAATTAAAATATTTAAAAAAATCTAAAGAATATTGAAAATTAGTTGTCCATATAAAAGTGAAACTTTTAGGAATTGATGTACGAACATAGAGAAAGAGAGGAGGTAAATGTCATGTTTATGATATCCTCAATGTTATGTCACATGTATGTTATTTACAAAATACCTTAATCAAAAATTTTACTAGTGCATGGATATGTTTATGAAATGGATTATTCTATATTAATGTCAAATTAAATCAATGTTTTGGTAAATGATAATGAATTCCAGAAATTTAAGAATTCTAAAAATCCAAACTTGTATGGGAAATTCATATAGCTAGAATAGTGAAAAATTTAACAGCGTAGTCTAATTTATAGACAGATTTTTCAGGAGTATCTTATAATTTTTATTTAAAAAATAAAATTAGAGGCTAAATTTTAAAGGATCATAATGCCTAATTATTTAAAGAACACCTGATTTATGGAATAATATTTTCATTTTACTGCTATTATAAATATTGAAGCTGAATGAGATATTTGACAGTAATATTATAGTTCAATATAAGATAGTTACATTAGTCAAAATGATTTACAATACAGGGGCGGATGGAGATTCATCCAACGCAAATAAGATATGTTTTAAGAAAATATGAAACATTTTATATAAATTTAGATAATAAATTTTAGCGATTTAATGAATATAATATATTGTATGGCCCACTCAATTATGAAATTGAAATTTTCATCATCATTTTTTAGGATCTGTTGATTATGAATTACAAAACAGAATATATTTTGATTAAAAATAATAATGGAATGAAGAAATTGTTTTTTCGGTAAAACTTGAACTAAAATATTCACAAAATGAAAATTAGGGGAAATTGGATACCAGATATTCATCTCTTATGATATGATATTTAAAGATTTTCAAAATTTATTAAAAATATATTAAAGGATACTTTGTTTATTTTTCAAATGACATGTCGCTAAAAATAAATGGAGTTAGCTCAACGAAGATAAAATATTGAAAATTGATTTTAGATAATCGTATTTATATCAATTTTTTAAACCTCAAAATTAATTTTATTAAATTTTTAATTTAAAATAAACAAATTTATTCACTAAAATGAAAATTATTTTTTAATAGTAAAAATTATTCACTTTTAATGATTAGATTATACTAAATCATATATAACATGTTTCTAGGAAATGATTCTGAATTTTATTTTCTATATGAGTATGTATAAATGGAAGGAGTTATTGAGTTTAATATCTTATCACCAATGGTAAAAGAGAATGATAAAAGTACTCATTGATACTATTTTTTAAATTTCAATTCAAAATATAATGAGGAATTGGATTAATTCATCAATTAAATATGGAAATATTTTAAAAAATTCCCTATAGAAGGTGGACACATAAACATCATTTCAATTTGATCATATTCATTTTTAAATTTACATAAATTTGATCAATAAATATTTGTATAGATTTAATTAATATATTAGTTATTAAGTAATTTAAACAAACTGCATATATTATGTTTGTAACAAAATTATCAATGTTCATGAAGATGTTTAATATAGAAACATTGTATTCTATTTTTAAGATTATAGGAAAAAATAATATAGGTGAGTATACAAGTGCAATGTGTGATGAGTATATATATTATAATGGTGTATGACATATGTTTAGTGTACTATATACCCCAAAAAAATAGTTTAGTCAATAAAATGAATAGAATTATAGTGGTGATGACCTAAATGTTATTAGTGGGGGTATGATACATTATAGATCATTGGATACATTCATTCATGGTAGCTTTATATATCAAAAACCATTTACTATTTAACAGAAATTCATAATTTTCTCCTTTTAACATTTAATAAAACAAGACTCTTATATTGGAGAACATTATGGGGTTTGATAGAGCTTCTTTTATCAATGTGAAAAGTGTAAACCCGTGTATGTTTGAGGAAATTGGTGTCTATAGATTAATCCATGGATAACATCTAAATATAGGGGTTATCACTATAATAAAAAAGAAACATGTAATATTATTGTTTTTATTGATATTAGGCTATCCAAAAACTCATTAAATGAATGTTCCTAGTAAAGAAAATGTCTCTTAAATATTGTAGAAGAATAAATGATTATTCAAAAGAGAAAGTAAAATTTATAAAAAAAATATTGTAGTTGAATAGATTATTAATATGATGATTTAAATGAATAATTTGATAAATAATACCCAAATAATGTTCATTAAAGGTCGGTTAATTAATTTTTGGTCTACAATATAATTGGATATCTAGGAAAATTGATTCAAATAAGGATAAATTTGAGGAAAACATCACATAATTCAATGAATCTATATGAAAAACTAATACCTATGAATAAATAATTCCAGTAATAATTAGGGCTGGATGCTATCATTCAATAGATATATTACATTGAAATAAATTCATAGTTGGTACATAAATCAATGGAAAAAATTATTATAAATAAATTAGTGTAACATATAAAATTGAATGAAAAATTTTAACTATTGAGGAATAATATAATAATTCTCAATAAGGATTACCCATAATTTTTTTAAAATTATATTGATCTTAAATTTTCCCTATTTAAAATGATTGAGTCCTTAATTATTATTATTTTAATCATTAATCAATGAAAATACATGATCTTTTAAATGGATATTAGATCACCTTTCCTTATTATGAAAATTCATATGGAATATTATATATAGTATCAAAAAATATTATAACATAGTTATGTTATAAAATGAGTCTGTTGGTTTATGGAGGACTTTCATTGGATTAAACTAGGTTTAGAGTCTTTTTTACATATTGATTCATCTTTTAATGTATTATAATTTTGAAAATGAATACTTGATAATATACTCTATATGATGAAAATTAATATTTGATCTATCATTAATTTCGTATATGTTGATGATATTATATTTCCAAGAAGTAAAGAATGCTTTTTAAATAAAGTTCAATAAAAAATGGACTTGTTGTTCAAAATACCATTATTCAAACATATAAATAATTGCAGGGGTCTTAAAATTTTTCATGTGGAGGACCACATTTTTCATTCCAAATATTTTTATATTTGGGTAGTTTTCAAAAATATTATCAAAGATAAAACAAAGTAACATTCTACTATAATAAATAAGAAGATAAAATATTACATTGATAATGATGGTAAGGTGGTTAATAAAACTGATTTCTAAACAAACATCAGTAATTTTGTCTATTCTAATTCTTAATGAATGGAAATAATGAATGATTTAATATCATATACATGGTATTAATGGGAACATATAATATTTTAGTTCAGTATAATAATTTATATTAAAATATCATAATAGAGGTTTTGATAATAAAATGTCAATATCTAGTGGATTATTATATTTCTATCAATGTCGTATTGATTTGAACATAAAAAAATTAATTTATGATACTTTATGTATAGTGGCAGTGTATTATGTTCCTAAAACTCTATCGATAACAATGTTGATGTAGAAAAGAACTCGGCTAGATGATCTGTAGGTGGTGGTAAAATGATCATATTTATTTGGATTTAATAATAAATTTACAATAAATATTAATACAAGACTATTTTAATGTTCTTGATAAAAGGAAATATATTCCATATATCACATTATAATTAAAATATATCATTATGGTATTCTGAAGATGAATATTTTTTCTCTGAAGGATCAACATCTATATATATTTACAAAAGTAATTCCAAAGGATTCGTTTCAATGTTTTAGTATGATAATGGGAGTTTGAACCCAAACTTCTAAAGCTTAAGTCACTATATTATATTCCATATCTTATTTCCTATGGAAAAATTTTTCATCTTTTTGATATTTAAATTATTTTAAAACATTGTTTTCTATGATAGGAAAAATCTAATTAAAATGTTATTTCTTAATAATAGAGTGAATTGAATTGTTACACACATATAGTGTGTTTTTCTTGTGTGAAAATATGATTTGAATAAGTTTTTTTTTTGAATTAGTTTATGTGTAAACTATTCAATCTTGATTATTGAAGTAAAATATTTTTTTATCGCATTTATAAAAAATATTTTTTTAGAAGATTATAAAAATGTTTTGAATTGAATTTAATTTTCTTTTAGTGATAAAAAAGATATCATTGTTTATAATTCTTGTTTCTTATAGTATGTTTACTCACATTGTAATAGAATGAAAAAGTGTGGATTCATCACAAAATTTTAGATTGATGCATATTTTATAGTTGATTATAGAATCCTAATAAAGAAATTATTATCACAATAATGATATTTCAGAGTAAAGGTTCTATTAGAGGTAATTTAATAATATGGTGGGAACTTTTTTATTGATGTAAAAATGTATTAGATGTGATATATGATTTTTTTTTAATTTTTGTTATAATATTATTTTAAATATAAATAAAATTAAATCATAGGATAATATTTTTTTTTCAAATGAGAAACATTTGTTCAGATACTTATAATTGTTTCAAATATAATTAAATTTTAGTAGTATATATTTTTCCTTATTGGAGTGTATATATAATTATTAATTTCATAGTCTTGTCAGAAAAAATGTTGTATAATACTATACTAAGGGAAATAGATTATTTATTTTAGGAAATTTTTATATATTAAGTTATGGTTTCTTTTCTTACAAGAAAATTATAGTTCAGAATTATAAATTTATCATGGTGTAAATTATGATATCCAAAAAAATTAATATTTCACCCAGAGGAATCCCATGAAATTTAGGCCAGAAGAATTTTTTTCATATACATTGATATAGTTTGTCAAATATGGAACCACTGCATCATGTTTAAGAGAAGATATATGTGGTTTGATGCCAATAAATAGTCCTCTATTAGCTATTGGATGAAGTAAATGTGGATATGATTAAGGTATATGACCTAGAAGAAAAATAGTAAGGGTAATATAATGAGGTATGATCAATGTGGTAATGGTTTTTGTGTAATTAATTTGATAGTCACTATTCATAGTGTCCCTTATGTTTTCATGTTATTGAAAAAATTTATATTTGAGTGATTTTGATGATGAGTTCATGTACATAACACATGGGATAATAAAAATCAGATATCTATATGATATAATCATATCATTCGTGAAAATGATAAATAAATTTATTTAATTAATGTTATTAATGTCATGTAATCTGGGTGGTTTCATCATTATAAAAATTTAATTTTAAATTTAAATTCTTTATTAAGGAGGTATTATTTAGTTTTATTATGTTTTTTACATTTTGTTACATGTTTTATTGGATGTGAAAATATTAAGGATTATATTGAATATAACCAATAATTAAGGGAGGTGTATTGGTTCTTCATTATCTTATATCTCAAAGTGGAAACACCTTAATATGAATATGGAGGATATGATATAAAATATTAAAGACTATTTTGGTATGTGGAGTATTATTTTGAGAAACTATTTGTTAATTAATGTTTAATGTATTATTATTTAATCAATATGGATTAATCAATAATTATAAATGATGTTGTTTTTTATAGATTATGATTTCTTTCTTTTTCATTACAATGATATATTGTGAATAAATAATGAGGAGTTTAAACTCATATAAAAATATTTGAATAAATTTTAGGGATTTTGATAGTTCAGATTAATTTATCATTAGAAATGATATAATTTACTTGGTGGGATAAAAACAAATAATATGTGAGACCTTTTTATTTAATATGTGATTAAGGATAAACATGAGTCATTATAAAAATGATCATTAGTGGATCATGTGACTCTAGGTTATGAAAATTATGTTAGGGTTCTGGTTATTGAAATAAAATTGCGACCCTTATAAATTTTATTTTCTAAAATATTATGATAATTTTGGTTTTTGTCGAAAATAAATTAGGTGTTATTGTTATTATAAATTAGTCGAGAAGAATTAATTTTAGCAAAATAGTATGCAATCCATTCACCTTAACATATGAGGATGATACATCATGTGTGGAATGTATAAGTAGTTGATTTATTTATTCATCCACCCTTACTGAATCTATAAGGTTCCTAATACCTATTGGAATCTATGTACTAAAAATTTCTAACAAAATATAAAATAACTACAACTGTTACCAATTATAATTAATATATATAAGTATAAAAACAAAAATAATTAAAAATCACACCTATGAAGCATGTTTTATTATTTTCTAATTCAACCTTATAAATCAAATTAGCATCATTACATTAAAAATAATGACTATTACATAGAAATAGATCATGGTCTCTGGAATGACTCAAAAAATGATTTAATCAAAAATAATATATGTAATTTTAATTTCATCCCATTAAATAATAAAATTTATCAATGTTTTAGAAAGTAGTATAAATTAGGTTAAATGAATGAAAAACCAAGTCATCCAATGGATAAATAATAAAAAATACCTAAACATCTGTCAATGAATCATTTTAAAACCAAAAGATCAAAAATAATTTTTAATGTGATTAAATATTAAGGGAAATAGTAGAAGAGGGAATATATGAATAAATTTACATTATATTGTCTATCAAGATTATTGGAATCATAAATTTATAAAACATGGCTATAGAATGACCAAAATTATATATTTTATAACTAATATATTTCCATTGAAATAATTTTATTATGGGGTTTAATGTTTTTTTAGGTTCACTATATTTTTTGGCCACTACTGGACTCATAGTGGTGGTATAAAATCATTGGAGTACCTCTTCCTAAACCATAATAAATCCAATGATTATCTACCAAACATTTGGGGGATGACTGAGGTAAATAATAAATCATTCCACCCCATTTGACTAATTATATTCTCCACCAAAATTCATATATTTTTTTTCTATTGCTAAAAAATAAAAAAAAATTATTATTTTAATCCTTTATATCATATATCAGTGTTTTTAATTATCATTAATTTTTTAACCATATTAGATATTGAAAAATAAACAGTTTATAATCCATAAATTAAATAATAAACAACAAAACAATTTTGGACCTTACAAACTCCCAAAAATAATACTTTCTATATCATAAAATAATAATTTTTCTTCATTAATGAATAAATTTTGTCACATAGATGACATTTAATGTTCTTATTTTTATATCCCCACATAAACCAGAATACATTTATTAAATATATGTACAAATGGTACAATTTTCCCACACAAATTTCTCTAACTTTATTCATAAAAATAAACATGATATTATTTTATTTTTTCATTTACCTCAAACTCAACAACATTCAATTTGGTAACATGAGACAATTTATTCTCATAATTAATCAATTCAGATACCTAAAGGAAGTTATATATTTCAATAACTCATATAGAAATATATATTAAATAATAAATGTGTCCTTTACATTATAGTCTCCCAAAAGTCTACCAAAATTGTGGAACCACATTTCTATTCTAACTCAAAATTCAATTTTCTAATAAACGTTATACATGGAGAGGCACTTGATCAGTTATATTGAGTTATTATATTATGTTATTTTGTTCTATATAATATATATATATATATTTGTATATATAAACACAATCTTGTTAATTGAATTCAATCATTATTATATTTTAGAAATTCTGACCCCATTACATCTTCCTCTTTAACTTTAATCTAACATAATGATGATGTATAAGGCCTACCATATATGGATTCATAAAATTAAATTTGGATATATACTATATACATATTTCTAAAAACATATATCTTGTAAAAGTGGCCCCCAATGTAGTTAAAATCTAAATGTATATTCTCTACACATGTATCTCAACATATAGTTAATATAATCATACATTCAATTAGTGTTCAGATGATAACTGTTAATTAGTTTCAACGTCATGGACATATGTAACTTAATTTCCTACAAAAAAGGAGATAAAAATATCAAATCCCTACCACATAATATACTTTATAAAACTCTATGATGTATATCGATATTATATACATAACAAATTCTAAATTCATCTATTTAAATTATCATTTTTAAATAAGAATATTATATTTAAGGGAGAAATAAAAAATTGGATGTAATAAATATAAGGATGTAGGTTACATCAAAAGAACTATTAAAAATTATATAATAACATCAGTAAATTTTTATAATATAATTATATATTTTTAAAATATAAAAATAAACCTAATATTCCATACATTTACCAATTCACAGTTAAGACATCGAAAAAATTTATATATTTTTTTTCATATCAAATGAAAATGGAAATTTATTTATAAACTATAATAAAATTTGATCCCTGAAATAAGATAATTCATCAAAATATTATCTCAAGTATTCATTAGTAAGATCATTTTTCTATGCACATTCAATTAAAAGCTATAATTTACAATCTTTTCAAATATCTCCCACATGCCATTTACTCATTAATGAGTTTTCTAGACACATGGATTTAACCTCCATTTATCTTTCACCATCATAATTAGGAATTATATAATTATTATAGAATCTATAAAAAATGTAATTTCATCTTTGATTCATAAATATTAAATTCAAAAAATGTGGCAACCAAAATTATATTCATCCATAAATTCTTTTAATACATTAAACTTTTTATTCTATATTAGAAAACCAAAACTATATCTTCATTTCATAGAGTACACACTTTCTTAAAATAAAATAACTAGATATTATACACATGTTTTATCTAGGTGAGTTTTAAATTATACTCAAATAATATATGGCTCAAACTCTTATGAATATTATAAACTATAATAAACTCACTAAATATATAATTCCACTAAAATATTTGAGTATACACAAATTATTCTAGATATAATTTGTGGGTCCAATAATTCTTTTAATGTTGTATAATTTTTATTGATCCCAATTTCATGGTAAAGAATTTTTTCATTAAAAAAAATGATGATCCCATACATCATTTTTTAAAATAATTATCATATCCTAAACCTATTTAATTAATTTAGATTATCATTTCGGATGAAATTCATGTCACAAACATGGGAGATTATAATTCACATTAACCATTCCATTGAACGATTACTCCATTTAAAGTGACAGTAGCCATACTTATTTATGGATGTGAAAAATTTCAAATTAAATCACTATAATAACTTATAAGCATAATAAAATTAAATATCTCAAACAAATTCACTAGTTTAGTACAAGGAATAATTTCAACAACCATCTTTAGAACTGCAAAAATAACAAATTCAAAAACCACCAAAAACTTAATTTTTATACTATTGTAAAAAATATAATTTATAATGTTATTCAAAAAAAAGTATTCACTAAAAATATCTCAAAATTAATGATCAAGAGTCTCAAATGTTTATCCTCAGTTTGATTCACTCCAAATTACAAAAATAATTACCCTAAAATAAAAAACATTAAAGGTCAATAATATAATATTAATACTAAAACTAACACCACAAGACTGCCAGTCAACACAAAAAAATTACTAAATAATTTATAGTTATCATAGAGACATTTGAATATAGTAGTTAAAACATATTAAATATTTTAATTGAGTTTATCTAAGATCAATAAAATATGATATCTATAAAAACAAAAATATTTCCTCACCTGATCAAGAATATAATTAATTTAATTTTTAGGTACCAATTTTTAATATTTAAAAAACTAAAATTATTTTAGTCTAATCAATTACTAAAAAAATCATATTATTTCAATAAAGAAAACATAGATTAAACACAAGAAGACATAATCTTCCTTATCAAAAACTCTATTTCAAATTATTAATCTAATATTTTAATTTTTAAATTTCATTTGGATCCATTTTATAAGATGAGTTAGTGTTGTTTTTTCTCCATTCTTAACCAACAAGGAAATAAAAAAAATTTAAAATGAAACTAAATTAATATACTAGATATATATTCATAAAGTGTTCAACCATCAATTTTATAAGAGATGTATTATTCTATTCAACTGACTACGGTAAAACATCTACCATTTTAGAAATAATGGTTCTAAACTACCAAATAATAAATCCTAACCAACTCAAAATAATACTCATGTTATAAATTATATTATATATATATACATAAAATAGATAAAAAATTACCATTTCATTGAATAAAACAAAATCATCATTAGGAATAAGTTATAAAATTAATAATATTGATCAATTGAAAATTTATCAAGATTGTGATAATGGTTTCTCATTGATGTTTGAGGTTTCGTAAGAAAACATGATAAGATGGAAATTTTATAAATTTTTTTGTTATCTATAAAATATGTTCACATTAAATAATCAAGAAGACTAATTAATTTATGAAATGAACCCATAAAAAATAAGATATGAATTAACAGAATTTTATTACCATGTTTTAAAAATAGTATAATGAAATGTTTAATTTTTTAGGTTCCCAACTAATTTTTTTAATAAAGCTCGCTAATATATCCTCATGTATCCATTAAACTATATATAATTTTATAGGATTATTTTTATAATAATAGATATGAGACTCACTAATACCCTATTAAATATCTCTCTATTGAGATGGTTTCTCAATGCCCACACCTATGACTATATGTCTTACACTCTAACTTTGTGATATCTAGTTCGATATACCAACTCGCCGCACTCTATACCCCCTTCTTACAGAAGCAATGAATATACAATTCTATGATATGATATGTATTCACTAAACTATCTAAGTCAAATATATAGATTACAAAAATCATTGACATGGTGATTACCAGGAAATAGAGTTATTTATAAAAATAGACAAGAATGAAAATTTTTACATTAAAATTATCATCATTCATTGACAAAACTATTCATCCTATTATGAATAATTAATGATATAATCCTAATACTCTACATTCACACATGTAATATCCTTTTCACATATTTTTATATATTTATATCCATTCATATCTTTATAAATTAATATATATATATATATTATGGTAAACAACATATTATGACTTGAAAATTATTCCGTTGTGATAAGCAATAAATATGTTACTTAGCAATCAATGTCTCATTACAAAAAAATATTAGTGAAATATTTAAAAATCAAAGAATATAATTGCATACATCATTAAAAAAACCTCCTTGTAGAGATTTATAAAATGTTAAATTGTTTAATTACATAAAATGAATTGGTAAAAAATACTTAAATAATATATAAAATATATCCTAGTGAATCCACTCTATATTCGGTAATGTATATAAAAAACCTACCATCATCATTGCCGTAATTAATGAATGGATATTTTATCATCTCCATTGAATTATATAGTTCATATAGTAATTAAAAGATCCTATTTATCATTTCAATCAATCCTTTTAGTCCTTGAGTACTAACATTTACTCAATATAAATGATTATGTAACACATGACAATAAACAATAACACAAAATGTTGGAACTTATCTCTTTTTAATACATCTATATAGTTCTATTTACAGACTATAAAAATACTAAATAACCTAAAAGATTGTTGTATCATTAATTTACCCACATAGGTGGTTGTGCTGGCAGGGGGTTGGGGGTATCAGGTGGTGGTTGTGGGGTCAGGTCCTTGGGCCATTTTTCTTTCTTTGCATTCAGTTTAAATATTAAGTTGTATTATATCATTAATAACATCCATATGTAGATATTTTGTCTCTTCACCCTACAAAACATCGATAGTGTGTCCTCCGTACTAATTTATTCTCTTTAATATCCCTAAAAACACATACAAATATGAATTCCTCATTGAAATCAAATAATAATTGGTCAGGGGAATAATTATAATCACAATAAGAAATAGTTATATATATACATCAATAACCTCTGAAAAATTTTATTAAAGAATGATATCAAAATATTCCATTGTTACATACTCACGACATACCTTGTTTTAAATTCAATATTATCATCCCAAAAAATATGTTCATGAGAGAAATTATTTTAAATATATATCACAACTGCACATATCTAATTTGTTAGAGTTAATTAACTAATAATTAATTATTCATTTAGGAAAACACTAAATACATTATCAAAGAAAAAATTATTAACATAAATTTGTTTGTCCAATTTTTTTAATTTAATAACTAAAACACTTTTATGAATGAATATTCAACATTTTTTATACTAAAAATGTTACATAAATAAACACACATTACAACAATATTAGGACTATAATATAATTGAAGTATCATATAAAATAATTATTATTTCATATTTACCCAGCATAAATCCCCTAAAAACCATTATATTCATTCCAATACTCACTGGTGACATGAAAAAAATGTAAATTAAATGAAAAGACACACATGAAGCATGAGTATCAAGTTAATACCAAATTAGACATTATAATAATACTTATACACATTTAAATTAGTTATTAAAATTAAATTTTTCTAACAACCTTTGTAAATTTCTTAAACTAATGTAATCATGATAATTATATAATATAGAAAAAGATATTATATTAACATCAAAATGACTTGAGGATGGATAATATGATAATTAATAACTCTTAAATCCCCTAGTGGTTCTCTCTCACCATGGATTATGGTTTTCTCCATGAAGAATAATTCCATTGTAAGATATTCTATTGTTTAGAAGGCTTGGTATTCTTATTTACCATCCTCTTGATACTTTTTCTATAAATAATTTCTATGAGCCTTTATCTTGATTCCATGGTCCTTATATTTATTTTATTTTCCTCTCTATTTGGGTCAATCAATTTTTTAACATTGTTTTTGACATCATGGTACACTCAATCATTCTATGACTATTATTTCTGATTTTGAAATCAATATATATCCTATTCTTTTTTTATAAAAAATGTATGTAAGATGGATTTGGGATTCTGTAAATGGAAGGTCTGGTGTTGACCCTCTAATGTCCTAGTTATTTAGGTCTTATATTTTATTGTTTTTCTACCTTTATATATTAGATTCTTATTATGTTTTCATTTATGTTTTTTTAGTTTTTTCAGAGATTTGGTGGCCATATCATTCCAAGTATTAATTTTTCAATCTTACATAACATTCAATATGAGGTCATTAGTCTAGAATGATGGTGTCCGTGGATTCCTATGTTCATGTTGGTGGGTTTTTATATTGAAAATAATCGAAGGGAATCATGTGATATCTTCATCGCTTACATTTGGGTTTCTATATCCCTCTTACTATATCTTTAATGTTTTCAATAGATTATGGCATTTCTCATAGAACAAAATTATATGGATAGTCTTTTTCATTGTAGAGTAAGTGGTTCAATTTATTTAGTTGATATTTTTCGGTTAATTATTGATATTTAAATTATTATGTTCAGTTTTTATATTTTAATATTTTATTAATAATTTTTTTTATTGTTTTATTTTTTAATATCCTGGTCAGATATTTATGCCTGTTGTGGTATCTGTTTAAAAATTATTTAAAACAGTGGCCCACGTTTGTGGTCCGATAATAGAGGGAATTGATGTAGCTTTACAATTTTAGTTCATAGAGTAACAAAAAGATATTTAGAAACCTGAAAGGATATTAACATCAAGTTCCCTACCTTGAAATGTACAATATTTGATATAGTTTCCTGGTTCTAGGGCCATCCAGGTGTCCAATTTTTTCTTCCATGTATATTAACTATTTTATCTACAGTCCAATGATTATTGGTTGACTTTTCTAGTGTCTTATATGTGTTATATACCTATATATAATTTTTTTTAAATTTTAAAAATAATACTAGGGTTAGGAAATTATACCTAAGGGTTTAAAAAAATGTACTATATTTTATCGTTATGATAAAATAATCAATATAAATAATTATAAAATGACCATTATATTAATAAAACAATTATAATCAAGTATATTTAAAATACAATTTTATTAATGTAAATTTTATAAAATAAATGAATATATATTCCTAAATATAAACATAACTATCAAATATATAGGAAAAAATTATATATATAGATAATATATATATATATATATATATATAACTCCTCCATACAATGCTATAAATAAATAAATCATAATATAATGACATACGATAGACCAAACACATTTATTATAACCATTCCATTTCTTACAACTTATTAGAAAAACAATTCATACACACAGTGTGTGTGTGTGTGTGTTATATTTGAGTTTAAAAAACACTATAGAATAACCCTCAAATCCCAAAAACAATACCTATAAACTTATGTGTTGCATTATATACATGTTAAATTAAATAAATATTTTTTTATAAAATTCAATGTAATGAAATTCCATAAGAAAATTATTCATTATATAATCATAGTATTTGATATGATATTGTTAAATAACATTTATATTGGTAACCATATATATTTTAAATAATATATCCATCTATTATTTCACTTTGATATTAATATCCTTCCATAGTTATAAATTTGTAACACATTCCTTGCATAAAATGGATATTTTATTTACCCATTTTCCATATTATAATATTTATCATATACTAATCCATTTCATTCATTGAATAGAATAGATCGTCAAATTACTATTTCAATTACAAAAAAAGAACACTATTTACCCCTACCAATAATTTCAAAAAATAGACAATTATATTTCCCTATCACTCTCGGTTTACAATTTTCTAAGATATTCCTCTTTGACTGATTTCCTTTCTTATCCTGTGGTAATCCAATTTTATTCCGGAAATAACATATCCTATGGTTACCCTTTTGTTTTTTATATACTAGAACATGAAAAAATCGTATATAAAAGAAATATTTGATAACATATTTTTTCACATTCATTAAGAAATTTAATGTATTAAACAACATATTCCAACCCTGATTTAATTTCCATCAATTAGGGACATCCCTATTTAATTTCCATAAATATTTTAACACTTATAAATCCTTCAAATGTTTGTTGTCACCCTTTTATGTAAAAGGAAAATAAATTTAAAAAAATCATGGAAATCATAATTGCAGTAACATTTCAACACATAATTATCCAATATTACGTAAAACAAAATTTTTTAACTAATCTATATTAATAATAATTTTCAAATAAATGATTAAAACACATAAAAAAGTAAATTTGAACCATCTACATCGAATGAATCATTGAACCACAAAACTCTAAGAATAATTTAGTTTAACTACTTCAATGTCATGATGTCTGTAACACAATTTAAAAGACTCATGGATCTTCAATTGGAATCCAATGTCATCATTACTACCCCACATAAAAACATGGGGTTTTTAGAATTATTAAATATCTTAGTGTTTTGAAATAGAGAATGTAAATCTATATGTAAATATTTTATGATCAAACCATGCAGTTGTTAATTGAATCCATGGTATGGTTTAGATCAATCATTGATAATTTTAAAACCATTATTCTCTAAATTTACTACTAGATTAATCCTATCCATAGATTATAAACTATAAAACAAAACCCTGACTAAACCATGATGTACCATGAAAAATTATATACCTTTTAAAAAAATTATATCATTCACCATGATCAAACAATGACATGGATTCGACTATAACATTCCATTAATTAACATGATAGAGAACATGATCAATTATCCTTTCCTCATCATAAATTAAAACTCACAAAAATAAATCCTCATCCTACAACACGAAAAAATAAATCTAACATATCACAATTTTGAAAAAAATATAG
The DNA here is from genome assembly GCA_963277665.1 of Viscum album. NCBI lineage: Eukaryota > Viridiplantae > Streptophyta > Magnoliopsida > Santalales > Viscaceae > Viscum > Viscum album. The sequence goes on along the minus strand of OY728132.1, from coordinate 560,500,452 downwards.
ACATATCCAACAAAATGTCCAGACACTTATCATCTATAACCATGAAATACATTCCCTAAGAAAAATCATAATCCTAAGGAATCAAGATAAAAAAAATACTATAAAACTGAGAATAATTTTTTTCTTCTTAAAGTATAAAAAATCATATATTTTTCATATATTAATCCTAAAAAGGGCCACTATCTATATTAAATTACAAACATAAATATCAATGCTATTATAACTTAGTATTCTATATTAGATACATCTAAAAACTTATCACCTTCTAAAAAAATTACACCTAAAAAGAAACCATATCCTTGAACACCAACCACACTGTGAGACACATCTCATAAAATAATATTACTATCATAGAACCATGGGATACAAATAAGATACAAAGCATAATCAACAATTTCACCTCTAAATCAAAACTTATTATTCACTTCTCAAAAATATTTAAACTTTCTTTGGATACTAATAGTGCATTAAATCCTATCTGCCAACTCTTTTCCCTAATATATAAAATCCATAATATTTTATTTAAGAAATATAATTAAAAAGATATGTAGATAGGTGACTATAAATTTAAATAAAAAATGTGTGTTATAAATGGGAAAAAATTAATAATTAATCTAATGATTAGATCCTGGAAAACATCATGCAACACATTGAGCCTTCCCCAACATGTGTAGATCAATGTAACGCCTCCCTATGTAATAATCTTCTACCACTACTCCTTAATGTGGAAACCATAAGAAAATAGATTATCACTACATTTTTTTAGCATTGATCTTTTACCTTCCATAATGGTGAAAATTAATAAATTTCCAGCTTTTTCCATTAATTACAAAACAAGTCGATTTAACCAAAATCCAATCTTGACAAAAAAACATCACACTAACACTATTATTGATACCAAAGAAACCCAAAGTTAGGCATCCGCCATCAAAACCACAATGATTATAAGAAACAAATAACACAAAACCCACCCACTTCTTAAATAACTACCACTTATATAACCACACTATCTTACCCACATAAACATAAACCTTGATTTTGGAACCATTACTTTGTATATAATGAAGAATAAATTTGATATAGTAAAACAAATTATTCCCTAAACACTGAATCATCCATGTATGAAAATATTGGACCATATAAAACCAAAAAATATATTCCAATTGTAAAATTAAAATAATAAAAATTAAAAAAATTGAGCACATGATCTATCAATAAGTGAAACACTATGATATCTAGTGACACAAAGAGAACCACCATGCTGAATTCTTGTGGATTATAAATTGATTGGTTAAGAATAAATGGTATAGGTGTATTTAATGGGGTTAAATTATATGGAAATAATTTAAGTTGAAAACCTAAAAATAATTGGAAACCCCAAACTACAGAGACCAAATCAATCAAAACAACTCACCACTATTATAAGGCCCCAGCCTTAAACCTTACTTAATCTTGAGTTATTACAAGATTACACATTGAGGATCTTTTCAGGTTTAGAGTTTTAGAGAATTAGATCATGAAACTTGCATTACATTCCACATTTAAACAAAGTGGTTACATAAAAGACAGTATTCATTCTTCCCATCAACAGAATCATATTTAAATTATAACACAGATTCTTTCTTGACACATCCTTGACACTATCATCACATCATGTACCTTTACCTTGACCTGTGAAAAACATTGCAAAAACTTGGGATGAGCATAAAAAGCTCAGTAAGAGTTATAAAAAAATATGGAATGGAAACATGAGTTCATATATACATTAGAATGAAATCACACTTTACCAATAAAACATAGGCATATCAAATCATGAATAAATCGTAGAAAACATAAGACATAAAGGTAACTTGAGGCATTCATAACATTCTTACGTAGGGAGTAACCCTCTTGGTTACGTTTGGAATACCCATCACAGTATATTCCCTAAATCTCTTCGGAGAAACCTTAACGTTTCACTCCTTTGCGTTACCCAATGCATTGGAGAGCTATATCGGGCTCACCCGCCCTTAGTTTATCACGGAACCACCCATTCTTCATAACAATTCCCAAGAACCATAACATAATCGTATCACATAAACATGAATAAAGGAAAAATGACATTTCCACATTTCAATCACAATATAACATTTTAGGATATTGAAATAATGAATCCATTTAAAAAGAAACCATTTCCAAAACCATTTAAAACATTTAATAAAGAGATTTTTTAATCAAAGTGTCCCATACCACCTTGAAGCTTTTAACATTTTAAACCATTAATATCCATATAAATAAATCCTTAAAACCATTTTGAAAACATGGATATTAATAAGAACAAATAATTAAAACATTTAAAATGATATTTTGGTTAAAGGGGTTTTACCAAAATTAGAGACACTTGAATACAATAATCGAGGAATAACATTTAGTCAGAACTTTATAATATCATGAGAATAAAAGGATTCATGATATAATACTCCAAAGGACAGTATATACACCATATAAGAGTGAATTGGTGCATAACAACAATTAACCCTCAACGGAAATGTCAAATGTGATGAAATCCCTTATAAAGAAGGTATCCTTAAATTAAGGACAAATAAATCTCAAAAATATGTGTGAAAAATATATATAAACCCAATATAAGTGGATATTAAGTTTAAAACAATAAAAGGTCATTCACACATATTCAATGGATGACATATTCAATGACTACAAGTTGAACCCAAAGAAATCGAAATTGGGTTAAAAAGTTCCCTTGACAGCCTAACGGCATCACATCAAAATGAGTTGATGAGAGATAAAAAGTGTATCTAATCACATGGACATAAAATTTACATCAATAAGGATGTATTAGAACATATCCCAACATAAAAATATCTAAATTAAAGACCCAATAAAATAAGTCTTTTAAAAAAGAGGAGGGTGAAAGGTTCGCTTACCGACTTGGGTATCTTTCAAAACATACACCCCATGAAAGAAAGACAATAGGTCATTGATGTAAATACTCATAAAATAAAGTATATTACACAAAGATTAGAATTATGGGCAGTACATACACCACTCAATGGAATTTGTGGCGAATGTAGCATAAATCTCACGGGAATAAAAGTGAGATGAAAAATCCCTTACGAAAACTCGGCAGCCTAACGGCGCCACATAAAACTTCCGAATATGGATTGATGAGATCAAATAGAGTATCCCATCATATTACAATATAATTTACAGAAAGTGTAATATAATATAAAATCCCCCAACATTGCAAAGAGGAGCTTAAAAGAAGTTACATAAAGGAGAGTACTTAAAAAGAAAGAGAGAGGTTAGATCTCTTACGAAAGTTCGGCAGCCTAACGGCGCCACTCAAAACATCCAAAATGGATTGATGAGAGAGAATAGGGTCTCTCATCACATGAACATAAAAATTACAGTATGATTAATATAAAATAACATCCCAATCATAAGAAAGATGAGCTTAAAAGAAATGACATAAAAGAGTGTACTTAAAAAGAAAGAGAGTTGTAGGATCCCTTACCTCAGGTCCGACTTGACTCGATCGTTCTTTAATCTCCTGAATAATAAACATGAGTTAATTTATACTTCCTTAAGAAAATTTTTCAAGTTCATTATTCCTTTTATATCACTTATTACCATGTCATACACATTATGTAATCATTTAAGTTAATAATATTTGTTTTGCCGATATTTGGTTCTTAAGTCGAAAGTGGACTTCTTACAATTACACGTTGTTCGTGTGGCCAAATGTTTATTATATCCAGAATTGTATTAATTATGTAGATATCATATATGTCATATATATCCAGTAAATTCATGCATTTATAACATTACATACTCATTTAGATGTAAGAAATGAAATGCACCGTTCATGGAGACGGTAAGCCGTACGTACGCATGAACGCTACTTTCATTTCTATTTCGTATTTTATAGAATGGAATAATAATGATATAAAGGTATATTATAATTCCAGTATAATATCATATATAATATTATATTTCCATACTTTATACATCCCACATATGGTATTTAACGAATCAAATCACTTTGAGGGGGCGGTAGTCCGCACTTCCTTAAATGAAAATATCACGTTTACCCATAATGGAAACCATAAAGGTATGCCCAAAATGAAAAAAACAGAAGCTTAAGGAAAAAAATAAACATATTATATATCATATATAAAAATAGTGACATCATAATGTCCACCTTTGAAGGTGTTAAATGAGTATTGAACAATCATCGTTTCGGGAGGCAGAATTTCTCCATCCACGGAAACCGTATGTTCTTTTACCATTTGATGTAGTTGTGTGAGAGTGTAGCTCGAATAAATCTTATAAAAACATCCTAGTATATTGAAGATACTGTTTTTGTTACAAAAGAAATAAATAAAAAGAGTTTAGGGGGTTGGAGAAGCAAAATAAAACAAATGAACATGAGAGAATGAATTACCTTTAAAAGTGTAACTCCTTTTGATTTGAGCCTAAAGGCTTCCTTTGAAAGGATTCTGCCCAAAGGGAATACTCTAGGATGAGGACAGGGATGTGGAGAGAGTAAATGGGCAGGGGTTGGTCGAGCCAAAGGCTTTAGGAGTGTGTGAAATGAGGTAGAGGTGGGGGCCTTTTATAAGAGGAGAGGAGGGGCACTTTTGGAAAGTAAAGAAATATTACTTTATTTGAAAATGTGTTTCGGTTTCAAAAGGTCCCACATTGATATAATTCGTGGATACGGTGATAAGTCTTCGAAATCCACCCATACAATAAGTTTTGGACATGTGTAGTTTATAGATTTTACATTATCTTTCCATTTTATTTAAATCGTCAAATAATGATGTCATTGTTGCATCATTATTATGTCATAAATAATTTAATTTATTTAATGTCTAAAAAATTATAAAAAAAATACTATGATGTATTAAATCTATTTATCTTTCCAATGACTATTTATAATCAAAATTTCGACTTCTGTAACCCCACTTAAAAATTATTTTAGTAGAACATATCATGTTTGTGTCATTTTTACTTTTACATTAAATAAAAAGTTATTTATGTCATTTCCCAACCAAAGTGGATCCATGGGGTCCCCAAGTTGGCCCATGTATTGTATTGGTCGTCCCTGACTCACCCAATAGGTGTAGGACAAGTGTCATGGTGTTTTCACATTCTTATAATATCATTTTTACCTTAAATTACACAAATTACCACTAATCGCGATTAAAAACTTAATAAGTTACTATTCACCAAAAATTATTTTCTTCCCATTGAACCACATTTTTCATACTAATGACAACCATGTATGTCGGATCTTCAAAATTCAATACACATTAGTGGTAAAATTTCATTTAACTGAAAAATCAGTTTGCTTGATTACCACTTAGTGGTTTCACTATTCATCAAAAATTGGAGTTTTTCAGAAAAATACCAAAACTTCACCCTAAGCTATATTTGATATTCCGAATTCAAAAATGAAGTACGTTTTACAAAAATAAAAACATATTAGTCACATTAATTAATTTAATAATTAATTCCCGCTGTCAGAGCAAATAGCGTGTTTTTATAAAACAATAAGTATCAAAAGATTGACACTAGTTTAAGTCTGATTTCGAAGTGAAATTAATTCCAACGACCACTATTGGAATTAATGGTAAAAATATTTTCTAATTTCACTTTAAAACTAATTTAAAATATAATCTAATCATATAAATAAATTAGATTAAAAAGAGGTTTTGAATTAAAATACAACATTTTACACTATTCATTAAAAAAATGAACTTTATCGGAAAAATACCAAAAAATTACACAATGTAAAATTTGATGTCCCGATTCGTAATAAGAGTTTTACATGGTCCAAAAGAATGTTTAAGAGTGAACAAAACTATATTTAATGACAGTTCTCCATTAAAAGGTGATAAGTGAACCTTTAGTGAAAACTAGGGCATATACGCCTAAAATTGAATTCTTTCCGTATTTTAACCCTTTAGATTTTATTGGATAAATGTAAAAACATTTAAAAACATATATAATCATATTTTAGTTATTTATATACATTACCTCCATTACAAATGCTACATGTTAACTACCATTTAAAATAATATTATTTTATTATTAGAGTGCAACGTAAGATTCCCATGAAACTCGTTGTTGCGTGTTGGGTACGCCATCGAGCATAGCATCCCCTTTAAAGTCATTTGAATATTTTATTCACAAATATGGATAAATATGAAATGTCATATTATTTATTTACCTGGGGTGTTACATCCTTCCCCCTTTTGGGAATTGCGTCCTCGCAATTTTAAAATTGCGCTTGGAAACATCCTTGAAAGTCCCACATCGGAACAAAAGTCGGTAAAACAAACACTTTAAAATAAAGAAAGATAAGAACAAAGGTCACCCGAGTTAACCCATACTAGGATTCCAAGTATAAAAATATGGACATGGAGGAAAAAACAAAGTGTCATGTTCTGATGGAGAGTGATAGAAAACATGTTTAGGAGAAAGTTAACCATGAGAAAATCACAAACTTGTGATGGGTTAAATGGTATTCGATTCCCCAGTAGGAAAAGTTAATAGACAACATTTTTGTTTTAAGTTACTTTTTATTGAGGAATTTATTCATAAGGAAACATAATCACTTATCATGTTGACTTTCTAATTTTATTAGATTCCTTAATCAAACTCATATTTTCTCCAGAAGGCGAGTATTTAGGAAGACATGTTCACATTAAGAGTACTATAATCAAACTTTTAGAAAATCTCCTAATCCACAAATGAGAACTATATACTTCCCATGTCATTATACTTTAACCAAAACCAAAACCAATAAGGTTAGTACAAGGTCAGATAATCCAGAAAAGGATAACCCTTTAAAAAGAAAATCTATGCTTAATCTCCAAAATTTGTCCAACAAAACCCAAAGTTCAATGAGGACCATCCGATAAAAAAATTTTCCATAAAATTCTTCAAAGTAAACCAATATAAGATTGAAACCCAAATATTTGAAGGATTTAGTCACATAGTCTTCCATGTTAAATCGTAAAATTTATCTCCAAACAACATCAGTTGCCCCTAAAGTCTCACATTGAAAAGTAATTAACCTAATCACATATCCTCCAAGATAGGTTAATCATTTTCATTAATAACCCAAAATCAACTTACTCTTAATTCATAAAATCATATAACTAGAAAGAATCATCCAAACTAACTAGGGACTTCACGTAGTCCAGTGGTTGGCGATAAATACCAGTCGCACTTTGGTTGTGGGTTCGATTCCCGCAGCTTTGTCCGACACGACGGGTAGTCACACGGTCTGCGTGTTGTCCCTTTTCCAAAACTATATAATTCTTAAAACATTCCCCAAAATGAGATAGAATCTTCAAGAATAATCATAACATATTTTAACCTCAAGTTTATCTCATTCCTTTCATTTTCCATCATATCATATAGTAACCCATAATTACCTAAAAATTAAGTATCATATAAACCCTAATGGTTACCTTAATAATTATTACCTGAATTTCCACATCGAGTTGGCCATCTCGTACATGATGCATTAGAGAACTCACCAAGGTTGAAGTGGTTGATCATGACTCCTTGATAATTGGTTTAGATCAAACACGAGTTTCCTCATTGAATCCTCCATTTTATCTAGTATCTTAATCAGAGAACCACCATAGTTTCCTTCAAATCTGTTGTCTCTTTGGTGCCTGCTAGATCCATCCATTCACTAGAAATAGAAATGTCAGTGTGAGTATATCAACAAAACCATCGTGTACTAATGAGGAAGGTAAACACTAAGATACACTTACTCATTAACTTTATCTAAAACTAGGACTCTTTCTGAAATCCTAACCATTATGGTAATGTCACTTATACTTAAAGAATACCCTAACCTCTAAAGTTATCTAAACCGACCTTTGATACCAACTATAAGGCCCCAGCCTTAAACCTTACTTAATCTTGAGTTATTACAAGATTACACATTGAGGATCTTTTCAGGTTTAGAGTTTTAGAGAATTAGATCATGAAACATGCATTACATACCACATTTAAACAAAGTGGTTACATAAAAGACAGTATTCATTCCTCCCATCAACGGAATCATATTTAAATTATAACACGGATTCTTTCTTGACACATCCTTGGCACTATCATCACATCATGTACCTTTCCCTTGACCTGTGAAAAACATTGCAAAAACGTGGGATGAGCATAAAAAGCTCAGTAAGAGTTATAAAAAAATATGGAAAGGAAACATGAGTTCATATATCCATTAGAATGAAATCACACTTTACCCATAAAACATAGGCATATCAAATCATGAATAAATCGTAGAAAACATAAGACATAAAGGTAACTTGAGGCATTCATAACATTCTTACGTAGGGAGTATCCCTCTTGGTTACGTTTGGAATACCGATCACAGTATATTCCCTAAATCTCTTCGGAGAAACCTTAACGTTTCACTCCTTCGCGTTACCCAATGCATTGGAGAGCTATATCGGGCTCACCCGCCCTTAGATTATCACGGAACCACCCGTTCTTCATAACAATACCCAAGAACCATAACATAATCGTATCACATAAACATGAATAATGGGAACATGACATTTCCACATTCCAATCACAATATAACATTTTAGGATATTGAAATAATGAATCCATTTAAAAATAAACCATTTCCAAAACCATTTAAAACATTCAATAAAGAGATTTTTGAATCAAAGTGTCCCATACCACCTTGAAGATTTTAACATTTTAAACCATTAATATCCATATAAATAAATCCTTAAAACCATTTTGAAAACATGGATATTAATAAGAACAAATAATTAAAACATTTAAAACGATATTTTGGTTAAAGGGGTTTTACCAAAATTAGAGACACTTGAATACAATAATCGAGGAATAACATTTAGTCATAACTTTATAATATCATGAGAATAAAAGGATTCATGATATAATACTCCAAAGGACAGTATATACACCATATATGAATGAATTGGTCCATAACAACAATTAACCCTCAATAGAAATGTCAAATGTGATGAAATCCCTTATAAAGAAGGTATCCTTAAATTAAGGACAAATAAATCTCAAAAATATGTGTGACAAATATATATACACCCAATATAAGTGGATATTATGTGTAAAACAATAAAAGGTCATTCACACATATTCAATGGATGACATATTCAATGACTACAAGTTGAACCCAAAGAAATCGAAATTGGGTTAAAAAGTTCCCTTGACAGCCTAACGACATCACATCAAAATGAGTTGATGAGAGATAAAAAGTGTATCTCATCACTTGGACATAAAATTTACATCAATAAGGATGTATGAGAACATATCCCAACATAAAAATATATAAATTAAAAGACCCAATAAAAGAAGTCTTTTAAAAAAGATGAGGGTGAAAGGTTCCCTTACCGACTTGGGTATCTTTCAAAACATACACTCCATGAAAGAAAGAAAATAGGTCATTGATGTAAATACTCATAAACGAAATTATATTACACAAAGAGTAGAATTATGGGCAGTACATACACCACTCATTGGAATTTGTGGCGAATGTAGCATAAATCTCACGAGAATAAAAGTGAGATGAAAAATCCCTTACGAAAACTCGGCAGCCTAACGGCACCACATAAAACTTCCGAATATGGATTGATGAGATCAAATAGAGTTTCCCATCATATTACAATAGAATTTAAAGAAAGTGGAATATAAAAGAAAATCCCCCAACATTGCAAAGAGGAGCTTAAAAGAAGTGACATAAAGGAGAGTACTTAAAAAGAAAGAGAGAGGTTAGATCTATTACGAAAGTTCGGCAACCTAACGGCGCCACTCAAAACTTCCAAAATGGATTGATGAGAGAGAATAGGGTCTCTCATCACATGAACTTAAAAATTACAGTAAGATTAATATAAAATAACATCCCAATCATAAGAAATATGAGTTTAAAAGAATTGACATAAAAGAGTGTACTTAAAAAGAAAGAGAGTTGTAGGATCCCTTACCTCGGGTCCGACTTGACTCGATCGTTATTTAATCTCCTGAATAATAAACTTGAGTTAATTTATACTTCCTTAAGAACATTATTCAAGTTAATTATTCCTTTTATATCAATTATTACCATGTCATACACATTATGTAATCATTTAAGTTAATAATATTTGTTTTGCCGATATTTGGTTCTTAAGTCGAAAGTGGACTTCTTACAAATACACGTTGTTCGTGTGGCCAAATGTTTATTATATCCATAATTGTATTCATTATTTAGATATCATATATGTCATATATATCCAGTACATTCATGCATTTATAACATTACATAATCATTTAGATGTAAGAAATGAAATGCACCGTTCATGGAGACGGTAAGCCGTACGTACGCATGAACGCTACTTTCATTTCTATTTCGTATTTTATAGAATGGAATAATAATGATATAAAGGTATATTATAATTCCAGTATAATATCATATATAATATCATATTTTCATCCTTTATACATCCCACATATGGTATTTAACGAATCAAATCACTTTGAGGGGGCGGTAGTCCGCACTTCCTTAAATGAAGATATCGCGTTTACCCATAATGGAAACCATAAAGGTATGCCCAAAATGAAAAAAACAGAAGCTTAAGGAAAACATAAACATATTATATATCATATATAAAAATAGTGAAATCATAATGGCCACCTTTGAAGGTGTTAAATGAGTATTGAACAATCATCGTTTTGGGAGGCAGAATTTCGCCATCCACGGAAACCGTATGTTCTTTAACCATTTGATGTAGTTGTGTGAGAGTGTAGCTCGAATAAATCTTTTAAAAACATCCTATTATATTTAAGATACTGTTGTTTTTACAAAAGAAATAAATAAAAAGAGTTTAGGGGGTTGGAGAAGCAAAATAAAACAAATGAACATGAGAGAATGAATTATCTTTAAAAGTGTAACTCCTTTTGATTTGAGCCTAAAGGCTTCCTTTGAAAGGATTATGCCCAAAGGGAATACTCTAGAATGAGGAGAGGTATGTGGAGAGAGTAAATGGGCAGGGGTTGGCCGAGAAAAAGGCTTTAGGAGTGTGTGAAATGAGGTAGAGGTGGGGTCCTTTTATAAGAGGAGAGGAGGAGCACTTTTGAAAAGTAAAGAAATATTACTTTATTTGAAAATGTGTTTCGGTTTCAAAAGGTCCCACATTGATATAATTCGTGGATAAGGTGATAAGGCTTCGAAATCCACCCATACAATAAGTTTTTGACATGTGTAGTTAATGATTTTACATTATCTTTCCATTTTATTTAAATCGTCAAATAATGATGTCATCGTTGCATCATTATTATGTCATAAATAATTTAATTTATATAATGTCTAAAAAATTATAAAAAAATACTATGATGTAGGAAATCTATTTAACTTTCCAATGACTATTTATAATCAAAATTTGGACTTGTGTAACGCCACTTAAAAATTGTTTTAGTAGAACATATCATGTTTGTGTCATTTTTACTTTTACATTAAATAAAAAGTTATTTATGTCATTTCCCAACCAAAGTGGATCCATGGGGTCCCCAAGTTGGCCCATGTCTTGTATTGGTCGGCCATGACTCACCCAATAGGTGTAGGACAAGTTTCATGGTGTTTTCACATTCTTATAATATCATTTTTACCTTAAATTACACTAATTACCACTAATCGCGATTAAAAACTTAATAAGTTACTATTCACCAAAAAATTATTTTCATCCCATTGAACCACATTTTTCATACTAATGACAACCATGTATGTCGGATTTTCAAAATTCAATACACATTAGTGGTAAACTTTCATTTAACTGAAAAATCAGTTTGCTTGATTACCACTTAGTGGTTTCACTATTCATCAAAAATTGGAGTTTTTCAGAAAAATACGAAAACTTCACCCTAAGCTATTTTTGATATTCCGAATTCAAAAATGAAGTCAGTTTTACAAAAATCAAAACATATTAGTCACATTAATTAATTTAATAATTAATTCCCGCTGTCAGAGCAAATAGCGTTTTTTTATAAAACAATAAGTATCAAAAGATTGACACTAGTTTAAGTCTGATTTCGAAGTGAAATTAATTCCAACGACCACTATTGGATTTAATGGTAAAAAATATTTTCTAATTTCACTTTAAAAATAATTTAAAATATAATCTAATCATATAAATAAATTAGATTAAAAAGAGGTTTTGAATTAAAATACAACATTTTACACTATTCATTAAAAAATGATCTTTATCCGAAAAATACCAAAAAATTACACAAAGTAAAATTTGATGTCCCGATTCTTAATAAGAGTTTTACATGGTCCAAAGAGAATGTTTAAGAGTTAACAAAACTATATTTAATGACAGTTCTCCATTAAAAGGCGACAAGTGAACCTTTAGTGAAAACTAGGGCATATACTCCTAAAATTGAATTCTTTCCGTATTTTAAGCCTTTAGATTTTATTGGATAAATGTAAAAACATTTAAAAACATATATAATCATATTTTAGTTATTTATATCCATTCCCGCCATTACAATAGCTACATGTTAACTACCATTTAAAATAATATTATTTTATTATTAGAGTGCAACGTAAGATTCCCAAGAAACTCGTTGTTGCGTGTTGGGTACGCCATCGAGCATAGCGTCCCCTTTAAAGTCATTTAAATATTTTATTCACAAATATGGATAAATATGACATGTCATATTCTTTATTTACCTGGGGTGTTACATCGTTCCCCCCTTTTGGGAATTGCGTCCTCACAATTTTAAAATTGCGCTTGGAAACATCCTTGAAAGTCCCACATCGGAACAAAAGTCGGTAAAACAAACACTTTAAAATAAAGAAAGATAAGTACCAAGGTCACCCGAGTTAACCCATACTAGGATTCCAAGTATGAAAATATGGACATTGAGGAAAAAACAAAGGGTCATGTTCTGATGGAGAGTGATAGAAATCATGTTTAGGAGAAAGTTAACCATGAGAAAATCACAAACTTGTGATGGGTTAAACGGTATTCGATTCCCCAGTAGGAAAAGTTAATAGACAACATTTTTGTTTTAAGTTACTTTTTATTGAGGAATTTATTCATAAGGAAACATAATCACTTATCATTTTGACTTTCAACTTTTATTAGATTCCTTAATCAAACTCATATTTTCTCCATAAGGCGAGTATTTAGGAAGACATGTTCACATTAAGAGTACTATAATCAAACTTTTAGAAAATCACCTAATCCACAAAAGAGAACTATATACTTCCCATCTCATTAGACTTTAACCAAAACCAAAACCAATAAGGTTAGTACAAGGTCAGATAATCCAGAAAAAGATAACCCTTTAAAAAGAAAATCTATGCTTAATCTCCAAAATTTGTCCAACAAACCCCAAAGTTCAACGAGGACCATCCGATAAACAATTTGTCCATAAAATTCTTCAAAGTAAACCAATATAAGATTGAAACCCAAATATTTGAAGGATTTAGTCACATAGTCTTCCATGTTAAATCGTAACATTTATCTCCAAACAACATCAGTTTCCCCTAAAGTCTCGTATTGAAAAGTAATTAACCTAATCACATATCCTCCAAGATAGGTTAATCATTTTCATAAATAACCCAAAATCAACTTACTCTTAATTCATAAAATCATATAACTAGAAAGAATCAGCCAAAATAACCAGGGACTTCACGTAGTCCAGTGGTAGGCGATAAATACCAGTCGCACTTTGGTTGTGGGTTCGATTCCCACAGCTTTGTCCGACACGACGGGTAGTCACACGGTCTGCGTGTTGTCCTTTTTCCAAAACTATATAATTCTTAAAACATTCCCCAAAATGAGATAAAATCTTCAAGAATAATCATAACATATTTTAACCTCATGTTTATATCATTCCTTTCATTTTCCATCATATCATATAGTAACCCATAATTACCTAAAAATTAAGTATCATATAAACCCTAATGGTTACCTTAATAATTATTACCTGAATTTCCACATCGAGTTGGCCATCTCGTACATGATGAATTAGAGAACTCACCAAGGTTGAAGTGGTTGATCATGAATCCTTGATATTTGGGTTAGAACAAACACGAGTTTCCTCATTGAATCCTCCATTTTATCTAGTATCATAATCAGAGAACCACCATAGTTTCCTTCAAACCTGTTGTCTCTTTGGTTCCTTCTAGATCCATCCATTCACTAAAAATAGAAATGTCAGTGTGAGTATATCAACAAAACCATCATGTACTAATGAGGAAGGTAAACACTAAGATACACTTACTCATTAACTTTATCTAAAACTAGGTCTCTTTCTGAAATCCTAACCATTATGGTAATGTCACTTATGCTTAAAGAATACCCTAACCTCTAAAGTTATCTAAACCGACCTTTGATACCAACTATAAGGCCCCAGCCTTAAACCTTACTTAATCTTGAGTTATTACAAGATTACACATTGAGGATCTTTTCAGGTTTAGAGTTTTAGAGAATTAGATCATGAAACTTGCATTACATTCCACATTTAAACAAAGTGGTTACATAAAAGACAGTATTCATTCTTCCCATCAACGGAATCATATTTAAATTATAACACAGATTCTTTCTTGACACATCCTTGACACTATCATCACATCATGTACCTTTCCCTTGACCTGTGAAAAACATTTCAAAAACCTGGGATGAGCATAAAAAGCTCAGTAAGAGTTATAAAAAAATATGGAATCGAAACATGAGTTCATATATACATTAGAATGAAATCACACTTTACACATAAAACATAGGCATATCAAATCATGAATAAATCGTAGAAAACATAAGACATAAAGGTATCTTGAGGCATTCATAACATTCTTACGTAGGGAGTAACCCTCTTGGTTACGTTTGGAATACCCATCACAGTATATTCCCTAAATCTCTTCGGAGAAACCTTAACGTTTCACTCCTTCGCGTTACCCAATGCATTGGAGAGCTATATCGGGCTCACCCGCCCATAGATTATCACGAAACCACCCGTTATTCATAACAATACCCAAGAACCATAACATAATCGTATCACATAAACATGAATAAAGTAAACATGACATTTCCACATTTCAATCACAATATAACATTTTAGGATATTGAAATAATGAATCCATTTAAAAAGAAACCATCTCCAAAACCATTTAAAACATTCAATAAAGAGATTTTTGAATCAATGTGTCCCATACCACCTTGAAGCTTTTAAAATTTTAAACCATTATTATCCATATAAATAAATCCTTAAAACCATTTTGAAAACATGGATATTAATAAGAACAAATAATTAAAACATTTAAAACGATATTTTGGTTAAAGGGGTTTTACCAAAATTAGAGACACTTGAATACAATAATCGAGGAATAACATTTAGTCATAACTTTATAATATCATGAGAATAAAAGGATTCATGATATAATACTCCAAAGGATAGTATATACACCATATAAGAATGAATTGGTGCATAACAACAATTAACCCTCAATAGAAATGTCAAATGTGATGAAATCCCTTATAAAGAAGGTATCCTTAAATTAAGGACAAATAAATCTCAAAAATATGTGTGACAAATATATATACACCCAATATAAGTGGATATTAAGTTTAAAACAATAAAAGGTCATTCACACATATTCAATGGATGACATATTCAATGACTACAAGTTGAACCCAAAGAAATCGAAATTGGGTTAAAAAGATCCCTTGACAGCCTAACGACATCACATCAAAATGAGTTGATGAGAGATAAAAAGTTTATCTCATCACTTGGAAATAAAATTTACATCAATAAGGATGTATGAGAACATATCCCAACATAAAAATATGTAAATTAAAAGACCCAATAAAAGAAGTCTTTTAAATAAGAGGAGGGTGAAAGGTTCCCTTACCGACTTGGGTATCTTTCAAAACATACACCCCATGAAAGAAAGAAAATAGGTCATTGATGTAAATACTCATAAACTAAATTATATTACACAAAGAGTAGAATTATGGGAAGTACATACACCACTCAATGGAATTTGTGGAGAATGTAGCATAAATCTCACGGGAATAAAAGTGAGATGAAAAATCCCTTACGAAAACTCGGCAGCCTAAAGGCACCACATAAAACTTCCAAATATGGATTGATGAGATCAAATAGAGTATCCCATCATATTAAAATAGAATTTAAAGCAAGTGTAATATAAAAAAAAATCCCCCAACATTGCAAATAGGAGCTTAAAAGAAGTGACATAAAGGAGAGTACTTAAAAATAAAGAGAGAGGTTAGATCTCTTACGAAAGTTCGGCAGCCTAACGGCGCCACTCAAAACTTCCAAAATGGATTGATGGGAGAGAATAGGGTCTCTCATCACATGAACATAAAAATTACAGTAAGATTAATATAAAATAACATCCCAATCATAAGAAAGATGAGCTTAAAAGAAATGACATAAAAGAGTGTACTTAAAAAGAAAGAGAGTTGTAGGATCCCTTACCTCGGGTCCGACTTGACTCGATCGTTCTTTAATCTCCTGAATAATAAACTTGAGTTAATTTATACTTCCTTAAGAAAAATTTTCAAGTTCATTATTCATTTTATATCACTTATTACCATGTCATACACATTATGTAATCATTTAAGTTAATAATATTTGTTTTGCCGATATTTGGTTCTTAAGTGTATAGTGGACTTCTTACAATTACACGTTGTTCGTGTGGCCAAATGTTTATTATATCCATAATTGTATTCATTATGTAGATATCATATATGTCATATATATCCAGTACATTCATGCATTTATAACATTACATAATCATTTAGATGTAAGAAATGAAATGCACCGTTCATGGAGACGGTAAGCCGTACGTACGCATGAACGCTACTTTCATTTCTATTTCGTATTTTATAGAATGGAATAATAATGATATAAAGGTATATTATAATTCCAGTATAATATCATATATAATATCATATTTCCATCCTTTATACATCCCACATATGGTATTTAACGAATCAAATCACTTTGAGGGGCGGTAGTCCGCACTTCCTTAAATGAAGATATCGTGTTTACCCATTATGGAAACCATAAAGGTGTGCCCAAAATGAAAAAAAACAGAAGCTTAAGGAAAACATAAAAATATTATATATCATATATAAAAATAGTGACATCATAATGGCCACCTTTGAAGGTGTTAAATGAGTATTGAACAATCATCGTTTCGGGAGGCAGAATTTCACCATCCACAGAAACCGTATGTTCTTTAACCATTTGATGTAGTTGTGTGAGAGTGTAGCTCGAATAAATCTTATAAAAACATCCTAGTATATTGAAGATAATGGTGTCGTTACAAAAGAAATAAATAAAAAGAGTTTAGGGGGTTGGAGAAGCAAAATAAAACAAATGAACATGAGAGAATGAATTACCTTTAAAAGTGTAACTCTTTTTGATTTGATCCTAAAGGATTCCTTTGAAAGGATTATGCCCAAAGGGAATACTCTAGGATGAGGAGAGAGTAAATGGGCAGGGTTTGGTCGAGCCAAAGGCTTTAGGAGTGTGTGAAATGAGGTAGAGGTGGGGGCCTTTTATAAGAGGAGAGGAGGGGCACTTTTGGAAAGTAAATAAATATTACTTTATTTGAATTGTGTTTCGGTTTCAAAAGGTCCCAAATTGATATAATTCGTGGATAAGGTGATAAGGCTTCTAAATCCACCCATACAATAAGTTCTGGACATGTTTAGTTTATATATTTTACATTATCTTTCAATTTTATTTAAATCGTCAAATAATGATGTCATCGCTGCATCATTATTATGTCATATATAATTTAATTTATTTAATGGCTAAAAATTTATAAAAAAATACTATGATGTAGTAAATATTTTTATCTTTCTAATGACTATTTATAATCAAAATTTGGACTTGTGTAACCCCACTTAAAAATCGTTTTAGTAGAACATATCATGTTTGTGTCATTTTTACTTTTACATTAAATAAAAAGTTATTTATGTCATTTCCCAACCAAAGTGGATCCATGGGCTCCCCAAGTTGGCCCATGGCTTGTCTTGGTCGGCCATGACTCACCCAATAGGTTTAGGACAAGTTTCATGGTGTTTTCACATTCTTATAAAATCATTTTTACCTTAAATTACACTAATTACCACTAATCGCGATAAAAAACTTAATAAGTTACTATTCACCAAAAAATTATTTTCGTCCCATTGAACCAAATTTTTCATACCAATGACAACCATGTATGTCGGATTTTCAAAATTCAATACACATTAGTGGTAAACTATCATTTAACTAAAAAATCAGTTTGCTTGATTACCACTTAGTGGTTTAACTATTCATAAAAAATTGGAGTTTTTTAGAAAAATACAAAAACTTCACCCTAAGCTATATTTGATATTCCGAATTCAAAAATGAATTCCGTTTTACAAAAATAAAAACATATTAGTAACATTAATTAATTTAATAATTAATTCCCGCTGTCAGATCAAATAGTGTGTTTTTATAAAACAATAAGTATCAAAAGATTGACACTAGTTTAAGTCTGATTTCGAAGTGAAATTAATTTCAACGACCACTATTGGATTTAATGGTAAAAAATATTTTCTAATTTCAATTTAAAAATAATTCAAAATATAATCTAATCATATAAATAAATTAGATTAAAAAGAGGTTTTGAATTAAAATACAACATTTTACACTATTTATTAAAAAAATGAACTTTATCGGAAAAATACCAAAAAATTACAGAAAGTAAAATTTGATGTCCAGATTCTTAATAAGAGTTTTACTTGGTCCAAAATAATGTTTAAGAGTGAACAAAACTATATTTAATGACAGTTCTCCATTAAAAGGCGATAAGTGAACCTTTAGTGAAAACTAGGGCATATACGCCTAAAATTGAATTCTTTCTGTATTTTAAGCCTTTAGATTTTATTGGATAAATGTAAAAACATTTAAAAACATATATAATCATATTTTAGTTATTTATATCCATTCCCGCCATTACAACGGATACATGTTAACTACCATTTAAAATAATATTATTTTATTATTAGAGTGCAACGTAAGATTCCCAAGAAACTCGTTGTTGCGTGTTGGGTACGCCATCGAGCATAGCGTCCCCTTTAAAGTAATTTAAATATTTTATTCACAAATATGGATAAATATGAAATGTCATATTCTTTATTTACCTGGGGTGTTACAACTATCATCTTCCCAAGAATCCATCAAAACCATTTCACTGAACCAATATGTGGTGTTGCATGATGGGGATGAAAAAAATAGTGGCAGTGTGTGGTTGAAGATTCAATTAAAATATACCATATTAATGTATAATATAATGAATAAGTAATATATATGATATAAGATGCTTGAGAATAAATGCATCTCTGGAATAATGGAATTCCCTCAAATAAGGATTCCATTTATGAACAATAGTCCCCATATAGGTTAGAATAAGAAAGGATTCAAGGGAATGATGATTTATTTAATTTGTATCTCACATTGTCACATATATACGTAAAAATAACCTTGGCCTTAAAAGACTCTCACCAACTGAATAACACATCCCCCCCACCTTCTGGTAATAGTCCAAAATTTGATCATTCTATTCCCTAAGAAACATATCCTCTTTTGAATTTTACTATTTATATTCCATGACATTGGATTCAACATAAATATATATATATACTGTTTTGATACATATATGAAATCAAGAACCCAATATATCCTTAGTGAAAGTGACATTGTTACACTTCCTCACTGACTCACTCTAACACCACGAATAGTATTAAAAAAATGATGAAATGGTTTACTAAATATATATAAACTCCATCAATATTTGAAAAAAAATACTATATATATAAATTTTCAAGAATTTTGAAACATAAATTTTAGATACTTTGATTCACTTATTTTTTAGAAATACTATAGGGGCCTTCATCTTCTCACAAATCAATTTCACGTTAATTTTAATATTTTATACCAAATACAATACAATTTTCACTAACAACCAAACATCAATACAAAAAAATATCGATTCACAATGACACACATATAATCAACCAAATATTGACATACCCATTTATATGTTTTGACTATTATTAATATAAGACTCAATAAATGAAAAATTCTCCACCCAAGAACCACAAAAAATAATAATCCTTGAATATATCATGTGGTATAATTTTCATAATGTTCTCTCTCTTTGGTCATCCATTTGAGGATGAAAAGATGTAATATATTATAAATGAGTACTAAATCCACACTATATTACCATTGAAATTATGGATGTAAAATAAATATATCAATCATATATAATCATATTTGGAATTCCATGAAGCTCCACTAACTCTTCCATATATATTTATACCAAAGCCTTAATAATAAAATTACTTAACCATTAATTAATGTATTAAATTCCTAATTCAATCTCAAATCTCCCAAATGGTATCATATCTAAAATGAGATAATAATATCTAGTAAATAAATCCATTTTGATCTCCTCCCATGTATACTATGGCCCACACAAGGGATACAATATCCAAAATACAACATAATACACCTCTTTCACCCACAAAAAAACTATGAATAATGATAAAAACTCTGGCACTATTCATTAAACATAGGATTTTAACTTTTTAATAAATCATAAATTATAATATAATCATACCTATCCACTCCAAAAATATCATTTTGTATCTTCCCAATAATAATATATACATCATTATATCCTTTCCTAATAGTATAAGAGGTATCCATTTTATAATTCTATATAAACACCAACCGTATCCACTTATTTGATTCCAAATTCTACAGATATAACAAATCTGATGGACTCTGTTGATCAATGAATCCCACAATAATGTTTTTAGTAATTAAATCCATAAAAATGTTCTAGTAAATAATAATATTTTTCTATAATGTTAATGGGTAAACTGATTTTTTTTCAGGATATAAAATATTCGACTCATAAGAGATCATGTATCTCTCAATCATTAGAAAAAACAATGACTCCAAAAAAAGCATCAAGATAGCAGTAAACA
The DNA here is from genome assembly GCA_963277665.1 of Viscum album. NCBI lineage: Eukaryota > Viridiplantae > Streptophyta > Magnoliopsida > Santalales > Viscaceae > Viscum > Viscum album. The sequence goes on along the minus strand of OY728132.1, from coordinate 560,479,384 downwards.
TATATCCCTATTTACAAAAATCAAAGGACTAAATCATTGATCAATTTCACATTAAATAATAAAAATCATCATAAAGCTGATATGATCATACAAAATCCCTGTCATTATAGGTTTGTGAAATAATAAGAACTAAATTCCATATTTATCATTTATAATAGCATTAAATAAAAATTAAATAGTACACCTTAAATAGGTTTATAGGTTCCACTTGAGAAATAAACATAAAAATATTTAAAGGATAATTTCCCACACCCTACAAAGACATGAAAGGTCCATGGAAATGAAATTTGAGAATATACTACTTATAATTGAAATAACTAACATATAGATAATTTCATAAATGAATATTAAAAATGGGTTTATTTTTGATTATTCTTCCGTTTACCTCCAATTAAAAATATATTATTGATTAAAACTACAAAAAATTGATCTATAAATTAATTTAACATCGATTCCCTCAAACCTATAATAACATTAGGGGTGTATAATACTCGAAATAGAATCACAATGAATTAAAAGTTCCTATAAAGACACCTACGAGTGGTCTTCGATGAACCATCATTATTCAAGAAAATTAAAATTTACCTATTCAAATAATCAATCATAAATAAATATATATCCCTATTTTACTTATAAATAAAGGTAATAATCTTTGATAGTGGATAATAGTTATTCTTCATAATATTCTTCAACCCAAAATATATTTCTATAGTTGTAAACTATTATATTAATTTTTGAATTGAGAAATATATTTCCTCATATTGGTGAACTATGATGGATGAAACTATTAAAAAATAAAATCTAAACCTATAACCATAATTCATATATCTAAATTGGTCATTTATGAAATGAGGGTTTTTAAACTAGAGAGATTTTGGGTTGAAAATATACCCCAAACATAGTGTTCCATTATGGGAGAAATATTATATTCTATACATAATAATATATGGAAACTCCTCTAAAAATCATATTAAATCATTCACTTTAACATTGTTGATACCATTGAAGAAGAAGGTGCTGAGAAGATGAAAAAGTTATGTGGTTATAATGAATAAAATATTATAATTGGGTTATATACTTTTCATTCTAAAAATAATGTCATTCAAACTCAAAAATAATAAATTTTATAACGGTTGACAAAATTGTAATGTTATACAAGAAGGTGATCTATGTTTTTGGGAAGTTACTATTCAGAAGAAAAAAGGAATTCTCGAAATAAAGAGGAATTTATTCTAGAATAGAAGAGTAATTTTCTCATAGAAAAAAGATTTTTAGATTATTTAAGAAGTATATTAGTGTTGAAAAAAATTAGAGATATTTAAAAGAACATTGGATATTTGACTAGAAATATATTTGTTCCAAAAATATTTAAAATTATATAACATAAAATTTCAACATTAAAATCAAATCCATTTGATTAAATATATACTAGAAATCATCTTTTTATACATGGTGAGTTGAAATATTAGATTCTTCTAGAAGTGTATGTGTCTGGATGATGGATTATTTTATAGGATTGAAATATTTATGAATGAAATAAATAAGACTATATTTACTCAATATGAAATTTTTTTCAATATGATAAAAATTAGAAAATTACTCAAATGGGTTTTTTTAAATATTGGAGGTATGAAAACATAAAAATTACAAAAACGTAATCTGATAAGTTATAATAGGATATTTAGAATGTTGGGATTCATATGATAAAAGTAGTCCATAAATTTAGAAAAATTCTTTCATACATATGTTTTCTATTTGATATGTATGGATTTTTTATTGATATATATGTTTTTGAGGATAAATAATTTGTATATTACTTGATCAAATGGTTGATATCGATGATTTTCATACATAATAATTTATATATGTCATATTTTATATATTATTGGTTAAAATTTCATTCATAATTAAGATATGTTTCTTTTCAAATAATTATATTTCAATGTGTTACTATGGTGTTTTGAATGAATGATATATAACCTAAGACATTTTTATGGTATGTTATCACTCTATAATAGTGAATGGCATAGGTAAATAAATGATTGAAAATTTATTGTTATTTTAGTGGATTTTATGTTGAGTCACATCATCTATAGATTAAATAACATGGGGGGAAATTGTGATTCATGTACATGGGGAATAAGGTTCATGTTGTTAATTGACTTTCATTCTATGATATAATCTATGGATGAATAAAATATTTTAGTGGGATGTTTCTTTGACAGATTGTGTTTTTATTTTAATAAAGAAATGGTGTATGAATTATTTATTAGTGTTTCAAAGAATAATGTTACACCATTATGAGCTTATGATAATTATCATCTATTGAGTTTGGTGGTGGTAAAATATATTATGTTTTTAATTCATAAATTCATAATATGATAACCAAGAAAGTTAAAACTATATATGAATAATATAAACAAGTTAATAATATAAGATGTAAGTCGGTAATTTAAATTTTTATTTGATATTTGAATTTTAACATGAAGATTATGATACAACTATATAATACAATTAATAAGTGAGTTGTAAAGTGATTAAAGGAAAGAAATATGTGGAATATTCTGGAAGGTATAATATTAGAATAATGTATTTTATAGTAAATGTAGAAATATAATAGATGAGATGTGAAAAAATAATAATAATAAGATTATGTGTGGTAGATAAAGAAGAATAAGACAAAGGTAATTAACATATACATGGTTTATATGTTTGATCATAACACCTATGTAATTTGTTGATGAATAAAGAAGTCACACTTATTCAAAATTGTGAATATGTGTTGGGGAAATATATTATTTTTGAGTAAAAATAATCATAGTGGAAAAGTATTATAACTACCAAAACAAGGTAAAATAAAACAATAAAGTTTATCATGAGAATAATTGAGACACAATCCTCTTAATATTATTATATTATTAAGAATATAAACAAGATGCATATTGATATCTATTGATGTAATTATAATCGATCATAATTCCTTGTGTGATTATTTATAATTAAATGGATTATATAGTTTTTTAGTAGTGGACCCTTTAAATCTAGTATAATTGTTTTTTGTATCCTATGTGTGGTTGAGTTATAAATATGGATTAATATCACTTGAACAAGTAATGGTGGTATATTTTGAAGGAAATATCATAAAAGGTTAAATTGAGATATTATTTTCATATTAAAAACTTTTAACAAACCAATACTATGCATAGGGAAATCACAATTGATATTGAAGCAGTCCATATTCAAGATAATGATTCATAAATTTCATTTCATCTTCTATGATGGTTTTTGAACCGATTAGGAGATTAATTTTCCCCATCATTATTTAATCGTTAAATCCTTACACTATGATTTATGATTTAGACTCTAAATTTTTATTGAGGAAAAACATCAATCAAATGTACATCGTGTGAATTGCTAATTTAGATTGGAAGAATCAATACATACATAAATATATCATATTTATATATCTTTTTTTCAATTTTTACAAATATATTGTCGGCTCAGAATGATAGTTTTAATCTTAATGATTAAGCTACTAGAATGAAATAAATAAAAAGGAATATTATTCACATAATGACGGTGATCTGAATTCATTCATGTCATCTTATTTTAAGAATGAATTTATCACGTTTTAATGGGATAAAGATAGTAAAATAGATTTTGGATAAATTAAAAACATTAATAAAAGAAATAAAATAGCGATTCAATCAAATATAAATGTTTTTATATGTTTTCAGGAAGATCTAATGATTAATAATGATGAAATAATAGATTGTTTTTTTGATATTATTAATTAGATTAGGAGAAACACCATTGATTTTAGAGATAAATTATAATAATATATGGTAGTTTATAAAGATAGACATATAATTTTATAAACAATTTAAGCACATGTTTAACAAATAGAATACCATGATGTATATACACATATATTAGATGACTATCATACCATTATTATCAGTTATAATATAATGAATTAAAGTTAATTTAATCATATGAGAAATGAATATTGAGAAGTATTCATAAATTAAATAAATAAAAAATAATATTAAATAAATTGTTGATCATGAGGTATATTTTTTAGAATTCAATGATACAAAAATTATTGTTGAAAAAGAGAGGCCAATAATTTATAATAGTGTGGAAATGGGAAATGGAATGTTTTAGGGAATGCCTTCTGATATATTTTTTGACGTTTTATATCTTGTAAAATTTATTGTAAATAATTATTAATTAATAGAATAGTGTGTTAGTGTGACGTGTACAAGAATAAAATAAGTTAATCGAATAAAAGAGACTAATTTTATTTATAATATGTAAGGTATGAATTTATCTAAATTATTTAAGAGATCATTCTAATATATTATTAAAAATAGTGATAGTTATAAGGTAGTCAAAGAGGTAGATACATCCAATAACATTGGTGCAAGGATGCTAATTGAAAAGAACGGTGAAAAAAATCATGATTTGAAGGAGTATATATAAATAGAGTGAGGAAGAAACAAAAATGGAGTTTATTTAAAATAATTAAATCAATTCATATTTTATTAATTCTCAATTGTAATAGGATAATAAAAGTTCAATCACATGTTTTCAATAATATTTCAACATATCTAAAATAAATTTTAACAAATATTTAATAATGAAGAGTATTATTTACTTGTTGAATAAGTTTGGTGATGAAGTTAAGAAGGTTAATGTTGATTTGGAAATAATGGTCTATTAAATTGATAATTAGTTTATGATTTTCCAATTGAATATAATTTATATAGAAAATAATTTTACAAGTACAAATAAAATATTCCTTAAAATATTAAAGTAAATGGAGGAAGCTCTGAGATGAATATTATGCATGTATTTGAACCCATATATAATTATATTATTTATATAGAAAAAATAAATATCATATTCAATGGATTAAAATAATATTAAAAGTGTTATAAAAAGTCTGATTCAATATTAATAGTTATTATTTTTATACCTGGTGAAGATTGTGTTTATCATAAATTTCAAAATTCAAATAACCATGATTTCAATATTTAAACAATTGTAGATAGTGATCTGGAAATGGTTGAGAATAATCTTGTAATAAATATGAAATTGATGGGGGTCTAACAAATTTTTGTTTATAGATTGAAATAAAAATTTCAAAGAAGGGAACATGTTAGATTCTTGAAAATAATCAATTTATAAACATAATTATTCATTTTTGTATATAAAATGCATGAACTCTCACTTCCTTTTTCATTCCTAAAAAAAATACACTTAAATCCTCGATACTGATAAATTTTACCCAATTTTTTCCATCAATCCCATAAACCATCAAAAAGAAATATTATATCACTTACATTTATAAGGACCTTTTATGTTGAAAGTTTTTGATAATTAGGATAACTTTTATATAAATAAAACTCATTAATTCAAGAGATAATTTTTCCCAATATATTTAGATTTTAAAATTATAATTTAATTGTTCAAAATATCCCACAAAGTTTTTCACATATTAAATATTTATATACACAAATTTTCATTAATAATTCGTCAAAAAATGATAAAAATGGTGGTATAAATTTTTTAATAAGGTTATACGTAAGAATTTAAAATTAAATTTCATTTGTGGAAGTAAGATAAGTATAATTAAATGATAACATAAATATATTATTGGATTATATAAAAATAAATTTAATAATAATCAAAAAATGGTTCATCAATCATGAAACATTTAATAAATATTTAATAATAGAAAGAGTCATTAGAATCAATAATCAGAAGACATGTTATACCAACCTTAATAAAATTTAATCATTAAAAACAAATATATTTTCACCATAATAGTTTAATATATTCTCCTATCTAAACATTATATCATTAAATTTACATTATGTGTAATAATATTTCTATCAAAAATCCATTCAAAGAATAGATAAAACATGTAGAAACTTGGGGATTCATTTACATATAACTCTTATATATCTCATATACTCCATGGTTGTACATGGTGTAGCCATCATGATTACACTTAGAGTAACTATCAATGTTACACATAAAATAAACATCATAGTTATAACTAGAGTAACCAACACATTCTACACACATACAGAAATCTTACTGAATTCATTGGAATCAAATCATAGACCCATCACTTTTTAATTAAAAATGGATTCAACTATATTCATGAACATTAACAAAAAAAATAACATAAATTAATGTACATACATCATTCATTTAATCATCAACTCTTAGAAACAACCATTATTCTATTGTTTAACTAATTTACAAAAGGAAAATAAATGACTTATATTAAAATATATTTTATTAAAAAACAATCTATTAAGATAAAGAATAATTATTCTATCAAAATAATATATCCTCAGTGGGGTAATATGTTCCATTAAATGTCATTGACAATGATAAATAAAAATACCATAAAAATTTCATTAAAAACATTCATGAAGAAATTAAAATTATAATTTTGAAAATCACATTCCAAAACTAGAAAATCCTTAAATATAGGGGAAATATTTTTCATTGAAACCATCCATTGAAAAATATAATAGAATCTAAAAATAAAATTATTTTAATGAAGGAGGAAAATTCTATTCAGGATTTAAATTTTATAAATTAACATTATTTTCCAATATTTGTTATGAGGGAGTAAACAATTTTCTTATTTTAAAAACATAATTTTTTTTTCTAAATATATATTAAAAATATGGTCACATATCTTGTAAAATCGACATAGGAAAATAAATTTATTTAAAAAGGGATTTTTTAAAATATATTAAAAATACGTGTAGAAAAATGATTCATTATCTTAGTAATATAAATGATAATTATCACTTATAAGTGAATATCTATATGATTGACTAGTAAATAATTTTCAGATGGAAATTAAAAATATTATACACATTCGTTTCAATTTAATAATAAATGACATGTGAATCTAGAAATTAAGAGCATCAGATAGAATCACAATGACACCTGAATAAAATAAATCATGAGAATAAAAGTGACTGTAACATAAAATCATTATGACATTGGTAACTCTTCAATAATAAGAACCATTTACTAATAATATAAAAGTAATAATTATTTATAATAAAATTTTTATATTCATGATATGATATTAAAAAGGGGTTGTATATATACCTCATTAAATAATATATGTGTATGTCTTAAATGTATGTCTCATGAAATATAATTTAAGACGAAATACATTTATATAGATCTTTTTATTGAATTAATAATTAATCCATAGAGTTATTTAGTGCAAAAAACTATTAATCAAAAAAATTAAATTATATAATAAAACAATTTATATATTCCTTTACATGTAATCATTGTATAGAAATGTTATTGAAGAGGATTGATAACTCAACAAATAAAAATTTAGTTAAGAAACTCATTATAACATAGTGACTTTTTGATCATATCTCTTTTTATAGAGTAATTAAAATTTTAATATAAAATATCTTGATCTCTTTATTATTCATGGTATAACTTGCACATTGGAAATTATGTACAATAAATAAAACATATGATGCTAAGAACAATAATATATTTCTTGATGAAAGGAAATTATGGAAAATGTATTTCCTCAAGTCTCTTATAGAAATATACGACCTTTAACACCTATATAAGAAACTTATAACAATTATTTTATTTTACAATATATAATTACTGGATTAATAACATATCTATAATCAATATAATTCATTTAGTTTAATAAAATATAATTTTAAAATTACTTAAGTCCAAGTTATGTGTTCTTTGGGCATTCAGATCATAATCTCAAAACAAAAATGGATTTGTTGACTTGGAAAAATCGAGTCACTGTCCCACAATATTGATAAAAATATTAACAATGCAATTATAATTATTATTCATAAATTATAATTTTTAAACAAATCATGAAATATGGTGATGAAATATTAACTATGTTATAATCAAGTAGATGGTATGAGATTCGTATTCCTGTGAAATGTTTCCATTTTTAAAAATAATAATATATGGAAAGTAATTATTTAAATATTTATTTATACTATGTAAATATAACAAAAATAAATAATTATTTATTCAAATATACTTATATATAATTCATTATTGTGATGTGGCGATGAAAATTGAATCATATCACTTCATAGTGGTGGTATTCTACATGTATTCATGAATGAAGTTGTAATTTATTTGTTTATAGAAAGGTAAGAAATTAATTGATATACTATATTTTAATGTCATCAATATAATATATATTTATTGAATCCATCATTAAAATTATCTATACGATTATTATGTGGAAAATTAATTACATCAATTCACCAGGTAGTTGTTCACCAAACACTGAAATGATGGTTTTATTTCCCATTTGATAAAAGTGGAAATGGATATGTGTTATATATTTCATATAATTGTATATAAGTATATCTTAGATAATAGTTTTTTTGGATTGTTTTATGAAATTTTAATTGATTGATATTATGAAATAAAACAAAAACGATTGGTTAGTAATCATACCACTTTGCTGAACAACCTCTATTCCTTTACACATTAATCCCTCAAAGACTTTAATTATGCACAAAAAAGGACCTCTAAAATGTGTGAATGGATATTATTATTATATTTTGTTTGGTAATTTTTTATCCAAATGTTTCATGAGTGGACAATAAATGATATGTATATGTTTTCATTTATAACAGAGGAGGGATCTTTACGAATTTCTTAAAATATTAAATTGATATAAAATAATTTCAATGTCTAAATGGAGACAAATTTATACTATTTTAATATATTATTATTATTAGTGGATATAATCTCATCCAATTCAATTTTTATAATTTTGGGTCACTTTTTTACCCATGCATTTTTTTGACTCGTCGTTAAAACATTATTCGATGAAGGTGATATAATTGTTATTTAAATTAATATGGTTAATATATTTATAATAATATGAAAATTTTCCAATAAATTGTAAATTGATTTTTTAATTAATGGAATCACATTCACCTGTCCAATGCTATGTTTTATAGGAATTTTAATTCAATTAATAAAATATTATTTATTTTAATATATTATTTATGTCAATTTTATAACTATTAATTGTATTTATTGTTTAATACTAAAATAAGAAAGTGGAATTATAATAAAATGTCTCAAAAACACTATTATAAATCATTTTTTATCTATCAAAATTGTGTAACAGAAAATATAACTCATAATATATATTATTATAGTTTTTGATTTCATTTTATTGATTTTTTACGGTTCTAACAACCACTAGTCTGTCTTCCAAAAGCATTTATGGACATAATTACCTAACATAAGATTAGAAAACAATTACATTGATGAAAAATATCATTTATGTCTCATATAAATATTAGTAATTGAATATATCCTTTCTTTATCCTTTGGAATATAATTTAATGATAATAAAAAGAGACAAGGTATTATTAAATTAAATTTAACTAAAATAATATAAAGGTAAAATTCATTTCTAAATAGTAAAAAGACAAGATATTAAAAATATTAATGGTAATGGATAAACATTACCATCAATTAAAATTAATTCAAGTATTGGTGACATTTTTGACCCCTTATCATTTCATTTTTAACATTAATTTCCCAATTTAACATTTTTCATGAAAAAAATTAATAAGGTTACTATTAATATTGTCAGAAAAATTAAGGGATTTATTTAAAATATAGTTGAACAATATATAATTATTTAATCCATTTTTCAGGATTCAAATTATATAAACCTCAAAATTTATTTTAATATAAAATTTGAACAAGGTGATAATTTGTTTTCAGATTAATGGATTTTTAATTATGAAAAGATATTTTACTAAATTAAATTATTAAATTAATTTCAAAAATAATTAATGGATTAATTTAAGTCAAAATTAAGTAGGTAAATACATAAATTAATTATTTTTTGAGTTAATATTTAATTCAAAATAAAAAAATCAATAAAATTTAGAATTTTTCAATATTCATTAAAAACAAGTTTATTCAGAAAAATAATAAAAAAAAATTTAATATAATTTTAAAATTATAATTGACGAAAATATACTATTTATATAATATCATTCCCAAACATGTTATAAATTAATTATATTATCCACTCAAAAAATTAAATAACAATACATTTTCAATGAAACATATTTTTAAAGAATAAAATAAGATTACTAAAAATGTAGTTTTCACTACCTAAGAATTAATTAATAAATTTTCATTTATTAGAAAAATTATTTATATTTCATAATGTAGTTTTCTCTATTTCTACCAATTAATTATTCAGCTTGTTTATTGTAGTAATATTTTAATAATTATATGTGTTGGTTCATTTAGGGTTGGTATTTTATGTTTTATATCCTATCAAACATAGTTTACTTTTGAAACATAAAGATATAAAATTCTTCATACCATAAAAAATATCCCCCAAATTTTAAACTCATATTAGTAATCAACTGTTTAACATTTGAATAGACATTTCTTGAAATCAAATGTTGTAAAATGGGTTAATAAAACATCATCATAATGTGGTAGAAAGGGATGAATGATGGACATCTAGAATAGAAAATAACAATTATTCATAGAATGATTTCATTGGCATGATATGGAATTATATAAATTTATTTAAATTATAATATCCAAATAATTATTGAGAATAAAATAGAGCATTAATGATAAGAATTTTAATGTACCTAATAATGATAAATACCAAAAAAATAAACAAAACAGGTTAGAAAGATATGATTTATTAATCATAAATGAAATTAATAGGTTCAATTTTTTTTATTCAAGATCCATTTCTATAGTTTTGGAATTATATTATGATCTATACTAAGAACATAAGAATATATACTTACTGGATAAGTAGATTTTCAATTAATATTCAATTTCTACAATAATCTCAATATTTTATCCAAATAATCAGTATTCAAGATAAATTATTTACACATGAATAACTATAATAAATATCCAATATATCACATAACTTATAAAATTATATAACGATATTCCCCCTATCATTATTAATTAACCAAAACAAATAAATTTTTAATAATATATGATAATTCCAAAAATGAATAAACCTTAATAATAAATATATAATACCCCATTCATTGAAATTCAAAAGTAAAAACAAAATATTGTTATTATTTGATAATATATTATTCAAAGATAAATTTATATTTTATCTCTAAATATCAACAATAACTCTAAAATTTTTAAAATATAACTGTACATTCCTTAATCACATAATCTACCAAAATTGATAACCACTACAGTAAATAACTTTAATCCCTATAAATCTGTAATAAGATCATATATTATTTCAAATGATAATTCTAAATTTACTAAATAAATAAATTTTCATAATATCTATAAGTACAAGACCATAAACAATAGGTATTATAGTGTTTTTGAACTAATGTCCCCATATGAGGATTTATTCATTTTGGAGGATTATATAATTATTAAAAACACTTATAGAGTAAACTTATACTTTCCATGTGCACATTTAACTTAGTATCCATTTGGTACCATATAAAACTCCAAAAAAATATTTTTTAATTCATAAAAACACTTTATCAACTTCGTCGTGATTTCATCACTTCCTTTACACATTCTCTGAAAACAATTAAAAACATTGGACGAACTCAAAAATCTTTTCATGATATATAAAATTAGGGAAACAATTAGTCTGGGGTCGGGGAAAACAAAAGCTTTTATTTGACAAAATGAATAATATTTTCAAAAATATTAATATGTTACATTTTGAAAATAGATCAATTTTCATAAAAACACATAATAAATCATATAATATATAACTAGTTTGCATGGTTCAAAAATATCAATAATTGGAATAAACATGTGGTCGTCATCCAAATATGTCACGTTTAAAAATGGAATAATCGTATTGTCAACATACATACATTTAAATCATACAAATTAAATACCTATACGGTTGACTTCCATAACATAAGCTTTGGAGGTTATAACCTGACAACCCATCCTTGGTTTTTCATAAAACCACCCATAAAATGTCTATGTATCATTATATAATCATAAAATACATAATATTTTAATTTCTAACATTTCACTCTTAAAATATAATTTTAACTAAAATTAAAACATATCATGGAATATAAATAATAAATCCATTTTAAAAAACGATTCTAACAATTTAAAAATAGTGTTTTAAATAAAAATGTACCATACTACTTGGAATAATTTGAATGAAATGTGAACAATTCCCATTTTAAAACATTCATGTCCTTATAAAGACATTCATAATGTTCATTTCAAAAAACATGGACATGAAAGAACAATATTTAGAAAATAAATATTCCAAACATTTAAAATATTGTTTTTATGTAAAATGTTGGTATGGATTATAAGAAGGTAATTAGAAATAGATATTCCAATCCAAATATTTTTTGAATTATGAGGAGAAGACGAGAAGAAGTGTCCTTTTATAAGATAGTGGAGGGGGTCTTATAATTTTTCAAAATATTAAACTAATAAAATTAATTTTCAATTAAAAAATTAATAAAACAAATTTATTTCTATGATGAGATGAATTTGGGTCTATTCCCTTACATCAAATGAAAAATATGAAAATTTTGAAAAAAATTTACACTTAAATTTTTTTGACCCAAATTTATCTACATTGAATTTTTCTAGTAAAACGTTTTATTTTACACCTTGATGGATAGTATAGAGATTAGAAAATAGCTAAAATAAAGATAAATTTATCATTAATGACAATGACCACTTTATTGAAATTAGTCAACCAAATTTTATATTTTTATTAATTTTCAATCATTTAAAAAAATATTATTTATTTTGAAATATCATTAATGTCATTTTTGAAATTATTCATTTCATGAATTATTAAAATTATCGTAATAATTATATAAATGATTCTTTTATAATAACACATAACTAATATTCCAAATTATTTTATAAAATTCATGGATAAAAATAATTATTCAAAAATATATTTATTATAATATTTTTAATATCCTCTATATAATATTACAATTAATTAAACAATTACTTCATCCTTATTTGTCATCATTTTAGGTAATTAATTTAAAACATATATTTTTAAATAAATTAAAATGATATAGATAAGTATTTTAGCTTTCAAATAACTATTTAGGGTATAATATATCTTCTAAATTAGCCAATATAGAAAATTTTAAATCATTTATAGCATAAGTATTCCATCATTGACATTTCATTAAAATAAAATACTATAAAGGGATTAAAAAACCAATTGTCTCTAACATGTCATAAAATTGGAACGAAGATGATTTTGGCTGATAATCACTCATCTAAAAAAATAAAATATTTCTTAATGATAATTTTCTATTATTTATAATACTTCTCCCTAGTAATTACATTATTTTCTATTAACCATGGTAATAAAAAATGCTATCGATATTATTCATCGTGGAAAAAATAAAGGGGCCCTATTTAATAAATTTTGATATTTTGATGCCAAATATAGAATAATTTTTTAAAATTTCAAAACCAACATGAACTGAACCGATGGAGCATGGTCTGCATGTCCCCAACCCATCCTTCAAAATTTCATGGGCTGGCGACTAGCACTAAGGGTAAATATTACATTGATTAGAGGGAATTCCCTAAATTAACGGCATGTGTGATCCCAAATAAACATCCATGAAATAATATAGAGATATAAATATATGGATACTAAAATTTATGTATACAATTATACCAAAGTAGAGTAAAGTAAGTGCACTAAAATCATATAATTGAAAACACATGGGCACATGAAATAAATTTGTAAAAGCATCCAACATACACAAAAGGAGGGTATAGATGTCAACATCCACTACCAAAATTCTCCCAACCCAAATACTATAGACACCTCAGTTAGTCTACCACACTATTACATTCCTACCTTGGGTCCTCTAAGGACTCTATTGAAAGGCATGTGGTCTATAAAAGAGTCATCATGTATAATAAATGTCACTGTAGTGGTGATTATAATAATACTCTGTATGAACCCCTAAAAACCAAAAATAAAAGGGATAAATTAAAATAAAATAGACCTCTCCACATATTCAGTGGGAACACAATCAAGATAGACACTCCATCTTAAACCATGCTCATCTATACATGTCTAGTTGTTTATCACACAAGGGGTGTCAACCTAGACACATTACAAAACCAAAAGTGCTCCAGAAACTCACAAAAATACACATCTCGAACTCCATGTCTCACGAGGATTCAACTACATTTGAATATATAGGATTCTAAACAAATCTGAAGGGAAATAAAATAAGAGATCACACAACAAGAGCTCATCTATCCTGGAGAGCACCCATCAGAGAGATACGCTCTGTCGGGAAGAACTCATGAGGTGAAAATCTTGTTCCCAGCACCATAGTTCCATAAACCATATTCATCTACCATATACAAGGTCATAAGAACCCAATGGTAGAGGCTCTACCTCACCACTTCATATAGATGAGGGATAAATGATCCAAACTATTCGACATACACATTATTTATTAAGAGAGAGAACATAGGGACTTATACATCACCACTACCCTCCAATCAGGGGAGTAATAGCTCCTAACTAAAGAGAAAAACCTATGTAACACCCATATAGATTGTCTGCTACCTCAATCCATCTATATAAGACTATATTATAATTAGGTATTACTTGAAACTTGCATAGGGGATTGCTCCTTGTAACCATACTCAACTGACGATTGTGAACTAACACCAATAGATGACCATATCACTTCTAGTACTCATATATGTGGGAGTAATACTTTATATGTGAGGACCCTCACCCTAGTACGATAGAGGATTACCACTCTACCATCTTGATTACTATGGGGTACCAACACGCTGATAGGACTTGGGGTACCAACCTAAGGATATAATACCATATCTCTAGTATGATATGGGGTGATATCTCATCTAAAAGACTACATGTATGGAGGACTAGACCCTAATACTATAGGGTAATTCTCTCTATTTGTATTTATGACCCACACCCTGAAGAGATAGGGGAGTACCAAATATATCTCTATATTATATAAACATGACATGAACCATGTCACGATTGGGGAGTTCTAACACTATTAATAGAAGATATGTACCTTGGTATGATAAGGGAGTAACTACTCTCTTGGACCAACAAATATAGAGGTCATATACCCTAAAATGGTAGGAGTGTGGAAAATCCAACTATATAAATGAAAATGGAAAAATATTCCCTAATTCCATAGGGGATTACCATTTCCAATATCTCTCACTAAGAGCCACACTGATATAGTGCACCAGTCCATCATCTCTGAATTGAGAATCAATATTATCATACTGAAAATCAAAAAATATCAATGGGTAGTTTTCTCTTACCATAATAAAATATAAAATCATATCTCTACTATCTTAATGCTTCTTGGGGACCCACATATTAATGTGAAAGGGAAGGGTACTGACCCTGACATCAATCTAGTGATCCACCCTGATCACCACCCATGGTTAAGAATAACTGATACAACTTTGTTCCCTAACCACGATACACCATATCTCATAGGCCAAAAGAGAGGCATCGACCATGTTTTATGTGGAAAACTTCTCTGGGTAGGATATTAGAAATCTGTAATAAATGATATAGATAATGAGATATGTTAGGAATAAGAACTCATGAATATTTCTAATAATATACATGGAAAGCACTGGAGGACATACTCCGTTGGAAATTAACCATGCACCAGGTTGCGTCTCAATTCACATAGCATGGTTTAGCCGTGTAGGTTCACACTATGTCTATATCCAGTACATAGCATGTTCTTCCTCACCCTTCCCCGGGCCATATTCTTGTACTGCATGACTCGTTGATCCATGTCCCTCACATGCAATGGATCCTATACAAGAAAATGTTTTCAAGAATATATGTCTATAAGGAAGTGTGGTTTAAATGTTCTCATTTTTAGTACAACGTGTTCTTATACATTTGACATGTAGTTTTACATGGCCATGAATGTTACACGACTACCCAAGATATGCACTCTAGCAATACGACTTAGGGTCACTACATGGTGTATAACTCTGATACACCACATATAGTATCCAAGAGTCATATTATTCCATAAACAAGAAGAACACACAATATTTATACTAGACTATATGCCATGTATATAGTAATTATAGTTTTAAATTACCTTCAGATTCACCTGATTCATCCTAGTTTACCCAAAAACCCACAAATCAACATTGCATGGATCTCATGCAATTGAAGTGTTACTCTATGTGCTTAAAAAATCATATAGATGGATATCAGGACCAAACCACAAAACGGACTACCTAGAGGGTGAATTGATTAATTTTCAGGTGTGTAATAGGGAATGGGGTGTGTATCTTCTCAATATGATGATTATAGATGCGTGGAGCATAGATCTAGAACACTATATCACTTCCAATTTTTCTTTTTCATTCACTCATCACCAAAGGGGGAGAGCTGGGATGGATCCTTTTTATTTCTTCTTACATAACAACATGGAAGGGGGAGCAATTTTTGTTATATTTTATTAATTACATTTCCATTTTATAAATAATATCTCAAAAAATAACCATCCAACTCACCCTCTCTCTGGAATTCTGAAATGACAACTCTATGTCACACCGAAAAAAAAACGACATTCTCAACTCAACCAAGATCATAGAATTATGATCAGAAACTCCCCTCAAAACTTATTTTAAGTGTTTAGTATAAAATGAATTCTTGTGATGAAATATATTTAATATAGTTGAAATCTCATCATTGAGGCTCTCTATTCCACTGAATCCAGTGTTGACTCAGCTCCTAGATGCAAATTTTTTTCCTAAATATTCAAAATTCCTACTGGTAAAAACCCATGTCAATAAATTTTCATGACCATATGTATTGTTTATCTAGAAAATATCATAGGAATAATAGAAAGAAATTTATTTCACAAAATTTACTCTCATGTAAGATAGATAACTAGAGATTTTGTTGCTGGTTTAATGCACGCACATAGGGAAACCATCACAGAATAAACATAGTTACATCCAGATCTAACTAGTTCACTATATTGTAATAAGAGGGCACTAGTGTCCTAAGATGATAGAGATGGATAAAAAAGGCCACTATCTATCCATAGTCATAGGGTCTAGAGATAAAACTCATCGCAAACATGAGGTACATAACAACGTAAATCAAAAATTCACATCCACTAATTAATGAACTACACCTCATCCTCTTAAACAATATTGAATTAAATGATCATTCTGAGTACGTGACTGTACCAATGAACAAAATAGGGAATCCCATGTGTAAACCCTAGGTCTTACCAGTCCCATTTTTTGTAACCATCTAGTTGGAACACAAATTTAAAAAAACACCACTACAATGACTAGTGTTATCCCATCAGAGTTTGGATGATAGAATACTAGTCCATACCATAAAAACATCATAGGGTATAACTCTGACACTATGGAATTTCACTAAGAAAGGATCCCCCCCACTATGGTTGCAAAGAAAATAGGTTCTCTTAGAAAAAATTAACTAGTACGGGCATCGCCTAATCTGACAGGCCATTTCATAACCTCTTCCTAAACACAAAAGTCTATGTATCTTTTCTACCACAAATTGACACAATCTACTTTGGGTGGAAATATCTTGCCCACACGATTTTGTCTGTGTCAAACAATGCATCATTTTGTGGAATTTTTCCCATTCCTCATGTGTCCAGGTATATGTAAAATAATGGCTTGTAATCCTTGAGCATCTCACAAAAGTGGTTTATTCCATGTGAATAGGGTACTAATATATAATATTGGGCTACCAGAGAACTCACAATGGGTCCTAACATGTCTTATATCATATCCACTAAAATTCCATATTTCCTCGAACACACAAGTTACATAGAATCATTCACCACATTTTGAGATTATAAATTTTTTTGGGAAGTGACTTTCCCATATGGTTTTACTGACCTTTCAAATAACATATCTCATTAGGGGAAGGATCCCCCTTTCTCATGCATTCAAATAAAAGTCAAACAACACCTATTACGGGTTACACTAACAACAAGTTTCACACTCAATTCATCCTCAAAGCATCTAGATAAACCACCTCCATATTCTACAACTATCTTTTCCCACATCCTCCATATCCCTGAGCCTAGGATGGACCACCTGGGGGTGGCGGTGGAAACACCTCAAACTGCTTTCCACCAACTAATGCTCTCCCCACTTCTCCTCTAGGTCGACAATCATTTAGAAATACATGCTCCAAATGATTCATATGTCAAGGAGACACATCTTCTAGATCAATACCAATATCATGGCCTGTTAGACAAAATCTAGAAGTATTCCATGGTCTATCATAAAAATAACACCTCCTCTAATACTGTTGACGTGATCCCCAACATTGATCTATCATTATGTGACAATGTTTATACGTTTGAGCATGGTTATATCATCTCCATTGAGATCCAATAATATTTTATCTCCCAGCTATTATAGATTCCTAAGCCTCATGACCACCACTGTGTGTCACATCCAATTGTCCCTATGCCAGGATGGTCTTTTTGTCCATATCTCACTCTACTACCCCCATATAACAGCGAAGGGAAAGTGAGACCACACATGATCTGACTTCTCTGCAGAGGCCCATCTTAGATTTCTATGGTATGAGTAATGGGTCTCCAACCATATTTAGGGAGTAACATGAAATTTATATGAACCTACCTCAGTACTCTTCCATAATCATGTTACCCTATAAACGATGGAGAATATCCTAGATGCACACTAATATCAATGCGCCTATGTGAATGTATTCTCTAATGAGTCACTCAAAAACTACCCAAGTAAGAATAGTCTCATCATGGGACTCAACACTAAAATATTCCATATCTTTTATGAACCATTCATAAGACTCATCACAAGTTCCACCATTAGATTGGGAGTTTTACTCAAGATGGGAAAACATGCGTCACTACTTTGAGATAATCATTCACCACCAAGAGGTCTAGAACACCTCGATACCTTATAGGTCAATTAATCTGTTACTCTTTCTAAGATATCATTCTACGTGAATCCATTGACTAAACTACCTATACAATTATCAGCTCAATGTATGGTATCTTAATTAGCAGACCACAAAGATGTACAACCTCGTAACCAGTTCCATACACTAAAGCCTCATTATAGGGAGGATTATCTCCACAATAATTCCATTGAACCCTTTCTGTCTATTATCATAGTGGAATTAAAAAATAAAATTAATTCATTCCATGGTTAATGATTATATCAAGAGATATGACTCATGAAGAATAAGAAAAAAACACACTCTTAAATGATTCATCAAAAAATTTATCTATATCACTAATGTCTTAATGTACTAAGTAAAAAATAATGTTTTAAAAGTCCCTATGAATGGATAAATCAGCATGTGCACCAACCCTATAACCTATGACATCATAAATGAACTTGAATCAGCTTAAAATTATCATTACGCCACACAAATTAAAATCATAGTAATATGGCCCCATATGGGAAACCACCTTTGATACCACTGTGTGACGACCTGGATTGATGGTGCCTAGGACGAAACATCCCACGCCCACCTCTATTAGTCCATGGGATGGAGAAAAGTGACGAGTAAGAATATTTAATAGTTGGGAGGAATTTTCCTAAAGTACCTATATACATGTATCCATAAACACCTCTATACAACAATGCATTAATATAAAAATTAAACTGAAATGAATGAATAGAACTATCCAATCCCTAGTAAAAAGATGTACAAAAATCATAAAAAGGGGGAAAAATTCTCCCACATAAATAAATTATTAAAATAATCCAACCTGATAAAAAGGTGGGGATCTTTGTCAAATGAAACTGCCAGAAAGTTACTCATCCTAGCTTCAATAAACACGTATTTCATCTAGATCGCTAATATTCGCAAGCCTCAGGTCCCCTAGGATGTCCGACTAAAAGAATGATTTATTCAAAATAAAAAAAGATTGGTCAAATTCCATGCATGGGTGAGAATAAAAATAATGAGTATGCCCCACATGTAGTGTCATCCTCGACATGTGACAATACTGTAAGGAATCTGAGAAACGCCTAGAAATACTCATAATAGACTCCATGTCTAATGAGGTTCTGAACTCATAGCCAGCTATTGGATTTTAATCAGGGCTCTAATATAACACAAAACTATGAGAATACAATCCCTAGGATTGGCCATATGATATGGGACCCATATATGACTTATGATTTATCAAGAAGATCTCACTATGCCCTACTCTGTTACCTAGCACTAGAGATCCTTCAATCCCCAACTTGCATGCTGCATAAAGATGTAAGAACCTCATATAGAGTCCCTCCCCTCACCACTTCACATAGTAGAGGGTGAACTCTTCCAGACTATTTATCATGTACATCATCTATAGAGTTATAGAACGATGGGACCCTCACCTCACTACTTACATTCAATAGATGGAGTAATAGCTCGTAACTAAATTTTGAAGCCTTTGTCTTTCCTATTTGGACTTTCATGAGAATAAATCCATTGGGGAGAACTAATTATTGAACAGGTATCACAATTAACTAGTGGTGGGGAATGCTCCTCATAACTGTACTAAACAAACGATGTAGAACTAAATCAAATGGATGACTCGTTACATAATTCTACATATAGATGGGGTCATACTACTCCAAAGGTAAGGACATTCAACTTTATACGGAAGAGAAGTACCACTCTACTGGCATTATTACTATGGGGTTAAAGTATGTTGATGTGATATAGTTGTAACAACCCCATTATAGCGGACTCGCTCCAAGGTATGATAAGGGAGTTCCAAATATACTGAAACACTGCACATATAGAGGACCCACACCTTGGTAAGACATGGGACTACTAACCCTAAGGATAGAGGAACAACACCCAAAAACGATAGGGGAGTAAAAAATCTAGGAATAGAGGCCCTACATCTTGGTCTAATAGAGGAGTAACTACTCTCTATGACTGACAAGTATGGAGTTTCCACACCTTGGAATGACTGGGGAGGTCTAACTCAAACTACATGATTGATATGAAGAACCCCCAAACTAATTCCATATGGGTGTTATAGTTCTAGAATCACTCACTTAATGTCACAATGTTCTACCAAATCTGTTAAGTATCACTGATAGGTGCATCATTCTTATCAGTATTCAATAACAATTATACCAAAGGTAGGGTACCCAAGAATTTATTAAATTGCGAGCACAAATATACAAGCCCAAATAGTACAAGGGATCTACATATTAAGAAGAAAGGTAAGGGTACTAACCCCTATGTCAACCTAGTGATCCACCTCAAAAAAATAGATAATAACTGCCACTATAGTCTCATGCTCTAACCGTGACAAACTAAATCACGAAGGATGAAATGGAGGCCACAATCATGTTCTCTATGTTAGACTACTCATGATAGGATACTTGGATGCATGAATCTAATTTCTAGATAATGAGATACTTATAGAATATTTTCTCATAATGATCTCCAAGAATGTACATGACATTAAATAGTGTCCACACAATGTTTAGCATCACCCATTCAACTGAATTCGTCTCACATTCACATGTATTGGAATATTCATGTAGGGGAACGTGGGATGTAAAACCAGCACAGAACATGTTCTACCTCACCCAAACCATAGCCGTGTTCTTCTCCCAAATGGACCAATCTTCCATGTCCCCCACACGATATTCATCCCATACAACATAGAGTGTTAATATTTAATGGGCACCTCAAATTGTGGTATTTTCATTCCCATGTCCATCGCCATGAGTCCATGTCCTTTTGTTGTGTAGCTTAACACGACCATTTAAATTCACCTGATTAACCATGCCAAGTCCTTTGGCCACACGATATGGGGTAAATATATAGAATATAATGCCAGTATATGGGGTATACTCCCCAAAACTAATCTTCTTTCATGAATTAGAAGAACAAATGACATTTCCACTAGACTAAATGTTGTGTATATGGAAATTATAGTCAGAAATTACTTTCAAATTTATATAATTTTCCCTTGTTTACACCAAAACCCATAGATCAACCTAGCAGGGATCAGTAACAATTGAATTTGAGAACTAAATCCATAAAACAATGCATAATGAAGGGGATCAAGACAAAAAAAGGTTTTTCCTTGATGGAATAATGTTGAAGAATTTGGTATAGAATGAAGAAGAAATTGTTCTTCTCCTCAATTTGATGACAATTAGTGAAAAGAATAGATATTGGTAGTGTTTCGTCGCATCAATTTTCTCTCATTTTCATCCATTTTCAAAAATGGGAGAGGAGTTCTAGATCATCCATCATATGTATTTTTCAAAAATGTGGGAGGTGGAGAGATTTATTTAAGGTGTTATTAATTAAATGTTCATCTACTTAATTATATCTCTACACAAACACCTACTAACTCACACTTGGTTGGGCACCTGGATTAGATAAAAATATATCCCATCATTGGAAGACATGACTTTTTAAACTCAAAAGCGGTCTCATAATTCCAATCTAAGAATACCCTTAATCTTTATTAAACATTTGAAGGTAAAATACATTCATGTGACAATATATATGTACATTTTTAAAAAATCATCACATCAATCCTCTCTATTACATGAAATCCTAAACCAACTTAGTGAATATCTTCATAAATATTCTGTTAAATATAACAAATACATATAGTTTAAAACATAGTTCAGTATTTAACAACATAATTTTCTTAAATAAATTTAAGACTAACCCCTTTGACCAAACTAGAAAGCATTTTTTTAATGTCAAAAGATGAAAATGTTGAAATACTTCTATATCCAATTTCAATTAAAATTGATTTCAAGGTAAAACATTTGAAAAAAATAAATAAAATAGATATAATTATTCATTAATCATGATAAAAATATAATATAAAAATATAAAATTTTAAGATGAGAAAGGTGTTTTAAAATAATGTTCATTATTTTTCAAAATTCATCATAAATAGAAAACTAATTAGAAAAATACAAATAATTCATCTAAAGTAAATTATGATATTCTTATTTAAAATAAGAAGTTTATTTTTTCAAATATATATTATAAAATTTTAAAAAATTATATTTATAAGAAGTGCAACATTAAAAGGGAAAAACTATTTTTTTATAAAAATATATGTTTTATTTGTAAAATTGGATTTGTATTTATAAAATTTCTATAAAACACATAATATTAATAGTAAACATTGTATTTAATATATAAATCATTAATATAATCCTTCAAGAGAAATTTTATTTTTAAAAAACCATTATTGTTCACATTTATATAGTTTTTTAGAAAATGGATTCATTTTATATTTAAAATGTTTTCTTATCAATAATAATTAATTATCCAGAAAATTAATCAATATATATACTATATTTTCATAAATTGGTTAATAATATTCAAACATTCTATTACAATGGCTATGCTATAATTTTAATAATTATATAATAATAATTAGTTGTTATATTATATTCGATTTGGTGTTTCATGTATGATATCAGTCATATTGATTCCTTTTAAAATCTCAGGATATTTCATTATATAAAAACCATTACTAAATTACCACCACACAATTTGAACACAGTGTTGTTAACTAGGGTTTTAATATTAAAGTTACAATTATTGAAATATCATAGTGGAAAAAATATTAAAAATACTTCCACGTTAAAATAAACTAAGGGAATTAAACAATCACTAGAGATAAAACATAATAGGATACCAAGATAGAAAACATAGACATAGAAGTGAAATATAAATATTATGTTTTTAGGTTGTGCGATAGAAAACATGTACCTTATAGTGTTATCTATCAGAAAATCATAAATCACTAATAGTTTAAAATGTAAATTATTTCTTAGTAAGAATATTAGAAAGAGAACCCTTTTAATATCATTTTCAATGATTTGAGTAATTATAATACAAAATATATTAATAACATAAGGAAATATATTTAATTTAAATATAGATTTTCATCATTTAACTATTTTTCACCGCAATCAATCATTTTTCATCAAACGATGAATATTAAAGTTGAATATTTCACACATGAAGCACCAGAATCAATATATAGTGAATCACATAATTAAAAACATATTAATTATATATTTATCATATCGAGAATCATTAAAAATAATGAAATCATTTTGGATAATATGAGATAATTTAAAAATATAATAATCATTTAGAGGAATAAAGACTACTTTTAATGTCCAAAATTCAACAGTGATATCCCAATTCTAGATTGACCATATAAAAAATAACTATACATTAAATTCATAAAAAATATTATACAGTAATGTTGAAATCCCAAAATCAGAAGGATATGATCACAAAGTCTACCAAGTTTTATTTAACATATTTCTCCAAATAACATCGATTACTCATGATGTCTAATACCAAACTATAATTTACCTAATAATCATCAATACACCCTAACCATTTCTATAATTATACGAATCAACGTATGTTCACTATAAAATCATATATTCTTACTGAATATAATTCACCATCTATCCCTCAAATATAATATCATTGTATTTAATTTAACTCAATTATATAGGGTACCCAAAATAAAAAATTTCATTTGAAATAACATTTTTCAATAAATCACCAAGTCTTTTTAAATTCCCATGGATAACTATTTGATAAAACATATTATACCAAAATATACTAATTCCTCATGAATCAAATCATTTACCTAAAAATAAAAAATCATACTAATAATGAATTCATAGAGGCTAATTTTAGTAAATTCACTATTCTCTCCCATCTATTGTGGGTTAAAGACTCACTAACTTGCATCCATGACTGATTTCCATCCATCATGTAGGTTGCCATTTTTCTAAAACAATATAATTATTATAACATTTTTAAAATATTATAAAATCATTAAAAATGACCATTACATGATTTAAACTCAATGGTTAACTTTTACCACTCATTTTGCATCCCAAAATTTAATAACCACTATTTAAATCCAAAATTAATGTCTCCATAATTACCATTAGTCACCTTAAAATTTTATAACAAAAATACTAAAAAAGGGGTCCTTAAGAAATTGTTATTATTATAATCCCAGGATGTTATTCCTAAAGTCTTATGATAACCTCAAAAAAACATCCTTATATCAAAATCTGTCCAAATCATCCCATGATATTAACTATATAGACCTGACCTTAAACATTACCTATTATTGTTTTCTTTGAAGGAGAATTCACATTCATTTTTATTTTTAGTTTAGAGTTTTGGATTATTTTGAAAATGTGTTAAAAATTAATCCCAAAAACATAAAGTGTAATTTTACATTTAGTATCCAATATTTCGACTATACAAAACACTTTAAAACAAAAAATTATTTAATTCAGGAAAATACATCACAAATCTAAACACGAATCTGTCTATTTCAATACACATCCTGTAAAAAACATATATAAACATAGAATTACAATAAAAATCTCAATAAAGGATGTAAAATATGGTAAAATGTTTATCTAGTGAAAATCCATTAGAACATTTTTATAAAAAGATATATTTTTATTCAAAAAATGGAATCATATTTTAAAAAAGATCAATACCATACCTAATGAAAAGAAATCATTTCTAATGGTAACTCATAATCAAAGATATAATATTTGAGATGAAAATTTGGGACAAAATTATAATTATTGAAATAAAAATGAGGTCTACTTCCATACATTTCCCACTTACAAATGAAATAACTATACGATCTTCTTCTATACATGTCAATAATACGAAAAAAATAACCATAGAGTCTAATTTCATACCCTATGAATTTTTGGTTATAATGTATCTAACTATCATTGGTTTATTTTGAAACCACTCATTAATTGTTCAAGTATCATTATTTAATTATACAATATCGAATATTTCAATTTCAAACATGTCACTAATATAAATTTTTCTATATCATAAGAAAAAAAATTCTATTTTATGGAAATAATAATTGCAATTTTTAGACACAATTTTAAATTTTTAAAAAGAAATTTTTAAATCAATATTACCCATATGACTCGGAATATGTTGAATGATATTTAAAAATTACGATTTTGAAATATTCATCTCCATATAAAAACATTCATAAAAATAATTTTAAAAAACATTGACATGAAATATAAATACTTATAAAATAAACATAAAAAACATTGGAAATGTGTAATTTCAGTTAAAAAGGAACTTAAATTGAGTTTGACTGATCACATACAATGATTATATTCATTTTCTTCAGAAAATATCTTTTTCATAGTGCCACAATACCACTAAAGATGGTGTTATTCCTAAAATTAGAGAACCAAAATGTTGGGATGGATTAAATGACAATATTTGGGGAGTGAACAGATGAACCTAATAGGTTTGTATGTGTGAATAAAAGAGGATAATAAGTGGTCATTTATAAAAGAGGGGAGGGCCACTCTTTGAAATATTCAAAATATTAAATTAATTTAAATAAATTTCTAATTTCAAAAGTATCCAAACATATTTACAATATAAATAGTATTGATTTTGTTTGAAATCAAGTAATCCCATGAAAAATATACATCATTTGATTATTTTTAAAACTGTACCTCTTTGTTTTAACCCTTATTTTACCTCTTTAACTCTTACTATGACATAATTTCATTTTACTTATTTAAAGTTAATATGATAAAAAATAACAAAAGAACCATAAATGGATCATTGATGAAATTTACAACCTTATACAAACTAGTTGGAAAAATTTTATATTCATTTAAATTATATACCATTTAAAAAATTTTGATTTATCTTAAAATACCATTACTGGTAATTTTAATACTATTCAATACTTCACATTTTTAAAATATAATGACAATAAGATAAATTAGATCAAGTTCTACAAAAAAGTTAATAAAACGTCAATTTCATCTATAAAATTTTTCTATGGGATAAATTATTTAAAAATATGATTAAATTTATATTTTTAATATACATTGTCTGATAATTAAATTAATTAAATAATTTCAAAATTATCATTTTTCATCATTTAAGAAAATTATTTATTTTCTCACATAATATCTATTAATATTTTTCCATTATATTGATAAATCGTTTAAATATCAAAAGAAAAAATATATTAAAATATTTCTTCTATATAACCATATATAAAAAATGTTATATTTAATAAAAAATAAGTATGATATCATTGAATTTTCATTAAAAAACACTATAAATGGAATAAAGTCATATGATTGGCTCCAATAGGTCATAAAATCAACCCATGGACGAATTTGGTTGAAAATAACTCATAAAATTAATTTAGGTCATCTGTTAGGGTAATTTCATAATAGTTGTATTATTACTTTTACCATTAATTACCCACTGTAACCTTATCTATTTTAATAATAAGAACTTAATTTACTATTTATATTGGGAAAATATATAGGGGAACTATGTAGTATATTTGGACCTTCTCATTAAAAATACAGAGTGCATTTTATAAAATTCATAACACCGAATTTGATTAAATTGATTTACAATTAATGACATTTAATGAATGAGTAAACAGGTTTATAAAGTAGAATATTCAATGGTCTGATATATTTTTATACCAAATATAAATTTAAAATTGATTAATATAAACGAAATTTTATTAAATTATATGAAATTTAATTTAATATAATTTAAAATAGAAATTAATTTGCACTATAAATTATTTAGATGAAAAACCTATTTTAAATTAGAATCCCATATTTTTTACTGTTCACTGTTACACGAAACTAATCAGAAAAAAATAAAAAGTAATTTTGATATTAATATTTCATATAATATTTATATTTTTTGGAATTTAATTTATAATGGTGTCTAATTACATATTTAAAACAGTTCATTATAAAAAGGAGGTGAAACTGTGTATTTAGACAAATACATCTTTTATGTGTAAAATTTGATTTGTTGTTATATCATTTCTAGAAAACTAAAAAGAAGAATTTTTTACATTATATTGAGTATCGATTCAATTAATATATTAAAAAAATGTCTATTTGATTAAATATAAAGAAAATTATTCTCATTTAAAATTATTTTCTGAAAAATATTTCCCTTTATTTTCAAAAGGGGTTTGTTTCATTTATAATATTTTGGTCAACAAAAATTATATTATAGTCCCAAAAAATTTATAATATGGTTAATCCTTTTCAAAAACTCTATTCATATTTCCATGATGTTATTGTAGTGTTCCTATTAAGAAATGTAATTAATCACACAATCATGAAATCACTCTTCAATTCCATGGTTATCTATATGTTATTATATATTTACCCAAATTGAAATAACATATAATTTCCTTGGTAAAAATGATCATAGTAACCCTAAGGGTTAAAATTAACATTAGAAAAACAAATCCCCAAAACATGAACACATTATTACTCTAATAATACTTCATATTAAACATATGTGTTATAGATACCTCATTACAATATAATTTCCTTAAAAAATAACATTAGTCGCATTAACATTCCTTGTCTTAAAACCTCAAAAGTGGTGTATAGGAAATTCAACTATTTAACAAACTTATACAAATAAATACATGATAGAATCAATATATCATAATACAGCCTCTGATAAATACTACCTTTTATAAAATGTTGGCCAGAATTCATTCTGATACAAACTATAATAGCTTAAACCCAAGTCTTAAATCATCTGATTAAAACATGGAATTTTCATTTATGAATTTGATACCAATAAATATGACCCAATATTTTAATTCCTGAACATAAAAACATTATAATTCTGTACTGTATCAGATACATATCCAAGAAAATTTTATTTATTTTAAAGGAATTATGAATTTTTTTTCATATTTATTAAACTCATGACTTCATGAGAGTATTATTAACAATACACCTAGCTTTAAATATTCATAATTAGATATCAAAATATACTAAAATTTTCATGACATATAAATAGACTCAAATAATTTACCATCGTTAATCATAATTGTATCATCTTGATCCAAAAGTCACTAAAACGATATCCCAGTCTAGTTAGATAATAGTCATTGGGTGTGCCTCCTTATACATCAGAGGTTTCAATTTCCAGCAAGGGTATAAATGGGGTATATTGGGAAGTCTATACCCTATGAATCATATGAACATATAGAAGATGAATATATATTTAAATATAGAAGAATATAGTAATAACTTTTAGTCAATAATGCATGAATAAATCATCATGCATGACCATGCTATAATGTATAGAAATAAGAATACAGTAAGTATATCATACAAGCCATAAATAAAAATAGAAATAAAAAAATAATATACAACAAAACTATATCTAATAACATACTTATCCCAGGCATGTTCTACTTCTACCATACTCTATCCGGACTAAAAATGTTTTAATCAAGAATATACAATCAAGATACATGGTCATGCAAACATGTGATCTATTCAAGTATCCTAGTGAAATGGAGGCCCGAAAAAGATGTGAGATAAATTTAATAATCCAAAAAATGGTTTCTATGAAAATAATGTCAATAAATATAAAAATGATATTTGATTTGTAATTAATTATTAAATGAAAATACAAGAAAAGTAAATATAAGGACTCATCCTTAAACATTACATAATATTTAATTAAATGAATAATTCACATTTTGGATCTTTTCAGGTTTATAGTTTTAGAGAATTAGGCCATAACAATTACATTATAACTTGAATATTAAAAGTAGATGCTACTACTCAGTATCAATTTTTTTCATAAAATAAAAACTCTTAAAAAGAACCATGTCTAGTTCCATGTTTTAGATATCATGACTTTTCCTTAATCCCATCCTTGACCCTATTCATCTTTAATTCATGTGGAAAACATTTCAAAAACATGGGATGAGCATTAAAATCTCAATAAGGGTTACAAAATAAGGAATGAAAACATTATCCCTTCAATAGATACAAATCAATGAAACCATACTTTTCAATCATAACATACCTTATTAAATCATGATATTTATGAATAACACACACAAATCGTAAATAATAAAGGTTACTTATGGAATCCATATCAAACTTACATTGTAGCTATCAAAGCTATATAGGTAGTTAGACTTGGGATACCCATCACAGTATATTCCCTAAATCTCTTAAAAGAAACATCACATTTACCTCTGTCAAATTACCCAATGTATTGGAGAGCTATCTCAAGCTCACCCGCCCAAGTTTTATCACAGAACAACCCATATACATAAACAATACCTAATAACCATAACATAATCATAACACATAAAATAATTATAAAATAAAGATAACATTTCCTCATTCCACAATATCAAATCAAGATGTTGAAATAAACAATTCTTAATCAAATCATTTTTAAAACCATTTAAAAAGAGATTTTTGAATCAAAGTGACCCATGCCACTTTGAATATTTTAAAAGAATTATCATTTGAAAACATTAAGGTCTATATAAATAAATCTTAAACCCATCTTGAAAACATAGACATTAATAAATATTTAAAACATTTAAAACGATATTTTAGTTAAAGAGTTTTTTAACAAAAAGAGAGACACTTGAATACAAATAATTAAGGAATTAAATTTACTCA
Organism: Viscum album; assembly: GCA_963277665.1. Taxonomy (NCBI): domain Eukaryota; kingdom Viridiplantae; phylum Streptophyta; class Magnoliopsida; order Santalales; family Viscaceae; genus Viscum; species Viscum album. Next base: position 560,448,709 of record OY728132.1, on the reverse strand, counting down.
AAACTTTATAATATCATGAGAATAAAGGTATTCATGATATAATTTGTAAAAGTATAGTATATACACCATATAAAATTGAATTGGTGCATAAAAACAATGAAGTCTCAAAGGAAATTTAAATTGAGATGAAATACCTTATAAAGACGGTATCCTTAGATTAAAGATAAATCAATTACATAACTATGTGGGAAAAATATAAATACACTCAATAGGAATTGATATTCAGTGTAAATAAATCAGAGTACATTCACACATATTCATGTAAAATCAACAACAATGAATATGACGTTATCTCAATAAATAGAGATTGGGTTAAAATTACTCTTATCTAGTTCATATCAATGAGTTGAGAATTTATCAATGGAGTGATTATGTATATGAAAAGTATATCCACAGAAAGGGGAGTGAAATTTACTACACAAATAATAAATAGTGATTCCCCACGTAATCATATCATGACATAATCAATAATTAGAAGATTAACCCAATTAATGGAAATCGGGAAGAAAGGTTCCCTTACCGATTTGGAAACTTACGAAACATACAACCCAAGAAAGAAGAATCAAAAAATTAAGATGTAAATACTCATAACTGAAATTATATTACACAAATAGTACAATCATGTAAAGTTCATACACCACACAAAAGGAAATAGTGGCAAGTATAGCATGAATCTCACAGGGATAAAAAGTGAGACGAAACCCTTTACCACATTGTAATCAACTAAGTTGTATGACCAAAAGTTAATAACAACAAAATGAATCAAAGAATACCATTAATATATTGAGAATAATGATAATATATATAAAATTTAATTACACAATAAACCACATTAAATTAATAAGTGGAAAACAATGGAAATCTCACGGAATAATAAATGAGATAAGAAAATCCCTTACAAAAATTCGGCAGCCTAACGTCACCACTTAAAAATTAATAAAATGAATTGATTTGAGTAATATGGGGTCTCTCATAATATGAAAATACAAATTAAAGTATGGTTAATATAAAATAACATCCTCTAACATAAGAACATGGAGCATAAAAGAAATGACATAAAAGAGAGTACTTGAAAAGAAAGAGAGAGGTCGGATCCCTTACCTCATGTCCGACTTGACTCGATCATTTTTTATTCTCCTGAATAATAAAATAAAGATAATTTATAATTTAATAAGAACCTTTTTAAAGTTTATTATTCCTTTCATATCACTTATTACCATGTTATAAACATTATGTAATCATTTAAGTTAATAATGTTCATTTTGTCGATATTTGGTACTTGAGTCAAAAATGGACTTCTTATAATTACATGTTGTTCATTGGGTCAAGGATTCATTATATCCAGAATTATATTCATGATTTAGTTCTCAAATATATCATATATATCCATTATATACATGTATTTATAATAGTACATAATATATAGAGGTAAGAAATGAAATGCACTGTTCATGGAGACGGTAAGTCGTACGTACGCATGAACGAAACTTTCTTTACTATATATTATTTTAATGGAATTAAATTATAATGATAAATAGGTATATTATAATTCCAGTATAATATAATAGATAATATCATTAAATATATTTTTTATACATCCCAAATAAGGCATTAACGAGTCACATCACTTTGAGGGGCGGTAGTCCGTGCTTCCTCAAATGAGATTATCGTATTTACCCACTATGGAAACCATAAAGTCTTGCTACAAATGGAAAAAATAGAAGTATAAACGAAAACGAAAACATAATATATATCATATATAAATATAGTACCATCATAATGTCCACCATGTGAGGCGGTTGGAGATATTTGAACAATCATCGTTTCGTGAGGCGTTAGTTTTCCATCCACAGAAACATTATGATCTTCATCCATTAGATGGAGGTGTGTGTAAGCATAGTTCAAATCCTTATCATAAAAAAATACTAGTATATTGAGGATACTTTTTTTGTTACAATAGAATGGAATAAAAAGATTTTAGGGGTTAGAGAAATAAAATAAAAGAAAACAATTTAAGAGAGCATGTTACCTTTAATTTGGGTAAATCTCTTTGGTTTGAACCAAAGGTCTTCTTGAAGTGCCTTCTGTCTAAGGTAAGGCTTTTTAGGGGAGGAGGGAGATGTAGGGATATTTATTGGGTAGATTTTGGATGAGAAAAATTGCTTGAGAGGTGCGAGTAATTGGATATAAATGGTATCCTTTTATAAGGGAGAGGATGGGCTCTTTAGGAAAGTGTGAAACTATAGTTTTATTATATAATGATATTCGATTTAAAATAGTAAAAAATTCATTAAAGATTAGTATAAGAGGAATCATGGTTGAAAACAAATCATCCAATCAGAATTGGACATGTTTTGGATAATATTTTAATCATTATAATCTTATTTATTTGAATCATGAATTAATGAGGTAAATACTGCATCATTATTGTGTCATAAATAATTTAATTCATTTGATGTCTAAAAATTATAAAAAAACAACCATGATGTAGGAAATATTTTTATCTTTTCAATGAACATTTATAGTGGATAATAGGACTTATATAACACCTTATAGAAATTAATTACAAAAATATTTCTGTTAATGTCAATTTTATCTTTACATTAAATTAATTAATCTATATTCTCATTAGCACTCCCATGTAGCTCAATGGGGTCCCAAAATCGAACCAAATATGACCATGGTCGTTAATGACTCAAAAATATGGTTTTTACAAGTGTTAAGATAATTTTTAATTATTATAATATTCTTTTAACCTTGAATTACCATATTTACCTTTAACCACGGTAAATAAAAGTCAAAAGTTACTTTCACCAAAAATTAATTTCATATTAATGAACCAAATTTTACTTCTTGATGACAACTTTGTTTTTCAGATTTTTTTAAATTAAATTCAAATAAGTGGTAAGATTTCATTTAAATTAAAACGTTATTTATTTTTACTACCGCTAAGTGGTTTCACTATTCATCAAAAATTGATGTTTTTCAGAAAAATACCAAAATTTAGCCAAAGATATATTTGATATTCCAAATTCAAAAATGATGTATATTTTTAAAAATTAATAACATATAAGTGGAATTAATTAATTTTAAAAATAATTCTTGTTATCAAAACAAATCACGTGTTTTTAAGAAACAATAACTATCAAAAGATTGATACTTGTTTATGTCCAATTTTAAAGAGAAATTAATTCCAATCACCAAAATTGGATTAAATGGTAAATTTATATATAATTTTTTACTTTAAAACCTATTTAAAATATAATATAACCATATAAATAAATTAAATTAAAAGGCACTTTTGAATTAAAATATAATATATTTCACTATTCATTAAAAAATGAACGTTATCGGAAAAATTGCAAACATTTACACAAATTATATCATGATGTACCCATTCTAAATAAGGATTTTATTTAGTCATATAAAATGTATTATCGGTACCAAAACTAGATTTAAAAATGGTTCGCCATTAAAAGGCGATAAATCGGCCTTTTAATGTAAATTATGCTTAAAATTTGATTCACTCACATTTTAAGCCTCATTATTTTATTGGATAAATTAAAATACTTTTAACAAACATGTAAAATAATATTGTATTTAGTTTTTTTCATTCCATCCAATACAACGACTACGAGTTGACTACCATTTAAAATAATAATATTATATTATTAGTCTACAACGTAAGATTTAAAAGAAACCCGTAGTTGCATATCGGTTACGTTATCGAACATAGAAAAACTTTTAAAGTAAAATTAATATTTAATTAAAAAATTAATAAATATGAAATAGTCATATTCTATATTTACCTGGGATGTTTAATCCTTCCCCTTTTTGAGAATTGGGTCCTCACAATTTTAAAATATGGGCTCGAAAACATTAATGAAAGTCCCATATCAGAACTAAAAGAGTAAGTAAAACTATCACATTAAAAAAAATAGAGAGTACTACAATGGACACCCGTGTTAACCCATACTAATATTCCATGAAAACATGGATATGGAAAAGAAAAAAAGTGTCATGTTCTGATGAAGACTGATAGGAAACATGTTTAGGAAAAAGTTAACCACCAGAAAATCACAAACTTGTGATGGGTTAATCAGTCTTTTATTCCCCAGTAGGAAAATTTAACGGACAAGGTTTCTGTATAATGTTACTTTTTGTTGAGGAATTTATTAATTATCTTAACCAAAAACATAAGGAAATATAATTACTTTTCATGTAGACATTGATATTTTACTATATTTCTAACACAAACTCATATTTTCTCCAAATGATGAATATTCAGGATGAATTTTTTAACATTAAGAGCTCTATAATGAACTTCAAGAGAATCACAAAATCCATAAAAGATGAACTATATATTTCCCATGTGTATAGATATTAACTAAAACAAAAACGTTTAGTATAAGATCAGATAATCACAAAAAGGATAAACCATTATAAAAAGAAATACTACTCTTAATATCCAAAATTCAACAAAAAGAACCTACGGTTCATGAAAGACCATTAAATAAACAGTTATCCTTAAAATTCATCAATGTAATCCAACCCAATATTGAAACCCAAATCTATGAAGGATTTAATCACATAGTCTTCCAAGGTAAATCATAACATTTATCTCAAAATAACATCAGTTACTCTTAACGTATCATACCGAAAAATAATTAACCTAATCACATATCCACCATGATAGATTAATCACTTAATTAGATAACACAAAATCAACTTATTCCTGATTCATAAGATCATCTAACTAAAAATAAATATTCATACTAACCAGGGACTTCACGTAGTCTAGTGGAAGGTGATAAATACCAGTCGCACTTTGGTTATGGGTTCGATTCCCAAAGCTTCATCCGACACGATGGGTTGTCACACGGTTTGCGTGTTGCCCCATTTAAAAAACTACATAATTTTATAACATTCCCAAAAGAGATAAATTCATCAAAAATTACAATAACATATTTTAACCCAGAGTGTTATCTAATAACTTTCGTTTTGCATCCCAAAATGTATTATCTGGTAATTGCCTCAAATTCAAGGATCATATAATCCCAAATTGGTTTTTATAACTATAAATAGAAAAAAAATATAATTATTCCTTGAATAATATTTTCATATATCAAACTTCAGGGTTACACATACTATAAAGAGTTTTATAATGTAATCCCATCATCAAAAGAGCCTTAATAATTTTAAGCATTTCACCATCTTTAAATCTACCATAACTCTTGAATCTCTTATATGTTGACCTCTTACTCATTCAACGTTCTTCATGATCCATTAACCATTCTTTACCAACTTATTCTGAAATACATCTTATATACAAACAAAATCATGAATCATATCCTAAGATTTCAAAAATAGGAAAACATATGTTAATAAATAATCTATACCTTTCCTTGGTCATTGTAAGTTTCTTCAACCTCAATCGGAATGGCATTAGGTGTTGGTATATGAAACTTTGTACGATCATGGTGATTCCATTTCTTGAAAATTCTTCATAGGACATGTGTTTGCAAAATGACCATGATCACCACATTTAAAACATTCAATTGATCCTTCAAAAAGAACTTTTTTCCCTTTCCTAGAGTCAACTAGATGGTTCCTTTTTCCATGGAAGGTTCTTTCATTATGACCATCATTTTCACATCTATGGAATCTTTCTATCCCTTTGAAAAAATTTCCTATCTGTTTCTTTCTACATCTTTGACACATATGTTTTTTGAACATACTTACCTTTTTGATTATTACCTGATCATACGTAAGGATTTGTTTCTCGCATATATGATGTCTTATAAAAATCACAAAGGTTCAGGTGGACAATAATGACTCCAGATAGTTGGTTGAGAATAACCACTAGAGTTCTCATTGCAGCTCCCATATCATTCAGTTTCTCGTTCAAAAAACTGTCATAATTTTCTTTTACATCCATTGTTACTTTGGTTCCTTATAGATCCAACCATTTACTATAACTGAAAAGGTCATTGTGATTATATGAGTAAAATCATCAAATAATATCTTATGAGGAGGGTAAACACTATGATATACTTATTCATGTTATCTTAAACTCATTCAATTTATAAAAATAACTACGACTCTTTCTGAAATCCTTACAATTATGGTAATGTCACTTATGCTTAAATTGTACCCTAACCTCTAAAGTTTTCTAAACCGACCTTTGATACAAACTATAAGGACCCATCCTAAAAAATTACATAATATTGAATTAAATGAATAATTCACATTGAGTATCTTTTTAGGTTTAGTGTTTTAGATAATTAGGCCATAAATATTACATTACAACTTGAACATTACAAGTAGACACTACTACTCAGTATCAATTTTTTTCATAAAATAAAAACTCTTAAAAAGAAACACGTCTAGTTCCATGTTTTAAATAGCATAACTTTTCCTTGATCCCATCATTGACCCTATTCATCTTTAAGTCCTGTGAAAAAAATTTCAAAAACTTGGGACGAGTATAAAAAGCTCAGTAAGGGTTATAAAATAAGGATGGAAAACATTATACCATCAATAGATACAAATCAATGAAACCATACTTTTCTATCATAACATACCTTATGAAATCATGAGATTTATGAATAACACACACAAATCATAAATCATAAAGGTTACTTATGGCATCCAAATCAAACTTACATTGTAGCTATCACAGCTATATAGGTAGTTACACTTGGAATACCCATCACAGTATATTCCCTAAATATCTTAGGATAAAAAACATGTTTACCTCCGTCACATTACCCAATCCATTGGAGAGCTATCCCAGGCTCACACTCCCTAGGTTTATCACGGAACCACCCATATACGTAAAAATGCCCAATAACTAGAACATAATCATAATACATAACAAAATTATAATGGAAAGATAACACTTCCACATTCCACCTCAAGGTATTGAAATAAACAATGCTTTATCAAATCATTTTTAAAACCATTAAAAAAGATATTTTTGAATCAAAGTGTCCCATACCACTTTAATGTTTTTAAAAGAATTATCATTTGGAATCATTAATGTCCATATAAATAAATCCTAAAAGCTATATTGATAACATGGACAATAATAAAACGTTAAAACATTTAGAATGATATTTTAGTTAAAGAGTTTTTTTAACAAAAAGAGAGACACTTGAATACAAATAATACAGGAATAACATTTAACTAGAACATTATAATATCATGAGAATAAAGGGATTCATGATATAAAATGTCAATGTACAGTATATAAACCATATAATAGTGAATTGGTGCATAAAAACAATGATGTCTCAATGGAAATGAAAATTGAGATGAAATCCCTTATAAAGATGATATCCTTAGATTAAAGATAAATCAATTATAAAATTATCTATGAAAAATATAAATAAACTAAATATGATTGGAAATTAGGTTTAAATAAATTAGAGGATATTCACACATATTCTTGTAAATTCAACTCCAATGAATAGGATTTTTAACTCAATAAATAAGGATTGAGTTAAAATTACTCTTATCAAGTTCTTATCGATGAGTTGAGAATTTATCAATGGAGGGATTATGTGTACCAAAAGTATATCCACATAAAGGGGAGTCAAAATTAATAAAAAAATAATAAATAGTGATTCGCCACATAATCATATCGTGACATTATCAAGAATTAAAGGATTAACCCAGTGAATGGAAATTGGGTTAAAAGGCTCCCTTACTGATTTGGTATCTTACGAAACATACAACCCATGAAAGAAGGATCATACAATGAAGATGTATATAATCATAAAAGAATGTTTATTATAAAAAGAGTAAAATAATGTGCAATACATACACTAAAAAAGGAAATAGTGGCAAATATAACATGAATCTCACGAGAATAAAAAGTGAGACCAAACCCATTACCACGTTGTAATCAACTGAGTCGTATGACCAAAAGTTAATAACCACAAAATGAATCACAAAATACCATAAATATAATTACAATCATGATAATATATATCAAATGTCAGTACACAATACACCACATGCAATGAATAAGTGGCGAACAATGGAAATCTCACGGAAATAAAAATGAGAAAAGAAAATCCCTTACAAATATTCGGCAGCCTAACGACGCCACATAAAAATTCATAAAATCAATTGATGAGAGTAATAAGCGGTCTATAATCATATGAAAATACAAATTACAGTATGGTTAATATAAAATAACATCCTCCAACATAAGAACATGGAGCATAAAAGAAATGATATAAAAGAGAGTACTTGAAAAGAAAGAGAGAGGTCGGATCCCTTACCTCGTGTCCGACTTGACTCAATCATTCTTTAATCTCCTAAATAATAAACTAAAGATAATTTCTACTTGATTAAGAACCTTTTTAAAGTTTATTATTCCTTTTATATCACTTATTACCATGTCATAAAAATTATGTAATCATTATTTTAATAATTTTCGTTTTGTCGATATTTGCTACTTGAGTAAAAAATGGACTTCATATAATTACATGTCGTTCATGTGGTAAAAGGTTCATTATATCCATGAATGATATTAATGATTTAGATATAATATATATCATTTATATATCCCGCATATACAAGTATTTATAATAGTACATAACATTTAGAGGTAAGAAATGAATTGCACCGTTTATGGAGACGGTAAGCCATATGTACGCATGAACGCAACTTTCATTTCTATTTCTAATTTAAATAGAATTAAATCATATTGATACATAGGTATATTATAATTCCATTATAATATCATATATAATATCATTAAATCCACCATTTATAAATCCCACATAAGGCATTAACGAGTCACATCACTTTGAGGGGGAGGTAGTCCGCGTTTTCTCAAATGAGAATATCGTATTTACCCACTATGGAAACCATAAAGGTGTGATATAAATGGAAAATATAGAAGAATAAAGAAAACATAAACATAATATATATCATATATAAATATAGTTTCATCATAATGGCCTCCATGGGAGGCGGTTGGAGATATGTAAACAATCATCATTTCGTGAGGTGTTAGTTTTCTATCCACAGATACATTATGTTCTTCATCCATTAGATGGAGGTGTGTGTAAGTGTAGTTCGAATTCGTTTCATAACAACATCCTAGTATATTTAGGATACTGGTTTTTTTACAAAATAATGGAATAAAAAGAGTTTAGTCGTTGGAGAAGTAAAATAAACGAAAAAAATTTAAGAGAACTTGTTACCTTTAATTTGGGTAACTCCCTTTGGTTTGAACTAAAGGACTTCTTAAAGTGCCTTTTGTCTAAGGTAAGGCTTTTAAGGAGAGGAGAGAGATGTAGGGATATTAATTGGGTAGAGTTTGGACGAGCCAAATAGCCTGATAGGTGTGAGGAATTGGATAGAAATGGTCTCCTTTTATAAGGGAGAGGAGGGGCTCTTTAGGAAAGTGTGAAACTATTATTTTATTATATAATGATATTCGATTTCAAAAGGTCAAAAGTCATTAAATAATAAGATAAGATGACTCATGGTCGAAATACAATCATCCAATCAGAATTGGACATGTTTTGGATAATATTTTAATCATTATAATCTTATTTATTTAAATCATTTATTAATGAGATAAATACTGCATTATTATTGTGTCATAAATAATTTAAATCATTTGATGTCTAAAAAATATAAAAAAACTACCATGATGTAGGAAATAGTTTTATATTCCTAATGAACACTTATAGTGGAAAATATGAATTATATAACACCATATAGAAATTAATTACTAAAATATTTTTGTTAATGTCAATTTTATCTTTACATTAAATTAATTAATCTATATTGTTATTATCACTCACAAGTGGCTCAATGGGGTCCCAAAATCGACCCAAAGATGCACATGGTCGTCAATGACTCATCAAATAAGGGTTGGACAAGTGTTAAGGTAATTTTTAATTATTATAATATTCTTTTAACCTTGAATTACCCTATTAACCTTTAACTGTGGTAAATAAAAGTCAAAAGTTACTATTCACCAAAAATTATTTTCATCTTAATGAACCGCATTTTACTTCTTGATGACAATCATGTATGTCAGATTTTTGAAATTCAATTCACAGAAGTTGTAAAATTTCATTTAAATGAAAAAATTTGTATTTTTAATTACCGCTAAGTGGTTTCACTATTCATCAAAAATTGACGTTTTTCAGAAAAATACAAAAATTCAGCCTAAGAATTATTTGATATTCTGAATTCAAAAATGATGTCTTTTTCAAAATTAGAAAAATATAAGTGTCATTAATTAATTTTAAAATTATTTCCCTTTATCAAAAAAATAGCGTGTTTTTAAGAAACAATAACTATCAAAAGATTGATACTTGTTTATGTCCAATTTTAAAGTGAAATTAATTACAATGACCAACAATGGATTAAATGGTAAAAAGATATTTTAATTTTACTTTAAAACCAATTAAAATTATAATCTTACCATAAATATAAATTATATTAAAAGGAACTTTTGAATTAAAATACAATATTTTTCACTATTCATTAAAAAACGAACTTTATCAAAAAAATTCCAAAAATATACACAAAGTAAATTTTGATGTACCCATTCTAAAGAAGGATTTTATTTTGTAATATAGAATGTATTAAAGTGACCACAACTATATTTAAAAAAGGTTCTCCATTAAAAGGTGACAAATTGGCCTTTTAATGTAAATTATGCTTAAAATTAGATTCACTTACATTTTAAGCCTATAAACTTTATTGGATAAATTCAAATAAATTTAACAAACATGTAAAATCATATTGAATTTTGTTTTGTTCATTCCTAAAAATACAATGGCTAGGAGCTGACTTCCATTTAAAATAATAATATTATATTATTTGTGTGCAACGTAAGATTTCAACGAAACCCTTAGTTGCGTATCAGGTACTCTATCGAACATAGAAAACCTTTTAAAGTAAAATTAATATTTAATTCAAAAATTAATAAATTTGAATAATTCATATTCTTTATTTACCTAGGATGTTACAGTAAAAGTTATCAGATCTGGTTTCTCTTAGGAAACACAAATGATAATACACATTTCAACCAAATCCATATATTTGTAAATAGATGTAAACCTATACATATATAATTTCTATTTATCAAATTTCAATTACATAAATGAAAAATTTATTTTTTATTCATTCAAAATGGAAACTATCTAATATGGATCGAAGAGAATCAGTTTATTAATCTTGATATATGATTCTATTGATTATATAATATTTCATTATAATAATTACATAAAAGGAATCTCTAGATTTCAATAAAGTGGATTCATTGTCCCTCCCATTGAGAACGTTTTTGAGGAACCTATATATCATAGTTGTAAAACTATAAATCTTTAATATTGAATGATTATGTCCATGGTGATCCACAAATACAGCCCAAGTATCACTCTCAAAGTGCTGTAATCCGGACCCTCTAATCACAACTGAATTATCTCTCATTAGAGACTGATTATCACTCACTGTATGGTTTAACTATTTGGAAACTAATCATATCCAAGGTGACTCCCCTAGAGAAATAATATCATCCATATAAAGGTAATTAATAATCTATAATTTCTTGTTCATGGAATTCAATAAAAATCTATTTTCACTCCTATCATATACACAATCCATAATAAGACCTAAATAGTAATCGTGATGAGATCATCCAATACATTCTTTTGTTAGGACCCTTTTTTCCCACATCTTTCGATGATGGTATTATCTAGCTATCAATGTCATGTATCATTTTTTGAGAATGAAATATATGAAAATTTACCTAAATTTGAACATTCTTTTAATTAAATAAATTTATGCTATGGTATAAATCTTAAGGCCTATATCATGGAAAAATATATCCTATTTTTATATTTTCATTCTAATATATTTTTTAAAAATGAAATTAATACACAAAATTTAATAAAAAATATTATCTTTAATAGAGTAGAAGGATTTAAATCTTTTTAAGCCAGGTACACACAAACCGGTGGTTAACAATGAGTTAAATGTCCCATGACATTTATTAAAGGGTAGCTAGGGTCCCGTTACACAATATAATAACCTTTACAATATTTTTTTACACATTAGTCATGTGACCTAGGTATTTTCAACATGCGACACAAATGTTTCAAACAAACATTATTTAGAATTTTTTGAATAATAACAAGAACACCAATGCCATGATTTAGTCGGTCCACATGTCAGTTATCGATCATTGGTTTTTGGGGAAATGGATGAAATTGGTTTATTTGAAAAATTACATGAAAATTGGTGAAAATTTCTCACACATAATATGTATTATATATGATGAGGGAAATGGTGAAGTGAGGAATGAAGAATCGATAGATTATCGAAATAGTTCTAATGCACCTAGTTTTGCCAGATTTGGAGGATGTTCGAGGAAGGTTCACCAAACCCTACAATTGGTGGAATAGATCTTGATTTTCATTCTTGAATCACGTGAGTGTGGGAAAAAATAAGGAAAAGAAATAAAATAGAGGTATTGGTTTAACAGACTATTCTACCTCATTAATGAGATGCATATTTTGTCTATGTATTTTGGGAAATTGTGTGCCAAATGTATGAACTACACATATAAGGAGCTACAATCCACATGGTGATATCACAAGATATGGAAAACTATGTTTCAAAAAATCAAAGCTACTAGTTCAGTGGAAATAAAAGTGAATAATATTTATAACATTTGGTAAATATTATGTATCCTGTGTTAAAAGGTTTACAATTAATTTCATAATATCAACACAATTCTGTGTCGTAGCATTCACATTTCCAAAAACCATGTGACACCCCACAAATAGATGCAATATTATCTTATAGGGTTATCATATTTAAAAAAACATGTACACCACACATATTTCACCCCAAAAGTTGAATTTTAAATAATTTCACTCCCAAAACATTCCCAAACATCCATGGAACTTCTCTGGAAAATATAGATATAAGAGAACACTTTTATGGGATCCAAATATCATATTTACACAAAATAACCCAAATACATTCTTCCATGCTCACAAAATAAATTTTTTCAAAATTCTATGAGTTTTCATTCAAAACCAAAAAAGAGATGTCATAATCTCTATACTATAGAACATATCATCCTCGAGAAAAAGTCTATATAGTTTTAATGAGGATATCTACAAATTTATCATATTACAGTAGTGTAAACTACACTAAGACCATGATCTAATCTAAGTGGAAAAACTATAAGTATTCATGTACAAACATATTGTAAAATCCATTCTGAAAAGATCCCCATTCGTCTATTTAAGATTTACTTATCTCATTTTGATGGTATTCCCAATGAGATTTCCTCAAAAACTAAATCCACCAACATAGAGAATTTTATTAAAACACATCTAGATGTCTAACTCCAAGGAAACATGTAAACTATATATTAAACCTAACTAATATGATTTCATGGATTTTCCCCAAATAGTATTGGCACCCGTCCATGAGTCTCAAAAAAATATAGACCAGTTTTTAGGTGACTTCTCATAGTTGAACAATATCCAATGAAATAATTCCATCATTCTCTGGAACCATCCTAATGAAAATCCTAATCAATCACTCATGGATCACCATAATCAATGTTGACCTTAAACCCCATATAAGGACTCTCCCAATGAAATATTTTTATGCATTATTTCAATTTATTGATGTTTATATTTGTACATTTCTCCTTTCATGTAAATGGAAAATTATCCTGCAAGACTATTAAACTAGTGGTATCAATCTAAAAAACATTCTTAACATAAATTTATTCACCAGTCACTAAAACTACACTCACCAACATAGAATAACACTATTCAACATGATAATGAAATGGGAAACATTCCATCCTAACTCATTACTTATCCCTCTCTAGGCATAAATACTAGAATATATTGGATCCCACTCATCTGGAGCATCAAAATAAATGATAATAATAACTTTTTACTACTTATATAATGTTATTCATAGGGAGAAATCTAATCATGAATTATAATGAAGGTCACCACCTTTAAATGTAAAATTTTTACTATACACCAATTTGCTTATTTTGAGACAGCTCCTTGAGAATAACATCCAATGAGTCTCTTTAAAAAACCACAATTTTAGAAATGTATCTTAGTGTATAGAAAATTCTCCCTCAACATGAATAAGGTGATGTGTATATAGGGTAATCAAATATTCTTAACATGAGTGTATATATATTTTATTAATAGGATTTTTATATATACTGAGATATGAATGTATGAAAAAAAACCTATAACATATTTAATATGGTTTGGAAAGAATGTCTTGTAAAGGTGGGTGTCAAGGTCCAAGCATGTATCATTTATCTCTTGGTTCTTAATTGAATTCATGTTATCCATCATCTCAGGAATTTCCCTTATTTTACTCATACTGCATGTTTTAATTTAAAAAATAATCCAATGAAAACAATTGATCCTTGAATCACACATGACCAATCAATGAATTTTCATTCAAATGGTAACCGACATAGTAGGAGTTTACCATTAAAATTAAAGTGTATTTAAAGGTGTATATCGTGTACCACCTGATTCATGACTAAACTCAAAATCTGGTGATTTGTCCATTATAATATTCAAACACATTGTTCTACATAGAGCATCAGTATTTTAATACACTAGAAAATACCTTTGAAATACCATTCAAAAATAATAATCCAACATGTTCTACAGTATTCATATGATCACGACCTTATTGAGTCCTATTCGAGAAGAAAGAATAAACATGTAACCACTTTCCAACATAGTCAGGTATACTAATGATCCGACCCATCCAAGTCAGTTTTCATATTATTCACCACAGGAGATTCCTATAAGGAGTGGAATACATGTTCTTGTATTACAAAAACTAAGAACCACATACGCATATACTCTACATAGAGAGTAAAAAGGTTCTAGTTTCCCATAAGTTGTTCAAACGCATTAGGAAGGCATATTTCATATATTCTCTAGAATAACTAAATGATGAAATACAATTGTCTATAACAATGTTAAGGGTATATAAGTCTCCCCTAGAAATATTGTATACAAAGAAAGAACCAAATACCAAATATGACATAAAAAATATGTGCCTAACACACCTAAAACATTCTCTAAACAATAGGTTAAAAATAAAAAACAATCACCGACCTACAAGGGTCAAAAACTATTATCATAGATATAAATACATTACCATCCAAACATCATTCTATGTGGACCTAATCTTGCATAACCTCAGAATAATGGATTTATCATTGAATTGTTACATGCTAACATAAAATAGATGTAGTATAAAATCATTGGGTACCTAAATACAGAAAACACCCCCCTCAAGGATCAACATAGAAGACAACCACCCATTTACATGAGTGTGATGTTTCCATATTATTTTTTTCCAACTCCAGAGAATGATTCCAATAGTAAAACTCTTTTCTAAAAATATAAATGAAAATTTTCAAATGATTTGAATTATGGTGTTGTTGCCCCTATCAGGATATCCCCTCATTATAACATATTGTGTTGGCTCTATAAACATGGTCATTCATGAAGATGGTCATAAGGACTGTCCGCCTATCCTATAAATTTATTGAACAATTTGAATGAATGCTATCAAAGCCAAAGGTAAATGGTCACATTCCCATTTTATGTTTTCATTACAAATTGAAAATATAACACTTAAATATGTTTTTAGGAAGTTTCTCCTTTATATGTTTAATTTTCAAGCATTTAAATGATCGACATCAATTAGAATTCTATAGAAATAGAATATAAGGGATTTAATGTACCATTTTATATGATAAATTACTAAGAACTACACTTCTGTTATATAATAAATTATTTTACAAAAATTATATTATAATTTCATGTTTAACCATTCATTTTATTCAATAGTATACTGAAATGGCTTGGTTAAAGATAATGTCAATTTCAAATCTAGTGTGAAACACACTCTTTAGTTTTTAAATGGTATTTTAATAAAACATCATCTGATAATAATAATACACACATATATAACATGTATTTTTATAATTGAAAAGAAATATTAGAGTTTTTTCCACTATAGGTTTACATTTAAAACTATATAAGCGTATGCGTGAACATTAAATAACTAACCCATTTACATACATGTACCTAATGGGGTTATGCACTAGATAATAAGAAGATATATGGTAACCTACTGGGGTCCCACTATTTCATTAATGAATTTGAAAACACCATTATTATGTTTATCATAATTTTAAATCAAATAGAGATATACTTACCTGTGATGAGTCCCATTGTTTCATAAGTAAAATTCCCCAACTGACCTAGTTGGGTCATGTTGTTCATTTGTGTTTTTCAGTTACACAGGTCTTCATACCTTATATGTATATGTACTAGCCTCATATGTTTCAATTAAACATTAAAACATCCATTATCTATATACATATATAGACAATGGTTATGTTAAATGAATCACTGTTTCATGTATTTAAAAAGGCATATCCCCTTATAAATATAATTTGAAATTAATGTATATAAAACTGGTTTTTCAAAATGATCTAATTATATGGATGGCCATTTAAAATTTAAAATACAAAAATATACATCAAAAAATGAAAATTAAAATCCATTTAAATTAATGAATTCATGTTTCAACCCAAGAAACAATGGCTTGTGGCTCGATGTGACGTAATTTGATAATTAAGGTTCCACCACCATGATGTGTAATAAAAGTACATTTAGTTTAATGTAGAAAAATTAATAATAAATTACCCAAACATGTTATAAGTTAATGAATAATAAAAATATATATAGATACATTGTATACGAACATTTATGCCAATAAATGACACAATTATGTTATATAATCTATTATACCTATAACTTCTAAACATTATATAAAGGAAAACATGGTCAATTATTAGGAAAATATCTTTAAACACATGTATAACAAAATATGTAATTTAAAAAATAATTCATTTAATATAAAATACATGTGAATCCCTATTTCCTTAGAATGAAGCGCGATCTCTCTTCATTTCTTTTTCCATACAAGGAAGTGATATAAAAATCATGATCTACAAAATATATTACTAGTGAAAATACACCAATATATTGATGTGAATGAAAATTCAATCATAAGAGCAGTAGAATGAATAATAACATTCCATGAAACATTATCATTCTCTAGTGTATGAGTAAACTAGACCAAGACATGGGTTATTTACCATGTTCCATAATATTCATGATCTTCTGTATGCATTTTTATAAACAGAAGAACAAATATTTAAAATAACTAATTTGATATCATTTATACCATCCTGACCTAGAGGCCACTAAAATGGTTCCCTAATCTGGTCATCCTATGGGAATCAAGAACTCCTCTCCATAAGCCAGAGGATTCATCTTACCCATGAGGATCAAAAGGTTGTATATTAGGGATCCGTTACACTTTATTTTAGAAGAAAGTAAAACGAAATCGTATTGATATAAATGAAATAGTATTTATTAATAACAAAAAAAAAATAATGTATGAATGAATGATATTCCAGAAAGGTTATACAATGTATACAAATAAGAATAAAATAACTATATAGTACATGGAATTATTAATAATATAAATAAATAAATATGTGAAACAACATATATCTCTAATATCATCATGAGATTATTTTCATTCAAATTCTCCCTTACTCCATCCAAGCCAAGATTTATAACATCAAGCATGTACAATCTAGGAACCTGATCCTATAAACTTCATATCTATTTAGATTCAATTAGTAGGCCCCCAACAATTGTGTTTACAATAATCAAATATAATCATGTAAAACATATTTTGTGAATGCATTAAAAAATCAATATAAAATTAAAAAATTAAAAGTCATCAAGCTTGGTTCCTCCTAGGAAATCCTATCATAATTACATACTTCAGCATGTGATGGATATATATGAATGGATTTTGACCTATTTAGATATAATATGGGGGTATGAATTTTCTATAAATACAACAAATGAATAATTTATAATCATTTCAACAAGTAAAGTCTCTAATAAGTACCAAACCAAATAATATTATTTATATAAGTGAATTAATCCTTTAATTAAATAAATATCCATTATTATAAATATATAAGTGGAATCGTTAGAATTCAATTAAATGTAATCCTAGGCCCATCCAAGGAAAATCATATAGAGGAACCCATGTATCTATCTAGGAGAACTATTAATCCAGACCCCATATTATTCTATTCAATATGCTCCATACATGAATTAAATGTATCAATCATGATGTTGTTTTAGAAGAACCCTCATAGGCCATACCATTTATATCATATATGGTATCTAGAATCACTTATGCAATGTTATAACCATCTATCCAGTAATCCCATCGAAGGTGACTCCCCTATAGTATTATACCACTCATGGAATGATAATTAATCATTCAAGAGAACCCATTTAAGGAATTTTTTAATAATCCAAGTATTACTCCTTATATATTCCTAATCCATAAAAAATTAAAAAATAAGAAATATGAGCCCTTCCAAGGATTCCTTATGTCTATACCATTTTATAACCATTAGTTTTTCATGATTTCAAGGTTTAGCTATCAAGAGATAATGTCATTTTATAAGAATTACATAGATAACATTTAAAAAAAATTTCCCAACTCCATTAATTAAATAAATTTATGGTAAAGCATAAATAACATGTCTTATATCATGAACAAACACATACCTTTATTTTATTATCATTTTAATACATTTATTAAAAGGAAATTTATACACCCAAATTAATAATAAATAAACACATTACAAGGGAATAAGAATCGTGTGCTATCAAAAAGGGTCCCTCCCAACACGTTTTCTCATGATATGGTAAAAACACCACACAATTGATTTGATAGTAACTAGGGTCCTATTACACATGATAATAACCATTAAGTTACTTAATTAAGCATTAGATAGGTGATTTGAGAAATTAAAACATGCATTTAAATGAAGGATGAAAAAAATGAAAGGAGACACTACAGAATAATAGCTAAACCAACTACCTCATTCTTATAAAGGTAAACACATCCATTATCAAAATTCATTTTAATATAGAATGTAATTAAATAGAATACGTAAAAAATTCCGTAAAATTAAAAAATATATTATAGAATTATAAATATATATGGAAAGATAAACAATGAATAGAAGAATTAAGACTTGCCCGATTATTGATACAATTCCAATTCACCATAGTGACACTTTATTTGAAAGTAATATGAGGAATATATACCAAAGAATATGAGAGGTGAAAGGTCGGTCAATTAGCCTTCTTATTTTGTGCGAGTGAGGAGAAAATGATGGAGAGGAAAGGAAACAAAGGTAGGGGAAGCTATATTTTCCCTCTCATTAATGAGACCCAAATTTTGGGGAATTGTTCTTAAACAATATAGCCTAATATTCTAAATAGGAAAACCACGTAGAATTGCCTTACATAGTTCAGAAATTAATGTACCTAAACCATGTGTAGAAAACTTTTAAGAAGCACTTAGGGTGCGGGATAGAAACACCATTTGTAAAACCATGAATAGAATGTCCCCCCAGGTGTGTAATTAATTAGAGACCATACTTATGGTACGGATCCCCAACATTAATCGGTAAAAACTAGCTAACATCCCCCACATGGACGCACATTTATCATTTAGGGTCAACAATGTTTTAAAAACCCTTTAACCAAAAATGTTTCTCCCCAAAGGTATAATTTTAGAGAATATCTTTTCCCAAACCTCTCTCAAACATCCAAAACACTTTTAGGTCATTAAACCACATACCAAAAAAGTAATTTTTAGTTTTCAAAAACACATATTGACTATCTAGTATTCAATACAACTTTTTGCCTCCCACCAAATGAAATGTCCAAAAACTCAAGCACTTTTGGAACCTTTCAAAAACACAGAATGTTATAATAAGCTATAGAAAAGGAAATAAAATAATGTAAATAAAAAATTCTATGTAAGGTTATATATGATAATTAGTAATAGAATGTAATCAGTCTGAGTGGGATGACAAAATGAGTATGATGACATAATCATACTCATGAGCATAATATAAGTGAATTCGTACCCATTAATATTTGGATCATAAATCATGAAACCTGGAATAAATATTAAAAAAATGGAAGATTATTTTTATATAATAATCATTAACCATGTGATGTCAATCATGATTAAAGGATTCATTGTGAAACTATATCATTACACCCATAATAAGCTGGGAATATTTTTCATGAAAAATATACTCATTAAATATCCTTCAGAAATCATAATATTTCAATAAAACCCCATTTCATGCATAGAGTAAAAATGTACATGACTTGGGGAATCATTTAAATATAAATATTAAATATGGATTTTCCATCATTGTTATACATAGTGTAAAAATCATAGTTACACATTGAGTAACAATAACCATTATAGTTCAAATAACCATCACAGTTTATACAAGGTAACCTTTATGGTAAAATTCCAAATATAAAATTTTCCCAATGCATT
This sequence comes from Viscum album, assembly GCA_963277665.1. NCBI lineage: Eukaryota > Viridiplantae > Streptophyta > Magnoliopsida > Santalales > Viscaceae > Viscum > Viscum album. The sequence goes on along the minus strand of OY728132.1, from coordinate 560,428,165 downwards.
GAAGAGGCTATCACAGACAAAGTAGTCATTATTTTATAATAGAAACACCTATCATCATAAAAAATTACAATTAACCACAACATAAATAAATTAAAAATAGGATTCATTTCATTATAAAACTCTTTAAAAAATCCATTATTTCAATCATAAAATTTCTAAATTATGAAAAAAATGTTTTCAATAAAATCACATATAAATAATCGTAATATACTCAAATAAAGAATGAAGATGATGATAATAAAAATATCCCAAATGGATCATTATAAAAATAAGGGATTGTAGACGTTTATAAATGAAAATACCAACCAAATATCAATAAAAATACTCTTGAGTGAAATACCCATTTCATTGGGAAAATCAATATTAGAAATACAATATACAAAAAATAGTCTAAAAATATATTTATTTTAAAATAACCATGGGAAATTATGATTTTTTATTCATGTTTAATAATGGTGATGATATCTGGAAAGTCCATTCAGGTTGCAAATGATAAAAATATTCATTCATTTCAAACAGTTAGTAAAATTGAATCGAAAGTGACCCATTTGAAAAATATATTGAAACTAAATTTTTTAAAACATATAAAAAAATAGAAATTATCTTAATAAAATGATTTTAAAACACATTTCTTTTTTTAATGGATTTTTTAAATATAAAATATAGATATAGAAGTGAATGATTCCTAATCCATGAAAAGATACATGTTCAGTATCACATACATATGAGTTTTTACCATCAATAAATAATGGATGAAAGGGAAATTAAACATAGAAAACATTTATAATTACTAAATAATATATTTTATTTCAATCATGGAAATAATATCATATGATTTCTACTAATGGATTTTTAACATAAAAAATCCCTAAAAAATTTTATTCCATCATAAAGAATTTTAATATTTGGTGATTCTTCTATGGTAATACCCATAAAATAAGGACATCAAATGAATTAGTAAATTTCAGGAATATAAGGATATTATTTATATAACATTAAAAATAGATATTATATACAAATCATCAAATAAAAATGTGAATATAATAAGTATAAGTCAGAACAAATGCTAATTTGAGATGAGTTACGCTAAGATAGATCATTCCATTGAAATGTGAATTAGTAAACAGATAGTGTTTATGTAACAAATATTTATATCAATGAAAAAAGAAATAAATAGGAAAAAACATAAATATCTATTTGCAGATAATAATTTCATAATAAATTCAATGAAGAGTTTTACAACCTAATAAAAGGTAATTGAGTTAAAAAATACCTTACAACATGGTAACGTTCAAGTAAAATACCATTGGATAAAATTATTCAAATTATAGCCTCAAATATAATAATATTTGTAAGATTCATCATATAACAAGTATAATTGGACACAAAAACAACATATAAAATAAATTATGTGCATAATAAGAAAAAAACCTCAATTAATGTAAATTTATACGAAATCTCTTACCATGAGTAAATAATTTATATATATGTCTATTGCCAAATGTATGAAAAACCATATCAATATTTTCAATCATTAAAAAAATTCCATCCCAAATAACTTACCCATATTCTATTTTTTTTATTTATGTCTAATATTTTAACGACAAATTGAATATATTATTAAATTTTTTCAGTATCAGCGGTTTTGAGGATGCAAGGTTCACAACATCAAAACAACATTAGCGTGCAGAACATTGTTAATGGAGGAAAATTAAAATCATCTAAAATGTAATAATCCTAACATAATTAGAGTTTTATACATAAATTATAGTTTTATAACCTATCTGTAATGATGGATTTTAACAATTAACTATTTAACAATCATGGAGAAGCTAGGTTTTACATACACATGTGTAGCATTTACATTTAAAAAAAATATTATTTGAAGAAGGTTACTACTATATTATCATTAAATAAATATAGCTATATTGTAAATAACATATTATTTATTCATTAATACTTAAATATATCATCCCTGTTTTAGAGTGATTAAAAGGAATCACATCACATTGAAGAGGTGGTAGTCCATAAGTACAAATTAATGTAATGTTTTTTAATGAATTGATATTTAAGAATGTAAATGATTGAATATATTTTAAGAATGAATAATATTTAATAAATTTATTATATAATAATTAATTTAATAATTATAATGCTTTATAATATGAGGTAATGGGGAATTAATTACTTCAATTTTTGAGGCAATAGTATTCCGTACAAAAGAATGATGGTCTCTTTCGCATATAATGTAATATGAGAGTGATATAGGTTATGTAATTTACATATTAAAACCTTATAATACAATAGATATATGTTTTATTAATTAATAATATTTTATAATTATTTAAAGAAGTAATTAGATGTAATAAGACCACAATACTCTATTTAGAACTATACCACTTCATCAACAATCTCATTTTCCACACACATTATGCCTTAAAATGATTAAATTCATCCCAAAATATTCCATCAAGAATTTTAGTATGTATGTTGATAACATATCATTTCAGGTACATTATAAACCAATTGATTCATTATTTATGAATAAATGAAAAAAATAGGTGCCAATTTATAAAAAAGTGGATGGACGCTTTTGAAATTTAATATAATATTAATCTAATATAAAAAAAATTTGATATAAAAATGGACCAAAATTGATATAATTATTTGAATAGATTATTTTGATTCAAAATAGTATCATATAATAAAAATTTGACTTGTTTTGATCATATTTTTACATTTACTTTTTTTAATATCATTACCCTTTTGACAATTATAGTGATAATAATGGTTTTTACACTTAAATGGTTAGTATAGTTACGATGTAGGGGGAAAAGGAATTTTTTTTGAACATAATTTTTTTCATAAACCATGCCACAATAATTTTTATGAGAAAAATATTTCATCTTATTTTAAATCATATAATAAAAATTATTTTTTAATAAATAAAGTTATAGTGAATTTTGATCTATTATTTTACTTGTGTTTTTAAATCAAAAATAATTATTGAATTTGAATCCACTGCATCCAAATAATTCAAATATATCATTACTATATTGAAAAATATATGGAAACAAAAATTTAATCAAATCGTTTATTTTTTAGCATCATCAATATAAAATTATTGATATTTTCATTATTTCACAATCTTTGTTTCACAGTTGCCTAAGAATTTAAGGAAATTATTTCTTCACTAAAACATAAAACTAATTTTACATGAGGAAAATAAAAATAATTAATATTTGAAATGAATATTTTTATCTAAAAATATCATCTCTTTATCGCTCTATAAAAATGTATAGCTAATAAAACAAAGATAATGATATATTTTACTTTTTAGAAAATAAAAGAATATTATGGTAAAAATCTGAGAAAAATTGCATAAAATGGAACATATTACTCATGTAAGTGTTTATGGATTACAAAAAACGAAAAATAAAATTAAACTATGTGTTATAGTCATTTTTCAGTCATTATCATTTTTTAGTCCAAATAATTCACATAATGTTTTTACCTAATCAAAAAAATTATTGTGGTTAGTATTATTAATTTCAAAATAATGATGTAATTTATCGATAATATCAATATAAATGATTAAAAATATGAAAACCATTTTCATGTGTCAAAACATAGAGGTAGTATTATTAAATTTAAAATTGAACTCTCACAACGTGATAAAAATTATATTATGAAAAATATAATTTTTTATGTATTATATTCAATATTCTAAATTAAAATTTTAAATTAATTTTAAAACTATAATAGGTTTATTTTAAATAAAAATAATTATGATGAATTTTACATCAAACTATAAATTTAATCTTTATTTATTTATTCATTAAAAAAATGATTTTTTCAGTAAAAATTAAACTTTTCAATGATTCTCTAAAAAATAGAGCTTTTCAGAATTATACAAATATTTCTCCTTATTATTAGTTTGTCACTATAATTTTAAAAATCAAACCCTTTTGTATGATATCATTACATGATTTTGTAGAAATTATTCATATTATCCCTTAAAAAGGCAATAAAACTTATTATCGAAAAAAATAAATTTTTTATGAATAAAATTAAATTAATATAAATTTAGTACTTATTTTTTAATAATTAATAAACAAAATTTGTATTTATCAGTACCTTTATATATATTTTATAAGTTAGTGAAACATATTCATACCCCCAAATATAACATCTGTGTAGTATTATTCATATTTAAATTAAAATATTTTATTTATTATTTAGGCCTGGTGTAGCGTGTCATATAAATTGGCGAACATTATTTATCTTTAATGTATTAGGATATTAAACTGTTGATAATTTTTACACTATATTGGGCTTGAAAATTAGAAAATCATTCCTTCATTTATTTAAAATTTTAATACAATTCTATAATTTATTGGTTATAATGTGTGTGGGGACTCAATAAACGTAATTGGGAAATTTCAATAAAAATATGAAAATTACAGAATAATGGTTTGGAAAATGTTCCAACCATATGTAGTGGTCTATGAATGATGTTACCATCCCGATAATTTTTTTGAATATTTTCTTACAATTATACAATTATAAATTTTTATTAGTAATTATTCAAATATATCTCAAAGGTGGAATGAGAAAGGAAAATAAAATGTATTGTTTATTAAATTAGCACAAAATAAATCACTAATGTTTAAACATTTTTTCCTGCATAGTGGATGATCCACACATATAGTTGTATGTTTTAATAACTTAAATGATGTTATTAAGATTATAAATGACTAAATTACTTCAAAAAACTGGGTTACTGAATATTAGGGATTTGGTTCAACAATCATTGAAGAAGATATGTTGTAATTTTAAAAAATATTATTTATTGATGGATTGATAAATAATATAAAACTATTCTAGCAACATAAAGATGAATAAAATGAATTGTTTTATCAAAATAATGAATCTATTGTGAAGATATTGAATTTTTCATTATTAATGAGATTATTGTGAACATAATATTTATTGTTTTGTGTTTTGGAGGAATTAGTGAATAAGATTCCCCAAATGATTTATAATGAACATGATGAGAATTTGTTTGGGATTTTTGATTCTAAATAATGTTTAATATAATTCTACTATAAAGAAAATCTAATGGATTGATGTCGTGTAGATAAGATCATAATGTTATTGATAAATTAAAAATTATTATTTTCAAATAATATTATCATTGTTTAACAAATGATGAAAAAATTTATAAAAAGAATTCAGAATTGTTTCAATATCGTATTTCTGAATTAATGAAAAAGATGAGTTCTCTCAATTTAAAAAATGTAATTAATAAAATTTAGTCCATTCAAATTGGATTTCAAAAAAAATTACTAAAATATAATCCGTGGAGGATGAAGAATAAATTTGTTTCTAAACCCATAAATATGTAGGGTATAATGTTCTGTTACCTCTCTCACATGTTTTTTTTTCAATTTTTATTTTCAAAGGATTGTGAAATAAAACCTAAATATCATTATTACAATATGATAATATATATTCAATGTGGTAGAATCAATATATGTGGAGAATTCAATGATGTTTGTTAATGAAATGGGTGATATATCTCTTATTTAAGTGACCATGTATCCAGAGTGGTTTTTAAAATGATGTAAGATATAATGTCAACGAGTGAATATTTTTTTTCAGTTAATATGTAATTTTAGTGATCATGTATATGGGAACATTATATAGACATGTTAAAAGGATTAAATTTCACATAAGTGGATGTAAATATGATTGTCAAAAATTATTTATCTATTATCAATATTTCTAAATAATTTAATGTTAATCACTCTAATGGATAAAATTGTATTTTGATTCAATGGTCTTGATCCCTATAAGAAGTTCACTACCATTGGAATAAAATTACATAACTATGAATCACATATAAATGTTTCCAGTTTTAACAGTGATATATGTCTAATATATTCTAGTAAAATCATTTTTTGTAGAATTTTTAGCACACAAATTAAGATGGTCTTGAGAAGTTAAAGATTTTTTTTGAAAAAAAATGAAGAATATATGATTACGTTTTATTTAATTTTATTATTAATACATTTATAATGGTACAAAAAATATAATAATTTTTATGATGTGATTTTATGTAAATGATTATATATTGAATTCGATTTGAAGAAGTTCATAATTTAATTCACTAATGATACAAGATATGTTCTTGTATATTATATTTGGTGAACTAAATAGATGACGGTAGTTTTGTCACATTTAATTTAACATGATATGATTTAAGGTGTCTAAGAATTTCTTATAAATATTACTATTTCTTGGAGATGTACATAATATTTTCTAAAAATGTAGATATTGTGGAAGTTAAAAAATGCTTGATCACTAAAAGTTGCATTTTAGGATTAATCTAGAATATTAAGGATATTCTATAACATTAGTTTTCGTATATTTTTATAATTGGAAGATATAACATCTAAAAAGGTGAAATATCTAATTGTTGAATGAATTTTTAAATATAAAAATTTTTAAGGGCAATATAATAGTGTAACATTAATGTATACAAAAATTGTAATTATCTTAGTAAAACATTTTTAAATTATTTGATCATGGATTATATATATGTTTTCATATCCATAATATTGGAACATTTACAATAAAAAACAGTTTAATTATTTTATATTGAGCACGTAAATATTTAGTTAAGCAGATTGGGTTGAAATTCAATAAATTCCTTGATTCATGAAATATTTCCCCAATACACACATATTTTAACATTGAAACAAATGAATTTATTTTTTGGTAGAAATAAAAATATTTTTTAAACAAATGATAGATATATAATTTGTTCATATATAATAAATTATATACTTAAAATCATATATTTTACATAATTAATTTATCTGATATGTGAGATATATTTTTTATAATTTGTGAGTTTTATATCTGTTCAAAAAGAGTTTAGAAATAATTATTCATTATTTAATATTTTCATAAGGTAAAATATATATTTCATATACTAAATAAAATTTCCTTATAAATGTTTGAAGATTATATTTATTCTAAAAATGGTAATTTTATTACTATTTTTATTAAATACGTATAATGACGGGAACATGGGATTCATGTAATTTTGGAATATATATCATGTTATTAAGATGATAGTCCAACCATTATTTAATTCATGGGTGAATAATGGAAAACATAATGGTCTATGATTTGATATATAGTGACAATATGTTAAGAAGTCTATGATATATAAAAAATAGATTAATTCAAAGGATAATGTCATTTCCTGATTTAAATCCATGATAATTTACATATTCTTTTATTTAGAATTGGTTTCATATGTTATAATAAAATTTTATTTAGTTATATGAGGATTTTCTATATAGTTTGTATGATTGGAAAATAATATAGAGAAGTCTAGGGATATATAATAAAATTTTATGGAAGATTGTAAGTGGGAATTTAATTAAAAATCTGATTTTAATTATAACGAATATATAGATTTTATTTAATACTATGAAAAATTAACTTATAAAGTGATTGAAATAAATATTCAATAGAATTATTTATGAGATAGATGAGAAGAATAATGTTTAGTTTAGTGTGCACATAAATAGAGATGATAAGGGACGAATAAGAAGATAAGTTATGGAAATTCTTATTTTATATGAAGAAGATAATGTAAAACATACTAAATTTATGTGTGTGACCATCATACATATATCATGTGTGATGGAAGAAGTATGTAACCCTTATTCATCGTTGTGAATATTTTAAAGGAAAAAAATACTATTATCAAAAGACAATCAAATCATGTGATAAGGATATTAATTTTCACAGAAAATGTATGTGACAACCATGTAAAATTTTTAATATTATATTTAAAATTATTTATACATATTTAACCCTATATATACATTTATTTATATTAAATTATTTAACATGCTATGTTTTTTCCACTGTATTGATTATAAAGGATCGTATGGGGTCATATGATTTTGGATCATTTTAGGGAATACCTTCTTGTTTTGTGTAGTGATACATATACATCTGTTGTCCTTGTTTTTTTCATTTCTCAATTTTAATGAGTTATGTAGTGAGATAACGCACTATGAAAAGAGAAATTTGTTTAATTTTAAGAAAATCATAAAAAAATTAAAATTAAATATGATTCACCACCACTCTCATTGAATAAAAGTTGTGCATGAGGCCAACAAACATATTATATAATTATAATATAAATTAAAATAATAATAATGATATATGATCCAATAACATGGGAAATATTAATTACCCCAATCACAAAAAATCATTCCATACTCCCATTCCACATCAGAGAAGATAACATATCTATAAAATATCAATAATATCCTACAAAAATAAATAAATCCAGGTCAAATTTGAAATGACATTTGTATGAATGTAACATGAATATCTCATCAATCAATAAATATACCCCTTCAAGAAATTTAATCATTGTATCAAATATTAAAAAATACAATCCATCTATATTAACGAATAACTCCAAGTTTACTGGATTCATATCCATATTAATTCCTAGTTTTTAGAATATTGTTGGTAAGATTCATGTTTTTGAAAATCTAAAATCAATAAAAAATATTCCATTGAAGAATATTGAATAATGGGATTTCAAATGATCTCATATCCTTTTTTTGCTACCAATTATACCAGAAATTATTTTTAATTTCATACACCTCTAGCCTAATATCTCAATCAAATCCTAGTACCCCATCTATGCACAACCAGAGGCCCCTAATGGATTTTAACATTATAGTGATATAAATTACCTTCTTTATCTAGTATTTATTTTCCAAAATCCCATGGTTCTGAAAAATACAAATAAATATGGTCATTTAATATCTATATAATCTACTATGACACATACATGATTACGCCACTAACACTGTGATTGAAAAAAATGATGGCCAGATGCCTAAAATTAATATTCATATTGACCACATTCTAATTATTAAACCATTACATGATCCCAATATATGTAAAATAACATCATGATCCTATGGTATGGGTGAAAGATGGATTTCCCTTATATCTCATTGACCAAAACTATGATATCCTTGAAAACCATATTCTTATATACATATAAATTCCCCAATAATTTTTTTTAATATATTATAAATAGTATAAATGGAGATTTTACAACAACTTGTCAATTACCTCAACCTTTATAAAAATTTCCAATAAATTAGATACATGAGTTGGATAACTATTATATGGATATGTAGAAACCAAAAATCCATAAAACCCATTATTCATGCCTCATAATTTTGAATAAGTTCATGATATAATTTTCACAATACCTACCTCAAAAACTCTCACTAATGATCTCACATTCATAGGGCGATGAAAGTAATACTGGTGCACTCCCTTCAGTGATAAGGGAAAAAATTCAATCCAAAATTAACATTATATCTTTTTAAACATCATATTATACTCATCATGATCACTATGTAAAAGAATTCATCCCTTATAAGACACACCACTAACAAATATTACTACCATAGGGATCCAAGTCACAATTCTGACATTAATAAACAGAAATTTTACATCAAAATCCATTATCTATATCTCTATAATTTAATCATAGATTATATCCTGATTCTATGCTTGGATATTTCACCAAAAATAATTCAATTCTTTCCTCTATGTATCATCCCCTATTATATAATTTTTTTGATTAACTAAAGTATCCCACATTAGAATAGAATCTTAAACCACATTGGGCCCTGATCCACCAGTTATCTCTAAATAAAATAAAAAATCATCAAATCCAATAATATTGATTTAATTTGTGGTATTTTATCATTCAAATTCATTTAAATTTTCATGATTTATTTCACAATTTAAATAAACATGAATACATGTGTGGTGAAAATAAGATATTGTGGATACTACCATAAAAATAATGAAGAATTTTTTAAGAAATTTAATTAAAATAATTTTCATAATTTAAGATGGTACGGAATTTTCTATGTATTGTATGATCTAGTTAGTCTACAGAATATCAAAATATTAAAACACAAAATTCCTTGGTTCCAATATGTCATGAAATATCCCCACTATATCCATTCATGGGCTAATAGTAATGATGTGAGTGATCCCTGAAGACCGCCTTCAATAGGACTCGAGTATGTGAATTTTATCGAGGGTATAGAAAAAAACACGGGAGGACTATAATTTATCAAAAATATAAAAAATATACAAAATAAAATAACCCATAAATAAAAAAATTATTCAAAAATATTGTATTTTTATTCAATGACAATGAAAATGGTGTTAATTTAATTGTGAAAAAGTAATGAACTGTTAGTAAAAAAATTACTCTAACATGAATCAAACACCACATCATGAGATATTAATTTACTTAAAAGTCACTAAAACTATAATGAAAATTTATAAAAATATTATATATTAGTAGTAGAGATGATATAAGTACACTCATTCAGATTATCTAAATAAACCAGCATTCCAATGTTGAAGAAGTACATTAAATCTTTTGTGAATACTTGGAAGAGATTATTACTTTCCTAACCCAAATATATTATTACCAATGTCACTAGGTTTAAATATCTAGTCATTAATGTAATAATAAAATTGTATATAATTAAATATCAATAAATGTTTCCCTCACCCGTCTCACAACTAATTAAGTCACCCTCACATCCCATAATATAAAACATGTGCTCTCATACATTACAATATCCACTAACCACAACCACAAAATGCACTATCATACCATATAAAGACTCTATTACAATACTCCACCTCCATATACCAATTCTAAATATACAATTTTTTCATACCAAAACTACATACCCAATATGTATTCAATGAAATATATCAACCACTTCATGGTAATCAAAATTAAATGTATTAAACGATAACACTATTGTCATAAGGAAGTGATAGATATGAGGAGTATACAACCATAATTACCAAGCACATAATGGATATTATGTATTTACAAAGTAAATTAAAATTCACATGGTTGTTGATCAAATTAAGGAAATTAGGTGGTATTTTATTTAAAATATCAAAACACACCATGATATATTTATATAGGAAACACAAAGAAACATATGATTATTGAATACCTATAAAAAATATCAAAATACAAAACCCTTATTTATATATCTATTCACATAAAATAATAAAAAAATCTATCACCTATAAACATACATAAATTTATTGTACATCCACATAAATGTCGCACAACTTCTTTACATATCACGTGTTATTAAAAATATTATATTACAAATTACTAACCATATAAACCTATTTAAAACAGTAATGTAAAGGACCGGAAAGTTGAAGGATATTTTTTTTCATAATTTCTTTGGAATTTTATGAGTACGCAGTTTCTAACGGCCCCTAATTCTGAGGCCCGGTGTGCCCGGAATAATTTTTTTATGTTTTGTTAAGCTTAAATTAACGCGCATAAGCAGTTTTACTGAAAAAGAGTAATAACACTTAAACGGTTACTCAGATTAGAAATATAAGGGCACTGTTGCGATCAGGATGACAGGTTTATCCTAGGTGAAACTTAATTTTTGTCAGCGTGGGCCTCCTGTGAGAAATTCCAAAAATTGAATAACCATAAATAAAATAATAAAATAAATTATTTTATTTTTCAAATGCTTATAACTCACAAATGGTAGCTCCGATTAAAAATCTGAGACAACCGCTAAACTTGTGAGGGCATGGTTTATTAAAGAAGATACAAACATTGGCTGGCGCGGGCCACCAGAAAAATATAGTTTTTGGCCGAAAACAATAATAATTAAAGGACAATTATTTTATTTTAAAATTCGTATCATTTATACGGTAACTCAGATTGAAAATCCGAGAGTACCGTTGGATTCGTTGGGGTGTGTTTCATATAGGCAGATCCTGACCCTGACCGGCACGGGTCGAGGGTGACTGATAATAATTTTCTGAACATTTTTTCCGGTACGTTCAGTAAACATACGTGTAGTTTTTCCTATCTTTTGAACCGGTACTCAGAATTGAAATCTGAGGGCACCGATGAACTCGCAGCATCGGTAATTGCTTAAGGGGGCCTTTTCCGTAGCTGCGTTTTAAGCGGGTTGAGAATTAATTTTTGGGAAATTAGTGTAAATTAAATAAAATTTGTGTGTACAATTTTTTTTTATATCTGAGGTGGTTAAATTATACAAAGGGGAGTTAAGGGTGGGACCACAACCACCTAACTACACTTGTGTGGATATTTTGAAGGTGGGACCCACACGAGCCCCAACCTTTCATCTCCCCATAACTACTCTTAAACCCCCCCCCCCCTTAATTCAATTAATTTATTTAATATTATTATGTTTAAATTCAAATTCTTATATAACACCAAGAAGAAGACCCAATGTATGATGAAAACACAAAACTAGCTAACACAATGATGAAATGGATCTCTATAACCATTTCCATACAATTTCTTATGAACATTTAAAAAAAATTCAATTATATTTAGAACAACATGCCTTTATATTCATCAAACCACCACTTTTATAGATCCAAGATAAGGATTTAAAAAGATATAATCACAATATTATAAAATAACAGATCCTTAAATCACACGAACATGAACACCTTATGTAAAATAATAATTGATATTCTAGGCGAATTTAACACCACTAAAATAAACCCAATTATTATCATTGGGATTCATGAAATATCCACCAATCGATAAATAGAAAAGAAGGTACCATCATTTAAATCAAAATTTTTGGTTACAAAACCAAGTGTGATAATCAAAAACCAAGAAGATATTTAACTAAGTTAATTCCAATACATATACCTTGAATAATTAAAATATCACTTAAAACGTCACAATTAAATCCATGTATTCCATACACCGTATGAAAAAATTCAAAAATATTTGTTCTGAAGACAAACAAATTTTCTACAGAGTGAAACTATCGGTTCCTATATCATCCATATGGAATCCTGAGTCTCCCCAAAAATCCATAAATTTTTCAGTATATGATAAACTGATAATACCATATTAGGATTTATAACAACTATGTTAGAAGCTCAATTAAATAGATCGCCTCAAATTCTATCAAACCTTCACTATAACGATATGTTTATGACTACAACCATGAGTATCCTATTAATAAAAGGACCTGGTTTTGACTAAAAGAAGATTTATTAATTTTATTCCCCAAAAGTATATATTTTAATCTTTGATTTACTTATTAAATAATTTCAACCATAACCACCACCTATAAAACAAGATATTTAGGAAAAATAAAATAAATTCCTCTATAGAGAATTCATTTTTGAAGAAGCCTTTTTATTTACAACATATCATAATATATTTAAAGGTGAATTTTGATTTTTATGGAAGATTTATGATCACATTTTCATTACAGTTGAAATAAAAAATATTATTGATTACATGACCTGAAAATAATTTAAAAATATTATATCCCTTCACATTAATAAAAGATACAAAATACAGTTATTTTTTAGAAAAGATAAAAAAAAATTATTTTGAAAAAATCCAATTTAAGATGGGGGTGAGATTTGGAAAGACAAATAAAAATTTTAATTTAATTTATGAAATGTTTTTATGTATATAGAAATATGAAAATAAAATAAAAGTAATATTTGTAATTTCCATTAGCGGTGTTAGTGAAAATCTTATGGGAAATAAAATAGTATAAATCTCTTTAGAAAAATGATTTAAATTTAATTTTTTCTAGTTCTAGATAATAAATAAATAAATAAAATTTCATATCTATGAACAATGAGGTTAAAGAAAAATAAAATGGTAAATATTGTGGAAATGGACAAACAACTAGGTATGATAATATTGAGATAAAATAAAAAATTTCATATTCTGAGAAAAGGAAATAAGAAAAATAATTTCAATACTTTTTTTCTAATTATAATGTTATTTAATTTTAATGTAAGATGATATTGGTATTCTATTTATGACCATTCAAATATTTTTTGTGTAACATTTTTTATTATTTCATAAATAATGTTCTAAATAATCAAGAGGGATATAACCACAAAAACATAAGTACTAAAAAACCTTTTAAATCCAATAATGTGTTAATTATGAAAAATATATTTAATATTTTTTAGGATACGTGAGGAAGATGATACAAAAAATGAGATAACATAAATGGTTATCCTTCTATTCTTCTATATAATTTAATTTATTGACTAAAAATATCATATTAAGTGGATTGATCATTATTAGGAAATATTGATTGATATTTTCATCAAAAAATATACTCTTTAAAAGATATATTTTTTTAATAGTTTATTTTCATCACCTATGAACTAAAATAACAATATATTTAATGTATTGGATAAGTTTAGTTGAATTAATTTTAATTTTTTTTAATGATTTATCATTGAAAACATAACTTTCAGATATACTCAAATTAATGGGAATAAATTTACATGCAGTAATGTTGTCTTTGATGATCAGTTGAGGAACGTCTTACAAATACTATATCAATTAAGAAATTATAGAAAAATTTATGTCTCATTTAAATATTAAATTATGGGATTACCATCTTAATAGATAATTAGATGAGAATAATATATTATAATTATGTTTAGTTGAATAAAATGATCTATAAAATAAAAAACCTAGACACATGTAATAATAGATCAATATAACACTACTAGGTGGTATTTTATTTAAAATATCAAAACACACCATGATATATTTATATAGGAAACAGAAAGAAACATCTGAGTATTGAAAACCTATAAAAAATATCGAAATAAAAAACCCATATTTATATCTCTATTCACATATAATAATAAAAACATCTATCACCTATAAACATACATAAATTTATAGTACATCCACATAAATGTCGCACAACTTCTTTACATATCACATGTTATTAAAAATATTATATTACAAATTAATAACCATATAAACCTATTTACAACAGTAATGTAAAGACCCGGAAATTTCAAGGAAATTTTTTTCTTAATTTCTTTGAAATTTTACGAGTACGTAGTTTCGAACGACACCTAATTCTGAGGCCCAGTGTTCCCGGAATAATTTTCTGAAGTTTTGTTAAGCTTAAATTAACGCGCATAAGCAGTTTTACTGAAAAAGTGTAATAACACTTAAACGGTTACTTGGATTAGAAATCTAAGGGCACTATTGCGCTCAGGATGGCGGGTTTACCCTAGGCGCGACTTAATTTTAGTCAGCGCGGGCCTCCTGTGAGAAATTCCACAAATGGAATAAGCGTAAATAAAATAATAAAATAAATTATTTTATTTTTCAAATTCTTATAACTTACAAATGGTAGCTCGGATTCAAAATCCGATACAACCGCTGAACTTGTGAGAGCATTGTTTATTTAAGTAGATACTAACATTGGTCAGCGCGGGCCACCAGAAAAAATTAGTTTTTGGCCGCAAAAAAAATAATTAAATGAAAATTATTTTATTATAAAATATGTATCATTTAAACGGTAACTCGGATTGAAAATCCGAGAGTACCGTTGGATTCATTGGGGCGTGTTTCACTTAGGCAGAGCCTGACCTTGACCGGCGCGGGTCGAGGGTGGCTGATAATAAATTTCCAAACTTTTTTTCGGGTACATTCAGTAAATGTACATGTGGGTTTTCCTATCTTTTGAACCGGTACTCGAAATTGAAATTTGAGGGCACCGATGAACTCGCATCACCTGTAATTACTTAAGGGGACCTTTACCGCAGCTGCGTTTTGAGCGTGTTGAGAATTGATTTTTGGGGAATTAGTTTAAAATAAATAAAATTGGTGTTTACAATTTTATTTATATCTAAGGTGGTTAAATTCTACAAAGGGAAGTTAAGGGTGGGACCACAACCACCTAACTACCCTTATATAGATAGTTAGAAGGTGGGGCCCACACTAGCCCCATCCATTCATCTCCCCATAACCACTCTTAAACCCCCCTTAAACCCCCCCTTTTAATTAATTTGTTAACTCTTCAACTCCCCTATTAATGAGATCTCTCAATATTCCTCTAATTATGTTTTTCAACATAATTATATTAATGGTTTCATTAAATAAATTGGTACATCACAATTATAAATATTTTGTTTTTCATGACACTTCTTTAAATGGGAGAAGTATTTTGTAATATTTGCGATAGAAAATATTTCGATGGGAAGCCTCTGGAGGATTAGAAAGAGTGGTGTTCTTCTTCCGATGAAGAACGTGAAGTCCCGACAACGACTATTCCTCCGACGTTAACAAAATCGACACCATTCTTACGCGACGTCCGACCATTGTGACGTTCATCTTTCATGGTTTGACGACGTGTGATGTCTTTGTGAGGTAGGGGAATATTGTATATTGCTCATTTATATGGTTTATACCCTCAAGCTTGAGCATTTATTTGTAGGATTTATCTTTGTGGATTCCTTACCCCGGGTTAATTTCTCATGATGAACTTGAATTAAATTAATTAATTCACGGATCGATAAAAGAATTTATTGAGTTAATTTTCTTCTTGTTTATCCCGAGTTTGAGATTTTTGAAGCATGAAAAATATTTAATTTCCAATCCCCCATGTTCCTGAATCTCAAAAACAATGGCCAAACTAACATGGATATCAATCCACACATAAACTGATAATGAAAATCCTGGTTTGAGCTGAGTCTATGACCTTTGTAATTACCTCATGAATGAGATGGGTCAATTGATAACTTAGGTATATGTATGGGAATATACCTAGGTAGTGGTTATCCGTTGATTTCATAATCTTTGTGTTTCCTCCTGATTTAGATGGGTTACTTGATAACATACGTATATGTATGGGCATATACCAATGTAGAGGTTATCTGTTGAGATCTTCTTTGTGGTTATCCTTATTGGATTTACTGAGACCTTGAGGGTCTCAGGGTCCCTACCAAGTATCGTTATACACACCCATGCACGGGCTATGCCCGCACCTCATTGTGTTGGTTGCAGACGACGGGCAGCACAGACAGATGCCGAGTGTCGAGGACTGGACGGTACCCAGAGATGGACCTCACGACGAGACAGTATCCAGTGGTGGACTTCATGACGAGGCGACACTCGGAGGATGTTGACAGGCGAGAGCGTTGTAGAGGTTATCTGTACCTACCCTTCAACTAGGATCCGTGGTGGACGATCCAGGAGCTGCGCTATCTGTAACTACCCTTCAGGTAGGATCTTTAGTGGATGATCTTGGAGCCGCATGTCACCTTTCATTTGTTTTATCTTTTTCCTTGCACTTTAAAGTTGGGCTTGTATTTCCGGCCCCTTTACTTTCAGAACATCTTGTTTCAGTTTTTCTTAGTGTTTTACTTCCTCTTCAACTCTGTGGTGTTTTGTTTACTTTTTTTAAGGCAATGCCTTCCCAGTTATCAGGATTTATGCCTTTGGTGCTAGTCGCTAGCCCCTGGCCTATGGAAGGCGGACTTGGGGTAGTCACGGCACAGGCCTCGAGGACGGGTCGTGACAAATTGGTTTCAAAGGAGTTGGTTCTACTACAGAACTTATAACTCTGATATTCCATTTTTGTGAAGCAACAGTGTTAAGGGTACCGAGTGTCGTTTCCGTTTAGGGAGTCCAGTGTTGGTGCGACGGCCGACGCATTTGTACACCAAGACCCTGACTACTGATTTCTGACTCTGTGCACAAAAAAACCGATTGCGTGTGTATTTCCAAGAGTTTTAAAGTCAGCTCAAACCAGGTCAGCTCACCAGGTATAAATCGTTTGACCGTGTCGTATCTGTTTAGGATGTCTCCATGAAGACAGTCTGTTGGAGTTCTGAGATAGTACCCGATGACGGCCCACCGAGTGACGAGGCTCCGGTGCAGGGCCCTTTTACTATGTTGGCACCCTCGGGTGGTGTATCAGCAGCACCACCACCTGTTTGGCAGCAGATGCCACCAGCTAAAATAGCGAACTGTGCATGCTGGAGGAGCGCGTTGCACAAGTTCCACCAGCATCAGCCTCCGAGGATACGAGGCGAGGGTGATTCCCAGATAGCAGAGCACTAGCTGGAGGTGATTGCTAGAGTTTTCCGCCTAGCTGGTACATCAGTAGAGTGGATGGTGGACTTGTCAACTAGTGTTTTCCATTGAATGACCATGATTATGGTCTAAATAGTTATGAGGCTTTAGTACGTGGACCGATGCCTGAGATAGTGCATTCAGGTAATGTGTCAGCTATACATCACTACCTATTGGTTAGCAGTTACAACCGGCGGTACCTGTAGGTTAAACATGTAATCTTACTACCTTACACATGTTCTAACATCAGATACCCTCATGTTCAGAGGAAGACCTGACTCACAGGTGGCTGAGGACTGGCTTGAGGAGGTTGCTGAGAGTTTTTAGAGCTTATACAGCTTCGGTAGGATGACGTGTCAGTAGTTGAGAATTCATCGAGGCGTACCGAAAATTCCAGGTACTCGATGAATATTATTTGAGCCATCATTTATTCCTCTATGCATTCCTACTCACGTTAGGGTGCTAGAGATAACCTTGAGGTTGAATTTTCTTTGGATGAACAAATACAGCTAGATAATGTTAGAAGTTGGGACGCAGCGAGCTGGTGCCAGTCTCAGAGACTTGGGCGTGCGAATGTTTCAAGAAGAGGAAATGTTAGGGACAGATACTTTTGCAGAGCATCAGACGTGGAGGCAGAGCTAGGAGAATAGCATGAGGTGGTGTACATTTCAATATGTTACAACCACCTGCCTTTGTTGTCCCTTCCAGCCTCAGGGAGCTGGAGGGAAGGGGAAAAGAGTAGTTGTATGCCGTCAAGGAGTGCGACTGAATGGGCTCTAAGGATGATTCAAAGTGCGGACTTTGTCTTCTACTAGTTTCCAAAGCCACAAACATCGATACGAATCATCCCTTCCTTCCATGAATCTAGTCCGTGACCTAGAGTTTCTGGTTAAGCCGTTGACTTGACCCTCACTTCTGGAGATACATTTGGGAGGAGACTCGATAGTCACACATACACCGACGGTGTGATCTGGCCCATAAGGCGAGAGTCTCGGTTGGGAACTCTTGGTGGCAGTGTCGATGCCTTATGACGTTAGTTTGAGTATGGATTGGGAAATCATTACTCATACTAAAATTGATGGTATTAGTCAAACTTTGGGAAGGGTTTTCCTTGGTCGGTGAAAGGGAAACCCCAGGCAGCACAGGATAAACTCATGCATGGGAGGGTTTAGCTGATCATTCTTGGGTCGGCCAGCCTTACCCTCATGGTATTAGGACTTTGAGTTTCATTTCTAATCCAGAAAGGGAAATCTCTAGAGTTCGAGGATGGCGACCACGTTCTTATATGGGTCTCACCTCGACAAAGTTTACGGAGATGTAGCCGAGGCGGCGAGATATCTTTGAAGTTCAACGGATCTTTATAGGTCCCCATCAGGGTAGGCGAGGTGGTTTACTGCTTCACCTTTCCACCTTAGTTGCATCGGGTGCATGAAATCTTCCACATACCTCGGCTGAGGAGATATATGCATGATCCTTCACACATCATCAACCTCAGGGAGTTAGACGTTGATTACAGGGCGACATGCACGGAGGTTCCAGCGGAGATCTAGGATTGATAGGAGTGGGTCCTACGTGAACGGTCGATTCCTTAGGTGCACTTTCACTGGCAGCACGAGAACCTCCAGGAGATCACATGGGAGCGGAAGGCTCAGATTCATACTCAGTACCACTTTTGTTTCCCTAGTTTCTGTTATAGCTTTACGTGGATGTAAAGCCCCGAGGTGGGAGTAATTTAATGACCCGGAAATTTCATGGAAATTTTTTTCTTAATTTCTTTGGAATTTTACGAGTACGTAGTTTCTGACGGCACCTGATTCCGAGGCCTGGTGTGCCTAGAATAATTTTCTGAAGTTTTGTTAAGCATAAATTAACACGCGTAAGATGTTTTACTAAAAAAATGTAATAACTATTAAACGGTTACTTGGATCAGAAATCTGAGGGCACCGTTGCGCTCAGGATGGCGGGTTTACCTTAGGTGCGACTTAAGTTTAGTCGGTGTGGGCCTCATTTGAGAAATTCCAAAAATGGCCTAACCATAAATAAAATAATTAAATAAATTATTTTTTTCTCAAATTATTATAACTCACAAATGGTATCTCAGATTAAAAATTCGAGACGACCGTTGAACTCGTGAGGGCATGGTTTATTTAGGCAGATACTAACTTTGGGCAGTGCGGGCCACCAGAAAAAGTTAGTTTTTGGCAGCAAAAAAATCATTAAATGAAAACTATTTAATTGGAAAATTTGTATCATTTAAACGGTAATTCAAATTTAAAATCTTAGAGTACCATTGGATTTGTTGGGGCGTGATTCACTTAGGCAGAGCTTGACCTTGACCGGCGCGGGTCGAGGGTGACTGATAATAATTTTCCAAACATTTTTTCTGGTACGTTCATGAAACGTACGTGTGGGTTTTCCTATCTTTTGAACCAGTACTCGGAATTGAAATCCGAGGGCACCGATTAACTCGTATCATCGGTAATTTTTTAAGGGGACCGTTACCGCAGCTGCGTTTTAAGCGGGTTGAGAATAAATTTTTGGGGAATTAGTTTAAAATAAATAAAATTGGTGTGTACAATTTTATTTATATCTGAGGTGGTTAAATTCTACAAAGGGGAGTTATCGGTGGGACCACAACCACCTAACTACCCTTGTGTGGTTATTTAGAATGTGGGGCCCACACGAGCCCCAACCATTCATCTCCACATAACCACTTTTAAACCCCCCCTTAAACCCCCTTTTTAATTAATTTGTTAACTCCTCTACTACCCTATTAATGAGATCTCTCCATATTACTCTAATTAAGTTTGTTAACATAATTAAATTAATTGTTTCATTAATTAAATTGGTACATCACAATTTGAATTATTTTGTGTTGCATGACACTTCATTAAATGGGAGAAGTCTTTTATAATATTTGCGATAGAAAATATTTCGATGGGAAACCTATGGAGGATTAGAAAGAGAGGTGTTCTTCCTCCAACGAAGAATGTGAAGTCCCGAAGATGACTCTTCCTCCGACGTCAATGGAATCGACACCATTCTTCCACGACGTCCGACCACAGTGACATTCTTCTTATGTGGTTTAACGACGTGCGGCGTTTTTGCGAGTTAGGGGAATATTTTATATTGCTCATTTATATGGTTTATACACTCGAGCATGAGCGTTTATTTGTAGGATTTATATTTTTGATTCCTTTCCCCAGTTTAATTTCTCATGATGAACGAAAATTAAATTAATAAATTCACGGATCGATAAAACAATTGATTGAATTAATTTCCTTCTTGTTTATCCTGAGTTTGAAATTTTTAAAGCATGATAAATATTTAATTTCCAATCCCCCATGTTCTTGATTCTCAAAAACAATGGCTAAACTAACACAACTATCGATCCGCACTTAAACCGAGTTCCTTTCTTATTCATGGTCCGCGCATTCATCGTGCGTTCTTCTTCGTCAAATAATTAATCATGCTGGAAACACGATTTTTCATTGAGCGCGGCATACGGACGCGGTGATCTCGGTCCTAGGATCGAGAATCTACGATCGTCATAATTGTTGGGGTTAGAACGAAGGTGCAGCGGATTGGAGGCATAGCAGCGCAACAGGCCAGAAGCAGGCCATGTGCGAGGCGGAGGTGTAGCGTTCCCAATACGTGAGGGTAGCATGAAAATTGGAGGATAAGGGAACGTGAATAATGTGGTAGATTGGAGAGAGAATGAGATATTAAGTTGATAAATAATAAAAGAAATAAATAAAAGGGGTAATCAATGAGGGTACATGATTGGCTTGGAAACAAGGGGCGGTTTTTTTTTTGTGGTGCGTGGAATTGGGTGTGAAAGTTTAAAGTATTAAATTAAATTCAAAATAATAATCATATAATAATTTTATTATTATTTTCATTAGGAAAACAGTATTTTGACGGTATCTTCTTCGTGCGACCTCGGTTTCATGAACCGTCAGTGGCAGTGTGACCCTGACTTTGAGAAGGAATTTATGAGTCCAGTATTGGATATTTTTTTCGGGTTTTTGGATCGGGTACCCGAAGCGCTAGGAAAATAATAGATTTAATATTATTATTAAATCTTTGACCTGCTATAACTTGAGATCTGAACGTCCGATTGACGTACCGTAAACTTTTGGATTCCTCTTGATGAGACAGTTCTTTTGGAATACTTCACCTGAGGTTTGGATGCAGTTGGAGTAAGTCCGGGATGGATTGTACCCGAAATCCAACTGGGCCCCTGGAACGGAAGAGCTGATAACTTTCAGATCAGACGTCCGTTTGATGAACCGTCAGCGGCATTGGTGATCACGTTGAGAAATGTTCCCTAAGACTATATCATATGAGAGTTCACGGTACAGTTGATATATGGTCAGGTTGGTTCGTACACGAAACCAACCGGGCCCCTGGGGCGAAAAGGATAATAACCCACAGACCGAGTGTTCGATTGACGCGACGTATATTGTGTTGAGACTCCTATGATGAGGCGGTCCTTTGAGATACTTCTTCATGGAACGTTGTGATACTTGGAGTATTGAACAGTAGCTCGTGGGGCAGACCCTCTCAGAGACGAGCGTACGGAGTACGAAGACCGTGTAGCCGGCTGAGACCTGACGACTACTTGACCGACTCGACTTGGAGTGACTCGACTAGCCCAGTGGACGGAGCACTACATTGTTTGGGTGCAGACCCATGGTGGATGGAACACTACTTTGTTTGGGTGCAGACCCGCAACACTCGACCGAAGAGTACCTCTGCAGGCTGTTAGGGGGGATGCACTACTATATATGGGTGGCAGACCCCGGCGGGAAGCACTACTGTGTTTGGGTGGCTGACCTGCGATACTCGACACGAGGAGTACCTCAGCAGTCTTAGGATAGTGAGCAGTACCTCGAAGTCGTGATTGGATCACTGTATTCGATAGAGACGAGGCTCTTCAGCAGTTTCGGTTTCGATAATGAAAATCCTGGTTTGAGCTGAGTCTATGAGTTTGTGTTTACCTCATGATTGATATGGGTAACTTGATAACTTAGGTATATGTATGGGCATATACCTGGGTTGTGGTTATCCGTTGATTTCATAATATTTTTGTTTCTTTATGATTGAGATGGTTTACATGAAAACTTCGGTATATGAATGGGAATATACCTAAATAGAGGTTATCTATTGAGTTCTTCATTGTGGTTAACCTTATTGGATTTAATGAGACCTTGAGGGTCTCGGGGTCCCTACTGAGTATAGTTATACACAACCATACATGGTCTATGCCCGCACCTCATTGTGTTGGTTGCAGACGACGGGTAGCCCAGACAGAGGCCAAGTGTTCCAGGACTGGACGGTACCCGGAGGTGGACGTCATGACGAGACAGTATCTAGTGGTGGACTTCATGACGAGACGACACTCGGAGGAGGTTGACGGGCGAGAGCGTTGTGGAGGATATTTGTACCTACCCTTCAGGTAGGATCCATGGTGGATGATCCGGGAGTTGCCCTATCTGTACCTACCCTTCAGGTAGGATCCTTGGTGAACGATCCATGAGCTGCTTGTCACCTTCCGGCTGTTTTATCTTTTTCCTTTTACTTTACAGTTGGGATTGTATTTTCCACCCCTTTACTTTCAGCACAGCTTGATTCAGTTTTACTTAGTGTTTTAATTCTTCTTGTACTCTATGGAGTTTTGATTACTTTTATAAAGGAAATACCTTCCCAGTTATTGGGATATACACTTTTGGTGCTAGTCGCCAGCCCCATGCCTATGGAAGGTGGGCTAGGGGTAGTCACGGCACGGGCCCCGAGGACGGGTCGTGACAAATTGGTATCAAAGGAGTCGGTTCTACCACAGAACTTATAACTCTAATATTCCCTTTCTGTGAAGCAATAGTGTTACGGGTACCGAGTGTGGTTTCAGTTCAGGGAGTCCAGGGTTGGTGCGGCGGCCGACGTATCCGTACAATAGGACCATGACTACTGATTTCTGACTTTGTGCCCGAAAACACTGATTGTGTGCCTGTTTCCAAAAGTTTTAAAGTCAGCTCAAACCAGGTCATCTCACTAGGTATAAATCGTTTGACCATGTCATATCTGTTCAGGATGTATCCATGCAGACTGTCAGTTGGAGTTTTGATATAGTACACGATGACGGCCCACCGAGCGAGGAGGCTCCGGTGTAGGGCCCTTTTTACTATGTTGGCTTCCTCGAGTGGTGTACCAGCATCCCCACCCCCAGTTGGGAAGCAGATTCCACCAGCTAAACTAGCGAACTGTGCATTCTGGCAGAGCGCGTTGCACGAGTTCCATCAGTAGCGGCCACTGAGGATACGAGGAGAGGCAGATTCCCAAAAAGTAGAGCACTGGTTGGAGGCGATTTCTAGAGTTTTCCTCCTAGCTGAGACATTAGTAGAGTGGATGGTGGACTTATACACTAGTTTTTTCCTGTTAATGACCATGAAGATGGTCCGCATGGTGATGAGGCTTCGGTACGTGGAACGATGCCTGAGATAGTGCCTTCAGGTAGTGTGTTTGCTATACATCACTACCTGTTGGTCAGCAGTTACAACCGGCAGTACCAGTAGGTGACACATGTAAGCTTACCACCTTACACATGTTCTAACATCAGATAACCTCATGTTCTGAGGTGAACCTAACTCACAGTTAGCTGAGGACTAGCTTGAGGAGGTGGCTGTGAGTTTTCTAGAGCTTATACAACTTTGGCATGATGACGTGTCGGTAGCTGAGAATTCATTGAGGCGTACCGAACATTCTGGGTACTCGATGAATACGATTTTAGCCATCACTTTTTCCTCTATGCTTTCCTACTCACGTTAGGGTGCTAGAGAGAACCTTGAGGTTGAATGTTCTTTGGCTGAACGAATATAGCTAGAGAATGTTAGAAGTTGGGACACAGCGAGCTAGTGTCAGTCTCAGAGACTTGGGGGTGCGAATGTTTCAATAAGAGGAAATGGAAAGGACAGATAAATCTATAGAGCATCTGACATGGAGGCAGAGCTAGGAGAGCAGCATGAGGTGGTGTACATTTCAACATGTTACAACCACCCGCCTTTGTTGGCCCCTCCAGGCTTATGGAGCTGGAGGGCAGGGGAAAAGAGTAGCTACATGCGGTCTTGGAGTGTGACCGAAAGGTCTCTAAGGATGATTCGATGTGCGGACTTTGTCTTCTACTAGCTATCGTAGAAAAAAACATCAATACGAATCATCCCTTCCTTCAAAGAATCTAGTCCCAGACCTAGAGTTTCTGGTTAAGCCGTTGACTTGACCCTCATGTCTGGAGATACCTTTGGGAGGAGACTCGATAGTCACACTTACGTCGACGGTGTGATCTGACCCTTGAGGCAAGAGTCTCGGTTGGGACCTCTTGGTGGCAGTGTCGGGGCCTTACGATGTGAGTTTGAGTATGGATTTGGTAATCACTGCTCATACTCAAATTGATGGTATTAGGCAATGGTTGGGATGGGTTTTCCTAGGTCGGTGAAAAGGAAACCCTAGGCAGCACAGGATAAACTCATGCATGGGAGGGTGTAGCCAATCATTCATGGGTCGGACAGCCTTACCCTCATGGAAGTAGGAGTCTGAGTTTTAGTTCTAATCAGGAAAGGGAGATCTCTAGAGTTCGAGGATGGTGACCACGTTCTTATACGGGTCTCACATCGATGAGGTTTACGGATATGTAGCCGAGGTGGTGAGATATCTCCGAGGTTCAACGGATCTTTCTAGGTCCCCATCAGGGTAGGCGAGGTGGTTTACCACTTCACCTTTCCTCCTCAGTTGCACTGCGTGCATGAAATCTTCAACGTACCTCGGTTGAGGAGATATGTGTATGACCCTTCACACATCATCGACCTCGGGGAGTTGGACGTTGATGACAGGTCGACATGCACGGAGGTTCCAGAGGAGATCTAGGATCGACAGGAGTGGGTCATACGTGAACGTTCGATTCCTCAGGTGTGCTTTCAGTGGCAGCACGAGAACCTCCAAGAGAGCCCATGGGAGCGGAAGTCTCAGATGCATGCTCAGTACCACTTTTGTTTCCCTAGTTTGTGTTATAGCTTTACAGGGACGTAAATCCCTGATGCGGGAGTAACGTAAAGACCCTAAAATTTCAAGGAATATTTTTTCATAATTTCTTTGGAATTTTACGAGTACGTAGTTTTTGGAAGCACCTGATTTCGAGGCCCGGTGTGCCCGGAATAATTTTCAGAACTTTTTTAAGCTTAAATTAACGCGCCTAAGTAGTTTTACAGAAAAAGTGTAATAACTATTAAACGGTTACTCAGATCAGAAATATAAGGGCATCGTTGCACTCAGGTTGGCGGGTTTACCCTAGGCTCGACTTATGTTTTGTCGACACGGGCCTCCTGTGAGAAATTCCAAAAATGGCATAACCGTAAATAAAATAATTAAATAAATTATTTTATTTTTTAAAATGCTTATAACTCACAAAAGATAGCTCGGATTAAAAATATGAGACAAACGCTGAACTCGTGAGGGCATGGTTTATTTATGAAGATACTAACTTTGGCCAGGGCGGGCCACCAAAAAAAGTTAGTTTTTTGGCCGCAAAAAAATAATTAACTGACATTTATTTTATTGTAAAATTCGTATCATTTAAACGGTAACTGGGATTGAAAATCCAAGAGTACCGTTGGATTCGTTGGGGTGTGTTTCACATAGGCAGAGCCTGACCTTGACTGGCGTCGGTCGAGGGTGACTGATAATAATTTTCTGAACATTTTTTCGGGTACGTTCAGTAAACATACGTGTGGGTTTTCCTATCTTTTGAACCGGTACTCGGAATTGAAATTCGAGGGCACTAATGAACTCGCATCATCAGTAATTGCATAAGGAGACTTTTTCCGTAGCTGCGTTTTAAGCGGGTTGAGAATTATTTTTTCGGAAATTAGTTTTAAATAAAAAAAATTGGTGTGTACAATTTTATTTATATATGAGGTGGTTAAATTCTACAAAGGGGAGTTAAGGGTGGGACCACAACCACCTAACTACCCTTGTGTGGATATTTAGAAGGTGAGGCCCACACGAGCCCCAACCTTTCATCTCCCCATAACTACTCTTAAACCCCCCCTAATTCAATTAATTTATTTAATATTTTTATGTTTAAATTCAAATTCTTATATAACACCAAGAAGAAGACCCAAGGTATGATGAAAACACAAAACTAGCTAACACAATGATGAAATGGATCTCTATAACCATTTACATACAATTTCAAAAGAACATTTCAAAAAAAATTCAATTATCTTTAAAACAACATGCCTTTATATTCTTCAAACCACCACTTTTATAGATCCAAGATAAGGATTTAAAAAGATATAATCACAATATTATAAAATAACAGATCATTAAATAACACGGACATGAACACCTTAAGTAAAATAATAAATGATATTCTAGGGGAATTTAAGACCACTAAAATAAACCCAATTATCATCATTGGGATTCATGAAATATCCACTAATCGATAAATAGAAAAGAAGGTACCATCATTTAAATCAAAATTTTCGGTTACAAAACCAAGTGTGATGATCAAAAACCAAGAAGATATTTAACTAAGTTAATTCCAATACAAATACATTGAATACTTAAAATATCACTTTAAAACATCACAATTATATCCATGTATTCCATACACCGTATGAAAAAATCCAAAAAAAATTGTTCTGAAGACCAACTGATTTTCTACAAAGAATGAAACTATCGGTTCCTATATCATCCATATGGAATCCTGAGTCTCCCCAAAAATCCATAAATTTTTCAGTATATGATAAATTGATAATACTATATTAGGATTTATAACAACTATGTTAGAAGCTCAATTAAATAGATCGCCTCAAATTCTATCAAACTTTCACTATAATGATATGTGTATGACTACAACCATGAGTATCCTATTAATAAAAGGACCTGGTTTTGACTAAAATAATATTTATTTATTTTATTCCCCAAAAGTAGATATTTTAATCTTTGATTTAATTATTAAATAATTTCAACCATAACCACCACCTTTAAAACAAGATATTTTGGAAAAATAAAATAAATTCCTCTATAGAGAATTCATTTTTGAAGAAGCCTTCTTATTTACAACATATCATTATATATTTAAATGTGATTTTTGATTTTTATGGATGATTTATGATCACATTTTCATTACTGTTGAAATAAAAAATATTATTGATTACATGACCTGAAAATAGTTTAAAAATATTATATCTTTTCACATTAAAAAAAGATACAAAATACAGTTATTTTTTAGAAAAGATAAAAAAATTTATTTTGAGAAAATCAAATTCAAGAAGGGGGTGTGATTTGGAAAGACAATTCAAATTTTAATTTAATTTATGAAATGTTTTTATGTATATAGAAATATGAAATTAAAATAAAAGGAATATTTGTAATTTCCATTAGAGATGTCAGTGAAAATCATATGGGAAATAAAATAGTATAAATCTCTTTAGAAAAATGATTTAAATTTAGTTATTTCTAGTTTGAGATAATAAATAAATAAATAAAATTTTATATCTAGGAACAATGAGGTTAAAAAAAATAAAATGGTAAATATTGTGGAAATGGATGAACAACTAAGTATGAAGATATTGAGATAAAATAAAAAAATTCATATTTTGAGAAAATGTAATAAGAAAAATAATTTCAATACTTTTTTTCTAATTATAATGTTATTTAATTTTAATGTAAGATCATATTGGTATTCTCTTTTTGACCATTCAAATATTTTTTGTGTAACATTTTTTATTATTTCATAAATAATTTTCTAAATAATCAAGAGGGATATAACCACAAAAACATAAGTACCAAAAAACCTTGTTAATCCAATAATGTGGTAATTTTGAAAAATATATTTAATATTTTTTAGGATACATGTGGAATATGATACAAAAAATTAGATAACATAAATGGTTATCCTTCTATTCTTCTATATAATTTAATTTATTGACTACAAATATCATATTAAGTGGATTGATCATTATTAGGAAATATTGATTGATATTTTCTTCAAAAAATATACTCTTTAAAAGATATATATTTTTAATAGTTTATTTTCATCACCTATGAACTAATATAAATATATATTTAATGTATTAGATAAGTGTAGTTGAATTACTTTTAATTTTTTTAATGATTTCTCTTTCAAAACATAACTATCAGATATACTCAAATTAATGGGAATAAATTTACATGCAATAATGTTATCATTGATGATCAGTTAAGGAACGTCTTATAAATACTATATCAATTAAGAAATTATAGAAAAATGTATGTCTCATTTAAATATTAAATTATGGGATTACCATCTTAATAGAAAATTAGATGAGAATAATATATTATATTTATGTTTAGTTGAATAAAATGATCTACAAAATAAAAAACCTAGACACATGTAATAATAGATCAATATAACACTATTATAGAATAATTTTATTTTTAAATATTTATGATATTAGTAAGGAAAGATAATAAACCAGTAAAAATTATTGAAATGGTAATATAGGGAACACAATATTTAAAAATATGATAATAATAAAATGAAAACTACTAAAACTCACAAACTAAATGTGTCCAAAATTATCTAATATTGATCATTATTCTATATAATTTCTTATTTATTATAGTTATATGAATTTTCTTTCATTTATATAGAGTAAACTATATACAATTTAATATTTTATCGTCTATAAAAGTGATAATGAGATGTAAAGAATATATGTTTCCAAGAATGATTGAAATAATAGTATATTTGAATAATGAATAATGCGTTTGAATAATATTTATAATAAAAATATACAAACAAAAATATCACCTTTTGTACACTTTCCACAAAATGTAGTAATAATAGTTAGAAACCAATATTTTCCCTACAATGGAATAATGATGTTATCGTATAATGGAATGTAGGTGTATTTATATAGTAATTTCACAAAAATTATGGTCTACATTTAAAATTTATAATTACATAAACAAAATTCATCCCTTATCTTTTGAGTTATGGTTTGAAAAGTAGAAAAAATTAATGATTTTAAATTTAATTTAGAAACAATTTTTTTCAATATAAAATAAAAGGGGATCATTATAGTTTAATAAAAAATACTCAATGAGGGTATTTTATTGGTAATACATAGTATAAAGAATGTTATAATTATTTTTATATAAATATCAAGAAGATTTTGGGAAAATTTTATAATATTATCCTGGATAAAAAATGTTCCCTCAAGGGACCAAGGAATTTCATAAATAAATATACAATCCTTTCTAGATGAAAATTCAATAAAATTCATAAATACATGATTGAGGAACATAATATTATGTTGTCTTTATAGAATAAAAACATAATACTTTTATTTCTTCAAAGGGATTACACATTCTTCACAAATGAGTTCTTTAAAAAGTACTCCACTTAGGGAAACCCTATCCAAACCATTCGTCATAAACATGGGAAGAAACCAAAATAAATTATGATCCTAGATGTTTAAAAAGCTTAAACAAGGGATATATATAATAATTACATTAACATAATCGTACGAGAACATGTGAATAACATTTCAAAACTGTACCCTTTATATAAAATATCTTAATCTTGATTTATGAAATAAATATTTGCTATTCATAAGACATGAATTATAAAGAAATTATGGTCCCTGATCCATTACAGAATAATATTGGCATAATAAATTGAATTATGGAATACACATAAGTATAGTAAATTGTTTTCTTTTATAGTTAGGTATTAATTAAAATGATATCATAGTGGAACATGTTTACTCACCTACCCATAGAAGTAATCAAGGTTTTACCCCAAAACTATCATAATAGAACAAGACCCTTAATAAATAAGGATCACTCCCCATTCTAGTCTAACAAATATCATGAGATATAAATAATTAATAAAATAATTAGAATAAGATGTTTCTTACACCCGTAATATAATAATTATAATATGTATGTCCACTAGAAGATCACAAAGCAATAATCATTCCCTGAATTGAAGAGACCTTTACCCGAGTAACCAAAATCTAGTATATTATTTATTACATATTAATAAGATACATGTAATCATATTAATAATGACACAGTAGTAAGTTGTCCTGTTAAAGTAGATATGTACTTGATATTTTAATTATATTGGAAAAAACAATTTACATCTATTTTTAGAATATAATTTTTCCCTCTACCATATCATATCCCTTCAATCATAGAAAACATCTAGTAATATAAGGGAACTAATGAAAACTAGGGTGGTCACAATTACTCAGTATGGGAAATGTAAAAAAAGATATCAGAAATCAATAAAAAATAATTAATATTGATAGGTAAATAACCAAATAAATATATAATATAATTAATAACATGGATATACTAATTAGTTATGGAATAAAAAACATGAAATTGTAAATATATTAAAACACATGACATTTTATCAATAAACTAATAATGAAATTCATCCAAATATAATATAATTGTTAAAATATCATGGATAATAATAAATAAAGTCTGAATGAAGACAATGCTAAATTATTGGATTTCATGATCTCAAACAACATGATATCTCTATTGTCAATTCCTTCCCTAAGAAAGTTTATACTATATGATGAAACCAATTTAATTATATATTACATATTTTCCTCCTTAAATTTACTAATATATAGAGGTAATATATTATAATAGGACCCATCAATCAATAAAGGTCTAAAGTCGTCATCATATATTTAACAATCTAATTAAAAGGGGAACATCATTCTTAATCATTAAATATAAGTTCTAATTAAACAATAACGATTTATCAATTTTCCCTAGATAAATAACTAATATTTAATCTATAAAACTATATGAAATAATTATATATGATTTAATAAATTAATATTTCAGTTATAGATAATATAGATATTTATGGAAAATATATTATCCATTGATCATAGAAAGGTAAGGTATTCTGGGTAATGATAATTATTAAAAAATTGAATCAAGTAAGTGAATTTCAATAATATCTATTGTTGAAATGAATTTAAACTATCTACAAGACGAATAAATATAGAATAAATGCAACATATCCCTAGTGTATTATATATTATAAAAAGGTATGTTTTCTTTTATGAATTTAAATACCATAAAATATATTTTTAAATATTTCTAATGAGATTGTATATTTCATCTCAAAATTAAATTTAAAAAAAATGTTTTCAAAAGACTATAAAAAATATATTTCACATAAAATATACTTTTAAATTTATAACATAAGTATTAAAACAATTTAGTGATCACAAATGTTGGAAATTATATTAATTCCATTCATGTTAAAACAAAGATGCCTTTTACTTTTTTGGTAAAATCTAAATTGTAACTATTTCGAAAGAAACATGACTATTAGATACTATTTTTTTTGGTAAAAAGAAAAATTTTGTAAAAATTGCATCCATATATAATTTGGAAAATGTTATAAGCATTTCAGTTAACGTTTTTTAGAATCATGGTTTAGGAAGAAAACACATTTCAGATAGAGGAGATAAATAATGTAAGCTTTTCTTAAAAAACATTTATCAATAATTTGTTTTGTAAAAAAAGTGAAAACTGATATTATGAATTTAAAAATATCATGAATATCAAAAAAGGGGATAAAATGAATCATTTTAATAAACAATTATAAAATATTTTTCATTAATGGAAATAATATTAAAAAAATTATTTTTTTAGAATGATATCATGAACAATATAGTACAATGATCATAATATTAATTGGAGAATTAAAGAATGAATAGATAATGTGTAAAAAATGAAATTCAGAATAAAAATTTTTGTCCATATAAAAATGTAATAATATTTAAATATATATGTTGTCATAGAATATCAAAATTACGAAGATGTAATATAACCAAATAAAAGAAACTGTGTTATGAAATGTAAAACAACATGTTAATTTTTCATATAAAAACGATTGGATGATATAAATAAAATTAAAAATTAAAATTACATGATAAATATTTTAATGAAAATATTACTTTTCAATGAAGAACTATGTAAAACATATATATATATATATATTTACAAAAATAAAATATTCCTTAATTATGGGAAATTGGGACAAATTCCTGTATCTCATGATTCTGTGTGGTTGTATGTTCATTAACCAAATGTATATTGATTAAAAGAATATAGTAATCTATAACAGAAAAATATTCATATTTTTAATATTATATATTATTATTTTAGATGATATTACCACTCATCTGCTAAACATATTTCATTATTTTCATGGTTACATGTGTTAATTTCCACGTTTTCTCATGCATGCTTCATCATGGAATGTCTTGTTCTTGCACATATTTTATATTTTTTGAATCTCTAAATTGGTAATAATAATTTAATTATCATATTTTTTAATTAATATAACTATTAATACCAATAAATAATTATGGTTATAAAAATTTTACAATATTACAACCACGAGGACTGTAGGCTCTACCTACGCATTAATAATGTTTCCATTCTTCAATGGCCATCCTAGAAAGGTGGTTTGTAAAATTTTATCAAAAAAATATATTATAATATAATAAATACACTTATAATTTTGGAAATATATATATATATATCATTAATCTGGTTTGGTTATGAAAATTGAGAGACATTATTTCGTAAAGGTGGCAGTCCATACATACACTGGTCACACTAAAATATTTTTATGTAAGAAAGAAAACTATATATAATATTTATTGAAATAAACTTATGAAATTAATATATTAATTGATTCATTTATATAAAATATAGTAATTAATTTAGTCTTTGTGATAATCTATATAAATTTAACTGAAAAGAAATCATATCACTTCCTGAGGCTTTTGCCTTCCATACAGAAGATATAGGTCATGGTGTCCCTAGTGGAATGAAATATGAGAATTGTGTATTTTATAAAATTAATCAGTATTTATAAAACTGATAATATATATATAATTTAAATTCATAATCATCTCCAACCATGGGAGGTTGGAATGGAAAAACTAATGTCATTGGTTCGGAAGGCAGTAATAAACTTTATAGAGGAAAGATGAGTTCACAATCCATTTGATAAAGGTGTTTATTTTGGTACGTATAAAATATATTATAAAAAAATAATAGTATTTTGGATTATACTGATTATATTATATCATAAAGGATTTTTTAGAGTTTTGGGAGGTGGGAAAGAAAGAAAATAAAAACATTGATTCATGAACATTACATTTTCTTCAATTATCCTCTTTATGATTGCACCAAAGACGTCCAATGTTAAAATTATACCCAAGATAAGGTTCAAAGGACGAGGATTGAAAAATTGGGAAGTTATTTATTTTGTTATTGGATGAACCAAAAGGGTTTAATGGTGTGAATAAGAGAGTAGAGATTGTGGAATTTTATAAATGAGGTGAGTGACAGCATTGTAATTTTTTGAAAATATTTAATCATACCAACTTTTTAATCATTCTATAATATTCCTAAATGGGACAATATTAAAAATAGAATAAATCAGCTCAAAATAAGTCAATAAAATAGGGTTTGTAAATTTATTAATTTCATTGTTAACCATATATTGTTAGTTTAACCCCAGGTAAATACATTTTTACATTAATCGATATAACAAATTGTTAATGTTTTCACTATTTATTATAGTCAAAAAATCAATTGACAATATTATAATTAATAAAATAATAATCATATTTCTAATTTTTAATATATTTATCCATATTAAATTTAAATTAGGGGAAAATATGATTTTATAATTAATCTCACAAACATGACGGGATTACTTGATTTTAAGTAGAAAATGATCAAAATATTATAACATTTTTATATCATAATTTGAAAAATAAATATTTAGGTGACGTAACATATATTGATTGAAAAAATATATAATAATTATTTCAAAGAAAATTAAAACAGAAACATTATAAATAATTTAAATGAATGGATATTTTTCATTTCAAATCCATTATTTTTTCACTGTTCATCAAAAAATGAAATATTTTGGAAAATACTTAAAACTAACCCTAAGATATTATTGAAGTTTTTATTTAAAAATTGAATTTATGCATTTATAATAATTTTTATATTATTCATAAATGATATTATTAAATTATGTGACAAAATCATGAAAAATCCATCTTTTATAAAAAAATAGTGTTTTAGAAAACATTTATTTTAAATGTAACTTATATTATTTATAACAAATAGATAAAAATAATTACCATTATTTATATTGGATTATTCCTAACCTCCATTTTATTGGAACCATTAAAATAATTTACTATATTAAAGTTCATTTATAGTTAAATTTTCTTGATTCCAATGATATTGAAGATATTACATTTAATGAAATGAATTGTGTGGGTTATACAAACTAGGTATAATATGTCATATAATATATTGAATAAAATGGATGTAATTTATAATTTTATATTTTTTAAAAAATAATTATATTAGAAGTGTTTCATAAACATTTCATCAAATCATAAACAATGGACAAGAGCCAGGGTTTATAATCATGTCACTATTTCATTATAGCACAACCCAAGAAAAGAGGAGGTTTTCAAAAGCATTTCATCATTTTATAACATCTGTATTATAAAGAGGATTCAAAACTATAATTCCCTAATAAAAATAATTTATTTAGAGAAATAATTATAATTATATCCTTTGTTAATATAAATTATAAGTAATACGTAACGTCGACAGTTATCATGTTTGATGGAAAACTATTTTGAAAAGAAACATGGAATATTTCTTTGTAAAAAAACGTTTTCGTTTAAAATAATAATTTAAACATAAAATTTCAGATAATCATTTATAAATCATATTAAATGATAATAAAATTAAAAACATACAATGAAGGATTTAAAAATTAATTAAAATAAATTATTGAGTAAAATAACCTTTCCCCATTGAAATAATTTTTTTAAAAAATAATGAAATTAAAATTAATTTTACATGAAAATAAGCATGAAATCATATAACGATGTTTAAAATAAAATAGTTTTTAGGATGGAATGAAATTATATTCATTCCAAATGAATTGAAACTAAAATTCCATTCAAATTTTTGGAAAAATAATTATTATAATTTCTTGAAAAATAATTTAAGAATCAAAAGAAAAAATATTGAAAAAAAAATCACCACCAAAATATTATAGCAATTTTAAAAAAATAATTTTGAATCATTTTGTGAAATCATTCATACATGTTCAAAAGTAATATATAATTAATATATTTTTTATTAATTTTTTATAAAATTATATATATATATATCATACCATATAAGTTATATTATGAAAAATTATTACTTAGTTATTAAAAATTATATGTCAAAGCTAAATTTCTGGCAATAACAATTCTATTTTTCATGAATGTTTTGATTTGTGATTTTTTGGGTACACTTTCTTTAATTATGGTTTGAAAAATTTTAAAATGTTAATTATGATATAAATATCACATAAATATACAATAAAGGTGTTTAAAAATATCCAGAAAATTTATATATGGAAAATCAAATATGCTATTCAGGGAGAAGGTAGGTTATGTGTACATTAGAATATTTTTTACATTTTACATATAGAAAGAGATAATTAATGTTAAATTATATATAACCATTCATGAAAATTTTTCTTATATTATACAGAACATAGTTTTATTAAACTAATAGTTATATCCTTCCATGTAATGTGTGAATGGATTACATCACTACATGAGGTAGTATTCCTCCATACAATTGAATGACATTACAATATTCCCATGGAATGGAATGTAAAAGAGGTAATGTGGTATCTTGATTCCATAATAATAATAATATAATAAATATAATATATAAACAATTAATCGATCATTAAATCTATATGTGAGAGTTGGTTATGGAAAAGAAATAACATCAACTTTTGAGGTGCTAATACGTCATACACATGAATGATAATTTCATAGCCACTTTGATGGAAGTGGATACACATTTTGGTTATTACATTAACATATTAGCATATAATATTATATAATATATTTAGGTTATTATATTATCATTGTTTTATATTAATTTATGGATTTGGGGAAATAAATAAAATACAATGTTTGATTAGAGATTTTAACGCTTCTTTAAACAACTTATTTGGGTTTTCACGAAAAGGATTCATTTGGTGTCTTTTTGAAAAGAAAATTATGGCTTTAAGGATGAGAGGATGGAAGTAATAATTTTATTTTAGCATTAGGTTGGTATTTGCATTACCAATGGGTTTTGGTCTGCAAATAGATGATTATAAAGGGTGACCTTCAAAGATTGAGTTGAGTGGCATAGTTATAGTATTTTTAAATGAAACGTTTGTGCCCATTTTTTTATCATGAAATAGATAACAAATAGTCCATTATAGAATTTATAATAGATACTATATAATTGTTTATATAAAGTGGTTGTTGGACTATTTTATTTCAAAGTTAATATTTATCTTTTTTGTATACCCACTCCCCCATATAAACATATTTTTACCTTAACCAATGTAAATATGTGTTAATATTTTTATGAAGAATTTTCATAAAAAATAATGTTGACATTATTAGTTCATACCAATTATTATGATTCTATATACGGAAACTGTGATTCTATATTACATTCACAGAAGATATAATTTTTATTTTATTATTAATACCATTAATGTGAGTAAAAAGAGTGTATTCAAAGAGAAAATGTTCAAAATATTAAGATGTTTTTTATCAAATTTCAAAAAAATTCAAATTATGTAAATTCTACTAATAGATTTATAATTGAAGTAATATTTCTTTAAAACCATGTTGAAACAATATTTAATGTTTTAAAAAATTTAAATAATTTCTAATTTTTAATAAAAACTAGTATTTACATTATTCATCCTAAAATATACATTCTCTAAAATTTAAAATTAATTTAGAATAAAATAATTTTGAAATAATTAATTCAAAAGTGAACATTATTTTTCCAAATAAATTTTCAATAATTTTAAATACTAAATTTTTAAAAAAATGTACAAATAGGAAAAATATACTATTTATAAAATATAAGTTTACGTATAAACCAAGTTTTACTCATATCTATTTTTTAGAAAAAAAACACAAGATAAATGTTAATTTTTTATTTAATATAAAATATATTTATTTCATTAGAATAATTCACAAAAAGTTTTTTATTTATTTTGTTGAGATAAAATATTATTGTGAATATATGTAGTGTTTCTAAAAAACATTCCCCTTATTTTATATTGCTTTTATTTTCTTCCCTAATTCATTAGTCACAATGTAAATAATTATATATACATTTGTAAACAATATAATTTCATTAATTCGTTAATGGTATTCATACCCACCATTTCAATGTATAATTAATATTTATCATATTAAAAATATTTTATTTATAGTATTTCACCATTAATTTAAAATTAGCACTGAATATAATACTTTCAAAACTAAATATTGGTAATAGAACAAGCTCGGCCCAATGTTCCATGTAAATAATGTTAATCATAGTGTTTCAAATAAATTAAAACATCTAAAATATAAGATTTATTTAGATAATATATTTTAGAAAATATCAGGATGTTATATTTTAACCTATTAAATAAATTGTGTCCTCATAATTTGAAATTATACTCAATAATCATTGGGTTTAGCATCTAAAAATCCCTTTGTGGGTAGCCCTAATCTAAAAAAGGATTAATAAAACATCATATTGAAAGGAGATTAATTTATGTGCATATTTCAAGAATAATAAGTCTAAATTTTGTTTATTATAAATATATGTATACCAAATATAAATGATAATAATTTTTTACATTATTTAAATAACTAATACATGATCTATTTAATAGGATCTAGATAAAAAGTCAAAACATAAACAATATACAATGTAGTTGTAACCCAAAACATTGCATTAACATGGATTTATTAATAAACATGTAATATAATGTCATAAGATAATCTACTATACTAAGATACATAATAATATAGTTCTATAATGGATTTATATTTAAATTATATTTATTAAATGGATTATTTAAAGTGTATAATGAAAGGGATTACTTTATATATGGGTTTTGATTGTCTCACTTTTTATATATATGAGATTGATGCCTTATTCACCACTCAATTTTTAGATTGGTGTACATAATTACCATGAATTTATTATATGATTATTATATTTAAATATATGTGTACTTACATATCCATTTAAAGAAATTACATTAATGGGGTTCATGGTTCAAAAGCTACAAAATCATTAAATCAATTTTTTACTCAACTTTCCTTCTTTCATACACATTCCATGTTATGAACCTACATTTTAATATATGGTGTATGTAATTCCCTTTCACATGTAATATCATGAATACCCTTTTCTAGAGGTATTTTTATTATATATTTATTTTATTCACTCTTTTATACTATGAGTCAATGTTACCAAACTGGAAATGGTTTATTGCTATAATCTCATCATTTATTAATATTGTTTATGATTATGCTTCCCCTGATTAAATCCTATGTTCCATCCCACAATTACACTCATAAATTTTCTTCTCTTATTTTTATTATATATGTTAATTTATTGGATCTATTATTCAATTCTATGGTAATTAAGATAATTAAGAAAGTGTTTTATGTAAATAAGACATTATATCACTCTTTTTTTTGAAATTTATGTTTTTCAAAACCTTGTATTCTAAAAAATGTATTAAATATGTTTTATTTTTTATTTTTTTTGTTTTAAACTCCTAGTTATATTTCTTCATGGATAAAGATTTTCAAAATATTCTCTATCTTCCATTATATGTTTTCAATGTGATCTTAAAAAAATGTTTTTAAAAATGATATATGTTTTAACAAAAATATTTAAAAGAGGGAAATATATTTTAAAAATTTGTTTAAAATATATTAAAATAATATCCTATATGTTGTGATTGTGATTTTTTATGAAAATAATTTTTAATATATTTCATCTTTTAAAAGATTGATTTTAGAAAAATATTATGTTCCTTATGAAATGCTCCAAGTGATCTTGGAAAATAATTCTCAATATAAGATCTAATCCATTGATATAGATTATGATTAACTATATAAATGATCCACGAATTCCGTTAGTATTATATCTTTAATGGTTTCTATTTTGAGGTTATGATGTTTATGACACCCATTTCTCTTCGATGAGTTATATACTTTTGGAACCTACTTTTTTCAAGTTTTATGCTTTAATGAAATTATAATAAAACCTATAAATTTTCCATTAGTTATTATGTTATATAATTTTTATGATTTCCATTTAATTTCATGGGTTATTAAATGAATATTATGAAACTAATATATTTTTATGGGTCACGATATGATTAATTTTTTTAATCGTGTGGCACATGCATGTATGATTGCACTATGTGATTGTTGGGGCCTCTATCTCCCTCCAATGAATTGGGTGACAATAAATGTTTCATTATTAGAATTTTGTGTAGGGTTTGGAATCCGAAGACTAAAAAAATAGTGAATCTTATGCATAAATCAAGAGGGTACATGGAAGATCATTCCATGTATGAAACCATGGGGTACACGAGTGGGCATCCTAAGCCCAAGACAAGATGGAATCTTGGGGCCAAAACAAGAGGGTAAACAAGAGAGCTTACCAAGACAAAAAATAAAAGGTTAAAT
The DNA here is from genome assembly GCA_963277665.1 of Viscum album. Lineage (NCBI taxonomy): Eukaryota > Viridiplantae > Streptophyta > Magnoliopsida > Santalales > Viscaceae > Viscum > Viscum album. The sequence goes on along the minus strand of OY728132.1, from coordinate 560,387,407 downwards.
AAGATGACTTCCCAACACTGAAAAAGAAGGAATCTCATGCCTGAAGCCAGATGGTACATGGGTGGGAATCCCAATCTCGAGAAAAGATGATACATGAGGGAATACAAATCCAGAAACAAGAGGGTTCACAAGATTGATTTACAATCCCAAAGTTCATACACATGTTATTTTCCCAATCCTACCTTGTCATTATGGTCTTGGTTGTTGACCGTGACATACCATTTTATATGATTATGTGTTTGCTAAAAATTCCTTGTATTGTTCCAAAATTATGCTTTCATTTCTTATTCATTTAATTTCATTATGATCCTATCTAATGAACTACCAATATTTTTGTTATGATTCGTTCTTATGATATTTTATATGAATGATATGTTCTTCTAATGTTTTGATCACATTCCAATACCCTTATGAATATGTTTTTTCCTAAATAGCTCCCCTATTTTCCCTTACTAAGCATTTGAGCTCACATTATTCTTGGGGTTCCTTTCCCCATGTTATGAATAATTTTTTTTCTTGAATCTATGAAGGGGAATATATTTCTATAAATCATTGAATGTATTTTACCATATTAAAGGATTTTATTTTATGTTATCAAAAAAATTGAACTATTATGATCCTTGGGAATGTACATAATGTTCGGAATATTCATCTAAAATGACGCAATATTCCTGTATGTTTAGTATTGGTCTTTATATTCACTCCATAATTTAATATGGATAAAATAATATATTTTTTATAGGTACATAGTTATATAATTATTAGGTAATTTAATAATCCTATTGAATAATGATATTTTTATGTTACGAAATTGTGTTAGACCACTAAATATCCTAATGGATCTATCTCTATCATTAAAGGTGATATATCCTTATCTTATACATAATAAATGATCTTGAGTTATATTTTATTTTTATATATTTTTAATCACTTTCATGGAAGAGTCATTTTATTATATATGGAATGAGAAAAAAAATTATTTATCATTTTAATTTATATTTATTAATGTTACCAAATTGAAACCATGAATTTTATAGAAGTTATAATTTAATTTGGTTAAAATATATTAATTTGAATGTGAAATCATATGAACAAGTTGGATAACTAAATTCATGAATATATATAATAATTTCATTGTAATCATATAAAAATTGTGATATTTGTAAAACCTTGTAAATCATTAAGGTGTTGGACTACATCCATTGAGAATTCATATTACGAACAATATCATCCAAATGGGTAGATCACACAAAATCATGGAACACATTATTTACTTTATATAAACCAAGAAGGGTATGAGTGGCTCTGACGAGATTATGTTTCCATTTCTATATTTGATCTTTTTTCACATATATTTGGGAATATCAAAATATTAGTTACTCATATGACTAACTTTTGGATAATTCCTCATATAAATTTGAACAATTTATTTTCCATATTATATTACAGGTGAAATATACGATATAATTGACATCATTGTTTATGTAAATATATATTTTAGGACTTAAACAAAAGAATTAAATATTATACAAGTATTTTTTTCTCTGAATAGATATTATTTAATGATATCCATTTTACCAAGAAAATATTCAATTGAAGTGATTAATATGTTTTTTATAGAATAAAAAATTCATTCAATAAATTTCTTTGGTTATAGGTTAAATTTAAATAAAACCAGGAATTATGAAATTCAGATATATTTTAGGTTTGTTTTATAATAATTTAAATTAGTATTATAACTTGAGAAGTGTTCTTAGTTATAAATAGAGACATCTTGAAGCGAAATAATCATATATAGTAATTTTTTATTTATTTTTTCAAATTTTGAGTCCAATTTGTTATACACTAATTTCATATGTATCATATATTATGTTATACAAAGGCTAAAAAAATTATGACAATTTTTCAGTAATTATAGAGAAAAATATCTTAGTAATGGAGAATGGGTTTCATCATTCAATGTGTATATATATAATTATTTGTGTTTACCTGAATATATTAATCTATATATAATAATTTTAACTAATTTCAATCCGTTAATATTAATTTTATTTTTTCTCATGTTTTAGTAAGGAATTATTATCATTCATGATGAAGATGAAAATTTGATCAATATACATTAACAATATGTGTTTTTGGTAAACTAAATATTGTTAATGTATAATATATTCTATGTAATAAATATGAATGATAAAATGATAAATTAACAACATTACCTCCCATGTCCATAAATTGTAAATTAATATTAGGATACTACGTGAATAGAATTCTTAACTATAGAGAGTCCTGGGTTAGAGTAGCATGTGGATTTTAGATATATTGGGATGTTTCTCACGGTTTTTTGAGTGTGTTTGAAGAATAATGAATGAATTTTTGTTCTCTTATGGGGTTAACATTAAATATTATGATCAATTTTAGAATGTTGGTGGGTTATAGAGAGGTGAGAACATGATTATGTGGGAGAACAAGTGCCTACTGGATGTTTGGGACTTGACAATCATGACATTTCAATGTGCATGTGTTGTTAATGGTATTATGTTGTTACCGAGGTTATAGAGGTACCCAACCATAATAGTATTGGAATGAATATGATTAAACTTAGCATCATGAATGTGGAAATTATTTTCTATAGGGGGTGTTACACCCCTATGGAGATTATGGTATAAAACTCTAAAAGTTACCACCCATGTAAAAAATAGTACTTTCCTTTTTAGAGTGTTTCTATTTAAAACATCATATTTAAGAAATGCTTATCATGGGGTAGTCTTTGGATGGGTGAAATTCTAGGAATAATATTTATTTTTGTTTGATTTTAATAATGAAAATATAAAAAGATGTGTTTCTTTAAGGGGATTGTCAGCAGTCTGATGATTCATTAAGAATGTGGGTGGGAATAGATGGGAGGAAAACATGTGTCCTTAGGGAAACTACTATCTCCTGGATAGTGAGGACCAAAATTCCAGGTAAAGGTGGTGTGCCTTTGATATTACTCTGTCCCATTTGATAAACTATATTAATAGAAAAATTAATTAACAAATAAAAAATGACATTGTAAAAGTGAATTATTTAAATAAAAATTAATTTTAAATTTTTTGAATAGTAAATATGTATATGTGAAACCCATGATAAATATTTATAAGATTAGATAGATAAATTAATTTTAGTAATAATTGATTTATACAATTGAATTTTTTTTATAAAGGAAATGAAAATGGTTATTTTAATAAAAAAATGCTAGATATACTCATATATTTAGATTAATACATAATTGAGTATAAAATAATTTTGTTTTTATAATTCCATAATTACATATACATATTACATCATTTTTTGTGGTTACTTGTGTCTTTTAAAGAAAAATATTGAAATAATTGAAAATATTAATGCGATAAAAAGATTTTGTAAAATTATGATAGAAATAATATTAAGTGGCTTTAATTAGTCTGAGGATGGGATTATATAACAAAATATTTATTGATATTACGAAACATTTTTTATTTTTTTAATAACCATATCCTCTATATACACCGTAGTGGATATTTTTTTTAAATAGAGAATAATATATTTTTAGACATGGTTTAATCAAATATAACTTGATGGAACATTATTTTATACATATGGAATTATACAAATTAAATAGTCATTATTTTACTAAAATCTATTCAATATAATGTAACTATAAAAATATTTTATGACATATGGATATGTAAATGTATAAAATTCTCTTTATTGAAAATTTTGGATTTTAACGATTTTGAAATGTTTAATATATTGGAGAATATTTGAAAAAAAATAGAATAAATTATTATTTCATATCAAAATTAATTAAGTGATATTTCAAAATTATCTTAAATTGTATAAAGTGTTTGTAACATGTAGAAGATTAATATTTTAGAAAGAATTTATTATTCAATGTATTAGTGTTGTTTCATAAAAAAATAGACATATATAATAAAGGTAGACGACCTCTAGTAGGGTATAATTATAATATTATCTCAAGATTCACATTAAAATTAGATTAAAATATAAATAAAATAAAATAAATTAAAAAAATGAATAAGTTCCAAAATATAAATCCTAAAATGATGGGTGAACGAATGAATCATAATAATCGATATGATTAAATAGTGGATATAAAATGATATTTCATTTAACTGAATTTATAACTTCTAATTAAGTATGATTTAAAAATCAAAATACATTTTAAATGTTATGAGGTAATTAATTATTGTGGATTTTTATTTACCTAATAGATGATTTTGTGTGAAATATTTTAATCACTCCCACCAGTCCTAGTCATTCTCATGTAAATACACAAAGCCAAATATAAATAGTGAGATATAAAATATTTAAAATAATAATAATTTGGTTAAAATGTATTTTAAAATAGATTACATTAATTGTTAAAGAGTTTAGTGATATGAAATCACTAGTCACATGTTTGAAATCAAAAAATAGTTCCTATTATTGGGTGATTCTTGTCATTTCACCAAATACAGTACAATGATAATATAATTTCGTCAAATAAACATTAAGTAAAAGTAATTCCTTCATTTTATTGAGATGGAAATGTCATTATTTTTATGAATGAGTTAATTTATACATTAAAATAGACAATTTTATATTCATTGATCTTATATGATTAGATAACTGAAACAATCTTTTTCTTACCTTGATATATTATTCAATCAGAAAGTGAATCTATGAAATTATTAATCCTCAGAATGTCATGGATCAGAACTTAGAAGAGTTTAATTTAATATCCCTATGAATTATTCAATCAAATATTAAATATATATATATAGTTAATATAAAATAGTTGCTTCATCATCATTTTTTAGGAAAAGTAAACCTCAATGTACAAGTCATGAAGGACATGATTAGTAGTATAAGAAATTCCAAAAGAAAAGATAGTTCACTTCATAAAGTAAAGAAGGAAGAATATCAATGTGAGGTATGAATATATACATGATTTTGGGAATAATGTTACTTTTTTCTTCTCATTGAATTATACCTCATAAGATATTATTTAGTAATATTAAATACTCCATCATGTTATGTTATATTTAATGACCTCTCTGTATATATATAATGCATTTAACTATTAGAAAATATTATTGCTGGATTTTTTTGAATGGATTATTATTATCATATAGCTTATCTAATAATATTAGACTCCATTTCATTATCTATGAACATCCATTAATTTTTTTACTATTTTCATTTATGTGGTTTATCTTGAATTTTTTTATTCAATCTTTTATTTTATAGTTTATTAGAAATTTATTAATTAAATTCACTTTCTATAAAATATTTCATAGTATAAAAATTATTTATTTAAAAAATATAAATCAGTTATTATTTTCTTTTTTTATAGTTTATATATCATGATCTTAGTTTTTATTACTCAATTTTATTAAAATTATAATGAATTTCTAGGATTTAATTTTTATAAAAAATTCATGGTAAAACATAGTGCTTTTGTATAATGATGTGAGACTCTTTTATTTACCTTTAGGATGTGTCTTAAATTTTTGTAACATATAAAGGGTGGTTCAAGTGATTTCATATTCATTATAGACTCTCAATTGCTCAATTTTTCAGGTCATCCATTTCAATTATGTTTTACTAGTAATTGATGCTAGGATGTTGTGGGATATTCAATTAGAATTATTCCATAAATTTTTCCACCTCTAGACTTTGTTTCATATAGATTTCATATGATATATATTCTAATTTAATTAAAAGTGTTCATTTAAATTATTTTTAATTTATCTCATTTACATAATCTATCATTTCAATTTCCTGATGATTAAATATTTTAACCTATAGTATTTATAGATTATATATCATATTTTAATATCAATCAATAAAAAATTATTTTTCATCTCCATTATCCATTATTTGTATTATCCATTTATTATAATATCAAATAGTAAATTAGATGGTTATTATATGTATGATGTGTTTTATCCTTCATCCTTTTATTTTCATCCAAAATTCATTTATATGATTTATTTTATCTTTTAAAACAACCCTTCAATTTATTAGTTATTTTTTACAATCACTCATTAGATTTAATTGATAATATGTCCGGTTTATATTGATCATTAAATTATGTCAAAATAGAGTATAATGATTATCTCTCTGAGGATGACCCAAAAGTCACCTCATATTCATACAACACATATTTTTATGCAAATGGAATAAAAAATTAGTGTCTTGTGACCATTGATAATCTCATAATCTAGTTTTTAGTGAGGTGTTTTATTTATAGGATGATAAAAAATATCACATTTTATTATAATAATACATAGAGAATATATATAATTATAACTAATAAAGGCTCATAAGGATCGATTTAAATATTAATGTACAAAATTAATCCTTGACGACAGACATGTTTTATTCATTATTTATGTAATGATTATATTTTCAACTAAATATCCTCAATTGTTACTATAAAATAGTAATTATTCATTTTGAAAAATTTAATTTATTTAATTCTAGTGGAATATCTATAGTCATTTGTTAATTATACTACCCCTTTTAAAATGGAAAAAATGAATACTACTTGGATGAAGATTATTATATTTCCATCTTTATAAAATATTCCTTGTTATTAAATTAGTTGGAGATAAATCACCCCATAAAGAAATTTATTAAATTTAAAATAATTTTCAACATATTGAATTAACAAGTGGGATTAAAAAAGGATAAGGTTTATTATTATTCTTAGTGTTAACATTTTCAATCATTGACTTCAAATCAAATTGTTTCATCTGAAGTTATTTTTTTGAAAATGTATTGATGGGTAACAACCTCATTCTTTATTTATATAATTTTTAATTATTTATTTTTATTTTCAAATTATTAGCATAATTTTAATATGCATAATTTGATATTTTTATTTTATATTTTTATGTAAAAAATTATTCGTACAATATTGAACCATTTTTAGTTATAAAATTGTTGTCCTTTTTTTAGTAGAGAGAATAGATAATTATGGCATTATATATTGTAATAATACATTCTGTTATATTATTGCTTTCATTTTAAAAATATTTTCTGAAGAAAATTTATAATGTATAAATACAGAGTTCACAAAATCCATTTATTAATGAGATGGAATATTTATTTTCATAGGGAAAATTCAATATTTTAACATCATTCTTGAAAATCATTATGTTTGACCTAATATTTTTATCATCAATTTATTTAGTGAATTTGATAAGAGGTTGGAACATATAGTTTTAGTTCTTCTTTATAGTACACACATACATAATGTAAGATCACATATATTATAGATTTCGTATATCGAGTAAATTGTTAAAATATGTTTGATTTAATAACCAATTTTAATGGATATTAAAATTTGATTCACCAAAATATATAAATTAAATATTAAAATTTCTTCTAGAGTTAATGTGTTTATGTATTCTATAGGAATTTTATATGGACATAAAATAAATACTCAAATGGGAAGGATTTTTTCAATAAGAAATATTCTCATCATATAACACTACTTATCATAAAATGATCCATAAAGATATGAAGATTAAAAAGAGACATTATAAAAAATTTTGATAAAGGGATTTGTTGAAAAATATTAATATTAGAGAGAAATTTTTATCCCTGTTAATATATTCTCAAAATCTAATTTTCATCAATAAAATGTTATAATAGAAAGGATATTATCAATTAAGAGTAGGATATGGTACTGATTGTTTGTCCATAGATGTATAGAGAGATGAAATATATGTTGCTTAAATATGGAGTGAATGGTAATTCTATAAAATAATCTCCCATTTAGAATGTATTGATACTTGAATAAAATTTATCAGATTAGAATAGTAAAGTAAAAAAATAAAAAAAAGTTATGTATAAAAAATGATGAATGGATCAATTATGATCATGTCTTGATAGGTATATAAAATATCTAGAAAATCACTTTTAATTTTATATAATTCATTTCATATAATTTTTTATTATTTTTAAAATAAGAAATATCTAAAATTTGATGAAACTAAAAATGTTTATGGAAATTTATTATGGTTTTAAAGGATAATTATTAAATGATTTTGAAAAAAACTTTTTGTTTTTTTTCAATCCCATGTTTAAATAATGAGTTTAATGTTATAGGAGTGAACTCTTTAATGTAATATATTTAAAATATAATAAATCATAATTATCAAAATAAAAGAACATCAGAAATGATAAAGAGGGTTGGGATTAAAAATCACCACATCCGCTACACTATATTATTAATATATATATCCTTATATTCATATTATATTTTAGAAAAAATTTATTATTTGTATCCTATAATATGATATACATAATGTAATGTATATGTTTCTCTTAATTTGTACTGAGACATATAAATAAATATCCATATGACTTCTCTGATCTCTTATCAGTTTTTATATTCTTAAAATTTTGATGATCATAGAACAGTAGAAAATTCATCATATCTATAAACTATTTTTTATTGGAGGATGAAATATTTGGTGTTATTCTATACTTGATGAATCATATAGTAGAATAATTGAATGGTAATAATGCCCAGAATATGTAACATTTAACTTTGAAAGATATTTTTATGAAGATAAATGGGATTATATAATGATTCTATATATTTTGAAAAAAATATCCATATTCTAAATTTATAATTTAATATTTTGGGTCTTCTCTAAGATTATTTTCAACAAAATAATGTATTCTCTATAGAATGATCTCTCTTTAATGTAGTGAAGAAGCTAAAGGATGTCATTAAATACTATGGGAGAGATAAAATTATAAATTTATAGATATCAAATTACAATATCTATCAAAGAGTATGATAATGGTAGTATGGGATAGACCCCATAGAAAGAAGCTAGAAAATATAGTATACTAGTTATAACTACTAAAAAAATGTAATCCTCCCATGACTATCATCGGTTTGGATTTCTTATGATTACGTGTTTTTTAAAATTAGGATTAAGTTATGGGTTGAGGAAAATTTTAGGGATAAACAAAATAATATTTATAGATCTATATTGGGGAATTCATGTTTATTAAATTTAAAGGAAATTAATAAGAGGCCATTGGACTTTGGTCAGACCATTTAGTTCAATATAAGTTTATAATTACTCACTGGTCTAGATTTAGTCCACAAACCTTTTACATTAGTCATATATTTAAATTCATGAAGTTCTATTGCTTATTTTTTCCAACCTACTATACTCTAATTTGATTAGGGTCTATCAGTTAGAATCCCCGGGATCATTAATGTGAAAAAAATTTGTTTAATAACAATTATTATCCAAATTATTAGAAAAATGTTTCCCATTAATTTTATTTAATGATTCGTTATGTTTATCCACCCCTGGGATAAACCTATAATCCTATCAAATTATTAATGCATGAGAAAAAATGTATGAGGTGAAGTGGAATTTGGAAACATGACTTACATTTTAGTATAACGATTTTTATTATGTTAATCCATGATTAATGAAATTTTAAAACCATATAACACCATTACATGAATGAAGGAACATTAAAGGACATTCAACAATTCAATATAAAAAGTGAAATTAGCATTGATGTTTATTGGAATGAATAAATGAAATAAAAAATTCTTTGGAATGATGTTATATGGGAAATGAATTAAAAACCATGAAACAAAATGAAATATACCTAGGTCGAAAATGTGAAAAGAAGAATGAGCATAAGAAAGGAAAAAAGTGTGTGTGTCACCATTTTATACATTAGTCATGGAATAAACTTAAAATCAAGTGTGTCAAGGAATATGAATGTTCCACATTGTGACATTTATTTAAATGAATTGTTCTTAAAAACAATTATGACATGAAATTAAAGTTTTCATTGTTTACTTAGATCCTCAAAAATTATATTAAATTAGTTATCTCGGTCATTTTTTTGGTCAAGTACTCAGTAAGTACAAAATTAAAAACATCAACACCATATAATATAACTTTTTTCTTTATCTATTTATACTAGAGTATTTATGACTAGTATTAGTTTTAGGTGTTGAAATTTAGTCTGTAGTTATCTTATGTTTGAGGAATTTATGTCTTGATCATGTTTCTTTGAATATAAATTCTGAAATTATTGAAACTACTATAGCTCCTCTTTTGATAATTTATATCTTATCTCCTTCAAAATATAATTATATTCATCTTATAAAAATCCCCCTCAAATGGACAATTTTTTTCCTCATGAAAAAAACAACTAAACAAGTATTCCATACAAAAAACATTTTAAATAAAAAAGATTCATTATATCTATGAAAATAAAACTATATTTTAGTGTAAAATTATGTTCTTATAGAGTTAACCATGTAGAGAAAATATCTCATGACTCAAGGTTAAGATCATTATTTAGATCCTTTATTCTTTATTTAAATTTTTTTAATATTTCCTTTGAATAAATACCAATATTGAAATTTACCTCACTATGAATATTCACTCATCACTAATGTAAAAATAAAATTAGTGTTCAAATCATTACAGCATACATGATTCTAACTATAATATTTCATTTGTCCCATAATCTCGAATTCATAAAGAAAACCCAATTAATCATGAGGGATTCAACAATAGATATAACACGAATCTATGGTTGTGCATTGGATGGTAGGTGATAAAAATAAATCTCAAAGTGGACCCTATACTATCATGTATAATACAACATCATCACGAATAATAAAATTTATGATCTCAACAAGAAAAAGGTATATCTATACTCCAAAAAAGATGAGGACAAGTACATGGATGTGTCATAAAATTGAAATAATTGTATCGTTTTTATTTTTATTTTTATTTTTCCTTTTCTAAAAATTCATATCTAGGAAAATTATGTCATCCAGAACCTAAAATTTTAAAATCTATAATATGATTAATTCTTATATTAATGTTTTTTTTCAAAATCATAATACACAACCCATATTACTTATTATTCTCTTATATTCATTTAATAAAATAATCTTGAACGGTATATCTGAATAAACCTGGAACAATTCCTATATATCTTATGAAAAATTAAATGTTCACCTCCAACATTTTTATAATCCCTCATCAATCTATAATGCTAGTCTACCCCACACTTATTCAAGTGAAAATCAGTCAATTATATCATGATTTGGTTATTAAGGGACAAACATTCTCTAAACACAAGTCAATCCTGATAAGTCCTTTCATATATTTTATAGATTTAGGAAGGATAAATATGGATTTATATTTCTTGATAAATTGATAGAATAATGACTGAATCATTTCTTTAAATAGTGTTTTTATTAATTTATTACCTCAATAAGATTCTAAAACAAGTTAAGTTAATTTAAAATGCCCCAAGTCTATCAAAATATATTATCTGAAAAAAATATATGATAATGTAGGTCAAAAATACTCTTTATAATGGTAATAAAAACAAGGTATATCATTCATGAAATAAAAACTAGTAATAATTAAATAATAAGTAATGGAATGAATTGATATTAAAATATAAATTACTCAACTATGTAATCATTCTAGACATAAATTATGGAATAAAATTATATTTATACATTTTATAACCCAACTGTATCATCTACATAAATTAGAGTAATTTTGTTCCATGTTAAACAACAATTTCAATGAATAATGTATCATATAATAATTAAAACTATAATTAATCCATATGTAATCAAAAAAATACTCAATAATGTCACCCCTATATATAAAATGAAATTGTGTCTGCATGATTTTGGAGAGTGGAATGGGAGTGAAATAAGTAAGAGAATATGAAATATAATGATGTAAATTGTAAAATTATTGTAGTGAATTTACATCACTATATAAGGAAAGATAATCTATAGGGGTAAACACTGAATGGAGATGAAAAATGGGGTTGATGAAAAAAATTTAGAAGAAAATATTCCTACTCAAAATAATAAATCAACAAAAATGTTAGGAACAAAATGAAAGCAGTGAGGAATATGGTGTAAAAAGTAGTATGAAATGATGAGTTGTGCATATCATATTTATAGGAAAATAATATAATGGAAAAAATTCCAAAACAAAAATACATACAAACTGAAATAAAAAAGCCAAATGAATTAGGATTAAAAAATATATGGGTCTCTTCCCATAAAGAGATAACATGACGTCATCATATAGAAGGATAAAAAAAGATCAAATGGAGGGTTCCATCACCAAATCAATCCATTTTTCCATGAAGAATCTAGTAGATATATACTTGATGTCATGGGAAGGAATGGTGGTGTTTATAATATCAAAAATAAGACAACCATATATCTAAAATTTTAGCTGGATCATAAGTGTAGTTTGTAGAGGGGACTCCAATACATTATGTTGATATAGCTCATGGATTTATACCTTTATGTCATAAAATTGAGGAAATACCTCATGCTAGATTCCATATAGTTTTATAATAGACTCATAAATAATTATAGAATATGAAACATTTAAATACATATCTAAATGAAAGCATAAGTATGAATGAGAATGTAAGAAATATGTAATGTAAAATATTATTATATTTTATTTATATAAAATAAATGATGAAACCAGGAATACTAAATACATAGAGTACAAAAATACACACAAAATAGAGAACAATATGGGAGGATATAAACATAAAACATACAAAAGACTGTAGAAAACTCACCACTATAATCACCAGATGCACCCTCCCAAACAGTAGGTGTTTTCTTGATTCCATTAATTTCTATGAAATCTATGATGGTGCAGGAAGGTGTAAATTCATCATAGATGGTTATTCGGTGCTATAATTGTGTTAGGTCATCATATTTATAGGTGATGTGTTGATCCACGTATAGGTTGATTGTCTGGAAGCTCGATCTATGAAGGGGACCTGAGATGTGGAATGTATGGAAGCACCATTTCCATTATGATTCTACTCTATAATAAACTCATATTTTGGAATACGGGTCTAACATTATATGTAGAAAGTTTGAAATGATGGATTATGTTGTGGGAGTGGAGTATAAATATGTAATTGTAGAATATGGTTGTGGATGGGTAGATTCAGACACAGCTGGGGGTGAAATGTTGGTAAATTGGGATGTCTCTATGTAAAAGGTGATAAAATAAATAAAGCATAGTCACAAACAACATTCACCAAAAAGAGGGAAGGGCTAGCAGATTTCCAGGCCCTTCCTTATTCAAGTTGACGGAGATATAATGAACCACAAAACCCACCTTCAATAGGTCCCGGAGTGGCGACCAACGCCAAGGTTGTATAATCACTCACTAAATGGAAGGCATTACACTTTTTCTTTTATTAGGATCAAGAGATAAGATAGTAAATCCCACAACACCCAAACTGAAAATGTAAGAAAATCCAAATCAACCATTCCCATATGCATGTTTCAAAAGTAAATACCACAAGGTACAAAGTGAAGACAATGGTAAAGTAACAACGAAAGAAAAATAGCAACTACAACTGTCCCAAAGGTCCGAGCTAGTATGGTCCCACGCGATCCCAGAAGTCCTCCTAGAAACCTGAAAGGAGTTTTATATACGTTGGCTGAGTATACAAGTATACTCAGTAAGGAAAACCAAAGACTCTCATGCACATGTGGGGGAAACGTACTAAAGTATCGTGATAAAAAGAGTAAACCAAACACCTAACATGGTAAACTATACACCCAAGCCTCACCAAGGCACACTCCCCAAATAATTCAAGTCAAGTAATATATATAATAAGAGCACATCAATGTTTGGATACCCCGTGCCACATTCCCACTATTTATTGAAGAGAACCTACACATCAGACCAATCCCTCCATTCTCACCGTAGTCCCACTGCCATACCACGCCTGCACACACATGGGCCACAACCTCACGAAGTCCCACTGCCAAACCCCACCCACACACACCTAGGCCACAACTGTCACAAGTAACCACGCCTACAAACACCTAGGCCAGAACAACCACTACCACGCCCAAAGACACCTAGGATAAATGATCAACTGCCATGCACGAAGACACCTGGGCCTCATCTGGAAGATACTTGCGAAACTACCTGCCCACACACACCTTGGCCATAACCACCACACTACCCAGCCCGAAGGATCTTGGGATAATAATGGACCATAGACCATCACAACCTGCCCGAAGATACTTGGGCTATCTAGGAATGGGAGCAGAAAATGAGCTAATAACCAGCCCCTAATAACAGTGTTGGGAAAAACACCCTCCCCCATGAAATGGGGGTGTTCGGCACTAAGTGCTCAACATGGGTGGGGTGAGAATAAGAAACACAAAAACTACAAGTATATATATAGGTAACAAGAACTCTCCCAATTTTAGGTTTTTCAGCAAGCCTAAGGAACATAAATAATTCTAAAGTCTGAGTCACAACTCTCGCCAACAAAACCCATTTGTCCCATTCGTTTCCATGTTCAGTAGTGATGTTTAATTATGTTCTGCACCTACATGGGCATCTAATAAGCATAAGAACAAGCCAAGGAAAGAAAACAGTCAATCATTAATCACAACATCCACACCTGGTTCTCTCATAAAACCACAAAAACCAAATAAAACCCCAAGATACATCCACATGTCTAACATCCAGGAGCCAAAAGAGTTTCTCAACAACAGAGGATCCCACCCCAATTCGTGATATAATTAAGGTAACCACCCGACCTTATAGTCACAACCACTAGAAGCATAACATAGGGGATCCCATCCCCAATTTTACAACCACAGAGAGTATAATAATAGGGGATCCCATCTCCTCCCACATCACCCAGCAACCGGCCTCTGAAAGAAGAACAATAAAACCACTACCACCAAGAAAGGAAGGCACAAACGAGTATTTTCAGATTTAAAAGATTTAACACACTCTATGATTTCAATTCCTCTGTATATTAACCAGGGTTATCATAGAAAAGATTGATCCAAGTGCTTCCAATTTATTTATCTGAATATACGTAATTAACCAAATTCCTTTACATAGTAAGGGTTATCCACCGCAATACAATCCATTTAAACTTCACCAGAAACAAGGGTTCATTAGTGCACATAGAAAGACCACCAACGACCATGATTTTCAGTAGTCGTAGGCCCCCAAAATTCAGGAATCATAAATCATCGAAGATCATAAATCAAAGCACCATCGATCACACCCCTCCACCTTCATTCTTTAGAATCAGTTTATTATCTTCATTATGGTTCGGTACATCCCATTCTGCAGAATGAAAATCATGCCCACCCCGCATGATACACAAAAACGGAGAGACGAAGGAGAAATTCCCTACATTTTGATCAATGATCGACGCAAAGTCCAGGCGCGGAACTTCACGAATAGCGATGTGGCTCGTCTGAACGAAAAGCGGTTCATCTGGACGAAGGTTACTACTAGCACCGGGTGATCGATATATGAAGAAACCCATGGCAAACCCTTTAGTTTATAAGGTTCAGGGACAGTTGAGATAAGAACGTGAATCAACGTAAGGAGCATGGTCGTGGGTTGACCACGCGGCCTCTGACATTATTAAAGGGTGGGATAGTTTAAATTGACTCACATACAAGGTTAAATCATTAAATATTTAATTAAAACTTTTATGGGCATTACCAGGCTTTAAAACAAGCTTAAAGGGGTCAAAATATGGTTTAAAACCCAATTCACGCAAAAGGAGCACTACTGGAAAGACCCCGTGGGGGTAGGCGACAGCCACCGGTAGCTGAGAGCTACTGGTGGGTGACTGCTACCAGTAGCCGAGAGCTACCGGTGGCTGACAGCGTCCGGTATCTAAGCTACTGGTAGGCTACAACCACCAGTAGTCTGAGCTACCGGTAGACAGAGCTACCAGTTGATGCAGCTACCAGTAGACCGAGCTACTAGTAGACAGAGGTATCGGTAGCTTCTGCTACCAGTAGACTGATCCACCGGTAGGATAAGGCTACCGGTAGGCCTACTCTTTCCAAACTTCACCGATATTCCCATACCATAAATCCCAAACTTAATATTTTCACAACGTAATGGACCGCAAAAACCCGGTCCATTACATCAGATACCTCTTAAACAATTCTCATCTCGAGAATCAAAACAACCCTAGATGGAAAGAGAGGGTCCAAACAACCACCTCGAAAGATATCTCTTTGGAGTGAACCAACAATTCCCTGTCAAGAGCCATGCAACATACCATGTCAAACTACACACCCATGTGAGTTGGGGAGTCTCCTTTCCCATGTCCAGATACTATCTGCTTTGGGAGGCACTAACTCGCCCGCACGATTTTAATCGCATCCACCTTAATGTGTCTTGATTAGGGGTTGGGTCCTCCCCTCCCCATAGCCAAGACCTTTCACACACATTCAGTTGATAGAAAACCAGTATTTCATAGCCAACAAGGTAAAACGTTCTACCAAAACATCTATAAATCGAACAGTACAAAACTCAAAATAAATCTGGGTACTGGGAACATATCTTTGCTTCCCTCTCCCACATACTCTCCTCAAGCCCACTGTTCCTCCGTAACACATTAACCAAGGGGATGGTTTTCCCACAGAGCACCTTCTCTTTGCGATCCTCGATCATCATTGGTCTCTCCACAAAAGTCACATCACCCTCGATGTTTAGATCTCCCCAATCAAGGACGTGTGAATACTCAAGCAGGTAACGACGAAGCCGGGACACATGGAATACATCATGTATCCTTAGTAGCGGCGGTGGTAGGGATAGCTGATAAACCACTTCACCAACCCTCTGGAACACTTGTAAGGGTCCGATGAACCTTGGAGAAAGCTTACTCCCTTTGTCAAATATCCGTTGTCCATGCCGAGAGGAGACCATCAAGAACACGTGGTCTCCAACCTCAAAATCCAAGGGCCTCCTCCTTGTATCAGCATACGACTTATGTCAGTCCTGGTCCGCCTTCATCCTTTCCCGTATGAGCTGAACTTTCTCTATCCTGCTCTGCACCACCACTAGGCCAAGGATGTCTGCCTCTCCTTCTTCGGTCCAACACACAGGTGAGCGACATGACCTCTCGTACAAGGCTTCAAATAGGGCCATACCAATGGTAGAGTGATAGATATTATTGTAGGAAAACTCTACCAGAGTTATGTATCGCACCCATGACCCTCTTTAGTCTAGAACACATGCCCGCAGCATATCCTCCAAGGTCAGGATGGTGCGCTTTGTCTATCCATCTGTCTGGGGATGGAAAACAGTGCTAAGATGTAGCTGGGTGCCAAAAGCATTCTGAAATACTCTCCAGACTCGTGAGGTAAACCGTGCATCTTTATCCGAGACTATGGACCTCGGAACTTCATGCAATCTCACCACCTCAAATACATACCTTCATGCCAAAGCATCCACTGTACTCGACTCCTTGATCGCCAGAAAGTTAGTCAATTTCATCAACCGGTCCACCACCACCCAGATGGAATCGTATACCCCTTGGACCTTGGTTAGTCCAGGGGCGAAATCCATCGAGATATCATCCCACTTCCACTCGGGGACATCTAGAGACTACAGTAGGCCTCCTGGAACTTGGGTTTCAGTCTCCACTTGGTGACACACTAAGCACTTGGCCACAAACTCTGCCACTGCTCGCATCACTCCGGGCAACCAAAAATGTCTCTTCATTCCCTAGTACATCTGGAAAATCTCGGGTGTACCGGTAGGGGTGAGTTGTGTAACTCACTGATAACCTTGCCGCACATCACTTCTGGAACAAACAACCTTCCCTGTAAGAGCATCCGGTTCTGACCATCCTCTGTCCACCCTTCCGGAGCATTCCTCTGGTCAACTCGGTCACGCATAACTTCGCACTCTGGGTCTCCCCACTGAGACTCCTCCACTTGCAGAAACAGAGAAGACTACATTGTCATCTGATACAGGAAACCAGTACCGCTATCCATCCTTGTATCCAGGTTCAAGGAAGCCAAATCCTATATTGAATTCTAGGAATCTGTCGACTCTCGGACTGCATCCTTCTGCGACCTCCTGCTCATGGCATCGACCACTACATTCCCTTTCCCCAAATTGTAGGAAATTTCAAGGTCATAATCCTGGAGGAACCCCATCCAACTTTACTGCCGCATGTTTAGGTCCCGCTGGGAAAAATATACCTCAAGATTTTGTGATCTGTGAAGACCATAAAGCATTCTCCGATGATGTAATGATGCCATAACTTTAGCGCAAAAACGACCGCTGCAAGCTCCAGGTCGTGGGTGGAATAATTACGCTCATGAGGGAATAGCTACCTAGACCCTTAAGAGATCACCCATTGTCACTGCATCTATAACACCCCAAGCTTCCATGGTATGTTTCCCTTTGAATAATGCAATGGCGTGCATTGTACACAACTTCGAGATTCTAACACACCACAACCAATCAAACTAGACGGTATGAATAGTAATACCTACTTTTTGAAATTTTAGAAATTCTATCTCTCAAAATGGACTTCATTTTTGGATTCGGAATATCAAAATTAGCCTAGGGTGAAATTTTGGTACTTTTAAGATAACTTTCATATTTTGATGAATAGTGAAAATTACTAAATTTTAATTAAAAACAACTTTTTTAATCAAAATAATTAATAGTGATAAATTATGAATTTCAGTGGTTTAAAAGTATATTTAGAATATAATTTTACCATGTAATACATTTTGGGTCATTGAACATAATTTCACATTTAAACAAGACCTAAACACTGCCAATCTTTTGATAGTTATTATCTCTTAAAAACACGTTTTTTGTTTTAACAACGAGAATTAATTTTAAATTATTTTCTGCCACTTCTGTGTTTTGAATTTGGAAAAATGGATTCCATATTTTTAATCAGGATGTTCAAATTGTGTAAATAGATAACTTTTACTTTTAGTCATTTTGGATAATTACTTCGGTAAATATTTTATTTACCATGGTTAATGGGTAAATCCGGTAAACAATGGTTAACAAAATAATATTATAATAATACTAAATTACCCAAAAACGTGTCTTAACCCTATTGGATGATATATGGTCGACCATGGGCATCTTTGTGTCGATTATGGGACCCCATGGATCCACTTGTAAGTGATAATGACACATTATTTTAATTATGTTAAAATAAATACAAAAATGACACAAGCATATATCTTTTAGAAAAATAATTGTTACATAGGGTTATATATGTTTGATTTTAGACTAAAAATAATAATTAGAAATATAAAAAGATTTTCTACATAATGATATTTTATTTATAATTTTTATACATTAAATAAGTTAATTTATTTATGACACAATGGTGATGCAGTAATTACCATAATAGTGAAAAATTAGAATAATTGATATTATAAATACCCAAATAAATATAATTTGAGACTTTTATTGAATTACACTAATTTTATAGGTTAATATGACATATTATGATTGATTTAATTAACTTTTTTTAAGTAATCATTCTGTTGTGTGTTTCACAAAAATCAACAATTGAATAGTGTCAAAATTGACATAAAAGAGTTTTTAAAAAAACTTATTATATTATCAATTGATATTAAATTCCTAAAATCTAATGTTCGGACAATAGACTTATATCATGATATTTGTATCATTAATGGACCACTTGGGGTCTCATGGATGTATATGGTAATTTTATTAACCATATAATATAAAAATACAAAGAGACATTGTAAAAGTGAAACTAATTAACTAAGAGTTAATACTTAAATATAAGGCTAATATAATGACCCAAACCTGTATAAATTCTATTGGATGAGTGGTTTTAGACCCATATCCACCTTAACAATTAAATAATCAACTTTTGATCTATTAGAAATCGAATATGAATTTATTATAAATTAATATTTCTAGCATTTCCAAAGGTTCCCCTCACCCCTCTTATAAAAAGGCACTCTTCCTTCTCATTTCATCACACCATCAAAGCCTTTTGGTTCGGCCACCACCTGCCCAAATACTCTCTAAACATCCCTCAATACAATCTACATGCCTTAGTTTTATCATAAATAAATCCTAAGGAGCCTTTTTGATCAAATCAATAGAATGAACCCGAAGAAGAGGTAATGTTTTCACCACCCCTTATCAAGTTCCTTTCTTCTTCCACTTCTTATTTCTTTGTTATTACCATTATAAAATAATAACTCCAGTATATTATATATACTGTGATTTTATTATAAATATGGTACAACCATATTCATTATTCTATCCACCCTTTGAATAACATGTCACCATACGTGTGTATGTACGTCTTACCGTCTCCACGTCGTGGTGTAATTGTTATTCAATATATTATTATTTGGGTGGGTATAATAATGATGTGTAACTCATTTAAATAATAAATATATCATGATTATTATTCTTTATATATGATATACCATCCAGTTATATATTATTTTAATATCAAAAGAATGATATCGCCGCTCGTGCGTACGTACGGACTACCGTCTCCACGAATACGATGAGACTGATTCTCCATCATATCCATTCAAGTATAATTATGATTTGATGATTTAAAAATAATGTTTAAGAACTTTACATCATTCTGGATATGAATAAGATACAATCTATACATTACAAACATAGCTTACGTAACAAAACATATAAAAGAAAAAGAGTAAGTTAACAACCGAAACGACGATAATTCTAAGATATTATTAACAAAGAAATGTTAAAATATCATATATGATATCATATTAATGTATATGATTCATAAATAATTTAATAACAATTATTTCAACATTATACATGAGGTTAACCTACCACGAACCAAGGAAAAGTACAAGGTAAGGGGTGTCTAATCTCACTTTTAATTTCGTGAGATTTCCATTATTCACCACTTATTGATTGCATGTGGTGTGTGTACTGCCCATGATTGTATTAATTGTTTAATATACTCTAATTTATGGATATTTACATCATCATTGTATAATATTTCTTTCATGGGTGTATGTTTCGTATGTTACCAAATTGATAAGGGAATTTGATATTTCAATTTCCACTCATTCGGCTTTACACATACTTCATTGATTATTTTACTCCAAGATTATGTGTGGAATTAATATTCATTTTCTTATGTCATATTTTCCACTCCCCCTTCTGTGGATATACTTTTGATACACATAATAACTCCATTGATAAATTCTCAAGTGATCGGTAAGAACTTGATAAGAGTAATTTTAACTCAAACTCCATTTGTTGAGTTAAATATCCAATTCATTGGTGTTGTTTTTATAGGAATATGTGTGAATGTCATCTGATTGATTTACACTAAATATCCAATCATATTGATTGTATTTATATTTTTCCCACATAATTATGTCGTTGATTTATCCTTAACCTAAGGATATGGTCTTTATAAGAGAATTCATCTCAATTTACATTCCATTGAGACTTCTTTATTGTTATACACCAAATCACTTTTATATGGTGTATATATTGTACTTTGACATAGTATATCATGAATCCCTTTATTATCATGATATTACAAAGTTTTTATTAACTCAATTATTTTTATTCAAGTGTCTCTCTTTTGGTTAGAATCTATAAGTAAAATACCATTTTTAAATGTTTTAAGGACTTATTCATATAAATCATGCTCATTAATGTCCATGTTTTAAAAATGGTTTTAAGGATTTATTTATATGGGCATTAAAGTTTAAAAATTAAAAATCCTTTTAAAAAGTTTGAAAGTGGTATGGGACACTTTGATTCAAAAATCTATTTTTAAATAGATTCCTCACAAATAGTGTGACATTTAAATGATTTCAAGAAAAAGGGGGATATTTTTCTCAAATAGTTTCGATGATTATTTTCATCTATGTCAACATCCTTCATTATTCTTGATTGAGGTTAATGTGATACAATACAATCTTCCATATTGTATCGAATGAGTTATGTTTGACTGTGGATGTGCTATTTTTATACCATTCATGGTTTGTGCTTAAAGTATTGACATTTCGTATGCTAGTTTTAATAAGAATGTTTATATATGCTTAAACCTGTTCATATGAGGAATTCATTGGGCTTAATAAGTGATGGTTGGAGCCCGCTATAGTTCCTCGATGCATCGGTAGGTCTCATGAGACAATCTAGTGTCTTGGCACAAGGCCTTGGAAAAATCTTATTTGTAGTCTTGGCACGAGGCCTTGGCTATGTGGTTATGATAGTCTGGCATTATGCATTCCATCATTATGAAAGTGGTTATTGATATTTCATGTGATTATTCGACTAGTAGAATATCCATGTGTGTAAGTAAATGGAATTATTTTATTTTATCTTTGCCATTTTATGCTGAAGTTCAAGTTTAAAAGGCTTTCTTTTTAGTTATAAACTACCTTAAGTGTTTATGATTATCTATTAAATCTTCTGCTATAATGTTATCCTTACTGAGCATCTGAGCTCACCCCTTTCAATGTTTTATTTTTCCCAGGATTATGAAGAAGTAATTTATGAATGACCTGCAGGGATAATATGAGAGGATATGAAGACAAGATGTTGTTGTAGTTTTTTTACCTTATGATGTAATGTAAGACTTATGAATATATCTAGTGTTTCCAAGACTACTAAACTAATCGGTCTTTTGAGACTTGATCATTTGTGATCATGAAAATGTTATGTAATAATGCACCGACTCTGGGTATCTAGGGTCGGGGCGTTACAGTTGGTATCAGAGGAAGTTTAGTAAAAACCTTGGAAGCTAGATTTAGATAAACTCGGATTAGATCACATAGCCCTATGAAAGAATTTGAGGATTAGTATAGAAGAACTTACTAGAATTTTGGTATTGTAGAGATTTTGTGAGTTTTCTGAGCAATATATCACTTTCTAGATACGAGTAGGTAGAGGCGGCTCTGGTACAGATGTACCTAGTGGTAAAACCCGAAAACACCGCTTTGAGCTAGACTCGAACGGAAACTGGTGCATGACAACGGGCCTTGCTGCACTCTTGGTTACGAAACTCCCGATAGATATGCTTTGTATAATTTACATTTTCTTTTCAAACCAATTTAAAGTATTATATATATAATATGAGAGCAAATGACCTTGGTTAATCCTAATGTGTTTCAAATTGAGAATATAGTGACATGTTAATCTCTAAATGATTGTATGACTGCTATTACTCACACAATGCTTTCTGGTTTTAGTCAATGGCTGGATTCCAAGGAAGTCATAGTGACTTTGAGAATGATGTACAAGGTGGGAACGGTGGTGGAAATGAGCAACAAAATAGAATGTTGATAGGCGTAAAAGATATCGTCTTTATGCCAAATCAATTTCCAAAAATATGATCAACAATATATATATTAACCAATTACCGGACTCCACAAAGAAGAGAAAGGTGATGAATGATAAGAGCTCCAGTAGTGGAGACCATGGAGAAAGAAATCATCAATTTCCATCAAGCAGGAAATGTGGAAGGGGACACCCAAGAAAGTGTCTCAATGGGACAAAGAAATTCTTTACGTGTGGGAAGGAAGGACATAAAGTGAAGAATTTCCAATGAATAATGAAGAGTGCTATGGAAGAAGATAAAAATGGTCCCAAGAGTCCATTTACAGTCATTTGCCGAAAATGTAGGGGACCTGGCCATTACCCGAGTGAATATCCTATTCTATAGGATATTTTCTTGGTCAGAGAAGAAGCTATGTGGAAATAAATGGTTGGATAAATGTTTAAAAATTATTAGTGATCCTTGTTGAAGGGTTTAATTTGGAATAATTTTCTCTTGTATTTTTTACCCTAACTTTTGCCATGTGAGAATGATATTTATGGAAGAATTATCTTTTCTCTTGTGGATATAGTTATAAATAACCGTATGGTTTTATATGATCATTGGGTTTGAGGAAATTACAAATTATTATAATTTGGGATGAAAATTCAAGGTATGAGATAACATTTGTGGTTAAATTATATTGTGGTTATTTTGAGGAATTTATCTCATTTTGGTCCTGTTATAAAATATAGTTTTTGAAAAAGGACAACACATAGACCGTGTGACAACCCGTCGCGTCGGACAAAGCTGTGGGAATCGAACCCACAACCAAAGTGCAATTGGGATTTATCGCCTACCACTGGACTACATGAAGTCCCTAGTTAGTGTGACTAATATTTTTAGTTAAATGATTTTATTGATCAATAATAATTTGATTTGGGATCTTATGTCTTATCAAATGAATAACCTTAGTATAAGAAAATGATTTAGTGATTAAGTGGTAAATTATATTCTGGAAGTTGTTTGCTTTGTTGAGAACACAATATGCCGAAGGAAAATAGAGTATTATGGGAATTCATTTGAGGAGTAATGGTGGATTTTTATCTATGTTTTTATTGTGGATTTATAATGATTTGGGTTATTTATGGAAATGATTAGGTTAATTACTTTTAAGTATGTGACTTTAAGAGTAAATAATGTCATTTGGAGATACAATTTAACGTGGAAGACTACATTCTTAGTAAGTTTTGGTTTTCAATATTAGTTTTGATTATATTGAAGGATTTTAAAGACAATTTATTATTAAATGGTATTTATTTTACTTTGGGGTATTGTTGGTTTAATTTTGGAAATTAAGATTAGTGTTTATTTCTCTCAAGGAATATCCTTTTGGGGGATCATTAGATCTTGTACTAACCATTTGGTTTTGATTAATCTCTAAAGACAATGTAAATATATACTTCATCCTGCATGGATCCTGTGATTCTATAGAAGTTTATTCCAGCTCTTCCAGTATGACCAAGTCTTCTTGAATACTCATCGTTTAAAAAAAATGAGTTAGTGGTGGATATTTATTAAAGAATGAAACTATACTAAAAATATAAGTATATATCTTTATATTCTTAGTCAATATCATAAATTAATTCCTCATCCTTATGTAATGTAACTTAAAACAAAAAATGTTGTCTGTTTACTTTCCTGCTAGGAGAATAATGACCATTTGTCCCAACACAAGTTTGTGGTTTTCTTATTGTTATCTTTCTCCTGATCATGATTTCTATCCCTATCCATTAGAACTTGACCCTTAGTTTATCGTCTATATCCATGTTTTTTTACATGTAATCCGAGTATGGGTTATCTTGGGTGACCTTTATACCTCTCTTTCTTTCATTGAAAGTGATAGTTTTATTGACTCTTTTTTCGATGTGGGACTTTTCATTATATTATCAAGCCCAATTTTAAAAAAAATTGTGAGGCCGTAATTTATTGGAGGGGAGAATGTAACACCCTAATCTTCCATGTTACGTTTCCCTTTGAATAATGCAATGGCATGCATTGTACGGAACTTCGAGATTCTAACACACCACAACCAATCAAACTATCCGTTATGAATAGTAATACCTACTTTTTGAAATTTTATAAATTATATCTCTCATAATGGACTTCATTTTTGGATTCGGAATATCGAAATTAGCCTAGGGTGAAATGTTGGTACATTTCGGATAACTTTCATATTTTGATGAATAGTGAAAATTACTAAATTTAAATTAAAAACAACTTTTTAATCAAAATAATTAATAGTGATAAATTATAAATTTGAGTGGTTTAAAAGTATATTTATAATATATTTTTACCATGTAATACAATGTGGGTCATTGAACATAATTTCACATTTTAACCAGACCTAAACAATTGCCAATCTTTTGATAGCTATTATCTCTTAAAAACACGCTTGTTTGAATTAATAATGGGAATTAATTTTATATTAATTTCAGCCACTTCTATGTTTTGATTTTGGAAAAATGGATTCCATATTTTGAATCAGGATTTTAAAATTTTGTAAATAGGTAACTTTTATTTTTAGTCATTTTGGATAGTTACTTCGGTAAATATTTTATTTACCATGGTTAAAAGGTAAATCCGGTAAACAAGGGTTAAAATAATAATACTATAATAATGATAAATTACCCTAAAACGTGTCTTATCCCTATTGTTTGATATATGGTCGACCATGGGCATCTTTGGGTCAATTTGGGGACCCCATGGATCCACTTGTAAGTGATAATGACACTTTATTTTAATTAAGTGAAAATAAATACAAAAATGACACAAGCATATATCTTTTAGAAAAACAATTGTTACATAGGGTTATATATATTGGATTTTAGAATATAAATATTAATTAGAAAGATAAAAATATTTCCTACATAATGATATTTTATTTATAATTTTTAGACATTATATAAGTTAATTCATTTATGACACAATGGTGATGCAGTAATTACCATAATAGTGAAAAATTAGAATAATTGATATTATAAATACCCAAATAAATATAATTTGAGACTTTTATTGAATTAAACTAATTTTATAGGTTAATATAACATATTATGATTTATTTAATTAACTTTTTTCGATGTAATCATTCTGTTATGTGTTTCACAAAAATCAACTATTGAATAGTGTCAAAATTGACATAAAAGAGTTTTTAAAACAAATATTATATTATTAATTGATATTAAATTCCTAAAAATATACGGTTTGGCCAAGATACTTATATCATGATAGGTGTATCATTAATGGACCACTTGAGGGGTCTCTTGGATGTAAATGGTATGTTTATTAACCATATAATATAAAACTACAAAGAGACATTGTAAAAGTGAAACTAATTAACTAAGAGATAATACTTAAAGATAAGGTTAATATAATGACCCAAACCTGTTTAAATTCTATTGGTTGACTCGTTTTCGACCCATCCCCACCTTAAACATTAAATAATCATCTTTGGAGATATTATAAACCGAATTTGAATTTATTATAAATTAATAGTTCTAGCTTTTCCAAAGGTGCCCCTCACCCCTCTTATAAAAGGGCACTCTTCCTTCTCATTTCTTCACACCTTTAAAGCCTTTTGGTTCGGCCACCCCCTGCCCAAATACTCTCTAAAATTACCTCACTACAACCTGGAGTCCTTATTTGGATCAGAAACCCCACCTAATAGGCCTTTTGATCAAATCAAAAGGATGAACCCGAAGAAGAGGTAATGTTTTCACCACCCCTTTTCAAGTTCTTTTCTTCTTCCACTTCTTCTTTCAATGTTATTACCATTATAAAATAATAGCTATAGTGTCTTAATATACTTTTATGTTATTATAGGTATGGTTCAACCATATTCAGTATTCTATCCACCCTTTGAATAACATGTCACCATACGTGCATACGTACGGCTTACCGTCTCCACGTCGTGGTGTAACTGATATTCAATATATTATTATTTGGGTGGGTATAATAATGATATGTAACTCATTTAAATAATAAATATAACATGATAATGATTCTTTATATATGATATACCATCCAATTTTATATTATTTTAATATCAAAAGAATGGTATTGTCGCTCGTGCGTACGTACGGACTACCGTCTCCACGAACGCGATGAGATTCATTCTCCATCGTATCCATTCAAGTATAATTATCATTTGATGATTTAAAAATAATGTTTAAGAAATTTATATCATTATGGATATGAATAATATACAACATATCCATGAAAACATAGCTTACGTAACAAAACATATAAAAGAAAATGAGTAAGTTAACACCCTAAACGACGATAATTCTATGATATTATTAACAAAGAAATTTTAAAATAACATATATGATATCATATTAATGTATATGATTCATTAATAATTTAATAACAATTATTTAAACATTATAAAAGAGGTTAACCTACCCCCAACCAAGGAAAAGTACAAGGTAAGGGGTTTCTAATCTCACTTTTAATTTCGTGAGATTTCCATTATTCACCACTTATTTTTTGCATGTGGTGTGTGTACTGCCCATGATTGTATTCATTATGTAATATACTCTAATTTATGGATATTAAAATCATCATTGTATGATCCTTCTTTCATGGGTGTATGTTTTGTAAGTTACCAAATTGATAAGGGAATTTGATATTTCAATTTCCACTCATTCGGCTTTACGCATACTTCATTGATTATTTAACTCCAAGATTATGTGTGGAATTACTATTAATTTTCTTATGTCGTATTTTCCACTCTCCCTTCTGTGGATATAATTTTTATACACATAATCACTCCATTGATAAATTCTCAAGTGATCGGTATGAACTTGATAAGAGTAATTTTAACTCAATCTCCATTAGTTGAGTTAAATATCTAATTCATTGGTGTTGTTTTTACAAGATTATGTGTGAATGTCATCTGAATGATTTAAACTAAATATCCAATCATATTGAGTGTATTTATATTTTTCACACATAATTATGTCGTTGATTTATCCTTAACCTAAGGATATGGTCTTTATAAGAGAGTTCATCTAAATTTACATTCCATTGATACTTCTTTGTTGTTATACACCAAATCACTTTTATAAGGTGTATATATTGTACTTTGACATAGTATATCGTGAATCCCTTTATTCTCATGATATTACAATGTTTTTATTACCTAAATAATTTGTATTCAAGTGTCTCTCTTTTGGTTAGAATATCTAACAAAAATACCATTTTTAAATGTTTGAAAGACTTATTCATATAAATCTTGCTCATTAATGTCCATGTTTTAAAAATGGTTTTAAGGATTTATTTTTATGGACATTAAAGTTTTAAAATTAAAAATCCTTTTAAAATTTTTTAAAGTGGTATGGGACACTTTGATTCCAAAATCTATTTTTAAATGGATTCTTGACAAATAGTGTGACTTTTAAATGATTTCAAGAAAAAGGGGGATATTTCTCTCAAATAGTTTTAATGATTATTTTCATCTATGTCAACATCCTTCTTTTTTCTTAATTCAGGTTAATGTGATACAATACAATCTTCCATATTATATCGAATGAGTTATGTTTGACTGTGGATGTGCTATTTTTATACCATTCATGGTTTGTGGTTAAAGTATTGATATTTCGTATGCTAGTTTTAATATGAATGTGTATGTTATGTTTAAACCTGTTCATATGATGAATGCATTGGACTTAATAAGTGACGGGTGGAGCCCGCTATAACTCCTCGATTCATCGGTAGGTCTCATGAGACAAACTAGTGTCTTGGCACAAGGTCTTGGCAAAATGGTAGCTCCTCTGATTCCAACTGTAATGCCCCGACCCTAGATACCCAAAGTCGGTTCATTATTACATAACATTGTCATGATCGCAAAGGATCAAGTCTCGAAAGGCCGATTAGTTTAGTAGTCTTGGAAACACTAGATATATTCATAACTCTTACATTACATCATAAGGTAAAAAAAAACTACAACAACATCTTGTCTTCATATCCTCTCATACTATCCCTGCAGGTTATTCATAAATTACTTCTTCCTAATCATGGGAAAAATAAAACATTGAAAGGGGTGAGCTCAGATCCTCAGTAAGGATAACATTATAGAATAAGCTTTCATAGATAAGCATAAACACTTAAGGCAGTTTATAACTAAAACGAAAGCCTTTTAAACTTGAACTTCAGCATAAAATGGAAAAGATAAAATAAAATAATTCCATTTACGTACTCACATGTATATTCTACTAGTCGAATGATCACATAAAATATCAATAACCACTTTCATAATGATGCAATGCATAATGCCAGACTATCATAACCACATAGCCAATGCCTCGTGCCAATACTACAAATAAGATTCTACCAAGGCCTTATGCCAAGACACTAGTTTGTCTCATGTGAACTACCGATGCATCGAGGAGCTATAGCGGGCTCCACCCATCACTTATGAAGTCCAATGCATTCCTTATATGAACTGGTTTAAACATAACATAAACATTCGTATTAAAACTAGTATACGAAATGTCAATACTTTAACCACAAACCATTAATGGTATAAAAATAGCACATGTACAGTCAAACATAACTCATTCGATACAATATGGAAGATTTTATTGTATCACATTAACCTCAATCAAGAATAATGAAGGATGTTGACATAGATGAAAATAATCATCAAACTATTTGAGAGAAATATCCCCCTTTTTCTTGAAATCATTTAAAAGTCACACTATTTGTCAAGAATCCATTTAAAAATAGATTTTTTAATCAAAGTGTCCCATACCACTTTGAAACATTTTAAAAGGAATTTTAATTTTAAAACATTAATGTCCATATGTATAAATCCTTAAAACCATTTTTAAAACATGGACATTAATGAGAATGATTTATATGAATAAGTCATTAAAACATTTAAAAATGGTATTTTAGTTAGAGATTCTAACCAAAAAAGAGACACTTGAATACAAAAATTGAGGTAATAAAATCATTGTAATATCATGAGAATAAAGGGATTCACGATATACTATGTCAAAGTACAATATATACACCATATAAAAGTCATTTGGTGTATAACAACAAAGAAGTCTCAATGGAATGTAAATTGAGATGAATTCTATTATAAAGACCATATCCTTAGGTTAAGGATAAATCAACGACATAATTATGTGTGAAAAATATAAATATACTCAATATGATTGGATATTTAGTGTAAATCAATCAGATGACATTCACACATATTCTTGTAAAAACAACACCAAGGAATTGGATATTTAACTCAACAAATGGAGATTGAGTTAAAATTACTATTATCAAGTTCATACTGATCACATGAGAATTTATTAATGGAGATATTATGTGTATCAAAAGTATACCCACAGAAGAGGGAGTGGAAAATATGACATAACAAAATGAATAGTAATTCCACACATAATCTTGGAGTAAAATAATCATGGAAGTATGCGTAAAGCAGAATGAGTGGAAATTGAAATATCAAATTCCCTTATCAATTTGGTAACTTACAAAAAATACACCCATGAAATAAGGATCATACAATGATGATGTAAATATCCATAAATTAGAGTATATTACACAATGAATACAATCATGGTCAGTACACACACCCAATGCAATAAATAAGTGGTGAATAATGGAAATCTCACGAAATTAAAAGTGAGATTAGAAACCCCTTACCTTGTACTTTTCCTTGGTCGGGGGTAGGTTAACCTCATGTATAATGTTTAAATAATTGTTATTAAATTATTCATGAATCATATACATTAATATGATATCATATATGATATTTTAACATTTCTTTGTTAATAATATCTTAGAATTATTGTGGTTTCGGGTGTTAACTTACTCGTTTTCCTTTATATGTTTTGTTACGTAAGCTATGTTTTTCATGGATAGGTTGTATCTTATTCATATCCAGAATTATATAAAGTTCTTAAACATTATTTTTAAATCATCAAATGATAATTATACTTGAATGGATATGATGGAGAATTAATCTCATCATGTTCGTGGAGACGGTAGTCCGTACGTACGCACGAGGGACAATATCATTCTTTTGATATTAAAATAATATATAAATGGATGGTATATAATATATACAGAATCATTATCATGTTATATTTTTTATTTAAATGAGTTACACATCATTATTATACCCACCCAAATAATAATATATTGAATAACAATTACACCACGACGTGGAGACGGTAAGCGGTACGTACGCACGTATGGTGACATGTTATTCTAATGGTGGATAGAATACTGAATATGGTTGTAACATATTTATAATAACATCATAGTATATATATGATACTGGAGTTATTATTTTAGAATGGTAATAACAAATAAAGAAGAAGTGGAAGAAGAAAGGAACTTGAAAAGGGGTGGTGAAAACATTACCTCTTCTTCGGGTTCTTCCTTTTGATTTGATTAAAAGGGCTCCTTAGGATGGCTTTCTGATCAAACTAAGGCCTCTAGGTTGTAGTGAGGGATGTTTAGAGAGTATATGGGCAGGTGGTTTCTGAACCAAAAGGATTTTAAAGTTTTAAGAAATGAGAAGGAAGAGTTCACTTTTATAAGAGGGGTGTGGGGCACCTTTGGAAAGTTAGAAATATTAATTTATAATAAATTAATATTCGGTTTATAACAGCTCCAAAGTTGATTATTTAAAGGTTAAGGTGGGGATGGGTCGAAAACCACTCAACCAATATAATTTAGACAGGTTTGGGTCATTATATTAACATTATCTTTAAGTATTAACTCTTAGTTAATTAGTTTCACTTTTACAAAGTCTCTTTGTATTTTTATATTATATGGTTAATAAACATACCATATAAATCCAAGAGACCCCCAAGTGGTCCATTAATAATAAAACTATCATGATATAAGTCTCTTGGCCGATCCTTAGATTTTTAGGAATTTAATATCAATTAATAATATAATATAGTTTTTAAAAACTCTTTTTTGTCAATTTTGACACTATTCAATAGTTTATTTTTTTGAAACACATAAAAGAATGATTACTTCAAAAAGGTTAATTAAATCAATACTAATATGTCATATTAACCTAGAAAATTATTTTAATTCAATAAAAGTCTCAAATTGTATTTTTTTGGGTATTTATAATATCAATTATTCTAATTTTTCACTATTATGGTAATTACTGCATCACCATTGTTTCATAAATAAATTAACTTATTTAATGTCTAAAAATTATAAATAAAATATAATTATATAGGAAATATTTTTATATTTATAATTAATATTTATAGTCTAAAATCCAACAAATATAACCCTATGTAACAATTGTTTTGCTAAAAGATATATGCTTGTGTCATTTTTGTATTTATTTTAACATAATTAAAATAAAGTGTCGTTAACACTTACAAGTGGATCCATGGGGTCCCAAAATCAACCCAAAGATTCTCATGGTTGACCATATATAAACCAATTGCGTTAAGACACATTTTAAGGTAATTTAGTATAATTATAATATTATTTTTTTAACCCTTGTTTACCGGATTTACCCTTTAACCATGGTAAATAAAATATATACCTAAGTAATTATCCAAAATGTCTAAAAATAAAAGTTACCTATTTACACAATTTGAACATACTGATTCCAAATATGGAATCCATTTTTCCAAATTCACAACACAGAAGTGGAAGAAATTAATTTAAAATTAATTCCCGTTGTTAAAACAAATAGCGTGTTTTTAAGAGATAATAACTATCAAAAGATTGGCACTTGTTTATGTCTGGTTTAAATGTGAAATTATGTTCAATGACCCAAATTGTATTACATGGTAAAAATATATTCTAAATATACTTTTAAACCACTCAAATTCATAATTTATCACTACTAATTATTTGTAGTCTTGGCACGAGGCCTTGGATATGTTGGTATGATAGTCTGGCATTATGCATTCCATCATTATGAAAGTGGTTATTGATATTGAATGTGATCATTAGACAAGTATAATATCCATGTTAGTAAGTAAATGGCATTTTTTTATTTTATCTTTTACATTTTATTCTGAAGTTCATGTTTAAAAGGCTTTCGTTTTAGTTATAAACTGCCTTAAGTGTTTATGTTTATCTATGAAAGCTTCTGCTATAATGTTATCCTTTCTGAGAATCTGAGATCACCCCTTTCAATGTTTTATTTTTCCCAGGATTATGAAGAATTAATTTATGAATGACATGCAGGGATAGTATGAGAGGATATGAAGAAAAAATGTTGTTGTAGTTTTCTTTACCTTATCATGTAATGTAAGACTTATGAATAAATCAAGTGTTTCCAAGACTACTAAACTAATCGGTCTTTCGAGACTTGATCCTTTGTGATCATGCCAATGTTATGTAATAATGCACCGACTCTGGGAATCTAGGTTCGGGGCGTTACAGCATAAATACACATCCCATGCCCTATCCTGAAGCATCACAGAACACTTCGTACACCACCCCTTCTTCTGGTAGCCTCCGAACTAGGGCACTAACCATCTTCTCCTTCAGATAGCTGAAATCTGTGTCGCACTGCTCACTCTACACGAAAAACTAATCCTTATTGGTCAAGGATATCAAAGGGGCTGCAACTCGGGAGAAGTTGGGACCGAACCTCCAATAGTAACCTGCCATCCCAAGGAAACTACGAACCACTACCACATTCTTGGGTCATGCCCAAAAAACAACTGCCTCAACCTTTTAAGGGTCCACCGCTACCCCCTACCTGGACACCACGTGCCCATGGAAGTGCACTTCTCGCGTCTAGAACTAGCATTTCGACAACTACACATAGAGCTGGTGCTGTCAGAGGACCTCCAAAACCGTCCTCAAGTGCTCTGCGTGGTCCTCCTCCGATCCTGAATAGACCAGGATATCGTCGAAGAACACAACTACGAACTGTTTTAGGTACTCCCTGAAGATGGAGTTCATAAGCCACATGAACACAGTTGGGGAGTTCGTAATGCCGAAAGGCATGACTATGAACTCGAAGTGTCCATATCTGCACCAGAAGGCCATATTCGAGATGTCACTCTCCTTTACCCTAAACTGGTGATACCCAGACCGTAGGTCGATCTTCGAGAACCACCCTGCCACTTTCAGCTGGTCGAAAAGATCCTTTATCCTCAGATGAGGGTAGAAATTCTTCATCGTCACCTGATTCAGCCACTTGTAGTATATACAAAACCTGATACCACCATCTTCCTACCTTGCGAACAAGACTGGAGCACCCCATGGTGACGCACGTGGTCGAACATAACCTCTCTTCGTCAGATCATCAATCTGAATCTGCAACTCCCGTAGCTTCGAAGGTGCCATCCGGGAAGGAGCCATCGAGATCAGGCAAGTAACAGGCTGCAAGTCTATCCCAAACTCGATATCCTGTTGAGGGGGTAGATTCCTCACCTCATCAGGAAAGACATCCAAAAACTCATGGACGATCTCTGGCACCTCCACCATTTCAGCATCTACTGACTCTACCGACAGCTCAGCTAACAATGAGAGGAGGGGTTCCTCTCACCTGATGCCCTTATGATTGCTCCATGTGATGGTGAAGGTAACACGTCGGCCGCCCAAGTATGAGAACACAAACCTTCCTCAGAAGTAGTCGATGATGGAACACATAGAGAATAGCCAGTCGAATCCTAGGATAACATTGTATGGCTGTATCTGTAGCAGAAGAAGATCTCTGACCGACTGATGTGGCCCTATCATTAGTCTTCATCCTCGACAAACATATAACAAGTCGGTCTGACCTCGAACAGGTGTGCTCAGCACCAGGGGCACTGAAACTATCTCGGCATCTAGGCCCAAAGCACGGGCTAGACTGGGTGCAACGAAGGAGTGCGAAGCTTCGGAATTAGACAAGGCATAAGCAAGAGTGCTAAACAAACTGATCGTACCTCGAATTACCTCCGTCCCTACTTGAAATCTTACCTCCGCAGCGTGTAACTATCCACGCCTAGCTCCTCATCCCATCGGCAGTCAGTCATCTCCCTGACCACCCCTCAATCGAGGTTCCTGAGGAGCACCCTGTGGTCGACCTCCTCCTCCAACGTCTTCCCTCGGAAGAGCGGGAGCTCGCTGTCCCTGCTGCTGCTGCTGGAAAGGCCTGGTTGGAAGCTGCTGCCGGGGCGGGTGTTGGGGCTGTCCGCCACTGCCGTACTGTACCCAGTCCAGGCACTGACTCCAGAGATGTCCATGGATCCCATAGATGAAGCACCGCGGTCCTGGGCCTGAAGGAAAAGGGCGAGGACCAGGGGACCGGAACATTAACTGATGCGGCCTACTCCATACTAGTCAGAACCTGGAGGGTCTGGACGCTGGAGACCTGGTGCTGACGACATTCCCCTTCGATGGTCCCAACTGGATCCCCACTCGTGACACACCTCCTAGGATGTTCATTCAATCCACCACTTCTGCCTTCTTCTGGACCTCCAAGTACATCGGCAGGGTAAAGGGGGTAACAACCTACTGGAGGGAGGGTCGGAGCGCCTCCTCTAAACGACTCGCCCAAGACTCCTCATCAGGAAAGATTTCTGAAGAAAAAATTAGGAGGTCCTTGAAATTGATTCCTAGCTCCTTCCCTGACATACTCCCTTGCTAGAGGGAGAGTAGATCATGTCTCTTTTCCGCCTTCATCTTCGAAGAGAGGAATTCCGCCTGGAACTCTCTCTCGAAATCAGCCCATCCTAAGGCTTCTACACAAAGATCTAAGCACATGCTTTGGCACTACTACTTCGAGAGTATGCACATTAAAAACTATCCCAAAAACCCATATAATGATTTAATGTTACAAAAACTTTAGTTATCAGTTTCTTAACTACCGCGAAACTATCAACAACCAAACTTGATCAAGTGTTCATAAAACATATCCCTGCCATCCACAAATTAAGTTAGGAAAAAACAAGGAACACAAAAAAGTCCCTTCTAATTAGCCAACCAACCCCATTGATTATTATTCCCATTCCTCTACCAAGCCCCACCTTTCATTAACTCTTCCACATTTTATTTATTATTCACAACCCATAGTTTGTTCACATTCAAACCCATCCCTGCAGCCCCGATTCCAACCACCATAACCAAAAACACAACGAAACTCATACATCATCACCCCTTGATACCATTTACCATTGCCCCGATGCCCATCACTAACATAGAATTAACATGAACCCACAACCAAGCCAACTGCAGCCCCGCTGCTCACCTGATCCACAAAAACACAAAAAACACCCCCCTTTTACATAAACAAAACCTACCCAGCACCCACATGTTTATTATTTTAGTTTGATCAACCGGGGTGATCGCACAAGGGTTCTAGGTATTTAATCATCCAAAATTACGTGATTAACATATTTCCACATTCAATAAAATTTTAATCCATAAGAAAATCCAGAATTAGAAGGCAACATTTAATTGTGTATGAAAAGGCCCCCGACGACCATGATTTTCAGTAGGCAGAAGCGTATTCAATTCACAACATAATACCACATGATATAAAAAAAAGTAACTGCATTCACAAAAATCCCATGCAATCTTCATTGTGCCTAACTCCAGACTCCATCCTATCTCTCAACCTTTCTCTGATACCATTCTGTCACGACCCTCCTTCACCAACAGGAGGGAAGGGTCAGCAGATTTCCAGGCCCTTCCTTCTTCAAGTTGAAGGAGAGATAATGACCCCCGAAACCCGCCTTCAATAGGTCCTAGAGTGGCGACCAGCGCCAAGGGTATAGAATCACTCACTAAATGGAAGACATTACCCCTTTTATTTTATTAGGATCAGGAGAGAAGATAGTAAATCCCACAACACCCAAACTGAAAATGCAAGAAAATCCAAAACAACCATTCCCATATGCATGTTCCAAAAGTAAATACCACAAGGTAAAATGTGACGACAAAGGTAATGTACCAATGAAAGAAAAAAAACAACTACAATTGTCCCAAAGGATCAAGATAGTATGGTCTCACACGATCCCTGAAGTCCTCCTGGAAACCTAAAAGCATTTTTATTTACGTAGGGTGAGAATACAAGTATCCTCAATAGGGAAAACCAAAGAATCTCGTGCACATGTGGGGGGAATGTACTAATATCCCATGAGAAAAATAGTAAACCAAACACCTATCAAGGTAAACTATCCACCCTAGCCTCACCAAGGCACACTCCCCAAATAACGCAAGTCAAGTAATATATATAATAAGAGAACATCGATGTTTGGGTACCCCGCGCCACTTTCCCATTGGTTATTGAAGATATCCTACGCATCTGTCCAATCCCGCCATTATCACCGCAGTCCCACAGCCATACCCCTCCCCCACACACCTGGGCCATAACCTCACGCAGTCCCACTGCCAAACCCTGCCCGCACACACCTGGGCCACAACTGTCACACGTAAACATGCCTGCAAACACCTAGGCCAGAACAACCACCGCCAGGCCCAAAGACACCTAGTCTAGAAGATCCATTGCCATGCCCAAAGACACCTCGACCTCATCCCAGAGAGACTTGAGCAACTACCTGCCTGCACACACCTGGGCCATAACCACCACACTACCCCGACCGATGGTTCGTGGGCTAATAATGGACCTCAGACCATCATAGCCTGCCCGAAGATACATGGGCTATCTGTGAAAGGGAGCAAAAAAGCAGCTAATAACCATCCACTAATAATAGTGTTGGGAAAAACACCCTCCCCCATGAAAGGGGGGTGTTCGGAATTAAGTTTTCAACTTGGGTGGGGCGTGAATAAGAAACAAAAAAACTACAAGTATATATATAGGTAACAAGAACTCACCCATGTTTAGGTTTTTCAGCCACTCTAAGGAACAAAAATAGTACACAAGTCCGAGTCACAACTCTCGCCAACAAAACCCATTCGTTCCCTTCGTTTTCATGTTCAGTAGTGATGTTTAATCAAGTTCTGCACCTAAATGGGCAGCTAGTAAGCATATGCACAAGCCAAGTAATGAAAACAGTCAATCATTAATCACAACATCCACACCTGGTTCTCTCGTTAAACCACAACAACCAAAGAAAACCCCAAGATACAGCCCCATGTACAACATTCATGTGCCAAAAGGGTTTCTCAACAACAGAGGATCCCACCCCAATTCGTGATATAATAAAGGCAACCACCCGACCTTAAAGTCACAACCACTAGAAGCATAACACAGGGGATCACATCCCCAATTTCACAACAATAGAGAGTATAATAACAGGGGATCACATCCCCTCCCACATCACCCAGCAGCTGGCCCATGAAAGAAGAACACTCAAACCACTGCCACCTAGCAAGGAAGGCCCAAACAAGTATTTTCAGATTTAAATGATTTAACACACTTCATGGTTCCAATTCCGCAGTACTTTAACTGGGGTTATCAAAGAAAAGATTGATCCTAGTGCTTCTAATTTATTTATCTGAATATACGTAATTAACCATATTCCTTTACATAGTAAGGGTTATCCACCCAAATACAATCCATTTAAACATCACCAGAAACAAGGATACATTAGTGCACAGATAAAGAGCACCAATTGCAATGATTTTCAGTAGGCGTAGGCCCACACAATTCAGGAATCATAAATCATATAAGATCATAAATCAAAGCATCATCGATCACACCCCTCTCCCTTCATTCTTTAGGATCGGTTTATTATCATCATTAAGGTTCGGTCCATTAAATTCTACAGAATAAAAAGCATGCCCACCCCTCATGATACACAAAAAAGGAGAGAAGAATGAGATATTCCTTGATTGTTGATCATGGATCGACGTTAAGGCTAGGTGTGGATCTTCACGGATAGCGATGCCGCTCGTCTGAATGAAAATTAGTTTGTCTGGATGAATGGTACTACTAGAAAAGGGTGATCGAGAAAAGAAGAAACCCATGAAGAACCCATTAGTTTATAAGGACCGGGGAAGGTTGAGATAAGAACGTGAAACCGGGTAAGGAGCGGGGTCATGGGTTGACCATGCAGCCCACACCTTATTAAAGGGTCGGGCGGTTAAAATCGATGCACATACTAGGTTAAATCATTTAATATTTAATTAAAACAATTATGGGAATTACTAGGATTTAAAACAAGCTTAATTTTGTCAAAATAGGGTTTAAACCCCAGTTCGTACAAAAGGAGCGCTACTGGAAAGACCCCGTGGGGGTAGGCGAGAGCCACCAGTAGCTGAGAGCTACCGGTAGGTTGCAGCGACCGGTAGATCGAGCTACCGGTAGACAGAGCTACCGGTAGCTGCAGATACTTGTAGACCGAGCAACCGGTAGGCCGACTACCGGTAGGCTAAGGCTACTGGTAGGACTACCGTTGCCAAACTTCACCGAGATTCCCAGACCAAAAAACTCAAACTTAAGATTTTCACAAAGTAATGGACCCCAAAAACCCGGGCCATTACATAAGATACCTCTTAAATGATTCTCGTCCTTCAGAATCAAAACAACCCCAGAGGGAAAGAGAGAATACAAACAACCACCTCGAAAGATACCTCTCAGGAGTGAACCAACAGTTCCCTATCAAGAGCTAGGCAACATACCATGTCAAACTGCCCACCCATGTGAGTTGGGGAGTCTCCTTCCCCATGTCAAGATATTATCCTCTTTGGGTGGCACTGATTCACCCGCACAGGTTTAATCGCATCCACCATAATGCATCTTGATTAGGGGTCGGGTC
The DNA here is from genome assembly GCA_963277665.1 of Viscum album. Lineage (NCBI taxonomy): Eukaryota > Viridiplantae > Streptophyta > Magnoliopsida > Santalales > Viscaceae > Viscum > Viscum album. The sequence continues at coordinate 560,347,487 of OY728132.1, read as the reverse complement.
CTCCCCTCCCCATAGCTAGGAAATTTTACACACATTTAGAGGAAAGAAAACCACAATTTTATAGCTAATAAGGTAAAATGTTCTACCACAACATCTATAAATCGAATAGTACAAAACTCAAAACAACTCTGGGTACTGGGCACGCATCTGTGACTCCCTCTCCCAAGTACTCTCCTCATTCCCACCATGTCTCTATAACACACGAACCAAGGTGATGGTTCACCCATGGCTCACCATCTCTTTGTGATCCTCGATCATCACTGGTCTCTCCAAAAAAGTCACGTCACCCTCGATGTCTAAATCTCCCCAATCAAAGATGTCTGAATCGTCGTGCAGGTAACGACGAAGCTAGGAAACATGGAATACATCATGTATCCTCAGTAGCAGCGTTGGTAGTGCTAGCTGATAAGCCACTTCAGTGACCCTCCACAACACTTCTAAGGGTTCGATGAACCTCGAAAAAGCTTACTCTCTTTGCTGAACCTTTGTTGTCCATACTGAGGGGATACCTTCAAGAACACGTAGTCTCCAACCTCAAACTCCTTGGGCCTCCTCTTGGTATCATCATACAACTAATGTTGGTCCTCGGCCGCCTTCATCCTTACCCATATGAGCTAAACCTTCTCTGTCATGCTCTGCACCACCTCCGGGCCAAGGATGCCGGCCTCTCCTTCTTCGGTCCAACACACAGGTGAATGACATGGACTCCTGTACAAGGCTTCAAACGGGGCCATACAAATGGTATAGTGATAGATATTATTGTAGGAAAACTCTACCAGAGGCATGTATCACACCAATGATCCTCCTGAGTCCAGAACACATGCCCGCAACATATCCTCCAAGGTCTGGATGGTGCGCTCTGTCTGTCTATCTGTCTGGGGACGAAAAGAAGTGACAAGACGTAGTTGGGTACCAAAAGCATGCCGAAATCCTCTCCGGACCCGTGAGGTAAACTGTGCATATCTATCTAAGACTATGGACCTCGGAACTCCATGCAACCGCACCACCTCATCCACATACCTTCGTTCAAAAGCATCCACCGTACTCGACTCATTGATCGCCAGAAAGTGAGAGGATTTCATCAACCGGTCCCCCACCACCCAGATGGCGTCGTATCCCCCTTGGATGATGGGTAGTCCCGTGACGAAATCCATTGAGATGTCGTCCCACATGCACTCGGAGACATCTAGAGACTGAAGTAGGCTGCCTGGAACTTAGTGTTCAGCCTTCACGTACTGACACACTAAGCACTTGGCCACAAACTCTGCCACCACTCACTTCACTCCGGGCCACCAAAAATGTCTCTTCAGTCCCTGGTACATCTTGGAAACTCATGGGTGTACTGCTAGGGGTGAGTTGTGGAACTCACTGAGAACCTTTCCGCGGATCACTTCTAGAACAAACAACCTTCCCTGGAAAAGCATCCAGTTCTGATCATCCTTCACCCACCCTTCCGGAGCATTCCTCTGGTCAACTCAGTCACGCATCACTTCGCACTCTAGGTCTCCCCACTGAGACTCCTCCACTTGCTGAAATAGAGAAGATTGCACTGTCATCTGATACAGGAAACCTCTACCGCTATCCATCCTCACATCCAGGTGCAAGGGAGTGAACTCCTCTATTGCGTTCCAGGCGTCTGCCGACTCTCAGACCACATACTTCTGCGTCCTCCTACTCAAGGGGCCGACCACAACATTCCCATTCCCTGAATTGTATGAAATGTTGAAGTTTTAATCCTGGAGGAACTCCATCCACCTTTGCTGCTGCAGTTTTAGGTCCCACTGGGAGAAAGAATACCTCAAGCTTTTGTGATCTCTGAAGACCACAAAGCATTCTCTGATTATGTAATTCCACCACAACTTTAGTGCAATAACGACCACTGAATGCTCTAGGTCTTGGGTGGCATAATTACACTCATGAGGGCATATCTACCTAGACCATTAAGAGATCACCCCTTGTCGCTGCATCAACACACATCCCATGGCCTGTCTTGAAGCATCACAGAACACTTCGTACGCTGCCCCTTCTTCTGGTAGCCTCAGAACTGGGGCACTAACCAACTTCTCCTTCAGATAGCTGAAGGCTGCCTTGCACTGATCACTCCACAAGAAAACCTGATCCTTCTTGGTCATGGTAGTCCTAGGGGATGCAACTCTGGAGAAGTTGGGCACAAACCTATGATAGTAACCTGCCAGCCCGAGGAAACTACGAACTTCTTCATCATTCTTGATTGCTACCCTAGAAAAAATTGTCTCAACCTTTGATGGGTCCATCAATACCCCCTGCTCGGACACCACGTGCCCAATGAAGTGCACTTCTCGCATTTAGAACTTACATTTCGACAACTTCCCATAGAGCTGGTGCTATCAGAGGACTTCCAAAACCGTCCTCAGGTGTTCCGCGTGGTCCTCCTACCATCTTGAATAGACTAGGATATCATCTATGAACAAAACTACGAACCGATCCAGGTACTCCCGAAAGATGGAGTTCATAAGCCCCATGAACATAGTTGGGGTGTTCGTAATGCTGAAAGGCATGACTACGAACTCTAAGTGTCCATATCTGCACCTAAAGGTCGTCTTTGACATATCACTCTTCTTTACCCTCAACTGGTGATACCTATAACATAGGTCAATCTTCGAGAACCACCCTACCCCTTTCAGTTGGATGAAAAGATCGTCTATCCTTGGAAAAGGGTAGCAATTCTTGATCGTCACTTGATTCAGCCTCTTGTAGACTATGAAGAACCTGAGACCACCATCTGCCTTCCTTGGGAACAAGAATGAAGCACCCCACGCTGACACACTTAGTCGAACAAAACCTCTCTTCGTCAGATCTTCAATCTGAATCTGCAAGTCTCGTAGCTCCGAAGGTGCCATCCTGTAAGGAGCCATCGAGATTTGACGAGCACTAGGCTGCAAGTCTAATCCCAAACTCGATATCCCGTCAAGGGGGTAGAGTCATCACCTCTTCAGGAAAGACATCCATAAACTCACGTACGATCTCTGGCACCTCCACCATTTCCGCATCTACTGACTCTACTGACAGCTCAGCTAACAATGAGAGGAGGGGTTCCTCTCGCCTGCATCCCTTCTAACTACTCCGATTTCCATTGAAGGTAACACATCGACTACCCATGTCTGAGAACACAACCCTTCCTCGAAATCATTCAATGTCGACACACACAGAGAACAACCAATCGATGCCTAGGATGATATCGTACGGTTGTATCTGTAGTAGAAGAAGATCCCTAACCGACTGATGTGGACCTATCATTAGTCGGAATCCTCGACATACATATAACATGTCGGTCTGACCTCCGACTGGTGTGCTTAGCACCAAGGGAACTAGAAGCCTCTCGGCCTCTAGGCCCAAAGCACGAGCTAGACTGGGTGCAACGAAGGAGTTCGAAGCTCTGGTATTGAACAAGTCATAAGAAAGAGTGCTAAACAAACTGATCGTACCTCGAACGACCTCAGGCCCTGATGGAACTACGACCTCCGCAGTGTGTAACTGTCCACGCCCAGCTCCTCTGCCCCACGGCTGTCGGCCACCTCCACGACCACGCCCCGGTCGAGGTCCCTGAGGATCACCCTAAGGTCGGCCTCCTCCTGCAATGTCTACCCTCAGAGGAGCGGGAGCTCACTGTCCTTGATGCTACTGCTGGAAAGGCCTAGCTAGAAGCTGCAGCTGGTGTGGGTGATGGGGCTGTCCACCAGCGCCGTACTGTACCCGATCCAGGCACTGACTCCAGAGATGTCCATGGCTCCCACAGATGAAGCACCGCAGTCCTGGGCCCGAAGGAAAAGGGCGGGGACCAGGGGACCAGAACTGAAACTGCTGCAGCCTGCTCCCTGTTGGTCAATACCTGGAGGGTCCTAACGCTGGAGACCAGGTGCTGACGGCCTTCCCCTTCGATGGTCCCAGCTAGATCCCCTCTCGTGACACACCTCCTAGAGCATGCATTTTGTCCAACACTTCGGCCTTCTTCTGGACCTCCAAGTACGTCAGCAGGGTAAAGGGGGTTACAACATACTAGAGGGAGGGTCGGAGCGCCTCCTCTAAACATATTTCCCGAGACTCCTCGTCGGGAATGAGGTCCGGAGAAAAACGTGGGAGGTCCTTGAACTTGATTATTAGCTCCCTCACTAATATACTCCCCTGCTGGAGGGAGAGTACCTCCTGCCTCTTTTCCGCCTTCATCGTCGAAGAGTGGAATTTTTCCTGGAACTCTCTCTCGAAATCAGCCCATCCTAAGGCTTCTCCACAAATATTTGAGCACGTGCCTTGGCACTGCTACATCGAGAGTATGCACACAACAAACAATCCCAAAACCCCATTTAATGTTTTTATGTTTCAACAGCTTTAGTTATTAATTTCTTAACTACCGGGAAACTATCAACAACCATACTGGATCAAGCATTCATAAAACATATCCATGCCATCCACAAATCACGTTAGGAAAACACAAGAAACACAAACAATTCCTTTCTTATTAGCCAACCAACCACATTGATTATTATTCCCATTCAGTTACCAAGCCCACCATTCATTAACTCTTCCACATTTTATTTATTATTCACAACCCATAGTTCATTTACATTCAAACCCATCCCTGCAGCCCCTCTGCCAACCACCATAACCAGAAACACACCGAAACTCATACATCTTCACCCCTTGATACCATTTATCGCATCCCCACTGCCCATAACTAACATAGCATTCACACCAACCCACAACCTAGCCAACCGTAGCCTCGCAGCTCACCCGATCCACAACAACCCACAAAACACCCCCCTTTCACATAAAAAATCCTACCCAGCACCCACATGTTTATTATTTTACTTTGTTCAACCAGGGTGATCAGAATAGTTTTCCAGGTATTTAATTATCCAACTTTACGTGATTAACCAATTTCCACATTCAATAAAATTTTCATCCATAAGAAAATCCATAAGGATAGGACAACATTTAATTGCATAAGCAAAGGCCCCCAATGACCATGATTTTCAGTAGGCATAAGCGCATTAAATTCACAACATAATATCACAGGATATAACAAAAAGTAACTACATTCACAAACATCCCATGCAATCTTCACTGTGCCTAACTCCAGACTCCATCCTATCTCTCATCCTCTCTCTGATACCATTATGTCACGACCCGCCTTCACAAAAAGAAGGGAAGGGTCAACAGATTTACAGGCCCTTCCTTCTTCAAGTTGAAGGAGCGATAATGATCCCCGAAACCTGCCTTCAATTGGTCCCGAAGTGGCGACCAGCAACAAGGGTATAGAATCACTCACTAAATGGAAGGCATTACCATTTTTCTTTTATTAGGATCAGGAGATAAGATAGTAAATCCCACAACACCCAAACTGAAAATTCAAGAAAATCCAAAACAACCATTCCCATATGCATGTTCTAAAAGTAAATACCACAAGGTACAAAGTGACGACAATGGTATAGTACCAACGAAAGAAAAACAGCAATAGCAACTTTCCCAATGGTCTGAGCTAGTATAGTCCCGCGCGATCTCCGAAGTCCTCATGGAAACTTGAAAGCAGTTATATATACGTAGGGTGAGAATACAAGTATACTCAGTAGTGAAAACCAAAGACTCTCATGCACAAGTGCGGGAAACATACTAAATTCCCATGAGAAAAAGAGTAAACCAAACACCTAACAAGGTAAACTATCCAACCAAACCTCACCAAGGCACACTCTCCAAATAACGCAAGTCAAGTAATATATATAATAAGAGCACATCGATGTTTGGGTACCCTGCACCACTTTCCCACTGGTTATTGAAGACATCCTATGCATCAGACCAATCCCGCCATTATCACCGCAGTCCCACTGCCATACCCCGCCCACACACACCAGGGCCACAACCTCACATAGTCCCACTGCCAAACCCCGCCCGCACACACCTGGACCACAACTGTCACACATAACCACACCTCTAAACACCTAGGCCAGAACAACCACTACCATGCAAGAAGATACCTGGGCTAGAAGATCTACTGCGTCACCCTAAGACACCTGGGCCTCATCCAGAAGATACATGGGAAACTACAGGCCCGCACACACCTAGGCCATAACCACCACACTACCCGGACCGAATGTTCTTGGACTAATAATGGACCTCAGACCATCACAGGCTACCAGAAGATACTTGGGCTATCAGGAAAAGGGAGCAGAAAAGGAGCTAATAACAAGCCACTAATAACAGTGTTGGGAAAAACACCCTCCCCCATGAGATGGGGGTGTTCAGAACTAAGTGCTCAACTGGGGTGGGGCGCGAATAAGAAACACAAAAACTAAATATATATATATATATATATATATATATATATGTAACAAGAACACTCCCATGATTAGGTTTTTTAACCATCCTAAGGAACACAAACAGTACTAATGTCCGAGTCACAACTCTCGCCAACAAAACCCATTTGTTCCATTCGTTTTCATGTTCAGTAGTGATGTTTAATTAAGTTATGCACCTACATGGGCAGCTAGTAAGCATAAGCACAAGCCAAGGAAAGAAAACAGTCAATCATTAATCCCAACAACCACACCTGGTTCTCTCGTAAAACCACAACAACCAAAGAAAACCCCAAGATACAGCCACATGTCCAATATCCAAGAGCCAAAAGGGTTTCTCAACTATAGAGGATACCACCCCAATTCTTGATATAATAAAGGTTACCACCCAACCATAATGTCACACCCACTGGAAGCATAAAACAGGGGATCCCATCCCCAATTTCACAACCACAGAGAGTATAATAACAGGGGTTCCCATCCCCTCCCACATCACCCAGCAACCGACCCATGAAAGAAGAACCATCAAACCACTACCACCAAGCAAGGAAGGCCCAAATGGGTATTTTCAGATTTAAAAGATTTAGCACACTCCATGATTTCAATTCCACTGTACTTTAACCAGGGGTTTCACTGGAAAGATTGATACTGGTGCTTCTAATTTATTTAGCTGAATTTACGTAATTAACCAAATTCCTTTACATAGTAAGGGTTATCAACCGCAATACAATCCATTTAATTGTCACAAGAAACAAGGGTTCATTAGTGCACAGAGAAAGAGCACCAATGGCCATGACTTTCAGTAGGCATAGGCCCACACAATTCAGGAATCATAAATCATGGAAGATCATAAATCAAAGCATCATCGATCACACCCCTCCCCATTCAATCCCTAGAATCGGTTTATTATCTTCATTATGGTTCGGTCCATCCAATTCTATATAATCAAAAGCAGGCCCAGCCCACATGATACACAAAAAGGGAGAGACGAAGGAGAAATTCCCTACTTGTGGATCAATGATGGACGCTACGGTCGGGCATGGAACTTCATGGATAGCGATGCGGCTCATCTGAATGAAAAGTGGTTCGTCTGGACAATGGGTACTACTAGCACATGGTGATCGAGGAAAGAAGAAACCCACGACAAACCATTTAGTTTATAAGGACCGGGACGTTTGAGATAAGAATGTGAAACCGCATAAGAAGCGGGGTTGTGGTTTGACCACGTGCCCCCGCATGTTATTAAAGGGTCTGGCAGTTTAAACCGATGCACATACCAGGTTAAATCATTAAATATTTAATTAAAATATTTATGGGCGTTACCGGGCTTTAAAACAAGCTTCAAGTGGTCAAAATATGGTTTAAAACCCAATTCACGCAAAAGGAACACTGTTTGAAAGACCCCGTGGGGGTAGGTGAGAGCCACCGGTAGCTGAGAACTACCGGTCGGTGCTAGCTACCGGTAGCCGTGCTACAGATAGGCTGCAGCGACCGGTAGACCGAGCTACCGGTAGACAAATCTACCCATAGCTGTAGCTCCCGGTAGACCGAGCTACCGGTAGACAAAGCTACTGGTAGTTGGAGCTACTTGTAGACCGAGCTACCAGTAGGCTTGCTACCGGTAGGTTAAGGCTACCTGTAGGCCTACCGTTTCCAAACTTCACCGAGATTCCCAGACCAGAAAACCCAAATGTAATGTTTTCAAAAAGTAATGGACCCCAAAAACCCGGTCCTTTACAAGCATTGTATACAGTTCTACATAATACAATAGATAATATCCCATATGTTCTTAGAAAATTTTGGGGGATGGGAAGGATTGAAATGGGTGGTGTACTTGTGGAATTAGGATGAGCTGTAGTATAATAATTTGCCTCATGAGTGAGAGAAAGTTGGGCTGGTCCATGAGGAGTTAGTCCATCATCATCATCCTTAACATACTCGAGATCCTACTCATAGTGCTTCCTAATATTCCATGACAACACTGTTTTTTTTTTGGATTTTGGAAATCAATCGACTCCATATTCTCAATAGAGGATAAGGGATTCTAGGCATTGAAAACACACTAACATAAAAAATATGGGTAATGAAACTTTCGCACATCAATGTACCTATCACAAACCAAATATGGTCACCATCATTACTAGAACCAATACCAACCCATGGAAAGGCACTAAGGGGTTTCCCTATACCCATGGGATGGCACAATTTCTTTGGTATCATGTGTTATGGTTTGGGAATAATTCACCCGAGTTTAGATTTATTTAACAACCAAAAAACAATCCATAAAAAAATTAGATAATTTATGCCAAAGACACCATAAATAAAATCTAGAACAGAACAAATAGTTTTAAAAATGAAACAAGAGGTCCAAAGAAACATAAAAGTATAACCAAAATATCCCAAGGGACTCCACACGATAAGGGGTTATCATCCACAATATGTCTCTAGTACAACGCACCAAGGGAATAAATTAGCATCCTAAACCGCCATTACCCAAGGCCTTGCCTTTTCCTATGTAAAACAGGATCAAGTCTACATACACCAAATGTTTGTAAGTTGTGTTTGATCCTAATACTAGCAGGACACCACTCAAGGGATTCCATATAGTAATCAATACAATATTAAAAGCATGTGAGTTTTTGATAACCAAGAAATTGTGGCAATAAATTCTAAATAATGAATCTTTTAAAGGTTTACAATTTTTGACGGTAAATTTCAAAGACAAAACACAGTTAATTAAAATAGGTAATATAATGAATTTTATCACCCAAACACACCCTATTCCAATTATAAATAGAAAGAATCAAATGAGCACTAATCTCAAGAACACCCCTTGGCACTAGGTATATTTGGGCACCATGTACCTCGTATCTCGGTGTAAAGTGTCATAGTAATATCTATTCTCATGAAAAATACACTAGTAGCGAAGTTAACCATAAAATTGGGGTTTAAAAACATCATCAATATAGTTTGGATAGTGTTGTCAATGTCGAATTTGCTATGTAAAACCGGGACAAAACCACTCTAGATCACTAGCGTATTAGGACACGTTCACCCACCAAGATACCTAGGTTTCCTCCATTGTGCCAAAATGAATCCACATGTTACAAAAATCCAATTTCACCTAAAATCATCTATTCTGGTCACCCAAATTCAAAACAGTAGCTACACATGCATTTCACCACTAATATCACTAAATAAAGCATTTTGAATTTCCATTAAACAACATCACAAAAAATAAAAATGTTTTCACATATAATCAATTGAAAACCCCACTTTCAACACCATGTGAAAACCCATATTACACCAAAACAGAATTTACAGCAGTAAATAATTTTATTAAAAACCATTTCATCCATTAAAATACAACGCCAAAAGATCCAACATTGGATATCCATGAAAAACACCCATTTTCACACAGGAATTCCATTTATCACCATTCACTTAAAGAACACCACCAAAAATAATTTCGTACCAATGAATGAGAAATATTAACACAAAATAATTAAAAATATAGAAATTCTGAATCATCCAAGACTGCATACACTTGGAATCACCTACCACAACTGTGAAAACACAAAATTATTGTGCGAATGTTCACCCACACAATTGTCGCACCATAGTGGAGTTCCATAAAACCTAATACTACAATATTAGACCTAGAAATCCATGATCACCCCCAATGTTATAATACCTACTACCTGGACAGTAGGAACTTCATGAATAAATGGATTAACCCCAATAAAAATGGGATACAGGAGGAAGGAAACCCACGTACTTGAGAGATCTTGATGAAATCTCCCCAAATATGCCAAAATATGAATCTTTAAGAAACAAATTTGATAAAGAGGATCAAATGATACTAATGAGGTCAATTGGGGACTAAAATGGGAAAAAATAGTGAAAACTGAATGATTTTTGGATAAAACAAATTACATTCTCAAATCTAGAAAATTTGAGATACTATGGGAAATTTTTCCCTATTCTGCGATGCAAATGATCTCCAAAAATGAAAAATTGACAATGGCAGTGACCCTGGGGGTTTGGTATACTAGTAGGAGGTAGAATCACCAAATAACATTAAAAAATAAATGAGATATTAAAGAATTAACTTTTTTAATAGTAGGAAATGGGATCACGGGTTGGCCCAATGCCAAACTGAATCACCCAAATCCAAAATGATAATGAGTTCCTAAGGGGTACAAATGGACATTTTTATTTTAATAGATCATGGGAGACCATTTGGGGAGTGGAATGGGTGAAAAATGTTAAAAATAATTAAAGAGTTATAAAAGAACAAATTTTTGTTAAATCTGGAAATGGGCTCACGATTTGGCTGAAATCATGATGATGCCACACTTCCTCCAAAAATACTTGGAAAACCCCAAACAGACAAAAAAACAAGAATTAAATGTAAAATAACATTAGAAGAATTCATGGATGTGACCATTCACCCCACCATAAAAACAATCTACCCCCAAAAAGTCATTTTGTAGCCTTATCAGATAAGAGGAACAAAAACATCTCTTCGACCCAAGACTCCCATGTATCATTCTAATATGTTCAATTCTTCTACAGAACTCAAACTAGAGGAATAGTCATCCGTAGAATAACGTTTTCATAGGATTCCACAGTTTTCACAGGACACTCAAACACAGATAAGTCGGCCTATATCTTCGGTTCATCACAATTTATCATATGGGACAAATATGGGTTGTCTGTTTTTCAACTGTGATGTGTGGAAGACGTCATGAATGGAAGTAAACACATAAGAAAAGGCCAACCTATATACCACCCCACTAATATGCTGGGAGATCTCAAAATGACCAACATAGCGTGGTGTCATCTTCTCTTGCTTTCTCAATCGACGATGGCCTAAAGGAGGGGCCGCATTCAAGAATACTATGTCACCCATAAAAAACACTTGGTCTCGCCACCTTTGGTCATCATAAGATTTATAATGACTATGATCTATCAAAAATTACCGCCTAATGAACTTGACTATCTCAGAAATCTCCTGCCCATGGCTTGGCCGAGACTATGATGTCTCACCTACCTCTTCCCAATATAGGGGGACCAACAAGGCTAACCATAGAGTGCCTCAAAAGGATCCATTAGAATTTAATATTGGTAAATATTGTTATAGGAAAATTTAACCAATCCCAAATGTATATACCATGATCCTCAAAAGTGAAAAAACAAATGCACGAAGAATGTCCTCTAGTATTTGACTCGCTCCCGCTGTCTGACCATCTGTTTGAGGATAGTATGTTGTGATCGTCTTAATCTTTAACCCCAAGTCATTATAAAGGACTTCCCAAAACCACGATGTGAAATGGGGGTCTCTATCTGAGACAACTACTATCAACACACCATGAATCCTTACCACCTATTAGAGATACAAAGATCCAAACTCATCCACATAAAGAGTATCTTCGATCAGAATGAATTATATTGATTTGTTAAGACAATCAATCACCACCCAAATGGACTTCATACCAAGAGGTGTATGATTCAAGACAATGATGATGTCCATAGAGTTCTCGTACTACTTCTAGTTAGGAATAGGTAATGTTTGGAGCAAACCAGAGGGCCTTTGGTTCTCCTCCTTCACCTATTGACATGTACATAATCTTGATAGAAAGTGATAAATGTACCATCTCATAAAAGGCCCCCAAAACAATTATCGCGCATCGTAATAAATTTAGTTGTCACCCGAATGGACATACCACTGAGACTAGTGACTATACTGCATCACCACCATCTGTAGAGATGACGATACTCCTAAACGGCCCTTGAAGAACAACATTCCATCAGGATATGATGACCAATCAGAAGAAATCTCTCCACCATGTAGAAATAGCCTCGACCTCTCATAACTCTCATTACTAGGGTGTTTAAAATGAGTCAATTCAAATATGGAAGTCAAACGAATGCTCACCAATAACACACCTCCATTGTGCACCTTGGTATCCACATGCATCTGAGCAAAGATACCCATCAGAGTCAACTCATCACTGGAATTATTCAAGTCTTGTACTAGTAATTTTCTACTCAAACAATTTTCCACAACATTATCCATTCTTGAGGTATAGACAATGTCAAAGTCGAACCCCTATAAGTAATCTATCCAACTACATTGCCTCGGATTGACGTCCTTCTGTGGGATGATGTTGGCCAAGCTTTTAAGATTAGAATATACTATAAAAATATACCCAGATAGATATTTATTTAATGTCTTCAAATCTTTCATCAAAGATTCTAACTGCAAGTCATGGGTCAGATAATTCTTTTCAAGTGGTCAGAGTTACCGAGAACCATATGCTACCACTTGATCACCATCCATAAAACACACAAAAGACCCATACCTAAAGTATCACAATACACCACATACCTCTTTCCATCCTCCATAATAATTATAACATGGGAAGTATTCGACTAACACTTCAGCTCTTCTAGGTATACTTGACACTCTGGGCCCTATAAAAACTTCACCCCCTTCCTGGAGAGTGTGGTCGAGGGTGAAGAAATCCTAGAGAAATCCCGAAAAACTGCATATAGTCACCATCTAGGCTGAGGAAACTCTTGATGTCAAAAAGGTTCTTTAGCTACTCCCATGACACAACCACACTAATATTTTTATGGACCACTGAATCCCCATGATCCAAGATCATATGGCCAAGAAACATCACCTCTCTTATCCATAAAGTGCACTTGGACAAAATTTCATAGAGGCAGTGATCCCACAAAGACCCCAACCCAATCTTTATATGATTCTCTTGTTCCTCCTCAGATCCAGAGTAAATAAGGATATTGGTCACAAACACTATGAATAAATAATAGAGATACCAGTGTAACACCCTGTTCATGAGTTCCACAAATAGAACTGAAGCATTGATAAACCACAATGACATTTCTACATACTCAATGTGACCATACCTACTTTGAATGTTTGTCTTTGGGATATCTTACATTTTAAACCTCAGTTGATGGTAACTCAAACAGATGTCAATTTTTGAGAACCACTGCCCCCCTTCAACTGGTCAAAAAAATATTCTAGTTTGAGAAAAGGGTATTTGTTTTTGATGGTTACTCTATTCATCTTCTGGTAGTCAATGCACATACGAAGGGACCCATCACCCTTCTTTGTAATGAGGACCGGAGTGGAATAAGGAGAGACGCTTGGGCGTATGAATCCTTTGGATTCTATGTCATACAACTGAATATTTAAATACCTTAATTTGGTGGGGGCCATATTATATGACGGAGGAGAGATAATTTTTTTCCCATGCACTAAATCATTTGATAACTCCACTTCCCGCTCTGGAGGAAATCAAAAAAATCATATTGGAATACCTTTTAACTCATCCACTACATGAGGTAGTCCACCTTCAAGATCATGACCATCGTTCTCTAGCGCAAGCTATGATAACTGGGAAATTTGATTCCCCAAATCTGGGAGTGGAGGTCCTGCAATACCCGATTAGGGATCCCATTCCCCAAGAAAAACCTAACCACTCCCATAAGGTTCCATTAAACTCGACCTCCTCCTATAGCGATCGATGTGCCCTTGAAAGTGCACCTGCTATTTCGTACCATGTATCACATCGAAAAGATTCATATCTAATACTATGATGTCCCAATCCATTTCAACCACTATCATGGAAATCACACGTGATGGGAACCTGAGACCTTATTCCTTATTCATTCCGAGCGACGTCACCAACACCATCAAAATGGAAAACACCTCATTTGGATAATTCATCTTGTTCACAGTACGTGATGAGATTAATTAAATATAAGTACATGTATGAAAAAGGGAATCAACTATATAAGAGGCCATAAAAATGGTACCATGAACAGTCAACGGTCTCTACTCTGATCCCACTGGTGCCTGATCCACTACAATAAGATAACTAGTATCTATATGAGAAAGGTAACTCACATGTGGATATTCCTTGAATTGTATCTGCCCAAGAGATGATCTCGACCTACCTCCACAATGACCAAAAAGAGATCAACCCATCCTCAACGATGCTGACTGAGTTAGAACTCCCCTGGAAGCCACTGATCCTTCCCCACATGGGATTGGGTGTTCCATAAACCAAAATAACTATAAGTGTTTCATAGAACCCCACATATAACAAGGGTTCAGAGGAACATTCATGATATTTTGAATTTACATGGCCTCCCACATGGGGTACACACAACACACCTCGCATTAGAAGCCACTTATGAAAACATCCTGGAAGGTTGGCCTGATCTGCCACCCCCTTATCTCCCTGTTCCTCCAGCTTCATTTTTGTCTCAGAACAGCTGGGATTGCCAAAAATGATATTGTCCATGAAAAAATCGCCCTCCCCTTTTTTTTGACATCAACCATACATTCGTAGTCAAGAACCTATGCCTAGTTTTTCATCTTGAATAGGAAGACCTATGAATAGATCTCTAGCCGCAGACCCCTCTCGAACTACAGGGCCTTCATATTCTCATTAGAGAAAATTTCCAGATCATATCAAACCATCTCAACAAAATGGGTTGCATTCTCCATTACATAATGAACCCTCTGAATAATCTCCATAAACTCTAGATATCAAGCATACACCAAAAGTTTGGGCAGTACTAGTCATTGAAGATAACCTTGAAGTCCTTCCAGCTCATTTGCTCATGCTTCCTAGCATGAAACACTAATTCCCACCACATGTGGCTGGGAATATCTAAAATAAAAGAGGAAAACTTTACCCTGACTCCCTCATAAGTGTCAAGGAACTCAATCCTGTGCTTGATCATTTTGAGAAACTCCTCCACTTCCTGGGGTCATGTGCTACCTCAGAATATAAGAGGATTGTTTTTTGAGAAACTCTTGGGCTTTTTTCTTTCCTAGGACTAGCCTCATATCACCTAACCAGATATTGAATAGGATCCAATACCCACCCCAATAATTGGACAACCAGAAAAATATCCTCTACTAGCCTTTGATCAAGAGGGGAGGGAGAACTCTCTCCGGCTTCATCTAGTGAGTGCATGAGAGAATTCTGGGGAAGCATGTTTCTACAAAAGACAACAATAAAAAAATCAGAAAAAAAATTATGAAAATTTCATCAATAAAATAAAATATAAAAAAATATAAACACATTACCAAAAAAAGAAACAATGAATCCACCCCCAACTGATGTCCATTTGTAGTCTGCAGCCCACACGCCTCACCTAGAAGTGAAGTCAATCAAATAATTCCAATGTCCCATGGTGACTCTAGGTCTACCATGAGGGATGCAGGCCATGCACTGTACTCATAACCAATACTCCATGACCTGATCTTCCTAATTCATGTCTAGCCTGACTCGTCCCAAAATAATAATACAACATAAAAACATTTTTCGCTCCTATACCATTTTTTCGAAATTGAATTTTGTTTTGATCATTAGCAGCACCAAACCCTACCCATGGATAGTCTCTAATAGTTTTCCTTATACCCACGTGCTGGAAGAAGCTCCCCAGTTTCATGTATTATGGTTTGTGAATTATTTTCTGATGTTTAAAAAGATTAAATAACAAAAAACAATCAACGAAACAAATCTGAAAATTTATGAAAAACATGACATGAATAAAATTCAGAACTGAAAACATAGGATTAAACAATACACAATAATTCCACTGATACATAAAAGTATCAAAAAAATATCCCAAGGGACTCCACATGACAAAGGGTTATCACTAACCTGTCGTCTCTACAACACCGCACCATGGAAAGAAACTAGCAACCCGAACCACCATCACCCAAGGCATTGCCCTTAACTATGTCAAACATGATCAAGTACGCTTACACCCAAGGGGTTTAAGTATGGTGTGGGCCTAAGTCCAGTAGGATACCATCCAAAGGATTCCATATATTTAGTAATATAAAATTAAAAGAATGCATGTTTTTTATAAACATGAAATGGTGGCAGTAAATTCTTAAGAATGAAACTTTTAATGGTAAAAAATTTTCAAAGGGACATTTCAAAAACTGAAAACGTGTAATTAAAATGTATAACATACTAAATTTTTCCATTCAAACACACCATATACTATTTATAAAAGAAAAATATCCTAGAAGAACTAATCGAAGGAAAACCCTCAGGCACTTGTTAGTTTCAGGCTCCGTGTATGTCATATCTCTGTGTAAACTAATCGTAGTAATATCAATTATCTTGCATGAAACAGTTGTTGGGAACATACCCATAACCTAGTGTTCCCAAAACATCATCAATATAGTTTTTTATTGTCAATTTCCATCGTTCTTTGTGGAACATGGCCAAAACAACTCTAGAACACAAGCGTACTAGTACATCCCCGCCGACCTAGATACCCAAGTTTCTCCCTTTGTGCTCAAACGAATTCCACATGTTACCAATAACCAATTGCACATAAAATCATCATTTTTTATCACCCTAATTCAAATTAGTATTTTTATATTATTTTCACCAATTATATCAATTAATAAAACATTTAAAATTTCCCTAAAACAATGTCACAAAATATAATGATGTTTTTCACATGAAATCCATTGAAAGCCCAATATTGAACACCATGCGCATACCCATATTTCAACAAAAAAATTGAAATAAGTAAATCGTTTTAATAAAAACATTCCATCAATTAGAAAACAACCAAAAATTACCCAACATGGGATATCCACGAAAAACACCCATTTTGACACAAAAATTCCATTCTATCACCATTAACTTAACATACACAACCAAAAATAGTTTTTGACCCAATGAACAAGGAATATTAACATGAAAAAAATTATAAATCTAGAATTGATAAATCATACCAGAGTTCTTACACATGGTATCACCTACCACAGGTGTCAAATCACCAATTCCTTATGAGAACGATCTCCCACACCACTTCCACACCACAAGGGAGTTCAATCCAACCTAAAACCACAATATTAGTCCAAGAAACCCAAGATCATCCCCTATGTTCAAATCCCTATATAAGGATCTGGCCTTATAACATTACGTAATCATGAAGTTTAAATAGGAACATACATTATTATACATCGAGTAACTTTTTGGGTTTATATTTTTTAAGAATTAGGATAACTTACATATATAGCATGCCACATTCATAAAAAGATGACTCTATTAAAAATAGTTTCAATTTTTTCCAAAATATAAGACAACAAAACATATGTTAGGTCCACAAGGGTTAATACCCTAAGAGGGGGGTGAATCAGGGTATGACTAATTTAAAATTAAATCCCATTCTGATCATGTTTCGCTGTTAAGAAAAACACTATTCTCTCTCTTTTCTGTTGCACAATATAAATAGAAGGTAAAGCATGCACAGGACACAACAATTTTACTTGGTTCACCACTAAGGGCTACGTCCAAGGAGCATACGCCGAAAGGTTTTCGGTCGTACCAAATTCCACTAAACTTCACTAGCTGTGGATTATAAGGTTTGGTCTAGATCGCTTCTATGCCCAGGCACACTGAATTTACAATGTCTAGGGTCAGCTCACTACTTTCCCAAGGGTCACTCCCTATTTCATTCTCTCTAGCTCACTGCCAGTGGAGAGGATCACCTTCTTCCTCTTCCTTCGATCACTGCTCTGGAAAGGATCCACTCACTATTTATTGACCTGTAGGTATCATTATTTGCATGAAGGAATGCATATCCCTCTGTAAGTAGATGCTCTGTTGAAGTCCAGCTTTCACCCATAGATGAATATCTCTTTGCACCGAAGGTATCAGGCAAACTTCCAGCTTCCACACAGCACGAAAATCACTGCTGGAAATAAACCTTACTTGGCACGCAAGTCTATCATGGTGCACAAGTATCGCATGCAAGTCACAACTGGTATGCAAGTCTTCCTCAACCACTTGAATGACACACGATTCTAAAACTCCAAACATAGGCGACTCACTTCCTTCCTCGCCTAAACCACCTCAGGCACGCAACTAACACTTGGCGCGCAACTTCTTTCTCTGGCACGCAAGTCCCACTTGTGCGACACACCACCACATGGGAGACCACCACACCTACATGACGGGAGCTCTAAATCATTAAAGTGTTGAACTCTGGTGAATAATGAGGAGGGGTGGTCCAGTATTTATAGGCAATTTGACCACCCTGCGTGATGGCGCGCAAGTCAAACATCGACGTGCAAGTCTTGGCGCACAAGTCTCTTCCCCTACAAGTCACTTGCACGACCAACTTCCAAACATGAGAGAACCTCTTTTATTTTCCATATTTGGATCTTATGTTCTTGAAAAACCATAGGCGCACAAGTTCTCAAGCTTCCAAGGCATCGACACGCAATTCTCTTCATGACGTGTAAGTCACCTGTGCGACACCACCAATACATGCGCGACACTTATCCCTTATCCATATTTTGATGATCTGATCTTGAAAAACATATCGAACGCATGTTTCCAAGACTTCATGTACAAAGCACACAAGTCCCTTTTCCAAAAACCACTTTTCTTCATTTGTCGATTTTCAGGCCCAAAAATGTGCAAACATTGGAAAAAGGTGCCACCTTGTATCTGTTATTTTTATGCCTCCTCCAGACCATTCATTCCTATATCGACGTTCTTGAATCAAACATGGATCATTGACCACATCTCCTAAACTCTAAATTCCACCATGAAATCCCCTTTGTCAACAAATTTTTATGTCATGGTTTTCTTTGTCAACAATCACATCACAGTTGTCCACTTTGTCAACAAACACAATCACCTAAAAAATTATTTAATGATGTCTTGAGGGATTTTGTTCCAACAACATAAAGCATGATTTATTTGAAAACACTCCATATAATACATCATTATTCCCTTACTTCTCTTACCCATCCTTATATCCCATGAAAAACATTTTAAAAACATGGTATGAGTATAAACCTTTGTAATGGATGTAATGATAGAAATCATTAGTCAAGTGATAACATAAAAAAATAAAACCCAAATCATAAAAACTCAATTGCATGGCACTATTAAATTCACCAATATATATGGAATAACATTTTCGTCAACTTCCACCCCCGGAGTACCCAATGAAAGGGAGAATTATAATGGGCCTCAACTGTAATATCATGAGCTATACTGGGCTCATCCTATCATATCTTGAGATATAATGGGCCCAACCAAACATAAATAATGTCCAAGGAACATATAAAGACAATAATTTTTCTTGAAATCTAGAGAAATCACTCATTCCATATACATATATAATTACAATCCCTTTGAAAATTATTAGATAGACTTTTAAACAGATTTTAAATGGAATGACCCTTGAAAATATAATTGACCTGAGAATAAATAGAATGAAATTTACATGTTTATAAATTGTAAATAAACATAATACTACATTATAGAAACAAAAATTCATCAAACATATAATCTAAATACAACATAATGAATAATGTATAATGTTATCCCAAGAAGTTTAAATTATGTTAATAATTCCCTTACATCGAGTTCTTCTTACTTAAAATGTGTTTAAACGTCCCGTATAATGGTTAAAATAGTGTTATTAATATCAAACAGAAAAATATACATCATTATAAGATCTTATATGATCATTTCATTAAATAATTTCACCATTTATTTGTTAGTATTTTGTTCCTTGCATTGTTTTGGGGTGTTTTCATTACATGTTTTCCATGATTGGTTCAGGATGGATATTATTGTCGATTGGTAGTGAAAATAAATAATTGGAATGAGATGGTATTTAATTATTTATATAAATATAATTTATACCATTTATCATTTTGAATTTTTTATATGAGGATTATTTATAAGTTAAAATATGAATGATGTTCGTTTAAATCATTTTATAGGTTCTTTGATAATAATGATTTAATTTTGTCTTATAAATTGAAACCATGAGTAAAAAACAATTCCAAAACTATGGATGAGACATAAAAAATATATTACAACCTAGTTCAACCATAATTTTTGT
The DNA here is from genome assembly GCA_963277665.1 of Viscum album. Lineage (NCBI taxonomy): Eukaryota > Viridiplantae > Streptophyta > Magnoliopsida > Santalales > Viscaceae > Viscum > Viscum album. The sequence goes on along the minus strand of OY728132.1, from coordinate 560,327,208 downwards.
TTCATGACTAGACTTGAAATAATTAATGCAAATTGAAATCACATCGTCCATGATGTCCGAGATTCGACACATCACAGACATTGTTTTTATTCCATGAATAAGTGTGAGAGGAGAGAAGAATGCTGATGGATATTCCTTGAACATGAGAAAATCGAAAATATACATAGTTTCTGGAGCTTTTATTCCACTTGGGTAAGAGTAAATGAGGAAAGAATATGAAAATAATGAAACTCAAAATAAAAGAATAATTGAGAAATCTCGTACAATAATTCGGCAGCCTAATGACTATGCAACATGGTTTTAGAAAATATTAAAAAGAGAGGTGATAGGGGTCAGCCTTCAAATATGAATAATAATATATAATATATCTAGAATAAAAAGATAATAAGTACATTGTATGGAAACATGAAAGTTATACCACAAAGAAGAGAACTTGATTGAAAAAGAGAGAAATTTGGAATTTTCTAACCTAGTAGAGTAACTCCTAGAACATTAATGTTGGGACCTTTGGGGCTAGAGGAAACCTTGGGATGACTAATAGGGATTAAAAAGGCTATATATTAATTGATGAGTAATTTGGAATGAATTTAATGAAGGAATGTTTTGGTATTTATACAAAAAGTGGGGAATATTTTAATAATTTCTAAGGGACACCTCATTAGTACTATTTGAAAAACCATGGGCATTCCCAGGGTATTATCCCATGGTATTAGCCACTTGAGACACCTTGCATATTTTTTTTACTTTACCCATGTCGACCAGATTCATTACATCATTAATGATGTCATTAATACACAGAAACACAGAACTGTATTGTTTACTATTCACTGAAATATCAAATGTATCCGAAAAATCCAAAAAAATTACCTTCATCATTTTTCAATGTGTAGAATTAAAAAATGAACTCCATTTTGTGAAAAATATTTTCTAATAGTTATTAGTTTAATTTTTAAATAAAATCATACTTAATTCCAAAATAAACAATTTTAAAACTTTTACTAATTTTATATCAAATAGAAAAATTAACCAAGATGTTATTATCTTAAAGCCTTAAGAAGATAAAATAATAATATAATTTACTATTCATTATGGTCATATTACTATTCATATTACTATTCATAAGGGTATGTTACTATTCATCAAAAAAACAAGTTGGTTCCATCAGACTCAAAATAACCTACTGAACACAATTGAAGATGATCGTTTTTCAAAATTCTAGACATAAACGCTTAAAACTTATGTTTATTTTATGTTATAAATATCTACATAAAAAAATTTCATGAATTCAATTTATTATTAAAACCATGGGGTGTTACATTATCCCCTTTCTAGAAATTTTGTCCTCACAATTTTATTTACTGATTAAACTAGTGAGGGTACCTTTCCCTCAAAGAATTTTCAATCTCCCATGTTGCCTCTTCAAACAAGTGGTTTCTCCACAAAACCATTACCCAGTGTATAATCTTATTCTGTAATATCTGTTTCCATCGATCAAGAATCATAATAGGTTTCTCATCATAAAAAAGTTCTATTCTTACTGAACTGCTTATACGATCTAGACATGTGATGAATCTGACACATACTTCCTCAACATCGAAACATGAAAAATGTTGTGTACTAGAGACAAACTTGAAGTAAAATCCACTCGATATGCAGATGTTCCAACTTTCTCCAGGATTTCAATGGACTGATGAATAACTGACATAACTTCCCTTTCTTACCAAAATGCATCACACTTTTAAAAAGAGAAATTTTAAGGAAGACATGGTCACCTACCTCGAATGGGAGTTATTTCTTTATGTTATCTCCATAACGTTTCTTCATACTCTAAGATTTCTTTATGTGACGCTAGATCATCTTCACTTTCTCATCCACTTCCTCTACTAATTCGGGTCCCATCAACTTTCTTTCCCCAAATTCATCCCAAAAATCTAGAGTTAGACACTGCTTCCCATACAATTCCTCAAATGGTACCATCTATATACTGGAATAAAAACTGTTATTATATGAATACTCAACTAAAGAATGATGATGATCCCAACTTCCCTGATAGTCCATTGAACAAGCTCGAAGCATATCCTCTAATGTCTGAATCGTTCATTATGACTGCCCATCTGATTGAGGATGAAAAGATGCACTGAAATTTAATTTGGTGCCCAATGATATATGAATCCCCATCCAAAAGTTAGAAGTGGCTTAGTTTCCTGGTCAGATACAATGGAAAGAGGATCTCCATGTAGCCGGACAGTCTGTTTGAGGTACAATCCAGAAATCTAATCCAAAGACATTGTATCTAGAATAAAATGAAAATGTGAATATTTTTCCTACCAATCAACAATATACCAAATAACATTGTTACCTTGAGAATCCTTTAGTATTCCCACCACAATTTCCATGGATACATTATCTCATTTCCACTCTGGCACTAGTAAAAGCTGAAGCATCCCATTCGGTAATTTCCGCTATGCTTTAACCTATTGACATGTCAATCATTTCATATTAAAATCAGTAATATTTCTTTTCATTCCATCCCACCAATAATACTTCTTTAAGGTCTCTCTACATCTTAGTACTACCAATATGAACTGAAAATGGAGAAATATGAGCTTTACACAACATGTCATTCTTCAACTGGGAATCACAGGTCACACACAACCTTTTTACAAATCTTAAAACAAAAATCTTTTTCAAAGATTAAATTATAGCAACTTCTCCATTTTAAATAATTCTACCCTTTTCTATAGCTCACAGTCTTCATTCGGCGCTTTATTAATTCTACCTGATAACAATGACTACCCTGAAACCTGAAACAAAACTGATGTATTCCTTGCATAGACAACTTCTATGACTAAATTCATCAAATCATTAACCAGGGGATCAAGTTCCAAATATAACATTGATAATGATGCATGATGTTTTCGACTCAAGGTATCCACCACTTTGTATGATTTACTAGATGGTAATTGATTGTGAAATCATAATTCTTCATCAGTTCAAGAAATCTTCTCTGCCTCATATATAATTCTTTCTGAGTGAATATATACTTTAGAATTTTATGGTTAGTATATATTTTACATTTGGCTCCGTATAAATTGTTTCTCAAATTTTGTAATCAAAAACCACATCTTCCAATTCCAAATCATGTGTGAGATAATTTAACTCTTGAGTTTTTAGTTGTCTTGAAGCATATGCAATTACCTGATCATTCTATATTAGAACACAACCAAGTCCCTTCAATGAAGCATCATTCTAGATGAAAAACTCACCAATTCGGAAAGGAACTGCTAAAATTGGAGCAGTCACCACACTCTTATATAGTTCGTAAAAACAATCATCACATTCTTATGTCCAAATAAATTTAACCCATTTTTTTGTTAGGGTAGTTAGTGGGCTAGATAACGGTGCAATGATTTTAACAAACCGTAGGTAATAACCAGCTAAACCAAAGAAACTACAAATATATATAACATTTTTGGTCTTTTCCATTCATCAACCACTTGTGTTTTAGCATGATAAACTATTATTCCAACATTATTTACAATGTTCCCATGAAAAGAAATCTGTTGTAACCAAAAATCACACATGCTGAATTTTCCATGCAGACTTTTTATGGTTTGAGAAACAACCTGTAAATTTTTTTCATGCTCTTCTTTACTTCTAGAATATACCAGAATTTCATCAATAAACAAAACCAAAAACTTATCCAAGAACTCATGAAATATTCTATTCATAAGATCCATCAATACAACAGGTGCATTAGTTTACCCATAATGCATAAATAAAAATTCATAATGACCATATTTAATATAGAACACAGTCTTGGGGATTTCTTCATCCTTCAGTGTCAATTGATGGTACATCGACCTCATGTCAACCTTCAAAAAATAATACACACCCTAGAGCTGGTAAAACAAGTTATCGATATGAGGAAAATAATACTTATTTTTAACTGTAATGTTATTCAAGTATCTATAATCGATACAAAGTATCATTGAACAATATTTTTCATAACAAATAAAACAAGAGCACCCCACAGTGAAGTGTTGGGTCAGATGAAGCATTTATTTTATAATTCCTACAATGACCTTTTTAATTCTAGAAGTTCCATTTGGAACATTCGATAATAAGGTTAGAAATTGGCGTCGAATTAGGAACTATTTCAATAGTAAATTAAACATCTCGATTAGGAATAACATCACGAAAATAAGTTGGATTAACATCCAAGTATTCAATTACCACTAGTACATCATTAATATAGATATTTCCCTTATCTACAAAAATATGAGCAACATAACATTCATTTTTACCCATTATCATTTTTATAACTTCTTGATATGTTATTATTGGTATGGGTTCATTCTTTTATACAAACTGAAATTATTTCTAAAAAAACAACTACTTTTTTCCTAAAATATATCATAGCATGATAAAAAGAAAGCCATTCCATGCCCAGAATAACATCAAACTCTACTAGAGGTAAAACAAAATGATTTGTAGGTATATTCTTTCCCAAGACAAGGATAGCAAGATTTATATAATTTCTTCTTGCCACAATATTTCCTAGATGTATTTTTTACCGTGAGATCTGGTTTCCTTTCATGAGGTTTAATTCCCAATTTTTTTCAAAATTTCAAAGAAATGATGGAATGTGTATAATCAGAATCTAACAAAACTTTTGAGAAATCTGAAAAAACAAGCATTGTACCTGATACCACCACATTTGATGGATCAACATCTCCTGAAGTGGTTGAAAAATATTCTACCATACCCTTCTGCTTCCAATATTGTTGATTCCATCCTTGAGTAACTAGCTTCAGACAAAAAATAGCCAAATGTCCCAATTCCATACAGTAAAAGAATCTCACCATCAACTTCTCATTAGGTTTCAGATCAATTTTCTTGCACTCAAGGGAAATGTGTCCAAACTTCCCACATCAGTATCATTTCCAAAAATTTACAAGACATATTCCCAAATGCCTTTTACCACACTTTTCACAAGAATGGAAATTCATTTTCTTACCTCAATACTTCTTTGACTAGTTCATCCCGATTTCCTACCAACCTGATTGCTTCTTATTATTATCATCACGATGCACATATGTTTTATCAAACTCCATATCAACGTTTTCAGTACAACGGACAAGATTATCGTAGATTTTAAACTCTCGTGAGGTCGATGCTCTTCTTAAAAATGGTTTCAAACTAGAGTAATATCTATTAAATTTAATTTCAAAATGCCAAGTAAAATTCAGTAACTACCTAGCCAGTCTTGTAAAATTGGATTCATATGCTGCCAATGAATCTTCATCATTCTGCTTTAGATCCTAGAATTGTTTCTCTTTTTAGATTCAAATAGTTTTGGGAGAATATTTTTTTAGAAAAATACTCTCAAAATCATCCCATTCCAGACTTTCAAGATCATCTATTTTTCCCAAATTCTTAACCAGAGACCACCACTGATCAGCTTCACCTTCCAAACTATATATCTCTAGTATTACCTTTTCATGTTCTGAACATCCCATGACATCATATAGCTTTTTTAGATCATTCATCCATCCTCCAGAAATCACTGGATCTGCAGTTCCACTGAATGTTGTATGATATTGCCTCATAATGTTCTCCACAAAAGACTTGTTTATTTATGGTTGATCAATTTAATCTCTAGTATAGATACCACCACTATTTATTTCTTGAGTCAACTGAGCCATTGTCCTCACAAACTACTTAGTTCCGATTCCCACCAATTTGGTTTGTATATTCAGATAGAAATTAGCCTCTTGGTGCCTTCTTAGTTCAGCTTCCATGTTTCCTCTATGGAAAACCGTTTTCAACAAACATTACATAGATGAAGAAACATGGTAATCCTTAAATTCTATAACATATCAAATTAATCATAGATTAAAAAATAATTTATGGTATTCTTTAAATATCATCCCAACACTTAATGTTATCTAGTCCATCCTCTTATACCAACTATAAGGACCCGGCCTTTTTACGTTACATAATCATGAATTTTAAACAAGAACTTAGAATATTATAGATTGAGGATCTTTTTTGGGTTTAGAGTTTTAATGAATTAGTATAACATATATACATAACATACCACATTCATACAAAGAGGACTCTTTTAAAAATAGTTTCCATTTTTTCAAAATTATAAATATTAAAACATCAAACATGATTTCCAACACAAAAATCCATATCTAACATCGCAAATATCTTATTTATCCTATCAATCTTTATATATTATGAATTTTTTAAAACATGGGATGATTATAAAACTCAATAAGGTATATAAAGATAGAAAGTGTATGACAAGTGAAAAAATAAAAACCAATAAAACCAATATCATAAAAACTCGAATACATGGTATACTCATGTTGTCACCTTAATAAATATTTACCATATCACTCTTACATTTACCCTTATATATGGAGTAACCTTCTGGTCAACTTCCATCTCTGAAGTACCCAATGCATTAGAGATCTATAATAGGGCTCACCCAACATATCTTGAGCTATAAGGGCCTCAACCTTACATATCTTGAGCTATAATGGGCTCAATCCAATATAAATTATGTCCAATTAACATATAATGGAAATAAATATTCTTTAAATCATGAAAAATCACTCATTCCATATGCATATAAAAATATAACCCCTTTGAAAATTTTTAGAGAGACTTTTAGAAAGATTTTAAAAGGGATATCCCTTAAAAGTATAATTTCAGTGTGAATTAATAGAATAGGATGTGCATGTGTATAATCTATTAATAAACATAATACTAAATTATATATGAATAAATTATTCACACCAATATTCTTAATAAAACATAGTGGATGTAGTATAAGGTTAACCCAATAAATGGAAATTGCGTTAAGAATTTTTTTACCTAGAGTTCTTCTTACATTAAATGTGTTTAAAATTATTGTATAATGGTTAAAATAGTGTTATCAATATCATACATGAACATATCCATCTTTATAATGTCTTATATCATCATTTCATTAGATCATTTCGCCCTTTATTTGTAGGTATTTTGTCCCTTGCATTGTTTTGGGGTGTTTTCATTACATGTTTTCCATGATTGGTTCATGATGGATATTATTGTCGATTGGAAGTGAAACTCCAGAATTGGAATTGTAAGGTATGCATTACCAATATCATAATTTATACCATTTTTCATTTTTATGTTTTATATGAGGATGTTTAATAAGTTAAAATATTAATGATGTTCTTTTAAATCATTATACCGGTTCTTTGATAATAACAACCTCGTTTTCTCATATAAATTTAAACCATGAGTAGAAAAAGAATTCCATAACTATGGATGAGACATAATAAATATATTATAACTTGGTTCAACTGTAAAAATGGTTTCATGACCATACTAGAAATAATTAATGCATATTGAAATAACATCCTCCATGATATTGGTAATTCGAAAAATCACAGACAATGTTTTTATTCCTTGAATAAGTAGGAGAGGAGAGAATAATGATACAGGATTTTCCATGAACATGAGAACATACTTAATATAAATTATTTCTAGATCATTCATACCTCTTGGGTAAGTGGATATGGGGAAAGAATAGTGAATGAAAAAAACTCAAAATAAAAGAACAATTGAGATTTCCCTTACAAAAATTCGGTAGCCTAACCGCTATTAAACATGGTTATAGAAAAAATTAAAAAGAAAGGTGAAAAGGGTCACCCATCCATAAATGAATTAAAAAATAGAATATATAATGAATATGGAGTTAATTAGAACATGGTATGGAAACATGAATGTCATACCACATAGAAGAGAACTTTAATGGAAAAAGAATGAAATGTTGAATTTTCTTACCTTGTAATGTAACACCAAGAACATGAATGATGGGAATATAAGGGCATAAGGAAATCTTGTAAGTACTAAAATGGAGGTAAGGAGTCTATTTCATCATTGATTATGATTTGGGAATGAATTTAACGAAGGAATGGGTATGTATTTTTTTCAAATGTGCGGGAGTATTTTAATAATTTCCACAGGACACCTCATTAGTGGTATTTGCAAAACTATGGTCTTACCCTTGGTATTTTCCCAAGGTATTAGCCACTTGGGACACCTCACATATTATTATACTATACCTAAGTCGACCAGATTCTTTACATCAATATTACATCATTAATGATATACTTAATACACTGAAACTCAAAACTATATTTTTACTCTTCACTAAAAAATCAAATATATCAAAAAAATCCAAAAAAATCACCCTTACCATTTTTCAATGTGTAGAATTAAAATATGAACTACATTTTTTGAATGTAATATTAAAAAAAAATTAATTTAATTTTTAAATAAAATCATACTTAATTCATAAATAAACAATTTTAAAACAACAAATACTTTTATATCACATTGAAAAATTAACCATGATGTTATTATATTAAAGCCCTAAAAATTAAATTATTAGTAAAATTTACTATTCATTAGGTTCATATTACTATTCATATTACTATTCATAATGGTATGTTACTATTTAAAAAAAACAAGTTGCTTCTATTAGGCTCCAAATAACCTACTGAACATAATTATAGATGATGGATTTTCGAAATTCAAAACATATGCTCTTTATAATTATGTTTAAATGAATGTTAGAAATATCAACATAAAAAAAATTCAAGAATTTAATTTTTTTTAAACCCTTGGGGTGTTACTCCCTAATTTATGGAAAATAGGAACATCAAGAAGAGTTGAAAGAAACCCTAATCAACTGGGAGGATGAAGTAAGGAAGCCATCTTACTTGAGAGATATTAAATAAATAGACCCAAATCCACCAAAAGTTGAATCTCCAAGAAACCAAAACTGATATGGAGGTTGTAATGGGTCAGTGGAGGTCAATTGGGGAATAAAATGGGGGAAAAGTTTGACAATTGATTTATTTATGGATGAAACAAATTACCTTTTCAAATCTGGATGATATTAAAAAACTTGAGAAATTTCTCCCTAATCCATGATGTATGTGTCATACAAAGAATCAAAATAGTTAATGGGGTGAGCCTAGGGTTTTTGGCTTTGAATGGGAGATGGAATCACTGAAAAAAAACAGTGAATGAGATATTAAAGAAATAAATTTTTTGAAAGTATGAAATGGGTCCATAGGTTGGCCCAATGAATAACTAAATCACCAAAATCCAAAATGATATTGGGTTATAAAGGGGTGAAAATGGACATTGTGGTTTAAATAGGTCTGATGAGGCCAATTAGGTAGTGGAATCAGTGTAAAATGATAACAAATTAAGGAGTTATAAATGTTAAAAAAATATATAAATCTAGAAATGGGCTCATGGTCATTCCCAAATGATGGTGAACCCCCACCCCTCTTTCTCCAAAAAACATGGGAAACCCCCACAAATAAAGAAATAATAGAAATTAAATGAAAAATACCATTAAAATATGTCATGGATGTGATATTACCAGTAGTCCTTCACACATAGATCATACATTATAGATATAATTGGTGAGACAAGTTGAAGGTATGACACCATATGGAAGAGGATTAGATGATAACCTCAATTTAGTAGATGAATCCCTCACAATATTCCTTATCCATACCTGTATGTAGAGAATTCCAGTTGAAAATTCCAATGGATGAAACTAATAACAAGTTACATTGAGTAATCCATGTGCCTTTCAAGCTATCGGGCTCCCGAGCATTCAAAACCATACCCTGTAGAGTTTCTGTCTTTTTTAGATCAATTTTAAAAGTTCAATAATTTGGAGAAGAAACAAAGTAAATGGTGTAATTACATATCCTAACACTCAAATCTTGTAATGGGAAGTCCAAATGTCGACCACTAAGATAGAACATGGCATAAGAAAATACTATGTCTATCATGTCCAAGAAATATTGGAAAATCTCCATTTTTATCTCTTTATATACCTCCATAATGATCAGAATGTGCATCAATCATATGAGTTCATGGATCACCTTGTTAATAAGAAAATTATATTTAATTTCCATGTTGAGGGTCATGTTGGACCTCATGGTCTTGGTCAGAAGATTCAGTGGGAAAGATCAATGGTTGTATGAGTGGGATAACATCATATAGATGATTAAAGGGGAGAAATTGTGAATGAAGATTGAGGAACATATGTTAGGATATTAGGTGTAGTATGATCATCTTTTTAAATGTTATTCTTGGTGGATGATGCACTAATGTATATTTTATAGGCCATTATGGATTGAAGGAATAGAGTGTTAATGGAGGGTAATGGGATAGAGAATCAATAGGAAGATAAAGAGGGGGAGTAGGGAAGGGGAATGGTGGGTGATCAAACTAGGGAGGGGAGGACAATGGTCAAAAAGAAAAATAATGCATGTCTGCCTTTAATAAGGGATGCATAGGTTTTAAATTCATCAGAATAACTACACATCTTGTAGTTCATTCTAAATGTGTAAACTGCTATGAATAAATTTCTTTGATCAACACAAAACTAATGTTATGTTAGGTTTACATGACATGTAAAGGGTATTATCATGAAATTTTCATTCATGAACACATTTCTCATACTTAAAAAATATAGTACCATCATCAACATTAAAATAAATACTATTTCATATATCACTATGCCTAGAATTCACCCTATTCATTGCTTCATTTAATGTAAATATCTTGATATGATTCAATTCAAAGTAATATAAAATAATGAATATACCCATCCAAAAACGGTGCATGATAAATTATAAAATTTATTCCATTGACATTGAACGAGGTCCTTAATATATTTTAATTTAAATTGACTCATATGGTATAAAATTAACAGTGTGGGAGGGGCTGTATCCTCAATATTTCAGTTTCCTAGGAAAAATAATCATACATTAATTAATGTTTAGAATCCTATCATATACTCTGAAAACCAATCATGAAATGCTTTGTTCATTCCATTTCATTGTTTTTTCTTTATAAATATATGAATTTTGATTAGTGTCTCATCATATATCTTTTTGAATATTCATTTATAAAAATATTTATTATCCAAATTCTTGATCCTTGATGTATACTTTTTTAGTTTCTCAATATTATTAATGTAATATATAAACCACAAGTAATAGGGATTATAATTAAAAAGTGTTAATTGGGTCATGTCAATGGGTGTTTTATATGTCATTTAATGATCCCAAAGTGTATAATCCAATATAATAATCCAATATTTACTACTTGTAATCAAATTATTTTCGTTGAATTTTTTAATATCCCTATTCGACAATTTTACTTTACATCTTGTATTTTGGTTGTATTGAGTTCTTGTGTGGTATCTAATTCAATTATTTTCATGTAGTAAAATAATAAAATTATTTCAAAAGTGTGTTCTCTAGTCAATAATGTGTAAATGTGGAAATCCACATCCTCAGAAAAAACATCATAAAATGTTCCTAAAAACAATTTCTATTTCATGCATGGTAGATTCCGCTTCTAACCATATTAAAACATTTTCCATACAAAATAAAATGTAATACATCCGAGAGAATTAGATAATGGGGCCTGGAAAAAATATCCCAATATATGTAATATTTCTACATCAAGGATAGGGTTCTTGAAAATTTCATTTCCTTTTCCAATGGTGCACATCTTCTTGAACCAGTCACTAATTTTATAAAGCTCCTCACATCCTAAAAGTGCATGGTTCAGAATAGTACACTTTGTGGGATCTTATCTTTTGCGGATTCATTTAACTTATTCCCTCCAGTTGGTGACATGTGAAATATTACAATAACACATTGAATTTTATCCTATAGGATGCAACATCACATCCAGAAAGAATAACATTACTTAAATAATAATATCGCATCCCAGTAATATTGTCAATCATCAAACAAGAACATCATCCTCTATTTATTGAAAAATAGTGCAAAAATGTTATCCCATGAAAAATGGTTTGTATTATCAGAAATCAATTTTAATTATTTTTTATTTATAATATGAAGTGTTTCATCATGAAAACTCTTCTTAATACTCATTTTTTATCATACTTAATGCATGGTAGTAGATGTGTAGATTAATGGTCAATAATGAAACTTTTAATCCCCTACCAGTCATTGGTTACTATGTTAATTTTTTATAGCAATATGATCCACTATATTATCATTTCTTTGGTATCCATATTTTTTGATTTTTTTTCACTGTTTCATGATATTTATACAGCAACACTATAGAATGAATGAATTGTGATCAATATTTATCAAAAGAAAAGACTACTTCCATAAGATCATGATATATGGTTGTACAGTTCACCTCTGCCTCATTTATGGTATTTCATGCATAATATATATATATATATATTTATAACTTTTTCCTTACCAATTATCTTTAACTACTACACATAGTGGAATTTCTAGTTTTGTTCTTCATTTCAAGGTATTCATCTACTCGAGTAATATTATGAAATGAATAATGACAATTCAATTATTAAATGAGTTGAATTCCCAATGACACAGTTCAATTAAATTGAATAGAGTTGAGTTAGAAAATATATGTTTCAATGGGAAGGATGTTATAGTAATATCATGTAAAATAACTAAAAATTACTATGTGGACTATAATACCCCTTATACCTCTCACTTTGGTTGGTCCTGGTAAATACTTGATCAATTTAAAATTCCCAGAGTCAAATTCCATGTCATTCCTTGATATTTTCTGTTTAAAGAATATTCCTTCTTAAACCATAATTAATTTTTTTATTATATTATCATTGCAATATTTTCTTTATAGTGTTTCATAACTCTAGGTTGCATTGGAATAAATCAAAATAACATCCACATATAAAGAAATCAACCATGAAAATACATATATATTCCATATTAATATATTTAAAATTGTGTTTGATGCACCATTGAAATTTTTTCAATTTGATACATATTATAAATGACAACCGTTGATAGGCCAAGGTTCTGAATGTACATGTGAATTTCTTTTTTGAAAAATATTTTGGGTTGGATGATATTGGATTTTATCTAGACTATCTATCCAGAAAACATTAGAATATCTTCAGTTATAGTATTTAGAACATCTATTTCATGAATGGGAGTAGAAAATGGTCTTTTGGGTCATAATGTTAAAATTTATATAGTCTAAACATTTTATCTATCAAGTAAATGTTTATGTTTATATTGAATCATCTTTATTTTTTTAAATAAAAATAATGTTTCTATTATTTGAGATGACTTTTAGCAGAGTCACCCACTCACTTTTAGATATGGAAAATATTATACTGATTTTGAGAAGAAAAAGTACATACTTATTCATTAATTAATTTATCAATGGAGTTACTCACCTAGGTTTTAATGTTTTTTCTTTATCACCTTCCTATAAGACAAAATTTTTCTTTGAAAAACATTGGTATGATCCCCTTAATATTATCTACCCCATAATAATTTGGGTTTATCCATTTTTTGGAGTTGAATTGGATTGTATTATTTCACATGAGTCATCTCTAAATATATGATAAATTTAATAGTAGATGCAAATTTTATGATTGATTACATGAATGTTTTTTTGGGATTAAATTATAATTTAGGTGGTTTGAGGAATTATGGTATAAATTATATAATGTTATCCCTCATCAAATGTTCACTATAATTAAAATTGATGTATTCAAAAAAATCTTATTCATTAGGAGCCATGGTCCTTCTAGCTTCCACAATATGAATTTAATCATCTTTGTTATAAATCAAAATGATAGACTATAAATCAAATGAATCATCTCCTTTAAGTAAATTAAAAACTATTTGTTGACCTCCAACTCTAAAAATAATCCTTCATTAATTCACACTAATTAAAACATTTATAGTGGGGTAAAATAGACCTCCCTGAATGATGAGGACATTTATTTCTTCCATACATATCCATAAATAAATAAATAAATAGGGAAAATTGAATTTATAAAATTGAATTAAATGTCCAATATAATTCATTAAGGGTACTAAATTAATCATTCATGCAATTAATCTGAAACTCTTGTTAGTTTCAAATCATTGAGACTAATTGTTTATAGGACACTCAGAGTCATAATATTAATACTTATTCGGAGGTCACAAAAGGATTATTTTATATTTATATATTTCAATAGTGTAGGGAATCTAGAATCCATAGGTGTCATTCATCTTTAGCAGGAGATTTCACTACACAACTCTAGAGAATTATTAATTCATGGTGATGACTACTAGGTCTCCCATTTTTATTTTATTGTATATAATATCCTTAAAAAATATTTCATAACTACACAACTGATTGCAGTCCTTTTAAAATGATTAATTTATGTTTCAATTCAATAAAATATCTAAAATTTTGTTTATAAACCATATATAATTATTTTACATATTCTATATAGAAAGGGTAGATAGGGTTTATATAGTGGAAATTCCCCAAAAATATTTTACATTTCAAGGCAATATTTTATATGAAGTTTTCCAGAAAGTTTTTATTATATATTTCATTCACTATCATTACTATTTATGTTATAATATTGAACTTTATGACGTATTGTCACACATATTTCAGGTTTCACTCTTTTTTACTCCTTGCCTATGAATGGAAAATTATAATTGAATGTTTTCCAATCCAAAGTAAAACATTCATATCATTTTGTCTAGTATGTGTGTCAAAATTATATAGAAACATATTTGGTAGTCCAATGATAGAGTCTTGGTATGTTTATCAATTGGTACTAATGATTTCAGAGGTAATACCATTGATTCGTCTTCTTGGTTTTTTGGTCGGTCAAACCATAATCCTCCTTTTAAAAAAATTGTTTGATAATGTTCTAATGGTTTTAATGTTGATGTATGAATTATTTTGGAAACCTGATTGGAGTTATTTATACCATTATAGTGGTGCAATTTGTATTCTATAGTGGAAATGGTTTTTAAAAAATGTTTTTATGTTTAGTATTTGTATTCTGAGTAGGGTACCTAGGTGGTCTTTGATATCATGGTGTTTCCGGACAACTATTTAATTGGTGGTAACCATGATTGTATTATTTATAATATTACGACAATATTTGTTTAAAATATGACTTCTAGTATTACTTGGGTTGTTTAAAATGTTAGTTTTATTGATTGTAATATACATAATTACAATCCATATTTGGGGATTCTTGGATTCATGCTCTACAATCCTGGTGTGGGTGTGGGGTATGACATCCCTTATTTTTATTTCACATTATTTCATGATTAATTAAAAATGATACATCCCATATAATAAAAATGTATACTATATTTGGGTAATTATATAGATTATATTACAATATAAAATTGGTTGTACATCAGCACTATTGAAAACTTCCATAACATGCCCATAATATTCCTTTATTCGTAAAACTACATGGGATAACCAGGGGACACACATAAAAAGGGGGAATCTATAATGACCAGTAAGTAAATAAAAATATATTAACATGAATAGATTATTACTTTGTAAAAATAAGAATTTATTTGGAATATTGATGGATTGATAATGATAAATATGCCAAATATATCATGACATAATATGATAGCATAAATGCAATAATGTAAGGTCGAAATAATGTTAAACATGAAAGAATAAAACCATTTTAAGGTTAACCACCATGAAATCATAACATAATTCACTTAGGATATCCTCTCACACTCCATATATAGAATCTCATGACACTAAATCATTACCAAATTCAGTGGAGTGTTATTTGGTTGTGCCCATCATAATGATATCATGTACAAGAATAAATGTCCCATGTGTATCATATAACATTACAACATATTCAATAAAATTGATTTTTATGATCAATCAAGTGTATAATATTAAATTTAGGTTCTAGTAAAATATTTATTGGTATTTGTAGGTGAATTCACTTGAGTGGAAATATATATGGCATTCACAACATAGTGGTTTTGCATGAAAATGCTGTAGTGAGAACTTGGAAGGATAAAAAAGAGCACTATGGTTATAAAATAATTAATTTAGAGATAAAGGGGTATCTAATTATTATGAAATGAAATATAATGTAAAAAGGTTTTTGATAAAAATATAGAATCATTTTTAATTGGAATTAAAAGGCATAAAATAAAGAAGATGCTCGAATAAAAATGAGAGTGAGAATATCTATTTATATGAGAGAGTGATTCCAAAAGCTTAAGTAGAGCTTATTATGTGTTTTGGGACACCGTGGAAAGAATATATGGATGGGATGTAACTTTAGGGATTTTATCCAAATTTTTTAGTGAAGAAAAATGGGAGAATGGGTGGGTGTATATATAAAAATATAGGGGAGATCTTTATTATTTCCAAAATGTTAGTTTTGGACTCTATAAAATAATGTAATAAAAACCAAACACCTTCCCATGGATTTTTCTAGTAGATCCTACCAAAATGTAGTGGTTTTAATTATTTCATTATGCCTTTGGATGAACTAAACATAATTACCCCCAGTGATGTGGATGTGAGTCATGTTTATAAGGAATTTATTTAACAACCTTTAAATATAACATTTCTTTAGAAGGATTTCTAAAGGCTCTATAAAATTACTAAAATATCCAAAAAATATTAGAATAGATATGAAAAATATATTTAGTTTTTTATTACCATTTTGGAAATTATTACATTAATTTTGGCTCAATATGATGTGATAATACAAACGAAAATATTATGTTATGTATAATTTTTATTAGAAAACTTGAATATGTTAGAAAATTATAAAAAATTCAATTATGGAAAATTATTATATGACAATTCCTTAAATAAAATCTATTTTATAAAGGTAATTTTATTAATATGTTAATTTTTTATTTCAAAACAATATTTAATATTTATTGAGAAATAATGGGGTTTTTAAAGATTATAGATTTCAACCCCTTATAAAAAATACATTTTTCATCATAAAAATTATATTATATATTATATTTAATAAAAATTATTTAAATTATTTATTTAATAAAATTTTAATTTATATTTTAAATTCATGAATTTTTTGATATGTAATGTCTTAATTTATGTTTCATATTACAGAAAAATAAAATTTGTGTTTTATCGTATCAAAATAAAAATCATTTATAAAGTCATAAAAAATATTAAGTAAATATAATCATTTTATACTAGAAATAATATATTCATATTTTTATTATTAGTGTCTTGATAAATAGACTTTCATACTCATAAAAACTCCCAGAAGTTAAGGTGCATGGTAGTATTATTTTTAAGGCTTTGTTCATTGTACATGGTTTGAGTCGTGATCTTGATGAGCTTGATCTTCTATAATAAAAATTTTCACTCATGATTTATTTTTTTAGATCTCATCAACAGATTGGTCATGGATAAATCCCATTTATTAGATCTCGCTCATAATCTCTGAAAACGGGGATTCATTTGGTATGATCTAAAATGTTTAGTCCATCACTTCCGTTGTTTGTGTCAATGGGATTTTTCAAACCCCTATATTTATAATGATAATACAATTACATTCTAATGTATTAATTATAATTTCTTATGATTGATGAATTTATATTAAAATAAATAAGATATAATAAATTAAAATATATGATTTTTTATAATAATAATTGGAAATTTAATTCAATCACATAAGGAATTTTATTTATAATATTTTGCATCATTATAATCATCTCAACTTCAGAACATTCTCCGATGAAATTTTAACTGAACATACTAAAATAGAAGAGTCTAATCTTATACCATCACCTCTTCTAGTTCCCACGATTCTTATATAATAATGAGGTTTCCCAATAGCACATTTACTTGGTCCATTTTATTATATTATATAACTTGGTCTCTACGATCTCAGGTCATCACTAGTTTAAGTTCATATGAAAGATCATTCCCCAATAGAAACAGAACATGATTCATAAAATGTATGGGGTTTGGTATGTATTTCCCCATGAGAGATACATGGAACACATCATGTAATTTATATATGTTATGTAGGAGTTCTATTCGATAGGCCACCACTATGATGTTATTAAGGGTCTCAAAAGGATCGATGTATCATTGGATATGCTTCCCCCTATTCCAAAAAGTAATGACTTTATTCCATTGAGATATGTAATGGAATATCATACCCCTCAACACAAACTTCAATTCTCATTGAATTTTTTTTTCATAGGTTTTTCTTTGACCCTGATCATCCCTAATGTACTACTAAATTTACTTGACTTTTTCCAACATTTCCTAGACCATTTATAGACCCTTTGGTTTTTTTCACCAACTTCATCTCCGTTTGCAGGGGTTATTCAACTCTTTTAATAAATGGATTTATGGGGATACATTTGTTATTTTGAGTGGAAAATATTATTCTATAAGTAAATTAATATAGTAATATGTTTATATAATCAACATTTGATGTCTAATGATAATTCTCTCAATATTTATATAGGTATCTTGAGAGTCCGGTCAGATTGGCCATATGATTGAGGGTGATTAGCCCTGATGAATTTGAACAAAAATTTTAAAGAATATTGGAGAATCTTAAAGAAAAGTCATGTAAATCATTCATATCAATAATTTATTACTGATAGTGGTGTTACCCAAATCCTTACCACTTTTATATTATATAAAATTGAATATTTATTAAATGGGAAGGTGTCTTGAATTTAATTTAAGTGATTGGTATTTATAAGATGATCCAACACAACCCATATATAATTTTTTTCTCTCGATCTCTTTTGATGAAGAGTGACAAAATCGATTGTTATTTTTACCTATTTAGATATTGGTACGGGTAATGGTTACATCATCCCTATAGATTTTACTCTTCTATTCTTCAATTTTTAACATAATAGACACCCATATGATTATTATATGATCTTGGTATACATTTTTTCCCACCAATAGCACTCTTTGAGATCTTGAAAGATATTTTTACTATATGGATGAAAAGATATGGTCAAATTATGATCATCATGCAACATATCATTATTTATCAGAATATATGATCAAGTAAATCATCATGGCCCAAAACGTACAACACATTGATTATTAGATTTGAAATGTGAGGATTTCCATTTTCTCATAGTTTCTATGTTTTGAATTTTGACATAGACTATTTTATCATCATTTATCATCTCTAAAAGGGATGCTCATGAAATCCTTATTGACAGAATTGATGTTCCTCCATCTATTATGAATCCCATGTTTATATTTTCTTTGTCCTAGAAGATCTGATACTTCTCAATTCACACCAATGATAATATTATATGTTCCATTAAATATAAATTATATTCCAATATATAATAATCTCTTTAATGGTATTTAATTGATAAACTATGTTAATTAATAGTATCTAACGGTATTCAACGGTGCATATTAATACCTCATTTTTTAGAAAATATTATTGATTATTATATGATATGTATATATTTAAGACATTTACCCAAAGGGATAACACAGAAATATTTCCAATGTGAATATAACAATAGATAACACTAGATGATGCATTGTGTATTTCTATTCATGAAAATTATATTTCCTTCATGAACATGTTGTCGCTTAGTAATTCTGAATTATTTAACATCCCAATAACTTCATTGAACATTCATTGTATAAAAAAATATTCCCCACTTGTGGGTAGAGTAATAATAGGTGTAGTGATAAGCATCTTTTTCAAATACTTAATTCTTCGTTAACATTTATTATGTCACTCCCTGATTTATATTTTCTTCTTCTTTTTCAGATTATCTTTTTATATATTTTTTTCAATGACATTTGGGTGTTCCATATTTAAACTATTAGTAACATTCTATTTTTATTCAGTCACACGATTTATTTTCATAGTTAGAAGAAACTATACAACTTACTCTTTCAGACCACATGGGTTCTTGAATGACTCTTGGCGGAGGCCCACGTTCCACATATGGTTAGGAAAACTATCTGTAAGTCATGTTCATGGTTATGTAATTTTGTATTGAATAATGTGGAAAGGTGGTTGCATGATTTCCCAAACATTGTAGCCATACTGTGCATGTTCCAAGTGTTTCTAGTAAGGGTCCCACTGTTGGTTCACAATTAGTAAATTGTGTGGCCTAACCATATACATTTCCCATATCCTTAAAATTGTAGAATTATAATTCTGCACTCATGGGATTTTAACCCCACAACAGTAATTTATCCTAAATCATAGTTCGTGCATCCCAAAGGGAGCCCCACCCTTCTTCTCCAAGAGTATATTCATCTCCCATAGTGTAAATCAAGGGTTTTATTAAAGTTTTAAGGGTGAAAATTCAGATAAAAATTCTCTTCTGTTGTCCGTATTATTATTTCATACACTTTTATCTTGTGTTCCTCTTCTTCCTTGGTCCATTTCATCTAAGGTTCATGTTTCCCTCATTTTATATTGGGGATTTTGACATTATAGATTTTTTTTCTTATAGTTAATTCTTTTAGAAACACTCAAGGAGTAATTTTAGTTGTTCATTATTGATGTGCATGTGATTTTAGGTAGGTTTTTATTTTCAAATTTCCCTTAATTTTAAGAGCCACTTATTTTTATAATTTTTCACATTCCTTGGATATAAATTACCATTGAATAATTTTTGTATATTTTTTGATTTGTTAATATGTGATTTCATTCTTCTTTTGATGGAAATAGTAATTTTTTGTTAATATAGGAACCCAAAGTGTTTGATAACATAACAAGTTTTATTTTATGAGTGATTTGTTACTTTTAAAGAATAGTTTGAATTTGTAAATGTATTTATAGAATTAAAAATTATTTATTGGGTTATTTGAATTTTTTTTCTATGTGATATTGGATTTAAATTGGTTTTAAATTTTTATTATGATAAATGGTTTGAAAAGTGATGAAAATTTGTTAGATTCCGTTTATAAATATGTGGGATTTTTATGGTGTGTAGTTAGTATTATATTTTGTGGAATATGGACTAGGTTTGAAAATGTGGTGTTCTGTATTAATTTGGATTTTCTAATGGGTTCTGAAGTTGAAAATGGGGTTCTTCAACCGTTTTGGAAATGATGTTTTTATTCTTCAAAAAAGGGTTATTGAGGCCCATTTATAAACATTGTGTAATTTTTTTAAAATGGATGGGATGAAAAATATCATTGGATAAATCTCTAGAATTATTTATATTTATTATTTTGGTAGGCCCATGCTAAGAGCCTCCCTTGTGATCGATTGGTTTAATGGAAAGAGTTTTTTCATTTGGGTGGCCTGAGGGTGTCTTACTGTATAAATTGTTTGTGTATGATATATGTGAATGTGATTAGATTAACAATTGGAATCAGTTGGAACACCCCATATTTATTTTTTACATGGGAAAGATGCCTAGATATTATATTTTTAATTAACATTTTTTTCACTGGTTTTAGGATTACGCTATATCTTGGGGCCCATAACATGATATTTATTTTTTTCATTATTATGGGATAATTCCCCTCAATAAAACTACATTATTTACAAATTAGCATGTGGGTAGTATTAGTCTCATCCGGTTACACATTCTTATGGAACTAGTCTATATTTATATTATATTCTAGATTATTCCCCAAAGATTCTAGGTTCTCCAATGTCCCTTGACATGTTTGTTTATGTAGACGATGATTTAGGTCCTTGTTGTTTTTTAATCTTGTGTTCTTATTTCAATTTCCCTTACGCCATGGCCATTGTTGTTGATCTCTCATGTGTTGTTCTTATGATGGAATGTAATATGTAAGGTTTTAATGGATTCAAGAAAAAGGTTCTAAAATTGATTTCTCTTAACATTCATCATTTTCAAGGAATATTACTTTTTTAGGGAACACTAATGGTACATCCTTGAAAGAGAATGAAGATTCAAATGGAAAGAGGTAAATGGAACTTATTTTTCATTGAAGGAAATGTTTTTGAAAGATATTTTCTTTCTATATTTTTTTCCAAACCATATAATTTTTTACTTTTATTTAATAGTAGTGAATTAGTAATATATCTGGTCAGTATGCATATTGGGTTTTAATACTCATGACAATAGTTATTAGTTGTTTTTTACTTTTTCGGAAGGTGATTAATTATTTTATATCATTGTGTGATATTTTGGTTTTTTGGATCAGATAGTGACACTAAAATACGCATGGAGATGTAGTGTTCATTTGTATCAACATGGATTTTTTGTATAGTTTTTTTGTATTTTGAGTTATGCATAAATGATGATAAATTTTATTATTTACTTTTCTTGGGATTTCCTCTTTGTTACATTGTTTATTTTACATATATTGTGTGAAATTATCCCCTATATTTTCTCTATGGAATCACTAACCCTAGTTTCTAGCCAGGGAGGATCGAGAATTCCCCTAAGGCCATGTCATGGATCTGCTCAAGTGGCTGGTTCGTTACCATCTCATGTGGGTTTATAAAAACAATATATCATAGAAGGTTAGTTCTTTTGAGTATATTTCTTTTAAAGTTCCTGTTGTTATTTTTTATGTCAGGGTTGATACAGTAGAACTGCCAGAACATGGGTATAGGTATAGGGGTTTCTGGAGACCATTTTCTCTACCAAACCTTTAGTTTCCTAGGGATGTCAGGTTTGGATTTATTTCCATGGTTCCTGTGGTATGTTTTATGATTTCTAAACAAAATGAGTGTTGGTATAAAGGTATTAGTGAACTAATATATACTAGAAATATATGTGGGGTCAGGCATATTGCCTATGAATAATCACATTGATTTTTGAATGATATAATTATATCTAGAAAAAATATTTCCACGTCACCAATTGATAATAGTTTCCCCATGTGTGTTGATTTGGATCCTCCTTGATTCTGTATTTTTTCGGGACACCCATTTTTTGGAAATCTGGAAACTATATTTAATGTGGTAATGGTTTTGTTTTGGGAAGCTAAAATATGTCTTTCTATATATATTTTTAATGAATATTTTGGATATATAATTTTATAAAATGTTTTTTTGAAAAATAAGGATGATTTTACCGAGATTGAATTTTTATAATCAAAACTTGGGGTTTATCAAAATTTTGTTACATGGAAGAAGATTTTTATACTAAAAAGGGTATTTTGAATTTTTTTATGTAATTAAAATGTGTTTTTATTCAAATTATTTTTAAGGAATGGGTTTTTTGAGCTGGAATGGGATGAAAAGAATTTTGAGATGTAGTCCCTATAATTTTGTTTCGAGAAGGTTAAAATTGATTTATGTGTGGGGTTTGAAAATGTTATTTTATTTTTTTCATTACGTTTTTTTGAAATGGGGTTTGTGAAATTTGAATTAGAAATCTATATTTTAAATGGAGAAATTCCAGGGGAGGGTTTTTATGAGATTTTTTAAAGTATTTGTGAAAATTTGAAATGAGAAAAATATAGAAGTTAAAAGTGTTGGTTTAATTTTTTGTTTTTGATGTGAAACATTATGGGTTTTCCCTTTTTTATTTCCATTATTACACACATTTAGTGATATTTGGGGATATGTGGATGGTTGATGGAATGAGTGGACAGGTACCCATATTGGCACTAGAATTTACATCCGGATTAGGCTCTAAGTAATACCATTAGTGATTGTTTATGCAACCAAGTTTGTTTATTTTAAAAGGTGTTTTAATGTGAAATTTTTTGATGTTTTAAAATATATTGGTATTTTGGTGTATTTTTCTATGGTGTGGAAGTTATTCTGATATAATATATGAGTTTGAGAAATCTCATTGATGAGATGGTTTTGATTAAGCTCTTGGTTTTATAGTTTTATAAAGTTCTCCCCCACTAAAGGATTGATGAAAATTCAACGTGCAATTATGAGAGGTTAAGAGTTATCAGGACCAATAGTTGATCAACCAATATAATTATTTCATCAATTTTTACATTTCAAACCTCCTATATTTTATGTATGCATATATTATCATAGTATCGAAGAGAGGATGTGTAAAATTGAAATGATATTCAGTTTCCTAGAGTTTTTGAAGTCATTAAAGGTTATGTTCTCTACCTTTATTCCCAAAGGTCCTACATGGAAGTGGTGAAAGTCAATATCTCGAAAAAATCATCAGGATGATCTTACATGGGAGTTCATCAATGTTTCATTTTTCTGGTAATATTTCACTAATTTAGTGAAGGTTCAAAAGGTAATAGAGATGTGTTGTTACCATAAGCTGTTGTCTCTCTTTTGGAGTTCATATATTGTATTTTGTATATAATTACATACCTTATTGAGTGTAATGTGGATGATTAACCAAAATATTTAAATTTTTTGAGAGGGATACAACATAATATACAATTGATGTTTTCATAGTTTGGTCTGACCTCCTTTTATGATGTGGTGAGGAATGATGTCCGTGTTGATGTTGATATTTTTGGAGCGCTTGAGATAACCAACCTTCCTCAAATCTCTTGAAGTGGTGAAGGTAATTACATTATGGAGTTGGGGAATCATCTAAAAGCTAGTTGCGTGGGTCATAGAATTAAAATTCATTTTTATAATTCTTAATATACTTCTTATCTGCATGATCATGGTTTTACATTAGTGTGACAATCCATATCATAATAATATATAATGTTTGAGTGATTCAAAGACCTATCTGGGTGGTTGACACCTATTTCACATAAAACAAATCTATTAGGGTGTTTATCCAAACTGACATGGGGCCAGATACACCCCATTGAAAAACACACTTTCCATGTATTAGGAGATTGATATTGTTTAGGGAATAATTTAAAGTCTATTTCAATATAATTCTACCTTTTTAAAAATAGGTGTATCCAAGGGTGTTTTGTGGTGTGGCATATCCATTGAATTTTGGAAGTATATGTTGTGGAACTCATGTAAACTTAATTTTTAAATGAATCATTCTTTTCTTTATGAAATTGTGATATTTTTTTATTCCATGTAGATGTTTTAATTGTTTTGTGACTTGGTTATATTATTTATCATTAGGGTAAAAAAGGTGTTTTGGCATACTATAACACCCAAAAAAGGATTTATGATCCTAAATTTATATCTCTTGACTTCATGGATCACATGCTTAAATACATTAGGGATCTAGACATAGGATCTTAAGTGAATCTTTTAATATATCTTGGAACCATTAGGGGTGTGAGAGAACATCAAGTTAGTTCATATCTCTATCATTAGGGTGGGATAGTCTAAATGATCTTGTTATAGTATCCCTCATCATTGTAATTATTTCCTTGTTTTAAGGATCCTGGTGGTCTTTGCCTCATGAAATAGCAGTGGTTATTCCATTTTGGATGTTAGTTTTAGTTTTTTTTTATTTCATGTATAGCTAATGCCATTTTATTTCTATTTTTCCTTTTGATCATCTAAATATTGTCACATATTTTGTATTTGAAACCCCATGGGCTGGTAACTTCTTAAGATAATGTTTCTTTCACTACACCTTCTTCCCTTGTGGTTGGTGTTTTTGGTTGGTATGGGGAGTGTATATATTTTTTGTAATCTAGTCAGCTATTAATGGTGGGGAGACCCTCTATAGTTATAATTTTTATTTATCATATATTGAATATGCGATTGTTTGTTTCTAATGTTGGGGAGTCTTTTCAGACCTCCAATGTAAATAAAGTATTTTTGATATTCGGGAATTATTTGGAAACATTTTGTTTCATTTGGGGTTGTAAATTTTGAGTTTTTTCATCTTGGTGAGAATTATAATTTTCAAGTACACCCAACAGTCTTTCTTAAAGCATGGTTGTGTAATTTTTACCTAGTAAGTTTCAATAATTTATTAGATGTCTTTTGGGTTCTTTGATTTCTTTCTGGTAAGAGGAATGAGATTCACTTTGTTGGTGGTTATGTTGTTGTTGTTTTTAGAGGTTAGATCATGCAGTTTTTGGAATCCCATTTCTTTGATTGATTAACTCATAAATGTTTTGTCTTCTTAGAGAAAAAAATCATTTAGGTGGAAATAATTTATACATCTAGTATTTTTTTTTTCATTGTTCAAGATTATCATTTGTTCTTTGATTTTTCCATCGAGTTTTGGTGATATAGATTTCAAATTTTAGTTTCATTATACTTTTCATTAGTTTCATAGTTTTGGTCCACGGTTTGGGGAAACCTTGAACATCGTATTTGAAAAGTAATGTTCCTTGGATGCCTCCAAACAAAGAAATAAGGCCCACAATTGGTTAGGATAAACGTGAGTAAGTCCTTTACATGGTCCTCCAATTTTGGATAGATCCATATCCTATAGTTCCTACTTGTTTTATCATACCCTTTGAAAAAAATATGAAACTTCCTAGTGTTTTTAGTAAGCGGAACATAGTTGGTGCATCATTTGGTAAATAGTGAGGCATAATCATACATAGTTCCCATATCATTAATATTTTGAAATTCCATTTCAAACCTCTCAATATTTTATCCAAAAAACACTCGTTTCACCCCTCTACAAGTTATTGAGGATCAAAGAGAGCTTGTCCCTTATTCTCTAAGCATATCCTCTCCCACCATGGTGTGGATTTAGTGGTTTCTTCTTGTTTCAAAAGTGACACTTCAAGGTAATATTCACATCCCTTCCACGTATTATTATTTCTTCTATTCCATAATTTGTTTATCTATTTCCTTGGACCCTAGGATATTAGGTTAATGATTCTTTTGGTTTATGTTGGTTTTTTTTCTTCATTGGGTCTCTCATTTCTATTCTTGTTCCTGGAACCATCAGGGAGTTTTTTGGGTTGAGATTATTTAAGTGAATGTGATTTTTTGTATGATTCAATTTTTACTCACCTATTTAATTAATCATTTCATTATGTATTTATTTTTTTATCATTAATTAGATATATATTAGATATATATTTTTTTAGAAAACAATTGTTAATTGAAAAGATGCTTCTTAATTATTTTTTCGAAGGAAATGTTAATGTTTTGTTATGTTATGCACACAAATTGTCTGATTAAATGCATGGTTCGTTTTATGAGTGATTTTTTATTTTTAAAGCATGTTTTTTAATTTTATATGTATTTTTTTGAATTTTAATTTATGTTTTGGATTTCGTGATTAGGTTTTCCAAGGGGTGTTGGAATTAAAATAGGTGTATATTTAGTTTTCGAAAAATGGTTTCACAAGTGAATAAAATGTATTCATTTCCTTTTTGAAATTGGTGATTTCTTGACAGTGTATGTCCCATTTTAAATTTTGAATAAAATAGAACACATCTAAAAATGTTATGAGAGGTATTAAATGGGGTTTTGAAAATTTTTTTCATGTTAAAAATTATTTTCATTCACCTTTTTGGAAAGGTGATTTTGACTTTTAAAAAATGATGTTTACGACCCATTTGTATATTTTCTGAAATTGGTGAAAATGATTGGTATAAAAACTCTCTATTGATAACTACCATACCTTAGTTATGTTTATTATTTTGGGAGGCCAATACTAAGATCCACCCTTGTGATCTATTGGATTAAACTAATAGGTTGTTCCTTGGGATTTCTTGAGTAGACTTGTTGTGTAAATTTTTTGTATATGATATAAGAGAATGTGCATGGATTCTTGGTTTCCATATGTTGGTTCACCACCCCATTAGTGTTGACATGGGAACCTTACATAGCTAGTGGATATCATTGAATGGTTTGTAAACTACATTTGGATATTTCTATAGATAGTTCCCATAGTAGGGGATTAATTTTGTTTTTGTGGCAATGGGATACAACCCCATAGTCGTAACAGGTAGTGTGTGATAAATCATGTGGTCCAGATTGATTTCATAGTGTGAGGCATGCCTATGAGATGAGTTAATATCTATAATATGTTTTAGAGTATTCCCATGAGCTCATAGATTCTCCCATGTCTCTTGGAAAATGGTTTCATGTAGTGGATGATTGAGATTCATTATGGTTGACACCATTGTTCGATCATTTCCATTTCCCACATTATTTGATCATTGTTATTCATCCCTTTGTGTGATATTATTCATTTAGAATGTGATGATTTCGTTTTCAATGGATTATCTGAGGATATTTTAAAAGTTCTTTTTGTTCCCTTTCTCAGTTTTTAAATGAAAAAATCATCTGTATTCATTAAACCATAATGGTTCCTCGTTGAATGATAATAAGGAAATAAATTGACCATGGGTAATGGGGATTGTTTTTCATTGAATGTAAAATGTGTAGAAAATATATTTTATTGTATATTTCATTAGAATCCTTAAAATGATGTTATTTTATTTAAAGGAGTGAATTTGTAATAGGTATTTTAAACCATTCCTAATGAGTTTTAAAACTCGCACCTATAGTTCCCTCTTGTATTTATGTTTTACCATAGATTCCAACTTGATTCATATCGTCGTTGGCGATGTCAGCTTTTGGGATCGGATAGTGACCATCAAGGTAAGAAAGATACATTTTGGATTTCTTGTTCAACAAGATTTTTTTATAGATCTATTTTATTTTTAGTTTTGTATAATTGATGTCAGGTTTGTTTTTTTATTCTTATATAGAGAAACTATATGTTCCACTATTCAATTTATTTTTATTAGGAGAAATTATTTAATATATTTTTTCTCTTGATTCCACGACACTAGATACAAGCCTAGGTAGATCAGGAACACATCTTAGGCATTATTATTAATCAACTGGGGTAACCAATTTAGGGTCTACCTAGATGGGTTCGTGAAATATTATACAATGAAACATCAATCCCTTCGGAGTTAGAAAAGTTAGGGGGTTTGATAATCATAATAAATTTCTGAAAAATTATTGATAATTCCCACACACTCTATGGTAAATATGGATATATTTGGTATATTTAATCCTCATAAATCCATTAGTTTCATATATCTTTTAAGGGTACACATATATTCCATTACGTATGGTAAAATTCCCCAAAAATGAGACTTCCTCAACCATAAATCCCATTGGGGGTACTTTGATTAATGATTCTCCTTTAATAAGGTCTTCAACAAGATGCTCAGATACTCTTCATGATCTTCCATTCCACTGTAGTATATTATAATTTCATTAAAAGGACATCCAAAAAACTAATGAGGTAATAAATAATTCATATTTTCATATTTTCCATGAATATTTATTGAGTAGTTGCGTGTCCTATAAAAATTACTATGAACCCATATTTCACAGACCGTGTATAGAAAATAGTATTTGTGATATCCACCTTCTTCACCCATACCTAATAAAAACTTAAATGATGATCAAGCATGTAGAATTATTGAGATCCACATAGTTAATTGAAAAAGTCATCAATTCATATAAGAGGACATATACTCTTAATAGTGATCTTTTTGAACTCATAAAAAATCAGTGCAAAGGCATATCAAACCATCCTTCATATTGACTAATAGAATTAGTGTAGGGAATGGTGAACTAATTGGGAATATGAACCAACTAAAAAAATTCACCTTTAGTTGTTTCTTTAGCACATCATGTTTCATGATAGCCATTCCATATGGAGTATTAGATATTGGAAAAACATTGGTTATAATATTTATTTATGGTTTAACCTCCCTTGTAGGAGGAAGACCATTCGTTTCTTTGGAAACACTTCATCGTATTCTCTCACAATGGGAATGTCCTCACAGATAAATTTTTCATAAGACTCAGTCATTTGAAAATATACACATTATAATAGGGAAGTAAAATCCAAGCTTAAAATGTTGATTCTTAATGATATTCTTCCACCTACTTGTGGTTGTACATAATTAGTCAATTATTCATGAGATAGAGAGTAATTACCTTCACGAGGAAATTAATTTTGGATGTATATAAATAATTCAATATATTCCCATAATTCCGTCAAATTCCACTAAATGGATTATCATGTGGTATTATGGGAATTAAATCCCACATTTATTGATAGGGGATGGGATATATACTTGGGATGTAATAATTTCTCCATTTTCATCCCCACATATAGCTAGGCTTCCATGATCTATTTGGGTGTTTGAAATTTTTACTATGAAACTTTTTATATGAACTAATGCGAGGAACCAAAATAAATAAATGTGTTTGATATTCTAGAATAAATAACTATTGTACCTATCACCACATTGTTTATGAGATCCACCTCAGAAGTAGTCAGGGTTTATGCTCTCCCTAGATTCCTTGTTATCTATATAATATATAAAACTATCTCTACTTTGAACCAATGTAATATACCACACAATAAAAATATATACCTCAATTTTACTATGTTCCCCAATGTCATATCTAAAATATGTAACATCTACACAAAAGAATATTTTTGTTTACAAATTTCATACATTGGTGAGTACAAACAAACCAAATAAGACATCACAAAAATGAATGTAAATCTAAATTGAAAATTCAGATAATCCCCATGACTAGTGAATGACCTAGAGTATACCGAATTAATGCAATATTATTAACTGGGAAATAATATATATTCAATTGAATAAAAATAATCATTAGGTAATATATTAACATAAGACCAAATAATTGAAGAAACAACTAATACATATGGTGTTGTAATTATCACAACAACTGATGTTAACCGTCTCATTGTAAGTAATATGTTGAAGGGATCCAAAAGAGGAAAAAGATTTATGTTTTTATCAAAATGGATTCTATATAATGATATTTAATAATTTTTTCACTCATAATCAACTAGAATTGAATAAAATCTACACTACTTATCTATAAATATACTGGGGGCCACACATCATAATCATATATTTATATGAATGAGGGAGTACCAAACCTATATAGTGGACCATACCTAGACACATTTTGAAGTATTGACTCCATTGATGCAGGACCATTACCTAACACAAAAATCATAACATTCTCCACTAAAAGAGGGCCATGATCTAGAAACTGTGGGATTACAAGAAGCCTATTTTTAATATGGAGGACTATACTATGCCAAGTTTATGTTTCAAGTTGAGTATGAAAACTCAATACCTAGGGAACAGGGAATCAAAACATTGATGATTTCTGTACTATGTGTTTACTAAAAAATATAAAATACAACTTTTAGACCCTCTAGAGAAGCTAGGATCCTCAAACATTACAAACCACAATGAACACAGCTTCCAACGCACAATAGAATCCTAATGATGTGATTTACATTAGAAGATACTCAATATGGACTACTCATCCATCAAAGACAATCATCCTTTTTGTAAATTGTTATGAATTTTATAAATCACTACATTGATAACATGCATAATGGGGTAGATAATGAATTGGTATATCAGTTATGGTTGTTCATGTACAATTGTAACTCAGTTTTTATGAAGTAAACATATATGTTGAGTTCTGTATGGGAAAATTAACTATATGTGTATGAGGTACAAAAATAAATTTTACAAACTTATATATATATATATAGATGGTATTACATAATATAATACATAACATATCTATATATATAAGCTCTTTAGAACTAAATAAAATCACATGTTGTATCTGGCTTGTCGCTCATTACAAATTTCCCATACGATGAGACTATTTGTCATAAGACATGAATCAAATCACAAATAACAGTAAATAAAAAAGAATTTATGATGGGATATTTTTCCCATCATAAATTTATCAAGAACACGAGCATGTTAAACCTAGAGAATTATTATTTGGAATGGGTATTTACCCTAATCAGAAATAAAATTATTCATAATAGATATTTGTGATGGGAATCTATAACATATTGCAAATACTATGCTGAAAGAAGATTAGTGGTGAAGAGATCCATCATCATTTCCTTTTAATCACCAAAAACTGTATTTTTGGTGGGAACTATTTGATATGGGGCCCATCACAAATAATACAATTTGCATTGAGATACCCATCGCTACTAATTTAACATATTTATATTCCCCAATCCAAATTTTCCCCTCACATTCCTCTTGTGAGATATTTTCGCCTTTCCTCTCCTATTCATTATTCTCCTTTAAATTTCATCTTTCAAAAATATTATATTTTATATTAAAGAATCCTTTTAGAATTTTATATGAGGAAAGCCTCAATTATGAGGTAATTATTTAATGATTTTGATTGCTAATTATTTTTTATTTATATTAAAAATTATTATTATTATTAATTAGAAGTAATTTATTTTAATTAGAACTAATTACATTTAGTTATTAGTATTTATTATTAATTATGATAATTATTATTATTATGAAGTATTTATTATCAATTTTCAATAATTATTTTTAACTAAAATAATTATTTTTAAATATAAGTAATTATTTCATAATTTTAAGCAGTTAGTTATTATTACTAGATGGTAGTTAGGAGGGGTATTAAATAGTAATAATTGATAGTTAAATTTTACTAATTAACAGAACATAGTTATAATTCATAGATCTTAGTAATGATTAATAATAATTTGAAGTAATTTATAATAATTAATATTATTTATTAATCATTTTCAATTAATGTTACTTTTAATAATTAAAAGTTAATATTAATTTTTTTTAAAATATTAGTAACAATTAGCAGTTATTAGTATAAATTATAGGTAATCAGCAAAATTACCTCTAACTGTAATAAATTAATGAATATTAATAAAAATTTTAAGTGATTATTAAGAAAATAATGGTATTTTGAATAATTATTGGAAATCAGAAGTAATTAAAAGTTAATATTAGAAAAAAAATCATATTTTGTAAAATATATAAAATTTATTAGAAATTAATGTCTTTTAATAAAAAATAAAAATTATTATTTCAAATTAAAGTTAATAATTAGAGAAATGATAAAATTTTGAGGAAATGAAAGGTAATGAGTATGATTAATTTAAAAGTAGTGGAAATGAAAATTATTTAATAATGAATCTCGGTGATGGGTGGTGTTTAGAAAAAAACCTAGTACTGAGTGGTAATTTATACAAAAAATATTTTTAATGGGAAAGAATTAGTTTAAAATATTCACAATGAGGAGAAATTATTAAAAAATAACTTTTATTAGTTATATTTAATAAAAACTACTAGAATGGAGTCGTATTTAGTAAGAAAATACTTTTAATGAGTGATAATTAGTAAAAAAAGATTATGAGGGGTATTTAGTTATTATTATAAGAAATGAGTGTTGTTTATTTAAAAAATAATTTTAATAAGTGATGTTTAGTTAAAAAAATATTGATTATGATTGAAATTTAGTTAAAATAATTACAATGAGTAGTAATTAGTAAAAAATAATGGTAATAAGAATTATTTATTACAAAATACCATTAATGAGTAGTTATTAATAAAGAATACAACAACTGAGCATTAATTAGTAAAAAAATACTCCAACTGAGCTACAATTGGTAAAAAATATTTTTACTGAGGAGTAATGATTTAAAAATAACATTAATGGGTGAAACTTTCTGAATATTACTTTTAATAAGAGGTATTTAGTAATGAATACCAATAATGAGCCATATTTATTAAAAAAAATACTACTCAAGAGATTCAATTAGTAAAAAATATAGGTAATGAGTAGTAATTACTAAAAAAATATTTCGACTCAGTGGTAATAAGTAAAAATAAATGAAAATGTGCGGTATATTGTAACTAATATGGTTAATTATCATTATTTATTAAAATTACTGGTAATGAATTGTAATTATTAAAAATTAATTTCAAAGACCAATAATTATTAATAAAAGATGATAAAGTTTGGTATTTAGTAATGAATATTGGTAATGAGTGGTAATTAGTGAACAATAATTATAATGGGAGCTAATTAGTAAAAAACATTGTTAATGAGTGGTTATTAGGAAAAATTATTGATAATGATAGGTAATTCATAAAAAATTTCCGTTAATGAGCATTATTTAGAAATATATGTCCAAAATTAGTGGTAATTCATAAAAAATATATGTAATTTGTTGGAAATAGTGAAACAAAATGAGGAATGACTGTTATTTACTTAAAAATACATGTAATCAACATTATTTTGGGAGATATATATTTAAATAGTGTTAATTAATAAAGATTATTATTAATGAGAGGAAATTGGTAAATGTTACTGATAATGAGTTCCATAATTAGAGGTATTTATTAACGAACACTTGTAATGACTGGTAATTGATAAATATTTATTGTAATGAGCATTAATTAGTAACGATTACCCGTAATGAGCGATAATTAATAATGATTATCGATAATAACTAGTAATTTGTACGTATTAATAATAATGAGTTGTAATTAATTAAAATAAACTTTAATATAAAGTAATTACTAAAAAGTAACTAAATTTAGTAGTAATTTAAAATAATCTACCATAATTAACCAAAATTAACAAAAATTGACCACAAATACTAAAATAAGGATGATAAATTTTGTACGGTAAGACTATATATGAGGGGATGATGGTGACAAGGGTGTGAAATAATTCTTGTTCCCCAGTGTTCTGAATGTTTGGAGGAGAGGTAGTCATGTGTCTACACATAAAATTACATATCATTGACTCTCCTCTAAAAGGACTTCCTGTAGGGGAACATTAATTCTTTCCTGATGTAGTCGCCTTTTTCCGAGAAACTCCATTATTCCCTCATAACCCTCAGTCATCTTTCTATTCCCCGAAAATATTAAATGATTTTTATAGTAAATTAACCATTTGTATTTTCTCAACAACCACATCAAATTTATTATTGAAATAATTTTCTAACATAATTAGGGTAAATTTTTGGTGGATCATTATAAAAACAAAATCACATGAAAAAAATTGTGAAAAGTGAATGTGGTTCTATTAATGTGTATGGAATCTAAATTCTCATGATATAACATCAAATACATATTTTCAATAAAGATACATGACTATAAATGATTACAGACCACAGTTACAGGTTAATGGTGATGATGATGTTGATGATATAACAATTAAATTCTAATTAAAAAGGGATGATGAAGCTAAAAATCCTAGGAAAATTGATACTGGGGAGGAAGATGAACATAATGAAACATTAATATTTTGTATAAGAGGTTTAATATTAATAAAGACAAAATTTCATGTTGGTTATAATCATAAAATATATATATAAATATATAATATCCATCTTCAGTCATTTTTTAATAATATTATTTTCATGTTTCATATGGATGATGAGACTTAGGATGAGATATTCCACATCCTCTAAAATGCTATAATTTATTGTTATGTGCCTAATTATTTTTTATATGACCTTTATGTTTCAAGTGGTTCATTTTCATGGAGGGGTTATAGTCTTGTAAAAATGATGATTCCAAATCATCTTCCTGAGTGATATACACATAACAAATCTGTTTAATGTATTCATATGTGTGTTAATTAGTGTAATTTACTTAGTTTTCATTATCATAAATTATAATTAATTTATTTATGTACTCGTTTTTTTATTATGTGTTTCTTTTTGTGATTGTTTTTTTCATATATGTGTTAGAAAGAAGAGTTTTATTCTGTTGCATATTTTCACAAAGAATGGGTGATGTGGTATTATATTTTAATTGAGGTTGGGTATCACATGATTGATCATTGGATGGTACATAGAGGTATAATATTTTTTGTAAAAAAATTATGAATTTATTAACATGATATTTTTAAAAAATTTGGGTTTTTGGTATCCCATAAATGTTATATTGAGGACCCCAAAATTGTAGGCATGAGAAGCCTAATTGCACGACTGTTGTTGTTTGGTTTTTCAACATATAATCAATATGTCCTTTAAGAATTTTGGAGAGATAGATTTTAATCAATCATTCTACAATCATAATCCATGTTAAAACTCATCTATTATGACAACCCTTCTTTTTATTACACAGTTAAACATAATTTATTACATAAAATTCTCTTGATAAAGAATATAAGATCAATAGGTCTCGTGAATTACGGGCTTATGAATGTTACATAACAAATTAAAACATGAAATATAGAATATTTTTTGAAAATATCTTTTACATGACCACTACATTCCCTCGTACTTAGTATTGCATGAGATAACTTGAGGACATGCATAAGAAAAGGGTGACCTATAAATCCTAGTAAGGGAATAATCATGGAATAACATGATGAATACAATACCTGTTAGAGAATAGGAACATTAATATAGCACATGATAAGCATAAACATAACGGCATGATAAAGCATGGTAATCATAACATAGAAGTGTGGCAACAACACTTAACATGGAATTAGCCTGAGCCAAGGCTCATTGCACATGGTGCATGAGTAAACCCTCATTTCACATGAAGCATGAGTAAACCCTTGTTTCACTTGAACAATCACGAGTAAACACCCATTACACATGACGTATCATGATACTATACTTTACTCAATGCATTGAAGCGCTATAAGGGAACACCATTCTTAAACATTTTATTTCATGCATAACTGTGCCACATGGATCATAAAACATTGAATCATTGAACATAATCATTTACTCCAAGATAAATGAATGTAGAATAAATACATGAAACTATTTAAACAATAAGTAAATGTTCATAAAGGTGAATACCCTTGATAGAAAAAGGGGCATGGTATTCACTACACAATGACTTTGGCTTGGAAAAGTGTAGTGTAATTTCGGCAGCTTAACAGCGTGACATAAGAATTCATAAATATGGTTCATGAGAAAGAATGGGATGTCTCATCATATGTACATGAAATGGATAGTAAGGGGTTAATATAGATACATGTCCCAACAATTGTAATGGAATTTAGTTTCATGATACAAAATAATTTCTTGAATGTAACTTAGGAGAGATAAATTCCTTTTGGAATTTCGGCATAGTAACAGGCGTACAAAGGAGGCATTTATTGAGTGTGAAATGGGTCTATCATAATTCAAACATAAATAGGGTAGTGATTGGGAGGTTTGAAACCATACCCCAGCATTTATAATTGAAATTTAAAAGTCATAACAACATTAAAAAAAATTAGACAAAAATGAGAAAGGAAGAAAAACCCTTACTTGGAAGTGTGCTTCCAAAGGCTTGAGAGAGGCTTGAGAGAGGATTATTGGGGGAATGAGGTACATTGGAAGTATTCTAGAGATATGAGGGAAGGGTTTGGATGAACTCTAAGGTATTTCAGTGAGGAGGAAGTGGGAGCTTGGGTGGGTTAATACTGGAAATGTGAGGGAATTATTTACTATTTTGGTTCAAGACACCTCACATTACACTAATCCAAACCACAAACCAGACCATAGTTTTCTCACATGGTTTTTGGCCAAAGTAAGTGGAAAAAATATTTTATATGGACAAAGTCCGATCTTCTTAAAATAATGGGGTTTCTTATGTGGAGGTGAGTCACACTCCCAAGGAAAACAATTTAAAAAGACAAAATGTTTAATAAGTCTTGAAGGGTCAACTAATGCATTGTAAAATAAAGAAAACAATCCCAAAATCACATTATTTTAATTTTAAAACATATATTGGTTTAAAATAATGTTTATAGTATTTTATTTCATTCCTATTGGGTCATTATGATGTCATAAAACACATTATATATTTAAAAGGTATTAAATTTTTACAAAAAAAATTGATTGTCTTAGAATATTATGAAAAATTCACCAGTGGATAATTTCGACATCCTCATTCTAGAAATAATATTAATTTTATCTAAATAATTCTCTAAATATATCAATTTTCACTTTTAATATAAAAACTTACATTTATGGAAATTTCATGGGTTTTGACAAAAATGGCTTTCAAAGCATAATAAAAATATCAATTGCATTCATAAAATTATGAGATAATTTATATTTAATAAAAATTCATTTAATAATAAAAATAATATTTTATTAAAATATTATTTAATACAAAAATCCATTAATTCATCAAAATAGATTTCTTTGATGAACATTAACTAAAAATACTATTTGAGCTTTAAAAACTATTTACAAGATAAAAATAATAAAATGAATATATATTCATTATTATATACAAATATATTGTAAATAACCATAGTGATCAGGTCCTGTTACATAACCCCTTATAACACCCGCATAAGACCGAAGATTAAGGTGTGTGATGGTTACAGACTCTTGGGGTGGATCGAATAAAATTTTTCGGGTGATAATATCTATCAACTTCCACTTCTCTTGTAGGTGGTCCGGATCGAGCTTAATATATAAAATCTTGATTAGGGCTTGGTCAAGAGAGAATCCAAAATATGAAACCTCCTTTTTGAGCTCTAACAAATGGGCTTCTTATATGGCATGTATACTGGATGAGTCTCTCACTTCCTTTGTCTGAGTAAATTGGATTTGTTAAAGCCCTATATTTATACTAATCATGTGATCACTATTAAACATATATATTAGAAAGGGTCACAATTAGTAATAGTATTTTAAAATCCAAAAACATA
Organism: Viscum album; assembly: GCA_963277665.1. Classification (NCBI taxonomy): domain Eukaryota; kingdom Viridiplantae; phylum Streptophyta; class Magnoliopsida; order Santalales; family Viscaceae; genus Viscum; species Viscum album. The sequence continues at coordinate 560,288,975 of OY728132.1, read as the reverse complement.
AAACCAAATAATTTTACATTTTATATAAAAATTTTACATAAAGAAAAATTTAATTAGATCAAGAGGGATTTCCACTAATTAATGTTTTGGTCGTTACAATCTCCCCCCCTTAAAATATTTTCCATATAATTATTTTTCCATGATAAAATAGGTTTGGGTAACTCTTATTAATTATTTCATATGATTCCCATGTCACATCTTCAAATTTGTGGTTTCGCCACAACACCTTGATGAGTGGAATTGTCTTATTTCTTAAAACTTTTTCTCTACGATCTATGATCTTCACTGGTTTCTCCTCATTCGAAAGATCATCCTCTAACTGCACCACCTCTGAAGAGAGTACATGTGAAGGGTCTGGTATGTACTTCCTTAGGATGAATACATAAAATAAATCATCTACTTGGGCCATGGTAGGTGGATGTGCTAGTCGATATGCCACAACCCCGAAAGGATCAAGAATCTCAAAGGGGATGATGTACCTTGGACTTAACTTCCCTTTCTTTCCAAACCAGATTAACTTCTTCCATAAAGATATGCTTAGAAATAGGATGTCTCCAACATTAAAATCGAGGTCTCGTTCATGATTATCTGCATAACTCTTCTATCGACTCTAGGATACCTTAATATGCTGCTGAATGGTTTTCACTTTCCCCAGCATTTCATTGACCATTTTTGGTCCAAGAAACTTATTCTCACTGACCTCATCCCAACACGCCAGTGTTCTGCACCTTTTACCATAAATGGCTTCATATGGTGAAGTTTGGAATCTCAAGTTGAAACTGTTATTATATGAGAACTCAACCCTAGGAAGATGGTGATCACATCATTCAATAAAGTCAATTGAGCACGCTATCAACATGTCCTCAAGTGTTTGGATAGTCCACTCAGATTGGCCATCAGTTTGAGGATAATAGGTTGTACTAAAGATCAGTTCAATATTCAAAGCATGTTGAAGACTCTTCCAAAACAAAGTGGTGAATCATGGATCTCGACTAGACATAATAGATAGTGGTACTCCATGCAGCCTTACCACTTCCCAGATATATATCTGTGCTAGTTGATCCAATGAGAAATCCTCCCAAATAACAATGAAGTGTGCAACCTTTGTAAGATGCTCCAAAACAACCTAGACTTCATTATTTACATTGGATGTCTTCAGAAGTCCGGTGATAAAGTCTATGGTGACGTTCTCCCATTTCCATGCTGGTATGGGAAATGGTTTCATCATCCCCTTAGGCATCTACCTCTTTACCTTCACTTTCTTACACACCAGGAACTTTTATTGTTACTCAGCGATATCCTTCTTCATATTATCCCACCAATAATGCTCTCAAGGATCTCAATACATCTATGTGTTTCCTGGGTGAATAGAAAAATATGAACTATGTGCATCATCCAAATGTTCCTTCTTCAGCTCCAGATATGATAGAACACATAGTATTTTCCCAAATCTTAAAATTCCTTCTCCATTAACATTAAAATCTGAAGATTTCCTTTTTCTGGTAGCTTCGACTTTTTCTGGAATTCCCACATCTTCCTTTTAATCATTTTTTAACATTTCCAAAAGTGATGGTTGAGCAATAATTTGGAAAAGGATTGATGATATTCCCTTCTTTATCATTCATATGTCCATCTTCATCAAATAATGGAATATTGGATTCTTTTAAATTATCATTAATGATATAATAGTTGGATCCTTTCTACTTATGGAATATACCACCTTGTTCGCTTTCCCATGGTGGTAATGGATTGAGAATTCATAGTCTTTGATCAGATCTAACCATATTTTTTACGCATTTTCAACTCATTCTGTGTGAATATATACTTGAGGCTTTTGTGGTACGTTTATATTTCACACTTCTCCCTAATGCTGCCACATTTTCAAAGAGATGATAACTACAACCAACTCCAGGTCATGTGTTGGATAGTTCTGTTCATGAAAATTCAATTGCCTTGAAGCATAGGAAATGACTTAATCATTTTGAATCAACACACATCCCTTGACCTTCTTCTAAGTATCACTAAATGCCACAAAAATTTCTCTACTTTTGGGTCATGTGAGCATGAGTGCAGTGATAACCCTCCTTTTCAACTCCTTGAATATTTTCTTCATTCATAAGTCCATGAAAACTTTACTCCCTTCCGAGTTAGCTGGGTAAGAGGGTCAGAAAATTGTGAGAAATTTCTCACAAACTGTCGATAATATCACGCTAACCCCCAAAAGCTACGAATATCCGTTACCGATTTTGTCCTTGGACATCCCTCAATTGCATCTATTTTGTAGGGATCCATAGAAATCTCATTGCTTGTGATGATAGGGTCCAAGAATGAGTCCTCTTTCAACCAGAACTCACACTAGCTATACTTTTCATAGAGCTTCTCCTTCAATATGGTCTTTAGTATAGTTCTTAGATACTCTGCATGATCCTCATTGGTTTTAGAGTATATTAGAATATCATCTATAAAGACCACCATAAATTTTTCAAGGTAGTCTCTAAATACTCTATTCATCAAGTCCATCAAGATTCTTGTAGAATTAGTGAGTCTGAAAGTCATTACTATGAATTCATAGACCCATATCTTATACAAAAAGTAGTCTTGTGGATATCGTCCTTCTTCACCTTTACTTGATAATATCCCAACCGCAAATCCACCCTAGAGAAGTATTGTACTCCACACATCTGATTGAACAAGTCATCAATTCGTGGGAGAGGATACTACCTATTTATTGTGATTTTGTTGACCTCACGATAATCGATCTAAAGGCTCATTGACCCATCCTTCTTCTTTAGGAAGAGGTATCGTGCACCCCATGGTGAAGCACTTGAGTTTATAAAACCTTTATCCAGATTCTCATGTAGTTGTTTCTTTAGCTACTCAAGCTCCACAACAACCATTCTATATAGAGTCATTGATATTGGAAACTTCCTAGGTATAAGATCAATTTATAATTCAACATATCTTCTATAAGGAAGACTAGGTAATTCATCGGGAAACACTTCAGTGAATTCCCTCACTATAAGCATGTCATCTACGATGGTTTCCTCCTTAGACTCAGTCATGTGAGCCAGATACACATGCTCATAAGACATTAATATCCTCACTTAAGATGATGGAGCTAAAAAAGTCTAACCTTACTCCTTGCACTTGTAATGAATCAGGGGTCGATTCTCCACATGGAGAGTGATTTCAATCTCACAAAAATTTATGTTATCTCTATATAAGGAAAGCCAATCCATGCCAAGAATTGCATCAAATTATACTAGAGGGAATTTGATGAGGTTATCCAGGAAATTCAATCCAAAGATTATGATAGTGGAGGAGTTATATTCATGGGATTAAATGATTACCCCATTTGTCTTACTCACTAACATCTTTACTCCCATTATTTGTGATGGTTCAAGAATTGTTCTACTAAACTTTGGAGATATAATAGAATGTGAAGAACCTGAATCAAGAAATTTTGTTCACTATTATGGAATGAATAACTAGCATTCCTTTCACCACTTCGTTGTTGGGGTTCACATTGGTAGTAGTGATGGAAAAAGCTCTCCCTTTTTGCCTTGGAGCTTGTTGGTTGCCTCTTAAAACCCTTGGCTTAGGGCACCGATTTGAAGAAAGCCCTACTTATTTGTAGTCGTAGCAATGAACAAAACATTGAGGTTCCAATGGATCATTCCTATCCTCTGTTGCAGCCATGGATTTTTCTTGATGGAAATTAGCAGTTAGGTTCCCTTCGCTTCTACACCTAAAGAATTTCCTCATACCCTTTAGGAAATGTTTAGGGTGATTCTGTCCACACCTTTGGAATGTGGGGTGATGGATATTTTTAGCACTATTGGATTTATCCATCAGACTGCCAGCATTTAAGTCCAACATATGCTTCTTATCCACATGATACCCCTGAGATTCTTTGATCACCATTTCAACCATGACGGCACATCAGAAAATTTCCTCATTGTTTTCAAAGTCACGGCTTACAAGTGATTTCCGCAGGCTAGGTTTCAGTCCACCTAAGAAGCAATCAACCTTGCATTTGGGGGTAACGACAATGCCGGAAGAATATCGTGCAATCCTTGTGAATTTTTCCTCACACACTCCAATAGATTCGTCGTCATTTTTCTTATGGTCAAGGAAGTCCCTTTCTATCTTAAGCTAGAGGGTGCATGGAAAATATTTATCGATAAACATCTTCTGGAAATCCTTCCATTCCACACCTCAATCTCCCCCTCAGGCTTCATGTTTTTGATCAACGTCCACCATTGATCAGATTAAACCTCTATATGATAAGCTTCCAGGAGAACATTCTATTGTTCAGAACATTGAAGGATGGATAAGAGCTTTTCAATGTAGTTGATCTATTGTTTAGCGAAGGAGGGATCCGATGATCCATTAAAAGTAGGAGGCCATTGTCTCATGAATCTCTCGATAGTGACTTGTTGTTTATTAGGGATAGATTAACATTATTCTTAACCCATGTTTCTATTCAAATCTTGATTTGGATGAGAGAGAATCATGACAAATTTCGTGATTCCAGCTCCCATTGGATTAGACATCCCATTAGTATAGTCATCACATTAATCTTCGCATCGGTTGTTAGCCCAAGTCCTCTTATTTCCCGACATTGGCTACAATAAAAATAATGTTTGGGGTAAAACATTAATGGTAATCCAAGGAAAAAACTGATGAATTATAAATAACTTTAATTTCCTTAACATATGAATCTATTGGCTTCTATCTATATTATCCATGATCTACTTTCTCACATATATTCTTAGGGAATTTTTTTGTCTACTTATAATGGTTCATACAATGATTATGAAATTTCCAAAGCATATCCCCTGGGGGTGTCATAACCAAGAGTGGAGTAAGGCCTATTTCCATGCACCAGTTCTCATTTGATTCTAGCTCAATGTGTTGTTTTCGGGTTTTATCCCAACGATACATCTGTTCTAGAGCCACTTCTACCTACTAATATCCAGACAGGGATGTATTTGCTTGATAAACCACTTACTCAATACTCACAGAAACATAGAGATTTACTTATTATACTTAGTCTTGTATCTAAAGATTTACTAGGGTTTTATAATCCTAATACCAAAAATAAATAAACCAATCCTCTGATACCAACTATGACAAACCTGATTTTATTACACAATTAGACATGATTTATTAAATAAAAATCACTTGATACAACATATAAGATCGATATGTATAGTGTATTTAGGGAGTAGGATCATTACATAACAACTTAAAACATGAAATACAACATCTTTATTGAAAACATCGTTTACATGACCACGACATTCCCTCGTACATAGCATTGCATGGGATAACCCGAGGACATGCCGAAGATAAGGGTGAGCTATAAATCCCAGTAAGGGAATAATCCTGCAATAACATGAGGAATAAAAATACATGTTAGAAAATATGAATATCAATAGATAACAAGAGAAGAATAAACATAAAGGCATGATAAAACGTTATAATCATAACATGGAAATGTGGCAACAACACTTATCATGGAATTTACATGACCCATGGCTCATTGCACATGGAGCATGAGAAAACCCTAATTTTACATGAAGCACGAGTAAACCCTCATTGCACTTGAATTAGCATTATTAAACACCCATTTCACATGACGTATCATGATACTGTAATTTACCCAATGCATTGGAGTTCTATAAGGGAGCACCCTTCTTAAACATTTTATTTCATGCATAAGTGTGCCACACAGATCATAAAACATTGAATCATTCGACATAATATTCTATTCCACAATAAAATAATGTCGAATAAATACATAAAAATATTTAATCAATATGTAAATTTTCATAAAGGTGAATACACTTGACAGAGAAATGGGCATGGAATTCACTACACAATGACTTTGGCTTGGAATGTGCGGTGTAATTTCGGCAGCATAATGGCGTGACACAAGAATTCATAAAAAAAGTTGATGAGAGAGAAAGGGGTGTCTCATAAAACTTACATGAAATGGGAAGTAAGGGGTTCTTATAGATACATGTCCCAACAATTTTAATTGAATTTAGATTCATGATTCAAAATAATTTCTTGAGTGGAAGTGAGGAGAGACAAATTTCGTTTAAAATTTCAGCATAGTAATGAGTTTACATGGGTTGCATTAATTGAGTGAGAAAGGGGTCTCCGATAATTAAAATATAAATAGAGAAGTATGTTGTAGGTGTGAAACCGTACCCTACCATTTATAATTAAAATTAAAAGGGCATAACAACATTCAAAAAATTGGACAAAAATGAGAAAGGAAGAAAAACCCTTACTTGGATGTGTGCTTCCAAAGGCTTGAGAGAGGCTTGAGAGAGGCTTCTTGGGAGCCTGAGGCACCTTGGAAGGATTCTAGAGAGATGAGGGAATAGTTTCGACGATCTACAAAGGCGTTGTGTTATATGGAAGTGGGATCTTTGGTGGGTTTATATAGGAAAGGTGAGGGAATTCTTTATTATTTAGGTTCGGGACACCTCACATTAAACTAATCTAAACCACACACCAGATCATGTTTTTTGGAAAAGGGAAGTGGAAAACAATATTTTATAAGGCCAAAGTCAGAAATTCTTAAAATAATGGGGTCTCTTATGTCTAGGTGATCCACACTCCCAAGGAAAACAATTTAAAAAGACAAAATGTTTAATAAGCCTTGAAGGGTCCACTAAAGAATTGTAAAATAAATAAATAAACCCAATGTCACAATATTTAAATGGTAAAACATATATTGGCTGAACATAAAGATTATTTTATTTTATTACATCACCATTGGGTCATTATGATGTCATAAAACACATTTTATATTTAAACGGTATTAAATTTATAGCCAAAGATTTGATTGTCTCATAAAATTATGAAAAATTTCCCATTTGATAAATTTGACATCCAGATTACGGAAATAATATTCATTTGATCTGAATAATTTTCTAAATATGTTAATTTTCACTTTTAAAATAAAAACTAACATTTATCAAAAACTCATGGGTTTTGATAAAAATGGCTTTCAAACCATAATAAAAATTACAATTACATTCATAAAATTATACAATAATTTATATTTAATGAAAATTAATTTAATAATAATTATATTATTTTATTGAAATATTACTTAATTCAAAAATCCATTATTTCATCCAAATAGATTTCTTTATTGAACTATATCTAAAAATACTATTTGAGATTTAAAAAATATTAACAAGGTAACAATAATATAAAGAAAGTATATTAATTATTATATATAAATATAATTTACATAATCTTACTGCTAAGGTCTGGTTACATAACCCCTTATAATACCCGCATAAAACCGAAGAGTAAGGTGTGTGATGGTGACATAATCTTGGGGTGGGTCGGATAACATTTCTCCGGTGGTAATCTCTATCAACTTCCACTTCTCTCATAGGCATTCCCAGTCGAGCTTAAAATATTCAAGCTCATCTTGGGCTGGGACAAGAGTGAAGCCAAAAGATGAATCCTCCTTTTCGGGCTCTGACAAATGGCCTTTGAATGGGGCACGCCTATGGGATGAAGCCATCGCTTCCATTTTCTGAGTAAATTGGATTTGTTAAAGCCCTATATTTATACTAATCATCTGATCACTGTTCAATGACTACATTAAAAAAAGTCATAATTTGTCATAGTATTTTAAAATCTGAAAATATAAAGCCAAATAATTTGACCTTTTATATAAAAATTTTATATAAAGATACATTTAATTAGATCAAGAGAGATTTTCATTAATGAAAGTTTGGGTTGTTACATCTAAGGTTTGAGAATGAATGTGATAAAACTGGATAAAATTATAGCATTCAAAAGAGAACATCCTTGGGTTGTAAGAACCATGGGAGGCAAGAGTTCATACATAAAATTGGAAGTTGTATGTTTAGTACTCATTAATATCATCTGGTGTGTACTTTTATTTAATAATATATATAATTTTAATCATAAATGTTATTTTATTAGTCATATTGGTAGTTGAGAAGCCCATTATTAATGATTTATTTGATTAAAAGTGGATATACAATGACCTGGTCACTAGAGATATTACTAGTGGCCGACAGTGTTAGATAATGTTTTGTACTATTCGTCATAGTTTTAAAAGTATCTAAATATAATATTTTTAAATTTTCAATTATAAAATCCATTTGAATGATTCATGTGTGGTTTAAAATTCTCACACACATGATGTGATTTAGGCCATGAATGAGGTTCAAGACACCATTGTAGTACGGTCTAATTAAGAATCATGGATGAATCGACTTAGTAAGGATTTTAGAAAGGATGATTATTTTGTATCAATTATTTATTGATGCTTGGAAGTTATTATGGTACAAATTAATTATCACCACATATATTGTTGGGAGATTTTGGATAGTTTTCATCATCTCTATAGAGTATGAGTACAATATATGAGTTTTGGATGAGGTTATAGTGACCCTATGTACTTAGAAGAAGATATTTGTCGATATCATGATTAAATACTGTTGGAGCAGCGTCGAACATATGAGCATTAACAATGGTAGATGACGGATTATATGTGATACTTGGAGGAGGGTTTAGGTATGGATTTCCCTCTTTAACAACCCCCAGATGAACCTCCCCCAACCCCATTATATACATATTTTTTTACACATTAATTTTGATAAACATTTGAATGAATTTATTTCCTGGTATATTTTTATTAATTCAAGTATTTATAGTTTTATATATTGTGTTTTATTTAAATTATTGTGAGGTTTATTTCTATATATATTTTCAATAAAAATATTTTCTTTTTTTAATAAATTATTATATTATTTTAATGGTTTAATAAATAATTTTTTTTTATTTTTTTTTATTTTTTTTAAAATATTAAATTTTTTAATTATATATATATATCAGTTTTTTATTTAATTTGAAATGGGTTTGACACCCCTTGGAAATTAATTTTTTGACAAGGGGGGATCAATCCCATTGCAAATGCAGAAATATATATACATATATATAACCAGAAAAAGTTTTGTTGTAATGGAAGCAACAACCATTGTAAAATATCATTATTTGCAATATCCCATTTCAAAAACTATTTTTTCATGTTCATTTTCATATATAGGACATTTACGAAGAACACTCATAAAAATGACTACATTTTATGATAACTCCCCAAAAATGACCCATCACAAATATTGCAATTTCTAGTAGTGTATCACCTAATCACTTATGTTATATAAATAGAATTGTATGGGTATGAAATTTTCTACCCCCTTAATTGTTTATTTTTATTTATCATTTTATATGTTTTGGGGTTTTACATATGGTTTCGTGGGAGAATGGTTGAAATTAAAATGATATTTCTTCTTGAACGTATACATTTTAGCAGGATGGTGTGCATACTCTATGGTTGGTTCGAATTCCCTATGATGAAATTTAATGGATTGGGGTGTAATTATTGAGAGAAATAAATATAAAATATTATGTGGGGTTTTGATGGTTATAACATCATTATTTTGGATGTATCATAAGGGGTGTTGGTCATGTATTTCCTATGAGTGTTCTTTCATAAGGGGTTGTTATTAGGTTTTTAGCTATATCTTGAAAAATAATTATATTATAAGCCATTATATATCACAATAAAATTGTGTTGAATTATTCTTTTTTTTTATTAAAGGTGTTTCACATTAATGATTAGGAGGTTGAGTTCCTCCTCTCCATATTTTTTGGATTCATCATAACGTGGAGGTTTTGTTGTGTTAAGAATTTTCATGTCATTTAAGGATTATAAAATTAAGACTTAGTAATATTAATCATGTAAAAAACTTACTCATTCATATCAAATTTATAGGAGATGACATATATTTGTTGAGTCACCAAGAGGATCAATCTGAAATTATATTAAACATGATATAACCAACTGGTCACATTATGACACATTCCACCACATCATGGTTCATTTCACCCAAATGTTATGTATAAATTAAAATTGTGTGATTCATTTGGATTGATCTCAAAATTTTCTCTTAAAACGAAGATTAATAAGTGAATTATATATTCCATATTTGGATACTGTTTTAATGGATCTTCAAGGAATTTATTTGGAGGCCATTTCTCCATCAATATAAGGTTCCCTTATAAAATATTATCCTTCCATCTTTCTGTATCTTAATCCAAGAATTATGTTAGTAGTTTTTTTCATGGTTTTTTTGATTATTGTGGATATCATGGTGGTGAATACTATAATATTGATCCATGTCATATTCTCATTGATTTGATGGCACCGAGATAATGTTCATTCAACGAGGTATTACTGAAGTGTATTGAGTTATCTAATTTCTTTCACATTTCCTATATCCATGAAAAATATGTTTCTTAAATTTTTTTGAAACCGTTATAGTTTTCCTTATTAACCATAAATCCGTCAATTATTTGTTCACTGAAATTATGATGATTAATACCCCTAATGTTACACCCTACAAACATGGTTTCCATCACATTATTTGATTCAAAGCCTCTAATAGAATCCCATAACATGTGACTCCTTAAGACATACTAAATATTGGTAAACTACTACATTTAAAAACTATATAGTTTACATATATCATATTATGTTCGTAATATTCCTATATGATTTGTGTATATGCTTTGGCCCAGAGGAAGTAGTTGTTATTTTAATTATATAATTCAATATCAATGTCTTCCCTCATGTTCAATCATATTTTTTTTTGATTGAAGGGGATGTCATATATTTCAATATCCTAAAATTACAAGATTAATTTTGAATTATTTTGTTATTGTTTTATTAAAATTTAAATCTTAGTATAGTATTATTATTCTAGGATAATATTTTAATTATTAAATCATTACCAACATATAACCATGATTTAATGATGAATATGGTATGTTAATTAATTCAAAGAAATATGTAACTCCAGATATATGACATATTTAAATGTTTTATTAATTATAATTTTGTATAAAACTTATTTTTCTTAGTTTAAGAATGTATTACATAGTTTATAAAAGTATTTTTGATGATTTGATACACTCACAAGTGACATATGGTTCGGGGGAACCATTTTCTATTGTAAAATGGTGAAATGGGTTTTTATTTACATATACATTGTATGGAGAAACTATATAGCTTAACCATGTGTCCCCATTTGGGTTTTTAGGATATAACATGGTTTATGTGTGGTATGTGAAAATAATGCAGCCACACTATGTAGCCGTTGATGTTTTTGGTAAATTTTAATCATATGTTTAACACCCAGATAACCGAACCACGCATTAAAACCATGAACAAGTTTAATGTTCCCCAAAAATTTTATTTTTAACCTATTATATCATAGAAAAACATTTTCATTTACTCATTATTGGGATATTTCTCTTTATATCTCACATGGAATATTTTCTGTTTTCTTTTCACTCTAGAGTTCACTCACTTGTATTCATAGATAGTTTTGGCCACTGATTGATGGTAATAATGTTCTAAATCATTATACGAACTAATCTTATTATTTTAACTTAATAAAACCCCAATTCTAAAGATTTCATGCTGGTATATTGTGGTTGTATTTTATTTCTAGGATTATTTTTGGAGCCATTATTGGTGGGTTGTTATAGCCTAAATATAGGATTATGTTTTTTGAATTCATATCAAATTTAATGTGTATGGTAAGTGGATTCATTTTCACTCTAATTTTATTAAAACATCGATATTTATTTCATTAAAATTTTAATTCATACCATTATTTTGGATAAATGATTTGTAAAATCATTATAAATAATAATTTTGGGGAAATTTTGTTTAAAAAAGTTGTTTGGAAACTTCGCGTAACATGTTTGATAAAATTAATATATAAATATTAGAAATTAAAATAATGAATTTATTATTTAATTAATATCGTTTTTATATAGAGTTATTGTGAATGTGTTTGTGTGTATCTGTTCACTCATTGAATTGATGAATCCTATATTTTGGAATGTTCTTTTAGAAAATAATTCTTAGTGTGTGATCATGAATCATATGAATGGGGACTTAATTTAGTTACAATTTGCAGTTGTTCTAGTATTTATAGAGATTATGAGTCCCTGCTATATGTTTACATTATAAAATGGTTTTGTGGTTTTATTGAGATAATTGTCTATTCTAGGAGTCTTGTTATAATGGGAGATTCATTAGGTGGTTACTTAGAACCATAAATTTTATGTTTTGGTGTAATCCATTAGTAAATATCAAGAAATGGGTGTTTGATTTGTGCTTTGGGTAAGTGGTTAAAATAAATTTGAAAAAACAAATGGAACTTTGGGTTGGGATATTGATATGGTTTATATTGTCTTACCAAATTTATTCATGTTAATATTTTTATATATATAATTTAATCTATTGTGTTCATGTTAGAATTTGTTGCATGGGTAGAATATATGGGATTTCCAATTGAATTTATATAATCAACCCCTACAGATTATTCGAGGTGTGTATGTGGTTCCTCATTGACCTAATGTGTGTAAGATACAGTCTTAATACATTCCTAGAAATAAATGTGGATGCTATGGATTAGTATGGAGGTTGGATCAAGAAGGTAGAAATGATGTAGAACAAGAGAGACTATTACGACTATTACATTTTCATTCATTATAAATCATACACTTCCAAAAAAATTTATAAAGAATAAATATTTTTTAAATAGAATTTTCAAAGTATTTTTCCATTATTTATTATTAATTACAAATGAATTTCTTAAATCTAAAATGATAATAAATCTGTAGTTAAAGAGAAAAGGTCCTAATATTATAATATCTAACTTATTTTATCATTATAATGTAAATTTCAACATGTCCCAAAGATATTTTTTTATATTCAATAATTTAACGCTATTATATTCTAGAAATTCTATGAAGTAGTAAAAAATTCAATTCCTATTATATTTTGAATAAAAATATTTAAAAGTGACTTTGTGCATAATATTTATCATATGGAAAAGTTGATGTGTTATATTTTGAGAAAAAGGATTAGAAAAGTAAAAAAATAGAGTATTCTCCTAAGGTATGGTTGATGATCTATGTAAGAGTTTTTTTAGTATAAAATTACAAAATATAGTAACCAAATCAGAGTCAAAAATATAAGAGTTTCTACATAGGGGTTAGTATTATTTAAATATATTTATATGTTATGAGATCAGGAATATTATCTTAGGGTTAAATCATATGATAATCTCTCACTTACGAAAGGATCTAAAAATTAGTCTTATATCAATGAGTTATGTAATAGGCATTTATAGGTCACCATCATTGGGGTGACAAAGATTTAAGAGGTATTCTAAGATGAAATTATGGAAAATTAATGAATCTATATTGATCATATGACATTGAAATTAATGAATAGATATCTAAAAATAAAAGCACTCAGCCTAAAAATAATTTTTTATTCCACTGGTCTACCGCAATCAAGTAATTGATCCTTATGAGTGGATATGGTGGGATGTAATTATGAGTACATATTATTCCAAAAACCAACCCTAAGAGGATCTAGTGCCTTTAAGAAATATAAGTTGAAGTTATTGAATAATACAGATGTTAAGGACTAAAACACACAAGGAATCATACTACCCCAATAGACCATTACACACAACTACTGGAGAATAAATGTATGAATCCTCCACATATAGAAGATAAATCCTACAACAGATGATGGATTTAGATAATTATTTAACTTTTATTTATGGGGATTAGATTCACTCAAGAATCTAGTAGATCAATTAATCAATCAAAATCTAATGTTACTTGATTTTTTTCGTTTATGAAACTTCTCTCTAATGGTGTATCCAAAAACCAATAATGTTCAATGAAAATTGATTTTCCCCACCCATTTTAATAATTTTTGTATTATTTTTTAATTATATTATAAACTATTTTATTTAAATTATTTTACATATTAGAAAATTTTAATTTCTCTATGAATTAATATTCTTTGTCTCAACTTTAGGTTTGTACACGTAGTACCATAGGACCAAATTCATTACCCATGAAGTATAGGGAATTTAGGTTGTATTTAGTTGTATAGAATGATAAATGATTAATATGATAGGAATGTGTAAGGAATGAAATGATTTTTTATTTATCAATTCAATACAATATTACATGGTGAAAGTGATTAGCTAATATCAAAAAGGATATGAGATAGAATGTATGAGATTTATTTTGAATGAATAATTTTTTCATAGGTAAGTGATGATATATATGTGGTCAACTAAATACATTTAAAACATAATTTATGTACCATTGATTATATTCTCAAACATACAATTTTTATAAAAAATGACACTAATAAACATAACTGATCATAGTAAAAACACACTAATTGAAAAAAGAAAAGCCAAATACCATTATTTAATTAAAAAATATTTGTTTTGAAAATTTGTTATTTGCAAGGCCCATGATATTATCTGAATCTTCCCATATCCAATGTCACATAGACCAGATAGTATTATATTTCATTTTTTCCATTATTTTAATTTTTAAATTCAGGAAAATGTATAGTCAGGATCACCATATTAAAATTGATAAGAAAGATTAAATAAATTTTCTATTACGAATCAAAAAATTATGATTCACAGAACAAGTGAAATAGATGTTTTTTTCAAAATCCCCTTGACAGGCCTTCCATATCATGCATCCTCTTCTTCATCCAAATATTCATTATTATATAAATACATTTGAGATAATATTTATAATCTAAATTTAACAATCAGATATATATATATATATATGAACTTAATTTCAATATTATTATTCAAATGATAAAACCAACAAATAGATATGCTTTTGGATTAAAAACATAAATAATCTAACTATTTCTTATGATTCATGGCTTGGTAGGATTGTACCAAAATCAGTATATGAATTATTTTTTGGATGTGTGTAATGGATTCAAAACAACATAGTTATAATAGGTTAGATAATTTTGAATTATTTCCCCTTATGAAATTTGTGATCTTATTAAAATGGATGTAAAGTCTAGGGCTTAGAGAAGTTACCTACAGGGATTAACTAAAGTGGGCCTTCCCCCAAATATCTTTTCTATCTAAATTTTTTATTACAATGATATAGAATCATAATATAATTTATAATCTATATATATATATATTATTTTTGGTTTTTGGAAACTGTATAATAGAGTAAATTCATCTTTCCATGATCAACCTTTTAAATTTCATCATACCAGCGCTTCCTTTTTGTAATACCAAATGAAAATTAATAGGAACAAATGTATTTCATCATTAAAATGAGAACTGATTAATAAATATCTGGTGTAAATCTAGTGTAATAATGTATAGGATCTCTTATAACACTCAACAATTTGGTATCTAGTCTACAACTGTAGGATTATATGAGATAAAAGGTTCAAATATCCATTAAATTAAACTAATATTAATGAACTAAAATAAAATACAATATATTTAACATAGAAAATGGTATTTAATACTTACAAATTAAAACCTAATGATAATTCTAGTTATATGAACCCCTGAAGATCATCACATATATATTTCATCAATTAAAATTTACATTAATATTTTGATTCAATGTACCAAATGAAATACCAATAAAAACTTCTGAGAATACAAGTATAGTAGGACTACTATACAATTAAATGTAGTTTTAGATTCACGTATCCCACATGGATTCCCTTGTAATAAATATTTCAATTGTTTTATTAACCATTACAATTACAATGGAATAACCCTCAACCATCAAAAAGATACTAAACTCACAGAATGACGTAATATCCCTCAAATAAATACATACATATATAGTTAGTGCAGTTTCAATGTATCCAGTAATCAATCCTTATAAATAAATTATTTCTGATGACAAATTTTAGAGTTAACTTTTGAAAAATAACTTATTCATTGAAGAAAGTTATAAATCATGTATCAAGTTTGATTCATACATAAATAAATTCAAACCATAAGGCTAATGTAATTTTTTTCATATTTAATAAGTTGTAGGGTAGTTATGGATTGTTAATATCCTCTACTATAAGGTGAATGTGTACATGGAATGCTAAATGAATATGAAAAAGTTGATTGATTAGAGAAATATGTTTAGGTTACAATAGAAATAATAATAGTAATAAAAAATATCAATATTTAAAATACTAATGTAGAGGATCATCTTTTATTCCAACCTCCATTCCCTTCTTGAACTTCTACATCAAGGAACGTTAAGGAAAAATGCCTATAATAAGAGGTATAAGATACATTCACGAAATTGAAATCCAATACCTAGGTTACGGATATAATAAATTATATCCCTCGGTATATGAAATTCAACAAGGATATGTGTAATATTAAGAAACAACTCTAAGAAGTTGAATAGGTATGTCATCAATGAAATGTTCCAATGCCAGTAAATCAATATATACCTATAAAATGTAAAAACCTCAATATTTTTAATAACCCAGGTAGCATAGGGGAGATTTAATTTATGAATACATTATTTAATTTAAGATATTAATTTAATATTAGGCATTGATAAAAGTACTCATACTTATACAAAACCCAACCTAATCCAACTAGAGTTTTCGCGGAACTACATCAAATAGCCGCTACAAAATGAGTAAGATTTTTGGAGGACGACTGAGTGTGAGTGAAATGATTGTTATTCGAATATAATATTTATAAATTGAAAATGTTAGAGAATTATGGTATATCACATTCTCCTAAAATATTAGGTAGAATATTTTTGATAACTTCATTGATCATAATAAATTATGATAATGGAACATATTCAATGGATTTTGTAGTAGGCACTTTTAATTTCAATATTCTGGAATCAATGAAATAACCTCGTAAAGAATATATCTTTATACTATCTCAATATAAAATATACTTTTGATATAATGATGAAATATAAATTATAGAAAAAATAACTTATCTATAAGATTCCATTGAATCAACAAACCTCTTTAATTATTATGTTATAAAATAAATTAATCCTAAAATTAAATATGAAGAGTTATCAGTTTGAGGAGATATGTGAAAATTATTTTTATGTTCTCATTAATTATTTTCTCATACTTATAATTGTAACATACAGATCTTAGGCATGGAAAACACTATGTTGGAACCATTTTGGAATAAATAGCTGAACAAGTATATAAATTCCTTCCATCAAATAGAAAATTTTCATTTATTATATAAAATAAGAAACATACAATCCAAATTTCAAACAATTAGTCACCTAATGGTGAACAAAATTATTTAATAATTTTAAAATAGAATATTAGGTCATAAGTTGGTTATTTTTAAGATCAATTAAAATTAGTTCCCCAATCATTGTACATAGGATCCTCTAAAAATATAGTTTAAAGTAATCATAAATGCTTATAAAAGGTTAAACCCATCATTTCTAAAAGTTGTGAAAATGAAAATTTAATGAGTATTAGATGAGTGTATCATATACCCAATTTTACACTCATATATGTTTTATTTTTTTAGATTTTAAAAAAATAATTTAATACACAATGATCAAAATGAATAAAATTTACTAGTAAACACTTTGTTCCAAAATAGTTAGAGGTATTTTTTTGTTTATATAAATATCATCCATTTTATCTGAAAAAACATTATAGATAGCCATATTGAATATCAAATGTTATAATGACTAAATGGGAAGTGTCAATATCTTTTACTTCATAGATATTCTAAATAATTTCAGTTCCACATATAATTAAAAGAATAATAAGAAACCCAATTAACATATCCCTTAAGAAATGTTTAATATTTTAGGATTCCTTTTCAGTTTTATAATTACACTGTTACTTTCAAATAATTCATTGCAATATTTTTTTTCATGTTTTACTAGAATCATCCTTGACATATTTCTTGTCAACATTACAAATTATGGGGCCTATTTTTAAATATGTCTTGAAAATATAGGAATATTTTTATTAATATAATATTAAAAAATAGTTAAAATTTTAAATTATTTCATTTTATTACCTATAATGGTTATATTATGAGCCACTAAATTTAAAATGATGGAATTGAGGTGGAAACTACCATGGTTTATTTAACATTCGAAATATTTATAGAAAAATATATTTCAATATTTATTTTTATTTATGAATAAGATATTAATTTTACATTATAGGGGATTTATTTCCTAATAGTGTACTTGACATACAATAATGGGTTTTTCTGAAATCTAACATTGCAGACAACATTGATTTATACAGAAAAATAATAAAATAATAATAATATTTTAATTGGTAGTTAATGTGTAGCTTTTATATTGGTAGGAATAAACATAAATAACTAAAATATAATTAAACATTATTGTTACTGTTTTTTACATTTATCAAATAAATTATAGATTCATAAAATGATAATGAATCCATTTTAAGCATAAAATATTCAAATATTTTTAAAATGTCTTTTTACAGCATTTTGATAGTGAACCCTTTTTAAATCTATTTTTTTAACTTTTTTATGGTCTATTTGATAGTATAAACTTCTTATTAATATATGGGACAATAATATTTACATTAGTTGAAATTATATTATATTTCTGATAAAATCCATTTTTTAATGAATAGTGAAAAATATTGCATTTTAATTAAAAAACTGCCTTTTCATATAATTTAATTATATATTTATATTTTCCTTTTAATTGGTTTTAAATTGTAAGTGGATTATTTTTAATCCTTTAATCCAATTTTGTTCATTGTATGTAAATTCCCAATGAAATTATACATAAACACATGTCAGTCTTTTGATAGTTTTTACATCATAAAAACCATATATTTGATTTTGACTACAAGAATTTGTTTTAAATTATTTTGTTCCAATTATATTTTTTAATTGTGAATAACAAATTCCATATTTTCCTTCAGAAGGTACAAATAGTGAAAATAGGTACCTTTGTTTTGGATATTATGACTAGTAACTTCAGTAATTATTTTTAATTACCATCGTTAAAAGATAAATCTGGTAAATAAAGGTAAAAAAAATAATATTTAAATAATATAAAAACCCCTAAAAAATGTTCTAATCCTTCTAGACATGAGATTTCCGTCCATGAGTACTGTTGGGTCAATTTTAGGACCCCATGGAGAAACTTGGGTGTGATAATGACGTGTTATAAAAATCAAATTAATGTAAATAGAAATATAACAAACACATGTATCTTTTTTCTAAACATTATTTTTAATGTGGGATTATATAATTCATAAAATTGAAAGTAAATTTTAATTATATTGTTAAAAATATTTATTAGATCATAAAAATTTATTTATAATATTTAGATATAAAATAGATAAATTTATTTATAACACAATGATGATGTAATGATCACATTTTAATGAAATATTCATGATAAATGATATTATAAATATTAAAATAAGTTTAATTTAAACATTTTAATTAAATAAATTAACTTTTTTTATTATTTATACATTTTATATTTGAGTTAATGTTTTTTTAATTAATCAAGTTGTTATGACTTTAAGAAATCAATTACTAAATAGTGTCAAAATTGACATAAATGATTTTTTAAGCCAAATATTTATTTATTAAATGATATAATAGTAATAAAAATATAATATTTGGCATAATAACTTATATAATGTTATAAATTTCTTTAATAATCCATTTTAGGTTTTCTTTGCATTTTCTAGTAATGAACATTAGCCTTATAGTGTCAAAATACAAGAAGACATGATAAGAGTTAATTTAATTAACTAAGGGTTAGTGCCAAAGGATAGGGTAATATTTGAGATCTAAACTTTTCAAAAACCAACTGGTTAAAAAGGTTTACACCATTTTTCATATTATCCAAGAAATATATCACCTTGGGTCTATTATAATTGGAAAGTAAATTTATAATAAATAAATATTTCAAAACATTTTTAAAGATCCCCTCCTCACTCATATAAAACACCATCACCTCTACCCCCTTACTGACACCACATATACCCCTTGGATCACCCAACATCTACTCATGTAAGATCCCAATATACCTACATTCATCCTATAAGTGTTACCGTGGGTATAATGAAAAAATAATTGAATCCTTCTGGATCAAATCAAAAGGAGTTACCTGATTTAGAGATAACAACTTCTCTCAAGCTCCTTTCATTTAACTTTTCTTATGTAACCCCCTAACATCCCTTTATTAAATTATTTCACTACAAAAGCAGTAAAATAAATATACTATAATGTTGTTATGTTATGTTTTTGACCTAATGACACATAGAAAATCGATCTTAGAGATATAGAACATACAATTTATGTGTACGGTGAGCTATTGCCTCACGAAACGATGATTGTTCAATTTTCTCCATACACCTCTCATAGTGACCATTATGATCGCAATGTATTAATAGATGATATATTTTAAATTTATTTTTTTTCTATTATTTTTTATTTTTTATTTATAAAATACCTTTATGCTTTCCAAATTGTGTAAATATGATAATTTCATTTGAGGAAGTGGGGATTACTAAAACGACATGACTTGTTCCCGCTATACATGGAACATATAAAGGAAGGTTTTATAAAACCTATGAGACATACATGACCTGAATGTTATACTGGTATTATAATATACATTTATATCATTCGATTATTTTTCTTTTAATGATAAAAAGAAATGAAAGTAGCATTCATGCATATGTATAGTATACCGTCTCCATGAACAGTGCATTTCATTTCATATAACCAAATATTATGGATATTATAAGTACATATATACTAGATATATCTAATATTTAAATCATGAATAATATTTTTGATATTATTTATTTTTTACTGCGTGGAAAATTTACATCAAAACATGTTCATTTTCTACTGATATACCAGAAAATAGATATAGTGTTACATATGAACATAAATAATTATGAAATTTTTATAACATGGTAATAATTTATATAAAAGGAATTATAAAGAAGAAAATTGTTCTAAAAAAATATAAATTAACCAAATTTTATTATTCAGGGACATATTGATTATAAGTGGCAAGTCGAACTCATGGTAAGAGAAATATTAACTCAATCTCTATTCATTGAGATAAATTTCCCCATAATTGGTTTTTTTCAAAGAATATGTCGGAAGGACCATTGAATTTTTTACACTGAGTATCCACCTTAATTGGGTGAATTTTTATTTTCATACATAACAATGTCATTGGTTAATATTTAATCTAATGATATTTTCTTTGTAAGGTACTTCGTCTCTATATCCTTTCATTGAGGCATAATTTGATAATATTGACCACCATATTTTATATGATGTATAATAAACCCCATTTACTATTAATTTTAAGGGAATATTATTTTTTATAAATCATTTACTAAATGACAAATAATGTTTTTAACTTATGTGGCAAAAATTAATTCTCCACTTCCATAACGGTTATTTGATATTTGATGTCTTATATAATCCTTAATATTTTTAAAATGAAAGGAAATCCCATATTCTCTTTTTAGGAGTTTTGTTATTGAAAATTATATTTAGAGTAGATTTACGATTTCAATATCATGAAACAATTTCATGTGATTGCAAATAAAATTTTATGGGTGAAATGTTGATTATTGGAATCTTTTACATGATAAATTTATATAACGGTACATGTACATTTTACATGTTGTTATATGATAAACCAAAGATTGATAGTTACATGATAAAATAATGAGTGGTGGTTTCAAGATAATCCAAGGATCAGTGGTTGAGTTTAAAACTCCAATGCATTGGGTATGGAAATTATTCATATGTATATTTCATTTTGTGTTTTGTGTGGAAATTGACAATATTGTTATTAAATTTATGAATGTTTATATCCCAAGTTGCATTTATTTGTTATATTTTTTTCATCTATGGGATATATGGTAATATTTTGGTCACAAAAAGGGTATGAAATGAGCTTATATTCTATGACATTTTTTGCAACTTCTTAAAGGTGAAAAGTATTAATTTGTAATAAAGTAATTATGGTTTATATGTTTTTTCAAGAATAATAGTTTTCATTTTCTATGTATTCCTTCAGAATAATTTTATGATCATCTGGTTTTTTGAAATGTTTCTCATAGAAATTCAATAAAAATAAAGTCAAGGATTATATCAAGGAAAAACCATACTATTTATACATGAAACAAACAATGATTGTTTTTAAAAAAATTTTGTTTTACGAAAAACAAATTGATTGTGAGTGTAAGTGTCTACATGTAATATTTATGTTGTTATGTATGAGTTATGACCTATTTCTCTGAATCTATTAAGATGAAAAGATCCACAATGTGATTAAATGTCAAATTATTGAATTAACTCATGATTATGTAATTTTTAAATATGAGGCGTTATAGTTGGTATCACAGGTTGGTTAAGATAACATTAATGGATATCATATTAGTTATGTATAAGTTAAAAGAAATATATAACCATAATGGTTCATATATTAAAAAGATTCATAGTTATTTTAGAAAACATTTAATGATTTTGAGATAACATTGATCAGTATATCTTAGTGTTTATCATCATCATATGATATTATATTGTGATTTTACAGATATACACACACTAACATTTTTTTAGTAAATCACTGGATCTAGGAGGCACTACAGTGAAAATTGATGTGATGAAAACTATGGTGGTTTTTGAATATGAAACTAAATGAAATGGGAGATATAACAATAGCTGTTGTGGTTATTCTAAACTAACAATAAAAAGTCATGATATACCACTTGAACCATGGTGTTTTTTTAAGTTATTATATATGCGAGAAACAAATCCTTTTGTATGTTCAACTAAAATCATAATGGAATGTATATTCAAAAACCTATGTGTGAAAGAAGAATTAAATAAAAATGATGGAAAATCCTTGATAGGGTATCATGAAGATTGGTAATTGAATAAGAATTCTAAATATAATAGACTAAATAGTTTTATTAGATTGTTTTATGATGAAATGTTTAAAAGTATTAATGCTCTTATGATCATGGGATTAGTCTGGAAGACTTTTTCTAGTTTGTGTAACCCTGTTGTTTTTTATGTGAAAATTTTATTTGAGGAAGAATTATCTTTTAATTTTTGGACACAATTATAAATAAAAGGATAACCTTTATAAGATCTTTGATTGTGAGGTTATTATCCGATATTACATTTTGGGATGAAAATTGAAGGGAATGAGATAAAATTTTAGATATAAATATTTTATTGTTATTTTTGATGATTTTATCTAATTTGGGGAATGATAATTGAATTATATTGCATTAAAAAGGGACAGCCCACAGAAAAGGTGACAACCCAACACCTTTGAAATGGATGTGGTGATCGAACCCGCAACAGAAGTGAGACAAATCTTTATCACCTACCAGTGGCCTACGTGAATTCCCAGGTTAGAATGGATTTTCCTTTTAGTTAAACAAGATAATGGATTAAGAATATTTTGATCTTTGTAACTTTTGTTTCATCAAATGTATATCCTGGGTATTGATATATGATTTGGGGTATTAGTGATAAATGTTATACTCGGAGACATTGACTATTTTGGTATCCCTTTTTGATAATGATAAATAGAATAATATGAAATTTTATTTTGAGGAATAAATGTTGAATTATGTTTTTTGGGATAATTATATGATTTATTTATGGACTTATGGGAGTTTGTGATATTTGAGGAAATAATTAACCTATCATAGAGAATATGTTATTTTGGAAATAAATTTTTGGTATGATCTATTAAGAGTGGATGCTGTCATATATGGATAAATTTTAAATTATCATAGATAAATATGTTATCAAAACCTTCTCAAATTTGGGTTTCAAATGTAGTTATGATTGGTTTTGAAGAATTATATGGACAATTATTTATTGAATGGACTGTATTAGACTTTTGGTATTAATGTTGAATTTTAGAGATAAAAAATTGTCTTATTCTATAAATGGTTATTATTTTTAAGGTATTATCTTGTCTTATCGTAGACAATTTGGTTTTGGTTAATGTTTCATGTCAGGAATAATAGATACTTAATCTTTTGTGTATTATATAATTCTCCAAAAGCTAATTATAGTACTTCATTTGTTACCAAGTCATCTTCAAAACACTTTATTTCAAGAAATGATGAGTCAGTGGTTGAAATTTATAAAAGGATGAAATTATATTTGAATAGTATACATGTTTCATTATGATCTTAGTTATGATCATAAATAAATTCTTCAACATTTTAAAAATTACTATAAAATAAAAAAATTGATTGATTAATTTTCCTACTGCAAAATCAAATATTATTTTACCCATCATAGGATTATGTTTTTCTAATTGTAAAATAACCACATATCATATTTTCTATCCCTCTCAATCAAACAAAGATTGTTGGTTTTTCTTCCATATCCATGTTTTCCTACATGGAATCCCAGTATGTGTTATCTCAGGTGACCATTGTACTTATCATTCAATATATTAAAGTTGTAGTTTTATTGACTCTGTTTTCAATGTGGGATTTTCAATGAAGTTACCAAGTCAAAATTTAAAATTGCGTGGTTGAAATTTCCAATATGGGGGAGGATGAAACATCCCATGTATTTATATAATAATACATATTCATATATATTAATATTGATGAATAATATATTAATTTTACATTATTGGGGAAACATTGTCTGATAGAGTACTTGATACGCAAAAACACGTTTCTAAGAAATCTTACATTCCATACAACATTGAGTTATACCGAAAGATTACAAAATAATAATATTTATATTCTAAATGGAAGTTAATTCCTAGCCATTGTATTATTATGAATTAATATAACTAACTATAATATGATTAAAAAATTTTGTTAAATGTTTTTTATAATTATTCACTAAATTATTGAGGCTCAAAAAGAGAATAAATTCATTTCTCAACATAAAGTACTCTAATATTTTTAAAAGATCATTTTACCACCTTTTGATGGAGAAACCTTCTTAAATATTTTTTTTAAAATTATACATGTTTTATTTGGAAAAATAAACTTAATATATAAAATAGGTACATCAAAATTCGAATTGGTTGGAATTTTGATATTTTTCAAATAAAATACATATTTTAATTAATAGTGAAAAATACTTCATATTCATTCAAAACTATATTTTCATTTCAATTATTTATAAAAAACTATATTCTATTTAACTGGTTTAAAAGTTCAATTGGATTAATTGTTTATAATTTAATCCAATATTTTTTATTGGAAGTAATTTCCCATTGAAATTGGACATAAACACTTGTCAATCTTTTGATAGTTTTTACTACTTAAAAAACCACTTATTTTGGTTTTGACAATGGGTATAAATTTTAAATAAATTATTTCAAATTAATTGTTTTGAATTTTGAAAATGGATTCAATATT
Organism: Viscum album; assembly: GCA_963277665.1. Lineage (NCBI taxonomy): Eukaryota > Viridiplantae > Streptophyta > Magnoliopsida > Santalales > Viscaceae > Viscum > Viscum album. Next base: position 560,263,585 of record OY728132.1, on the reverse strand, counting down.
TGGAATTATAAATACCAAATTGTGTAAATAGGTACCTTTTATTTCCGTACAATAATAATAATAACATCAGTAATTATTTTTATTTACAATGGTTAAAGGGAAAATCATGTAAATGAGGGTAAAAATATTATTATCATAATATGAAACTACCACAACACTTATAATAATCCAATTTTATGAGATATGTCCAACCACTAGCATACTTGGGTAAATTTTAAGACCACGTGGATCGGCTTGGGTGTGATAATGACGTGTTATAATAATTAATTTCACGTAAATAGAAATGTAACATAAATATGAAACTTTTTAATAAAAGAATTATAATTTTGGTTTATATAATTTATCAATTTGACTATAAATATTCATTATAAATTTAAAAAAATTTCATACACATTGTTATGTTATTTATAATTTTTAGACATAAAATAAATATACATATTTATGACATAATGATGATAAGTGGTTACCTTATTAATAAAAGATTACATGTAGTGATATTATAAATATGAAAATAAATGAAATTTTAAAATTTGGATTCCATATATGAATTTATAGGATTATTTTGACAATTTATATTCATGTTATTGTAGTTTTTTCAAATGAATTTAATTTTGATGACTAACAAAAATCATTTATAAATAGTGTCAAAATTTACCTAAATGCTTTTTTTAAAACAAATACAATTGTATTAAATGATATAATAGTAATTATGATATAATATTAGGTCAAATAACATATATAATGTAATAAATGTCATTAATGATTTACTTGAGGTTTTCTTGGTATTTAATTGTAACTACATTAACCATATAGTGTAAAAATATAATAAGACATGGTAAGAGTTTATTTATTTAACTAAGGGTTAATATAAAAAGATAAAGTTTAATTTGTGATATAAACATGTCTAAAACAAATTTGTTGATATTATTTTGACACATCATTATCTTATCCTATAAATCTATCACTTTGCATCCATTATAATTCTGTAATCAATTTATCATAAAATAATATTTCAAGACATTCCTAAAGTATGCCTTCTCGCTATTATAAAAGGCCTCCACCTCTACCCACATACTCACGCCACTCAATCCATTTGTCTCTCCCAAATTCTACTAAAATAAGCATCCAACATCCCAATCTTCAGCCTTTAAGCCTTACCTTGGGAATATGTAAACTCATGGAATCTAGATTGCTCAAATCAAAAGGAGTTACCTGATTTAGAGGCAATGTTTTCCCTCAACCTCCTTTCAGTTATTTTTCCTCATCCAACCCCCTAACATCTGTTTATTCCATTATTTTATAAGAAAAAGTATACTAAATATACTATAATGTTGTTATCCTAATATTTTTAAATACACTTTCATACACCTCCATTTAATGGATATAGAACACACTATTTCTGTGTACAATGAACTACAACCTCACGAAATGAGGATTGATCAATTGTCTCCAAACACCTATCATGGTCACTATTATGATGGAACTATATTTATATATGATTAATATTATATTTATATTGTCTCTATGTCTCTTTAATTTTTATATATAACATATGTTTATGATTTCCATGTTGTTTAAATACGATTATTTCATTTGAGGAAGTGTGGACTACCGCCCCCTCAAAGCGATGTGGCTCGTGACCACTATACATGGAAAGTATACAAGATGACCTTATTAAAACTATGAGATATAAATGACATAAATAGAGTACTTGAATTTTAATATATTTTTTAATATGAAAAAAAATTAATGTAGAGTTCATGTATACATATATCCTATTGTCTCCATAAATGGTGAATTTAATATATCAAAATATTATGGATATTATAAATATTTATATATACTAGATATATATGATATTTAAATCATGAATAATATTCTGGAGATGATGGAATTTTGACTTCAAAGACAATTTACATCAAAATAAGTACATTTTCGACCCATGTACTGAATATCGACAAAACGTCTGATATGAACATAAATATTTATGTAAATTTTAATAAGTGGTAATAATTCATATAAAATGAATAATAAAACATAAAAAGGATCTCATGAAGGTAGAAATTAACCGATTTTTATTATTTAGGAACATAACTATTGTACATAGATGAGTCAAACTAATGGTATGACAAATAATAACTCAATCTCTATTCATTGAGCTAAATATCAATGTCGTTAGTTAGGTTTTTTGAAGATTATGTGTGAATGACCTCTAACTATTTTAAAGAGAATATCCACTTTTATTCGGTGGATTTTTGTTTTCACAAATAACAATGTCATTTAATTGTTTTTGATATAATAATATGATCATTGTAAAGGACTTCATCTCAATCTCCTTTCATTGAGTCATATTTTGATAATATACACCACTTTATTTTATACATTGAATAAAAAACCCTTTTGACTTTTAATTCCAATGGAATCAATTTTCTATGAATCATTTTACTAAAAAAATTAAGGAAGGTATTCAACATATGTTTTGACAACAACTTCTCTTCCACTATAAGCATTATTTGATATTTGGATTCCTATATAATCCTTAATGTTTTTAGAAGGAAGAGAAATACCATATTCTATTTTGGGATTTTTCGGTATGGAAAATTATTTTGGAAGTGGATTTACTAATTAAATATCTTGAAACAATTTATTATGATTGAAAAGGAAATTTTATGAGTGAAATGTTATTAATTGAAATCTTTTACATGTTATAATTATATAATGACACTTATACATTTTATGGGTGGTTACCTGATAAACCAATGTTGGGTGGTTCTATGAAAACCAAATACGGTTGGTTCCATGATAAACCAAAGATGGGTGGTTCCAATATAATTTAAGACAGGTGGTTATGTTATAACCTCCAATGGATTTGGTATTGAAGTCGGTCGTATGACTATTGAATTTAGTGATATGTGTTGAAGTCGGATGTATGGTTATTCTATTTGAGTATGTTTCTGTTCCAAGTTACCTTTACAAGTTATATGTTTCTTTCATTGTGCCTTATGGTAATATTTTAGTTACAATAATAGTAAGAAGTGAGATTATATTCAATGAAGTGTTTTTTATACTTCTTAATGGTGAAAAGTGTTACATTATGATAAAGTATTCATGGGTTACATGTTTTCTCAAGTCTAACAGTTTTCATTATTTATGTATCTCGTATTGTACTTTTTATTCTCATCCCAAATATTGAAATGTTTTCACCGGACTTAATAATGAATAGAGTACATGATTTGATAAAGGAAATGTTGTTCTATTTAAACATTAAATGAGCCCTATTTCTTTAAAAAAAATAGTTTTAGGAAAAAATTGGATACTGAGAAGAAGTGTCTACTTGTAATATTTATGTTTTTTATATATGAATAATTTTCCAATTATTTAATACTATAAATATTAAAATATCCTCGATGTGATTAAAAGTATAATTATTGACTTTTCTCAATATTATGTTAGGTTTAAGGTCAGGGACTTATAGAATTTATCATTTCCACAATACATTATTCCAACCGTATGAAAAATGTTAGATCATTTTTTCTTCATGATGGATTTTGTAGAGGTTTTATTAGTGACTATAGAAAATTTTAATAGCTCTGAAAAAAACTAATAAAAAAGGATACTGATTTTATATTTGATGAAAATCATTAGTAATATTTTGATAAGATCAACAAGTGACTAAATGAAACCCCTTTAATTTGACCATCAACCTGGGATATACCCTTTTTAATGATGTTTGAAACCTATAATAATGAAGTAAGTGTAGTGGTATCACAAAATAATAAGGGAAATTCATATTTCATTGTTTACAATTCAGTCACGCTGGAATAAACATTGATTAAAAATATTACAACACTAATGGGGTTTTTTATATTTCTTTATCATTGGATAAAAATCATTCAATTTTTTTTTGTGGAGTAATGAGACCATTCTTGATTACCATATAGATCCTAAATAAAAGAAAACACTTATGTTATAAATTCATTGACTGGTAAGGTTGATGTTACTACTAAATGAATCAAATATAGTGATTATGTAAAATGGGGGTTATGTGAAACTTGTTGCATATCACATAAATAGATTTCCCCACACTACTGGGATTGAACCTCTCAATGAAGGAACCTTCAATGATTCCCTCTTTTGCCATATTCTTTATGAAATAAGAAATTTGTACTTGTATACAGTTATTGTAAACTACATAGTCACGTTGAAATTAATTATATTTTATGTATAAATTTCTTCGATGAAAATATAAATCAATACACTCTATTAGAGAAGACATGTACTTTTGGAAAAACATTATTAACCATGTGATTCAAATTTATATACCAGAAGAAGTGTAGATCACTGTACTAAATAATTTTTATACTCATTCATGTGGATTCAACATTTGACTTCACATAATAGGTCGGGTGGCATTAGAAGAATATTTTTTAAACATAAATTTTTTAATAAATCCTTTCAATTTTAAAAAGCTTTTAAGATGTGTCAATACATTAGTGAAATTTATTTAGGATAATAAATTACCTAATAAATTCATATATTTTTAAATGTAATCAGTATATATTTCATGGGATCATTTTTATTTATTATTTACATTCAAAATTTTAGTTATATGTAAAAAATAATTCAAATTGGATTGAGGTATAATGTACGAAAACTGATATCATTTTCTTGTTGACCTATAACAAGAATCCCACTAGTTTGTGATAATAAATAACATGGAGTTTAGTAAGGATGGAGAAAATTGTGTAATCTAAAAGGTAGATATAGAAGATGTGAGGATAATAATATATGAATATTCCATGTTCATCAAGGAAAACACTATAATGATGTATTTTGTACTAATTGAAATAAATCTTTTTAAAATTGTTGATATTGTACCACTATTATCTATTATGATAAAACACATTCTTAGTATGCTTTATTTAAAATGAAAAAAGCATTTATTAAGGATAATAATTTATCAATTGGTGTATTTGTGATTAGGTGAGATGAATCCCAAAAAAATTATCTTGTATTAAAATAAATTGATTAATTTTCAATATTGTTTTTGAAAATATAAAATGATTTAGACTATTATCCCCTATACTAAATATTAATAACAAACTCTAAGTTTATCTAATAAGGTAACAGTATCCTAGATACTGAATATTAGATGAATACTTTAAATTGATACTTTTTTGTGGGAATTATCTAGAATTACTCAGAAGAGGATGTGTGTGGGAAAGAAAAAAGTATTTCATGATGTATATATTTTTCATGTTTTCTTTGTATATCCTTTTTCATATGGAAAACTAAAACAAAAACAAAAATGATTTTTTTTGAATTCAAACCCCTATAGAAGTGAATAAATAAATATACAATAGTGATAACCAATGAAAATTGAATATATTAGACTTGTTCATGAATTTAGAAAGGAAAACAATATAGTGAAATAAAAATTATAACATGAGGGAACATGACCTATACAATTACACATGGTTAATATGCACACTATGACTGATGTTCACCAAATTGAGCCTCGATATGTTACATATGGAGAGATATTCTAAACCATAGAAAAATAAGTGGATAGTAGCTAGTATAAAATAATTTTTGACCCAATATAAGCACATGGGTGTGTGATTTAGACATTAATTAAGAGTTATAGCGACCTAAAAGGCGACTTCTTAAGATTTTATTTTTTTAAGTAACTATTAAAACTAGTCATGTATGTGTTTTCTATATTAGGATGGTTTTGATCAACATTCATCTACACATATCTAGTAAATGACTTCCAAAGATATGGCTATGTAAAATCAAAAAAGTTGTAATTAAAATTTTTTATTATTTTTTTGGTATATTTTGAACATTATGAATATAGTGTATATTATATATATATATATGAATTTAATATTGGAAGTATTAGTGATGTGTGATAAAGATAAATTCAAATAAGAAGAATAATATGGGGAATATTTAGGATAATGTCGCATTTTTTAAAACAAAATTATATAAACAATATTCTGTTTACAACTATAAAACTACAACAATTATTAAGAGGGAATGAAAAACTGTTGTTCATAAAGAATAATTTTTTTTTATTTGTGGTTGAGTGATAAAGACACAACTTTTCAAAAAAAATTTATTTTTTGTGATCCTCATTTTTAACTGCCATCCATTTCAAATAATATTTTTAAATATGTATATTTTACTAAATTATAAATTAAATGGAAAATAAGGTGAATGATATCTTTTCAAACATTATCACATTGATATAAATTTTTATATGAACTCCACAAATTTAAATATATTCCATGATTTTGGAATATGAGGTCTAGAAAAGGGTTAAACTAGTAAAAAGATTAAAATCTTATATGATTCTGGATTATTAACTGAAATTTACTTAAATGCATAATATTTGTCAGTTGGAGAATTTGTTTTATAACATTAAAATCTAAGATGATTTTAAAATGAATATATTATGATTCATATAATTTTTGATTTTTGATTCACATTAGATATTACTGTTGAGAAAAATAATCAATAATAGAGTCACCCACATGAGATTTAATAATGAAAGGGATAATACATATGATATAGTAGATTGCAAATGTTTTACAAAATTGGTTCACATACATTTCACATAATTGTGTTAGATCATATAAATCAATAATATACTAATCCATAGAGGAATGATTGAACTGTCTAAGAGAGACATATGATTTTAACATGTGATTCCCTGATATCTATGTCGAAAAGATATTTCTTTTTCATCTAAGATGAAATTATATAAAATTAATTTAACAATAAATAAAATATTATAACGAAATTACTATTTTTAATTAGTAATATAAACTACATTTCCTTAAAAATAATATAATTTTTCATCTATTGATCCCAAATCAAGTAAGATTCTTTTTATTATTCCATGTGGAAAACAACCAAAAAACTTTGATAATTAGATATGATGGGAATTCATTATGAATCATGGTGATTCATGAAATTCTCATTTATTTGATCCAAACCATTCATATTATAACCTTAGAGGTCATCAATGAAGTTATGATATGGTCACTAAATCGAATCAGTACTTATAACACATCAAGAAAACTAAACCTTTAAAAATAGAAGAGAAATAATTGATGACATATATATGAGGGAGAATGATTCTATAGATTATTAAATACTTAAATAATTTTTTTACATTAATAAAAATATAAATGATTTCATAGATAGAGATTTGTATCAGTCAATCGATACTAAGAAAAATCTACTCGTGGTTTTATTTAACTTATTTAATTTAGGTAATTTCTCTATAGTGTTGGAATAATAAACCCATAGTGGATGATGAAATGATATTATCACCTTTAAAAATAAAAAATCATGCGATTAATTTTAAATTATAATCCTTATTATTTATTTGTAGGTGTTTGATTTCATAGAAAATATGAGGTTTCACTTTTTATTTTTATTTTTATTCATATTCCATTTTTCTAGATTGCACACCCCATACACATGGACTAACTTTGTTTCCCAGAAATTATAGTGTGGTGAGATTGTTGTTAAGATGTGATCAATATGTTAGTTTTAGGATGTTGCAAATAGTATCAGTTGGTATGGTCTCTCATTTGGGATTATGTGTATAGATATAGGATTTGTCTAAACCAGAAATATAGAGTAGAAAATTTACATGTATTCCAATTTATATTAAAGACCAATTTACCTAGGTGGCCAATGTATGAATTGGGTTGTTAACCACTTCTATGCATGTTTTCACCAATTAAACAAGGGTTTAACTAGTGAGAGTTGAGCTTCATGGAATAATAAAAATACATTGGCCTAGTATAATGTTATTCAAATGATATGGTGTTTGATATTAATATGTATATTTGGACATGAAAACCTTGTTTCCAATATTTTATTGTCCCATTAGATGAAGTTTTGAGTTTATAATAAATTATTTCATGAATAAGGAAAATAAATAGTTTAATTTTAGGATATTTGTTTCTTTTTTATAATAATGAACTTTGATTTTTTTTTAAAATTTACTTAAATGGAATGATTATATATATATATATATATATTTTTAAAACTCCCATATTATTTACTAAAATATAAAACTAGTTTTTTATTAAGACATGAATAATTAATGACACTTCATGGACATAATTTATTAAATGATTATGGAATCCTTAATATTTTGAAAATATGTTGACAATTTCACAATGATCACATAAATACATATTTATATGCTTACTTATACTGTGAAATAATCCCACTCTCTGGCGGTACATGTTTTATGGCTGGATTTGGTATTTTTACAAAACAATTTAACAATGTTATACCATATTTTCTTCTGAATAAATATTTTTTATGGTGATATGGTTATGAATTATATTTTATATTTCATTATGAAAATATGATATTATTTTTTATAAAAGGGGGATTTTAAAGAGTCATGTATATCTATATGTAGATACTACATAGAAGTAGATTTTTTTTCAAACATTTTTTGAAAATTCCGATATTCCATGTATGATTTGTGATATTCAAATTTCAGAACTTGCACACGAATCCCTGAAAGAAAATTGAAATGTTAATTGAGAATCTATTGCATGTTTTTGAACAATTAAGTAATTTCAATAAAGTAGTTTTTTTTTATTTCTCGAATAATGGTAGGGATCTTGAGGATTTAGTAATTTGTTCTCATTATTTTTCATAATACAATGGTTTTTAGGCTATTGAAAAGTGATTTATATTCTACATGAACTAAATTTAAGGAGTAACTTGTAGTGAAGTCTATTCTCAATGGTAATAAACATAATTTTGAATGATATGTTTTCGATGATCCTTTTCATATTTAAAATTATCTTAATCACTTTAATAAATGGAGCGTTGTGTTTGATTTAGAGTATAATTAATGATTAAAATTAGCTATATCTTAATATAATTTAGAAAATAGTTGATTTCATGGAGGAAGTTTAGTTCACTATAGTGTTTTAACTTATATTCCACTAAAAGTCATTGACTATAGGTTGTTATTGAAGAAACATCCATCCAAATATCAAATATAGTTTTTGAGGAAAAAATTATACATGGTGATATAAATTTTTTTGTAAGGAATAAATTTAGTTATTATGGAATAATAATAGTTCATGAAACAAGTTTCAACAAATAATACACTATTTTATAATATGAATTTCATCCCTTGGAAAACATTAATGCTTTATGGAATTATAGCATATGTTTTAAAAAAATAATGGTAATTAAAATCAACGAAGAAATATTCTGGGGTGCGTTGTGTTAACATCAGTTAAGAAGGTAGTGATCATTAAAAGTCTTAATGGATACAAAATAAAAGAAACAATGATCCCACTACATGCTTTGAAATAATAGATAAAGTAAATACAAAATATTTTGACTAGAGGGAAAGATATGAGAATTGAGTTAAAGTGGTTATTGATGAAATTGAAAAAAAAAGAAATGAATCAGACCACAAAAATTATTTTGAGTCTTAAAAACAATAATGTCATCAGAACTTAATGGGAATTTCATTTCAAGTATAATAATGGATATAAGGTGTTTTGAAACAAAGAATGGCCCATGTTCAGGGGATACTCCCATATAGTGGTGGACATAATTTTATTAATCTTGGTAATATTAGTGAAAATGACATTCATTATTTTATAGATGGAATCCATGTTAGTTCATCTCAATGAGGGATTGGAAGAAGAATTGTATTTCTAACATCCTTGATTTTCCAAATCTATGTATACGAGAAAATATGTTTTCATTTGAAGAGTGTTTTTATGTATTGAAATATGAACAAGGAACACAGTATTCCTGACATGATAAGTATTTTATGAAACTAATTTTACAACATGGTTGAGTTGATTACAATCTTTATTTTAGTCATGTGAGTAATAAAAGGACGATGGTGCTAGTGTATGTTAATGAATTAATGTATGTTTTATCATAAAAAGTGTATTCTAATGTTTTTTTTCATATTTCATGAAATAAAAGATTGAAATGTACGTGATTTGGTTAATGGTTTTTATGGGAATTAATATTATATAATGAATACATGGAATATTAATTTATCAATAAAAACATTTTACTATGGTTTTTAGAAAATACTGTCTGTAATATTATAATGAAATGAATAATATTATTATTATATTATTGAAATTTTTAATGGATGAAAATGTAAATGTGTAAAATTTCATAGAATATAAATATATAATTTGAAACTCATTTATCATAACATCAAAATGACATAAATATTATTCATTATTCAAAATTTTATTATATCAATGTAATTTCAAGGACCATTAATATTAGTGAAAAATTTTCATTATTAAATCAATGGAATAACATATTTCCTTTTTAGTGAAATTCAAAATCATGGTTCAGAGAAAAGTGAGTTTCAATGTCTTTTTATCAATATTCCAATATCTTATGGAGGTTTATGTTTGTTGAAAATATAAGAAATTATTGTGAGAAGAGAATGTTCTTTAATAAACTGGGATAAGATGGTTTCTTAAGATGGAATGATTACAAAACTAGTATTTCATTCAAAAAATTTGAATAAATATTTCATATATAAGAATGTAAGACTTTCCCTTAGAATTTTCAAATGATTCTACAATGTTCATAAAATTTTATAATGTCTTGAAATTTTTTATGATCGAATTAAGGTTTCTACACATTTCATTAAGTTTGAAAAATACATGATGGAGTACAATTAAACTAGTTTTAATTTCATGAATAAACTATTTGTAAGGAATATTTCTTTGATTCATTATAAAAACAAACTATTGACAACAAGAAAATACTAATTAGAGAAACCTAACCAGATGATGTTTTGGGAGATGATTGTATTATAAAATGATTCTTTGTGAATTATCAGAATCTATGTTTTTATACATTAAAATATGTTAAATTGAAATAACATAAAATTATTTTATATAAACTTCATTTAACAATTTTTTATGATGATTATAAAAAATACATAATATATTGAAAATATAACATAACATTTGAGATGAACATCTGATTGAATTCTTGTCATATATTATGAAAAAAGAATAATAATCATATTACAATGAAGAATGACTTATATAAATTTTTATTACTTTCTAGGATATGATGTTAGAATTAATCTCTATGAAAATATAGATGATAAGATTTTAGTTATGATGTTTGAATAAGTGTCTGTATAAATATTAGCACATGTGGTTTTTTCCTTATAAATATTGAGAAACATAGACCTAATGATGAATGATCATACAAAGAGATTTGTGATTGTTTTTCAATATGAGATGTATTTTTGATGATTCATTGTGTATATGATTCATATAATAATCCATAAAATAGAGATATAATGATCTAGATGGATTATTTATTACCAATTCCCTATAAAAAATCAGTTGAATGAATCTTAGGAAAGGAGTGATGTTTGGTTTTTAGAAAACCATAGATGAACCTTGTGCACTTATTAATTCATTAGATGAAATTCCATCAAGAAAAGATTTCATGATACCATTGAATAAAATTTAATTGTTACCAAAAAATGAATCTAAAGCTACTCAATCTAAATCGATTTTATTGTTGTGTTAAAAGATGTTTGTTGAAGTTACATAACAATAAGGTTGTGCTAATTAGAATAATGTCCTATAATTAAAATGATGATTCATGATCATTATAGAAATATTTAAATGTATCCATTGAATTTAAAATGCGAAGGACATATGAAATATGAGTTTCGATGAGTGGGAATGTGAAATGTGTTTACGACATTTCAAACATACGGGGAACCTTTATAAAGGGGTGAATGTAAGATTACACTACACAATATTTAATCATAAAATTTTTGAAAACCAGCTAGTTTTTTAATGGGATGAGAATATAATGAACGTTTACATTCTGAAAATTGATGAGATACCAGAGAAATCTCCATCAGAAGGACTAACATCTGATGGAGAAGAAGTTGTAATCTTCTAATTAACATTCTACTGAGTCAATGGAGGGTGTAGATTAGAAAAGGAATAATTCAACAATATTATGTCCATTATATGAATCTATTATATTAATATCTATGAAAATATCATGGTGTAGTTAAAAAAACATTATATGAATAATTTATGATGAATTCCATTAGACAGTAGTTTCTATAAGGAATTAATATCAAAATATTTTCAGAGGTTTTTTTCAATGATGTTAAAAAAATAGAAAAAGAACATATACTGGTCTAGCAATGGTCAAGAGGATGTTTTAATAAAATCATAATCATACGTTTATTTTTTAAAATAAATAATATTGTGCTTAGGTGTTGTTGAACATGAATAATTTATATAAAGGTAAATAATATTTTGAAGTGGATTAAAAAATAAATAGAAGAAATGATTAACTATAATGGGTTATAACCCATTATTGAAATGTATTTTTGTTGTAGGGATATAATATATGGTGACTTTAGTGGACATTGTCATGATTTTTGCTGATTATAACCAGCTATGAAGTATGATCTAATTTCTAGGGGTAGATTTAATATTGAAAGGAGTACAAATACATGGGGATAAAAATAGTTATTGTTTGTGTCTTTTAATTATAGAATTCTTTTAAAAAATATTCCGTATTTGGTAGGGATAAATATATGGAATGGATTAATTACTTCTTCTAAACCTTTTTAAAATTTTCTGATTCTCTATAATTATACATATTTCATATGTTTGATAAAGAAGATATTTATTTTATAATATGTCAAAACACTATCATGGTTTTAATAGATCAGAACGTTTCTTTTATTGTTTAATAAAAATTCATATAAATCAAATGGTGGGTACTACATTACACCCAGACCCTGTTAGTGATATCGTAAATTGATTTAATGAAACATAAATTATAATTGGGTTGATGTCTTCCTATAACTGTCCAAACTATGGGAACGGTGAATTTAAATTTAGTGACCAATAGGTGGTTTGTGTTTTTTGATGGTAGAAACTATCACAGTCAGATGCATTAGATGTTAATTTTTTGTATATCTTGGTCTTAGGTTTTTATATTTAGAAACTATGGTAATTCCTACCATTAATTCAACTGTTTTGAATACAATAGGTATAAGTAATTTATAATTGAATGTAAATGCCAAAAATTATAGGATGATAGATCTTATAGAATTTTTTGTTAAATGATTACGTGGCTTCCAATAGCTATAACAATGTAAATATAAAATAGATTTATGTATGAAGGTAATGATTTAGTTAAGTAAGAAAACATAAAAATATAGAGATGTAGATGTTAACATAATATTATGGTTATTGAAAAACATATTTATTATTACTCTACAAGTTTAAATGAAATTATGGGCAATAATAGATTATTTAGTGGGAAGGTGTATCATTCTCGTACAATCATTAAACTAATTTTAATCAAATTAAATTGTTAAGAATTAAATGTATAATATTTTTAATATAAACAAGATCTATCAATGGAGGAAATTATTAATATTATTATGACATATGAGATGAGAAAAACACTATTTTTCATTAAAATGTATATGAATGAAATTTCCTACAATGATATGTTATAAGTGATAACATATATAATAATGTTATGTCACGACCCATCCTCATGGCCTGTGTCGTGACTACCCCAAGCCAACCTTCCATAGGCCAGGGGCTGGTGACTAGCACCAAAGGCGTAAATCGTTAAGCTGGGAAGGGATTGCATTTATAAAAGTAAAGAAACAAAATAGAGTACACAAAAATAAGTAAACACTATGTAAAAATAAATACAATAGATTATGATGGAAAGTAAATGGGCCAGTATACAAACCCAACTGAATAACAAGTACAAGTAAAAAGGGACAAATAACTAAATGTAAAGAAAAGGTCATGCATCACCCTCTGGGGATTCCTACCTAAAGGGTGGGTACAGATGACCACCTCAGCACTCACGTCCATCAGTCTCCTCCGTGTGCTGACTCGTCCCAAGGTTTACCTCCGGGTATTGTCCAGTCATGGAACTCCCGACCTCTGTCAGCGTTGTCTGTCATCTGCATCCAACACAACGTGGTGCGGGCATGACCCTTGTAGTGGTGAGTATAATGATACTCACTAGGGACCCCGACACCCACAAGGTCTCACAATATCCACTAAGGATAAACAAAATAATAAAGATACAATCACAAAGTATCAACCAACCATACTTAGGTATATGCCCTAAGCTGCTAGACCCACACAGGATACATGCCGGCTATCTCGTCTAAGCTATCGGACCCACACATGATACATGCCAGCTATTCTAGAGTAATAGAGATGATTATATGTAGACATTGATTCTTCTAAGCTATCAGACCCACACAGGATACGAGACAAGCTACTCTGTCAGAACTATCGAACCCACATAGTATTCTGGCATAATAGTCGTCATCGTCGAACCCATGGAGGATTCCAGTATGGTAGTCGTCGCAGCCAGCTCTAGGGTTGTCGCCCACAGGATGCTCGATTCCGGGAGGGTCTCCTTCTCTAGAAAAGGGGTCGATACATCAATTATCACGAAGTCTAGAGATTATGTATCTCAAAATTCTGTCTCATAAAAAGGAACCCAACGCGACAGACGACACGATTATCAGATGCCCTGTCTGAGAGTTATTGGCATATCCGTTCCAGGGGCCCGGTTGGATTTACATTCGTTCCAAACTCAGACCATTCCCAGATCTTTCCAAAACTTACATAGAGTATCGCAAAAGGACCACCTAATTGCAAGGATCCCAGTGCCGCAGACAGCGCGTCGTTCAGATGCGCGGTCTTGATCATATTCGTATTTAAGTGAAGACAGGATCGACCTGTCAAACCCAGTGGGATGGAAGGTCGGCCCGACCTGGTTCGGCGTGTCCGAACCGGCTGGGGGTTGGCCCAGCCAGGTTTGTTTGGTCCGACCTTGTTGGGGGGTTTCCCCGGCCTGGTGTGGTGCGGCCCACCCACGGACCCGGTCCGCGGAGTGGGCCGGTCCAGTTCGCCTGGCGGCGCCGAGCTATTCCACATCTCCCTGACAGGTTGGCCGATGTGGGCAAGTTTTATCCAGTGCGACTGGCGCGCGGTTATGGGCCGCGTTTCCTCCACACACAGTGCCACGGTTTCCTTATCCTGGCCGGCAGGCGGCCTACCGGTACGCCAGCCGAGCGGCCTACGTTGAGGGCCACATTCATTTTTACTACGCGACGCCAAGCAGTGCCACGGTCCTCCTGCCCAGGTGGCCATTTTCTGTCGTCCGAGTAGCCGATGGA
The DNA here is from genome assembly GCA_963277665.1 of Viscum album. Classification (NCBI taxonomy): domain Eukaryota; kingdom Viridiplantae; phylum Streptophyta; class Magnoliopsida; order Santalales; family Viscaceae; genus Viscum; species Viscum album. Next base: position 560,248,317 of record OY728132.1, on the reverse strand, counting down.
TGCGGGATATGCTTTCCTCCATGCGTCCAGTGCGACAATGCTGGTCCACCGCCACCGCGGATCGTCCTGTCTGCAGCCTTCGGTCGCCGCCACCTTCGGTCTCCGTCGCCTCTTCCGACTGCCGCGGCCTACATGGTCGTAGCCCCCATCCTCTGGCGCAATGCGACGACAACGCACCCTTCCGGCTCCGCCTCAATTGCCAATAAAACAAATATGGGGGTGGTTCGGGCCGTGTTCGTGCTGCCCGAACCCTCCTCGTTATGATGTTAACAGTTGGAAATTCACATCCAAACATTATAATGACAATGTTCAGAAATATAAATAACTCAAAACAACCCCTACCTATTAAATAGTGCTCGCTCGGTGAAGTCACAGAAAAAAGGGCGGACGCCGATTTCGTTGATGTCATAAAATGTTCGAGGATGGAGTGTCTTCGATGTTCCTTGTGGGAAACATGTACTCATTTAACGTAGAAGTAGGTCGAGGAAGGAAGAAGATGCATCGTCGTCATTCAGTGGAAACGACGTTCTTCGTCGAGAGGACAACGTTCCATGTTGGACATGTTCTTTAGGTCCTTCGTGGGAAGAACGGTTTTCCCTATTCTCTAAAGCTCCCCAAAACAATATGTGCGAACCCAAAATAATGGCTTGGCTATATTTTATCCTTGAAAAAAATTTCAAAATAATTCAATATTTTAGGGGAGCCAATTAAATAATTGATCATTAATTGAAAGCATGTTAGCATCTTTATGAGGGAGGGTGGAATGTGGAGAGTTTAAATTTAAAGAGGATAGGTGGAGTGTTTGGGAGTTAAAAGGGGGGTTTCAAGGGGATTTGAAGAGTTTAAACTCGTGTGGGCCCCACCCCTAGTTATATCCTCCCAAGGGAGGTTAGGGTGTGGTGGGCCCCACCCCTAACCTCCACCTATAGACATTAACCACCTTTTATAATAAAAATGTGTTGCACACACATTTTTATTTAATTTATAATTTAAATTAGTAACCCCAATTAATAAAATTCATCATGTATAAAAAGAAACTGTGGTAAAGGACCCCTTAAGCGAATACCGGCACTGCGAGTTTGTCGGTGTTCTCAGATTTCAATTTCGAGCACCAGTTCAAAAGATAGAAAAACCCACGTGCAGACTTTATGGACTTACGTGCAGGAAAGGGGCCTGCTTCAGGATCTGGGCTGCATTAGTTGTTTCATGGAGATGGTATGGACCTTGAGGTCATACCCAGATCGGGTTACTTGGATTTGTTTTCCTATTTTGTATTGGAATTCTTACTTTTTGTATCAACTATTGGTTATCCATTAGGGCCCGTTTTATATTCAGTTATGTATGACCTACATTGGATGCATGTTTTACTATTCAGTATTAGTTACATGTTATCAGCATGTTGTTGTGTCTATTTCCACTATTGTTGTTATATTTATTACATCCACTGTTTATTTATAATGATTATTCTTCCACTCGTCGGGTCTGCTTTGAGTATGCTGAGTCATCTATTCCGATGCATCATTACTGTTATACTCGGACTAGTACACTTATTATGATCCTTCATGAGGGTATAGACTCCCCACTATACCTAATAGAACCTCACTGCTAGTCGGCAGCCTTTGGCGTTCGTGGAGGTGCGACTAAGGTAGTAACACCTGACCCAGTTGGCACTATTCGGGTGGCTGGCTGGGTCGGTGTCTTTACAATGCATCTGAGACTCATGCTCCCATGTTATCTCTTGGAGGATTATGTGCTGCCAGTGAATGCGCACCATAGGAATTGACCGTACATGCAGTACCCTCCCCTGTCGATCCTCAATCTCTATTGGAACCTCCATGAAAGTCACCCCATCATCAATGTCCAGCTTCCCATGGTCGATGATGTTGGATGGGTTGTTCACATATCTCCTCAGCTGAGATACGTGGAAAACGTCATGCACATGGTAGAACTGAGGTGGAAAGGTCAGGCGGTAATCCACCTCACCTACTCTGCTGAGGACCTAGAACGACCCGTTAAAACGCGGAGATACCATATAGCCCCATCCAAATCTCTGTAGACCTCATCAAGGTGAGACCCGTAAGAAGACATGGTCTCCATCCTCGAACTCCAGTGGTCTTCGTCTCTTATAGGCATATGACTTCTGTCTTCTCTATGATGTATTCATCCACTCCTGGATGATCTGCAACTTCTCCATCGTAGCCTAAACCATCTCTTGTTCTACAAGTGCTGACTCCTCTGGGTCAGTCCAGAACAGAGGTGATCTGCAAGGTCGGCTGTACAATGCCTTGTAAGGAGACATCCCGATGGTGGAGTGGTAGCTGTTGTTGTACGAAAACTCCACCAAGGGTAAGTGATCCTCCCAGCTGCGACCAAATTCGAGGACACATGCATGGGGCATTTCCTCAAGAGTCTGGAAGGTACTCTGAGTCTGATCATCCGTCTAAGGATGGAAGGAAGTACTCAAGCGAAGCTGCATCCCAAAAGCCTCTTATAAACCCTTCAAAAGCCATGAAGTGAATCGAGAATCTCGATCGGAGACGATAGTCAATGGCACACCATGAAACCTTATGATCTCATGAATGTAGAGGCATTCCAATCTCTCTACTAAGCCTTTCTCTATAATCGGTAGGAAGTGGACTGACTTGGTTAGTCAGTCAACAATCACCCAGATAGAGTCGTACCCTCTAGATGTACGTGGAAGTCCCATCACAAAATACATGGATATCCCATCCCACTTCCACTCTGGGACCTCTAAGGACTGAACCAAGCCTGCCGGAACCTAGTGGTCCACCTTCACTTACTGACAAGTGAGGCATCGTGAGACAAAATCTGCTACTGCTTTATTTATACATGGCCACCAGTGCTGTCTTCTGAGGTTCTGATACATTTTACCACTCATCGATGTACCGCTAGAGGGTAAGTGCGGAACTGCCTCAACAACTCCTCCTATAGTGAAACTGGTACCATGGTACACCCTCTGAAGAAGATTAGGTGCTCCCCACCATCAGAAAATCCTTCAAGTGCATTCCCTTTGGATATATGAGCATGTCATGTATCATAGTCTATGTCCCCACGATGTGCCTCTCTGACTCGCTGAAGAAGTGGAGGAGTGCATGTGAGAGACTGAAGAAAGGCTCTTCCATCTCTATCCACAAAGCATATTTTCAACTCAGCCAGCTACTATGTCGTCTCTCTTAGTAGTTGAATGCCTGATCTCCTGCTGAGAGAATCTAGTAAAACATTCCCTTTCCCAGGAGTATAGACTATATCTAATTCATATTCTTGGAGGAACTCGAGCCATCACCACTATCTAAGATTCCGGTCCTTCTTCGAGAAGATGTTCCTGAGACTCTAGTGGTTAGAGCAGACTGTATAACGCTTGCCCATCAGATATTTCCACCACATCTTCAAGGTGAAGACCACTGTTGCTAACTATATGTCATGTGTAGTGTAGTTCTTCTCCTGCTGTCTCAACAGCCGTGAACCATATGAGATCACCGCTCACTCCTTCATCAGGACAAACCCGAGTCCGGTCCTTGATGTGTCGCAGTAAACTACGTACCCAATTCCCTCCTATGGTAGCCTCAAGATGGGAGCACTGGTCAACCTCTCCCACAGCTTTTGAAAGCTCTGTTGGCATCTATCTGACCACACAAAGGGTTTATCCTTCTAAATCAAAGCTGAAAGTGGTGACAAAACACTAGATTAGTCTGGCACAAATCATTGATAATACTCAGCCAGTCCCAGAAATCTCTATACCTCCATCACACTCCAGGGTGTCTCCCAAGTAAGTACAACCTCTATATTCTCTAGATCCACTGCAACTCCAGCCTCTGAGATAACGTGTCCCAAGAAGTGAACCTCTTGAATCTAGAACTTGAACATAGAAAGTTTACCATAAAGATGGTGCTCTTGGAGTGTATCCAGTACCACCCGAAATTGGTAGGCGTGCTCCTCCTCAGTATCCGAGTAAATCATTATGTCTTCTATGAAGGCTATGACAAAGAGATCATGGTAAGGCTGGAAGATCCGGTTCATGAGTCTCATGAACACTACTGGAGTGTTGGTTATGAAGAAGGTCATAACTAAGCACTCGTAGTGGCCATACCGACACCTAATGGACGTCTTTTTCACATCCTCATATCGAACTGTGGGATGGTGATAGCTTGACCTATGGTCTATCTACAAGTACCATCGTACTCCCTTAGGGTGATCAAAGAGGTCATCAATCCTCGGGAGTGGGTACTTGTTCTTCACGGTCACCTAATTCAGGTGACGGTAGTCAACACACTGTCACACGCTCCCATATGCCTTCTTGGTGAACAAAATCAGAGATGCCCAAGGTGAAACATTGGGTTAGATAAATCCCTTCCCCAGAAAGTCTTCCAGTTGTACTTGCAGCTCACGAAGATCGACAGGAGCCATCCGATAGGCTTGAGTAGATATCAATGATGTCCTAGGGTATAGATCAATATATTAGTCTACCTCATTATGGAGATGTAGTCCTGGAACATCGTCAGGGAATACATCTGCATACTGATCCACCACAACAGGAAAACATGGACTCCGCACATCAACAACTCTAGGGATGAGACTGGCCAACTGATGTGTGACCGGCTTCCCCCTCCTCTGCATAAGTCCATCATGCACTACAAAGGCTCCTTTCTCGCCGGTGAAGGTGAACCTGTTCCCATCCGTGCGGATACACCACACTTTGTGCTTAATACAATAAATATGAGCATGAACTGTGGATAACCAGTCCATACCTAAGATGATGTCGTAAGTCCTACACGCCGCTACAAGAAGAACCCAAATGAAGCTCTCACCTCCTAGAGTAATCTCACACTACCGGCACCAGTGCATAATCGTAGAGTCTTCTCCCTTAAGAGTCTCTAGACGTAAGGATCAAGCCAACGACTCTGTTAGAATCTCTGAGCTCTGAACAAGGGTAGCGTAAATATAAGAATGACCCGCACATGTGTCTACGAGTACTGTAGAAAGGGTGAAGTAGACACAGATTGTACCTCGAATCATCTCAGGTATGCCGTGGCTGTTGGACGAGAAATCCTAGAGATGAGCTTGCCTTTGTCTACAAGTTTCTCATGGTCGGGGTGGACATTCTGGTGGTGGTGGTGGTGGTAGAGCCTCGAAACGTCGTCCACCACCCACTTCTCGGCCAGCTCCTATGCCTCGTCCACCTGCTCCTTGTGGACCACCACGGTCGATCCTTTTCCTCTGTCTAGGGGGTCCCTCTACTGTCTACTGTTAATCTTCATGGTGGGTTGGGAAGTCACGAGCCATGTGGTCCTACCCGCCGCATGCATAGCACTGGCTGCTTCTCGTATAGATGACTCTGTCTCATGTGCCCCAACACAACCGAACCTATATCCTGAGATCGCGCACCTGATGGCATGGTCCTCCTGGACCTCTACGACTTCTGTCTATTGCCGGCTACAGAAGACTCCACTATGTGTCGCCCTGTGGTGGGTCTCGCCACTGGTGACTACTCAGCGAGGATACTCTCCACTAGAAGTGCTCACTCCACCACCCCTCCCTGTGTCGGAATGCTGAGGGGAATCGTCGAAGCCCTGTTCTCATGCCGGAATCTGTACTCAAAGGTCATGTCCCTGAAGAATGGGTCCCGCACCATATTTGTGGAGTAGCATGAGAGTTCGATGAACCTCGCTGAGTACTGATATACTATCATGCTGCACTTCCAAGATTAAGTAACTCCTGAATCCGCACGGCACGAATGGTGGTTGGAACAAACTATGCCTGGAACAGGCTCTCGAAATCTGCCCAGAGTAGTGATGCCTCATCGTGCACCAGGAGGATCAGGCTCCACCATCTGCCTGCTACTGCATGTAGAAGACTCATGACAAGGATCATCATAAAGTTGGTTGGTGTCCCTACCAATCTAAAAACTATCATGATAGCCTCCAGCCAATCCTCAGCTGCCTGTGGGTCCATCTCTCCCCGGAACCTGGGCATCCTCTGGCTTTGGAACTTGTGTAGTGCACTCAGGCGGCGTGCTCTCTCTACTGCTGGGGCTAGTTGTATCGGTGGCCCAATGGGTTGTGGTAACGCTGGTGCCTCCGCTATGATGGGGCCCCACACCGAGGCCTCGTCGCTCGGTGGGTTACCATCTCGTACGTTACTTGGAACCCTAGCTAGCTACCTTCATAGGACCATCCTGAAAAGAAATATTGGTGCCATAGTCAAAATAGTATACCTGGTGAGCTGTCAAAAAGTAATCACAAAGAAAACATTCAAAGAAACACACACACAATTTTTGTTTTCATGCACTGAGTTGGAAATTAGAAGTTAGAGTCATGGTTTATGGGTACGTCGGCCGCCACACCAACAGTGGTTTCCCTAAACTGGTAACCACACCCAAAACACTTAACACCATTACCATTAAATAAATCAGAGTCTACATTCTGTAGTATAACCGACTACTCTGATACCAATTTTTCACGAGACATCCTGGGGGACCGTGCCGTTACTACCCTAAGTCCACCTTCCATAGGCCAGGGGCTGGAGACTAGAACCAAAGGCATAAATCCCTAAGGTGGGAAGGAATTTCCTTTATAAAAGTAAACAAACACAACAGATTATGCAATAGTTAGTAAACACTAAGTAAAACTGAATACAAAAGAGTGTGATGGAATGTAAATGGGCCAGTATACAAACTGAACTGAACAAAAAGTACAAGTAAAACATGACAAATAGCTGAAAGTAAAGCGAAGCTCATGGATCGTCCTCCGAGGACTCCTACCTAAAGGGTAGGTACAGATGGACACCTCAGCAGTCACGTCCATCTGTCTCCTCCGTGTGTCGACTCGTCACAAGGTCCACCTCTGGGTATCATCCAGTCGTGGCACTCTCAGCCTCCGTCAGCGCTATCTGTCGTCTGCATCCAACACAACGAGATGCAGGCATGGACCGTGCAGGGGTGAGTATAATGATACTCATTAGGGACCCCGAGACCCACAAGGTCCCACAAGATCCACTTAGGATAAACAAAAGAAGAAATATACAATTACCAAGTATCAACCAACCTAACTTAGGTATATGCCCATACATATACCTAAGTTACCAAACCCTTTCCAGATCCAACTCTCGACCCCAATCACAAACCAATTCCACACAGGAAGTAAATTCAATCACCATGATGATAATTGTTGAAAGACATAACTCAACTCACACAGGTATTCCACAATTATAGAGAGATATAGATGATCAGATGTAACCACTAGACCATCTAAGCTGTTGGAACCACACAGGATTCTAGAACAACTTAATTGTCGGACCCACGCAAGATACAGACCAGAAAACTTGTCGATGTTGTCAGACCCACACAAGTTACAGGCCAGCTATCTCGTCTAAGCTGTCAAACCCACACATGATACATGCCAGCTATTCTAGAGTAAAAGAGACGATCAAATGTTGTCACTGATTCATCTAAGCTCTCAGACCCATACAGGATACAGGACCAGCTACACAGTCAGAATTGTCGAACCCACACAGGATTCTGCTACAGTAGTCTTCATCGTCGAACCCACGGAGGATTCTAGTACGTTAGTCATCACAGCCAGCTCTAGGGTTCCTGTACATAGTATGCTCGATTCCAGGAGGGTCCGCTTCTCAAGGAAAAAGGGTAGATACATCAAATATCAATAAGTCCAGAGTTGATGTATCCTGAAGTCCTGTCTCATCAAAAGGAACCCAACGCGACAAACGGTGCATCAATCTGACGCCCGGTCTATGCGTTATTGGATTTTCCATTCCTGGGGCCCGGTTGGATTTACGCTCAGTCCAAAATTGGCTGTTTTCCAAATTCATCCAAAACTCACTTAGAATATCGCAAAAGGACCACCTCGTCATAAGGGTCCCAGTGCCGCAGACGGCACATCGTTTGGACACGCGGTCTTGAAGATATTCACATTTAAAGGATGACGAGCCCGACCCGTCAAGCCCAGTGGGCTGGGGGGGTCGCCTCGACCTGGTTCGGTGGGTCTGACCTGACTAGGGGTCATCTTGGCCCGGTTTGGCAGATCTGACTGGGCTGAGGGGTCAGCCTGGCCCGGTGGGGCGGGCCGGTCCGATTCACCCGGCGACCCCGAGTGGCGCCGCCTCTCCCTGACTGGCCAATCAAAGCCAGCCGGTTCTGTCATGTGAGAGCGTCTCGTGGTTACGGGAAGCAGTACTTCCATAGTCGGTGCCATGCGGCTCCGTGGTTTCCTCATCATTTCCCACAAGAGGCCAACCGGTTCACCCACCAAGAAACCCATGTCGCGGGCTGCGATCTTCTCTGCAGCGCGGTGCCAAGCAGCGCTGTACTGCTCCTACCCGGGCCGATACATCAGGCCGGTTCGGTTCGTCCAAGCTGCCCATGGAGGTGGGCTGCGGTTTCCTCCACGTGGCCAGTGTGACGGCACCGGTCCACCACCACCATGACTCGGCCTGGCCGCGACCTTTGGTCACTACCTCCTTCGGTCGCCTCCCCCTTCGAACGTCGCCGCCTCTTCCAACCATCGCGACCGACATGTTCATGGCCTCCTTCATCCAGTGTGGTGCGATGACACCACACCGTTCTTGCTCCGCCTCCATTTCCAATAAAACCAAAAAATATAAGGGAGGTTTGTTCCGTGTTCTTGCGGCCCGGACCATCTTCGTTATGATGTTAATAGTTGGCAATTCACATTCTGAAATTAGAATGACAATGATTGTAAATATAAACAACTCAATACAACCCCTACCTCATAAATTGTGCTTTCTCGGCAATGTCGTAGAAAAGAGGGAATATGCCGATTTCATTGATGTCTGAAAACATTCAAGGATAGAGTCTTGTCGACGTTCCTTATGGGTGGCGTCTACTCCTTTTACACAAAAGGAGGTTGAGGAGGGATAAAGATGTGTCGTCGTCCTACAGTGGAAACAACATTCTTCGTCGAGAGCATGCCATTCCACATTGGAGATGTTCTTCATGTTCTTCGTGGGAAAAATTCTTTTCCTATTCTCCATGGATCCCCAAAACAATATGTTCCAACCCAAAATAATAGCTTGGCTATTATTTTATCCTTGACATAAATTTTAAATTAATTCAAAATTTTAGAGGATCCAATTAATTAATTGTTCATTAATTGAGAGTGTGTTTGCATCTTTATGGGGGAGGGTTGAATGTGGAGAGTTTAAATTTAAAGATGAGAGGTGGAGAGTTTAGGAGTTTATGGGGGGGGGGGGGGTTCAAGGGGAGTAGAAGTGTTTAAACTTGTGTGGGCCCCATCCCTAGTTATATCATCCTAAGGGAGGTTATGGTGTGGTGGGCCACACCCCAAACCTCCACTTAGAGACTTTAACAAACATTAAAAAAAAAGTGTTGCACACACATTTTTATTTAATTTATAATAATAATTTGTAACCCCTCTTAATAACATCCATCCTGTATAAAACACAACTGCAATAAAGGTCCCCTTAACTGAATACTGGCGCTAAGAGTTCATCGGTGTCCTTGGATTTCAATTCTGAGCACTGGTTCAAAAGATATAAGAAACCGAACGTATGTTTACTGAACATACCCGAACAAAACATCAGAAATTTATTCCGGGCACCCTAGGCCTTGGAATCAGGCAGCGTTAGAAATTACGGACTCGTAAAATTCCAAAGAATTTAAGAAAAACAATTCATTCAAATTTCCAGGACTTTATATGTTAAAAAGAATCATGTAATTTAGCAGTAGATGATTACTAATATGATTTTAAAACAATCATTACTCTTATTTAGAAAAGAAAAAATATTGGAAATCATAAAGGAAAAGGTAATTCTTATATCAAATAATTTTATTTTAATGAAAGATTCTATTTTTAATTACGTCTTCTAATGAATAAAGATGGTGATTCTAAGTCAAAAAAATGAAGATAAAAGATCTTGAAAAATATTTGGATGAAAAATATGAAAACTTTTATTATAGTATAAGGAAAAAACTTTTATGATGAAGCATGAATGTGGATTATTTATTTAGTGATGAAACTGAAAATCTAATTAGATTCATTGATTGAGATAAAACTGAAATTTATTGTTCTGATATAGATGATCATGATGATGAAATAAAAACATAAGTAGATTATGAAGAAAAACATAGAAGAAACTATTATGTAAAATAATGAACTAATGAAATAAAAAAATTTATTGCTGAAAAAAGTTAAACAAATAACTTCTGACAATGGTGAGTGGATTAAAATGTTAATGGTAATTCTCATCATAATTAGCGATCAATAAATAAATGTTACTAATATTTAATTTATGGATAACTTTTTTCATTAAAATATTCTTGTCATGATAATCTAAAAAAGGTAGAGAACACCATTTTAAAAGATTGTAGGAAAAATAGAATAAAGATAGCTACGATTCAAGTTATTTTTAATTTAATAAATAAATCATGGAGTACAAAATAATAAGTGTGTTTAGAAACATAATAATATTTTCACTACTAAAGAAATATAATGTTTTTAATTCCCCCAATAAATCATATTTAAATTTTGTTCTTCTAAAGGTGTTGAAAATAAGAGTTCACAAATGTAATTTGTTTCTATTTAGAAATAGTCACAATATGCATATTATTCTACTAAAAATGTTACTAAAAAATTATTAAATGTTAGAAATCATATTCGACTATGAAATAGTTGAAATCATCATTGATGAATCAACCTAAAAATCATTCCCATAGTTTTTGAAGATACAACATACTTTTGAGAAGCATTATTATCATTTTGAATGATCATAAGTCACTGCTAATGTTGTCTTTTTTTCATGAATATTTTTCATTCCTGATGGTATGACTTGTTAATGCCACAAAATAGTATTAATATAGGGGATCAATGATGAATATTGAATATGAAATTTTCTTAATAAAAAGTTGTTGCCACTTAATAAACATCCAAATATAAAGATTGCTAAATCCTCAATAAATAAAATTACCAAAATTAAAAATGTTTAGTACATTAATAATATTTAATACAAAAGGGAGATCATCAATATTAAGATATGAAATAGGGAGTATGTATTCCCTAACAAATGGATATGGTGAAAAAATTGGATAAGTAAAAATAATTTTCAAATAATTTTAATAAATGAGTTTTTAATGATAGAAAAAAATATTAATAAAAAGATATCAATATATGGTTTTATGAAAACTAAAAAATAAAAATAAATACATATGAAAAATATGGTCTTGTAAAAAAAATTGAATGACTATCCTAAAAAATCTATGATGAAATAATTAATAAAATTTAAAAAAAATCAAGTTAACAATAAATTAAACAAAAATAAAATTTTATATCATAATAAAAAGTTTCTTAAAATAATAATAAATATATTATAGAAAATAAGAAGGGTAAAAAATTGATGAAAAACATCCAAAGAAAAAACCATGATGTTGTGGTAAAAGTAATGACCAATAGAAGGTTATATTTGTGAACATATATTTTAAGGAACACTAATGTTACTATATAATACCAATATAATATATTATATTTTCTATCAATATGGGAATTGAATTAAAATATTTAAGGAGTATTGATAAGGGCAATAGAATTTTTACCGTAATAAAATGTTCATTAATAATCATTTTTGAACATTTTGAGACATCAAGTGATATCACTGGGTGGGGGAAATGTAGTTGTGGTATTAGTATCCCAAATTACATAAAAAGGTATTGGGAATGAAAATAAAATTAATATGTTATTCAAATTATATTTATATTCCTAAACATTTATAAATTTTTTTTTGTGATGGGTTCATAATTTTTCATTAAAATATTATTAGATTTCTGGTGACTTAATGTTTTCTAATGATCTTAATGAAATTATTTCATGTAGAATGGTACCAAATATATTTACTACCTGGATTATCCACTATTTTCTTTACACTGGGTTTCCCCGTATATGTAGAAAGTTTTATTGATGATGGATTTATTTAGGAAAATCATGTGATAATACTTTTCTCCTAATGAATTTTCTCACAATTTTGATTAAAATGAAGACGATTATAGAGGGAACCATTTAATTTTATTTTCAAACAAATGGGAGAAGAAAAAAATAGGTTTAAAAATATGAAAACATCATATAGGGGGAATTAGGTTATTATATATATTGATTATGAATTTGTTCTTAGTATTTTATAGGTAATGTCAAAAAACTAAAAGGTGGGTTCTGTTATTCCTAATGTTATTTTAGTTTAATTTTTTTAAATATATCAATAATTAATGGTTGTTAATAACAGTAGTGGATGATGGTATAGTTTTGTGAAGATAATGTTACATAATCAAGATGAATATAAATGTTTCGTAAGGAAGATATTTGTTTTGGAAAATATATTCAGACAATAATGTTATAGGATATTATCTTTTAGATTAATGAAATAAGTTTCCATAAAACAAAAGATAGTATGATGTTTATCGAAGTTCATAAAATAATAATGACTATTTAGGTATTTGAAAATTCTGAAAACATTTTTATTATGTGATAAAAGTACTAGTTGATGTATACAAGAAAATGAGTTAAATTTCATTAAAAATCAATTTGAAAGTCATTACTATTATAGTGAAGGAACCAAATGATAATGGTCTGAAAAACCTCTTTGGAAGACAAATTTTGAAAAGTTTTTATCAATTAATTATTTGTTAATTTTTTTGAATTTTTGAGTTTTTATATGGGAGGAGAAGTGAAATTGAGACACCTGATAAATATTCCTGATATTCATCTTGTTAAAAAATAGAACATGGATAACAGAAGAACCAAAAAAGAAACCAAAATGAACATAGATGGATGAACATTAGATTGTATGATCATGGAAATGGAATAAAAAATTAATAGAAGAACATGAAACAGTATAATTTCTTATATAAGTTAGAATAAGATATTGGAATATTAATTAATACATAATATATATGAAAATACAAATTAGGGGATTGATTTTTTATTTTTTAAGAAGATGACATAAAAATATTCTCATATTTTGTTGTAAACATTAAATGATTATGATATATTTATATGACAAAGAATGATCAAAAAGTTAAATTAAAGATGTTTTGATCAATTTGTGTAATATTATGGAAGTATCATCATACAATGGTTCTATATAATGATCAATCAAGTAGTGGTATTTTGATCCATATAGATAATTAAATGGTATGTCATCCAATGAAATAAAACAAGATGAAGCAATATGTTCATGAAATGTTTTTTATGAATAGAATATATGTTATCAAAAATATCTACTAAATTAAAAATTAGAAGGCGTTCTAAAATTCAAGCTTCTGTAAATGAGAAAGTGAAAAAAAATTACCACCTTCTCCACTTAGAGAGAACATATATAATTTCATTTAAATATATATTAACATAAAACATTACAGACATATAAACATCATAGACTACGATGTTTTCTTTAAAAGGTCAATATTTTAAGATAAATTTACTTTTAGATTGATGTTAACCTAATTGATGAAGCACAATTATCTAGAGTTCCATCAGATGATGAAAACATATTGAGTTTTTTATTGATTTTTTACGTTGTTGAAACATAAAGAACATAAGATAGACCTTTCATAATTACATGGAGATCCATTAGAATAATTCCTTTATATAATATCACTAAACATAATAAGGTTCACTAAAGCGCAATCATAAGCATTAGACAACACCATCTCATGTGGGACATCAAAAAAAGATTAATTGGAGTTAACAGATGAAATTGTATTGAGGTATTTCTTTATTGATGTTTGTAAAAAATTAATTAATCATGTCAATTTCTACGAATGATTATGAGGATGTTTTATGATGTGATGAATATAGAGAGGGATATTGAAGATATTGAATATTTTACATAGGTGATGTTATTCCAGAACACTTTTGAAGGAAGTGAAGAACCAAATAATATAGATCCTAAAAAAATAATACAGAATGATATTATAGCTTGGGGTATAACATTGGGCTAAAAGGGACTGATGTTTGTGGTTTATGACCAATTATTTCTTCATTAAACGCCATTAGGAAAGTTGGTGGAATACCTAACAATGATAGAATAGATGATTACTGGGGGTAGAACCAGAATTGGATGTAGGATGAATATTATGTACTATACCCTATTCTTGTTTATGATTATATATTCCATAATGAAGTTAGTAAAAGAATTAGTTATGATGGGGAAACACACCTTAGCATGGAGTGTGTCATTTTACTAAACCCTATTCATATAATCTTCATATATTTCATTAAATATTTTGTATATGAATGATGAGTTTTTTAGTTATATTTGAGAGGATCTTTATTAAAAAAAGTTTTTAGTTGTTAAGAATGTTTCATTAAGATTTTAGTATATATTATTATAAAAAATAAACTATAATTAACCCCTTTATCCCTTTGGTATCTCATAATTTTATCCCGGGAAACATCAATGTTTATAATATTTATAGTATTCTACAAATGAATATTAGGGAAGATAAGTATATTATTGATGTTCAACATCAAGTGGTATATTATATTATAATATATATTTAATTTATAGGATAAATATTAAACAAGAATATATTTATATGTTTATCATAGACTATTAATACATTTTATCCACTCAATATTTCTAACAGTTTCTATGTGTGAAGAATCTGATAGAACATGTGGCTGTTTAATTGATATTTATGATTTGAAATTAATAGGATAATTAATTTCCTATAAATAATATAAAATATAACTTTCATTGCTCAAATATTAATCACAATGAAATAGAGATTATTTTGATCATTAATAAAATATATCATGGACTTTTGAAGAAGGAGTATATTCCTCCTAAACAATTGTTGGTATACATCATTATTAAGTATTTAACCAAAGATTAATTTTAATGACATCGAATGGCTCTTGGTGTCCTTCTAACTCCACGCATGGGTATAGTTTGGATATAGGACCGCTATCTTTAAAGAATGGTATATTTCTTTCAATATGATGATATGTGCTCTTTATTATGTCATTGAAATCAATATAAGGAAATTTGGGATCATTGAAAAATGATCTGTTATTTTGGTCATGAAAAATGGGGAGAAGATGATGAGGGGAGTAGTGAAATAATTGGAGTTTTAAAAATATGATTATAATGAAGTAGTTCCTTTAATGAGGATATATCATAAATGGAGTTTAAGATATAATTATTTTATGATGTCTAGATAAAGAATGATGTATTCTTGAGCATGAAAAATTTGTTAATAGATTGATCAATTGACAAAAATTTACCATAAGGTATTAGATTTCATAAATATATTGTATACAGAAAGGATCATAAAGTGGTATCGAGAATCAAGTTTTTTATAGATGAACATTGAGTACTACACTTATTTTTGAAGATGTTCATGAACTATTTGGGATTGATGTATTTTTTTAATTTAATCATTAATTGATTTCTAAAGTTATAGAGTGAAATAAGTGGCTATTGAATGACACGTGTGAGTGTTTTTCAACAAATGTATATTTCCTATTTTCAAGTGATCTCAAAAAAACCAAAAGGGAAATATAGTGGTAAAAATCCCTCTCATTGGTGTATCATGATTTTTTGGTTAATAATTTAATTTTATGATGAATTTTTTGTAAAATATATCTTTTTTTGGAAATAGTTTTTTGTATCATGGCATAGTTTCATAGTGTAATCTATGTTTTTGGGAATAGAAATTCATAGTTGTTTTAGGGGAAATAAAGGATTTATTCATAGAATATATACTAGTACATACAATTCATATAGAACCTAAAGGAGTTTATGGGGAGAGTTTTTTAATGTAATATATTTTTTATACAATTTTTGTAATTTGAACCACATAGAATGTGTGTAAGTCCAAGAAGGACACCAAGAGAAGTATGTTTTCCTTCACAGAATAAAATTATGAAATGTATGGAATGGTCATGAAATGGACCTTTTATATTGTGGTATATAAAGTTCATTTACCTTTATTCTTACAGGGTACTCATCTTTAGTAAATAAAATGTGTTTCTTAGGGAACTGAATAGGGATTTATGCACTACATTAACAATATAGTATGAGAATTGTGTGACGAAGTCACTTAATAAGGGGACAAAGAATAATTGTGACTAATGGGATTATTATTTTCCTTTTCATATAGAATAGTCCCATGTTCATGTCATTAAATAAATTTTTATGTTCATTCAAGTGAAATATCAGTCGAGATATATTTTATTTTTTAAAAGTTGTTTGTGGAGTGGTTTAATATAGAAAGGAATTGTAGTTTGCGATGGAGTGTTATTTTTTGGTCATCATAGGATCACAAAGGATATTTTTTTCATGATGTTTCATCCATATACATATAAAAGGGTTTTCATGAGTAACTCATTCAATGTAGTGAAATTAATTTTTCTCCTTGATAAATGCATGAAATCAACACATAATTCATCTTCCAAAAATAAGTTTCCATAAAATAAATCTTATTAAGTAATGTTTATTTCATCCATTGGATGAAAAAATATCTTCGTGAAAAACAATAATCTATGTAAAACAATTCCGTGTATGCTCATATCAATAGAAAGTTCTTCTGTAGGTTTTGTTCATTCATATCAATCGAGAGAGTATTGATCATTCAATGTGAGTATAGTTGTAAAATATAAGGTACAATTATTCAAATCTAAAAATTATAATAATAATATTATCTAATTGATTTAGTATATAAGAACATTTTCTTTTTATTCTCCATGGATGAATCCCAGTGAGAGTAAACAACATACAATTTGTGTGTCACATTCATACATTATGTTTAGGTTATTAATTTATATGAGATGTAGGAAAAATTTAGTTTTCATTAACAACTAAATAATATACACAAAGTAGAATTTGTTTAGATGTTTCATTACAAGATTCACAACTCCCACCCCCCATCTCAAGGAATCTAACCTAATAAGGAAAAAATATTCATACATTATAGAATAATAGATACATACCTAAAAATTAAATAACCAATAATCATAACAGAGTGATTTTTTTGTCATTTATGATATTATTTTTAATTTATTCTATAGTACTAGAAAAATTGTATTCAACCCCCCCCCCTCAGATTCCATGATAGGGAGAAACATACTTAATGATTAGGGGTAATATCATTTACTAGGACATGAATCCCGCATAAGGGTGTTTGGGGGATCATGTGCCAGAGATAATATGTTTTTAATTGAATAAAAGTAATGTGTCCTTTCATATTAGGGATGTGATAATCTACGACAAAACACCATGCTATATTGACTCCCAGAGTGGAAAAAATATTCAAAATAAAAGATCATGGAAATATTAACATGGAATGTACATAGCATCATAGTGAATGAGAAGCTACAAATCACATCAAGAAACACTAAGTAATATATTTTGGTTCCATTGTTGTCTAATTCATCCATCTAGATTCACAAGTTGGAAAGAATACCCTACTACATATGGTGCAATTTATTTTAGCAGGCTACAAGGCAAGTCCCCCTTCAACAACAAGTTCATCGCTAAAATATTACTATTAATTATAATGGTTATGGGGATATTTTAATTCATACCATATAGTTTTTCCCATAAAAATAAATATTATAACTATGTTCCTAGTATTATTTTTGACTAGATAGTATAACATCACACTACATATCCCAAAATTTTATATTTACAATTAGAAAGATCCATATATACTCTATGATACATATTCACCTCTGAAAAATAATCTTTCTCTTTTAGTGATTATGATCACCATGACATCACAGGTACTATTACCCCAAAACATTATTTTTTGATAATATTTATTATACCTACTTGTCTTAAATCCTCTAATTAGGTCATTAACAACCAATATTTCTTTGACATAATAAATACTCATGAATATTGATCTTATTTAGTTAGTTCACTCCTTCATTATATCTCTACAAGTTATTCCATTGATACCCTGATGTATTACTTCTATGTTTTTCCATAGAAAATAAATTATTCATTACCTTACATCCACACAAATATTTTTGTGTACTAGATCTGTATATTAAATATTTATTTTATTATTCAAACTCACTTATTTGATAAATCTCTAAATCTTTAAAATTTCATAAATTTAGATAATTAAATAACTCACATCGTCAATAGTATCCCTGAATGGAATACCATAATGTCCTTTTAGCCATAATTTAAAATAATGATCATAGAATAATTTATTCTTCATTCACGAAGATAACATGTATGATCCTTTGTATATCTATAGTTTGGAAAATATCTATTTGTATAGTTATAAATAATATATAATCTTCTGAAACCCTTCAACTTGTTGCTTCAAATTTCTATGAAAATACTCAAATAAATAAAATTATATATATATTTATAGAAATTAATTATAAATTACTTTTAATTATTAACTAAATACATAGATTCATGGAATTTTTATTTTTTCATATCAGTATATTTCTTACAACACATTCAAATATAATCTCAAATTAGCATATGATTCTGAGAAAATAGTATTCTTCCAAATAAAATAAAAAATCAAAGATGAATTTTTTTAATATTTTATCTATGTATGATATATCATGATTAATGTAATTCTCATTAATATTATTCATTAAATATTACTAAATAAACACTAATTAATAATTAGTTTAATTCACATTAAAAATAGCTTCAATAATCATTAATTCTTTATTTTTTAATCAATATAGTTTATCTTTGGAATTAGCCCATTTTATTTCCTCTTCAGATTAAAAATAATATAAATCTATAATTTCATTCATATTAATATAAAATATAATAATAATTATAATTATTACATAGGAATAAATTCATTCAATTTTTTTAATGACTTATAAGGAATGTCTTAGAGTTTTGAGAATAAATTCTATCAGTTTTCACAAATTATAACAAACAATTATTTTTATCAAATATTATTAATTTAAAAATAATTAAAAAAACAATATAATGTGTGATTTAAATATCACACAAAAAAATAAATTTAATATAAATATAATAAAAAATAATATGAATATTATAAAAGTCATACATGGCTCCAAAAAAATTAATTTTCACTATTATTTCTCTATTTTTCTACTTCAAAACAAAAAATTATATTTTTATTAAAATTGACTTATAATAATTTAAAACTTATTTCCGGCCTCCTAAAACATTAATTATCCCCATATAATAGTTCCATGTAATATTCAAAATACTTTTTATATTTCTAATCTTTTGTAACAATATTCTAATGTCCTATAAAGAATATGAATACCCAAAAAGAGTATTCCAATATCTTCCTGGGGCTCTAATATATATCCTTACCTTTAGACTGATAAATTATTCATAAAAAATTATATGTCACTATAAGAATCCTTCCATAATCATTAAATATTATAATGACTTAAAATTACAATATTCTATCATACATTCTAAATAAACTATTAGTTTTTGAGTTTTACAGAGTTAGTTTATAAATCTCATATAATGAACCATTATAATACACTATTGAAACATTTAATTTATATATATTTTTACCATAATACATTACATTAAAAATAAAACATAATTTTTAATGAAAAAAATCCGGATTATCTAAAGGTTTCATTTTTTTATAATACCCATCCAAAATTACTATTATTTTTATAAATGTGGGTTGAGTAAAAAATAAGTAAGGGACATCAAAAGAATGAGTGAAACCATAAATCCATAAATAGATAAAAAATATACTTTTTATAATATAATCATCTGGTGAAAAACAAAAATTTCCTTAGAAAATAAATCTCATTCTTTTCCAAAATAATTTCATAAAAATTTCATAAGAATTCTTAATGAAAAAAACCTATATTGGTTTCATTGAAAAAATGAAAAGAATATAATTATTTTTTCCACAATGTTATACTTTTCATTATTTTGAAATTATCATATAATTTCCATTAAACCTAAGACTATCATGTAATCCCCTAATATGAATTGGGAAAACATTATTGTTACTTGAAAAATCATTTATATATCACTCTTTTAAAAACTATTACATATGGAATAATCACATGGTATACTTTTATACCTAATTCAATAAAAGTCTATCATGACCCATAATATATTTGAAAAAAAATTATTCATAAGTCAAAAATGAAAAAGTTATGTTAACAATGTAGTAGGTCTTAGGTTCAAGATATAATGGGAGAAGGAAATACTAAAGTTAAATAACCATGGTGACATAAACTATTATGGAGGTAGGTGGTGACACATGCATGATGTATGCATGTGGTGACACAAGAATGATGTAGGTATTGTGAAGTAGGTAATATGATGTAGGAATAAAACTACATTGGGAATTAGAGCTAGTTAATGGAACTTTGGTATTTTTAATGGGATTTATTCCCAATGCCACTATGGTATATTTACTAAATTAATATTTCTTAAAAGGTGGGATATACTTTGGGGGGTCTATGGCCTACCTTTTTACCTTGTTTGTGTCGTGTGTTTGTGTGATTATTATAATCTTTCCCCCAATAATCTAGAATGTATACTTATATTTTTATAATGGAAATTTTTTATTAATATACCACATATTGAATACTAATCATAACATAATTATCATTTTAACATGAAAATTACACTTGTAAATATAACCATAAAACATGGTTATAAAAAATGAACAACCTTACAATGATGGATACAATATAACACATGTACACATGAGTAACATTTACAATTTTAATTGATAATTATTTGAAGATGTTACGAATTATTATATATTTCCAAAATTATAGTTATATTAGAAATAACAATTTAATTCATTAAAAATTCCAATAAATATCATCTATATGATGTAATGATAAACATAAATTACATTTCATTATCGAGGTTTTAGTCCAGACATACTCAAGAACTAAATTATCATTTTAAGGGAATGGAGAGGTTAGAAAATAAAAGATATAATATTATTTAAATATGAATAATATTTTATAAATATCATACATAAACATTATTTCCATATTTATAACTAGCTGTGGGAGATGGTGATGGAAAATTAATTTCATCAATTTGTGAAGTGGTGGTCTTCCATACATCTGAATGGTGGATTCATTACCAATATGATAGAAGTTAAGAAGTTTATAGGTTATTCTATTAAAAATAAAAAATAATTATTTAGTGGATACTGGATTAATTTTTTTAACTAGTTATAACAATACAACAAGGATGTTGAATAATAAATAAAACTAAACTATGTAGTTTAACTGATAACTTTACAGTGGTAAATATATTTTTCATAAAAACATAAGACCTGTATGATTGGTATTATTCCTAATATAAGTCCTCTAGAATGTTATGAATGGTGTTAAGAAGAAATTTATGTAGACAATGGAAAATAAGAAAGATTTCTAAGTGTGAATAAATGTGAAGAATTTGATCACTTTTTTAAGAGTTGGGTGGGATAATTTTGGACTTTTCAAAATTATATTGTTAATATAAACTAATTTTGATGTAAAAATGGATCCAAATGTATAATAATAATGATAATATGGTGATGATTCCAAATATTTTCATATAATAAAATTTGTTGTAGATTGAATCACATTTTTCCCCTTATCATTTGTTTCTAGCCTCTATCATACCCTTTCATAGTTAACACAATATCAATGTTTTTTACCCATTTAGGGTTAATATAATTATTATAAGTTGAATGAAGTCCCATAAATAAAAAAATCTGGAAATTTTAAATAATTTTCAAATCATGTGGTTGTTGTTTGGTTTTTTAGAATTTTATATACTTTAATAATATAATATTTTCATAAAATATCATTAATGTCAATTTTCGAATGATTTTTTTAGTTTGATATTCATAACCTAAAGAAATAAAAATAAATTAACAAAATCAAATGCACATATAACATGTTATATTCAACTATAAAATTCACCTGTAAACTTTATTATTTCAAATTAAATAACTTTTAATATTATTAATATTATTTATTTTATTTCTATTAATTTAATACGTAATATGTCAGTGTTGTGTAAGATTTTATTCTCACTATTTATTTACTTAAAATAAAAATTAATTTAAATTTCAAAATTTAAATATTTTATATTTAAATACACTATTTAAAGGGGAATTTTCCTTTGATTATAACCATTTTATAGATATTATAGTTATTAAAAACTATGGCATGGTATTTTTTTATTTTCAATAAATTTTTAATTATAATGGTTATAATCACATCCAAAATAAATAACTCTATATAACCAAATAATAGATGAATATAGAAAAACTTACGTGGCCTATAAAATTGTGGAATGTGTTAGGGTCATTTAATTTTATTTATCATTTTATATTCAACATTAATTACATAATATTCCCATTATTATGATAATAAAAATAATAAACACACTACTAATATTTCTAAAAATAAAAGGAAAATATTTACTAAATCTAGTACTGCTGATTATAATTATGAAACCAATTTTTCAGAATTCAAAACATTGAAGTTGTAAACATTTAATACAAATTTAGAGTATGTTTAATAAAATGAAACAAATTAAATTTAAAAAAATAGAAAATTCATATTTTAATTTTATGTAATTTAAAATAAAATAGATTTTTTGATAAATATAAATATTTTCCATTATTCAGATATTTTTTTAAAAACAATTAACAAAAATTCATCCTATGCTAATTTTGAAATATTAAATTTATTTACAAATTTCACATTTTTCAAATTAATATTATATAATTTGTAATTAAATATTCTAAATGAATCAACATAATATATAAAACCAAATTTCGATAGAATTAATATTTCTTATATTTGGGAAATTCTTTAATGATCATATAAAGAATATGACTCTATGAAATATAACTAATGAATATATGATTTTTTGTGTTCATTAATGACATTACCTTTTACATCTTTCTTCGATTTTTTAATTTTTTTCCTTTCAATTTTATTTAAATATTCAAGATTTAGGGATTCCATTCCCTTATAACAGTTTCATATTCTCATTTTTCTTCATCATTCATATTATTTATCCATGATACCATAACATAGCGATTTACCATTTTTCATAAAAAAATTTCTTTATAGACTTGAATTAAAATATTTTATTCCTCGTTATAAATTTATCTTCCAAAAGAATCGTTACAGATATTTTTATAGAATCTAGAAATATTTTATTAATTTAGAATCATGAATAACATTGTGTTTATATAATGATATTGTAGTAAAGGATAATTTTCACGAAACTAATACACATTTCCCTTGGATTTGATATAGTCTAGTTAACCACTTACATCACATCCCCTTTTCAAAAATATGCAAAAAAATTTCAATGGAGGTAATTTGTGAATAAAATAATCATCTACCTCGAAAGAAATATCTTTCATCTGGATATATCTAAAACATTTATTCCTGTAATTATCTTTCCTTATCACAACTGGGTCCTGATGATAGCACAGACACACAGCCTAAACATGTCCATCGGGTCCTGGCCAGCCAGGCACCACCAGTTGCCCCACAGACCCAAGGGTCCACCCACATGCCTGAATGGGTCATCTGACTAATGATAGTCCCAAAAGGACAACACATGTCGATAAGAATTTTTTTAATAATCTAGGAATATTTTATTAATATTGAATCATGAATAAAATTGCATTCCTATAATGAAATTGTAGGAAATGATACTTAGAAAGAAACTAATACACATTTACCTTGGATTGGATATAGTCTTGTTAATCATGTACATCACATCCCCTTTTCAAAAATATGCATACAACTTTTCAATGGTGGAAATTTATGAATAAAATTATCATCTTCCTCGAAAGAAATATCATTCATCTAGTTATATATATAACATTTATTCCTGAAATTAGATTTCTTTTTCCCAACTGGGTCTCGGTGACTGAACAGACTCCCCGCCATCATGGTCATCGAGTCCTGGCCCACCAGGTACAACAAGTTGCCCCGCAGACACATTTCCCCACACAAGGGTCCACCCTACATGCCTGAATGGGTTATCTGACTAATGAAAGTCCCCATAGGCCAACACATTTCCTTTCTAGTATGCTTTGTCCTCACTCACACACACCTGGGGAAACATCCCAGAAGGTCACCCATCCTAATCACTACTCCAGGCCAAGCACGCATAACTGTGGAGATCTAATCAGAAATGCTCTTAAAAAGAAAGGTGAACGTTGATGACATGAGTCATTACATTTAGTCATTTAACCATCTATCATTTGGGGATGTTACAAACACCCCTCCCCCTAGAGCACAACACCAATGTTGGGGACCCTACATCTCATCCCAGACAGTGCACTGCGCTTAAGGATGGGTACCAGCTCTGATACCAAATGTCCCAACTAGGTCCTGGTGACAGCACATACACCATGCCATAATATGGATGTTGGGTCCTGGTCTACCAAGTACCTTCAGTTTTCTCAATGACACATGGTCCCCACCCAAGGGTCCACCAAATGCCCGAACGAGTCATGTGACTAATGACAGTCCCCACAGGCCAACACATTCCCTTTACAGTGTTCTTTGTCCTCACTCACACACACCCTGGGAATCTTCCCAGATGGTCACCCATCCTGATCACTACTGCAGGACAAGAACTCTATACTGTAGAATCTTTCTTTACTCATTGTTAAACTAGGTGACTTTTTAGGTGCAGAAAGTGTCTGTGGTGGGGAGAATTGTCACACCTGCCTTCTTAAATTAATTTTTTAGTTTATCAATTCATGGCATCATTTTCTCTCTCCAAGTACCAAACTGGTTCCTTGATCAAAATTGTTGAAACTTATTTTTTTTACTAGGTTTCGGACCCATGTGAATTTATCACACGGTTGGTGGTTGTTTCACAACATGCCCTAGTGTCGTGCAATTTCATTATAATAATATTATTTTTTTATTATCAAAGTTTTTATTACAATTTTTATTATCATTATTCAATATATTATTATTTTAATTATTATTGTGTTATTATTATTATTATTTTTATTATTTTTGTATATATTTTCCTAATTATAATTTTTATTCTTAATAATAATATTATTATTTATATTATTATTATTATTATTATTGTTATTATTATTATTCTGGTATTGTCATTTTTATTATTATTTTCATTACTACTAATATTATTAATATAATAGAATGAGAATAAATGGTGCAAAACCTAATCTACCTGTAGCCCCCCCTCCCCCCACACCCACCCCCTCTTTCCCTTTCCCTGTCCATGCGCACCAACCCCCTGGTCCTCTCCTCCATGCCACCTCCCCCATCTGGTCGCCTCTTCCTCTCGGTGGTGCCATGTCCGGTCTCCCTCCCTACTCACGCTGCACCAGGCTACCTTCGGCCAGGCACCTCCTGCCACTCTGGGCTCTCGTGTGTCGGCTAGGCCGTATCCGACTAACCCCCCTGCTCCACTTCTCCGTGCCGCATGCACCTCTGGACGACCTCCCACAAGACACTGATTTTGACGCGTGACCTCTCCTCCACCATTGTGCGTTTCCATCCATTTTTTTGGGATTTTCATCATTCTTCCTAAACCCTAATGCATTGAAGGTGTGTTTTATGCGTTTTTCTTGTTGTATAGGATGTGCGGTTCGTCTGCGGGGCGTTGTTCAACCTTCCATTGAGGTTCTGTCGTCTCCACTCATGGTTTGAGGTAGTTAATTCCATGGTTTTCCTTTCCATCGTATAATTGATGCTTGGGTGCTTCGATAATTTTATTTTATGTGATTCATAACTTTTTTATACATATAATTTGACTTCTATATTGATTTTAAAATTTTAGAATTAGTCAAAAGCATATTTTTATTATTCTTGGTTCGGGTCTGTAGTTATTTGATTATGTGCCAAATCCTATATTTATATTGTTTATGGCTATTTTGTTCAGGTGTTTTTTTATGTTAATATAGTTTGATAATAAAACAATACTTTGAAGGTAAATATTTGGTTTTGATAATGTTTTAGTTCACTTGGATCATTTGATAAAATACTATAATGTTGAAAGTGGAATTGAGGGTTTTTATGACATGTTTAGCCTTGATTATGTTGTGTGTTGGAATTGGTTCTTGGTAATCTTGGTTTTGTTTATAATTTTGGTAAAAATAATTTGATAATTGTGTTAAGGTGTTAAAATAAAAAGGGTGATCTTTGGTTTTTAATGCGGTGGTGTGAGTTCATTTCAAATAAAGGGAGCTGTTAGTTTTATCTTCAATGTAGTATTTTTGTGGGAATAGTGTTGGTTGTTTTCTTCAAATTCATGAATTTCATTGGATGTTGGAACCTCCACGGGTGCACTCAATGCACCCCTAAACGTGCCTTCAAGTTACAATGACACCTTTAAAGTAGTGTTTCCTTAAAAACACTGTTCTCTAAAATGGTTTTTGTTTCCAAAGTAAGATTCGGTCCATTGTGTGGCTTTTATAAATTGATTGAAGAGTGATCTCAAGGGTGTGCCAGTATGGCATTGAAAATATAAAATTTTTATTTGTGTAATGATTTGGGTAATGTTATTGGACATGATAAGTTAATGGCCTGGTTGACACTTTCATCTTTAGTGAAATGATTGTGTTGATCTCTTAAAAGGATGGTATTTTGACACTCGTTTAACAACTCTATTATTTCGTAAAATATTTTAAATGTTTTGATGAATGTTGGGTGTGATGGCCTATTTGGGACTTTATTAATGTGAAATGATTTAATGTGTATTTGGGGGCGCTCTGGTCTAGGGTAACCATTTATGGGTGAACGTATTGGAAGCGTCGGTGTTTGGGGCAAGAATGTATGGTGAGATGAGTCACGCGTGCGAGGGACTTCTTACATAAATTCTATTATTATCACCCCCACGGGTTCTTAGAAATCTTATAGATGATCAAATGATGGTGGCTGATGAACCCCAATTCGACGGGATGGTACACTTGGATTTGTTGTTAGGCCAGGCGGGCTTTGCCATTGGATTGGTCAATTAGGGCAGCCAGTTGGTAATAGACTTGGGAGCTTCACCATACGCCAATAGGTAGTTCCATAACCGAGTACGTCCAGGTGTCTTCTAGGGATGTTTAGGATAATCTATGGTTAATTATTAATTTCAATGTCTGTTTACTTTATGTTGTACTAGTTTGTTCCATCTTGTTTTGTTTCATCTGCTACCCTTGTAGCACTTTCTTAATCACTCTGCCATGGATTTGTCTGTGAAGTGGAAAATAGTTTTGAAAATGGTAAATAACATGTCTTGGATTTTCAAATGGAATTTTTTTTTCTTATTTTAAAAGATTTAAACACTATTTTTATAACTATATTTTTTACTAGAGTAATTGGATTGCCTGGGAAATGAAGGACTTGGATTCAGTTGTTTACACTTGGCATCCCTACTGAGCATTTTAAATGCTCATGCCTACTTTTTCTTTTCAATATCAGGTTTCCTTTGATTAGGTTTCTCTTGGTTGGGTTGCTCAATATTGGAGGAAGGTCATCCTTTGATTTGGAGGCAACTTGGAAGGTCACAAAGAAGTATATTGAGATGTTCTTTTTATTTTCTTATTGCGCTGCTCGAGTACCATTTTATTATTCTATTTATTCTTCATTATCTATTTATTTTTTACGGAAAAAATAATTCCCAGTGATTTAATTTTGATGCTTGGCACTGGTTTCCAGACCATGGGGATCGGGAACTCCCCTCGGGCCATGTCGCTGACAAGCTCAGGTGACCGGTTCAGGGTCGACCAGAGTTGGTTCATGAAAATATGGATTTAGAGGAGGCCCTTGTTATTTGGGGTGTCCAGTAGATGGAGATTTGGACTTTTGGGACTCGAGAGGTAGGCACGATAAGGACGTCATGAACCTTTGCCCGTTAGAAACCTCATTTTTCCAGGGGTAGTCTGAGAATTGAGTCCATTGTTCATTCTAGTTTGTTTTAGATTGAAGGATGACAATAGAAGAAAGTTGATGTCACATCGTGATATCACATGGAGTAGTGAACCACATGGAATCCGAGTACATGGTTTAAGTTCTTCTTAGTTGTTGTTGCTTACATGGGGCGTGGCCCACTACCATGTCTCTAGGTTACGAATGACTACTAGTCCATCACTTCAGTAATTTTATTAAAGTTGTGTGTTGTCTTGATTCTTGTGGGTGTAAGCTCACATTTGAAGATGAAAAAGGGGTTTTTGAAAATAGAATGATTTCTTTAAAATGGATATAAATTTTTGAAAGGTATTTTTAAAAAATTGAAAGATCTTGGTCTAAAAATCTGGTGTTTGCTTCTGACTAGTAGAGATATGGTTTGGGTGCAACCTCAGGTACTCTTTATGAACGTTTGCACATGTGAGGTAATTCTTGGGAAGTGCGTGTTGGTGTGTATGGATGAAAGCATATGAAGACATGTGAAACGGTTCTAGGGAGTACTGGGGTGTGAACATGTAATTAAAGGCTTGAACTAGTTTTTCTGAAGTGATTTTAAATAGGGAAAATGATTATTGTAAATAGAAATTGGATTGAAAAGTGGGTTTAGTATTTGTAAAATGGCCTTGAATGATGTCGGTTTTGAAATCTAAAATAAAAAGGGGATGTTGAAAAAGTAATTTTGGGTTGTGTTGGTATTTTTTTGTTCTTTTTCAGAGGGTTGTTTTTTATGATGGTTCTTCCAATGATGTTGCTTTGGCTTGATGTTTGTTTTGGTTATGTGTTTCACATGTTGTTTAGAAAATTCCACCCAGAAAAATCCCCAAGGTTTCTGATAAGTCATTCCCTGTTTTTGGTCCTTATCAGACATTTCCTATCCATAACGGTGATCGACACCCGTCATAAGTATCAGAGTGTCTTGAAGAGGATGAACGCATCTTTAGATTATTGGAAACTCCCGAAGCTGTCAGAGTGTGTGCTGTTTGGGGATAGTTTGAAGGTCTAGCTCTGAACGAATGGGATTTGTTCTCCCTTCCATCACTAAAAGTGGGAATGACATGGGATGTCTTTAAATACGTCTTCATCAGATGGTTTATACCTGAAGAAGTGTATTTCAAGAAATGTATGAGTTCATGTGTAATCAACAAGGCCAACCAATAGTGAAGGCTTATGTTGATCATTTCAAGGATCATGTGTGCTTTTCTCCCGAGGTAGCGTCATAACATTTGATGAAGACTTCCCTCTTTATTGGGGGTCTTCGCCTAGAGATAATGGATTAAGTGCTCCTTTCTAAAGACCATCGTTTCCAGAAGCTAGTGGATGAGGCATTCCTAGATGAGACTGTCTCTAGAATGTTGGTGCATGAGAATCCACCAAATCCAGTAACTTGCGGAGGTTCCCTGTCTAGTGAGTAGGGTGTCCTAAAGGACCTGTTCCTTAAGAGTCATCTTCAGTGGTTCTCTCTCCCTGTTCGTCATCTCATTCAATGGTGTGTCACTATTATGGCCATTTCGGGCACATGAAGCCTTCTTGTCACATCCCTCTAAAGAAATGTCATCGTTGTGGTTGTCTGGGTCATTTGGAAATATTTTGTAGGAAGAGTCACTTAAGGAGGATGCTTTGACCAGAGGAAATCTAGTGCCTGACTGTGAGGAAGGAGATTCTGCAGCCATCAGAGCCCCAACCACAGGTCTTAAGGTGAAACTTGCACACAGTCAAGAGTTTCCAGGGGTGTGAATCCTTGGTCTGGGTTTTCTGTTCTGTGTTGGAATTGGAACATTTAAACTCCATTTTCCTTTATTTTTCTACTGTTAATGTTTTGACATAGTTGTAAGTCTATTGTTTCATTATAGAGTTATAATAGATACATTCTATTTTAATACAAATAGTTTTGTTTTTCTGATCATGGTTTTCTAAATCATTCACTTTTTATAAAAGTGTGTTTGGCCCCGGTAGGGTTTGATCTGGGTTTAGCTATGTTCGTTTGGATACATAAGTGCATGAGAAGGAGTTATGGATTGTGGTTATACTCAGGTTCACTATTTGAGTTCAGTCCGGATTAGGAGTTTTTCTCTAGTATTCAGATTTTTTGGTCTAGGTGAATACTTCCAAGTTTTAGCGGATATGTTGTTTCTCTTGTGCTATAAGAGTTAGTTTAGATTGGTTGGAAGTTTCCATGTCGCCCCCTCCCGGTGTTGTAGGATTAGGTGTTAAATTTACACACTATTTGAATTCTTAAGGTGGGGAGAACCCTCTAGTGTCCTCCATTCACTTGTGGTGTGGTTCCTTTTAGTTTCACTTGGGCATTGATTCTTGGTTTGTCTATTGTTCAGTTGGGACAGTTTCTGGGGGGAAAAGTGTCTGTGGTTGGGATAATTGTCACACCCTCCTTCTTAAATTAATTTTATTATTTTATTAATTATTTTCCCCAGGTTCACTCACCACGGTCCGAATTGGGTCTCGAATCAAAATTGTTGATTTTTAATGTTTTTACTAGGTTTCAGACCCATGCGCGGTCACCACAAGGTTGGTGGTAGATGCGCAGCTGGCTCTAGTGTCGTGCAATTTCTTAATATATTATTATTATTCTATTAGAATAATTTTTATTATTATTTTAGTTATCATTATTATATATATTATTATTTAAATTATTATTGTGTTATTGTTATTTTATTATTATTCTTATTGTTTTTGTTATCCTAGTTATAATTGTTTTTCATAATAATAATAATATTATTATTATTATTTGTATTACTATTAGTATTTTTATTATTCTGGTATTATAATTATTATTATTATTTATAATATTATAAATATAATAGATTTATAAAAAAATTGGCAAACCCTATTCTACCC
Source organism: Viscum album (assembly GCA_963277665.1). Taxonomy (NCBI): domain Eukaryota; kingdom Viridiplantae; phylum Streptophyta; class Magnoliopsida; order Santalales; family Viscaceae; genus Viscum; species Viscum album. The sequence continues at coordinate 560,217,541 of OY728132.1, read as the reverse complement.
CCCTCCTTCCCCTTCCCTGTCCACACACACCATCCCCCCCCCCACCAAATCCTCTCCTCCACGCTGCCTCCCCCGTCCGGACACCTCCTCCTCCCAGAAGCAACCTGTCCGTGTAACGCCCCGACCCCAGTTACCTGGAGTCTGTACATTATTACATAACATTGGCATGATAAAAAAGGATCAAGTCTCAAAAGACCGATTAGTTTAGTATTTTTGGAAACACTAGATATATTCATAAGTCATACATTACATCATAAGGTAAAAACTACAACAACATCTTGTCTTCATAGTCCACACTCATATCCCCACATACTATCCCTGCAGGTCATTCATAAATTACTTCTTCACATCCTGGAGAATGTATATTACACAATGAATACAATCATGTCAGTACACACACCACATGCAATAAATAAGTGGTGAATAATGGAATTCTCACGAAATTAAAAGTGAGATTAAGAAACCCCTTACATTGTACTTTTTCTTTGGTCGACGGTAGGTTAAACTCTTGTGTAATGGTGAAATAATTGTTATTGAATTATACAAGAATCATTTACATTAATATGATATCATATATGATCTTTTATCATTGATTTGTTAATAATATCTTAATATTATCGTCATTTCGGGTGTTGACTTAATCATTTTCCTTTATATTTTTTGTAACGAAACTCGTGTTTGTCATAGATAGGATGTATCTTATTCCTATCCAGAATGATATCATATCCTTAAAAATTATTTTTAAATCATAAAATGATAATTATACATGAATGGATACGATGGAGAATGAATCTCATCGCGTTCGTGCAGACGGTAGTCTGTACGTACGCACGAGTGACAATATCATTCTTTTGATTTTAAAATAATATATAAATGGATGGTATATCATATATATAGAATTATTATCATGTTATATAAATTATTTAAATTAATTAAAAATCATTATTATACCCATCCAAATTATAATATATTGTATAACAATTACACCTCGACGTGGAGACGGTAAGTCGTACGCACGTATGGTGACATGTCATTCAAAGGATGGATAGAATAATGAATATGGTTGTACCATATTTATAATAATATTACAGTATATAGGAGATACTGGATTCATTATTTTAGAATCGGAATAACAAATAATGAAGAAGTTGAAGAAGAAAAGAATTTGAAAAAGGGTGGTAAAAACATTACCTCTTCTTCAGGTTCTTCCTTTTGATTTGATCAAAAGGGCTCCGTAGGTTGGATTTATGATCAAAATAAGGCTTCTAGGTTGTAGTGATGGAAGTTTAGAGAGTATTGGGGCAGATGTTGGCCGAACCAAAAGGCTTTGAAGGTGTGAAGTAATGAGAAGGGGGAGTGCCCTTTTATAAGATGGTTGAGGGGCACCTTTGGAAGAGCTAGAAATATTATTTTATAATAAATTCATATTCGGTTTCTATTGGCTCAAATGTGGATTCATTAATGGTTAAGGTGGGGATAGGTCGAAAACCACTCAACCAATATAATTTAGATAGGTTTGGGTCCTTATATTAACCTTATCTTTAAGTATTAACTCTTTGTTAATTAGTTTCACTTTTACAATGTCTCTTTGTATTTTTATATTATATGGTTAATAAACTTACTATATACATCCAAGAGACCCCCAAGTGGTATATTAATGATACAACTATCATTATATAAGTCTCTTGGCCGATCCTTATATTTTTAGGAATTTAATATCAATTAATAATATAATATTTTAAAAAAAAACTCTTTTATGTCAATTTTGACACTTTTCAACAATTGATTTTTGTGAAACTTATAACAGAATTATTATTTCAAAAAAAGTAAATTAAATCAATACTAATATGTCATATTAACCTATAAAATTAGTTTAATTCATAAATGTCTCCAATTATATTTATTTGGTTATTTATAATATCAATTATTTTAATTTTTCACTATTATGGTAATTACTGCATCATCATTGTGTCATAAATAAATTAAATTATTTAATGTCTAAAATTTATAAATAAAGTATCAACATGTAGTAAATCGTATTATCTTTATAATGAATATTTATAATCGAATTTATCTAATGTGTAACCCTATATTAAAAATTTTGTAGTAAATAAACTTTGGTTTTAACACTTTCAACAGTTCTTTGAATTAAATAATAATAAATGTCCTAATCTAATCCAAGTGGACCTAAATGATAATATTTTATTACTAAGGTTGTTTTTAGTCGAGATAAACTTGTCCAACTGAATTAAGACATGTGTTAGGGTAATATTAATATCATTTTTACCCTTAATTACCCTATGTACTTTTAACCGTGGTAGATAAAAGTAAAAAGTTACTATTCGCCAAAAATTATTTTCTTCTCAATGAACCACATTTTACTCATTTATATTAACCGTGTCTCTTGGAATTGTTAAATTCCACTCACAGAAGCGATAAAATTATGTTTTATGAAAAATTCAGTTTTTTAACTACCACTTAGTGGTTTCACTATTCATCAAAAAATGAAAGTTTCCAGAAAAATACCAAAAATTGGGCCTAAGATATATTTGATATTATGAATTCAAAAATGATGTTTATTTTACCAAATTCAAAACATTTCAGTTGCATTAATTAATTTAAAAATTAATTCCAGTCATCAAAACAAATACCGTGTTTTTAAGAGATAATAACTATCAAAAGATTGACACTTGTTTATGTCTGGTTTAAATGTGAAATTTCATCCAATTACCAAAATTATTTTAAATGGTAAAAATATATTCTAAATATACTTTAAAACCACTCAAATTAATAATTTATCACTATTAATTAGTTCAATTAAAAAAGTTGTTTTTAATTAAAATTTAGTAATTTTTAATATTCATCAAAATATAAAAGTTATCCAAAAAGTACCAAAATTTTACCCTAAGCTAATTTCGATATTAAAAATCCAAAACTGAAGTCCATTTCAAAAGATAAAATTTATAGAATTTAAAGAAGTAGATATTACTATTCATAAAGGCTAGTTTTATTGGTTATGGTGTGTTAGAATCTCGAAGTGGCATACAATGCACGTCATTTCATTATTCAAAGGGAAACGTATCGTGGATGCTTGGGGTGTTACATTCCGACCTCCCTCCATACTCACGCAGCACCTGGCTTCCTCTGGCCAGGCACCTCCGTCCATGCATCTCATGCCACTCCGGGCTCCCGCACGCCGGCCAGGCCACCTTCGGCCGACCCCCCTACTCCGCTTCTCCGCGCCACACATGCCTCTGGCTGTCCTCCCATGCGACTTGGCTTCTAAAGCGCGACCTCCCCCCCCACACTGTTGCGTTTGTCTTCCATTTTGTTGGGGTTTTCTTCATTTTACCTGAACCCTAATGCATTTAAGGTGTCTTTCGCGAGTTTTACTTGTTGTCTAAGACGTGTTCTTGGTCCGTAGGGCATTGTTCAACCTTCCATTGATGTTTCGTTGCGTCCGATGTTGGTTTGAGGTAAATAATTCCATGGTTTTCCTTTCTGTAGTCTAATTGATGATTAGGTGTTTTGATAATTTTATTTTATCTGAATTTCAGCTTTGTTATACCCATAATTTTCCTAATATTGTGCTTTTAAATTTTTTGAATTAGTCAAAAGAATCTTTTGAGTCAATTCCTGGTTCGAGACTATAGTTATGCGATTATGTGCCAAATCCGTTGTTGATATTGATTATGGTTATTTTGTTGGGGTGTTTCTTTTTATGTTTATACAGTTTGAAAAGAATAATTTTAAGGTAAATATTTGGTTTTGATTATATTTATGTGCACTTATTAGAACATTTGATAAAATACTATAGTGTTCAAAGTGGAATTGAAGGTTTTTCTGAAATGTTTAGCCTTGATTATGTTGTGTGTTAGCATTGGTTATTGTTAGACTTGGTTTAGTTTATAATTTTGGTATTAATATAACTTGATAATTGTGTTAAGTTATTAAAATAAATAAGGGGATATTTGGTTTTTAATGTTGTAGTGTGAGTTCTTTTCAAATAAAGTGAGTGGTTGGTTTTAGTTTTAAGGTAGTAGTTTTGTGGGAATAGTGTTGGATATTTTCTTGAAACACAGGTGTTCCATTGGATGTTGGAACATCCATGGATGCACTCTGTGCAGCCATGGATGTACCTTCATGTGACAATGACACCTTTATACTAGTTTATCCTTAAAACCTTGGTTTTTTAAATGTTTTAAATCCTAATTATGATTCAGTCCTTTGTGTGGCTTTTATAAAAGGTATGAAGTGTGACCATAATGGTGTGCTAGTTTGGATTTGAAAACATAAAATTTGTATTTTTGTAATGTTTTGCGTAATTTTTTTGGACATGACAAGTAAAAGGCTCAGTTGGAACTTTCAGCTTTAGTGAAATGTTTGTGTTGATCTTTTAAAATGATGGTATTTTGATATCCATTTAACAACTCTATTATTTTGTAAAATGTTTTTAATGTTTTGTTTATTGTATGTTGTGATGGCCCGATTGGAATTTTATTAATGTAAAATTATTGAATGTGTATTTGGGGGTGCTCTTGTCTAGGGTAACTCGTTAGGGGTGAAGGCATAAGAAGCATCTGTGTTTGGTGTAGGAAGGTGTGGTGAGTTGAGTCACGTGTGCGAGTGCCTTCCTATTTATATAGTTTTATTATCATCACTATGGGTTCCTGTTTATCTTTTAGATGATCAAGTGATAGTTTCTGACCAACCCTGATTAGACGGGTTGGTACCCCCTAGATTTATTATTTGTCCAAGCGTGTTTTTTCACTGGACTGGTCAGTTAGGGTGGCCAGTTGGTTATAGACATAGGATCTTGACCATATTTCGGCAGGTGGTTCTGAAAATTAGTACATCCAGGGGTCTTCTATGGATGTTTAGGATCTGCCATGGTTACTTAATTAATTTCATTATTTGTTTACATTATGTTGTACTAGTTTGTTCCAACTTGTTTGGTTTCTCCTGCTTCCTTGTAGCAATTTCTTAATCTGCCTTCCTAGGTTATGTATGTGAAATGTAAAATTGTTTTGAAAAAGGTATATAATGTGTGTTGGATTTTCAATGGGATTTTTTTTGCATATTTTAAAAGACGAGAACCCTATTTTAATAACCATATTTCAAAATTGTGCTATTGGATTGCCTGGGAAAGGAAGGACATGGATTCAATTCTGTACTATTGGACTCCCAACTGGGCATTTCAATGATCACGCATAATTTATCACTGTAGTTGCAGGTTTACATTGATCAGGTTTATCTCAATTGAGTTTCTCATTATTGGAGCAAGGTCACCCTTTGGTTGGGAGGGGAGCTAGAAGGTCACATGGATGTATGTTTAGATGTACTGTTTATTTTTATTGCGCTAATCGAGTTCCATTGTATTATTCTATTTATTTTTGTTTATCTATTTATATTTTATGGACCAAATCATTCCCAGCAATTTAATTTTTATGCCCGGCACAGGTTTCCAGCCCATGGGGATCGGAAACGCCCCTCAGGCCTTGTTGCGGACCGGCTCAGGTGACAAGTTCAGGGTCAACCTGAGTTGGTTTCTAACATTCCTCAAATGATTTTGAATTACATACTCATTTTTAATCATTTCTTATAAAATTTTATATCCCATCAACATTCTTCATCATAGTCCATCAATAAAATTTAGAGTCCTAAATCATGTTCAAAATAATACATCAAACGTTCTAATCTATATATTGGATTAAAAACAATTATTAAAAGAAAATTCTACAAAATAATGCTTTTTATCACATCATTATTTATAATCCATTGAATATGCATGAATAATGTCATAAAAGGTCTATGTTGTTGGATAAAACTCACTATCATGTCGATTATGAAAATCTCTACTAAAATTTAATTATGTACCTAAATACATTTTAAGTATTTTCCAATGATTATAAGTCATCATGGCATCATGGTTATATAATATAGAGAGCATAACACTATATAACATGACTACGCCCTTGAGGTACATTCAATACAAATGATATTATGACATATTATCTTGAATGATAAGTAAATTTTATGATTTATTCAATCGATCAATAATAAAAAAAATATTATTATTTCTTCATGATTATACTGGAAATATTTAAAAAAAATATAGATATATTTTCCCATTAAGACAACAGTACTATAAAAGGTTGAATCATCCATAGTATTAATTTTCATTCTTATTTAACCTATTAAAAATTAAAAAAACACCTTGTTGATGTAAATTTTTTTATTTCCATCTAACCAATATTACTCTTAATGTTTCGTATACACCGGTTTTCTACAATGATTAATATAAAATGGGGATCTATTATTTTCACTCAACAATTCCACCTTTAATTATAAAAACAAGGCACACATAATCGCCTTCCATGTATAATAACTCATTAATTTTCAATACTAAATTTTATTAAATAACACTACATAACCAATTCTACCTTTTCCAATAAGACACAATTTTCTTTCTGATCATTCTTATTTTTTTTATAATAATTACTATTGTACTGGCACCTAAAAAATATACGATGATCATACAATCGAAACATTTAGGACAAAAGTTATCATATAATTAACTAACTGTCATTTTATTGATATGACATGTATAATGAAGAAATTTTTTTATTTTTAATTTAATTATCTATATTATTTAATTTTCCATGGTAGAAATTTACCATGAAATCATAACACATAATAATTTTCTAATGTCATTATAGAAATTCTCAATACTTTATGAGTAAAAAAATACATCATCCTTTTGTGATCAGTAAATATTTCACACATTAATCTATATAAATAATATCTATTAATTTTTCAAATCAAATTTCCACGTCATCTATTTCAAATCATATATATAAGAATTTATCACACGATTAATCTTTTTCCACAAAAATAAGATATTATTCTATCATTTAATATGTGAAAACAAACAAGACCATTCAAATTAAAAGTATTGTTGATGGAAAATTAATAATCCAAGAAGAAAATACAAAAAATTATCATTCAAACATATTTTTATTAGTTCCTATGAAAGATATACATTTTTTCAAAATTAACTTAACTCTCATTCGATATAACCTTGCCAGTGGGAAATATATATGTGCACTGTTTTTGAAAAACATAATGTTATAAACACACTATTAAATGAAAACTAATAATATCTATTATATTAAAAGTTCATGGGAATTACTCGACAACATAATTTTTAGCATATTCAATAGTGATTCTATATTTTGGAACTATATACATTGAAGTAAATCATATATAACAAAAATAGAAACAAACAAAATTTTCTAAATATCATATTTTATATCAAGTTATAAAAAATCCTTATAAAGGTTTGATGATCCTCATAAATTTTATAATACACCAATATATCATCAATAAAAAATAATTAAAACTAATCCATGAACTCACGTACCTTTATGTTCAGTATATCAATAAATATCAGTGCTGAATTATACAACCCAAAAGGAATATACAAAAACTCATAGTTCATCCAAAATGACATTTTTAGAATACATGACACCATTACCCTGAACTAATGATGCCCAAACCATATCTATAATTCAAAAATTACTATACTCCTCATATCTAGCAAGAAAATCATAGATTGAGGAAAAGGGTACTTCTTAATAGTTATGTTATACAAGAATCGATAATTAATGAAAATTATTGTTAAAACGTATTTATTTTTAATAAATATGACTATAGAACCTCATGGTGAGGTTCATGGACAAAAGAAACATTTATCTAGTAAATCATGTTATGGAAATTTCAATTAATAATGTTCTACATGATATATTTGATAAGGGGGTTGTGAAATAGTAATTGTATATGGTCCAAATTCAACACTAAAAATAACCAGTTGATTAAACTATATAAACTAGTAAATCATCATAAAAATATCGATATACTAAACAACTTATATGACATAACTAATATAAATATTTTCTATAATTTCAACATCATATTATATATTACATTCTATACCATTTAAAATAAATATCTCTACTTATTAGAAGGCTGTTAATGAAATGAAATAATTATATAAACCAATTAGGATTCCAAATTCTATCATAGCATCATAAACTAATACCAAATTGATAACCCAAATAATATCAAACTCTACTAGGGGTAGTTCAAAAATATTTATAGGAATAACCATTACAATGATAAAAAAAGGAATATTCTTATACATCTTGGTTGGATCAATATTATGAAAGAGTGTTTTCAAAAAAAATTCTATAATACTATTTTTATGTGATATACCCAATTTATAATCAAAATTATCAAAAATAAAACAATGAAAATTCCGAGAGTTAAATATCATATTTCCATAAATCAAATAAACTAGTAACTTACATACCACCAATTAATTTTATGTCTCATCATCAATCGTGTTCTGAGAAAATGATTTTATCAAAACAATCTTATTTTAATCATATTTATTTCCTTCTAGAGTGACAATCTTCTTCCTCACATTATTATAATATCTGAACAAATTATAATTAAATAATATTATCTTCATTTTTTTTATTATATGTTTTATTTTTTCTTTTTTAATCATGACTGATGTGGATAAGTTTTCTAAATTAGAAGCACTTATTAGATTTCATAATACATTCACCAGGGTGATTTGTTTCCCAAATAATAATAGGATATAATTTTTTTTTATTTCCTATAAATTATTTGAAAAATAATTCCCTATTTTCTTCCATCTAAACAATTTATTATTATTATCATCAGATATTAAATTATCATGGAAATATCTGTATCCGAAATCATAACACATTGAACAAGTTTAACAAAAAAATTAAAGTAATTATATGATAATAAACTTCAATATAACTACTAGAATTATAGTTTTTACCGATTCCTATTTCCCATTAGTTCTATGAATCCATTTGGATATGGTATCCATTCTTATGTGGTTTTCTTAAAACAGTTGTAAAAGGGTTCATAATGTTATGGTTTTCCAATGTTTTTCCCAAAACAATTTGTAAAGGGTTGTCAAACCAACTATATAAAACAGTTTTAATTCATCAGTTGTATAAATGACATATAAAAATAGTTTTTAAAAACTATTGGGATAGATTTACCCCAAATGAATTGTAACCACTCCTCCCCACCCTAGATCTGTTCTTTTTCCCTAACAGCATGCATCTCCCTCTTCCAATTGGTGACCACTATTCCACCAATGTTCCATTGTTTTAATAATTCAATTACATCAAATTTAAATCAGTTTATTCTACTTAAAATTGGTTTACAACTATATTAATCTTCAAATTGGTGAGTTGGGTTTCTTTTAGTTTCTTTTGGTTTCCCCATCAGTCTATAATATCTCATAATTTAGATGTATTGATTATGTTTCATATATTATATCAGTATATACAGAGATTCATAGATTCTTTTGCATATATGACAACTATATACAATAATTTGTACAAATCTATTATATTGCTTGTTTATATATAATCTAAATCATTATACACATAGATTCTGAAAACATAGATGCTGATTCGGCATGTTTATACACATACATTCATATTCTAAGTGCAATTACATGATTTTTTACTATCCTTGACTACGGATTAAAACACCCCTTGGGGTATTATTTAAATTTATTTCAATTTTATAAATGGTTTAATAAACTAAAATAGGTTTTGATGAACCCCTTTTCCCTGGATATCATACTTTATTATTGATGTTTATCTATTGATCAATATTATTATTTTAATTCAAATATAATTTGTTATATAATTTTTCATGATGAATTATATTAAGGAATGTATAACATCATTGGCTGTTATTATTTTATTAATTAGATTAAGATAATGAAGGTACACTATACCTTGAGAAATGTGATGTTTCTCTTTATGGATTTCCATGGATATGTTATCATAGGGAATGTGGGACTAGATTATACTGAATTATTATGGAGGTATCTTTTTTATTTTTGTTGACATGGAATTTAAAAACCCCTTGGTCTAGGATGTTTGACATGGAATTTGACATCACAAAGGGTGATGGGAATGACATTCCATTCCCCTCTATTAATATGAGTGGTGTGAACCCTATCGGTTTTATTTATAATACATGGTATAGAATCCAACATTGATTTAGAGGCTCAAAATGAAATCTTATATTAATTATGAAATTCAATATTGGTTCCAATTAATTTTTAATTAGACAGAAGGGAATGGGGACCTTTATTTAAATTATTAGACTCCAATTATTATACGGGGATATTGTATTAAGGTCTCAGGTCTTGGCTAGTACTACATATCTAAATATATGAGTGTATATGTTACAAATTATATAGTTAATATATATTAAAACATACTTATATACATATACCAATGTACATGGTGATACATAAAAATATTTATTCTAGCTTAGACTGAAGCAGGTGTAGTGGGATAGGTGTCCCCTGAAATGTTTAGGTATCCCATGAAAATATTTTCATGTATTGGAGTAAGGTAAATATAACACATTGGGATATAAATTAAATTACGGCAACCCTTCAAAAACTCATCATTCTAGATTTATATCATTTTTTTTGAGAACCTACATGTTTCTATCTCATGGCACCAATATGGATACTTCTAAATAAAACACCCTATAAAAAATATGATTGATCACTAATACTATAATGACATCATTGATTACAAACATATCATTAATTATGAAAGATAGTGATCTCTATAAATTGATACATAATTAAAAATATTTTATCATATTTATCCAAGAGATACAATTATTTATACAATGATTTTCATCACATCATCTGTGTTTCAATTAAATATCATTTTTTATATGTATGTTATTTTATTTTATATAATATATTTTATTACAATTCATATATTTATTCTCATATAGTGTATTATGTTTTTTGTTGTGTTCTAAAAACTGAACAATTGTCAATTACATAAATATATATTAGATTTAAATTCAATCTTATTGAATTTCTTTCAAGAAGTGACTCATTATGATTTTTTTATGGAATGGATAGAAGATTGATGTATGAACCTAATTAGATCACAACCTATTTTCAAAATAATTCATAGATCTTATATAATTTGTATTCGAAAATGATTTAGATAGTGGCCACATACATGGCCCATGTTATAATTGTGTTGGATGACCATGGTTGAGATGTGAAGAAGTTAGCAACATTATAACCAAATAAGGTATTTAGAAAAACTACTATATGTGGTATCATAATGGGGAGAAAATGGAATATCAAATATCTGATGATCGAAATGAAATTACTAGATTAGAAAAATTGATATATTACTGGTTTTCAATTATTCATCTTCATGTGAAGGAATGGATATCAACCCTAGAAGACTTCAATACAAGAAAATATGATGCGTCCAATAAAAATGGTGATGTTGATAGGATGAGAGAATTTAATAATACTAGTATATCGACAATGTGGTAAAATGAAAAAGCTGCAATTTCTAATCCAATTGTTTCATGGGAAAACCATGAATGATATTTTTAATGCCCCCATTGATTATATTATTACCTTCTTGAAGAAATTATTTCCAAACAATGTAGTTGATCCCACAAACCACTGTGTGGAATAGAAGTTTGTGAGAGAACATGGATGATCAGAAAAAACCTTCTTGGCCAAAAGATTTCAGCTTATTTTGGAGGAATGTTCTAAAAGAAATGATTGTATAAAATGTGGAACATCATGATCGAAGACAAAATTTGATGGAACACCATCCTCTGTGCCACATAAATTAATGTGAATCTTTCCATTGATTCTCATACTGCATAATATTTTCATGATTGTTGAAATTCAAATAAAAATATGATGGAATTGTATGGAGAGAAAGATTAATAATAAAGGGATACTTCACCCTGTATATGTATTTACATGGGAGACATTTTACGCTCGATATGCTAATTTTACAACTAGCACGTGTAATGTGAGGATAGGTCTTTCATGTAACAATTTTAAACTTTTTGGCCAGATTCTTTCCTCACATATCACATGCCCAGTTTTCAAACATATTTATATGCTTTCCCCATGGTTGTGTATGATAAAACCTAACTCTTTCATGAGTATACTCATATAGGGACCTTCTGATCTATGAAATTATATATATGTATAAATGAAACCATTAATGAAAGATTTGAAAATTTTGGGATGTGGGTGTGTACACATAAGATGCATGATCGAAAGACATATTTCAGATGTGTGTTGTTCTTATATGGAAGATCAATGATTTTCTTGATTATGAAGTTATGTTTAGATAATGCATGAAAGTAAAAATGTCTTGTCATGTATGTAGGATGAACACATGATCCTGAAGATTGAAATATCTCGGTATTTTTAGTTATATGGTACATTGACTATTTTTTCCAATGGACCATCCATATAGAAATAATTATCGAATATTTGAAACTACCATGGTGACAGATGATCCACCTCAGTGTATTTCTGGAAATGATGTGTTTAATGAATGGAAAGATTTTATTTTTTCATTCAGAATGTGTCAAATGATATATAAAAAGAGGAAGAATGTTTCCAATGATACCTATTATGATTTTAATAATAGGAGTATCATCATTGGGTTTTATTATTGGTCAAACAATTTGTTATGTCATTCCTTATACATAATTCACATTGAAAATAATATTTGTGAAATGTTAGTTTCTATTCATTTAAATATCATCAAAAAAACAAAAATATTATTTATGATTATGATGTAACTTTATTTATTGGGATATTAGACCAGAATTGCACCCTATGTGTATTGATGAAAATAAATGGTAATTTCAATGTGCTTCTTAAGTGATGACATATGTAGAAAAAAAATTATGTATGTACTAGAGACTGTTAATGTTCCGGATGTTTTTTCAAGCAACATATCAAAATGGGTCAACAGAAGACAGATGAAGAATAAATCATTGAAGAATCGTGATTATCAAGTCCTCCTACATGATTTGATTCCAATATATTTTTTTCATATTTTATACAATAATATAGGGGTGTCAGTTATTATTATTTTCCATTTGTTTATATATATTTTTGCTAATAATTTTCTAGTTCTTAATTTTAAAAAATGATTACATAGACAATGTTAATTTGTTGTGAGTAAGGAAAAATATTTCCTCCATTTTTCACATGCATGTTGAATCTGAATGTCTAACTTCCAACTAAAATACTTCTCAGAGGACCTATTAGTTTTCACTAAATGTCTATAACTAAATGAAATATATACACATTGAAATATTATGTCTGGAATATAAATCATATGAATGTTTCTATTGTGAATAGTTACATGGATCTAGATCTATGGACTTTTTCTCAATGTATTTTTTTGATCATACTATGTGAATGAAAAGACAAATGATAAATGATGAATATAATGAGTAATTTAAATCCATTTTTCATTAATTTATCAAAATGAGGAATTCCTAGATCATATACACTGACAACATGAATCCATAAAGAGAAGGAGATGACACATCACACCATGTTGTTCAAATGTTATTTGTTTGTTGAATACATAATGTATGTAAATTGAACATATATATATTATCTCATCTCTTGTAAGTTTACATACATGTTTAATTTTTTTGTTTTTATCAATATGGAACATAACTAAATGAAAAGTAGAATGTGTTATTTTATATTTGAGAAGGAGAAAGAATTTTCATTGTAAGCATTTTTCTTCAATGTAGAAATTGAAGGCAGAAGTATTAATTTATTTAATAAATAAAATAAATATATTATTAATTATATTATTCATTTATTTTTTAGGTATCACGTTTTCATGTTGACCCTATCTCTGAGGAAATAAGAGCTTTGGTTTTTGGCCTTAATATCGTGGAATGTGAATGTAAATAAATTTTGATCAATGGGTACAAATTTATTACCACTGAACGATCAAATAACATGAGAACACAACATGATTTTGTTATTCTAACTTCCATGATAGACTTTTATGCCAGTTCATCAGAGAATAAACCTCATTTAGAAAATGTAACTTATTATAGAGTCATTGAAAAAATAATAATATTGGATTATTACTACCATGGTCGATTCCCTATGATGAAATAGAAGTTTTTTAATTCGATTTATTGGTATGGTGCATTTATTGATGAATGCAGATTTTGTGTTGTTTACATTACACACACTCTTGATACTGATGAACCATACATATTGGCACCAATGGTTAAACATGTTTTTATGTCAAATATCATCTTCAATATGAATTTGGTTTCATTATTCATGTAACCCCAAGTCATATTTTTTATTATGGTGGTGGTGTAATTGACTTCATCCCTACTCTAATTGGACATGATTCATTTATTACTTATGATGACTCTAATAGATCAATTTCTAGCAATGGTTGTGAACCTAATGTTGTGGTGGGAAACATATAGAAGCATTAATCTGTGTTCTCAGTTCTTTTACTTTATCTCAATTTGAGTTGTTGAGGTCTGTGCAATACAAATTTATTTACTATTTATTAAAAATATTATGTATCCAAATAGACCTTCATGTGACTTTTCAATATTTATTGGTTGAATTTTTCTTTCAGTTAAATTTAATAATATTGAACTGAACTGTATTCAAACCTACCAAACACAACGAAACCGAAATAGTTAAATTGAAAAAAAATATACGAATTGAATTGGACATATTAAACTAATATGAAAATCAAAACCAATGAAAATAGTGACCTAATATATAGAAAAATTAACTAACTGAAAATATGAATCGAATGACCGAAGGCAAAAAATCCATGTCTCACATTTTTTGTTTTTTTGGTATAATTGGAGTTATCATTTTATAATTTTCCATATTTTTTAAATGATGGAAATTAAACCTATTGAAGAGTTGTGAAGAAAAAGGATGATGGAAAACAATTTCTAAATGACTGAGATCGGTAATCCTCCATTAGTTCCTATTGTGAGTATTTTATTTCATATATAAATACATTTATATATCAACATAATATAATATCATGTGAATAATTTTGTTTTAAACTTTTATGCAGGATCCACAGCTTTGGCACCTGTTATACGACGAACGACCTAGTAGTGGTCTCAGTACTCAGACTGATGGTATGAGGAAGTGTGGTATGGGATCTAGGATCTATAATAGGCATACCTGTGGAGACCCTACCCCTACAATTAAAGTATCATCCTCCACACATTCAGATCCCACTGTTTTATTTGGGAAACATGGGATATTTATGACACCCATGTTTTCACCACCCTTTATATCTGATCCTCCTCAACAATCATTATTGTATCTAATGATTAATCTAACTCCTTATCCTTATTATTCGGTTGTCCAACTACTTGTGACATCTTCATTACCATATACTTCTTTTCTATGAGATTCTAATTACTTATTAGACACTTACTATGGCACCTTCTATGCATATAGAGCATACACTGGGACCCACTCCACCAATACAGGGGGATTTTATTTCTTGGCCAGCGAATGCAGTGGTGCCCATTGAGTATACTACAATATGTATATTTTATAACACTGAAAATTATCATAATTTATTTTAATTATTTCATGTCTGGATACAATATTTTTTTTCATTCATAATAGATACATCTACCAAAAGGCGATAGGGGTGGGGCCATACATTAATGTGTTTACTGTGGAACCACAACATGTAGCTGATGGTGGACTACAAAGAATTCCAAAAATTATAAAAAACAGTTAAGCAATGTCGGAATATTTTTGGGATGCTTTCCAAATACTCCAACATCATTCCTATTAGCCCTCTCCCATGGATACAGTTGGTAATTGAAGCCAACAATAATTATGGGAATAAATATATGTAAAAAAATCAATTAAATTTAATATAATATTATTTTTTATTTATATTAATTAATATTTCGATGGAATCTATGTTTTCATTTTCCCGATGGCGAGGGTGCACAACCAGAAAGTCTAAAAGATGAAGGTGAGATTTGAAGATCCTATAAGCACAAGTTGTATATTGGCTAGTGTACTAGAGTTGGAATAGATTTTCATGCGGTACCTTTCAAAGATGATTGTACTATAGAACAATATTGATAAATTATTACTCATTAGGACACTTCCAAGTTTTAGGTATTAATAACATTTAATTGTTTTAGTTGAAAATTTTTCAGTTTTGCATAAATACTATATTTGGTATTATTTAATTTTCATTAGTAATCATCCAGAAAAAATAAAAAAGGCATTGATTTCAAAAAATACCTCCACACTTTGTGATGTACTACGATTTCAGATAATTTGAGGAAGGAGGTATGAATGTATTTTATAATTTTTTTAGGACATGCACTTTATATTGTTTCCTCTAAAACTTATTCAACTTATAAAATTTTCATATAATTTTAGATATGAAATCCATTATTAGTAACCTATTTTCAATTAAGGTTCCCTATATTCAATGTCATTGTAGAGGCAGATATTGAATATTTCAGGATGTGTTCCTCAATAAAAACTTTTTTTCTCATGTAGATAGAAAATTATGGAAATGAGGATAACAAACTGTCACAGTAGTATATTGTATGTATTACGTAATATATTTCTAATAATAATATCTATTTTATAACTTAAAAATATATTTATTTTTTGTAGACAGGTTCTTTCGAGGCCCTTGATTGCATGGAACCTAACAATTTTGTACCAAATGATCACATACATCAGTTATTGGTAGATGAGAACACATAAAAAGTATGATGCTGACCTAGGAAGTGTATAGTCATGAAGAGGTATTATCCCTCTTTAGGTAGAATTTTTAGTATCACCATGTTCAAAAATGTTATGCCATGAGAAAAAAAAGGCTAAAATGGGGCAAATATGTGGAACTATGGGTTGAAAGGGGAAAATTAAATTTATGAAACTGGTGAATGTTTTATTCCCATTAAATCTTCTACAGGTTAACACAACCTATGATGAATATATTTCATTGATGCATTCATTATATAGTGCATTGGGAGACAGTTCTATTAGCGGTTGAGATGATTTTATTTCTACCGATGATGATAGTGAGGAAGAGGTCGGGGAAAAGGCTGAGTTTGAGGTCAAGAGAGAGGCAGAGGATGAGACCTAGGATGAGGTCGAGGATGAAGCTAATGATGGGGATGGGGATGAGGAAGGGGATTATGATGGGGATAGGGATGAGGACAATGATGAGGTTGGATTTGTTTATGATGATGGTGATGGTGATGTGGGATGAATTGATCTGTTACATTTTTCACTAATATTACTAACATTTTATGATTGATGATTTTTTGTGGCTGAATATATGTGTGATTATGAATGTCACGTTATGATTGAATTTGGTAGCCTAAATACTAAATATTTTTAATCATAGAACCATCTACAAATGTATTGTAATTTTTTTGATATAGTAATTAGGGTATTTGGAAACTAACAATTTTTTCATGGAGGGAATGTTTCTGTCCAATTGAAATGAGGGACCTTGGAGTGAAAGACTTAAAATTATTCAATGATATCTTTGTTGGTTAGTTCCACTGAAACCTATTAACTACTAGTTGTCCTAATTGTGATTCTTTGTCATGCATCTTCAAAGGAATAATTAGGGATGGGTATTCATATAATCTAACATTATATATATCCCTTGATGAAACAATCTTCAAATTATATCATATATACTGCATCATGTTAAGTTCGAGTTAAATCTATCCCCAACTATTGGGACACCTTATGGCTTGATATGCCTCTTTAAGATACCATGAGGATTATTCCAAATAGAACAAAGATGGTTATTGATGATCTCATGACATAATACACCATATTTTATTTTACTTCTAAGTATGTTGTGTTAAAAATTAAAATATATCCTTTCATGGATATTGTAACATTGGTTTGGAAGCCTACCGGCAATTGAAACATTTATATCAATGTATTCTACATTATCTATATTGGTACATCCACTAAGCTTCCATCTTTGCTGACTAAATTATATGTTCAATTTATTAAACCCTCTTGATTTCTTTTGTTATAGAGAATTTGGAATAATAGGATTCCCACCAATGACCATCTCAAATGAGTTGGGAATCATACTGTCTCTATTTTATTTTTCTGCATGAAGTCTTAACATAGTGAATATAACATATTCATTTGTGGTGAGTATGCCCAAGAGAATTGGTATTATGTTCAACACTTGTTTTTCTTTGTGTCTAATAATAACTTTACACTAGAATAGATGATCATATACACTTTTAGTGTTGTACATAATTTAGAGAATGTGAAACACCTCCTCTAGATGGTAGTGTTATGTCTCCTCATGTAGGTAGTTGTATCTATTATTTACTCCATTTGTAAAGAGTGAAAATGTTGAAATTTTATTTAAACAGTATTTCCTTTTTAATATCAGTATTCCATATTCTAAAAAAGCTCTAAATAATTAAATGTACATACTTAACAATAAGATTATAATAAACTCTTGGATGAAGAACTTGAGATTATTCATTATCATTATACAACTTCTTAGTCATCTTCCTAAGATTCATTTTCTTTTAATGGTTTACATAATGGTACTAAAAATTGATCTGGTCTCATTCCAATGTTCCAAAAGAAATTTTTCCTTCACAATTGGGGTGATGATGGTGGATCCCTTCATCTATAAATACCTGGCTGGTTTCTTTAATATCAATTTGATTAATCGTTCTACTCAACTTCATTACAAATATTCATTTAAATATGACTAAAACATTAATACCAACCATCAAGAACATATTCTATAACATAATTCATGTGTATATCAATACTAAACTACTCAATAAATATTAGTAACAAAACAGTGATGTATTTCCATTTCTCAAACAATCTAGTATTTTTTAGGTGTTCAATTTTATTTACATATCATTCTTCTTTTTTCGTGGATACCGTACTTCTTTTCCAATGCACTCAGGAGGAATGTTATGATTTCTAGTGTTGTCTTTTTGCATATCATTGTACTGTATAATGAATGAATTTTCATATTTATTAATAGTGTAGTTTTTTTTAATTATAGTAGTGTTTTAGGTGTTGTATAATTTTTTCATTCAAGTGTTTTATTCATCATTATTTGGTAGTGTTTTTCACATGTTTTTAGATTATTTTCTTGTGTTGCTCGTTATATTGTAGTGTTCTGTATATTGTCTAAATTAATATTATTCTTAATTCTATACATTGTATTTTTTTCAATTTAATTTCAATTACAGGTAATTGGAGAGGGGTGGAGGCTTTTTTGCGATGTTGTTTGGGATTTCATAACATTATAACAACGGATTAGAATCCACTCATATGGATCTAAAAATCTTATCTATACAAATTTTTCTAATGAGATCGTCATTAAAACTCTATACCAATAGTTCATAAACAAATTCTATATTGTTAACAATAATTATATTCCAATGGTATCAAACTGTTGGTAAAGATCTACTCCAATGGTTTCTATAATCTTCTGGAATATTGTAATTCCTAGTACTTTATTCCAATAGTTAAGAAATATACATTGGTATAGAGCTATCCCCACACTTCAATAGACAGTGGTCTGGAATACCATTTTTATAGGGTATACTGATGGTTTAGAATACCATTGGTATAGTACCAATGGTTTTCAAAATTATCTTAATGGTTTAAATTCGTTAGTATACCACTTGTTTCCAGCATTGTATCTTGCATCCTATCCTATGAAAAAAAATTAATTTATTATTATTATCCAAAAACAAATTCATACCATTCAAAATATGTGATGTTTGGTTCTTACGAATCCATTATATCTTCTTCCTTTTATCTCCTTTTCAATAATTGATTTACAATCTAGTGTCTAACATCCTTAGGAAAATATTTTTCATAGAAAATATACATAAATTAATCTCACTCCAAGCTATTAATCTATCAATTTTCATTAATCTTATTAACTATAGTCTGTTATTGATCAAATTTCCTTAAAAATAGTAATTATGTAGACATAACATTTAATTATATAAAAAAATAGGACATCAGGCATCCACTCCATGTTATTAATACATCAATCATCTTTAACACAATCAAATGATCCAATAAATACTGGAAGATATTGAGACTTAAAATACACTATTTTCATTATATTACTATATTGTATATATATGTGTGTGTGTTGTCTCTCATTTATACCACCACTATTTATTGTATGTGTCAACTGGTCCATTACTATAAAAAAATTCTCTTTTATAATTCCAACCATTCTAGGTTTCTAATTTTTATGTATATCATCCCCTTAGTACCTTCCAACTTCAAAATCTCATTTACCTCTGTGAAAACCCACTCGTAAAAAACATTGTTAGATGAAACAATAAGATCATTATAAAATTATATATCACATAAACATAAAAACCATGTAAAATTCTTTTCGTAAATTCTATTAATATTATCATAACCTCTAATGTAATTTTAACATTTCAATGAATCCTAATATAAGGACCCAACATTACATTTTACATGTTCTTGTGATTTTAATAATGAATTTTCATTCTCACATTCCCAATAAAATTTTAGGTTTAGAACATTTAAAATATGATTAATAACTCTTACATCATAAAACCAAATAATAAAAATTGGACACTTCTTATTAGTAACCATTATTATGCTAATAAAATACATTTAAAATAAAAATATATATCTTTTTTAAAATAGCCCTTTCTTTTAGTTTGGAATCTTATTTTACCTTACCCATCGATAAACAACGTGAATACTTGTTAAAATGATGGATTTTTAGAAAATGATAAATGAGGGACATACAAAAAAGAATGTAATCATTAGTACTTGATTATGTATTAAAATTTAACATTTCCAAAATAATTTATGGGACTTAAGTTAATATATTTTACCTAAGAAATAACCTTCCCTTCACAAAGTGTCAAGTCAAAAAAATTCATTCTACACTTTAAATCTTTTATTTTGAAAATCACATCACACATTCATAAAAAAATATTTTTTTAACTTCACATTTAATGTGAATTTTATTTTTTTTGTTGAAAACATTTCTTTCTAAAGGACATAATAAACATTAAAAACTAATGAATATAACAATTTTTAAATAAATATACATTATTGAACATCTTATGAATAGTTCATTAGAATTAATATTTCTAGTCCATTTGACTGAAATATTATACAAAATCTGACTGACTATATTTAGGCCATTGGACTGACTATTTCTAGTCCATCAAACAAATATATTTTTTGTGTCATTAGACTAAACATGTTTTATACCATCAGAATGATAATGTTTGTAGTTGGATGGTTAGAATTTTTTTCACTAGATAGAATACATTTATAACATTTTGATTATTTTAACTAAAAGGAAATAGATGAATATTCACATGACCTACAATGTTCTTATGTTGGATCTCATCAGAGGATGTTGAAAAAAACATTTAGAATAAAAGAATATAACCATAGTCTATGCCAATAAATGGAGGTACATTTAAGGCGGTGTGAGATTATTATTATATGAATCATCCCCTCAGAATATTATTATTCTATAAAATCTTATTACATACTATTTAGATTGTTTTTTTAACTTATGTAATATGTGTGATGATTGTAAATTCTTTAGACACTTAATAATTTGTATCGGTTATGTCTGATATTTGTTTTTATAGTGGGTTCCTTAGGATAAGAATTTTTCACCTTCCTATCTGGATGATTGAGTGCTTCCATGGTAAGCCAGAAAATTTTAATTCTAATTTTCTTATTAAGGGATATTTTCATGAATAAATATAAACCATATAGTTCAAAAAAAAATGGATAACTTACGTTATGGTTTTTGAATTCATTTTACATTTATAGCTGAAATGTTCCTATTTATTTTATAAATTTTATGAACATATAACTTCATAACTTTGTAAATATTTATTTTAGTTGATTTTAAAATTTATTTATATCTTATATGCATTTTTTTATACTTTTTTCTTTTAGGGAATTTACTAAAATATGACATCTTAGCTGACCATTCTAACTTATTGACATAAAATGCACATTAAGAGATATATTTTTCAGATAAATCAGAATAATGAGGTTCTAATTTTTTTTGAATGATTTATATTTTAGACTAAAAGTCACATCCACAAGTGTATCTATTAATATTATATTCAATTATATAGTCGTATAAAATATTTTTCCACTACTTTAGTTTATTTTTTTTTTCTTTTTTTAGGAATTCCTTACAATTTTTTACCAATCATGTTCTAAACTGTTATTTATAGGCTTCTTATGTACTGGGTTATAGAAATTTTTATTTTTTAGAAGTAGTTTTTTTATTAATATGAATGGTATAATTGATGAAATATTGATAATATTAATGTTTCTTGACCAATATTTATTTATGTGGAAGATTATGAATATTGGAGATATCATATAATTTTTTTTTATTAAGACTCCTATAGATAAAATGTTTTTTCTTAAATGAAATAATAAAATATCAGAGGAAGAAGTTTCCTAGATTAAAAATCAAAAGAATATTTAATATCACCATAATTATCATGAATGGAATAAATATTTATGTTACATGACCAAGAATATCCATAGTCAAATTTCATCTTGTGAATTTGGGAATAGTATATGAAAGATGTTGGATATTACTCAATTTGTTAAATCTACATTTTTAGATTGATTAAGAGAAATTCTTCTAGATAATTATCATGAATTTGAGTTCATACATAGGGAATCAATTTAAATTTTGCATTTAATATTCATAAAAACTATTAATAGTTTAAATTATTTGGGTGATAAACGTCATAATGAAAATATTTTCATTAAAAATATTATTGATATTATTCATTGGGTGTAGGAATCCAAAAGAACAAAACATTTGATACAAATGAGATTAATGAGTTGAGATTATACGATTTTATTGGTTATCTTATATAGTATGAAATTATACATAAATGTTATTATAAAAAGGTGAAAAAGATAAATGGAATAGATATTCCTTCTACTTCAGTTATTTCATTTCAAGTGTGATTTATATAGAACGTTTATACCATTCTAGTGATAAAGAATATTAAATTTTATATTTACATTATAATCTATAAATAGTCTAATAGTCTGATAGATAATCATTCTATGTTAATGAACATGACTATTGGGAATAATGACTTCATATATAAATATTTGGAGAATATTAATGATAAATGTTAAAAGGACGAAATGAAATGTTATGAGTGCATAAAAAAATTCATGTAATATATGATTTTCCCACGATTAAAATAAAATAAAATAAAATAAAAATAGATATAATAAATTTAAATAATAATAAGTTATATAGGAATAAGTGTATGAAAATATCTTAATGAATATGAAAAATGGAGTGCTATTGGAGGAGATAGTTTATCATGAAATTCACGAGATAGTGTAAGTGAAATTCATAAGAATATCAATTTATGTAATGAAATTAAAAATAGCAATAATGGATTTATGTATAATGTATCTAATAAAACCAATGACAATAATACTTATAATTTTAATTATATTGATAGTGATACTTAAAATAATTCTATATCTTCATATGAGGAATCTATATTATTTGAAGAGAATAATACCTTACCTGTACTGTTTTTTATTTTCCATATTTTATAATCATTTAGTAAACCAAAATTTCAATTTTTAAAAATAATTTTTTGATGTTGTTGAAATGCATGATAATGAATATTTTATAATATAAATTATCAATAATAATTTTTTAACTTTTCATATAATTACAGAAATAAAATCTTTATAAATTAATTTTTTTAATATAGTAAAAAAATTATAATTCTTGTCCAAAATATTATCATGATATAAATTTAGTTGGGGCAAAAATATTAAAATTTCTAGTCTATATATAGTATATTCCCAATGTACTAATTGTTGAATTTTTGGACAAAAATTTACAGATAGATAAAACCTCACTGAAATGTGTATGTAATGGGTTTTACTAATAAAAATCCAATTTTTCAGACAAACTATTTTATTCCAATGACTTCCCCATTCTATATGAAATGTACTATTTGGGGAATTTGAATATTATATTAATAAATGATTAAAAACGGCTCAATATATTTTTTTGATTCCATAAATATTATGCCTAATTAGGTTGGACTGAGTAAGGTTTGGGTTCAAAATTTATATTTTATTTTATTTGAATAAAAAAATAATACAACCAAAAACAATATATGGTACATTGATAGTGGAAATTCAAGAAATATTACTGGGAGGATGTATATCATCATCCAGATTATGAAAATGAAAGGGCACATTGTAACCTTTGGTGGAAATTCTCAAGAAGAAATAATTTGAATAGTAACATTCTACATATTAGAAAAGAATTAATTTCAAATGATTTATTTTTTTATCATAAGAATAATATTATTAGTATATTAGATATTTTTTATGAGGGTTATCTTGTGAACTTATTGAATGATAAATTTACTATTCATAGTTCAGAAGATAAATCTATTATTTCTATTAATGTTCATTATAATGTATATAATCATAATGTCAAATTAATTAGGTTTCAAAATCTTATTTTTTTGGTGTTGTAGAAGATAAATATTTGTTATATAAATAATTATTATGATATTTCAATGTCTTACCATTATCTAAAATCTCAAAAAAAGGACAAGGTAAAGGTGTACAATAGCTCTTGTCTGATTCTTCAAAAGTTTTTTTCCTTTTTTAATTCGGAAAGAAACCTAAAATAGTTTTAAATATATTTGTGAATATTCTTATTCTCATTCATTACAGGTTTTTCAAAATGATCTAATTATTTCAACATCAGAAAATAAGTATTGGTGGAAAATATTATTTATATTATGTAGTATATGAATACACTGGATATGTGGGAATATTTTCTAATAAATATGGAAGAGTTTTTCTATTTTAAGACATTTGTTACCCATTTTAAAAATGTGAACAGTGTAAGTTTGTTGACTATTAATTGTGATAATTGTAGAGAGTATGTGAATTCTAATTTTGAATGTATATATAGTATTAATGGTAAAATGCATAACATTTCAACACCCATAAATATAATTAAATTTTTATTAGTTAAGAATAGAAATATAATTATTCGACAAATTATATAAAACAAGATTAATGAATACTCAAATTATAAATAGTAGTTGGATAAAATATTTAGTATTATCTTATATACTATAAATCCCATTTTAAAAATACCTTTTATTATTAAACCCTTTGTCGGTAATTGAATGAACAAAATCAAAAAAATTAATTACTTAATTTTTCTGTATAATATTTGTTCATTCTGAAAACTAATGATAATATATATATATTTTACTCCAAATTATGATGAAGGAATATTTCTAGGCTATTTAACAACTAGTACATCTGATAGATTTTTTAATAAAATCACAAGTATTATTGATGATACTGTGATTATTAATTTTTTTGAAAATGAACCCATTATTTAAAAAAATATCAACACACATAATTTGATGATATTTCAATTTATTATTCTATACATGTTTTAAAGATCCACTTATGAGTGAAAAATAGATTTAAATTTTATAATGTTATTCCTTAAGAATAAATTCAACAAGTTGTAGAAAAATATAGTTTTATAGAACCAAGGAATTAGTCAATCCATCAAAATAATAATAGTTATAATATATTTGGTGGTGTATATCAAATTGAAATTACAATAATCACATTAATATAAAACATTTATCATTGGAATTTTTTTTACAATTTGAATATAAGAGTCATCTTCATGATATATCTAACAACCTATGTTTTTTTAAATGGATTTAATATTTTAAATATTTTTCATTAAATTTTACATTGATATTTTCTTTTACTTCACAAAACACTTATTTTTTCATGTGTTACACATAATAGTGAGTTTTTTGATACCATACAAGACACTCAACAGAATGCTTCCGTGAAACATGAAATAATATTATTTTAATAATGATCATTATCTCCTTGATATTAAATTGGATTGTATGAATAATATTAACTACCTTATATAATATAAAAATATATTTCCAACTCAATTAAATGTTATTGATAAACTATTTGTC
The DNA here is from genome assembly GCA_963277665.1 of Viscum album. Lineage (NCBI taxonomy): Eukaryota > Viridiplantae > Streptophyta > Magnoliopsida > Santalales > Viscaceae > Viscum > Viscum album. The sequence continues at coordinate 560,191,480 of OY728132.1, read as the reverse complement.
AAAATTCAATCTTTTTTTAGTTAACTAATTATTCCATCTAAAACATATATCCTTGAAATATTTTTTTAATTATTTTAATGATAGAATATTAAAATTAATTTACATCAATTGTGTAAAATATATTTTTTCTGAAATGAAGTTCATTTCCTAATCATCATATCCAAATTATATTATGGAAAAAATTTGGTATTTTACAAGAAAAATTATTTTTCAGGGAATAGTGGAAAATACCATTTTTTAAAAAACTAACATTTATTTTGAATAATTTTATTATTTCAATTTCATTATTAATTTTAATTTAATATATGTATTTGTTAGTAATATTTTATTTATTTAAATTATTTTTCATCAAATGTAGATTAAATTTTAATATAAGTTTAATTTTGGGTTTACAAATTTTTCTTTTATTAAAAACAGTTCGAAAGTGAATACTTATGGTCCATTTTAATTAATTAAAATAAAAAAAATTATTAATTTATTAAATTATATGTATATAATTTATATAAATTAATTTTAACTAATATTCATGTAATGATTATCATTATACATAGATTTGATTTAAAATCATATTATGCATAAATGAAATTAAATTCTCAAAAACTATATTTTTTCATTGAATTTGTAGGTTTCAGATTATAAATTATTTTTAATTTTTTTATTTTTCTAAATAATATTTATTTTTTAATTATCTTGTAAATATTATATCATGTAAAAAATTATATATAAATATATATAATATTTTTGGACGAATAGTGAAAAATAATGAATTTTAATTAAAAGCCTTCTTTTCATTTGAATTATTTGTAAAGTTAAACAGATTATGAAATTTCTATTAATGTAAAATTAGTTTAATAATATAATTACGAATCCATTTTTTATCCATTTAAAAAAGTTCATATTGATGTTGGATATAAAAACATTGTAACGATTTGAATATTATCTCTTTCAAAACCAGATTTCTCATTGCGTCTATGAAATTAATTTTAAATTTATATGATCAAATTATAGGAACTATTTCTTTAAAATGATTTAAATATTTCGAATAAAAATTATATATATCATATAATATGGTAATAATAATTTGTCACAAAATATCATTGTGAAAACATTAAAAATTTATTACAATGGTTAATGTTAAAAATTTGTATGATAGTTGTCAAACTAGGATTGTTAGGGTCAAAAGTAATATAAAACTTCTATAATAATTATTTCATGGAATTATTTCAATTTTATCTAACCAAATTTTTTATATATAGACATTTGGAATCTTTTTTCACTAGTATGATTCTTTTATTTTTGTATTATTTTCGGAAATTTATTGATATTTTCTAGGTGGTTACCTTTCCCCATCTAATAGTAGTCCACCACTACCCTCAATTACATCAACAACTTCAAAAATATGGTGAATAAAAAATAATTCCAAATCCATCTTTGATGACCCCATCCATGTTCTAAATCTTCTTGTCCTCCCAAAAGACAAACATTGGGTTCCATAACAAGAGATCCAAAGGAGGTGCTTCTAAGAGAACATAATTGTCTATGTAAAGATCCTTATTTTTTTAATCCTGTTCGAAGTTTAATTATTTGTTAATGCTTAATATAAAATTAAACAATTAAATTATATGTATTTTTTATATTATGATAAATTTATATCTTACATACATATTAAATTTTATTAAATGGGATAGGAAATAATCATATGTTTGTACATTGATCTACCACCTTATGAACCAATGCCATTTTCCTTTTCATAACCACATATAAATTATATAAATGATGATGGATTTATTATCTATTAATTAAATTTAAGATATTTTTTATACTATATATTTTTTTATAATTCATACCTATAAACTCTCCATTTTTTTGGGAATATTATAATGTTACTTGTGTGTATAGAGGACTACCGCCTCACAAATAAAGATGATTCATTCATACATTAAATTGAAGATAATAATATTTTATTAATGAAAATATATTACATATATTAAAAAATAATTCTGGAATGATAATATATCACTTAACATTCTACCATTCAATCCGAAATGAAAGTCTAAATGATGTTCTTGTGTATATACGACCTATACATTTTATCAACAATGTATTACATTTTCTATTACTAAATTTTATAGATTATTCTAATATACATATAGTTAATATAAATTATATTTATATGATTTTTTAAAATTCTATAGATGATAGAATCATGGAAAAATTATGAGGGAAAAAAATAAAAAAACAACACTAAACAAAAAACAAAGTGGTTATTACTTGAAACATATCATTAAAATAAAATTATTAATACAATGGTAATTAATAGTCATAAGGATATCATATATATGGTATAATATTTTTAAATATGGATCTAAAATTTATTTATAATAATAAAAAATTTATTATACTGATGTTTTGAATGTTTAGGATGAATGTCCATACTTAAGATAAGGGATTTCTAGTCTCTATTTTATTTCATGGAGATACATTCCATATTCACCAAACATTTTATCTTCTTGGTGTATATACTTCTAATTAATGTATTATATGAATATTAAACTAAATATTATTTGGAATTACATATCAAATTTTAGACTTATCTTTAAAGGGTATCCATTTCAATAGTTACCAAAGTGGTAGGGGATTTTTGTCTCATTTTTCAATCTTTGAGACAAATGTTATGTTATGCACCTACTGATTTTATGAGGGGTCTACAAAGGAAAATGGACATGTAATGACATTAATTTTCTTATAATCATGATATTATTCGTTTCATTTAATTTTGTTCTTTAATAGGGATTGTGATTCAATATTTCCAAAGTTGAATTTTCTTTATGTTATATTATAATTGTTTATTGGGATTGATCATTATTATACTCACAATAATGAAATATTATAATATATTTCTAAAAAGACACATTCATTTTCTTATCAAATTTTAATTCAAGATAATTTCATTTAATTTATACTTTTTCACTCTTTGGTACATAAAATACTTTTAAAATTATTTTTTATAATATTAGAATTTATTTCTCTTTTTGATCAAAAATATGTTTTCATTAAAAACAAAGTTATAAATAAATGTTTTCTTATATGATTTACTATTATCATATTATTTTTATAGTCATTTTTAACTATGTTTGATTTTTTCAATATTATTTAAAAACGAATATTCTTGTCCTTTTTAAAAACAATTATAATAAGGTTATTACAAAAAATATGAAATAAATATTTTCTTTAACATGTTCCACATGAATTAAAATTCCTATAATAAAAACAATTATTTTCATTAATTCTTAATTTATATGTTTTCATGGATAATTTTATATAAAAATATTTTTAATTTTTTATGTTATAATTTGTTTTACCAAATTCAAGAAGGATATTTTCCTCATGATATTATTTAAATGATTTTTAAAACATTCTTTATAATATTTAAATTTTATATTCAATGAAATTGATTTCTAAATAATTTTATGATTTTTTTATTAAAATGTTATTTTGAATGAAAATTAATCTCACTCAATAAAATAACCATGTCATTTATCATTCAAAATAATTTTTCTTCTAATAGGACTACCCATAATTTTTAATTTTTTTGGTATTTAAACCTCATATAAAATTATTATTATTTATATTAATTGTTAATATTTTTGATTTAGTGATTTTTAAGAAACATGTTTCTCTAAAATATGATTACCATGATAAAATTATTATGAAACCTTCTTTTTTTCTTGCATGGTTCATGTAGTGATTAAATGATGAAAATGTTGTGAAACCATTATCTTTTCCATAGGTGATGATATACTAAAATTTTTCTATATACCGTCTCATTTCATGTGTAAAGATTTGAACTCTTTTTTTTATATTGTGGGACACATATTTATTATTTTTATTATGTGATGTGTGAGATGTATATCTCCCTTAAATTCATTGGGTAAATATTTATATTTCATTTTAAAATAATTATAAGCAAGTCAACGGGAATGATTTTCTTTGGGAAACTTGTGTGTCGTGATCCACTATGAGCATTAGGTGTGTCATAATCCAAAATCGGGAAGTAAGTTAATCTAGATCCAAAATTGAAAAATGTTGTATCCAAATCCACAATAGAAAATAATTTATATGACCTAATCCACTATGTTAATGGTCGTGGTTGTTAAAATTGATGTATGATTTGGATTTATATGTTTTTTATAGTTCCCCACACTAATTACCTGATTCTTAAGTTCATTAATGTTTTATGATGGTTTCTTTAACTTATAGACGATGTTTTCTAAAATGTTAATGTTTTATTCCAAAACTCATGTTTATGATCCATTATATATTAGCTATTATTTTGTATGTTCTACTAGCGATAACATACTATTAATCCTATATTATGCTATCATATGATTTTATATTGATATCTATTATGATTACCCTTACTAAGAATCAATTATCACCCCTTCTTATGATTCTATTATAGTGTTATAAAAAACTAATTAAGAAGGGTATTCCTAATTGTAGTATTATGAGATATTATATTTATGGGAGAGGATGAATAAGATTCACCAAAAATAAAATTTAATCCTAGATTCTAAATACAGTAAACAATTATTTTCCTCAGGTATTTTGTTTTTTATTATACTAAATAATCCTATAAAAACATGTATTATCTAAAAATTATAATTCATTGTCAAAATAGTTGGTACCAATTAAATGGTATAGTTCAAATTTGGAAACACGGATGATAAAAATTTAGTGATATCTTATAACTTATGTTATTTTATTTTAGGTATTTTTTTGAATATTTTTGTCAGGATTTCATTTCATGGGTTTGATGGAGTTTTTTTGTTGTAAAACTAGTGTTTTTTGTCCCAAAAGAGTGTGGCACACGGTTAGTGAATAGTTAGGTAAAACTATGATCTATCCCTAAAGATATAATAGGAGTTAAAAAATTAAACTTTCCATGTTTCACAACTAGCTACACAGGTGTGCACCCTCCCTAGGAAAATCATGTATTGGTCTTCTTTTTGGATAGAGGAGACCTTATGGTTACCGAAATGTCTATGAAACTGAGTGGGATAACCATGCGGGGTATCCAAATCAATAAAAACTATGAATTTCAATATCTACCTATACTATATTTCTCCAAATTTCTCCCATTCAAACCCATTAAGGATATTCCATCCTTAGAGCCTACTACCCATGCCTTGTCTCCTTTGGATCCCCTAATTCTTTCTATATTAGGGGTGGATATTAATTTTATCATAAACATAGTCCTGCAATTCTTGTTGTTTAACTCATTCTAGGGGTTTTAATTCTCCCACTTGATGTTATTCTTTCTCTAGTATATTTTATATGATAATAAGGGTTTAGTCAAGAGTTTTTTGTTAAAATATTGATGTTTGTGGTATGATCCATCCTTTATAGGGTCCCCATGTTGTGTGGTTGTGGTCTTTCATCAAATTTTGGATGTTTCTAGTCATTAGGTATATGGTTCTACGCTTTAGCCTTATTTGATGATTTATGTATGCATCCTTGGATTCCTAAATGTGTTTATTGGACTATTTGTGTGGTGTGATATTTTTAAGAAGTTTTAATGATGTGTATGGGTTGAAAGATGGTTTTTCAAATGGAAATGGTTTCATTTCATGTGTTATTTCATTATTTTTCATCAAAATTTGTTTTAAAATTTCTGAATTTGGTGTGAAGCCTATTTTAACATGTATTTTGGGTGTTAAGGATTTCAAATGGGGGTTTCATAATAAGAATAACGTTTTCCATGTCTATTGATGTTTATTTTATGTATATGTGAAATAGGTTATTTATGTGACATGTGGAATGAAATTACCACAAAGGGAATCCTATGTGTCTTTTTGGATTGAATATGACTAGTATTATAGTTTTATTTAGAGTGCCATGGCCCAATTTTTTCTAGAATATTTTATACTACATCGCCAACTAAACATATGATAATTGGATACCACATGAGTTTTGGAAATACTCTATAGTGGATCATGCATGAGGAAGCTATGTGTCTTTGTTTCTATAACATTATCTTCAAGATATGTGGTTAATGGGGACCCAATAGTTATAGTACCACAATTTATTATCCATGTTTCTCTTGTGATGTGGTTCCATCCGTCGGCATATGGTGGACCGTTCATTGGTTTAAGATTAAAAGTATGCTTCTATTGATTTCTTTTTTCTAAAAATGATTTCTTTAAAAAAATTACAAATTATTTATTATAACATTTATTTTAATTTTTCTTATAGTGTGATGGAATGGAATATATTTTTGGTGGAATCCTATCAGGAATTGACTCACTCACAATATACAACCTCAATTGTATATAGAACTTGTTATCATTAACCCAAGTAAAGGAAAGATGTTCTATGGTGGTGATGGTGGATCTTGTTACTAGTGTTCCTCTTTTGTAGGTTTTGGTAATGGTGGATTGGGATAATACCACTTCTTGAATGGTGGTTTTGATGGGTATTTTGTTCCCCTGCCAATTTTTCATATTCTGATTTTTTGTTGAAGATAGGAAATGATTATCTTGAAATTTTTTATATCTTGTTTAGATATAGTTATGGTGAGTTATCTTATTTTAGTGAGGTGAATATTTTATGGGTTTTCGTCATGGGTGAAATAATTCTCAAAAGTGTATTATAGATACCCATGAGCTATTTTCCATCTTATAGTGATTGGGAATTCCCTTTAGGCAGTTCCACTAGCTGGGTAGGGTGTCAGATCATATGGCTCCCTTGACTAGTTCATGACAAAATGGTTTCAAAGGTGGTTACATCTATTATTTATGTCATGATATTTAGGATATCCTAGATACACTAGAGTAAGAACTATAAACGAATGATGTTGTAGTTGATATTTTGGTATCTGTCCAACACACATCAGAATATATCTTGAGTCCCTAATGGAAGTTGGGGATTATTTTGACTTATCCTCCAAGAGAGATGTTTTTGATTCATTATGTACTTGAACAGTAGATTAAGGGAGTAGTGGTTTAGATTTTAATTTTGATGTATATAGTCTACTTTTGATTCATGAAAGTTTTTGGAATTTTTTATCATTGATACTTTTTCCATAATGGTTTATTTATGGATTTTCATTGCGGTCTTTTCTTGGTGTAATAAGATTCATCCATGTATAATTTTGGTGACACCATTCAATGAAGCTTGATAGAGTTCTCCCCCACTATTATATTAGAGAATAGTGGATTTCTAGGTTCACATTGTCTATGATTTGGGTTAGGGAGCGGAATATATTCCTCCTCATGATGGGGAGGAAGAAACAACCCCCATAAAGGAAAAATAATTGGAGTTTCTATAGAAGTATCCTCCTACCTTCTATGTTATAAAGGATACCAAAGAAGCATAGATTGATTTGAGATGATTAAGATGATGTTTGGGTTTCATGAAACTCCTATGTTAGTGATGGTAAAATGTGAATCATTCTTTCTGGAAGGTCCTAGTTTAAAATTGTGAGACACAATGGTTCATGTTTCGAAGCACAATAACATGGGTTTTAAGGACATTGAATTCATATTCAATGAGAGTTACTTCCTTGATTACTTGTCCTTTTCCATCATCCAAGATTTTATAGATCTCTATAAGGGATAACAATGAATGTTGAAGTACCCCAACTATTTCTCAAATTCATTCTGATCCACACCCTTTATATTTTCCAAATGATAAGTTAAAGGATCAACAGTTCAATATAGGTTTGTGATTTTGTATGTGATACCATTTCTTCTTATTCATGTTAATGACTTTTGATGAGGTGTTTGATCATGAATTTATGGTGGAGATTAATCCTAGTAGAATTTCTGGTATCCATAAATCTGTTTTAGTAGTGGGATAGGGAAGTGGGTGTTCATCAGATTAGAATAGGAAGAGGTATGAGTCGGATATGTGAGGTTTTAGTTCATTCAATCCATCCTCAATATGATATTATATGGCTTCAAATAATGGGTTAGTCTTGAAAAATAATTTTGGGAAGGTATGGAAATTGAGGAAGTTGTTTTCATCCCCACCCAGACTTTTCTATATATGTGTACAAATGGGGAAATTGCGGCGTATTTTTAGACATAAAAACCCATATCATAGTAGAAAAGGATTAATGTCTTCTAAAGGGAAGTGATCCCAATCAGATCCATCCATTATTGGTGGTTTTGAGTTTTGTGGTTGTGGCGGTAGGGATATGTATTATTCTTGTCTATGTAATCTTAACGATGTGTCATATGTTAGTGATCAATTTAATGATATGTTATAGGAGATTCATCATAATGTTATGGACCAATCACTGGTAAAATTGGATCCAAGGCTTTTCATGATTTGATGTATGATTCTTATTGCATCGTCTATGGTAACATTTATATTTGATATTGATGCATCTATTTATTTTATCTATGACCTCCTAATAGTTGAGTTTTAATTTCCGACTGATCCAATTAAATATGGTATAGAGTTAGGGACACTTCTTGGTATGAAAATAATGTAGGGTTTTTGGTGTCTATCTTATGCATTCACTATGTCAGGGGTGAAGAACGAAAGATATATCTAGGTTTTGTAAATGGACCTTTTCGATATGATCATTAGTATGGATTGGATGGTTCATTTCAAGGAAAAATTTTATTTTTATTAATGTAGAGTGTGTTTTTTTCCATTGGATTGAGGTACCTTAGTCAAACATAGTGAATGGGATCTTCGATAATGAAGCACTAGACCACCACTTCTAGATTTGGGAAACATTGTTTTCCATATCTTATTACTCATATAGAATGAATGTGGTACTAGTCCTATGAGTGAAATACCTCTTTTGGTAGATGCGTTCCTATAGTTATTTCTTTATGATTTTCATGATTTTCTTAGGATAGTGATATGGGGTTCATCATATATTTGACAGTTGAAACATAGCAGATATCTCATCCTTTATACTGTGTTTCCCCAACCAATTGAAGTTAAATAGTGATACAGGTGGATAATCTAGAATCCAGAGGATTCATTCGAATGAGAATATCACCTTGGGCCACTTCAATTTTTTTATTCAAATAATGTCGATGGATTTGTATAGTTATATATTTATTATAGAAATATGAATAAGATCATGATCATGAATAAATATTCATTACCCTACATCAATTTCCTTCTTGTATCTGCTTAAGTCGGTGAGGTGGTTCTCCACGGTCGATTTGTGTTCCATGTATTACCATGTTAGGGCTAGAGGGGGAGATGTTACTAAGGCAAGTTTCTAATGTATGTACGTCCATTTTGATTTTTTAGTCATGCATTTGGGATATAATAAAGATATAGTTCCCTTAATGGTGTTAAAGAACTGAGTGACCCCCAAATTTCATGACTCGTTTTTTGTGATATTTTTGGATTACATCCTAGTTTATTCCTAAACCGATGAGGAGCATGAGTGGGTTTTATTGATTATTCTAGGGACCCATTGGGGAAATTTATTTTATGCGATCTTAACCATGTGAATCTTATGGATTAGAGAGGTTATGAATCTTGGTCGTGTGATATCAGAAAGAGGGGTTTTAGTAGACCCTAAGAAGATAATTTCTATGACATCATGGGACGAGCTAAAAAACATTTATGAAATTTTGAGATTTTTGGGACTATAAACGTTTTATATGTGGTTCTTTTTAGAATTATCTTATATCACTTCACCAAAGATGATTCTTAGAAAAAAGGGGTAATTTTTCATTAAATCCCAGAATTTTTTGTGCCTTTTGAGGTGAAAAGTGGTGGTTGACCACAACCCCAGTGGTAATTATTATAGAATCTGTAAACGGATATGTGGTATTTTTTGTGCCTTGGGTGAGCATCCTCAATGTGTGATACTGGAATATGAATATTTGGTAAATTATTTATTTCAATAATAGAGTCCGCAGGAAAAGAATTACCACCCCATTACGTAGAGGTAGCATCGGTGATACATTATTGGAAGTCATAGCATCAATATCTATATAGGGATATTTTTTTTATCTATTCTAATTACAAGAGTTTGTATTAAATTTTTTACGTAATGGATTTTAATTTTTGGCCACTACATTGGGTTGAATAATTTAAACGATTATATTTTAATGTCATTTATACCCTATTAAAAGCTAATCTAGTGGTATATGAGTTGATTAGTAATGTGCCTGTGAAAGTGTTGAATGAGTCGGTGATGAATTGTCCATGAGGGACATTTTTACCCATAATTATCTGAAAACTATGGAGAATAGTGGAGGTGTATTCTTGAAATTTTTTATATTAAACCTTGTCATTTATAGTTGATTCTATGAGAGAGTCTAAGTGATGAGTTGTTATAGCATTCTATAAAGCTCTTAAATAGAGTGGAGGTGACTAGTGAATGGTCATTATTTTTATATGGGATTATTTTCTTCCAATATGTATGGTGATGTGATTGTAAATGTGCATAGTTTTGATATAGTTCATCCAACAGTCTCAATGTGTTGTTTATCTATGTAACAAAAATATTTTTTATGATGTGGAACATCATTTTTAGTGTCCATGTATGAAAATTTTCCTACATTATTTTGTATCAAGATGTTATACATGACACCTGGTCATTGTAGTGAATTAAATTCCCTCAAGTTTTCTACATCCATTTCATACTCCTAACTAAAAGTGGGATGATATCTCCATATATATTATTATTGGATTACCTTTCAAACCTTGAGGATAGAATATGATTTGTTTAGTGATTGAACATTTGACCAAATCAGCTGATTTCATTTCAATCAGATACTAAAAAAAAGTGGATAACTCGGCCAGTTTTATATTTAATAGATAGTGAGGTTTCATGGAGTTCTAGTACATATCATAACATACTAGGACCCGCATTTCACCACATAATTTATCAAATTCCTTCTGAATGCATTGGTCATTCATGTCATGTTGACTATAGAAAACAAACCTCAAACATATGGCTATACATGGTAAGAAAACTAGGTAATGGAATAAATTTTTTGAGAATGTGTGTTAGAGTTAAATGGATAATTGAAATTCAATTTGGTTTTTATTAAGTTTTCCTATAATAAAATTTACCAACCATTAATTATAATGATCCCATTTTTGGGGATTTATTTTCTACCATGTTTGTCCCCTCTATGTTGTGTCGTGTTGGGTGAGACCTCATTGTTGGGAATGAGCACTATTCAAGAGATGTCTGATATTTTAAATTTTATTAGGTGGAATTTATTAAAAGGATAGGTACACCCCAATTCTTATACTGGTTAGAGGTTCCTATAATTGGAATTATTAGCTGGTGACTGGGTTATTCTAAACGCAGATCCTTGCTTGGGTCACCATTATCTTCGTAAGTATGATAAGATAACTCATATATATGATGTAACTTTTTATATTATTTATTGGATTAGTAATGTTGAATATTTGTTTGATTTTCAATCTCATTAGACATCAATCCATGACGTGTTTCATGTATCTTAGTCAAAGAGGTATAATATGGATCCATGTGATGCGTTGTATTGGGGGAGATTTGGATTTGGAACCAAATTTGTCCGGGTTCGAGAGTCCATAGAAGATAATTGATTTCAAAAGTAAAATGCACAGTGGTATATTCATACCATTCATTTCACTATTTTGGAATCATATAAAAGATATGAATGAGGCATTATAATGGAATTATTGGGTTGAACCATATTATTATTGTTTTTTATCAGATCAAACTTAGAGATGACTCTTCGGGGCATGAATGTTTTCATGGTTGGAAGAATTGTCACATTAGTGATATTATTTTTGAATAATTTTCCTCATTTATATTGGTATTTTATTTATCAATTGGATTTCATGAGTGTTTTTGGTAAACAATATAGATTTTATACAATATAAAATGTGGTTTACTGTGGTCACATGGTTATGGGAAACCATGCACCATCGTAGAAGAGACCATAACACCTGATACAATAGCACTGTCAAGGCTGCATAGCCTTCTGCATGGGCATGTACCCTCCCAAGAAAAATTGTGTGGCCAATATCCTCATGGATATAGGATACTCCTTTGTTTCTACATGGTTTGGAAAATAATGTGGTCTATCCATACAGCCTATCTGGGTTAATAAAAATGAAAAAATTTCCTTTCTATCACCCCTTGATTTTTACCCAAATCGAGTCCCTTTCTTCCCTGTTTAGTATTTTCATCCCTAGGCTCCACTAACCCTACCCTTGGAACCAATGGAAATCTATTCACTAGTATTATTTTGTGTGGATCATAAGAAATTCATCAATTAAGACCCTCCCTTCTTTATTTCTTTTTTTCTTATAGGGTTATTCTTCATCCATCTTTTTGTTTAACATTATCCATATGATTGGATTACCTAATAATGGTTAAATTAGAAGTTTTTTTTAAAATATTTATTTTTTTATATGATCCTTCATTTATAGGGACCACTTCTAGAACGGTTTTTTTTACCACATTCTGTAATATTCAATGCTTATTGTAGGTTTTTTAATGCTATATCATTATTATAGGATATTTTTATGCTTTCTTGGATTATTAAATGTGTTATATAGATTATTTTTTGATGATAAATGTTCTTCGAAAGAGATTCAAGGTTTCTATGCATTGAATGGATATTTTTTTGATTGAAAATGGTAGTGATTCTTGTGGGATTTCTTAATTATGATTCTAAATTGGGTTAGTGAATCATGAATGTGGTGTGAAGAATGATTTCCAATTTAGTTGGTGTTCATATGTATTTAAAAGAGGTATTTCCTACAATGAATGATTTTTTTACTTTTTTTTTTCAAATTTCATGGTATGTGTAGGTGAACAATTTGATATATGTGTCATGTGAAATGAAATTAATAATAAAGGAAATCCTTGGTATCTAGGTGGCCAGACTTGAACTATTACATTAGTTGGATCAGCAGGGTGGATCCTAGTTTCTCCTATCAAGATTGATGTTACAACACTAACAGACATATTTTAATTTTAGACCACTAGAATTTTTGAAGGACTCTTCTCTAGTGGATTGGTCATGAAGATGTTATGGTTCATGGTTACTATACCATTACCACTAAAATACGAGGATTATAGTTTATAACTTGTTCTACTACCTCTATGGATTACACATTTTGAGATTGTGATGTGATGGATACCATCGACATATATTTGAAATTTCATTCATTTTAGTTCCAATGTATGCTTCACTTGAAATACTTTTCATAGAAAAAATCTTAAAAATGATTTCAAAATTTTAAGACATTCATGATACATTTAATTGTAATTTAATGGCACATAATCTCTTTTTTTTTGAATCCTACTAGGAATTGGATTGAAGAATTAATACCCCATTGTGTATATTTATACCCTATTATGATTGAACTACGTAATGGAAAAAATATTGGGGGTGGTGATGGGAGATCCAGTTTCTAGTGTTTCTCTTTTTGAAGAAGTTGGTGGAGGTTACCCAAGGGGTTGTCACTCTTGTTGAACGGAGTATTGGTAGTGTAGTTAGTTCCCCTCCCAATTATTTTATTTTAATTTTTGATTGAGGTTGTTAAATTTTTAACTTGAATTTTTTTATCTCTTTGGGATATGGTTACAATTCATTACATGATGTTTTATTCATGTGAATTGTTTATTGTTGTTCAACATTAGTGAAATCATTCCAAAAGGAGTTTTGGTGATACCCTAACACAAGTCTCAATATTGTGGTTATTATGAACACCATTTGGTCCATTTCATAGTTGGGGTATGGTGTCAAGTGAAATTCCACCCTCAGCAATTTGTGAATGATACATTGGCATATTTATATTTATATTTATAGTGATGTCTCAAAGGATAAGTCAATGTATGAGTTAAATTATAGGAAATGGACCTGTATTTTTTCCAAATGATATATTAAGTGGTTTCTATAAAATCAAATCCTTGTACATATACTATAAATAGATTTGGATTTGGAGAAAAGTTATCTCGAGATAATAACTCTAAAAAAGGTTCATTGAGTTGGAGGTAATCGTCAAATGGGGATGAGAGACATGCCTTGTCAAAATATTTGTTTGATTCTCTTTGGGGTACGCTAAATAAAATCATAAAGTATGTAGGATTCATTACAGATGATTTAAATAGACAATGACTATGAATGACATTGTATAAAAATTGGTTTCAATGATTAAAAAGTATTCAACCTGATTTGGACATCATATAAGTGAGCTTATTAAATATTTGGATTCCCACTATGAACTATTTATCTCATACAATGATTTTAGGTTTTATTCTATGTTTTTAAACCGATAGTGTTGGATCAAAAATGACTGTGACAGAAAATTGACTAATGATCAGCCATATGGGATGGTGAATGGAGTAAAGTATCTTGTGATTATTACAAACAATTTATTATGATATATAATTAATCATTTTTACAATACATAGTTATTGGAATCGCCGAAGAATAGTATGATACACTTCATTGACTGTTCAAGTAGAAGAGACAATGGGGGATATATGTTTTTGTTTCTTATATTCCATTAATTTTTAAATAATCACTCAATGGAATTTATTAAAGGAATTATCAGTTATTTTGAGTGTGCAAATGGATGAAATAAAGAAATTAATTTAGGAGGAAGAAGTAAAATTTTATTTACCCAATGAATGGAAGTATTTTTCTCCCTAATGTATTTTCAAAGGATGTTTATTTTAAATTTTGAAAGTATGGAAACTATGAAAATCAATTTCTTAGGGTGAATATCACATAGGGAAACTGCAAGGTGGTATGAGTAGTGGACATACTACAGATTATGGTGACACATGAATGAAATATGAATAGAATTATGTATTAAGGACTAAGATAATGAATAATGGTTAAATTATTGAGAAGGGAGTGGGACTATCAATGTATTTATTTATTGGAAATAATTTATAATTAAATATATAATGATTGTTCAGTATACTATTTTTATTATTAATTTTAAATGATATGTAGAATAATATTTATGGCATGGAAAAGTGAATTATATTACAAGGTGATATTTTATGAAAAATAAATTTTTAAGGAAGATAACCCATAGTATGTTCTTTATGTTGAGATATATATTTCGGACAAAAAGAGATAATGTAATGTGATAAATTAAATTGGATTTTACTGATGACCTTTATACTAATTAACAATTTATGGACAATATGGTTTATGTTAACATTGATGGATTTTATAGAATAATTGGATATGTGGAGTATATACAATAATATATTATTTTAAAAAATGAATAAGGAATAATTTATGTTTTAGATATGTTTTTATGGTTATCCTTGTTCTTACCATGTTCCAAGAGAATACATGATGATGGTATTTGAATGTTTATTTTGTGATAATTGAGAGCTATTTTTTCATATTTGGTGGAATAATGTGAAGTTGATTTTGAGAAATTTATTTTTCCATTGTTATAAATATTAAATTTTTTAGGGATATAAGGTTAAAAATTTATGGAATAGATGAGGTTAAATATTGGAAGAGGTATTATATATTAATGTTTCAATGAAACATATGATGATTTATGCATACAATTAGATAAAAATTATGTTATTTATTATTAGATGTGATCAAAGGAATGACTTGTAATTATTTTATGGGTCTCATTTAGTTCTTCAGGGATGAAAAATTCATATGTTTTAGTAGGTGATGAAGTAAAAACTGATTGATAACCAATGAAATGGTGATATTTTACCAATGAAATGGAATTAAGGAAAGAAATTATATTTACTTACATAAATTCACATATATTTGGAAGAGGATCATGAAATTAAATGTTTTCATATTATCATAATTTTTTATATGAATTACCATTTTTATACCACTTTGGTTTATTGTATTTTGGTTATTAAACTTCTCAAGATAACTGAAATTCTGTTTATCAATTAGCTCCATCGCTCTCTAGAACTATTTACTCTTTTCTTACAGGTCCAAATCCAAATATCCCAACTATTTAATCTTTTTTGAGTACATAATATATATAATTCCGGATTGCTATTTCACATCTAATTAATATTTTTAATATAATTTTTGTTAAAAAAATTATGATGTGGGATTATATGAATAAAATGTCAAATGTTAATCATTTTAAGACCATGATGAATTTTAATTGAAATAATCACATTGGGGGGGGGGATGTAACATCCTATGATTTTGTAAAATATTAATATTATTCCAATTGAATTTAATCATTTCAATAATACTAGATACAAGATATAATGATTTTATCTTTCACTACATGAATCAACCAGTTTAAAATACATAATATTTAGGTTATCATTAACATTAATTACATGCAACAACGTGTTTTCTTAATAGTGTACATGACACATGCCCCCATGTTTCAACAGAACATGAAGTAATATTATTTTATATATGATGATTATATCATTTGTGTTATGTGAGAGGGTATAAATTGTATTAACTACCAAATCAAATATACATATAAATTTACTAATCAATATATTTTTATTTATTATCACAAAGTAAAAAATTAATCATTTTTGAGTAAAGTAGTTATATTTATAAAAACATATGTATTCCATATATGAATTCTATACATTATATGAGAAAATATTATAAATAATTTATAGATAATATAGAAACATTATTGGATAAAATGAACATCATTTTTTTAATCTTCAAATAAAAATTTTATTATGCTAAAATTAAGGGATTTTTAAAAAAGTATTTATTTTTTATGGAATATTAGAAAATAATTTTTTTAAAAAAATTTATCCTTAATTTTCAAAAAATTAATTAAGATGAATAAAAATAAGTTAAATTTTAGTTCAATTATTTGATATAAATATTTAATAAACTTAAACTATTTTTAGTAATTAATATATTGTATTTAAGTATAAGTTTATGTTTGGGGTAGAAAAGTGTTTTTTATTATTACTATTTTAAAGTGAATAGTGTGTCTCCAATTTATGTAAATAAAATTATATATAATTTTTTATTTTTAAAACTAATTATATAAATTTTATACAATAAAATTTAATTTATAATATTGAGTAATTTTTATTAGACATAGTGTTAATATAATATCATATTATTCTTGAAAAAATAATATTTTCCAAAACTAAATTTTTCATCGTGTCTACAAGTTATGTTTATGATATAATTTTTCAACAAGTATGGAAGTTATTTATCAAAATAAACTTCATTTTATAAATAATTATAAAGACAACATATTTGGGTGAATTTTTTTATTGTTTTAAAAATGTTGATAAATAGTGAAGAAAATCAGAATTTTAATTGAAAACTTATTTTTGAAAACAAATTACAAAGATAAAAAAATATTAAATTTATTTTAAATTAAACATTGTTAATTTATATAAGTATATTTTTTTTAGTCAAATAGAGACATGAATTGGTCACCCAATTCATGCCCCAGAAAAATTTATTAAAACAAAAGTATTACAGTACATGCTCGAGGTGCAATGAGCTTACACCAACACTGAAACCAGCACCAACACAAGAAAGGAAAGCAATACATGATATTTAATCAAATAAGCTCAAACCGCAACTCATTAAAACTGCTTGAGATGTCATGTCTTCATGGAAGGAATCACGTCGAGCCAAAAAAGCAGTATCTCCAGTCATGATCCAATTCTTCAAAATCAAAATAGTTCAAACAATAGGTGAACAACAGGTCCCATAGTAGTGTAGATAAGAGCATAGTAGGTCCCTGCCAACATCCAAAGAAGAAGATCCAAAATTTGTATTTATAAGTTAGGAAATAAGAGCAGAGAAAGGTGTTTTTAGCCATCTCATAGGCTATGAGAGCTCGCAAAAAACAGACAAGAAAACCAGAAAGTGGCATGCATCCTTCAAGAAGCCAGCACATATAGAATCCAGGCGTTCATGGGAGAAGCAATGCATATCAGCCCAAATCTTCAAAGAGAGTCTGTGAAGTCCAGCCATCACCCCAATGGATTATCTTCAAGCTCATGTGATGTACTAGACCCCAAAGAGATCACACCAGATCATCCAGCGAAACCGAACACGATCAAAGCAGCCATCTTAAGACTTCCCAAAAAGAACAGAAGCATCAAACATTCATGTTCATCTAGCCCAGAAAAAAAAATATTCCTTTCCAAGACTGCATGCTGGGAACTATCACGAACAACAACCAAGCACCAGAACCAACCATCATAATTCTTAAAAAAAACAGTCCTCAATGCTGTTGTGCAAACCATCCAAATCAATCCTTTCTTCACTCTATTCTGACTTGGCCTCTACCAAGAGGAAGGGCTGCTCCCCAGAAAAAATACAGCAGCATCAAGAAGTCCGACATCAGAACATCAGCATCCAAAATGTACCAAACTACTCCACTCAGAGGGCTTCAGAGTGATTGTCAAGTGTGAAAAACGGCAGACTCCAGAATCAGTGCCAGCAGCCCGCCCAACTCCAAACAGATCACCAAGCCATCCAGAAAAGGCATTAAAAGCAGGACTCCAAAAAGTAAGGATTTCAGTAGAATAAACAGATGTTCAAGAGTGAAAAATAGTTTCAGAGTGAGAAAATCAGTTCATCCAACAAATAGAGCAGAAAACCAAAAGGAAGTATCACACAAAAATCATGAACCAGATCAAAGCAGCCAAGATGGGTCAACCCAAATGCAGAGAAAGCACTCCAAAACAAACCTTTAAAACCAAAACCAGAAACAATGGTCATCAGTAGTCCACAAGACAAAAGGTCATGCAAAGCTTATTGCCATGGGATACTCATGAAATCAAAGTTTGGATCCTTATTGAATTCCTCAGCAACTTTGATAAACATCCTCTTTCTGATGTCCAGGTAAACTTGAGCAGTTATCTCACCATTCTTATACTTTCGAAATGTAGATGATTCATTTTCCCCGAACCAGGAGTCGAGCTCCTTTGGAAAATCCAGATCATAATCATACTGATAGGCATCTCTGAATGCCGGGTCATTTTCATCAACTTCACTCGAGGAGTTGTCTGAATCAGAACCATCTGAGTTTTGTAGATATTCAGGCAGGGGCTCTAAAGGAATTGGTTGTGGAGGAACCTCAGGTTCAGGATTTTGAGCCGCAACTGATCTTGTGATGATGGTTCTTTCATAATTGATTTTGTCTCGATGTTTCCTAGTTTTCCTGGGGAGTGGAGTGATAAAACCATCTGAATCAACAATGACCTTTTTGCCTTCGTTAAAATCCAGTATTCTCATTGCATCTATGAGATCGATCATAAATTATTATTTTTTAAATATTTAATTTTTAAACTATAAAAATGGATTAAATATTTGGAATCATAATAATTTATATTATCTAATGTGTGTAATTTTGTTTACCAAAATGAATAGTGAAAATAGTGATAATTAATTATTATGTTTATGGTAAATAAATTGTAAATTTGGGTTAATCTAATATGAGAATGGATAATGTTACTATAAATATTTTCAAATTAATATTTTCTATAAATATCTCAATATTATCCTTCCCGAGATCAAATATATGGCCATTTCGTATACCTGTTCTATGCAATGACATTTTTGTTTCAGATTCTTATGGGAAATATCCAATTCTTTTACAAGTGTGTTCTTTTCTCCCACTGAAAAATGCCACACCTCTCGTAATATTTTCAAACATATAAAGACAAATATTTCAGTAAAAACCTGAAAATATTCCTCCCAAATATCCCAAGAAAACTTCTTTAGATGATAATTCTCAAAAAAACAACAACATGGTCCATAATAGGAGATCCAGGGGATGATCTTCTTATCGAATATAATTATATTCACTAAGATTATTTTTCATTTTTAATATTAAACCATTAATATTATATTAACTGAAATTTCAAAATAAAACCATTATATTATATATAATTTTATTATATTATATGAATTTTTTAAGCAAAAATCATCACCACTTCCACCAAATCGGTTATAAAATCATCATTCCTGTGTACGGTGGACTACCACCTCATGAACCAATTTAATTTTTTCCACTAATACAAATAAAGACATAAATTATGATGAATTTTTAATTTATATATGATATTAAAATTATTATTATTGTGTTTTCATTTTTATACCTAACATAACTCTATACACTCCATTTCGTGGGAATAATAAAACATTACTCTTTTGTATGGAGGAATTGATACTATATCAGGAAGAATTGAAATTCATTCGTGCTTGATATGGATTGTAATAAATATTTTTTTAATGTAAATATTTTCTATATTTGGGAAAAAATTTATTATACAATGAAAATATCAAATTTTCCTTTCTTTCTTTCAATATGACAAGAAAATTGAACGATGTTTAAGCATATACACAGTCAATTGTCTATCTGAAAAGTTTACTTAATTTTCTATCGAAAAATATTATGGATTTAACTAATGAAATATATCATGAATATATATATAATTTAAATAATAGTTAACATTATGATGATTATTAAATCATGATTAAATTAAGGGGATAATGAAATAATATAATATATAAAATCAGTATTTACCAAAAACATCACATTATCATTGAATTATTAATAAATGGGTAATAAATTTGTATAATAAAATATTATATATTATGATATAAATAGATATTTTTATTTAATTAAATTATATTAAACTTATATTTATTATACATTAGTATTGAATGTGTATGATAGAAATAAAGTCATAATGTGAGGGATTTATTTTCTCTCTTTTATTTTTTGGTGACACAATGCATATTCATTGCACATTTTATTATTATAGTGTATGTAATTTGTGATAATGTATTTTATTATTCAAACACCGAATATTTTTGTATTTTACATATCCATTTGGGGACCTATTCTTCATTAGGTTTATGGTTCAAAAGTTACCAAATTTCTAAATATATTTTGTCTAAATTTTCCTTCTTTGAGCCACACTTGATGACCCTATATACATTTTGAGTTGTATATAAATCCACTTTATCATTTAATATAATTAATATAATTAATATAATTATATTATAAGTTCCATTTAATGATACTATTTCATGGCTGTTATGATTTAAAGTTAACAATGTGATATGGTTTTTATGTTTTGATCTCATTATTTATTAGGATTTCCCATGATTATGATTACAATGATAGAATATTATGATATATATCTCGTAAAACTCATGTAATTTATTATCACATGGTTATTCATGATATTATAAATTAAAAGTGAAATTTCTAAATTAATTATTACTGAAAATAATTGAGAAAATGTTTTTTATGAAAACCATAATTTTTTTCTTTTTTGGTTTAAAATCAACGTACTTCAAAAACCATTTTTAAAAGATGTTTTTAAAACATTTATACCACTACAATATAATTTTGAAAATATATTTTTAATCATGTATTACTATTTACAATATTTTTTAAAATTAATCATTTTGTCATTTTTTAAAACAATTCTTATTTTTCTTTTAGAAAAAAATGCGGATGGAAGCATGGTTTCAACATTATGACATGAAAAAAAGATCCCACCATCTTGAAAATTAATTTCATTAAAGATTACATTATATTTTATCATCATTATTTAAAAACAATTCTTATTTTTCTTTTAGTAAAAAAGGTGGATGGAAGCATGGTTTTAACATGTATGACATGAACAAAACATACAACCATCTTGAAAATTAATTTCATTAAAGATTACATTATATTTTATCATATTTATTTTAAAATTAAATCATTTTCCACTTTTTTATGTTTTAAAA
Source organism: Viscum album (assembly GCA_963277665.1). Taxonomy (NCBI): domain Eukaryota; kingdom Viridiplantae; phylum Streptophyta; class Magnoliopsida; order Santalales; family Viscaceae; genus Viscum; species Viscum album. The sequence continues at coordinate 560,169,764 of OY728132.1, read as the reverse complement.
ATATTTTTTAATAATAAAATTATATATTTCCTTATAATTTTTTTATTGATTTTAACTCTTTCTGTTATTTGATATAAATGTAATTTCAAAATAAAATTATTTAAAAAATATATCTTTTTGTTTTGGATATATATTTAAAAATAAAATATATCTCACTCCTGAAATGGACCGAGTAATTTTCTTTCAAAACATTTCTCCGTCTAATATGGCCTCATTTTATATATGTTATTCTTTAATGGGGATATGATCCTTGTACACCATTCTCGTTCATTATCTAAATGATATATGATTATGATGTCATAATTTTTAGTAAAAAAATCCTTTTCTAGGCGTTATTCCATGATAAAATCCATATGAACATAGCTTCTTTCACCATGGTTCATGAAATGTTGAAATGATAAATTTATTTTGAAACTGGTCTATTTTTCTAAAGGTTATGAAACAATGATATGATAAATTACTTATGATTATTTGAAACACATATGTATGATTTCCATTATATAATAGGTGGGACATATATCACCCTAAAATGAATTGAAAATCATTATATCTCATGAGATAATAATTGGAAATAAGTTTATAGTATTGATTGACTATAAGAAATAGGTGTTTCATAATCCACTATGGGAAATTGGTGGGTCGTGATTCAAAATTAGAAACATGTGCATCCTAGTTAATATTAGAAAACTGATGAGAAGTTCTGATTCATGATGTTGATTGTACTAGTATTTAAACAACACAAATGAAATAATTTTCTATATTTATGATGGTACCAAACTTTTATGAAATTACATTTGGGTTCATGATTTGTTTATGATCATTTTTCACTCTAATAACCCAGATTTTCTAAAATTATAATGCCTTATTCCATGACTCATGTTTTTTATCAAAGAAAGGTTGAGTATAATTATTTTAACTTATTTTCATGATCACATACAAATATTTTTATATTATTCTCTCAAATAATCCTATATTTATATATCTTATGTTTACCCTTACTAAGAATATAAGGAAAACTATTCATATTTTTCTTTTCTATAGCTATAAAGAATGGTTTATGAAGATAATTCCTAATAGTAATATTATGTGAGAAGATAATTGTAAGAGACAGTGAAGATATTTTAGCAAATTAGATGCTTTAGTAACCAGTATCCAAATACAATGAAATATTATGGTCCTCAGGCATGTGTCTATGTAATGTACTAAGTATTCATCTTATTTGATTTAGTAATTATGTATAAAATTCCATGGTATTTAGTAAGTATTTGAATACTATTTCATAAACTCTATTCTATGTGAACTCATTGAATCTGAATGGGGGAATGTATTAACATTAGTTTAAAGACATAAATAATAACTTAATATTGGTGTAAAATGGGTTTTTCAAAAAATAATGTCATCAACATTTAAGTATTCGATGAAATAAAAATATATATATTCGAAAGGGTTTTAATAAACAGGATGAAATGGAATATTAAGAAACTTATTCTCTTGTTTCTATATATGATGATATCAATATTCTTCTATAATATGCATTATTTAATACATTTAATTTTTTTCAAAAGGATGTGAACGTTGAATTTTATAATGATTATTTATATGATGTCCCTTAATAAAAAAAATTATTTTTAAAATAGAATATATTTTGACTATTTGTTTTGGCATTCTATGTAACTTTGTTGTATTACACAAGGTCCTAATACCTGGTTTGAGAGATTGACATCTTTTTTTTGAAAAAAAAACTTTTTTCAATAAGGATATCCAATACTCCAATATTTTTTAATTAAATGCATTCCATAAACACTATTATTGTAAAAATTTATGTCTATGAAATTATATATTTAGAAATTCCAAAATATCATATATATTCAATTAAGGTTATTAGTAAATACGGGTTTGATATGGGTAATATATGCGATGTTTCTTATTTCATTGATATTTAAATTTCATAGAAAATAGAAATAAAATTTATATATCAATAGATTTATTTAAATAACCTTGTTAATAGGATTGTGTATAGAAATACTAAATGTATGCAGAATATTAATGGATCAAAAAATACTTTATACTTTTATGCCTATGTGAAACTAGTTGATCAAAATATTTTTAGAGGAACGATTTTTATTTTATTATACATAATAGCTAGTTGTACAAATTTAATGTTGTTATTATAATTGTGTTTAAGATATTAATATAGTCCAAATAAGTCTCATTTTATGGTTCTAAAACGAATTATTAATTGTCTTATTGGTTCTATGTTCCCACATTTATTTTACAATTCTAGAAATTAGTATGAAATTAATTTTTCTATATTTTTATTCTCAGGGATGTAGCTTATATATATAAAGTAAACTAGAATCTTATACTATCATAAGATAATAATTATTTTCTTTATATTATAATAAAAAAATTTAGTAGATAATTCCAATGATGAAGTAGAATATGTGGCTCCTAAAGTTTGATGTGTTAATTTTTTTGTATTCAACACAATGTATCTAAATTTTTATTGAGTTTTAGTGAATTTCTAGTATTATGTGACAACACAAGAACCATAGGTTTAAAAAAACCCTTTACAACACTCATTGGAAAAGAAAATTTATATTAGAAACCATTTAAATTGTGAAAACACACACAAAATGATATATTATAATACAATTAATCAGAATATAAGAATAACATGTTGATATATATACTAAATCACTTAATTATATAGATTTGAATATAAAAAAGATACTCATAATGGTAAATTTAAAATTATAATTCAGATCTACTTCTTGTTTACAAAATATTCCTATAGTGATGAACTCATTTTCATTAATGGATTATATATTTAATTACTTTCCCAAAAACATTTATTTTAATAAATTTTTTACTTTTTATAAAAACATTAATATTTTATAAAATATATACTTTTCAAAAAAATCTAAATCATTATGTTTTTTTATTAACATTGGATTTTACTAAAATTTATTTTTAAAAAACATTTCTTTTAATTATTTTATTTTATTTTTTATAATCTTATTTTTTAAGAAATTGATAATTTTTATAATGATACATATTTTTCTAAATTTTTTTCTTCTTTCTCAAAAAATATATATATATTTAATGATATTTATTGTTTTCAAATTATTTTTTTATTAAAATATTTTAATTCTATAAATTTTGGATTCTTTTTCAATATTTAGTTTTTAAAAAAGCATTGGTAATTCAATTATTCATCTTATTTTTTTTCAAAAAACATGAAGAATAATTACTAGAAAAACATTCTCATAAAATGTTTCATTTATTTCTCTCATATGTAATTTAACTCTTTTAGCCTTTAAGATATTTTTTTATATTGAATTATTATTTTTTAAAAATTCACTATTTTATAATAATTATTTGTTTAATACATTCATCTACAAAAAAATTTATCAAGAGAAACCAATATGAGTTAATCATAAACATTTACTTTTTTAATGATGAATATCGACGATTAGATCATGTGGGGGGTTTTTGCGAAGTAAAATATTTTGATGTCTAACAGTCATATCCATTTTTATATATACAATTTTGGGTCAATATATCCCATATCATGTGATCAGATTGATCTTCTCTATCAGTTTTAAAATCTCTCAGGTTTATGATTCTTTAATATTTATCATCTCTATTTATCCTCATAAGATAAATAATATTAACCTATTTTATCAAAATTTGTACATTATAATTAATTTAAAATAGTGAAGTGGTGATGGAATGGTCGATAGAAAATTCATGGTTTGATAATAAAAATTCCATTCTAATTGAAGGTTTCATATTTTAAGGGTAGGAAATAGTTATCATTGAAAAATAATGTTTTTATCTTCACTATCCAATATTATTCATTTGAATTTAATATTATATTAAGAATAATATTTTTTACAAAACATAAGATACTATAAGGATTCATAATAAGTAATCACCTAACCTCAAAAAAATCATGTTTATGTCTATTATAAAACTTAACTCTATATAAACTCAATTATAAACATAAACTATTTAATACCCTTCTAGTTTTAGTGTTGAAGATGATTTAGAGGTAATTAATTTCAATAATTTTGAGGATTTTTATTAGTTAAACATTTAATATTTTCTAATTTAGTGTATTTTAATTTGTATGGGGAAGCATGTCTATTTACCCATATACTTCTAGAAAATCATGGAAATTTTGTGTATTCATTGAAAGATGCATATTTGTATCAATATTATGAAAATATTAAAAATTTATTCCTTTTAACACTATATGAAATATGTGTAGATTTGTTGATGAATGGATATATAATCCCATAAAACTGGAATAGAGATTTGGTGAAATTTTTGGATATCTTTCTCTTATATATTTTAGTGGATATGAGTAAGTTCAATCAATTGAGAATTTTTCTATCTCTTGAGGTAGTATAGAAAATTTTATTGATGTTGATGATTTATTTATCTAGTCATTAAAATTTCAGTAAATTTTATTACTGCCATGAAAATTATTGATAATTCAAAAAACATTAGGGAAAATTTATCATTGATTAATGATGAAACTATTTAAAGAATGAAAAAGGTTTTGTGCCATAAAAGAGAAAATATATTGAAAAATCAGATAATACTTCATCTAATATAGATCTTATTCATTGAAATAAAGTTTCATTATAAATGAAAATCTAATTCATCTCTACTAGGTCCAAAAAAAATAAAGTAAAATAAATTTATTATTGAGAATATAAGGAGTTTATGAAACTAAAATAATAATAGAAAAATGGTGATCCATAGGCTAGGGTGGATACTGTATTGGAATTATCATTTATGGAAATAAATCATGATGTTCTCATGGATAAGGAGATAAATAATATGAAATAAGAATGTTCTAATGAAACTATTCTTATTAGAAGATTTATAAAAGTCGTTAATGTTGATCATGGAGGATTCAATGTTGTTAACCAGGAATGATATTTTTTATATATCTATTTTTAGTTATTCAACTAATACATCCTTCTTTAATGCCTCTCAAACTATCACATCAGAACGAGAACATGTTGGAACTTCTGATGTTCATATATGTATTGAGAAAGAAAAATATAAAGTATTATATCATGAAAAATATGTTTTGGAAATTTTTCATTAGAAATATCAAGATTTTTTTTTTTGAACTATGGATAAATAATTATATAATCTTTGAGAAATTATTTTTTAAAAAAGATTAACAAAAATAGTAAATATAATCTTTATAGGAAAAATAAATATATAAATAAAAAATAGTTCATATAGGACCTCATCTGTTACCCCTCAATATTTAAAAGATAATGAGTTGGATGATTTCATGAAATATAAATAATATTAGATGGAATAACTAAAAAATATTTTAGAAACAGGTGATTTAGATAATAATTGATGATGTTGTTATAGTATCAAATGATTTTAATGACATAGAGTAATACAAATATAATGTAGATGATTGTAGTTCTAATCAACATGTTTCTAATCTCTCAGCAGACTCAAGCAATTATCTAGTTTTGGAATCAAATTAAGGGTTTGAAATGATATTATAATATTTCAATGAGGAATTTAAAAGTAATTACAATTCTATTTTTCATTCTTTTATTATTGAATCTCATTTCCAACACATTCTAAGATGTTTAAATTTATTGTAAAAGAAAAATTCATTGAATTAGTTAGAAAAAATCATTTTGAAATATGAATCTAATTTCCAATAATTCAAATGTTATTATAATGTATAAATGATGTAACTAATTCTTATTTTTTTTTATGGTTGAATCAAATAACTAAATATAAAAAGTTTCATGATGATCAAATCAAATATATAAAAAAATTAGTTTTGGGATATTACTGAATACCATGTAAAGTTATCAATTAATTTTGTTTTAAAGTACAGTTTTGTTAATCCATGGAAAGAATATTAGGGGTATCACATTCAAAAAATCTTATATATAAAGAAAAATAATTTCGATTTTTAATAATACCTTTTGATGTTGAATGTTTAAATTTGAAAAAATAATTATCTTAATGAATGAGTTATCAGTTGATGTAGGTTTTTTATTGATTCATGTTCTAGAGGAGAATATCCCTAAGTTGGAATCATTAGTAGTAGAGTTATAAAATAATTCAAATGACTTTATGATGATAAATTTTATTATAAAGGAATTTATAATAATGCAATTACTTTTTTCCCAGAAGTGTCAATGTTGATAAAAACAAACTTATGAAAAAATATTTTTTTTAATGATTAATTCACCATCTATTTTTGATTGAATTCTTTCCCAATCATTGTTGTTCTAATTTTATATCTATATTCATTGATTTATATTTATTTCAATTATATTATTAAAATGTTTTTCTTAACATTTCTTGTATAAATTCTATGTCACATATTATTTTTAAAAATAAAAAATGGGTTGAATTTTTTTGGAATATTTTATTTTGGGGAGAAATTATATTTTTTAATTTATTGTTTTACAATTGTTCTTAAAAATTTAGAGAAATTTTTCTTTATAAAAAATGATTTGTAATGATAGGTATGATAAGAATGATAATTTCAGAAGTTTTTGTATGTATAAGAATAAAATATTGTATTTAATAATTTAAAGGTATTTTCTATTTTTATAAAAGTTTTTGGTTTTTCTCTAAATGAGTTGTGTCTTTTTATATTCAAAAAGTGGGAGATTTTATATATATGTGTTTTCATTCTACACTTTCTATCATTAGTTTGTAAAATATTAATAAAAATTCACAAAAAATATGTTTCATTTACTTTATATTTCCCAAGACATTTTGAGTGTTATTGTAGAAGTCTTTTTATTCTTATCTGACATGAAAACATTTCTAATATGATGAATATAATATTTTTAAAACAATTTTATTTAATCAATCTAATTAAGAATATTAATTCATAATGACAAATCCTAGTTCATCAGACTGGCTATATTTAGTCCATCTTACAAACCATGTATTTTCAATCAGGATGAAAAAGTCTAGTCCATTAGAGTAATATATTCTTTTATCTATTCAAAAATACATATTTTATTCCATCATAAAAAAATGATTATAATTGGATGATAAGATGTTTTTCTACCATACATAATGATTTTAATTAATTATGATAATTCAATAGAGACCAAAACATGATGTACATGGACATTACCGTACTTTTACATTACTTTTTTGGAATTCTTAATACATAAAAAAAATTGACGTTCAAGGACCCTAATAGTTTAGTGTATTTGGAAACATGGAGCATAAACTTCCAATCATGTTGATTGATTTTCAACATCTCCCATAAATATCTTCCACTATTGTTTACTTACCTAAAACCTTTATTTATATACTGGGTAAAATAAAACATAAAAAGGGTGAACTCAAATGCTCAGTAAGGGTAAACATTGAGAACATATGAACAATCCATAAACATTTGAACGTAAAAACATGAACATAATACATAAAAATCTTGAGCAATGACATTAAACATGGAAGTACGTAAGGAATAGATCATAATGGAACATCAATCATGATAAAATATCATGGGAATAAAACATGTAATTTTGGAAACCATTAAGAACATGATATGATTCCCATAATAGCCAAGGCATTACTGACAATACCATCATTGTGGACAAAGTCCTTTACTGAATCTTGTTTACCTGCTGTTCCAGCCCTGTATAACTGTACCGAATTTACTTTCCATTATAGCCATGTCTTTCTCATGAGATATAAATCTTCACCCAATGCATTGGATGGAGATATAGGTCCCACCAATCTCATAATGAAATCATTCTTACATGTGCCACAACACTACCATAAATCATTCATCATAACCCAAATAATAAAATGGGTTTCATAAACATCATCCCATCATAATATAATCCATATAAAATAAAAAGATAAGCTTTCATCATAAGAAAAGTGAATCCATTTAAATCATAGAGACATTATATTTGAAACGTACACATATGAAATAATGTCATCTTATATGGAAAATGGTTTTGATAAAAAACGTGAAATTAATTCTTGAGAAAATATCATTTATTCACCAAAATCAATTTCTTTTCACAAAATGACATTCAATTATAAAAGAAAAGGATTTTTTTAAAAATATTCATTAAATATAGTAGAGTAATCTTCTTTAAAATAAGTCATTATAAAACTGTAAAAAACCGTTCATGCCGTATAAGTTAGAAAAACATTCTTCTTGTACTTTTGTCAGAAAAGTCAAAAAGTACCTCGTATGGTAAACAAAATATAGATTCCTTCCATACGATGTCGTAAAAGTCAAATAAAAAGTGTAAAAATTACATTAAAAATACATCGAATAAAAGTAAACATTTTATGAAAACATTTTGTGAATATACGGACATTGATGATAAACATTTCCCTAGTAAATAATTACGAATAAACAATCTCGAATAAGAATGAGATTGGAATAATTATCCCTAAACTTATGTCCAATTTCTCCCATATGTGTCCGAGACTCCTATATATTAGGTTTAAACATATTATTATCTTTTAACGGAATCATAATAATATTTATGATATCATATATGATTCACTTATGACTTTATATTAACCGTTCATTTGTTAACTCAATGTTAAAGAAGTGTTTCGGGTAAAATCGTTTAATTTATCGCACATGTTTGGGCTTGTTGTTCTTGATATTATTATTACATATAAAAATATTTACTTACTTAAAAAATGTAAATCATGATTTATATATCATACATATTTAGTATATATATATATAATAGATAGATAAATGAAATGAAATACACTGTTCATGGAGACGGTAGGTCGTACGTATGCATGAACAATGTTTTCCTTTCCTTTTTGACTTGAATAGAAGTAAGTAGATGACTTATATATATATATACACCCAAAAATAAATCTAGTAGATTTATTATTTCATATATTTCATTATTATTCATTATATATACTTTATAATCATTCTTGAATGGTTAACATGGAGAATGAATCTCATCACCTCTTGGAGACGGTAATCTGTGCGTACGCACGAGCGATGATATTGTTCCCATAATTATTGAATGGAATTGGAGTAGATGATATAATATCTCATAATTATTATCATGTTATAATAATCATATATAGTTATTCTTTACACCATTATACTAATCCAAGTAAGGTGGTGGTAGAAAAAACATATTATACCATGGCGTGGAGATGGTATTCCATACGTACGTACACACGCCCGATGATTTCATCATTTGTATAATAGATAAAAGGTGAAATAGGGTTGTTTCATATTTATAATAACATGTCAGTATATAAATAATACTATTGTTATTACTTTATAATGAAAAAACTAAATAAGATTAAGTAGAAGAAGAAAGAAATTTGAAAGAATCTGTAGAAGATAATACCTCTTCTTCAACGCGCCTCTTTTATACTTCCTCTTAGAGAACTAGATTTTGTCTTTTGAGATGAAAAGAACCTCTATCATATAACTAGAGTGGTTGAGAAGAGAAATTTCAGGGTTTGGCAGATCTTTAAGGCACAAAATTGTGAAAAGAGGAGAGGAAGGAGGTTCCCTTTAATAAGGGAGGAGAGGGTCCCCTTGGGAAAAACTAAAAATATTATTTTATAATAAATTCATATTCGGTTTATAAAGGGTCCAAAGTGACATATGTCTAGGATAGATTGGGGATCGGTCGAAATCCTTTTAGAAAATATGTTTTAGAAAAGTTTAGTTTACCATTATAACCTTATCATTTAGATTTAACTCTAAGTTAAATAATTTAACTTCTATCATGTCTTCTCGTATTCTTACACAATATGGGTAATAAGCATACTATAAACTGCCAATAGAACACAAATTGGTCCATTAATGCCATATATATTATTATATAATACTTTTGGCCGAACCTTATATTTTTAGGAATAGAAAATAAATTAATAAATTAATATTTTTTTTAAAAACTCTTTTATTTCAATTTTTGTCACTATTTGGTAATTTTTTTCTAAATTTATAACAACATTATTACTTCAAAAAAATCATCTAAAAAACCCTAATATGTTATATTAACCTATTAAATTATTTTAATTCATAATATGTCTCAAATTAAATTTATTTGGTTATTTATAATATCAATTTTGTCAATGTTTCATTAATAAGTTAATTACTGCATCATCATTGTGTCATACTTAAATTAAATTATTTAATGTCTAAAAATTATAAATAAAATATAATTATGTAGTAAATATTTTTATCTTTATAATTAATATTTATAGTGGAATTTATCTTATGTATAACCCAATATTAAAAATATTTTACTTATTAAACATTGATTTTAATACATTTAACTCTTCTTTGAATTAAATAATAATATATGCATAATCTAATCCAAGTGGACCTAAATGGTCATATTTTATTCCTAAGGTTATTTTTGGTCTAATTAAACTTATCTAATAGAATTAAGTTATGTGTTAGGGTAATAATAATATCACGTATACCCTTAATTACACAATTTACTTTTAACCGTGGTAAATAAAAGTAAAAAGTTACTATTCACCAAAAACTATTTTTATCTAATTGAACCAAATTTTACTCCTTTATATTAACCCTATCTCTCAGATTCTCGAAATTCAACTTATAGAAGTATTAAAATTATGTTTTATGTAAATTTGAAAATTCTCATAGGATGTGGGTACAAGACGGTGAAAAGTTCTATAATTTTTTTTATCTAATATAATTATAAATTAACTCCGATGAATTAAATTGAAATTATATAGTTATTATGTGTCTATTTTGACCTAAAATAAATTTAAATAAAATAAATAATTATTTAAATAAAAATTCGGTTTTAAACTATAACTTAGTGTTTTTCCACTATTCAACAAAAATTGAAAGTTTTCAGAATAATACCAAACCTTCACCCTAGGATAATTTCGATGTTACGAATCCAAAAATAAAGTCCATTTGGAAAGATAAAATTTATAAAATTTCAAAAAGTGGGTATTTCTATTAATAACTGATATTTTATATAATATTTTAATAATATATCGTTGTTTAGTGAAACTCTGTATTGCGTACAATGCAAGCTATCGAGGAAGGTTTCTCTTGTGTGTAACCCAAGCCCAGAATAGTTTTGAATATACTACAATCTAATATGGTGTTGTGTATAGAACAAGATAATCATGGTGTAGAGTACAACAAAAGACATCAAATAAATTAAAAATTATATTTCTCATAAAATCTCGGGGTGTTACATTCTAACCCCTTAAAATAAATTTCACCCTAGAAATTTGTCGTCATTATAAATTTTTTTCTACTTGAAAGTTTCTTTCATATAAATCCACATTGTCAAAAAGAATAGTAATACATCATTTTAAATTGGAATGATAGATACATAACGGATACCCAATGTAACTCATCATTGGGTTTCCACATAAGAGAATATAGGTGAAATATGGATATGGAAGAGAAATCTAAACATCGAGTTCTGATAGAGAGTGGTAGAGAACATGGATATGAAAAATCCAACTATCAGAAAGCCATAAATTTGTGATGATCTAAGGTACCATATGATTCAGCAGATATGAGGGTACTAGGACAACATTTGTGGTTTTTAATATCATTTCCCTAAAGTTGAAAATTTTGAATTAGAAGAAATACTTACTTTATTTTGGTACAATAATTCCATTGGTCGTTCCATGAACAATTTCCACTTCATATATTATAGAAATTATGTTTAATTTATCATTCGTGAAGTGTTAGAAGATCATGAGATAGAATGATGGGTCATTCCATCTGTCTCAATCAAAAGGTTAGCAAAAGTTATCAAATAAACATAAGTCCATCTATAATGAGGTTAATCATATATGATTCCAAAAATAGACTTATACATCATCTATAATATCTCTTAATAAAATAAAACTACTTTTTACTAACAAGGGTCTTCCTATAGGCCAGAGGTAGGTGATAAAGGCCAGTCGTGCTTTAGTTGTGGGTTCGATTCTCGCAACCTTGTCTGACGCGACGGGTTGTCGCCCATCCTGCAGGTTGTCCCTTTTTCTAAAAATACACTTTTATAACATTCCAGAAATAATATCGAAAAATTTTCTATCCTTAAACAATATTATCTTATGTTCAACATAATCCATTTCAAATCATTAGGCTTATCCCAAATACTTTTATCCAAGCTCACAGTATAAAGACAACAATTACTAGAAATGTCATCAACCATGCATGTGAATACCATCATTTATCCCCCATATATCATATGATATATCCTGTTGGTCACATTCCATACATGTGAATTCCTTAATCATGTATTCTTTTAAAACATGAATTTCCATAGAACCTTAGTGAAAACATGAATGCTACCAAAAGTTAAGTCTTTCCACATTCCAAAAACCCAAAATTTATATATACTCAAACCATGATATCACTTTGTCCTTATATCAGTCACAACCTCATGAATACTATGAAAAATTTAATTTTCATCTTATCCCTTTATTATTCACATGTCATCTGCTTTTTGAAAATATTTTAATCACTTTTCATGGTTAACAGTCTGGTAAAATTATTGAAAACTACAATAGACCAATACAAATATATTCCAATATTCCACGATACTATATAAAACATTATTTTGGAATCCCATTACATAAACACTAAATCATTCCACCACATTGTTTTCATATTCAAGATCTCCAATAGTGATCGCATGTGACTTCCCTCTGTCTTTTTCCTTATGAGTTTTCTCACGTCGATCGTCATTAACCCCTATATTAGGGAATTTATTATCATAATGCCCCATTTCCTTTCTCTTGAAGAAATGAAGTGTTGGTGGGGTGTTCTATATAGTTTTTTCTCTATTCACATCATTTTCTACCCTTGTTCCATTACATAAACACTCAGCTGCTTGATGACCTTCTTTTCCACACTTAAAAAATTTTCTAGTCCCTTTAAGACAATCTCCACCATGATTATTTTCACACATTGAGCATAAAGAAACATTCGTCTTCTTTTCACCATTGTTTTGAGATTTTTCCTTGAATTAAATCTTATATTTCTTGTCAAAACAATGAGATGGATATGTAACAAAAATTCCATTTCTACCTCGATAGAACAACACAAAATTTCTCCATAGATATTGATGTCTCTTATAGTTAATGACCTTCAAAGACTTGGTTTCAAGCCACTGAAGAATCGATCAACTTTATATTCAGGTTGGACGATAATGCCAGATGCATACCTTGCAAGCCTTGTAAAATTCACCTAGTATATACCAAGATATTCATCATCCTTTTTCTTAAGAACATGTAACTCATTTTCTATCTTTGTTCGAAGAAAACGAGGGAAGAACTTATTGAAAAATATGTTCTTGAACTCCTCCCATTACATGGATTCAATTTCACCTCGGGGACTTGTATTCTTAACTAGAGTCCACCAATGGTCTACTTCACCTTCTAAACGGTAAATAGCCAGAATGACTTTTTCATGTTCCAAACATCGAAGAATGGAAAGTATGATTTCAGTGGTAGTGTTCCATTTTTTAGCAACAAGTGGAGCAGAAAACCCACTGAAAGAAGGTGGACGTTTCCTCATGAAGGACTCAATAGAATATTATACCCTTATCTACTCATTCAGAAGTCCAGAATGATTCATATCTTGGGTAAATACTGCCATAATATTTTTCACTCCATCTCCCATAACATTGGTTTGTTCAGGAGGACAATCATTGCATTTCCCATTACATTGATCAACATGGTTCCTTCGGGTTACAACCATCGTCTAAAACCCAAAAATAAGAGTGTAAGTGGCAAAAATCATGCTAGGAAAAAAACATAATAAAGGGGGAATACCTTAAATATATGTCATATTATGTTTAATTATATGATCGTTACGGAAATTCTAGGACTATAACCTTTACTTATACTTAATATTAGGGACATCCCTAGATATACCATAGAAATATCTTTAGGGATACCACGAATGTTTTCTCATACTAGTTTCCAAAGGATGACTAAACCTTTCCTATTATACCAATTTTAGAGACCCAAACATGATGTACATATACATTACATTAATTTTACATTATTTTTACGGAATACTTAATACATAACAAAAAATGGCGTTCATGTACTGTATTAGTTTAGTTTCTTTGGAAACTTGGAAAATAATCTTCTAATCATGTTGAACGATCTTAAACATCTCCCATTAAGTTCTTACTCATTTGTTTTCATACCTAAAACATTTATTTATATCTTGGGGAAAAGAAAACATAAAAAGGGTGAGCTCAAATGCTCAGTATGGGTGATCATTGAGAACATATGAACAATACATAAAAATTTGAACGTAAAAACATGAACATAATACATAAAAAACTTGAGCAAAGACATTAAACATGGCATTATATTAGACATAGATCATAATGGAACATCAATCAAGATAAAACAGAATGGGAATAAAACTTGTAATTGTGGAAACCATTAATCACACGAAATGATTTCCATTGTAGCCAAGGCATTGCTGCCAAGACCATCATAGTGGGCAAAGTCCATTACTGAATCGGGTTTACCTATCATTCCAGCCCTGTATTACTATACTAGATTTACTTACCGTTACAGCCATGTCTATCTCATTAGATATAAATCATTACCCAATGCATTGGAGGGAGATATATATCCCACCCATCTCATAATGTAATCATTTTTACATGTGCCACAACAGAAATATAAATCATTCATCATAACCCAAAGAATAAAATGGGTTTCATAAACATCATCCCATCATAACATAATCCATATAAAAAAATGGATATCATTTCATCATAATAAAAGTGAAACCATGTAAATCATAGATACATTATACTTGAAACATACACATATGAAATAATGTTATCAAAGATTGAAAATTTGTTTTGATAAAACACATGAAATGAATTATTTAGGAAAATATCCTTTCTTCTTCAAAATCACTTTCTTTTCACAAAATGTCATGCAATTTAAAAAGAAAGAGATTTTGTTGAAAATAATTATGAAATATTGTAGAGTAATCTTCATGAATATAAGGCATTATAAAACAGTAATAATCTGTTCATGCCGTATAAGTTAAAAAACATTCTTTTTGTACTTTTGTTGGAAAAGTAAAAAAGTACCTCATATGGTAAACAGAAGAAATATTCCTTCTATATGATGTGGTAAAATTCAAAAATAAAAGGGTAAAAATGTATTTAAATATAAATTGAAGAAAATTAAACATTTTATGAAAACATTTAGAGAAAATATGGACATGGATGATAACTATAACCCCCATAAATACTTAAGAATAAACAATCTCAGATAAGAATGAAATTGGAATAAGTATCCCTTACCTTATGTCCAAATTCTTCTGTATCTGTCCAAGACACCTGTATAGTGTGTTTAAAAATATTATAATCTTGTAAAAAAATCATAATAATATTTTTGATATCATATATGATTCACTTATGACTTTATACTAATCTTACATTTGTTAATTCCATGTTAAATAAGTGTTTTGGGTAAAATCGTTTCTACTATCGTAAGTGTTTGGGATTGTTGTTCTTGATATTATTATTACTTATATCATGATTTAATTACTTTCAGAATGTAAATAATGATTTATATATCATATATATTCAGTACATATATATAATAGATAGATAAATGAAATTAAATACACTATTCATGGAGACAGTAGGCCGTACGTACGCATGAATGCTGTTTTACATTCCTTATTGACTTGAATGGAAGTAAGTAGAGGAAATATATATAAACATAAATATATTATCTTTATAATGTCTTATATTTTATTAGTATTCATTATATTTAGTTTATAATCATTCCTTAATGGTTAGCATGGAGAATGAATCTCATCGGGTAATGGAGAAGGTAATTCGTGTGTCCGCACGAGCGATGATATTGTTACCATAATTATTGAATGGAATTAGACTGAATGATATAATATCTCAGAATTAGTATCATGTTATAATAATAATATATAGTTATTCTTTACACTATTATACCCATCCAAGTAAGGTGGTGTTAGAAAAACATATTACACCACGGTGTGGAGACGATATTCCATACGTACGCATGCGTGGTGATTTTGTTTTTCGTAGGATGGATAGAAGGTGAAGTGGAGTTGTTTCATATTTATAATAACATATCAGTATATATGTAATACTGAATATATTACTTTATAATGAAACAAATAAATTAGAGGATGTATAAGAAGAAAGAAACTTTAAAGAATCAGAAGAAGAGAATACCTCTTCTTTGATACACCTCTTTTAAACATCCACTTAGGGAACTAGAGTTGGCATTTTGATAATAAAATATCCTCTATGATATGACTACAGAGATTTAAAATAGAAATTGGTAGGGTTTGGCCAATCATGAAGGCTCAAAATTGTGTAAAGAGTAGAGGGAGGAGGTTCCCTTTTATAAGGGAGGAGAGGGGCACTATAGGAAAAACATAAAAAATTATTTTATAATAAATTCATATTCACATTATAATGACTCCAATGTGACTTATTTAGTGGCTAGGATGGGTAGGGGTCAAATACTATCATATAATAGGTTTTAGACTTGTTTAGGTTACCATTCTAACCATATCATATAGATTTAACACTTTTTTAAATAATTTATCTTTTACCGTGTCTTCTTGTATTATTACACTATATGTGTAATAAAATTATTATAAACTTCCAATAGAGCCCCAACTGGTTCATTAATGTCATATATATTATTATATTAGACTTTTATCTGAACCTTATATTTTTAGGAATAGAATAAAACTTAATAAATTAATATTTCTTTTAAAAACACATTTATGTCAATTTTGACACTATATGGTATTTTGTTTTTTATAATTTCTTAACGACATTATTACTTAAAAAAAATTCATCTAACGAACCCTAATATGTTATAATAATCTAGTAAAATGGTTTAATTCCTAAAAAGTCTCAAATTAAATTTATTTGGGTATTTTTATTATCATTTATGTTAATATTTCATTAATAAGGGAATTACTACATAGTCATTATGTGATAAATAAATTAACTTATTTAATGTCTAAAAATTATAAATAAAATACCATTATATAGGAAATCTTTTTTGATTTATAATTAATATTTATAGTCCAGTTTATCTTATATTTAACCCTATATTTAAAATGTTGTACTTATAAAACATTGATTTTAATTCTTCTAACTCTTCTTCGAATTAAATAATAATAAATGTCCTAATCTAATACAAGTGGACCTAAATGGTAATATTTTATTCCTATGGTTATTTTTGGGTCTAATTAAACTTATCCAGTAGAATTAGGACATGTTTTACGGTAATAATAATATCACTTTTACCCTTAATCATCCTATTTACTTTTAATCGTGGTAAATAAAAGTAAAAAAGTTACTATTCACCAAAAATAATTTTTGTCTTATTGAACCATATTTTACTTATTGATATTAATTGCGTCTCTCGGATTTTCAAAATTAATCTCATAGAAGTGGTAAAATTATATTTTATGTAAATTGGAAAATTATCCTAAGAGGTGGGTAAAAGACGGTGAAATGTTCTATAAAATTTTTATATATCTAAAATTATTTTAAATTGAATCCAATGAATTAAATTGAAATTATATAGGTATTATGTGTCTATTTGGACCTAAAATATATTTAAATAAAATAAATAATTATTTAAATAAAAAATCGGTTTTAAACTATAACTCGATGCTTTTTCACAATTCATAAAAAATTGAATGTTTTAAGAAAAATACCAAAACTTCATCCTAGGATAATTTTGATATTCTGAATCCAAAAATGAATTCCATTTTGAAAGATAAAATTTATAAAATTTAAAAAAATGGGTATTACTATTCATAATGGCTAGTTTATATAATATTTTAATAACATATCGTTGTTTAATGAAACTCGGTATTGCGTACAATGAAAGCTATCGTGGAAGGTTGATCTTGCATGTAACGCAAGCCAAGAATAGTGATGCATATACTACAAGCTAATATAGTGTTGCTTATAGCGCAAGATGATCTTGGTGTAGCGTACAATACAAGATATCAAAGAAATTAAAAATAATATTTCTCATAAAATCTCAGTGTGTTACAAATTCTATATAAATTCCCTCAAGTTATTATATATAGAACATAGTGATATATCAAACATGAGTTTATATAAGGCCATTGAAACCAATGCTGAGAATCAAAAAATATGACCTTTAGAGTTATTCTTATGAATCGAGGTTCATTCGAGGAGGTGGGATCTAGTTCATTTGGAACTCAACCCATATAAGGATTACTCTGCAGTAATATATTTCTATTTACACTATTTGAATCTTCAAAGAGTTTTTTCTACGGAATCTGAGTGAGGGTTATAAATACATAGAAACTTTTTCTTTTCTATTTATTTTTGTATAATGTGGGTTTAGATAGAGGACTTCCATTGTTAGTAAGAGTTATGATTATTATCCCTTTGATCAAGGAACTTCATTATGAATAAATAAAAATATTAATTTTTTGTTAAAACATTTTATTCCATGAATCATGGTTATTCAAATCCTTTGTACTGATGGATAATTTGTTATTATTTCATTTACAAATATTCTACATGTTTTACTTTAACAAATTTTAAAGTGTTATTATCCTTGTTTATATATGTTTATAATTTCATATGTGAGATTTTTAGATTAACTTAAATTTGAAAAAAATTAAATAAAATTTAATTTCATGGATGAACTATATTTTTAATTAATATTAAATTAACATTATAATATATATAGGTCTAATAAATCATACATAATAGGTTTGGTTTTTTTAGTTTAATATTTTCCACTATAATTCCCCACCATCTCATAGCCATTAATATACAAATTTATCCAGAAAATAATAATACCATTAAAATATTCACATGAAATATTATGGATAAAGAAAAATCAAAAGGGGTTCAATGAAACAATGAAAAACACATAATAATTCTTCCATATAGTTATACTTTTGACCCTTTAAAAATTTCAATATAATTACTATTAAACATAAGATCATTATATTAACTTCAAAAATCATATATTCCCATAAAAATGAAAATCATTAGTAATACATGTAGAATACATTTTACATCATTTAAATTTTAATCTTACAATCACCATTACAAAAATAATAACCATACAATCAAATTTGAAACATAATACATTGGAGGGATATTACAGACCCACCCTTTCATCATTTATCATTGAACCACCCACAAATTGTAAACATTTTATCTACCAAAAATATATTAATTTCATAAGAACACATCTTTATAATAATTCCCAATGATCGTAACATAATAATAAAATACTAAATCCTTAACTTTCACCGTTACACTTATCAAATATTCTTTTCACCCAAAATAAAATTTTACCAGATATTGAAAAATACCTTTCCATTAAAGCATAATGATTCAAAAATAAAATGAATAAAATAATGGGAAATTAGGGTTCTCTTTTATGAAAATAATAAATATAAAAAAATCTCAAATAATATTTGTGGTTGAAGGAATTTTCATTTTCATCATATACAATATAATTAAACATTTTTTTCCTATTTTTCTAAATAACGTCCCAAAATTTTGTAAATAGATTCCATTTTAGAACATTTTATATAATGTTATAAGAGGAAGAAAAATTATTTATAATTAATTTATGTTATGTAGAAACATATATAAATAAATTTTTAAAAATATGGACATGGAAGAAAAATAGAGTTTTATGGGAATCCATAACAGATCCTTTTAAAAAAAATTCCCTCATTTGAGCCCAAACCATAACAGATGTTATTTATTTTAATTATATATAAACCATATAAAATAGTTTACATGATTAGAAACCTTTTTAAATTTTATTATTTATTTTATTTTATATCATACCAATCTAAATTTAATTACTTAGTCACTTAAATTCTCAATTGATATTTTGAGGATATTCAGTTCATAAGTCCAAAATGTATTAGGTTTGTAGACTATTGTGAAAGAGGTAATTACAATATAATAAACATAAAAATAATATTTAAATATTAATAATATTTATACCTAAATTATAATTTTAATTCTAACTATAATATATGGTTTTTAAATATGAACAATGTTACTATCATCGAGACAGTAGGTCGTTTGTACACATGTGTAACATCTCAAATTTTCAAAGGAAATTATGAAACATATGTTTTTTATTACTTTATATTTACATAAATATTATTATATAATAAAAAATTCTATATTTAAATATAGTTTTTTATATAATCCTTTTGATGTGTTGCTGAAAAATGACTCACATTGTTTCGTGGAGGTGGTATTCCATGCGTACCACAAATTGTGTTATCATTTCTCATTGGATGGAATGGTAATAAAGGAAATCGTATATTATTATTTGATAATGATAAATATTAAATAAATATTATATATGAAAATTAAATATATTATTACATCTATTCATGATATATGGTGATGTAAATTGAATAACATTGGTTCCGGAGGTTGTAGTTCAATATACACGTGAACGATTGTTTCATTTTTCATAAGATGGGCGATGAAATTTTTGATAGTTATGAATTGAACATAAAAAACTAATTATATTTATATTTATGGAATTATTAGTTAATCAGTATTAAAAGGTATATTATGTAGGTGGAAGAATAAATTAAAGTACAGTATGTGGTTAGAACAATATCTCTTCTTTGAAAAAAACATTTTCTTAATGCCTTAAGAGCTATACGATTGGTATTATTCCAACACTACTGAATGTAAGAAATGTGTATGGATTTTAAGACCTTATTTGGGTACATATTTTTAGATCTAAATGATTTTTTTGTTGCTAAGAAATGATAATTAGTAGTTACCATTTATATGTATGGGATAGGGAACTTCTAAAATTTCATGGAATTTTAAATAAATATAAATTATTTGTGGTTTATAAATGAATAATTATTAATTATAATATAATATAATATAATGGTTAGTTAAGATATTATCATATAAAAATATTTAGAAAAATATTGGATGACATGTTTTCACATATCCTTTGGATTGAAACCCTATTAACCCTTTTCACACATACCGTGAAAACATGGTATTTTCCTCATTATAAGAAAATATAATTACTATGAAATACTTAAAATCCAAATAATTTGCATGATTAATATTATAAATTATATTATAATAAATTGGATGCATATATTTTTTCATAAAAAATATAATTTTATATAATTTTATTTTTTTGAAATTTATTTAATATCTATTTTAGAACTGTTCATTTAAATTTTAAATTATTACATTAAGAAACAACATTCACCAAAAATTAATTAATGAGTTCCATAAATTTCATATTTTTATATAAAATTCGTGATTACTATAGAATTTTTTAAATTATAGAGATTTACTATTTTTTAATATTATTTATTTCTTTTTTCCGTTGGTTGATTAATTATCACATCAACATTTTATAAGAGGTCATATTAATTATTCGTGAACATGAAATTAAAACGAGATTACCAAGATAAAGATAAATCATTTATATTTGAAAATAATTTTTATAACCTATCATATCATTCTATTATCCCAATATTATAAGTATTATGTTTATTAAAACCTAGATTGTGATGTTTTTTACTTTCTTTACATAAAATATCATAATGTAAACAATCACATAAAAATTGGAGAAAAACATACAAATTAATCTATTTTGACTATTTAATAAATTGAAATGTAAAATAAAATTTACTAAAGTGATATAGAAATTCTATAATTTATATCATTTTATTTTTAACAGTAATTACAAAATTTACTCTTTACCATGGTAATGAAATTACTAAAGATAATATTTATATTGATTAAAAATAAAAGGTTAATATTTAATTTTTTTTTAAATACCTGATTCTAAATTTGGAATATATTTTTCAAAAATCAAAACATATAAGTTTTAGAAAAAAAAATTTCATTATATATAATCCAAAATAAAATAATGTTTTAGGTAAAATTATTTATTTTTAACGATTCATTAAAAAAAATATATTATAAAAAAACTATAAAAAATCATCATATGATAATGTTTAAACTAGTAATTAAAAAATGAGTTTCATTTTTAAATTATAATTCTCCAATTTCTAAATAATGATTCAAAATGAAACCATATAATTGATAAAACCTAAAATGTTAAAAATTAATGATTTTTCATTTTTATTGTTTTCATGTTTTAATAATGCTCATGAATATATGATGTCAAAATAAAGATGAAATTAAAGTATTCAATATCAAAATTACCTTGGTGTTTATAGTCAATGATTTCAACAACATTAAACAAGATAACACTTGGATGGGTTCTCAAAGATTTCAATTAGTTTCACTAAAATTCTATGAGATTTTAATATATAAGTACTATTAAATATGTCAATGTGTTGGATATATTAATAAATAGACAACACTAAAAAATACGAAATAGTGATATATTTATATATATTAAAAATATATAAGTATGATTGTTAAAAACTCATCATTTAATTTGTTTGAATGAATAAGAGTAATTCTTTATGTAGTGTTTATATGTTTAAAAGAAAGTAAATATTAACTACGAATGGAACTAAATTGTTATAGAAAAAATTACTCGTAATATCATTTTAATCATGGAATTATATTTTATAAAAATATTTCTATTTTTAAAATATTATTTTCATTATAAGAAAATGATGATTAATTAATGGTAATATATATTCATAACAATAACTGGTTATCACTAATTAGTAAATGATATGAAATAATAATAAAAAATAATTTTCTTATAAAAAGCCATTTTTTTTAAAAAATAGAGTATCATTATATTTTTTATTTTTTATTAAAAATTGTGTTTCCAAATATTTTAATAATTTTTTTTAAATAAAAACTTTTATTTCATTCATTAATGTAATATTTTCATAAGATTCCTTTTTTGGAGTTTTTAATGATTTTTTTAAGATTCATTGTGAAATATATTATTATTATAAATACTTTGATTTAATGACATTATTATTACATAAGCATTCCATAGAAATATTTTAATAGTTTTACCACAAAAAAATGTATTATATATGTTATATTATAAATTGATAAATTTTGAATCTAGTTTTCAAACCTATATTCAATATTTTCGAGGAAGGGTTATATTTTTCTCAATAAGAGGATTTAATACATTATTCCTAAAATATTTGGAAATAAATTTTTCCCATTTTTGAAATTGAATAAAATAAATTGGATTTTAATTTTGGAATTAACTCATAAGAAATATATAATTAGGTTCATCTAATTTTTTCCCATAATGTATAAATTAATTAGGTAAATTCTATTTATTGTGGTAAGATTAAATTAGGGTTGAAGGGTTTAACATAGTCAAAAAAATGAAACATGTATAATCCATGTGAGATTATATGTGTTTCAGGCCTCTACTTACCTTATCTCTCCCTCACCCCTTTATTTATAAATTGTTTATCCATTTTCATTGAGAATGACTTCCCATTGTTAATTTTTTTTGTCTTCTACAAAATTATCACCCATATTAACTTATAAAATGGGTCACTCAACCCATCCCAATCAATATAACTTTTAAATAATATTTCCTTCATAAAACCTACCCTTTATATTTCCTATATAATCATATTCATCTTACAAGAGATTACTATCATATGATATTATCATATGATCTCATTTTCCAAGGAAAAATCAATTTTCTCATTGTGAGTATTCATTTACACATAACCTTATTCCATTATATCTTACCAATAAAATTAAGAACTTTTAAATACATATTTAGTGAAATGATATTGGTTTATGTACATAATTTTATCATTCTAATTTATTAATCATTAACGGTCGTACCCCTTTTCCTTAAGGAAAAAATGACATTAATACAAGTGTGAATATTATGATCTATATGAATTGCCTTGTTTAATTTTCTATAAACCCATTTCAGTTATGGCCCTAGAGTTTCATTTAATAAATTTATACGCAATTTATAGTTTTTTTTAGATTAATAACATATAAAATATAATTTACATTTTCTCATATTCTAAATATTTTTATACAATCAGACATACCAACATAAGGATTACCACCTCCAAGGAAAGGTTACATTCCATTTACTTTTTACCACCACCTTTCATGGAAAAACATTAGAATATATTTAATAGTTTTCTTTATTTTTTCAAATCATTTTACCGATAGAATTAATAATAGAAAATATTGATAATTATATGATTAGAAAATTATTATCATCAATCGAATCACATAAACAAGTGTACTAAGAGGAAAATAAATTTATTCATGATAGATATAATTATTTGATAGTCTTCATATATGTAAAAGATTTCATAAACATTCACCTTAAATTTTCAAAAATTTTAATTCAATGTTTCATTTTTGTATGTATTTTATTGCAATCATAACGTTCTTTTTTAAAATAATTTTTTTTCAACTAAATTTCCATTTTTATATTCAAAAGGTTCTACAATATAAGAATTATAACAGAGGATTTTGTCATACATATATATATACACACATATTAATTTGGGTTATTTATCTTAGGGTATCAAACAATTAAATTCTTGTTCCATTTTTTTGTTACACAATTCAAAAAATTTACAACAAGGATTTTTTTCATATTGGGAAACATCATTTTAAGATTATTTTTATACAGTTTTGATATTATCTATTTCAACCATCCAAATTCTTATTTTATATGGATTATGTAATTTTTCATTCAATAACGAATATTATACTTCATTATCATTTTCATAAACTTACATCCACCATGAAAATACATATCATTTATTCTAATGGATTTATCTTGATAATATCATTTTTTTCTTTTCAATTGACTTATATGTGTGACCAAAAATTGTATACACTTTTTAGTTTCGTAAAATATTAACTTAAATATATAAATAATACTATATCCAATGTGAGTTCCTAGGTTATTTACAGAGAAATCCCTTCCATTTATTTATTTGAATCAATTTAATATCCCAATATTTCTTATTCCTATAAGAATTATTATTCCTTTACTAATAATGTTTAATATTCTTTGATAAAATACATTGGGCCAAAAATTTTAAACATAGTTATCCAGTATTTTTAGTGTAATATTAAATACATTACATAAAATCTTTTATAAGGACCATAATAATTATGATTATTTACACACCCGAAACTTATGCATCTAATTTTATGAATGATATTCAACATTTCCAAAAACTAACCTCTAACATTGCACCCCTATTAGTTATTCCATACATAATTCTTTTTTTGTAACATATGTAATGGAAAATAAGAAATTTTTAGCTCATATGATTAATAAGGGTAAATACGTTAGATATCAAATTTTGATCATATGAATGAATAAGATATTCATAAGGGTATGTGATCATGATCATAACTTATGAACTTCATACTTGACAATTCATAGATCATAACCATTTTTCATGGAATACAACATTACAATTTTAGGAAAACATAGCCCAGAATAGTGATAAATCATAATAAATCAATCATTAACCATAAACTAATATCAAAAAAGTGTGGCACCATCATAAATATAAATACAATTTCACATGTTAAGCTTAACTTCCATGGCCATAATTATACTAAATCATGACATATCACCTATTTCCTATTGTTGGTTAGGATTCATTTATTTTGCATTGTAGATCGGGACTCACCACTTTCCCATGGAGGATCCGGACTCACATGTTTTCCACAGTGGAGAAAGACTATAAACTTGCTTTCTATTTTAATATCATCCAAAATAAATCATTACATAATGTATTAGAGGGACATACGGGTCCCCCATATAATAATGACAACTAAAATTTTGTGTCCCACAATATCATAAAATATTAATCCTATCAAAAATTCTTAATCCATGTAACGAAAAAGGAGTTTATGAATATTTTATTAAACCATCATAGCACATCTTAAAAAAATAGATTTCAAAAACATTTTATAAGTATAAATAATAAACCTCTAGGGAGATAATTTATACAATATAATTGAATATTTTCCATAGTAAATCATAAGTGACATAAAATATGCCCTATTTAATATAAAATGATTTGGAATGTCTTCAAATTTTATTGAGAAATATAGTATTCAGACATTGAATTTTTTTTTAAAACTAAAAAATAATCTAGTATCTAGTTTTTAATATATCACTTAAAATTTATTAAGGAATATATAAAAATAATTTAAAACATTTGTTATGTTAGAAAAAAATTACATTTTTAAATTATCTTTATGAAATTAATAATGAATAAATAATTTGGGAAATCCATTTATTTAAAATTAAATTTTTAATCCTTTAAAGGTATCATTAAAATCAATTAAAAATTTTCTTGAAGAAAATATCCTTTCTTTATTAGAAGTATATTTTTAAAAAAAAAATTCATAAAACATTTTTGAAAAAGATTTGGTGTAAAATGAATTTTAAAATTAGTAATATATGTGTTAAATAATTTTTTCAGGAGAATATAAATTGAAGGTAGTATCGTACATGTTATAAAATTCATTTCACATTACTGGTGACTTCAAAATGGGGATTGTTTGGAAATCATCATGAATATGAAATAATTTTTTTTAAATGGTCCAAAAATTTTAAAATTATATTTAATAATTCATTTCTATGATTTAAAAAAATTAAATCATTATTAGAAAACATTATTTTGGTTGAAATGGTATTTTTTGACCGAATAGAGAAATAATGTAAGTTAAAATTAAAAATATTCATCTTGAATAATTTGAATATAAGAAGAAAATTAAGGGTAAAATATATTGTTATTAAATTAAAATATGATAAAATTTTTAATGATTTTAATTATAGATGGATAATTATATCTAATGATCCGAAGTGTAAACATGAATAATCACAATAAATGATGATATCATTCCATAAAATCATTACAACTTAGGTAACATTGAATAATAAGACCCATGATAGAATAAAATTATATTATATAAAAAATTTAATTATAATTAACGTATTTATGATATTACATTTCCTAGTGTATTTAATTACACCTCATAAATTAAGATATGTGAATGACATGACATGTGTCTCAGAGATGGAAAATTGATACAACAATCCCTTACCATGTGGTTAACATTTGGACTTTAAACATCCTGAAAAAGAGATCATAAAATGGGTACTTGAATCCCAATAATTCAAAGCATAATAATAATAAAGTAAATTCATGGTAAGTACATACACCACTTAATAGAAACACATCATGAAAATTGGACGTGTCTCACATAAAAAAATGAGACATAAATATCTTACCTTAAGTCCCGACAACCATTATACACGCTCAAAAATATTGAATAGAAAATTTTAGTTCATCATAAATATATTACATAACCACAATTTTATATATATTATAAAATATAAGAATTACTTATGTATATTTTTTCTATTTGTTATAAATTTCGTGTTGAAATCCTCTTTCATGAAATAACGTCCTTGTTTTTTCTATATGGTTGGATTTTTTATTATGGATCCTATCACTTTTGATCATTGTCAAATCATCTATATAATATTAGCCATGATATAAATATCATATGTATTTATTTTTTACTTATTTATTATAATCCATAAATGTTTGTGATAAAATTAAAATGCATTATTAATGGAGACAGTATAATGTATGTACTCATAAATGATGTTATAGATTTCCCGAAAATTGAAATGGTTAATATATTTTTAATATATTATATTTATTAAATTGTTTTTTTCATATATGTCACATATATTCATTCAAGACATCTTTATTATATTCCATGTTACGCATGAATGAATCAGGTAATGTTATGTGGTATTTTCATGACATACACATGAACACTATTATTTTATTACCCAAGAAAGGAATGTGAGAAGAAACATGTGATATACCGATTTCCTAAAAGTAATAATATTATAAATATAATATACCCCCAAAAAATGTATCATTATATCCATCTATGATAGGTGGCTATAGAGAAAGAGTAACATCGGTGGAAAAGAAGATAGTATGATGTACACAAAAATAATGATTTCATAACCCATTTTTTGGAATGGAAGATGGATTTAGGTTACTAGATTAACAGAATAGAATATAATTATATGGAAAATACTTATGTTACTAAATATGATTAGTTTAGTTTTGGTTTAAGTTTGCGGAGGAATAATTTATATAAAACCAGGATTGGGGGTGTTACATCTTCTTCGAACAACTTCTATTGGTGTGCATCGAAAGGCTTATAAGTTGGAATATTTTAACAAAAACTGTCATAAGGTAAGCTTGGATGGAAATAAGAAAGTGATTTTTATATGTAATTTATGAACCAATAGGGTTTTTAATTTTTAATATCACTGGATATGGGATGGAATTTTATAATAGATTTGGATCTCTCTCATTGTAATTGTTTTTAAGAAAATGATGTGCCAAAAATTTTTCACATTAGAAAATTATTTATATGAGTAATTCATGATATTATAGTATTTATGATCAGAATTTTGATATGAAATGTTTTTTTGAAAATATTTTTCAAATTCCTAAAATGGTCTTTTAGCTAAAAAATTCAGGCTTGCAGGCCATGTAATGATCTTCGGGCCCACTAGGCTTTCAGGACAAAAAATTATATAATGTAATAAAGCTTCTGGTTGGATGGGTTATCCCATATGAAGTGCCATAATGTACCTATTATGAATCTATGTTTGCAGTGTGTGTGTGGGGTTTTAATATTCTTTATACTAAATAAAAATGTATAACTCATCCAATAAAATAAATTCTGATCATTCCAAATCTGGAAACAATTTTTCCAAATTACATTAACAAATATAAAAAACATAATATGAAAATAATCTTACATACATCATAAGAAATAGGGTTATAAAAGGATAAATTTTTTATTTTTAAAACATTATATATAATTTTTTTTATGATAATAACGAAATAATATATTTAATAGATATTTTATTAACTAATTTTTTTATTTAAAATAATATTAAATAAATTACAATGTTTTAAAATTAATTATATGAAATGGATATTCCTAATAAAAACTGTATTTCTCCCTATTCACTGACAAACATATCAACATTGAAAATTATTAAAAATCCACCATAATATAATTTTGACATGATTATTTGAAAATATAAATTATTATTTCTAATAAATTTTCTAAAAGTGTGAAATTTTTTTAAATATATTAGTAAAAATGGAACCATAAATTATTTTTAGAAACATACAGTTTTTCAATATAACATTAGATATCATTATTATATATTGTCTTTAAAAGACCAAAAATGATTGTTAAATTTTTTATTGAATATATAATATATAAATTTAGTTCAAATAATTCACCAGAAGTGGTTTATTTAATTTATTTAGGTAAACATTTTTTTCATTAAAATAGTTTTCCAGAAAAAGTGTTCCTTTATTTTAAAATAGTTATTATATAAATTTCTATTTAATTTGAATCAAAACGAATAATTTCATATATATATGTGTGAAAAAAATATTTTCATAATTTATTGAACCCTGTTCATATCCTTCATTCAATTTTCTTGTTCATAACTATCTTATAATAATATTTAAATAGTATTTTATGTTTCTTTTATACTTGGTTTTAGGTGTAATATTACCTATACTTAGTGTTGAGTGTATTGAAAAATATAAAAAACACTAAATTAATATGAAAAAGTATTTCAAAAAAATCTTATTGTTTTACATTAGACATAATAACATAAATAGAATCCTTATAATTTTAATTTTTTCATAGTACAATAGGGTTTAACATTTGAAGATTACATTATGGGAAGCCCAGATCATAAAACCATTTATTCAAACGTGAGCCTGAAAATATTGAATGGGGTGTCAAATGGAAATTTAGAATAACACATTATTGTTTTCTTAATAATAACAAATATAGTAGGAATTGAAAAAAACATAAAATATTATAGAGAACTAACACCAAAATATAGATGGAGATAAATAGGGAACACGGTCAAGAGAAAGTTAATGACCACATATCCATAAACATAAGTGGAGAGAAAATGGTCATTGGTATTATTGAAAATGATGACAAATGGAAACAATATTTCATGATTTGTTTCATTGTTTTGGGAATTTTCCTGAAAAAATACACCTACTTGATTTCATTCCATTTCTTAAGAAAAACCTATTCCTTTGGTAGTTCCTTGATCAATTTTCACTTAACATATTACACTAGGAGATTAATTTTCCATATCTTAATCACTAAATAAGACTTATATTGAAAAATATTTCATTACTTATATCAATAGTTATTATAAAATACCAAAGGTCCATATGATGTTGTGCATAAATCATTATATGGTGAAATAATACATTTATCATTAAAAACACATCCAAAAATAAACTATATGAATTAAATAAATATTAAAACATATAACCATTAAAAAATTAAAATGTATAAATTTGGTCAAATAACATATAAAAATTAAATTAAAATTAACCCCTTAAATATCACAAATTATCCTTTGATTTTAACATTAATATTACTTGAATACCTTAATCATATATTATCTTGAATCTTGGTCATAAAACAGATTTCCATAAAATATTAATAAAAAATTATATACATTCCCACTCTATGATTAATACCAAATAATATTGATTATATTACATATATTTAATAATTATGTAATCTCCATCAAGGATAGTATATACAACTTTTTCCAAAAATCATTAATAAGACCGAAGATCATCAATGTTATCTAAATTACAGTATTCATACCAATAATCTCTTCCACATAACTAAACACCATGTTCTCATCACCATGAATATATTATGAACTTTCTTCCATTAATAAAATTATCACCATTCAATTAAACAACTTTTCATGTTTATTTAGACTATTCAATGTATTTTATGGAAATACATAATAAGAACCAGATACTAGAAAATAATATTATATTTCATGATTCATGTAAAATAATTCTTGAATTCTAGTACTCAAACACTTGAATCATCCAAGTGCTTTATCCATCCATTTACTAAGCATCATCTTACTCCTCAATATATATTTCCTATATTATGAAATTAAAATCATTTCATAACATTTATTAACATAAATTTAATCAATATTATTTCATTTCACATAGAAAATAATATTATAACATTACATATATTTTATATGTCATTCAGAGTTTCATCATCACGGGTTGTATTACCATTACTCATACCGCCTTCTTGATTTTAATCTTTATATTTTCCACTATGAAATATATTTTCCTAATTCCCATACCTTCCATTTTTAAAGCATTCAATCATCATATATATATATATTAATTATTCCATTATCATCATTAATTATATAAAAAACATTTCGTTTTTCATTTATAATTACATTATATGATTTCCAATTTTAGACCCTAAAAAAATTCTTGTTCCTCTAACACATCTAATTGGGTGCTTCAAACAAACATTTTTTTACATATATGGGATGCATTCTTCTTTCCATTATATTATCATATACATGAACTCTGAAATAAAATAATCCTTATATTATTTTGTGAGTCAATAACTTGGATTATGAGAGAAATGTTAATTATATATTCTGATAACTACTTTTTAATAATAAAAACATCCTTCCAACAATTATCATTCTTTTTTGGTTTCCCATCACCATTTTTCTATCACATTATTCATCGATATAGTTCCTTTTGGTTCTTACAATTGTTTAAAACAAAAAAAAGTTGAGCTGAAATATTCATATTGGGTAACTAGATAATAAATAAATATATCATATATGATATCCAAATCATGACTCTTTATTTCAAATATGTTTAAAATTTTTCTTATGCTAGGCCATTCATCGTCATTATTTAAATCATTCATGATAGTTTATAAATTTCTTAAAAATTTCTATACCATATCACATATGACTTTAAAACCATATGTGAAATAGGATTTGATGTTTGCAATAGGTGATTATCACATCGAGCTCAGTATGATCTTTTTGGAGTTATAACCCGTAGTTAAAATTTTTACAGAGCCAAATCCACTTGAATTATCCCAAAAATGATTTAATTTATTTGAAAACATTTGTTTTATCCTTTAAAAAATTCCAATTCATTTTCAAATACATTTAATCAACCACAAAATTATCCTCATAGACAATTATTCAAAATATCATTATAAATATCCCATTGTATTTCAATAAATATTTCCATCAATGTTATTAAATGTTAAATAAAAGTTTCCTACCATAACAAATCTATAGAGAATGGATTTTTATACATAAATATCAAAAAAAATTATATAATTATTTTGTATATTTCACATACACACTCTCAAGGATCATAGTAAATCTGTGTCATTGGGGAATAAAAACAAAATATTTTTATTTTATAAATTCTATTCAACATCTCCTAGAAATATCTTCTCACATAGTACTCCTCTTAAGAATACCCTAGCTATACATTTCTTCATAACTCTGGGATGAAATCATAAGAAATAATGATCATAGATTATCAGTAAGTTTGTAAAAATGAGATTTCAATATACAAACATATGATATCATAACAAAATAATAAGGGCATATAGTTATGATAACAAATTACAGAGTTCATACTAAATATTTTATTTATTATAAATTAGATTTATGACATAAAAAATTTTCATTTATGAAAACATATCCCACATGAGTTAGAAATCAACATAATCAATCATTAACCATAAAATCATTTCATAAAAGTTTTGAACTAGAATATATATATAACAACTTCAAATGTCATTGTTAAATATGAATAAAATAAAAATTTTGGATCAATAATTATCTCGAATTTCCAGTAGTGGATCTGGAGTCACCTTTTTCTAATAGTGGATAAGGACTCACATGTTTCCTATAATGGACTAAGAGTAACATATTTCCCATAATGGATGAGGCATATTGACTAATTTCCCATTGTTATATCATTACATTAAAATATTTAACCAATTAATTATAGTGAGATATATTCGCCAGAAATCTAACACTGAAATCCAAATTTTTATGTCCTACATTATCATATTATCACATCCTAACTCGTGTAAATGAAATATGTTTCATGATCATTTCATCAATTTATAATAGTATTACACATGAAAAATAAATTACCTCCATAAAAATATCATCATCATACAAATTAAACATCTAGATAATAAATAAGGATTTTATAATTCTATTGCTTCTTAGGTATTGATTATGTAAAATCATTCGTTGACATATTAGATGAAAAATGAATTTTTTTCAAGGTTAGTTGGAATATTTCTTCTTCAATATAGCCTTTATAAATTAAAAAAAATACTAAAACACATAAATTCATAATAAATTATTTAAATAATTTTATTTCAAAATTAAAATTAGCTCATATAATTTAATAATTTATAAATATTATTTGGTCATGATGGTGGAATTTTT
Source organism: Viscum album (assembly GCA_963277665.1). NCBI lineage: Eukaryota > Viridiplantae > Streptophyta > Magnoliopsida > Santalales > Viscaceae > Viscum > Viscum album. The sequence continues at coordinate 560,136,281 of OY728132.1, read as the reverse complement.
TTTTCACGTTGCATGTTTTAAAATAAGGATTCCTTCAACATTTTTTGTGAAAGATGAATTAGAATTGTTTGAAAAATAGAAATGAATGTTCCTTTAAAAAATATACAAGTCAAAAAGGGTGGAATATTTTATTAATAAATCATTAGAATTATTTGAAATCATTTTTTGAAAACATTTATAGTAAAATTTATTTTTCAATAAATATTATTTTTAATCTAAAGTGACAGAAGATTGTATTTACCGTTAAAACTATGATTTTGGATATTGAGTAAAAAAAAGGAGTAAATGAAGGGTAAAGATACATTATCCTGACATAAATAAATGATAACTAATATCATGAATTTATTTTGATATAGATATTGATATTTCATCAGTATAATGAGTCATATAAATAATCCCAATAAATGATGATATTTTATTAATAAAACCAAAAACACTTTGTTAAAATTTTATTAGAATACCTATTAAATAATGACACTAAATTATATATAAAATAACATTTTACTTAATAAATTCATGAATTTCCATGATTTATTTTATAAATATACATCATAAAATATGATTGGCGTATAACATGATATATTTCTTAATGAGGGAAAATTGAGAAACAAACAAATTACAAGATTTGTAATGTTTGAACCATAGACCCGATAAAATAGATATCATAAAATATATATTTAAATCCTAATAATTATGAGTATTACAATTTTAAAATACATTGATGTTATTTATATACTCCCTATAGAGGAAACATGTGATGAGTATTTCATTTCTATAATGGAAAAAAGTGATATGGAAATATCTTGCATTAAGTATCAATTTCATAAAATATAAATAATCATATTTAATACATAAATATTTATTATAAATATTCTAAAGAAACATTATCTTATATATGTCATACCATATATTATTTACATATGATATTTTATTATCAATTTATAAACACATTCATGTTAGGTCTATCTTTAAGTTAACAACATTTTTTCCGTGCTACTTTTGATTTGTTATTATCAATCCAACTAATTTTATCATGGAAAAATAATATCCAAAATGGTTATAAAGAAATTAATATCATATATATTTAGTCTATATGCATTCATATTAATCCATAAATGTTATAAATATAAAATGAAATACATCATTCATAGAGACGGTAGGTTGTATGTATGATTAAACACATTTCCCTTTTATTGATGGAATAAATGAATTAAAGAAAATGAATAAATTACCTAAAAAATAATTTTCATGTCATATATATCACATTGTGTTATTATAGTCTTAACTATTACCTTCCATGTATATCATGAACAAATCACATCTCTTCGCAAGGCGGTAGTCCTCCGTACACACAAACGATGTTATCTTACTCCCAAATAATTGAAATAAAAAATAACATGTGATACAATGATTCAAGAAGACTAATAATATCATAAATACAATATATATAAGGACTAAATATATCACTATAGTTATTTGTGATATGTGTTTATGGAAAAATAATAACATCAGTTCATGATATTATCGTCCACCATACACATAAATGACGATTTTGTAACCCATTTTATGGATGTGGAGAATGATTTGGGTTATTAAATTATAAATATATGATAATATTATGTTGAATATACGGAGGTTATTTTTTCAAAATTTTTTCACATAAATTTAATTAGATGGAGGATGAAATAAAATTAAACTCTTGATTAGGGACGTTACCTCTTATTCATAAATCTTATTTTGTATTGATCATAAATGATTATTATGTTGGATTTACAAGAAAAATCTTTTTTATAGTATTGTAGGATTTAATTATGTAAGTTATTTGGGTAGTTCATGGATAAGGAATGTATTTCAGAAGTGTGAAGAAGATAGGAGAGTGGGTAGAATTTTACAAGTGAGGTGAGTGGCAGAATTTATATTTTTGAATAAAATAGTGTACCCATGATTTCCAATTTCCACAACTCTAAAAATGTGTAATTATATAAATTCGAAAAATTGTGGTCTAATTATATCCTTTCAAAGGGGTTTGACCAGTTTTCTGTCATTTTAACACATGTATTTTTAGTTTAACCCCATGGTAAACCCATTTTTACATTAAAAGCTGTAAATAATTATTATTACCTTTACTATTAAATGTTTAAAAAAATAACTTTTACCATATTTGATAACTAAAATTTTTATTATTATATATACTTAATCAATTTTTTATAATTCCATTTACATTACATAATGAATTTAATTTCAAATTAACAGTACAAACATGACGTTGTAGAGGGATTTGAAAGAGAAAACATTCTAATGATTAAAAAGATATAATATCCTAAATAAGTATGAAAAAGATTTATATGGCCCGAATTTTATTAATGGATATTTGTATTTATATAATTGACATAATTTTTTATTTCAAACCCATATTAATATAATTTTTATCTTTCTAAAATCTTTAAACTAAATAAAAATTATTATTAAAAACCAATAAATTTCGTTATTAATCATAACATTTATCTTCTCATAAAATTTTCAATTATTACCCAAAATATTATTTTCAAATGGTGAATTTATAAATAAAAATTATGATTTAAAATAATTTTTTGTAATTTAACAAAATAATGTCTTAAAATAATTACTCAATAGATAAAATAATTATTATTTTTTAAATAGTTTTAAATAAATAAAATGGATTAATTAGTATATATTTTCTATGAAACTCTTAAGATAAATGTATGAAATTTTATTGAATATAAAATGTAAAATATTTATTAAAATAATTCACTATGTTTTTTTAATTTATTGAGGTAAAATGAATGTATTTTAATAAAAACACGTTTTTTAGAAAAATGATCCTTTTACATTCAAATTTTTTATTTTTTTTTCTATTTAATTGAATAAAAAATAATTAAATTTTATATATATGTGTAAATCATATATTGTAGAATTTTTTTTATTTATATTTTCACTCACATTTACAATGTCTAGGTCATAACTATTTTATAATAATAATTTAATATTACGTTACATTCTGTTTAATCTCAGGGTTGCATGTAACGAAAGCATCACAAAGTATTCCATGTAACACAAAATAATTATAAAATTAAATTAATTTTATAAAACTATTTAACAAAATCTTGGGGTGTTACATAAACCATACATCTTATTTATCCCAGTCAATTATGATCACATTATCCCATTTATTTATGTGGGGTAATGTATTTTCATTCTATATGTTTTTTTCTAATATGAATGATTTTGAAAAATAATGATTATGTAATGTTTTCTCATTATTTCATATGAAAAATTAATTGTAATTTAATAATTTATGGGTGGGACCAAATATTATATATCATCTTGATGTATTAGTATGTTTCATGAAAAAAAATGTTTGATTGTGTACTGTATATCTATCCAATTTCATAAGATGTATTTACAGTAGTCATGAACACAAGAATGATTACTTAATAATGGACGTGTTGGAAAGACTAATTTCATTTTTGATGAATTTATGGTAACCTAAATATTTCCATTTTTATGTATTTGATAACCATCAATTAAATTATTGATATCCATGTGTTGTATTTATATCTATTATTATCCATAGATATATTATGCTTCAACCTTCATTGTATTATGAAATTATTTATAATTATATATTCTTTTCAAGTTATATATACTCATATTATGGTCACCTATGATTATTGATTATTTTCTTTTCTTTTTACCATTATAGATAATTTTAGGTCACTAAATAAAATGTATCTAGTTTCCCGGGAAATAAATAAATCTATTTCACATGATACGTATAACATACTAGCTTGTATGGATGTGTTTATGAATTATTATGAATTATGTAGTTTCTTATATAATTGATGAAATTATGTGTTTTTATAAAATCATTGAAATTATTAATTTAATATTTCTCATAATTATGTAATTATCAAATTATATATGGCCATAGGAATGATGTGGTCAAGTATTTTCATTATCCTAGGTAATAAATGGCATATTAATGTCTTGGAATATACAATTGTTATTAAATATCTTTGTAACATATGCATTTTTGGAACCAGATATAGAAGTTTTTTCATAGGAGAATCATTAAATCACCACATTGAATTGGTTTAAAACATATTATGCCAATATATACAAGTTATTAAATCTATAATGAGATACGACATCAATAATTTATCTCACTTATATAGTTCATTTTAAATGGAATTGATTGTGATTCTCTTACCACATCACTTGTAATAGACATAAAACCCATTTAAATAACCATATGATGTATTTAAAATTTTCAAAATATTCTTATGTTAGAAAATTATTTATTATTTATATAAAACTATTGGAACCCTTATCAATAAATATTATAGAATAAAATAATATCAATTTTCCATCTATAATTGAATACAACTCTTCACATTATTCATTATGAGAAAACATTCAATTTACAGTGAATAAAAAAGCAATTCAAATAGAATTAAACTATAAATTCACACATCATAAGGGAATATCAATATCCCCCATGAATTAATAGTATATTAAACATTTTATTTTGATTTAAATGTATCTTTTATCACCCTAATTGACAATAAATGGGAAGATTAAATAGCTTTTATCCACTTATTGATTGTTTAAACAGGGTTTTTTCAACCATATAAGAAAATAACATTTTACATACATTATAATTTATCTACATTACATGTTCTCTATTTATTTATAAGGGTATGGTGAATTCACAAATTCTCTCCACAAATTTTCCATCAAATATATAACTCTTAGCCTATATAGGGTAACCCATTATTGAAAAAAAGAATTTCTAATTGAGATAAGTAATATATCGACAAATGACCTATGAAAAGATATAAATATAATATATTATTTTAGTTATTTAATTACATCTTTTACTTGAATTAATTACATTAAAAATAGTTATTTTACATGTTATTTTAAAATTCCAAATTTTCATTGATCACATAATTTTTATATAATCATTTATATTTTATTCCTCGCAAGGGATGCATTCATTTTAACTAATTCATAGTTGATAGAAACTTTAATGAAAATATACTGATGTTTTATCTTATGTGTGAGAAATAAATTTATATCCTTAAATTCTAGATAATTTAGAACAAGATAAACAAAAAACATAATACAATAGAAATGGAACTATTTTTACCTTTTTCATAGTACCATGAATCAATGATTCCAACCAAAAAAAACTATCATTCATTACAATTTCATCATAGAAATAATTCATATTTTTTTTTTTCTAATTTCTTATTAGTGTTATTCCGACAAATTATTTTCTTGAGTAGATTATTTATTTTAACTTCAAATATAATTTAACTGATATTTCATTATATTTTCTTAAACAGTTTAAACAAATTTTATTAATATGGTAATTTGGATATATATTATTTTATAACAATCTATAAATGAAAAAAACTCCTTAAAAATTGTCCTGTTATTTTTATTTTATGTTGTATAGATCCTCTCACAAACATATTCATTATCTTATAAAATAACTATATTTTTTATAGATGAATTATCTTGTTTATATTTCCCGATTTGTTGAAGTGTTTTTAATTGTTATATACAAACTATTATTCATTTTCTATTTGTAAATCTATCCTTTATTATTATTTAATATTATTTTCATATTATTTAAATGACTTTCCCTATAACATCATAGTTAACATCTTATAGTAATATAATATTTCATATCATATAAATGTAATATATTGATCACACTAATAACATATATCATTTTACTAATAATTTTTTAGAGTAAATAACCCCCTCGTATGGAAAAAACATATTCAATTTGAGTAATATTATATGCGGCTTTCATAGGTATGTATTTTCCTATCACCCCCTATCATTAGAAGGCTCAATATTTACATTCAATGATCTTCTAAATTATTCTATACATTTTATTATTTCAATTTGTTCACTAAAAAATATTGGTTGTGTCTCAACAATATCTACATTATTAGTAACTAAATTTTATCCAAATATCTGAATATCATTTGTTTCTCATCAAAAATCGTTAGATATATAATTATCTCCTTATGAAAATATATTTTCATGTTGAAATACTCTTATTTATTAGGAAAAACATTGTAATTAACTTTAAATAGTTTTATTTTCCCATCCATAACTTCATCATTCTACTAAATAAAATAATCCAAATCAACCTTCCCCAACCAATCCAAATATTTTCATTATTCTCCATCAACATCACTATTCAATGAATCAAAGTACATCCCAACATGAGCTCTCATAAACCAATCCACATAGCCTGATAACCCGATAACTGAGCTAGCCTTAACATGACCCGAAGGGCATTCCCGATCACTGTGGGATGGCTACTATCACTTGGAACTGTAAAACATACAAGTGAGCATGATTTTTCCAGAATAATGTGGAAGCGCAAGATAGAAGACAATATGAATGTTAATAAAGAAAATCCAATATGATTAAAAGTACCAATATATAGAGAGACATAAAATCAAAATAACAATAAACTAATGTACCAAATTTGAAAATATCCCCAATGTCCCTAAGTACATAACTCACCATGTCTAAAGCTCATCAATTGGATCCACCACCAAAATATCCCTTCCCTTTCCTCGATCATCGAAGAAGAAATTTTATAAACACCTAAATGAAAAATTAGGGTGTGAGCCTAAGACCAGTAGGATTCACCAAAGATTCCATAACAGATGCCAAATTCAGATTTTCTAAATAAAATCAATCAATTTTTTATAATAAGGTGGTTTGGAAATTCAAAATCCTATTTTAAGAAAACACACTATACATTTTCCAAGTAATAGAAAATACATTCAAAGAATATGAATTACATTATAAGGGCTGGAATATTTCTAATACAATTCCATAATTAAATTTTTTATAAAAAACAGTTTATATAAATTCATCAAGCATGTAAATTAGTTAAAACAAATAGTGGCGTACATTAATATCTCAAATATAGATAAACAAGTGAGAAACATGGTCATATTCCAAAAGGTATGATAGTATTAACGAGCTATATGACTCCAAAATCTACAAGTGAACTCATAAACATGTGTATACACACGTCCCTATGAAACTTGCAAGAGGAGACTCATCACCGACACATCAGAGATGTGACCCATTGAATATATGTTTTATAATTTTGTAATATAATAGAGTGTATCCAAATAACATACCAACTACCTAAGGGTTACATGCACTATTACATGATGGAAAAACTATTTTAATAATTCATAAAATTCTATAAATCCCCTTATTCTATTTTAGAAATTCAAATTACTTTCCATTTAAATCCAAAATATATTTTATTCAAAAACATACATTTTCTACAAGATAAAACCACTAGGTTTCTATAAAATCATATTAATAAATTTTAATGAGTTTGAAATCCATTCAAAAATAATTCCATCCTTTTTGAAAGTAATTTACACTATTAAATTCCAAATTTTTTTGATAAAACATTCCATTAAATCCATAATTTAAAGTCACAAATTTAAATCATCCAATTTCAATAAACCTGCCCCAATTAAATTCAATATGGAGTTTTTTCAAATTTCTATGCCAAAAGCATTTACAGTACTAAAATTCATTGGAATGTTATTTTTATCAATGAAATTTAAATAAATTTAAATAAATTAAATATAAATCCAAAATTGGAATAAATCATTTAATTCAATGGTGATCAATTTGGAAAATGTGGACGGAACCACCTACCTCAATCCCGAAGAACGAAACTCTCAACGACACCCCTCAATGAGAACGAAGGAAAATTTAACCTCGAAAATATTACTATAAGAAATTTCCAACACCATAGGTAATGGATCCATCATTTCCTAGATGATCCATTGAAAAACCAAGAGGAGATAAGGAGATAAACTCAACGAATGAGGGAAAACCCTTACCCGGGTATCACACCACAAGATAAACGAGTATCCCAAGCCATTTGGTTTGATCTAGAAGCAACTAATTCTCTAAAAATTTCTTCAGGACTTCTATAGGTCAAGATCCATGATGCCTAGAAATAAAAGGACCAAGAAAAACTAGCGAACACATTATTTATGGCCAGGTGCTGGAAAAGTCACAACCTGTACCCACGGGACACAACATGTTGGCCACACTGGATTAGTAGGCCGAAAAACCCATCACATTGGGTTGAAAACCCATTATTTAATTCTTGATTTATGTGTACCTTAGGTACATGGAGTGTACTAGCTCGCAACATGATCTACATATTCATGGTGGGATCTCCTGATTCGCGACCTCCAACTAGCACCAAGTAAACACTGTGTACTTCAGGTACACAACATGTACCTGTTCTTTTGTCTATAGTAAACCTAGAAAAAACACATAAAATGATTTTTAAACGAATAGGGACTTAGAAATTGTATAAAATTACTTGATCAAGATAACATGATGTTACATACTCACCACTATAAAATCTTTCTGCCCACAGAAATCCTATGAATAATCATCCATGGAAAAGAGATGAGGCCACTGCTCTCTCATTAGTGCCTCCCAATCACACATCTCCTAAGTATCAGAACCATTATTCCATTACACACAATCTAAAGGTATCATCCTCCCATGAAAAACATTGGTCTCATAATCCACTATCATGACTGGTCTCTCAGTAAAAGATAAATCAGACTTGATCTGAAGATCACTCCATCTCAAAACATGAGATAGATCATATAGATACTCTCTGAACTATTACACATATAACATGCTATGTATCGATGTCATCATTAGTGGAAGTTCCAAATGGTATGGAACCTTCCCCACATCATCAATAACCTTGAAAGGTCCCACAATGCGAGGTGAAATCTTTCGTTACTTCCCATGTAATCGATGACACAAATGGGGTGAAGCCATTAACAACACCTAATCACTAACTAAGTAATCCAAAGGTCCATGACATCGATCAAAATAAGACTTATAATGCCTTTGTGCTTCCAATATCCTTTAATGAATCAACTAAATCTTTTATTTCATGTCTTATGCCACACTTGGTCCATCCAAAGAACATTCACTAACACCCAACCAACACAACAATGATTTAAAAGTTTATCCACACAAGGCTGTAAAAGGTTCCATTTTGATCATGGATAGGTAACTGTTTTTATAAGAGAACTGAACCATCCTCAAGTTATCATACCAAGCCCTATAGAAGTTAAAAAACAAGAAAAAGAATATACACATGAATCTATTTATCCTTTCTATTAGCCTATCTGACTGTAGATTGTAGGCCATGCTCAAACAATATTGAGATTCGAGGGCCTTATGAAGGCCTCTCTAATAGAGAGAAGTAAACTAAGGATCTCTATCAGGTAAAATAGCATATGGGAATCTATGAATGAGATAATTTCCTTCACATAGAGGTCTCCCAACTCTTCAACATTGGCCATATCACTAAAGGGTATAATTTGAGTAGACATGGTTATTTTTTCAATCACAACCCATATTTCATTATTTTTCTTTTGGTATGAGGAACCCCAACCAAAAAGTCTATAGAGATCTCATACCACATCCATTGAAGGAATAGGCATGGTTTAAAAAACTCGTTGGTTTTTTGTGCTCGGATTTCACTTGTGGGGATGTATAGTAATGATAGAAAAAATTAGTAATTTCTCATCTCAAATATGGCCACGAGAACTACCACTTCTTGTCATAGAACATTTTTGGGGTTCCGGGTGCACATTCCACTGAGAATTTTGGAAATCACTCATCATTACCTTTCTTTCCTCTGACGGCACAACAAAGTGGTTCTAGTAGCATAAAACACACACTTTGGGGAATGAAAACTAGGGAAATGCCTCCCCACAATAAAAGGAATCTATAATTCTATGAAACTCATCATCAAGATGTTGGTCTTGGAGAATCATCTCTACAAGTGTAGATTTCAATTGAACATTTTCTAAAGAAAAATGAGTCCCATACTTCTAAAATCCAATATGAAATTGTGAAAAAACATCCATCTATTTACATTCTTCCAAATATTATTTCACTTCCAGGGATGGATGTTTCTTACTCAAGGAGTCAGCAATGACATTCCCTTTACAGGGGGTATAGGTGATGTCAAAGTTGAAAAATGTAAGGTATTGCACCCAACTCCTCATTCAAAGACTAATATATTTTTGGGAGAAGATATAACGCAGGGTTTTTTGGACTGAATACACCATAGAAATTTCCCCAAAATGGTAGTGCTACCAAATTTTAAGTGATGGAATCACAACATAAAGTTTCACACTGTGGGTAAGACAATTTTTCTTATGTGGCCTAAGATGATAAGATCTATATTCTATTACCAGGTCACCATTAATAAGAATGAATCCCAAGCCATAACTTGATGCATCACAAATAACCACATAGCCTTACCTGGCTTCCGGAAGAGTTAACACCTGCGCAATAGACATTTGACATTTTAGATCAATAAAAGAACTCTAAAATTTCTCATCCCACACAAACATCATCACCTTCCAGATCAGAATAGTCATCGGCAGATCCAAAATCTAGAAGTCCTTCACACACACCTGTGATAATATCTAGCTAACCACAAGAAGCGTCGAATCACGAAGATATTTTGTTGTTTTTTATATGATGTAACACCCTTCACCTTCTTAGGATCAAATAATACACCATGTTACGACACCACGTGTCCCATGAATTTCACTTCCCAAATCTAGAAACCAGACCCAGAAGGCTTAGCATAAATGTGGTGATTTCTTAGTAGATATAGAACTATTCTCAGATATTGGACGTGATCCTCCTCATACATGGAGAAAAAATAATGTAATCCAAAAATAATTCCACAATGGTATTCAGATATTCGTGGATAATCATTTAAATTAAATCCATCAAAAGTAGAGAAGCATTTTTCAGGACAAAGGGTATGACATGATACTCAAAGTGTCACTACCAATTCTGAATGGTGGCCGTATAAATATCAGATTCTTTTTTCCTCAACTGATGGTAAGGAGATCCAAGGTCAATTTTAAAAACCTCTTCACTCCTTTCATATGATCAAACATATCGTTAATCCGTGTTTATTGATATTTTTTGTTTTTCTTAGCTCAATTGAGCTTTTTATAATCAACACATAAGCAAAGAGAACGATCATCCATCTTAGAAAAGAGAACTGGTGATTCCCATGGTGACACACTTGGAGGAATAAATCCTTTCTAAAAAAATTGTCCAACTAAGGCTTCAGGTCTTTCATCTTAGCTAGGGCCATGAGGTAAGTGGAGATAGTGACCAGTTGAGTACCATGCATTAATTCAATAAGAAAACCCAACCACTCCCACCAGTGGTATACCAGAGAAGTCGGAGGATAACACATCAGAAAAATTAGGGGAAACTGGAGGAAGATCACCAACCATTGAATCTCACTCCATGTAAAAAATAAAACACTAATATCATTTTCCCTTACTATGGATAAAAATATCCAACTTTTCATGAACTAGGGACCAATTCTACATAAAAAACAAGAGGCACACCACCGTGTATAGTAAAGTAGACCCGTTGAATATAACAATCAATATGAGATTCGGTGGCAATGAGCCAATCCATCCTGAATATGAAGTCATTATATTTCATATAATGAAACAAAAAACATCAAGCTATCATGGATTTTGATGGAGATAAGAAACATGCAGGACTACAAAGACCGTTCTCACTATTTGTACCAAGGGGTGTAGTAATATCTTTCACACAAGATAGTTTCTCCATAGGATGATTAAGAAGGTTAACAAAAAGGGCTCAAATAAAAGAGTATGACACGCCAGTATCTAAATAATTAGTCACTAGTGACGAATTAATGGTAATGGTACTTCTTATAGAAGCTGAACACATGTTTTCTTCCACTGGAAACTCTTCCACTATGGGAAGAAGCTTCATTCTGGATGTCTGTTGCTGGCACCCTTTTCAACTTTAAGAATTTGATTTCCCCATGGTGTTATGATGGTCCAATGTTCCAGTCCCACTACATGGAGTATATTAGTGATGGAAAAACCTATGTAGGTATCTTGAACGTCCGCAAGAGCTATAGTTCTTGGGTTCCTCAGTGAAAACCCTCTTAGAATGTACTAACATTCCATCTTGGTAACAAGTCAATAAACATCCACTAGGAGCTTAATGAGATTTAGAATGATACTACGGTTAAGAAATTCCATTAGGATCATCACACATCCTTCTTCCTTTAATGTAACCAACACTATCACTGGGAGAAAAAGGAACTCATGTCAACCCTGAATTCCCATTTATGTTCATCTCAACCATTATTTCCCTATCCATAACATCGGAATAAGTGGGTTGAATCGGAAAGAAAACTTGATAATAGATATCTTATCAAAGTCCCAACTCAAACTATTGTTCATTCATCTTCTCATTAGATAAAATCACAGGATAAAACAACACCGGATCAGAAAAATTATTTGAATACTCAGGCACAGTCATGTCGTCCTGCTGAAGCATGAAAGGATCCAAATCCATGGCCAAATCCATCGAATATTGATAGAACTAATTGGAGAAAATAACCATGAAGTCTTTCTACTATAATAATTCATTTATCCATGCTATCACCATCGTGTCCCACCATATCGTGATCCGTCCCTCCAGTAAGAAGGTGGGACACTTCCCCAAATCACTACTGGTGTCTCCAAGAATTAAATCAATATTATATCTTTCCCAACCATTCCACATCATGTTGATGATTATTTGAGCCCTTCAATACTGATGGATTCATGTAATGAAAATATTGAGAATTATTCTTTAAGAACATCCCCTCTGATGATCCACAACAAGATCATGAGCGGGAACTAGAGGTGGTGCTCGTCCCCGAGCTTACACAGTGTGCACAATCACCTTAACCAGATATGGTTTGACAATATATTTTCTTGATGAGTATTAGTAGAAACCATTCCCTATATCAGTTTTTCACATCTTATTTGAGTCATGATGCTACACAACATCAGTAGAGAAAATTATAACATTATATTAACACTGAAACCGAGTAACAAGAGAAAGTATTCTCAACAGAAGGGAGATACATGATTTGGATTTCAACCTATCCAAATCACTATAGGGAAAATAATAGAACTAATCAACATTACTTATTCCCATAATCACTCCAAGAGACATAATGTTCTGTGTTAATAGCTGGCCAGGAACTTAATCGATACTACCTCCTATGACCTGAAAGATATTCAAAAATAAATAATGAATTCAAGAAAAAAGAAGATCAACAACCACCTTTGAAACCAACATTTCATGAACCTTCCTAGGTGCCCATGTAACCTGATAGCCGAGCCAGCCCTGACATGACCCAATGGGAATTCTAGATCCTCATGGGCTGGTGACTAGCACATGGTTGTACAAAATACCATTAGGAATGATTTTACCACAAAATTGATGAATCAAGAGATAAAAAGACCGAATTTAAATCAGTAAGAAAACTGAACTTTGAGTAAATTTACTAGAGTGAAAAAGGGAATAATAGATAAAGTAATACAACCCAAATTTCTAAATTGGAAAATAGACCAAATGTGCCTATGTATGTAACTCACCCTGCCCAAAGCCCAACTACTGGATCCACCTCTAAATGATCATTTCCCTTTTGCTCGATCGTGGAAGAAGAAAGTCTATAAACACTATAAGGTAAAAGTAGGATGTGAGCCTAATCCCATTAGGATACCACAAAATATTCCATAGAAGATAAGAAATATAGAATTTTTCAATAAAATCTTTCAGTTTTTTAGAATTAATTTGTTTGGGAATTCAAAATCATATTTGAACAAAACATGCTATAAATTTTAAAAATGAGGGAAAACATTCAAAAAACTGGCATTACATTACAAAGGATGAAATATTTATAAAATAATTTCTTAATTAAAATATTTATATAAAATTTTTTATATAAATTATACAGGCATGTAATGTAGTTCAAACAAACATTGGCATACATTTACATCTCAAATACAAATAAACAAGCGAGGAATATGGTCATCTGCCAAAATGTATGATTGTAGTAACTTAATATAGGATTCCACACTCTATAAGTGAACATAGAAAAATAGGTATACACATGTACCTATGACACCGGCTAAAGGAGACTCATCACCAACCCCTTTGGGATGTAACACACTACATGTTTGTTTTTAATAATTGTAATAGCATAAAGTGTATCCAAATAACTCACTGACTGCCTAAGGCTTTCATGTGATTTTACATTATGGGAGAACTATTTTAGGAATGCTTAAAATAGGATCAATCCCATTATTCCATTTCAAAAATTCTAATTCCTTTCCATTTAAACCCAAAATAGATTTTTTCAAAAACCCACCCTTTCACAAGATAAAACCTAGGAGTTTCTAATAAATCATTTTAAGTGATTTTAATACGTTTAAAATCCATTGAAAACCAATTCCATCATTTTCAAAAATAATATCCACAATTTAAATCAACATTTTAATTTAATTCATTTCAATTAATCCAAAATTTATATTCAACAATTTATATCACTTATTTTCCATAAACCCACAATAATTAAATAGAATATGTGGTTTCCAAAATTTCTATACCGAACACATTTCAAATCCTCCAATTCATTGGAATTGGGTTTCAATCAATGAAATTGAAATAAAGATTAATAAATTGAATTTAAAATAGAAATTTAAATTAATTGAGCAATTTGATGGTAATAAATATGGAATATTGGGATAGAACAACCTACCTCTTTCTCAAAGAATGAAACTCTCAATGGTACCCTTCAACGGGAACAAAGGCGAAGGATACATCAAAACTATACCTAGTAGAATGATCCAACACCAAAATACATTGATCCATCAATACAAATATGGTACATTAAAAAACAAAGAGGTGAGAAGGTGAGATGATTGAAAAACAAGGAAGAACCCTTACCTGGGAATCACACCACATGAGAAATGATGATCCAAAGACATTTGGTTTGATCTAGAAGGAGTTGATTTTCTAAAAAATGAAATATAACTTTTCTTGGATGATAGAGAGAAATCCCGGTAAAAAATAACAAAGTTTAATATCTGAACACATTACTTAAGGATATGAGTGGGCCTAGTTAGGACCATTACCCAAGGGTCATAACATGTAGGAATCACTATATAATTATATTGAAAAACCCATCGCCTCCAAATAAAAAATATCTATTTAATTCATACATGAAGTCTACCTCTGGTACACGGTGTAACACCCCAAGCTTCCACGGTATGCTTCTATTTGAATAATACAGTAGTGTGTATTGTACGCAACTTCGAGTTCTAACACACACCACAACCAATCAAACTAGCCCTTATGAATAGTAATACCGACTTTATGAAATTTTATAAATTTTATCTTTGAAAATGGACATCATTTTTGGATTCGGAATATCGAAATTAGCTTAGATTGAGTTTTTGGTATATTTCTGAAAACATTCAATTTTTGATGAATAGTGAAAACACACTAAGATATAGTTTAAAACCGATTTTTTTTAAATAATTATTTATTTTATTTAAATTTAATTAAGGTAAAAATGGATACATAATACCTATTTAATTTCAATGTAATTCATTGTAGTTAGTTTAGAATAATTTTAGGTATATAAATATTTTATGGAAGTTTTCAACGTCATTTACCCACCTCCTATGAGAATTTGGAAATTCACATAAAACATAATTTTACCGCTTCTGTGAGTGTAATTTTGAAAAACCGAGAGACATGGATAATATTAAGGATTAAAATGTGGTTTAATAAGATAAAAATAATTCTTTGTGAATAGTAACTTTTTACTTTTATTTACCACGGTTAAAAGTAAATAGGGTAATTAAGGGTAAAAATGGTATTAATATTACCCTACACATGTCCTAATTCTATCGGACAAGTGTATCTCGACCAGAAACAAACATAGGAATAAAATATTATCTTTTACATCCACTTGGATTAGATTAGGACATTTATTAATATTTAATTCAAACAAGAGTTAAAAGAGTTAAAATTGAAGTTTATTTACTAAAACATTTTTAATATAGGGTTATACATAAGATAAATTGTTAATAAATATTAATTATAGATATTAAAATATTTCATAAATAATGGTATTTTATTTATAATTTTTAGACATTAAATAATTTAATTTATTTATGAAACAATAGTGATATAGTAATTACTTAATTAATGAAATATTAAAAAAATTGATATTATAAATATCAAATTAAATGTAATTTTAGAATTTTTTGAATTCCAATTATTTTATATTTTAATATGACATAGTTTTATTGGTTATATAAATTTTTTCTAAGTGATAATGCTATTGTGAAATTATCAAAAACAAAATACCAAATAGTGTCAAAATTGACATAAAATTGTTTTTTAAAAAAAATTTATATTATTAATTGATATTCTATTCCTAAAAATCTATGGTTCAACCAAAGGACTTATATAATGACATGTGTGTCATTAATAGACCACTTGGGGGGTCTCTTGGAGTTACATAGTAAGTTTATTAACTATATAATATAAAAATACAAAGAGATATGGAAAATGTAAAACTATTTAACTAAGAGTTAAATATAAATGATATGGTTAATGTAGTGACCCAAGCCTATCTAAGATCTCTTGGTTCAAAAGATTTAGACCCATCCCTATATTAAACTTTAAATAATCCACTTTAGAGCCATTAGAAAATGAATAAGAATTTATTATAAAATAATATTTCATGATTTTCCAAAGGTGCCCCTCACCCCTCTTATAAAAGGGCACTCCCCCTTCTCTTTAATTTACACCTTCAAAGCCTTTTTTCTCGGTAAAAACCTGCACAAATATCCTCTCAACTTTACTGGCTTCAACCTAGAGGCCTTAGTTTGATCAGAAATCTATCCTAAGGATCCCTTTTGATCAAATCAAAAGGAAGAACCCGAAGAAGATGTAATGTTTTAACCACCCTCTTTCAAGTTCCTTTCTTCTTAAACTTCTTCTTTTTTGTTATTCCCATTCTAAAATAGTAACTCCAGTATCTTATATATACTGTGATGTTATTATAAATATGTTACAACCATATTCAGTATTCTATCCATCCTTTGAATGACAAGTCACCATACGTGCGTACGTACGGCTTACCGTCTCCACGTCGTGGTGTAATTGTTATTCAAAACATTATTATTTGGATGGGTATAATAATGATGTGTAATTCATTTAAATAATAAATATAACATGATAATTATTATTTATATATGATATACTATCCAATTATATATTATTTTAATATCGAAAGAGTGATATTGTCGCTCGTGCGTACGTACAGACTACCGTCTCCACGAACGCGATGAGATTCATTCCCCATCGTATCCATTCAAGTATAATTATCATTTGATGATTAAAGAAAATGTTCAAGGACTATATATCATTCTGGATAATAATATGATACAACCTATCCATAACAAACATGCCTTATGTAGAAAAACATATTAAAGAAAACGAGTAAGTTAACACCCGAAACTATGATAATACTAATATATTATTAACAAATCATTATTGAAAGATCATATATGATATCATATTAATGTATATGAATATTGTATAATTTAATAAAATTTATTTCATCATTATAAAGGAGGTTAAACTACCCTTAACCACGGAAAAGTACAAAGTAAGGTTTTATTTCACAATCTCTTCATTATCCGAGGTTGTTTATACGTAATTATCTACTAGGACCTCTTTATCATCCACAACCATGTTTCATAAAAATGTATTTCAAAACATTCTTACTATTTTACAGAATATGGATTAAATTCATTTTTACCCTTGTTTGACTTTTTATAAGAAGTTTATAAAGTAATCATTACGTCATTTTCCAAACAAGGACATTTTTAATCTTTTCGACAAATTAAGGTAAGAATGTCTTTTTTTAAACTTATATGGAGGGTGCGTCTATTTTCCACCATTGAAAAATCATCGGTGCTTACCTTAAAATCTTATAATAATATATTCAAAGTTAATGTTTTATTTTATAATTATGTGACTTTTAAATGATTTCAAAAAAGAGATATTTCTCTCAAATAGTTTTGATTTCATCTATTTCAACATCCTTTGATGGATTTTAAGCTTATTTGAAGATGATTTATTATGATAAAAAACATCCATATTGTATTAAAGGTTTTTTGATATGATTTACTGTGGATGTGTTATTTTTATACCATTCATGATTTATGGAGAAAGTATTTACATTTCGTATGCTATTTTTAATACCAATGATTATGTTATGTTTAAACCTATTCATATGAGGAATTCATTGGAATTAGTAAGTGACGGGTTGAGCCTGCTATAGCTGCTCGATGCATCGTTAGTACTCATGAGACAAACTAGTGTTTTGACATGAGACCTTGAGAAAATATTTTTTGTAGTCTTGGCACGAGGCCTTGGCTACATGGTTATGAAAGTCTGGAATTATGCATTCCATCATTATGAAAGTGGTTATTGATATTGTATGTGATTATTTCAATAGTAGAATATCCATGTGAATAAGTAAATGGAATCATTTTTATTTTTTTGTACTATATTATGCATAATTTCAAGTTTAAAAAGATTTTGTTTTAGTTATACATTTCCTTAAATGTTTGTGCTAATTTATGAAAGTTTCTGCTATATTGTTATCCTTACTGAGAATTTGAGCTCACCCATTTCTATGTTTTATTTTTCCCAGGATGTGAAGAAGTATTTTAGGAATGACCTACATGTATAGTATAAGGGGATATGAGGGTGGAGACAATATTTTGTTGTAGTTTTCACTTTATGATGTAATTTAAACTTTATGAATTTATCTATTGTTTCCAGGGCTACTAAACTAATTGGTCTTTCGAGATTTGATCTTTTGTGATTATTCTAATGTTTTGTAATAATTCCCCGAATCAAGATAAATGGGGATGGGGCATTACAGTTGGTATCATAGGAAGTTTAGTACAAACCTTGGAATCAAGATTTAGATAAACTTTCATTAGAGCACATAACCCTAAGATAGACGTTGAGGATTAGTATAGAAGAACTTCCAAGAATTTTGGTAGTGTAGATATTTAGTGAGTTTTCTGAGCAATACATCCCTGTCTGGATATGAGCAGGTAGAGGTGGCTTTGGCACAGATGTACCTAGGGGTAAAAACCCCTAGACTCAAATGGAAACTGTTGTATGACAACAGGCCTTGCTGCACTCTTGGTTACGACACTCCCGTAGGATATAAATATGATAATTATAATTTTCTTTCAAAAAATTATGAAGGGTTTATGAGTATATACTTCAACAAAGAAAACATTTTTATGATTATGGATTATATCCATAAGCTGTTCAATTTATGTTATGTGTTTTACAAGTTTGAATTTATGTCTTGTGATTCATAAACTAATCTAGTGTATGCCATTGTTTAAAAATGGAACCTAGTGAAAGAAATGGAAACCATATCAATGCACGCACTCCATGTAAGGATTTCCCTCCTGCTCAAGATAATTATAGTGGAGCTAGTGATGCAACTGGTGCTAATTAGCTAATCACCATACTGGGACAACTTAATCAGGTTATGAATAATAACCTTACCCGTATGGATCACACTGATCTGCAGCGTGGAGGATCAATGTTATATCTCTAAATGAGGGAACAACCACCAACATTCAATGGGAGTAAAAATAAATTGGTAGCTGAGAAATGGATAAGTTCCCTTGAGAAAATATTTTAGGCTTTGGGGAGTAGTGAAAGTGAAAAAGTTATCATGGCTGTTTACCGCCTCACTGGAGATGTTGATCAATTGTGGTCCTTGATTCAAAACATTAAGGAAGATGACGAAGTACTAAATATGGAATTGAGGGATTTCAAAGTTCCGTTTTTAGAAAAATACTTTCCTCGTGACCATCGAGCAGATATGGAAAGGAAATTTCTAAGTCTGAGACAAATGGAGAATAAGAATGTCACAAAGAATGAGGATAACTTTACAAGGATAGAAAGGTATGCTACAAATTATATACGTAACCCAATAAGTAATATTTATCATGTCATTGATGGATTAAAACCATTTCTCCATTGAGGATTGGTCTCAAAATCCATCTCGTCAAAAAAAGATATTGTCTCGTGTGCTATCAAGATAGAAAAATAATTATCTATGTCTTATGACATTAAAGCAATGAAAGGGAAGAAGAGATCTGCTGATCACTCTGGAAAAGGAAATAAGGGGATGAAGGGAAAAGATGAATATCCATCCTGTAGTAAATCTGGGAAGAAACACCCTGATACTTTCTTGAAGGGAATGAGAGTCTTTTACAAGTGTGGTGAAAAAGGCCACCAAGCTCGTGATTGTAAGGGGAAGAATGAAGCTAACTATGTTCAATGCTACAACATCAAGGAGATGGGACATTATGAAATTGAATTTCCTAAGCATCTAGGGAACATAACTCAGAAAAGTCCAAGGGATAATGGCCAATCTTATGCTATCACTACTATTGAGGTAGAAGCTCTGAAAGACATGGTGGCAGTTAATTTAATGGTTTCCTCAAGTTTTTCCAATGATTTATTTGATTTTGGATCATTGCATTGTTTCATATCTTCCCTGTTTTCTAAGAAGATTAGATATTTCCAATTTGATCTGACAAGGGAGTTGTCAGTTAAAACTACTAAGGGAATTATCACTTCTATAAAGTTCTATGGATCTGTCCTCATTAGGGCATATAAATGTTCTTTATCTACTGATCTCATCATCAATCCCAAGATTTAATTTGATATAACCTTCGGTATGGATTAGATTTCAGGCCATGATGTGAAGATTTATTGTAAGAAGAAGGTGGTTATGATTTTTGATGATGATGATAAGGAACACCTTATCATTAGAGTAGAATTATCACCACCTAATTCTTATCTAGATCTACCCCCAGTAGCTCAACTAAATTCAATTGTTGGGTAGGAAGAGAATGAAATGAATGTGGGTGAGGAAAGAATGTTAAAATAGAGGATCTACCTATTGTAAAAGAATATGTAGTTGTGTTTCCAGAAGATTTACCTGAACATCCTCCAAAACGAGAAGTTGAGTTTTCATTTGATTTAATTCCTAGATCAAGGACCATTTCGAAGACCCCTTATAGAATAGCCACTGTAAAATTAGTTGAAATAATGAAACAACTAGAGGAATTGAGTAATAATATATTTATTCACCCAAGTGTTTCTCCATGGGTATCCCATGTTCTTTTTGTTAAAAAGAAAGATGGATCTATGAGGTTATGTATCGACTACATGGAGATCAATGCTATAACAATAAAGAACAAGTATCCCCTAACTCACATTGATGATTTATTTGACCAACAACATGGAGCTCAATACTTTTCAAAGGTTTAACTTCGATCTGGATATCATCAGTTGTGTGTGAAGAAGGAAGACATTCTGAAGACATCATTTTAAACCAGGTACAGGCATTACGAGTTTATAGTAATGGCTTTTGCGCTTACTAATGCACCCTCTGTTTTCATGGATCTAATAAAAATATTTTTCAAGGAATATCTCGATGATTTTTTAGTGGTATTTATTGATGATATCTTGGATTATTCTAAAAGCTACGAAGACCATGAAAATCACATGCGCATTATCCTGCCGACTCTTAGAAGACATGAATTATATGGGATGTTTAGAAAGTGTGAATTCTGGCTTCAAGGGATTTCTTTTCTTGGCCATATTGTCTCTAAATATGGAATCTATGTTGATCCTTCTAGGACCAAGGCAATCCAAGAATGTCCTGCACCGACGAGTATAAATGAGGTACGCGGTTTTATTGGTTTAGCTGGTTAATATCAGTGTTTCGTCCAGAATTTTGCCCGATTGGCTAACCCATTAATGAAGATCACACGTGAAGGGATTAAATTTGTTTGGACAAAAGAGTGTGAAAAATGTTTTGAAAAACTGAAGAGAAATTTTTTCAATGCTCCTATATTGACTCTATCATCAGGGAATGATGGGTTCAATATTTATAGGGATGCATCGAAGAAAGGACGTGGTTGTGTCGTTATGCAGAATGATAGGTTTATTTCTTATGCATCACGACAGCTAAAAATTCATGAGAAAAACTATCCTACTCATGATCTTGAGTTATCTACGGTAATATTTGTTTGAAGATATGGAGACATTATCTCTCTGGTGAAAATTGTGAGATATATACCGATCAGAAGAGTTTGAATTATATATTCTCATAGAACGAACTTAACATGAGGCAAAGGAGATTGTAACACCCCACGCTTCCACGGTACGTCTCCCTTTGAAAAATGCAATGGAGTGCATTGTACGCAACTTCGTGATTCTAACAAACCTCAACCAATCAAACTAGCCGTTATGAATAGTAATACCTATTTTTGGAAATTTTATAAATTCTATCTCTCAAAATGGACTTCATTTTTGGATTAGGAATATCGAAATTATCCTAGGGTGAAATTTTGGTACTTTTTGGATAACTTTCATATTTTGATGAATAGTGAAAATTGCTAAATTTTAATTAAAATCAACTTTTTTAATCAAAATAATTAATAGTGATAAATGATGAATTTGAGTCATTTAAAAGTATATTTAGAATATATTTTTATAATTTAATACAATGTGGGTCATTGAACATAATTTCACATTTAAACCAGACCTAAACAAGTGCCAATCTTTTGATAGTTATTATCTCTTAAAAACATGCTTTTTGTTTTAACAACGGGAATTAATTTTAAATTAATTTCTTCCACTTCTATGTTTTGAATTTTGAAAAATGGATTCCATATTTTGAATCAGGATGTTCAAATTGTGTAAATCGGAAACTTTTATTTTTAGACATTTTGGATAATTACTTCGGTAAATATTTTATTTACCATGGTTAAAGGGTAAATCCGGTAAACAAGGGTTACAAAAATAATATTATAATAATACTAAATTACCCTAAAACGTGTCTTAACCCTATTGGTTTATATATGGTCGACCATGGGAATCTTTGGGTCGATTTCGGGACCCCATGGATCCACTTGTAAGTGATAATGACACTTTATTTTAATTAAGTTAAAATAAATACAAAAATGACACAAGCATATATCTTTTAGAAAAACAATTGTTACATAGAGTTATATATGTTTTATTTTAGACTATAAATATTAATTAAGAATATAAAACTATTTCCTACATCATGATATTTTATTTATAATTTTTAGAATTTAAATAAGGTAATTTATTTATGACACAATGGTGATGCAGTAATTACCATAATAGTGAAAAATTAGAATAATTGATATTATAAATACCAAAATAAATATAATTTGAGACTTTTATTGAATTACACTAATTTTCTAGGTTAATATTACATATTAGGATTTATTAAAATAACTTTTTTCGAAGTAATCATTCTTTTATGTGTTTCAAAAAAATCAACTATTGAATAGTGTCAAAATTGACATAAAAGAGTTTTTAAAACAAATATTATATTATTAATTGATATTAAATTCTAAAAAATCTAAGGTTCGGCCAAGAGACTTATATCATGATATTTGAACCATTAATGGACCACTTGGGGGTCTCTTGGATGTATATGGTATGTTTATTAGCCATATAATATAAAAATACAAAGATACATTGTAAAAGTGAAACTATTTAACTAAGAGTTAATACTTAAAGATAAGGTTAATATAATGACCCAAACCAGTCTAAATTCTATTTTTTGAGTGGTTTTAGACCCATCCACACCTTAACCTTTAAATAATAAACTTTGGAGCTGTTAGAAATCGAATATGAATTTATTATAAATTAATATTTCTAGCTTTTCCAAAGGTTCCCCTCACCCCTCTTATAAAAGGGAACTCTTCTTTCTCATTTCTTCACACCTTCAAAGCCTTTTGGTTCGGCCACCCCCTGCCCAAATACTCTCTCAAAATCGCTCACTACAACTTAGAGGAATTTTTTTGATCAGAAAGACAACCAAAGGTTCCCTTTTAATCAAATCAAAAGGAAGAACCCGAAGAAGAGGTAATGTTTTCACCACCCCTTTTCAAGTTCCTTTCTTCTCCCAATTATTCTTTCTTTGTTATTACCATTCTAAAATAATAAATCAAGTATCTTATATATACTGTGATGTTATTATAAATATGATACAACCATATTCAGTATTCTATCCACCCTTTGAATAACATGTCACCATACGTTCTTACGTACGGCTTACCGTCTCCACGCCGTGGTGTAATTGTTATTCAATATATTATTATTTGGGTGGGTATAATAAGGATGTGTAACTCATTTAAATAATAAATATAAAATGATAATTATTCTGTATATATGATATACCATCCAATCATTTATTATTTTAATATCAAAAGAATGATATTGTCGCTCGTGCGTACGTACGGACTACCGTCTCCACGAACGCGATGAGATTCATTCTCCATCATATCCATTCAAGTATAATTATCATTTTATGATTTAAAAATAATGTTTAAGAACTTTATACCATTCTGAATATGAATAAGATACAACCTATCCATGACAAACATAGCTTATGTAACAAAACATATAAAATAAAACGAGTAAGTTAACACCCAAAACGACGATAATTCGATGATATTATTAACAAAGAAATGTTAAAATATCATATATGATATCATATTAATGTATATGATTCATGAATAATTTAATAACAATTATTTCAACATTATACTGGAGGTTACCCTAGCCCCAACCACAGAAAAGTACAAGGTAAGGGGTTTCTAATCTCACTTTTAATTTCGTGAGATTTCTATTATTCACCACTTATTTATTTCATGTGGTGTGTGTACTGCCAATGATTGTATTCATTGTGTAATATACCCTAATTTATGGATATTTACATTATCATTTTATGATCCTTCTTTCATGGGTGTATGTTTCGTAAGTTACCAAATTGATAAGGGATTTTGATATTTCAATTTCCACTCATTCGGCTTTACGCATACTTCATTGATTATTTTACTCCAAGATTATGTGTGGAATTACTATTCATTTTCTTATGTCATATCTTCCACTCCCCCTTCTGTGGATATACTTTTGATACACATAATCACTCCATTGATTAATTCTCAAGTGATCGGTATGAACTTGATAAGAGTAATTTTAACTCAATCTCTATTTGTTGAGTTAAATATCTAATTCATTGGTGTTGTTTTTACAAGAATATGTGTGAATGTCATCTGATTGATTTACATGAAATATCCAATCATATTGAGTGTATTTAAATTTTTCACACATAATTATGTCATTGATTTATCCTTAACTTAAGGATACGGTCTTTATAAGAGAATTCATCTCAAATTACATTCCATGAGACTTCTTTGTTGTTATACACCAAATCAATTTTATATGGTGTATATATTGTACTTTGACATAGTATATCATGAATCCATTTGTTCTCATGATATTACAAATTTTTTATTACCTCAATTATTTGTATTCATGTCTCTCTCTTTTGGTTAGAATCCCTAACTAAAATATAATTTTTAAATGTTTTAAAGACTTATTCATATAATTCTTTCCCATTAATGTCCATGTTATAAAAATGGTTTTAAGGATTTATTTATACGGACATTAAAGATTTAAAATTAAAAATCCTTTTAAAATGTTTCAATGTGGTATGGGACACTTTGATTCAAAAATCTATTTTTAAATGGATTTTTTACAAATAGTGTGACTTTTAAATGATTTCAAGAAAAAGGGGGATATTTCTATCAAATAGTTTTGATGATTATTTTCATCTATGTCAACATTCTACATTATTCTTGATTGAGGTTAATGTGATACAATAAAATCTTCCATATTGTATCGAATGAGTTATGTTTGACTATGGATGTGCTATTTTTATAACATTCATGGTTTGTGGTTAAAGTATTGACATTTTGTATGCTAGTTTTAATTAAAATGTTTATGTTATGTTCAAACCTATTCATATGAGGAATGAATTGGACTTAATAAGTGACGGGTGGAGCCCGATATAGCTCCTTGATGCATCGATAGGTCTCATGAGACAAACTAGTGTCTTATTAAAAGGCCTTGGAAAAATCTTATTTGTAGTCTTGGCACGAGGCCTAGGCTATGTGGTTATGATAGTTTGGAATTATGCATTCCATCATTATGAAAGTGGTTATTGATATTGAATGTGATCATTCGACTAGTAGAATATCCATTTGAGTAAGTAAATGGAATTATTTTATTTTATCTTTTCCATTTTATGCTGAAGATAAAGTTTAAAAGGCTTTCGTTTTATTTATAAACTGCCTTAAGTGTTTATCCTTATCTATAAAAGCTTCTACTATAATGTTATCCTTACTGATCATCTAATCTCACCCCTTTCGATGTTTAATTTTTCCCATGATTATGAAGAAGTAATTTTTGAATGACTTGTAGGGATAGTATGAGAGGATATGAAGACAAGATGTTGTTGTAGTTTTTTTTACCTTATGATGTAATGTGAGACTTATGAATATATCTAGTGTTTACAAGACTACTAAAATAATAGGTCTTTCGAGACTTGATCCTTTCTGATCATGCCAATGTTATGTAATAATGCACCGACTCTGGGTATCTAGGGTTGGGGCGTTACAGTTGGTATCAGAGGAAGTTTAGTACAAACCTTGGAAGCTAGATTTAGAAAACTCTGATTAGATCACATAGCCGTAAGAGAGAATTTAAGGATTAGTATAGAAGTACATCCTATAATTTTGGTACTGTAGATATTTTGTGAGTTTTCCGAGCAATACATCCCTGTCTGGATACGAGCAGGTAGAGGCGGCTCTGGCACAGATGTACCTAGGAGTAAAAAACGAAAACACCTCTTTGAGCTAGACTCGAACGGGAACTGGTGCATGACAATGGGCCTTGCTGCACTCTTGGTTACGACACTCCTAGGGGATATGCTTTGGATAATTTACATTTTCATTTCAAACCTATTTAAAGTATTATATATATAAGATGAGATTAAATGACCTTGGTTAATCTTAATGTGTTTCAAATTGAGAATATGGTGACATGTTAATCTTTAAATGATTGTATGAATACTATTACTCACACAATGCTTTCTGGTTTTAGTCAATGGATTGATTCCAAGGAAGTCATAGTGACTTTGAGAATGATGTAGAAGGTGGGAACGGTGGTGGAAATGAGGAACAAAATGGATTGTTGATAGGCGTAAAAGATATCATCTTTATGCCAAATCAATTTTCCAAAAATATGATCAACAACATATATATTAACCAATTATAGGACTCAACAAAGAAGAGAAAGGTGATGAATGATAATATCTCCTGTATTGGAGACCATGGAGAAAGAAATCCTCAATTTCCATCATGCAGGAAATTTGGAAGGAGACACCTAGGAAAGTGTCTCAATGGGACAAAGAAATGCTTTACGTGTGGGAAGGAGGGACATAAAGGGAATAATTGCCGAAGAAAAATGAAGAGTATTATGGAAGAAGATAAAAATGGTCCCAAGAGTCCATTTACAGTCATTTTCCAAAAATGTAGGGGACCTGGCCATTACCTGAGTGAATGTTCTATTCTATAGGATATTTTCTTGGTCAGAGAAGAAGATATGTGGAAATAAATGGTTGGATAAATGTTTAAAAATTATTAGTGATCCTTGTTGAAGGGTTTAATTTGGAATAATTTTCTCTTTTATTTGTAACCCTAACGTTTTCCATGTGAGAATGATATTTATGGAAGAATTATATTTTCTCTTTTGGATATAGTTATAAATAAACGTTTGGTTTTATATGATCATTGGGTTTGAGGAAATTATAAATTATTATAATTTGGGATGAAAATGAAAGGTATGAGATAAAATTTGTGGATAAATTATGTTATGGTTATTTTGAGGAATTTATCTCATTTTTGTAATTTTATAAAATATAGTTTTTGAAAAAGGACAACACGTAGACCGTGTGACAACCCGTCGCTTCGGAAAAAGCTGTGGGAATCGAAGACACAACCAATGTGCGATTGGGATTTATCGCTTACCACTGGACTACGTGAAGTCCCTGGTTAGTGTGACTATTATTTTTAGTTAAATGATTTTATTGATCAATAATAATTTGATTTGGGATCTTATGTCTTATCAAATGAATACTCTTAGTATAGGAAAATGATTTAATGATTAAGTGATAAATGTTATTTTGGAAGTTGTTCTCTTTGTTGAGAACACTATATGCCAAAGGAAAATAGAGTAGTATGGGATTTCATTTGAGGAGTAATGGTGGATTTTTATCTATGTTTTTATTGTGGATTTATAATGATTTGGGATATTTTTTGGAAATAATTAGTTTAATTACATTTAAGTATGTGACTTTAAGAGTAATTAATGTCATTTGGAGATACAATTTAACGTGGAAGACTAAATTCTTAATATGTTTTGGTTTTCAATATTAGTATTGATTATATTGAAGGATTTTAAGGATAATTGATTATTTAATGGTATTTATTTAACTTTGGGGTATTGTTGGTTTAATTTTGGAAATTAAGATTACTGTTTATTTATCTCAAGGAATATCCTTTTGGGGTATCATTAGATCTTGTACTAACCATTTGGTTTTGATTAATCTCTAAAGACAATGTAAATATATAGTTCATCCTGAATGGATCATGTGATTCTATAGAAGTTTATTATAGCTCTTCTAGTATGACCAAGTCTTCTTGAATACTCAGGGTTTAAAAAAAATGAGTTAGTGGTGGAAATTTATTAAAGAATGAAACTCTACTTAAAGTGTAAGTATATATCTTTATATTCTTAGCCAATATCATAAATGAATTCATCATCCTTATGTAATGTAACTTAAAACAAAAAATGTTGTTCGTTTGCTTTCCTGCTAGGAAACTAATAACCGTTTGTCCCAACACAAGTTTGTGGTTTTCTTATTGTTAATTTTCTCCTGATCATGATTTCTATTCCTATCCATTAGAACATGAAACTTAGTTTATCATCCATATCCATTTTTTTCTACATGGAATCCGAGTATGGGTTATCTTGGGTGACCTTTATACCTCTCTTTCTTTCTTTTAAAGTGATAGTTTTATTGACTATTTTTCTGATGTGGCACTTTCCATTATATTATCAAGCCCAATTTTAAAAACAATTGTGAGGACACAGTTTATTGAAGTATGGGAGAATCTAACACCCCAATCTTCCACGGTACGTTTCCCTTTGAATAATTCAATGGCGTGCATTGTACGCAACTTCAAGATTTTAACACACCGCAACCAATCAAACTAGCCGTTATGAATAGTAATACCTAATTTTTGAAATTTTATAAATTCTATCTCTCAAAATGGGCTTCATTTTTGGATTTGGAATATCGAAATTAGCCTAGGGTGAAATTTTAGTACTTTTCGGATAACTTTCATATTTTCATGAATAGTGAAAATTACTAAATTTTAATTAAAAACAACTTTTTTAATCAAAATAATTAATAGTTATAAATTATGAATTTTAGTGGTTTAAAAGTATTTTTAGAATATATTTTTACCATGTAATACAATGTGAGTCATTGAACATAATTTCACATTTAAACCAGGCTTAAACAAGTGCCAATCTTTTGATAGTTATTATCTCTTAAAAACACGCGTTTTGTTTTAACAACGGGAATTAATTTTAAATTAATTTCTGCCACTTTTGTGTTTTGAATTTGGAAAAGTGGATTCCATATTTGTAATCAGTATGTTCATATTGTGTAAATAGGTAACTTTTATTTTTAAACATTTTGGATAATTATTTCGGTAAATATTTTATTTACCATGGTTAAAGGGTAAATCCGGTAAAAAGGGTTTAAAAATAATATTATAATAATACTAAATTACACTAAAACGTGTCTTAACCCAATTTTTTGATATATGGTAGACCATGGGCATCTTTGGGTTGATTTTGGGACCCCATGGATCCACTTGTAAGTGATAATGACGCTTTATTTTAATTATGTTAAAATAAATACAAAAATGACACAAGCATATATCTTTTAGAAAAACAATTGATACATAGGGTTATATATGTTTTATTTTAGACTATAAGTATTCATTATAAATATAAAAATATTTCATTAATAATTATATTTTATTTATAATTTTTAGACATTAAACAAGTTAATTTATTTATGACACAATGGTGATGCAGTAATTACCATAATAGTGAAAAATTAGAATAAATGAGATTATAAATACCCAAATAAATATAATTCGAGACTTTTATTGAATTGCACTAATTTTATAGGTTAATATGACATATTATTATTGATCTAATTAACTTTTTTCGAAGTAATCATTCTGTTATATGTTTCGTAAAAATCAACTATTAAATAGTGTCAAAATTGACATAAAAGAGTTTTCAAAAAAATATTATATTATTAATTGATATTAAATTCATAAAAATATAAGGATCATCCAAGATACTTATATAATTATAGTTGTAACATTAATGGACAACTTGGGGGTATCTTGGACGTATATCGTAAGTTTATTAACCATATATTAGAAAACTACAAAGAGACATTGTAAAAGTGAAACTAATTAACTAAGAGTTAATACTTAAAGATAATGTTAATATAATGACCCAACCTATCTAAATTCTATTGGTTGAGTTGTTTTCGACCCATCCCCACCATAACCACTAAATAATAAACATTGGAGCTATTAGAAACCGAATATGAATTTATTATAAATTAATATTTCTAGCTTTTCCAAAGGTGCCCCTCACCCCACTTATAAAAGGGCACTCTTCCTTCTCATTTCATCACACCTTAAATATAAGGACCCAGCCTTAAACCTTACTTAAAACTGAATTAAATGAATAATTCACATTGAGGATATTTTCAGGTTTAGAGTTTTAGAGAATTAGATCATGAAACTTGCATTACATTCCACATTTAAACAAAGTGGTTACATAAAAGACAGTATTCATTCTTCCCATCAACGGATACATATTTAAAATAAAACATGGATTCTTTCTTGACACATCCTTGACACTATCATCACATCATGTACCCTTCCCTTGTCCTGTGAAAAACATTTCAAAAACATGGGATGAGCATAAAAAGCTCAGTAAGGGATATAAAAATATGGAAAGGAAACATGAGTACATGTATACATAAGAATGAAATCATACTTTACCCATAAAACATAGGCATATCAAATCATGAATAAATCATAGAAATCATAAGACATAAAAGGTAACTTGAGGCATTCATAACATTCTTACATAGGGAGTAACCCTCTTGGTTACGTTTGGAATACCCATCACAGTATATTCCCTAAATCTCTTTGGAGAAACCTTAACGTTTCACTCCTTCGCGTTACCCAATGCATTGGAGAGCTATAACGGGCTCACCCGCCCTTAGTTTATCACGGAACCACCCGTTTTCATAACAATGCCCAAGAACCATAACATAAACGTGTCACATAAAAAATGCATAAAGGAAACATAACATTTCCACATTTCAATAACAATATAACATTTTAGTATATTGAAATATTGAATCCATTCAAAAAGAAACCATTTCCAAAACCATTTAAAACATTTAATAAAGAGATTTTTGAATCAAAGTGTCCTATACCACCTTGAAGCTTAAAATTTTAAACCATTAATATCCATATAAATAAATCCTTAAAACCATTTTGAAAACATGGATATTAATAAGAACAAATAATTAAAACATTTAAAACGATATTTTGGTTAAAGGGGTTTTACCAAAATTAGAGACACTTGAATACAATAGTTGAGGAATAACATTTAGTAAAAACTTTATAATATCATGAGAATAAATGTATTCATGATATAATACTCCAAAGGATAGTATATACACCATATAAGAGTGAATTGGTGCATAACAACAATGAACCCTCAATAGAAATGTCAAATGTGATGAAATCCCTTATAAAGAAGATATCCTTAAATTAAGGAAAAATCAATCTCAAAAATATGTGTGACAAATATAAATACACCCAATATAAGTGGATATTAAGTGTAAAATAATAAACAGTCAATCACATATATTCAATGGATGACATATTCAATGACTACAAGTTGAACCCAAAGAAATCGAAATTGGGTTAAAAAGTTCCCTTGACAGCCTAACATCACATCAAAATGAGTTGATGAGAGATAAAAAGTGTATCTCATCACTTGGACATAAAATTTACATCAATAAGGATGTATGATAACATATCCCAACATAAAAATATGTAAATTAAAAGACCCAATAAAAGAAGTCTTTTAAAAAAGAGGATTGTGAAAGGTTCCCTTACCGACTTGGGTATCTTTCAAAACATACACCTCATGAAAGAAAGACAATAGGTCATTGATGTAAATACTCATAAACGAAATTATATTTCACAAAGAGTAGAAAAATGGGCAGTACATACACCACTCAATAGAATTTGTGGCGAACGTAGCATAAATCTCACGGGAATAAAAGTGAGATGAAAAATCCCTTATGAAAACTCGGCAGCCTAACGGCGCGACATAAAACTTCCGAATATGGATTTATGAGATCAAATATGTTATCTCATCACATTAAAATAAAATTTACAGCAAGATGAATATAAAAGAACATCCCCCAACATTACAAATATGAGCCTAAAAGAAGTGACATAAAGGATAGTACGTAAAAAGAAAGAGAGAGGTTAGATCTCTTACGAAAGTTCGGCAGCCTAACGGCGCCACTCAAAACTTCCAAAATGGATTTATGAGAGAGAATATGGTCTCTCATCACATAAACATAAAAATTATAGTAGGATTAATATAAAATATCATCCCAATAACAAGAAAGATGAGCTTTAATAGGAATGACATAAAAGTGTGAACTTAAAAAGAAAGAGAGGAGTAGGATCCCTTACCTCGGGTCCGACTTGACACGATCGTTCTTTAATCTCCTGAATAATAAACTTGAGTTAATTTCTAATTCCTTAAGAACCTTTTTCAAATTCATTATTACTTTTATACAACTTATTACCATGTCATAAACATTATGTAATCATTTAAGTTAATAATATTTGTTTTGCCGATATTTGGTTCTTAAGTCGAAAGTGGACTTCTTGCAATTACATGTTGTTTGTGTGGCCAAATGTTTATTATATCCAGAATTGTATTCATTATGTAGATATAATATATGTCATTTATATCCAGTACATGCATGCATTTATAACATTACATAATCATTTAGAGGTAAGAAATGAAATGCACCGTTCATGGAGACGGTAAGCCGTACGTACGCATGAACGCTACTTTCATTTATATTTCGTATTTTATAGAATGGAATAATAATGATATAAGGGTATATTATAATTCCAGTATAATATCATATATAATATCATATTTCCATCCTTTATACATCCCACATATGGTATTTAACGAATCAAATCACTTTGAGGGGGCGGTAGTCCGCACTTCCTTAAATGAAGATATCGCGTATACCCATAATGGAATCCATAAAGGTAAGACAAAAACGAAAAATACAGAAGCATAAATAAAACATAAACATATTATATATCATATATAAAAATAGTGACATCATAATGGCCACCTTTGAAGGTGTTAAATGAGTATTGAACAATCATCGTTTCTGGAGGCAGAATTTCACCATCCACGGAAACCGTATGTTCATTAACCATTTGATGTAGTTGTGTGAGAGTGTAGCTCTAATAAATCTTATAACAACATCCTATTATATTGAAGATACTGGGGTTGTTACAAAAGAAGTAAATAAAAAGATTTTAGGGGGTTGGAGAAGCAAAATAAAACAAATGAACATGAGAGAATGAATTACCTTTAAAAGTGTAACTCCTTTTGATTTGAGCCTAAAGGATTCCTTTGAAAAGATTCTTCCCAAAGGGAATCCTCTAGGGTGAGGATAGGGATGTGGAGAGAGTAAATGGGAAGGGGTTGGCCGAGCCAAAGGCTTGAGGAGTGTGTTAAATGTGGTAGAGGTGGGGGCCTTTTATAAGAGGAGAGGAGGGGTACTTTTGGAAAGTAATGAAATATTACTTTATTTGAAAATGTTTTTCGGTTTCAAAAGGTCCCACATTGATATAATTCGTGGATAAGGTGATAAGGCTTCGAAATACTCTCATCCAATAAGTTTTGGACATGTGTAGTTCATAGATTTTACATTATCTTTCCATTTTATTTAAATCGTCAAATAATGATGTCATCGCTGCATCATTATTATGTCATAAATAATTTAATTTATTTAATGTCTAAAAATTATAAAAAAATTACTATGATGTAGGAAAACTTTTTATATTTACAATGAATATTTATAATAAAAAATATGACTTGTATAACCCCACTTAAAAATTGTTTTAGTAAAACATATCATGTTTGTGTCAATTTTACTTTTACATTAAATAAAATGTTATTTATGTCATTTCCCAAACAAAGTGGATCCATGGGGTCCCCAAGTTGACCCATGGCTTGTCTTGGTCTGCCATGATACAAACAATAGGTGTAGGACAAGTGTCATGTTGTTTTCACATTCTTATAATATCATTTTTACCTTAAACTACACTAATTACCTCTAATCGCGATTAAAAACTTAATAAGTTACTATTCACCAAAAAATTATTTTAATCTCATTGAACCACATTTTACTTCTTAATGACAACCATGTATGTTGGATTTTTGAAAATCAAAACACAATGATGGCAAACTTTCATTTAAACAGAAAATCAGTTTTTATAAGTACCACTTAGTGGTTTCACTATTCATCAAAAATTGAAGATTTTCAGAAAAATCCCAAAAATTCACCCTAACCTATATTTGATATTCTGAATTCAAAAATGAAGTCTGTTTTACAAAATTCAAAACATATAAGTCACATTAATTAATTTAATAATTAATTCCTGCTTTCATGACAAATAGCGTGTTTTATGAAACAATAAGTATCAAAAGATTGACACTAGTTTAAGTCTGATTTCAAAGTGAAATTGATTCCAACGACCACTATTGGATTTAATGGTAAAAATATTTTCTAATTTCACTTTAAAACCAATTCAAAAAATAATCTAATCATATAAATAAATTAGATTAAAATGTGGTTTTGAATTAAAATACAACATTTTACACTATTCATTAAAAAATGAACTTTATTGGAAAGATACCAAAAATTTACACAAAGTAATTTTTGATGTCCCGATTCTTAATAAGAGTTTTATTTGGTCCAAACGAATGTTTAAGAGTGAACAAAACTATATTTAATGATGGTTCAACATCAAAAGGTGATAAGTGAACCTTTAGTGAAAAACTAGGGCATATACGCCTAAAATTGAATTCTTTCCGTATTTTAAGCCTTTATCTTTTATTGTATAAATGTAAAAATATTTAAGAACATATATAATCATATTTTAGTTATTTCTATCCATTCCCGCCATTACAACGGCTACATGTCAACTACCATTTAAAATCATATTATTTTATTATTAGAGTGCAACATACGATTCCCAAGAAACTCGTTGTTGCGTGTTGGGTACGCCATCGAGCATAGCGTCCCCTTTAAAGTCATATTAATATTTTATTCACAAATATGGATAAATATGAAAATGTCATATTCCTTATTTACCTGGGGTGTTATATCCTTCCCCCCTTTTGGGAATTGCGTCCTCGCAATTTTAAAATTGCGCTTGAAAACATCCTTGAACGTCCCACATCGGAACAAGAGTCGGTAAAACAATCACTTTAAAATAAAGAAAGATAAGCACAGAGGTCACCCGAGTTAACCCATTCTAGGATTCTAAGTATGAAAATATGGACATGGAGGAGAAAACATAGGGTCATGTTCCGATGGAGAGTGATAGAAAACATGTTTAGGAGAAAGTTAACAATAAGAAAATCACAAACTTGTGATGGGTTAAACGGTGTTGGGTTCCCCAGTAGGAAAAGTTAATAGACAACATTTTTGTTTTAAGTTACTTTTTATTGAAGAATTTATTCATAAGGAAGCATAATCACTTATCATGTTGACTTTCAACTTTTACTAGATTCCTTAGTCAAACTCATATTTTTTTCCAAATGACGAGTATTTAGGGAGACTTTTTCGCATTAAGAGTACTATAATCAACTTCTATAGAATCACCTAATCCTCAAAATAGAACTATATACATCCCATTTATTTAGCCTTTAACCAAAACCAAAACCAAAAAGGTTAGTACAAGATCAGATAATCCAGAAAACGATAACCCCTTATAAAAAGATAATCTATTCTTAATCTCCAAAATTTGTCCAACAAAACCCAAAGATCAACGAGGACCATCCGATAAACAATTTGTCCATAAAATTATTCAAAGTAAACCAATATAAGATTGAAACCCAAATATTTGAAGGATTTAGTCACATAATCTTCCAAGTTAAATCGTAACATTTATCTCCAAACAACATCAGTTGCTCCTAAAGTCTCACATTGAAAAGTAATTATCCTAATCACATATCCTCCAAAATCAACTTACTCTTAATTCATAAAATCATATAACTAAAAAGAATCAGTCAAACTAACCAGGGACTTCACGTAGTCCAGTGGTAGGCGATAAATACCAGTCGCACTTTGGTTGTGGGTTCGATTCCCGCAGTATTGTCCGACGCGACGGGTTGTCACACGGTCTGCGTGTTGTCCTTTTTCCAAAACTATATAATTCTAAAATCATTACCCAAAACGGGATAAAATCATCAAAAATAACCATAACATAATTTTACCTCAATTCTATCGCATGCCTTTCACTTCAATCATAACATATGGTAACCCATAATTACCTCAAAAGTAAGGATCATATAAACCCAAATGGTTCTTTATAACTATGTCCACAAAAGTAAAGATTACTATTACTTGAATAAAATTTGCCTATATTAAACATCAGGGTTACACATAATATAAAAAGTCTTCTAATGTAACCCCATCATCAAAGGAGACTTAATACTCTTAAGAATTTCACCCTAACTCTTGAAGCCCTTATATGTTGACATCTTACTCATTCAACATTCTTCATGATCCATTATCCATTCCTTTCCAACTTATTCTGAAATACCTCTTTCCTACAAACAAAATCATGAATCATATCCTAAGATTCCAAAATAAGAAAACAATAGACATGAAATAGTACATACCTTTGATTGGTCATTGTCAGTTTCTTCATCCTCAATCGGAATGGCCTTAGGTATTGGTAAACGAATATTGGTACGCTCTTGGTGACCTCATTCACGAATCTTCTTCATAGGACATGTGTTTGCATAATGACCATGCACACCACATTTAAAACATTCAATTGATCCCTCAGAAAGAACTTCTTTCCCTTTCCTCGAGTCAACTGGATGCTTCCTTTTTCCATGGCAGGTTCATGCTTTATGACCTTCATTTCCATATCTATAGCATATTTCTGTCCCTTTGAAACATTTTCCTAGGTGTTTCTTTCCACATCTTTGACACATAGGTTTTTGAACACACTTACCTTTATGATTATTACCTGTAATTCCGTAGGGATTTGTTTCTTGCATATATGATGCCTTAGAGAAATGTCCAATGTTTAGGTGGTCAATCATGACTCCAGATAGTTGGTTGAGGATAATCAAAAGAGTTCTCATTGCAGCTCCCATATCATTCAGTTGCTTGCTCAAAAAACTGTCACAGTTTCCTTCACATCCACTGTTACGTTGGTGCCTGCTAGATCCAGCCATTTACTAAAACCAGAAAGGTCAGTGTGAGTATATCAAAAAAACCATCATGTAATAATGAGTAAGATAGACAATAAGATATACTTACTCATTCACTTTATCTAAAACTAAGACTCTTTCTGAAATCCTAACCATTATGGTAATTGTCAATTATGCTTAAATAATACCCTAACCTCTAATGTTATCTAAACCGACCTTTGATACCAACTATAAGGCCCCAGCCTTAAACCTTACTTAAAATTGAATTAAATGAATAATTCACATTGAGGATCTTTTCAGGTTTAGAGTTTTAGAGAATTAGATCATGAAACTTGCATTACATTCCACATTTAAACAAAGTGGTTACATAAAAGACGGTATTCATTCTTCCCATCAACAGAAACATATTTAAAATAAAACATGGATTCTTTCTTGACACATCCTTGACACTATCATCACATCATGTACCCTTCCCTTGTCCTGTGAAAAACATTTAAAAAACATGGGATGAGCATAAAAAGCTCAGTAAGGGATATAAAAATATAGAAAGGAAACATGAGTACATGTATACATAAGAATGAAATCATACTTTACCCATAAAACATAGGAATATCAAATCATGAATAAATCATAGAAATCATAAGACATAAAAGGTAACTTGAGGAATTCATAACATTCTTACGTAGGGAGTAACCCTCTTGGTTACGTTTGGAATACCCATCACAGTATATTCCCTAAATCTCTTCGGAGAAACCTTAACGTTTCACTCCTTCGCGTTACCCAATGCATTGGAGAGCTATAATGGGCTCACCCGCCCTTAGTTTATCACGAAACCACCCGTTTTTATAACAATGCCCAAGAACCATAACATAAATGTGTCACATAAAACATGCATAAAGGAAACATAACATTTCCACATTTCAATCACAATATAACATTTTAGTATATTGAAATATTGAATCCATTCAAAAAGAAACCATTTCCAAAACCATTTAAAACATTTAATAAAGAGATTTTTGAATCAAAGTGTCCCATACCACCTTGAAGATTATAATTTTAAACCATTAATATCCATATAAATAAACCCTTAAAACCATTTTGAAAACATGGATATTAATAAGAACAAATAATTAAAACATTTAAAATGATATTTTGGTTAAAGGGGTTTTTACCAAAATTAGAGACACTTGAATACAATAGTTGAGGAATAAAATTTAGTCAAAACTTTATAATATCACGAGAATAAATGGATTCATGATATAATACTCCAAAGGACAGTATATACACCATATAAGATTGAATTGGTGCATAACAACAATGAACCCTCAATAGAAATGTCAAATGTGATGAAATCCCTTATAAAGAAGGTATCCTTAAATTAAGGACAAATCAGTCTCAAAAATATGTGTGACAAATATAAATACACCCAATATAAGGGGATATTAAGTGTAAAACAATACACGGTCAATCACACATATTCAATGGATGACATATTCAATGACTACAAGTAGAACCCAAAGAAATCGAAATTGGGTTAAAAAGTTCCCTTGACAGCCTAACGGCATCACATCAAAATGAGTTGATGAGAGATAAAAAGTGTATCTCATCACTTGGACATAAAATTTACATCAATAAGGATGTATGAGAACATATCCCAACATTAAAATATGTAAATTAAAAGACCCAATAAAAGAAGTCTTTTAAAAAAGAGGATTGTGAAAGGTTCCCTTACCGACTTGGGTATCTTTCAAAACATACACCCAATGAAAGAAAGACAATAGGTAATTGATGTAAATACTCATAAACGAATTTATATTTCACAAAGAGTAGAAAAATGGGCAGTACATACACCACTCAATGGAATTTGTGGCGAACGTAGCACAAATCTCACGGGAATAAAAGTGAGATGAAAAATCCCTTATGAAAACTGGGCAGCCTAACGGCGCGACATAAAACTTCCGAATATGGATTGATGAGATCAAATAGGTTATCTCATCACATTAAAATAATATGTACAGAAAGAGGAATATATAAGAACATCCCCCAACATTACAAAGATTAGCCTAAAAGAAGTGACATAAAGGAGAGTACTTAAAAAGAAAGAGAGAGGTTAGATCTCTTACGAAAGTTCAGCAGCCTAACGGCGCCACTCAAAACATCCAAAATGGATTGATGAGAGATAATATGGTCTCTCATCACATGAACATAAAAATTACAGTAGGAGTAATATAAAATATCATCCCAATAACATGAAAGATGAGCTTTAAAAGGAATGACATAAAAGTGTGAACTTAAAAAGAAAGAGAGGAGTAGGATCCCTTACCTCGGGTCCGACTTGACTCGATCGTTCTTTAATCTCCTGAATAATAAACTTGAGTTAATTTCTAATTCCTTAAGAAACTTTTTCAAGTTCATTATTACTTTTATACCACTTATTACCATGTCATAAACATTATGTAATCATTTAAGTTAATAATATTTGTTTTGCCGATATTTGGTTCTTAAGTCGAAAGTGGACTTCTTACAATTACATGTTGTTCATGTGGAAAAATGTTTATTATATCCAGAATTGTATTCATTATGTAGATATCATATATGTCATATATATCCAGTACATTCATTCATTTATAAAATTACATAATCATTTAGAGGTAAGAAATGAAATGCACCGTTCATGGAGACGGTAAGCCGTACGTACGCATGAACGCTACTTTCATTTCTATTTCGTATTTTATAGAATGGAATAATAATGATATAAGGGTATATTATAATTCCAGTATAATATCATATATAATATCATATTTACATCCTTTATACATCCCACATATGGTATTTAACGAATCAAATCACTTTGAGTTGGCGGTAGTCCGCACTTCCTTAAATGAAGATATCGCGTATACCCATAATGGAAGCCATAAAGGTAAGAAAAAAATGAAAAATACAGAAGCATAAATAAAACATAAACATATTATATATCATATATAAAAATAGCGATATCATAATGGCCACCTTTGAAGGTGTTAAATGAGTATTGAACAATCATCGTTTCGGGAGGCAGAATTTCACCATCCACGGAAACCGTATGTTCTTTAACCATTTGATGTAGTTGTGTGAGAGTGTAGCTCTAATAAATCTTATAACAACATCCTATTATATTGAAGATACTGGTGTTGTTACAAAAGAAGTAAATAAAAAGAGTTTAGGGGGTTGGAAAAGCAAAATAAAACAAATGAACATGAGAGAATGAATTACCTTTAAAAGTGTAACTCCTTTTGATTTGAGCCTGAAGGCTTCCTTTGAAAGGATTCTGCCCAATGGGAATCCTCTAGGGAGAGGAGAGGGATGTGGAGAGAGTAAATGGGCAGGGGTTGGCCGAGCCAACGGCTTGAGGAGTGTGTTAAATGTGGTAGAGGTGGGGGCCTTTTATAAGAGGAGAGGAGGGGTACTTTTGGAAAGTAAAGAAATATTACTTTATTTGAAAATGTGTTTCTGTTTTAAAAGGTCACACATTGATATAATTCGTGGATAAGATGATAAGGCTTAGAAATCCACTCATCCAATAAGTTTTGGACATGCTTAGTTCATAGATTTTACATTATCTTTCCATTTTATTTAAATCGTCAAATAATGATGTCATCGCTGCATCATTATTATGTCATAAATAATTTAATTTATTTAATGTCTAAAAATTATAAAAAAAATACTATGACGTAGTAAATAGTTTTATCTTTCCAATTAATATTTATAATCAAAAATATGACTTGTATAACCCCACGTAAAAATTGTTTTAGTAAAACATATCATGTTTGTGTCAATTTTACTTTTACATTAAATAAAATGTTATTTATGTCATTTCCCAACCAAAGTGGATCCATGGGGTCCCCAAGTTGACCCATGGCTTGTCTTGGTCGGCCATGATACAACCAATAGGTGTAGGACAAGTGTCGTGGTGTTTTCACATTCTTATACTATCATTTTTACCTTAAACTACACTAATTACCTCTAATCGCGATTAAAAACTTAATAAGTTACTATTCACCAAAAAATTATTTTAATCTCATTGAACCACATTTTAATTCTTAATGACAACCATGTATGTCGGATTTTTGAAAATCAAAACACAATGATGGCAAAATTTCATTTAAACGGAAAATCAGTTTTTATAAGTACCACTTAGTGGTTTCACTATTCATCAAAAATTGATGTTTTTCAGAAAAATCCCAAAAATTCACCCTAACCTATATTTGATATTCTGAATTCAAAAATGAAGTCCGTTTTACAAAATTCAAAACATATAAGTCACATTAATTAATTTAATAATTAATTCCCGCTGTCATGACAAATAGCGTGTTTTATGAAACAATAAGTATCAAAAGATTAACACTAGTTTAAGTCTGATTTCAAAGTGAAATTGATTCCAACGACCACTATTGGATTTAATGATAAAAAAAATATTTTCTAATTTCACTTTAAAACCAATTCAAAAAATAATCTAATCATATAAATAAATTATATTAAAAAGTGGTTTTGAATTAAAATACAACATTTTACACTATTCATTAAAAAATGAACTTTATTGGAAAGATACCAAAAATTTACACAAAGTAAATTTTGATGTCCCGATTCTTAATAAGAGTTTTATTTGGTCCAAAAGAATGTTTAAGAGTGAACAAAACTATATTTAATGATGGTTCAACATCAAAAGGTGATAAGTGAACCTTTAGTGAAAAACTAGGGCATATACGCCTAAAATTGAATTCTTTCTGTATTTTAAGCCTTTATCTTTTATTGTATAAATGTAAAAATATTTAAGAACATATATAATCATATTTTAGTTATTTCTATCCATTCCCGCCATTAAAACGGCTACATGTAAACTACCATTTAAAATAATATTATTTTATTATTAGAGTGCAACGTAAGATTCCCAAGAAACTCGTTGTTGCGTGTTGGGTACGCCATCGAGCATAGCGTCCCCTTTAAAGTCATATTAATATTTTATTCACAAATATGGATAAATATGAAAATGTCATATTACTAATTTACCTGGGGTGTTACATTAAAAGCCTTTTGGTTTAGCCATCCCCTACCCAAATACTCTCTCAACTTCCCTCACTTCAACCTAGAGGCCTCATTTTGATCAGAAAGCCAACCTAATGAGCCCTTTTGATCAAATCAAATGGAAGAACCTGAAGAAGAGGTAATGTTTTCACCACCCCTTTTCAAGTTCCTTTCTTCTTCCACATCATCTTTATTTATTATTACCATTCTAAAATAATAACTCAAGTATCTTATATATACTGTGATGTTATTATAAATATGGTACAACCATATTCAGTATTCTATCCACCCTTTGAATAACATGTCACCATACATGCGTACGTACGACTTACCGTCTCCACGTCGTGGTGTAATTGTTATTCAATATATTATTATTTGGGTGGGTATAATAATGATGTGTAACTCATTTAAATAATAAATATAACATGATAATTATTCTGTATATATGATATACCATCCAATTATATATTATTTTAATATCAAAAGAATGATATTGTCGCTCGTGTGTACGTACGGACTACCGTCTCCACGAACGTGATGAGATTCATTCTTCATCATATCCCTTAAATTATAATTATCATTTGATGATTTTAAAATAATGTTTAAGAACTTTATATCATTCTGGATATGAATAAGATACAACCTATCCATGACAAATATAGCTTACGTAACAAAACATATAAAAGAAAACGAGTATGTTAACACCCGAAACGACGATAATTCTAAGATATTATTAAAAAAAATGTTAAAATATCATATATGATATCATATTAATGTATATGATTCATGAATAATTTAATAACATTTATTTAAACATTATACAGGAGGTTAACCTACCCCCAACCAAGGAAAAGTACAAGGTAAGGGGTTTCTAATCTAACTTTTAATTTCGTGAGATTTCCATTATTCACCACTTCTTTATTGCATGTGGTGTGTGTACTGCCCATGATTGTATTAATTGTGTAATATACTCTAATTTATGGATATTTACATCATCATTGTATGATCCTTCTTTCATGGGAGTATGTTTTGTAAGTTACCAAATTGATTAGGGAATTTGATATTTCAATTTCCACTCATTCGGCTTTATGCATACTTCATTGATTATTTTACTTCAAGATTATGTGTGGAATTACTATTCATTTTCTTATGACATATTTTACACTCCCCCTTCTTTTGATATACTTTTGATACACATAATCACTACATTGATAAATTCTCAAGTGATCGGTATGAACTTGTTAAGAGTAATTTTAACTCAATCTCCATTTGTTGAGTTAAATATCCAATTTATTGTTGTTGTTTTTACAAGAATATGTGTGAATGTAATCTGATTGATTTACACTAAATATACAACCATATTGAGTGTATTTATATTTTTCCCACATAATTATGTCGTTGATTTATCCTTAACCTAAGGATATGTTCTTTATAAGAGAATTCATCTCAATTTAACTTCCATTGAGACTTCTTTGTTGTTATACACCAAATCACTTTTATATGGTGTATATATTGTACTTTGACATAGTATATCATGAATCCCTTTATTCTCATGATATTACAATGTTTTCATTACCTCAATTATTTGTATTCAATTTTCTCTCTTTTGGTTAGAATCTCTAACTAAAATTCCATTTTTAAATGTTTTAAAGACTTATTCATATAAATCTTGCTCATTAATGTGCTTGTTTTAAAAATGATTTTAAGGATTTATTTATATGGATATTAAAGTTTTAAAATTAAAAATCC
Source organism: Viscum album (assembly GCA_963277665.1). Classification (NCBI taxonomy): domain Eukaryota; kingdom Viridiplantae; phylum Streptophyta; class Magnoliopsida; order Santalales; family Viscaceae; genus Viscum; species Viscum album. Next base: position 560,091,761 of record OY728132.1, on the reverse strand, counting down.
TTTTAAAAATTTTCAAAGTGGAAGGGGAATCTTTTATTCAAAAATCTATTTTTAAATGGATTCTTGACAAATAGTGTGACTTTTATATGATTTCAAGAAAAGGGGGATATTTCTCTCAAATAGTTTTGATGATTATTTTCATCTATGTCAACATCCTTCGTTATTCTTGATTGAGGTTAATGTGATATAATAAAATCTTCCATATTGTATCGAATGATTTATGTTTGACTATGGATGTGATATTTTTATACCATTCATGGTTTGTGGTTAAAGTATTGACATTTCTTATACTAGTTTTAATACGAATATTTATGTTATGTTTAAACCTGTTCATATGTGGAATGAATTGGACTTAATAAGTGACGGGTGGAGCCCGCTATAGCTCCTCGATGCATTGGTAGGTCTCATGAGACAAACTAGTGTCTTGGCACAAGGCCTTGGCAAAATCTTATTTGTAGTCTTGTCACGAGGCCTTGGCTATGTGGTTATGGTAGTCTGGAATTTTGAATTCCATCATTATGAAAGTGGTTATTGAAATTTCATGTGATCATTAGACTAGTATAATATCCATGTGAGTAAGTAAATGGAATTATTTTATTTTATATTTTCCATTTTATGTTGAAGTTCAAGTTTAAAAGGCTTTCGTTTTAGTTATAAACTTCCTTAAGTGTTTATGCTTATCTATGAAAGCTTCTGCTATAATGTTATCCTTACTGAGCATCTGAGCTCACCCCTTTCAATGTTTTATTTTTCCCAGGATTATGAAGAAGTAATTTATGAATGACCTACATGGATAGTATGAGAGGATATGAAGACAATATGTTGTTGTAGTTTTTTTTACCTTATGATGTAATGTAAGTCTTATGAATATATCTAGTGTTTCCAATACTACTAAACTAATCTGTCTTTCAAGACTTGATCCTTTGTGATCATGCCAATGTTATGTAATAATGCACCAACTCTGGGTATCTAGGGTTGGGGCGTTAGATCGATGGCTTGAACTACTCAAGGATTATTATTGCACGATCCACTACCACATGGGGAAGGAAAATAAGGTGGCAGAAGCTTTGAGCAGAAAGGATAATGGTGATTTGAATAAGATTAGAGTTGAAAGGGATCCTATTTTCGTGGATTTAGTAAAGATGGATATGGGAATCACCATGGAAGGTGAAACATCAATTCTTTTTCAAATGATTACCAAACCATCTTTACTAGAATGGATTAAGTGTTCTCAGACCGAGGATGAAAATTTCAAAAGAATATAAAAGCTTTGAATGGTAGGAGATTGATAGACTTTGTGTATGAAGAAGGAATTTTGGAATTTGGGAAGAGGCATTGTGTTCCCGATATACCTGATCTAAAAATGGAATTGTTAGATTATGCTCATAGCTCCAATTTCTCTATACACCATGGGAGCACCAGAATGTATAGATATTTGAAGGAACGTTTTTGGTGGTAAAACATGAAGAGGGAGATTGCTAATTTTGAGTCTGGATGTATGGTTTGTCAACAAGTGAAAACTGGAAGGCAACAGCCTGGTGGTATATTGCAACCTCTTCCCATAACTGAGTGTAAATGGGATAATATCACGATGGACTTTTTCATGGGACTATCAAAGACTCCTAGAAGGAACGATGAAATATGGTTCATTATTGATCGTCGTTACAAGTCAGCACATTTTCTTGCTAAAAGGGAGTATTTTCCACTCTAATTCCTAGCAAGAATACATATTAATGAAGTTGTGAGACTTCATGGAGTACCCATATTGATTGTTTCAAATCGTGATCCTCTTTTTACTTCAAGATTCTGGAAAAGTCTTCAGAAGGCCTTGGATACAAAACTTTGTTTGAGCACTGCCTACCACCCTCAAACAGATGGACAATGAGAACGGACTATTCAAACCTATGAAGACATGTTGAGATCTTGCTCACTTGACATTCAGGGTATGTGGGATCAATATTTACCTGTGGTGGAATTTTTTTATAACAATATCTTGCATTCAAGTATTCAGATGGCAACATATGATGTGTTATATTGAAAGATTGGTTGCACACAATCATATTGGGATGACGTTGGTGAAAGAAAACTCGTAGGCCCAGAACTGGTGGAGGAAATGATGAAAAAGGTAAAGGTGATCCAAAAGCACATCAAAGCAGCTCAAAGTAGGCAGAAGAGCTATGCCTATAACCAAAGGAAGGAGTTCAAATTTCAGGTAGGAGATTATGTTTTCTTGAAGGTATCTCCATGGAAGGGAGTTGTACATTTCGGTAAGAAGTCTAAATTGTGTCCTTGGTACATAGTACCTTTCGAAATAATATAACGAATTGGGGTTGTAGCTTATTGTTTAGAAATGCCGCAAAGTCTCTCCAAAGTTCACGATGTGTTCCAAATATCATTATTGAGAAAATACAAGACTAACCCAACACATGTACTCACCTATGAGGAATTAGAATTGGATCATGATCTATCCTACTGCGAAGAGACCATGAGGATTCTTGATACTAGAGAACGAGTGCTGAGAAACCAGACGACTCAGCTAGTAGATGTTCTATGCAGAAACCATAAGATGGAAGAGGCAACGTGGGAACCCGAGGAACATATGATAAGAAACCACCCAAGTCTTTTCATGTGGTAGTATTCTAGAAATTTCGAGGACAAAATCATTTGAAGTAGAGGAGAATTTAACACCCCAAGCTTCCACGGTATGCTTCTATTTGAGTATACAGTAGTTTGTGTTGTACGCAACTTCGAGTTCTAACACACACCACAACCAATCAAACTAGCTGTTATGACTAGTAATACCCAAATTTTGATATTTTATAAAATTTATCTTTCAAAATGGAATTCATTTTTGGATTCAGAATATCAAAATTAGCATAGGGTGAATTTTTGGTATTTTTCTGAAAACATTCAATTTTTGATAAATAGTGAAAAAACACTCATTTATAGTTTAAAACCAATTTTTTATTTAAATAATTATTTATTTTATTTAAATTTAATTAATGTAAAAATGGATACATAATACCTATATATATTCTATTTAATTCATTGGAGTTAGTTTAGAATAATTTTAGATATATAAAAATTTTATGGAACTTTTCACCGTCTTTTACTCACCTCCTAGAAGAATTTGGAAATTCACATAAAACATAATTTTACCACTTCTGTGAGTATAATTTAGAAAATCAGAGAGAAAGGGTTAATATGAAGGAGTAAAATGTGGTTCAATAATATAAAAATAATTTTTGGGGAATAGTTACTTTTTACTTTTATTTACCATGGTTAAAATTAAATAGGATAATTAAGGGTAAAATGATATTAATATTACATTAACGCATGTCCTAATTCTATTGGAAAGGTTTATCTATACCAGAAGAAAACATAGGAATAAAATATTATCATATAGGTACACTTGGATTAGATTAGGACATTTATTATTATTTAATTTAAAGAAAAGTTAAAAGAGTTAAAATAAAAGTTTAATTACTAAAACATTTTTAATATATGGTTTTAAAAAGGATAAATTCGATTATAAATATTCATTAGAAAGCTAAAAATATTTATACATAATGGTATTTTATTTATAAGTTTTAGACATTAAATAATTTAATTTATTTATGACACAATTGTGGTGCAGTAATTACCTAATTAATGAAATATTAAAATAATTGATATTATTAATATTAAATTAAATGTAATTTGAGACTTTTTATGAATTAAAATAATTTTATAGGTTAATATGACATATTATTATTGGTTATATAATTTTTTTTCAAAGTAATAATGCTGTTATCAAATTATCAAAAACAAAATACCCAATAGTGTCAAAATTGACATAAAAGAGTTTTTAAAACAAATATTATATTATTAATTGATATTCTATTCCTAAAAATCTAAGGTTCGTCCAAATGACTTATATAATGATAGGTGTATCATTAATGGACAACTTGGGGTCGCTTGGAGGTATATAGTAAGTTTATTAACTATATAATATAAAAATAAAAAGAGACATGGTAAATGTCAAACTATTTAACTCAGAGTTAAATATAAATGATATGGTTAATATAATGACCCAAATCTATCTAAAATCTATTGGTTGAAAGTATTTATGCCTATAACAACAGTAACCTTTAAATAATCCAGTTTCGAGCCATTATAAACTGCATATGAATTTATTATAAAATGATATTTCTAGCTTTTCCAAAGGTTCCCCTCACCCCTCTTATAAAAGGGCACACCCCCTTCTCTATAATTCACACCATAAAAGCCTTTTGGATCGGCCAAACCCTGCCCAAATATCCTCTAAACTTCCCTCACTTCAACCTAGAGGCCTTTTTTTATTAGAAAGCCAACGAAAGGATCATTTTTGGTCAAATCAAAAGGAAGACCCCGAAGAATAGGGAATGTTTTCACCACCCTCTTTCAAGTTCCTTTCATCTTCAACATCTTATTTTTTTGTTATTACCATTATAAAATAAAAAATCCAGTATCTTCTATATAATTTGATGTTATTATAAATATGTTACAACCATATTCAGTATTCTATCCATCCTTTTAATGACATGTCACCATACGTGTGTACGTACAGCTTACCGTCTCCACGTCGTCGTGTAATTATTATTTAAAACATTATTATTTGGATGGGTATAATAATGATTTTTAAGTCATGTAAATAATAAATATAACATGATAATGATTCCTTATATATTATATACCATCCAATTATATATTATTTTAATATCAAAAGAGTGATATTGTCGCTTGTGCGTACGTACATACTACCATCTCCACGAAGGCGATGAGATTCATTCCCCATCTTATCCATTCAAGTATAATTATCAATTGATGATTAAAAATAATGTTTAAGGACTTGATATAATTTTGTATATGAATAAGATACAAACTATCCATATCAAACACGACTTACGTAACAAAACATCTAAAATAAAATGAGTAAGTTAACACCCAAAACGATGATAATACTAGGATATTATGAACAAAGCAATGTTAAAAGATCATATACGATATCATATTAATGTATATGATTCTTGTATAATTTAGTAACAATTATTTCACCATTATACAGGAGGTTAACATACCCTCAACCAAGGATAAATACAAGTTAAGGGTTTATTTCACAATCTCTTCAGTATCCGAGGTTGTTTATACGTAATTATTTACTAGGACCACTTTATCATCCACATCAATGTTTCTTAAAAATGTATATAAAAACATTCTTACTATTTTACAGAATATGGTTTAATGTCATTTATACCCTTGTTTGGTTTTTTATAAGAATTTTATAAATGAATCTTTACATCATTTTTCAAACAAGGACCTTTTTAACCTTTTCGAAAAATTAAGGTAAGAATGACTTTTTTTAACGTATACGGCGGGTGCGGATATTTTCCACTGTTTTAAAATCTTCAAATCTACTATTACAAGCTTATAAGATTATTTTAAAAGTAAATGTTATTTTTATAATTATCATACTCTTAAATGATTTTAAAAAAAGAGATATTTCTCTCAAATAGTCTTGATTTCATCTATGTCAACATCCTTTGATGGATTTTAAGCTTATTTGAAGTTGTTTTATTATGATAAAAAACTTCCATATTGTATTGAAGGTTTTGTGATATGTTTGAATGTGGATGTGTTATTTTTATACCATTCATGGTTTTTGGAGAGAGTATTTAGATTTTGTATGCTAGTTTTTATACGAATGTTTATGTTATGTTTAAACATGTTCATATGAGGAATGCATTGGACGTAGTATGTGACGGGTGGAGCCAACTATAGATCTTCAATGCATCGGTAGGTCTCATGAGACAAAATAGTGTCTTGTAACGAGGCCTTGACAAAATCTTATTTGTAGTCTTTCCACGTGGCCATTGATACATGGTTATGATAGTCTGGCATTAGCATTCCATCATTATGAAAGTGGTTATTGATATTGAATTATATATTCTACTAATATAATATCTATGTGAATTAGTTAATGGAATTATTTCATTTTATTTATACCATATTATGTTGATGTTCAGGTTTAAAAGGCTTTTGTTTTAGTTATACATTGCCTTAAATGTTAATACTTATTTATGAATGTTTCTGCTATATTGTTATCCTTAGAGGGAATTTGAGCTCAACACTTTCTATGTTTTATTTTCCCCAAGATTTGAAGAAGTATTTTATGAATAACATGTAGGGATAGTATAAGGCGATATGAGTGTGGAGCCAAGATGTTATTGTAAATTTCACTTTATGATTTAATGTAAACTTTATGAATGTATCTAGTGTTTCCAAGGCTACTAAACAAATTGTCTTTCGAGATTTGACCTTTTCTGATCATGCCAATGTTTTGGTATAATGCACCGACTATGGGTAACTGGGGTCATTCGTTACACACGACATGTACAAGCTCATGGAATAATCTCACCATTAACGGCGTGATCTCTCAATTCGCAACCTGCAACCAGCACCGTGTACAAAATGTGTACATCAGGTACATGATGTGTAATTTGTGTACAAGACATGTGCTCATTATGTAGTCTATAGTAAACCAAGAGAAAAAACCTAAAAATATTTTTTACCAAATGAGGACATAGAAAATGTTGAATATTACCTATTCATGGTAATGGGATGTTACATGAGCCATTAAATTTAATTCATATTCTGGCTATCTTTTATAGGGAAAGTGTTTCTCCTTAATCTGACTAATTAAATATATTAGTTTTTACTACAAAGCCTATTTTTTATTTATAATTTACTCTTAATCTTAATTTTTTAATTTTTCTAATCATTCTCATCAGAGTAATATTTAAAAACAATATTCTTTGGTAAATTAATGATGAAAATTAAAATTCTGTTATTTTTTTAGAATCTTTGATATTTCATTCCATATCATTTATTATTATCTCCTGTAATCATCAATGATAAAAGAGACACTGACATTTTTAAAACATCATAATCTTCATCATTATTAAAAATAGATAATTATCCCATATCATCATATTTGATATTAATTTTACTCATGGCTTCAAAATCCACTTCATTCATAAATTTATTTCTAGTAGTTGGTTTTTTTTCATATTATTATCAATTTGAATGTTTATAAGTTCATCCAATGATAGATCATACTAATCTACGAAATCTAAAACCCGAAAACAAAATCCATCTAGAAGTATTATTAATTATTTCATTATAATGAAATAATTGTACAATTTCTCACAAGACACTGGGATATAAATGACTATCTCCTTCACCCTTGTAAAATAGTCTCGTATATTTTTCTCATAAAAATTTACAATTTCATTAATCCTACTCTTCCTAACATATTGTTTTTCTTCATTCAAATTTATGTTTCCATAATAAAAACTTCTAAGATTGTCTTTAACCACCTTTTCATTTAACATCCCATGGATTTTTCATAAATAATTTATAGGGAAATAAATATTTATTTTTTTTTATTTTTGATCAAAATAAAAATTTATCTTATCAATAAACCTCATCCGATATTATTATTTTATTATTAGAATTTCCATATTTGACACATCTCTCACTTAATATACAAGAGAAATTTTCTATTAAAGAAACTTTCAATTATAGAGGTCATATTTCCTACCATAAAAATATGGAACAACCTTTCTATTTATATAGCATAAGTTTTATAGAATCTATAAATCATATTAGAGAAATCAAAGATGAACATGGATTGAATACACAAACATGTTCAATAAAATTGATTGTATCACTATGAGGGGTCGTGGTGACTCAATACGACCCTATTGGTATTGGTAAAGTGAATCCAACCTCAAGGGGAAGTTCTTATTATTTTTTCAACATTAAGAGTAAAACAAACATGTATTTATCATTCATTGGAATCCCCACTGTATTCGAAGATAATTCATGATAGGGGGGATATTTATCTTAACTTGTACCAAAATAAATTAATGAAATAATTTTTTTGTTCAAGGTTTGGTCTCAGTGTGAGCCTATTGGTTTTTATAGATTTTTTGTGAAACCAAACATATATTATATAATTTAATATTATTATTAATTGTAATTGTTATGGAATATATTCATCTTTACCCACTATTTATTTAAACAAAAAGATATTAAACCATCATGTTTCTACAATAGAGTTATACTATTAAAAATATTCACACAATAAATCAAAATAATTTTTATCCAAAATAAAAAAATTAATTTATTAGTTAATTTTTATCCACATAAAAATAATCATTTTGCATGAACTAATTGGATATGTTTCCATGTTCATATACCATTCATAAAAAATAATTATCCATCCATCTCGATCATATTTTTTGGTATCAAAGGCTCACTGTAGATCTTCAATAGTCTAGTTCTTCCTCACTATAATAAATTATATTATGGGAATATCTTCTTCCTGGATAAGTTCACCCATTGATTAAGTCTCGAATTATTCATTCGTAGATACCCTATTATATCTTTTCATAGTTCATTAGATTAATATCACATCATTTCACTTCTCATTTCATAATTTTTTTTCTGGTTTATTATTATCAACAGTTACTTTATTATTCCAAGTAATATCATTTACCAAAATCATTTTTTAAGACATTTATCCAGGATTATTAAATAAATCCAATCATCATTAGTATCTATAATTGTAATAAAATGATTTATTTTAATCCACCAACAAAAAGAATAATAATTGAATAAATGGTTTTCATTTATTAATAATTATAGGTGTGATAGATAACATATCTTATTACATTGACACAATATCTTCATATTGTTTCCCAATTTTCATTTCCTTCTAAATATCATCAGCAAATAGCTAATAATATTTATAAATACAATAAAAAATATAAAATTCCTTTTATCATTATAGAATGTTTCTATAAACTAATTTCATTTCTACTTTAACAACTTTCAGAAAAAATACTACTATGACATGACTATTTGGGGTCATTCTTCAACATTACTAACATCAACATAAAAATCCATCTCAACTATAACTATCCTTCTTAAAACATAAATATAACAACCAAAATATTATAATAATAATAACTGATTTGTCAATATTTGTTCTCTAAAGGAAGATAAATCATCACATCATTTCTATCTATATTATAAAAAACTCTTGTAATTTACTATTCTATTATAAGTGGTAAATAATCTTTATAAAATCATGAAGAAAAATGTTTTAGTGATGTATTAATCACTAAGTGTCATATTTGGAAATGATCCACTATAATTTTAATTCACAATATAAATTTTATAAATCTCTATTTTCATATCGTAAATTATTAAAAATTTACAATGTATAAAATCTTATATTAATAGTATTTCATACACATCTTTGAGAATCCTTATGTAGAATGACTCGTGTTGTAGAAAAATTCTTATAGTAGATTCCGAAAACATATTGACGAATTTTCTTTTTTCAAGATTCCAAAAACAAAAAATAAAATAAAATATCTAAACCAATATAATATGTGTATAAAATTTCATATTCTGAACATAATTTCTTAAATGAAAAAATAAATATCATATGTGAAATAAAAAAACAATACATATATCTAAAATTTAAAATACACTATTACATATTAATTTCATTAAAATTTTTAAATTTCATATATATTCAAATTAATTCAAAATGAATTCAAAATCTTATAAGGCCATATAAAACAATTTTAAATGGATTATATTATTTCCAAATAATTCATGTTATTATTAAAGTAATTCCCCACCTATTTATCATGATTTATTGGACCATCAAAGTATGGAAATAAACAAATATAGTATTAAAATATGTTACATTACCTCTTAATAAAATACCTAATTTCAACCTTATGATTTCTTTATACAAATATATTTTTCATTGATTTAAATAGTATTCATGGTATATTAATGTATATTGGTTTCTAAATTTTTTCAAATAGATTCACTCAATAATATGAACTTATTTTTGAACATTTAAATCTATCATTACAAGTGAATCTCTCCATAACTAGATTCAGAAATCATTTTTTCTCTCACACCTCTACATCCCTGTAAATGTTGTTGACTATAATTCTCTAAATTCCATTCTATTCAAAACCATAAAAATTACTCTACAAAAATATTATTTTATCACATTTAACATTCATTGTCTATGGAATAAAATACATTTTTCCATATCAAATAATATGGTTTAGCTTATCTCTCCCTTTGTAATATGATATAAAGTCTTAATTTCATGAACAATTGAATGTTACACTAAACTTCATTGTCCCGTATCACTTGTTGAATTTACATTATATCAAAAAATTACAAAAACATTAAAAAATGGGATCCACACATCCTATATTCCATTTTTTATCATAAATATAATAATCTAAAAAAATATCATATCAAAGTTGATATTAGATATAAATCATTCTAGAAATTTGGGATACTATTATATTGGTTAAATTAATTTCATTACAAAGTGAATTTGTTGATTTTATGCTATGTAAATATATAGAGAATCATTTCCAAAATAATGGGTACTGTAGATGATAACAATTTTAATATGATTAAAAAATATTCTATCATAATTTTAATGTATTTTTCATAATTGGAACATTATTAGTTAAATTTTCTTTGAGAGAATACATAAATTTTAGAAATATTATTCATATTTGTCTATTTTTTCATTAATAGATAGTGATTGATTAGTATCTAAAAAGGTTAACTAAAAAATTTATTCTTATGTATCATGATAATAAATATTCCAATAAAACATGTGTTTCATTAATTTATCTTATATTAGTAAACATTATTTTAACATTGTTACGATATTCTGAATATGATTTGTTTTAGGTTTGGTTATTAATAATAAATTAAGGTTTATTTGGTTTTCTATTTTTATGAAATTATTGGGGAATATTTTTTAAGTGTTAATTAATGGGGTGTCCTTGAATTTGTGATGAGGAAATTTATTTGTTTTGTATAGAGGGTTTCAAAATAATGATTCAATATAAAAGTTTTGGTTTATAGAATGCTTTATTGACTTTTAATGTGATTTTATAAAAATAATTTTATGGGTTATTTTATGATATATTTTTGTGATAATTAGAATATAGATAATAGTTGATGGGTTTCCATTAAATGGGATTTGGGTGAGGGATCATCTTAATGATAACCTTATTGTTATTTTTTAAATTTTTCAGTTTACTAATTCAGAAAATAAAAAGGAGTATTGTTTTGAAATGTGGTATAGAAAATTCACAAAGACTTATCAGAATTGGTGGAAATTAGTGACTATGTATGGGAAATATGTTTCTAAATATATATTATTATCTAATGCACTTATTATCATATTATTATCAATATTCTCAATTTTTTCCTTATTTTATAGAAAAAAATGATTCAAAGAATGAAAAAATATGGGTTTCATGTTGAAATGATTTTTAATATGTAAATAATTAGATCTTCTAACATGTAATGGAATAAAATACGAGATATAGTATTCCCCATAATCAACTATAACTGACATGGCTTTGTTTTTTAGGATTCCATTATTTTTTAGGGGGGCTAATTAAATTATTTTATAGATAATATGTCATTTCTAGTATTTCACCATCAAATTTAATTCTTTATCTAGTTAATTACTAACACACATCATGATGATATTTTTTATCCTATTGTGGGAGGGAGATGTGAGTCTTGGATAAGTGGGGATTTAACTATTAGTAGATTGAAGAATATATTATTGACCAAATACTAATCTATGTGAATTAAATGATTAGTCAGTTGAATTGGGAAATAGGGTGGACAATCAATTTTGGAATCCTACACTTTAAAAAAATCAAAATTATCTATGTATGGTATCGAGTAGTTTTTGAAGTGTTTAGAACCTAAAATATTTATGAAGGTGTGGGTGGGTATGAGGTCATATTCTTGGATTTTAAAATATATACACTATTTCTATAGAACTATTGAATACTATGACACTTATACACCTCGAGATCACTTATCCTATGTACTTAGAAGGTTTTTCTTCCTAAATGTTTTCTATTTTCTTTGATGTATTCAAACCAATAACTAATTTGGAATGGAAAATAACTCCCTAATAATTGGGCGGTGTATGTGTTAAGTCATAAATATATAGATGACTAGGTAATGAAGTGTTAGAAAAATGATGTTATGTGGATGAAATCATTTTCATTTAACTGGGTCACATATAATAATATCTCTTTTTTTTGTTCTGTTGAGTGACCTTCGATCATATATTTTTTTTTAAAAATCAAACGAATATTAGTTGTTGAATTCTTATAGTAATATTTATTGTTTAATCATTAATTATCTGGAGGTTATTGATAGATGGGAACAGGGTGATAATTATCCCTTCCTTTTTAAGGATCCAATTTTAGTTCCTATATTAATCCATAAAAATTTATTCAGATATTTCATAACAAAAGTGTGTTTTCCATCAGGTCATTATAATTGTATCCAATGATATTGATTACAAATTTTTTTGTTTGTTTATAAAATAGAAACTATCAGACCAAGAACATATTTTTTTAACTATCAAAAAGTGATCTCTAGACATTAATGACCAGTTTGCAAGATATGATAGTTATCTATACCATCATTGATGTGGGAACGAAATTAACTAGACTTGGACATTCGATCTGATAAAATGATTTAGTGCCATGAATTCATTAGGATCCTTAATAACTGAATTGTTGAATTGTCTAATTTTATTCCCTTTAATGGTATGAATTCTACCAAATAATTGGAAGTTCCTTGTAACTAAGAACCATAAATATTTCATTGCTTAATAATTTCAAAAACATCTAACAAATATCCTAGTTTTACTATATTGGTTTGGAGAACATTTTATTCATTAATGGAATCTTGGTTAACCAATAGTACAACATGACATATACGATAACCCTATTCTTTGTTAATAATTAATTAATTATTTATTACATTAGAGTACACATAATAAAACATAGAATATAAATAATTATAGTTCCATTGGGAATTAGGTATATTAAATAACAACATAAAATATAAAATACATCATCCATAATAAGATCATCTTTAAAATGATCAATATATTCTTTCATACATAACACTGCATGGGATAACCTAGAGACATATACAAGAATGCAATCAGATATAAAGACTTGTAAAGTAATAAACATGGCATTACATGAAAGAAGTTAAATATTTTAGACAATAGGTATTTCATTGGATCATAATAGGGGTTAGATTCATAATCATAAACAAGGATGCTTGATATTGTATGATAACATAATGTAAACATTGGAAAAGTGGAAACAACATAAAACATAGCATCATAAATGCAGGTCATGTCAAACTACAAATATATCCTGACTGAAAATGTCCTTTTATAGATTAATTTTAGTCCATGATCCATTATATAATATCTCATGAGACTAAAAGATTACTTAATTCATTGGAGCACTATATAATTCTAGGAGCACCCATTACTTTAATTTCATTTTCATGCTTAAGTGTTCCACCTTGATCATAAAACCGGGAATCATTTCCATCACTCTTTAATCCACCATCCAGTATTTTGTAGTTAATAAATTAATTTACCTAATAATATAATTACATGATCATTAAGTTGAAAACTGGTGATATAAATTTTTTATGGTTATTAACTACACAATTTTTTGGGATGTAAAATCATGGTGATGTTTTTTCAGCTGAATAGGTGTGTCTACATGTCCATGGAAGGGTGTAATGAAAGTGAAAGTGTAACGACCCAAAGTTTCATTAATGGAAAATCCCTCTTGATCTTATTAAATGTCTCTTTATATAAAATGTTTTCATAAAATTTAAACTTCTTTGGTTTTATGTTAATAATTTTGACCATTGCTAAAATAGTCGTTGAACAGTAATCACATGATCAGTATAAATATAGGACTTTAACAAATCCAATTTACCTATAAGGACGTGATGGCCTCATCCTATAGAATTTCACCATACGAAGCCCATTTTTCAGAGCTTGGAAAAGAGGTGGCATCATTGGGCTTCACCATTGACCAAGTCCAAGCTGAGCTTCATCATGTCAAACTCGAACATGACCGTCTACGGGAAAAGTGGAAGTTCATTGAAATTACCACTCGAGGGATGTTATCTGAGCCACCTCAAGAGTCGGTCACCATCGAACACCTTACCCTTAGGAATTATGCAGCTATTTTAAGGGGTTATGTAACAAATATGTAGTACTATGTTCATGTACATTATTTTTGTATATAATAATGAATATAATTTCTATTCATTTTTGATACATTGTAAATAGTTTTTATAGTACAAATGGTGTTTTTAGTTATTATTTAATTAAGAAATCTATTTTATTAAATTAAGGTATTTTTTAATTAAATAATATTTTAATAAAATAATAATATTATTATTAAACTAATTTTTATTAAATATAAATGATCTTATAATTTTTTGAATGCAATTAAAATTTTTATTAAGGTTTGAATGCCATTTCTGTCAAAACCCGTGAATTTTCGATAAATGTAGGTTTTTATTTTAAAAGTGAAAATTCAAATATTTAAAAAATTATTTAGATAAAATAAATGTTATTTCTAGAATCAGGACGTCGAAATTATCCAACGGTGAATTTTTCATAATTTTCTGAGACAGTCAAATTTTTGGGTAAAAATTAAATACCGTCTAAATATATAATGTGTTTTATGACATCATAATGACCCAATAGTGATGTAAAAAATACTATGATCTTTATGTTTGGACAAATATTTGTTTTACCATTAAAATAATTTAATTTTGGGTTTTTTTACTTACTTTTCAAATCATTAATGGACCCCTCAAGACTTATTCAATACCTTGCCTTTTTAAATTAATTTCCATGGGAGTGTGACTCACCTCCACATAATCAACCCTAATATTTTAAGAATATCAGACTTTGGAATTATAAAATATTTTTTTCCTCTTCCCTTTTCCAAAAACCATTTAGAAAAACCATGGGATGGTTTTTGGTTTAGATTAATTTAATGAAAGGGGACCCAAACCTAAATAATAAAGAATTCCCTCACCTTCCCTATATAAACCCACCAAATCTCCCACTTCCTCCTCACTCAAAACCTTTTTAGTTCGTCCTAACTCTTACCTACCCTCTCTATAATCCTCCCAAGGTGCCTCAAGCTCCCAAGAAGCCTCTCAAAAGCCTCTCTCTAGCCTTTGGAAGCACACTTCCAAGTAAGGGTTTTTTCTTCCTTTCTCATTTTTGTCCAATTTTCTTTAAGTTGTTTTGCCTGTTAATTTAAATTATTAATGTTAGGGTATTGTTTCAAACCTCCCTCATACTGCCCTCTTTATGTCTGAATGATGGGAGACCCCTTTCTCTCTCATTAAATGCCTCCCATGTACACCTGTTACTATGCCGAAATTCCGAAAGGAACTTCTCTCTATTCTTTTACATTCGAGCAATATTTTTGTATCATGAATATAATTTATATTAAAATTGTTGGGACATGTATCTATATGACCTAATTACTGTCCATTACATGTATATATGATTAGTAACCCATTTATCTCTCATCAACCATTTTTATGAATTCTTATGTCACACCGTTACGCTGCCGAAATCCCACCGATTTTCTAAGCCAATGTCATTGTGTAGTGAATACCATGCCCATTTCTCCATCAAGGTTATTCACCTTTATGCACATTTACATATTGATTATATTGTTTCATGAATTAATTCCACATTCCTTTAACATGGAATAAATGATTATGTTTTATGAATCAATTTTTTATGATCCATGTGACACACTTATTCATGAAATGAAATGTTTATGAAGGGTGCGCCCTTATAGTGCTCCAATGCATTGGGTAATGTATAGTATCAGGATACATCATGTGCAATGAGTGTTGACTCATGCTAATTCAAGTGCAAGGAGGGTTTACTCGTGCTTTATGTGTAATGATGATTTACTAATGCTCCATGTGCAATGAGCCTTGGCCAATGCTAATTCCAGGTTAAGTGTTGTTGCCACATTACTATGTTATGATTATCATGATTTATCATGACTTTATGTTCATGTTTTTCTTATTCTCTATTGATATGCCTATTGTCTAACATGTATTGTACTTCTCATGTTATTCCATGTGTACTCCCTTACCAGGATTTAGATCTCACCATTTTCTTATGCATGTCCTCAGGTTATCCCATGCAATGCTAAGTACGAAAGAATGTAGTGGTCATGAAAAGGATGTTTTAAATAAAGATGTTTTATTTCATGTTTTAAGTTTTTATGTATTGATCATAAGCCCCAAAAACACTAAAACTCTCTATCTTCTTTATTTTATCAAATGAATATTTATGTAATAAATCATGTTTAAGTTGTAGTAAAAAGCAGGGTTTTCATAGTTGGTATCAGAGGATAGGTTTAGTTATTTTTGGGATTAGGAAACCCTAGTAAATCCTTAGTTGCAAGACTAAGTATAATAAAAACATCCCTAAGTTTTTCTAAGTACTGATTATGTGGTTTATCAAACAAATACATCCATGTCTGGATACGAGCAGGTAGAGGCGGCTCTAGCACAGATGTATCCTAGGGGTAAAACCCGAAAACACCGCTTTGAGCTAGACTCGAATGGTAACTGGTGCACGACAATGGGCCTTGCTGCACTATTGGTTATGACAGTCCCGGGGGATATGTTTTGATAAATTCACAAGCTTAGTATGAACCCTTATTATGGGAATAAAAAAAGGCCCCTAAATTATATGTTAGAAAGTAGATCATGAGAAGCCTAGATTGAAGACTATAGACTCATGAGTTAGGAAATTAAAGTTTATTTATAAGTCATCAAATTTTGTCTTTGTAATACCCTTTATGTGTTACCCCTAACATTACTTTTATTCCAGCCAATGGCCGGTAATAGGAGGAATCGGGCTAACAACTATTGTGAAGATCTGTGTGATGACTGTACTAATGAGATGCCAAATCCAATGAGAGCGGGAATCGCAAACTTTGTCACGCTTCTCTCTCAACTAACTCACATTTTGAATAGAAACACAGGTCAAGAGGAATGTTCAACCCCCCTAAGAAAGAACATGTCTCTACCGAGAGATTCATGAGACAAAGGCCTCCTACTTTTAGTGGATCATCTGATCCAACGATCGCTGAACAATGGATCAACTCCATTGAAAAGATCTTCTCCATCCTCCAATGTTCTGAATAAGAGAATGTTCTCATGGCTGCTTATCTTATGGAGGGTAAAGCTGATCAATGGTGGATGTTGATCAAAAAAATTAATCCCGAGGAGTAGATCGAGGCTTTGGAATGGAAGGATTTCTGGAATATGTTTTTCGATAAATATTTTACGCGCACCCTCTGGCTTAAGATGGAAAGGGACTACCTCTCCCTCAAGTAAAAAGATGAAGAATCTGTTGGAGCATACGTGGAAAACTTCACAAGGATTGCACGATACGCTTTCGGCTTTGTCGTTTCCCCCGAATGCAATGTTGACTGCTTCTTTGGTGGGATGAAGCCTAGCTTGCGGAAAGCATTAGCGATCCGTGAATTCAACAGCTATGAGGAAATTTTACGATGTGCCCTCAAGGTCAAAATGGAGATCAGGGTATCACATGGGTATCATGGGGACAAGAAGCGTAAGGTTGACTTCAATGCTGGTGGTCCGATGGATAAATCCAACGATGCTAAGAAGATCCAGCACCCCACTTGCTAAAACTGTGGAAAGAAGAACCCTGAAAATTTCCTTAAGGGGACGTGAAAATGCTTCAGGTGTGGTAGAAAAGGCCACATAGTGGTTAACTGTCAGCAAGAAAGACCCATGGCTGCGACAGAGGAGAGGAATGCTCCGTTCGAACCTCAACGCATTGTTCAATGCTATAAATGGAAAGAACCGGGTCGTTTTTCAAATCATTTCCCTAATTCAGGGGTATTTGGAGGCAACCAAAAACCTCCAAAGAGGCAAGGAATAGTTTTTGCCATCACTTCTCCCAAAGTGAACCCCGAAAATGACGTGGTGATAGGTACGCTAGTTATTCATTCAAAAATAGTGAAGGTACTTTTTGATTCAGGTTCTACGCATTATTTTATATCTCGAAAGTTTAATAGAATAATCCCAACACCACCAAAAATCATGGAAGTGAAGATTTTAGTGAGTACGGAAAATGGGGAAATCATTGCATCCTGTGAATATATGTCCTCCCCTGTTATAATTTGTGGATTTAATTTCCCGGTGAACCTCATCATACTCCCTCTGGTGGAATTTGATGCAATTCTTGGCATGGATTGGCATTCCGTATATAGAGCCAATATAAATTGTCTGGAAAGGGAAATCACACTCCATATGGAGAATCGACCCCCGATTATTTACAAGTGTCAAGAGGAAGACGAATCTCCTTTAGCTCCAGAATCTCAAGCGTGGATATTACAGCCCTATGAGAACGAGTATCTAGCTCAGATGATTGGGTCCAAGGAAGAAACCACCCTTGAAGAAATTCCTATTGTGAGGTAATTTGCTGAAGTGTTTCCCGAGGAACTGCCTGGTCTTCCTCCTAGAAGAGATGTTGAGTTCTCAATTAAACATATACCTAGGGAGTTACCAATACCCAAGACTCCATATAGAATGGCTGTTGTTGAGCTTAAAGAGCAGAATAAACAACTACATGAGAATCCGGATAAAGGGTTTATACTCCCCCGTGCTTCACTATGGGGTGCACCAGTCCTCTTCGTCAAGAGGAAGGATGGGTCAATGCAGCTTTGCATCAATTATCGTGAACTTAACAAAATCATGATAAAGAACAAGTATCCTCTTCCAAAGATCTATGACTTTTTTGATCAGCTGCGTGGAGCACAATACTTCTCCAAGGTGGACTTGCGGTCAGGATATTATCAAGTAAGGGTGAAGAAGGAAGATATCCCCAAGATAGCTTTTCGCACAAGATACGGGCACTATGAATTCATAGTAATTCCTTTCGGACTCACCAATGCTCTAACAATATTCATGGAGTTAATGAATAGTGTCTTTAGAGATTACCTCGACAAATTTGTTTTAGTCTTTATAGATGATAATATAATATACTCCAAAACCAAGGAGGATCATGAGGAGCATTTAAGAACTATACTATAGACTTTGCGCAAGGATAATCTTTATGAAAAGTATAGAAAGTGTGAGTTCTGGTTGAAGGAGGTCTCATTTTTGGGCTATATCATCACAAGCAATGGGATATCTGTGGACCCCTCCAAAACAAAGGCAATTGAGGGACGGATGAGGCCAACATCGGTAACGGATATCCGTAGCTTCTTGGGGTTAACTAGATATTATCAACGATTTGTGAGGAATTTATCACGATTTTCCAACCCTCATACCAAGCTAACTCAAAAGGGAGTAAATTTTGTTTGGAGTGATGAATGTGACGAAAGCTTCAAGTAGTTGAGAAGGATGTTTATCACTACACCCGTGCTCACTTTACCCACATGTGGGGAAATTTTTGTGGCATTCAGTGATGCTTCAAAGAAGGGATTAGGCTGTGTACTGATTCAGAATGATAAAGTGATATCCTATTCCTCAAGGCAATTGAAAATCCATGAGAGAAACTATCCAACGCATGATCTGGAGTTGGTGGCTATGATCTTTGCCTTGAAAATCTGGTGGCATTATCTCTATGGAGAGAAATGTGAGATGTATGCTGACCACAAGAGTCTTAAATATAAATACCCAGAGAAAGTACTTAACATGCACCAGAGAAGATGGATAGAGATCATCAAGGATTATGACTATTCCATACATTACCACCCTGGGGAAGCCAACAAGGTGGCAGATGCCCTAAGTAAAAAGGACCCATAAATTCTATCAATGTTGAGAATTGAGAAGGATCCAATCTTCTTAGACTTAATGAAGATGGACATGGGAATCATAGAGAAGGAAATATCATCAATACTTTTGCAAATGATTGATCAACCGTCTCTTTTGGAAAGGTTACAGGATGCTCAAATGGATGATGTGTGAATTCAAGAAAAAGTTGAAGCTATCAAAAAAGGGAAATCCTCAGAGTTTAATTTAAATGAAGAAGGAATTGTGCAGTTTGGGAAAAGACTATGTGTCCCATCAAGTCCAGAGCTGAAGAAGGAACTTTTGGATGATGCACATAGTTCAAATTTCTTTATTCACCCAGGGAACAGAAAGATGTATCAAGATATCTGAGAAAACTTTTGGTGGGATACTATGAAGAAGGAGATCGCTGAATATACATCAATGTTCCTAGTGTGTCAGCAAGTGAAGGCAGAGAGGCAGAAATCTAAGGGGATGATGCAACCATTGCCCATACTAGAAAGGAAATGGGAGAACATCACCATGGACTTTGTCACCGGACTTCCAAGGACATCCAAAGGATACAATGCAATCTGGGTTGTTGTGGATTGTCTTACAAAGACTACACACTTCATTACAATTCAGGAGGATTTCTCTTTGGATCAACTGGAACGAATATATATCAGGGAAGTGGTAAGGCTGCATGGAGTGCCAATGTCTATTGTTTCTGACCGAGATCCACGATTCACCATTATGTTTTGGAAGAGTCTTCAACATGCTATGAATACTGAACTGAACTTTAGTATGGTCTATCATCCTCAAACCGATGGCCAATCCGAGAAGACTATCCAAACAATTGAGGATATGTTGAGATCATGCTCAATGGACTTTAAAGGAGGGTGGGATCAACATCTTCCTCTGGTTGAGTTCTATTATAACAATAGTTTACAATCGAGCATCCAAATGGAACCATATGAAGCCCTATATGGGAAAAGGTGCAGAACACCGGCATGTTGGGATGAGGTCGGTGAACGTAGGCTGCATGGACCAGAAATGGTAGAGGAAATGGTGGAGAAGGTGAAAACCATTCAGTAGCATATCAAGGCATCACAGAGTCGATAGAAGAGTTATGCAGATAGTCGTCGATGAGTCCTTGAGTTTAAAGTTGGAGACATGGTGTTTCTAGGTATATCTCTATGGAAGAAGGTAATGATGTTTGGAAAGAAATTGAAGTTAAGTCCAAGGTACATCGGCCCCTTCGAGATTCTTGACCGTGTCGGGGCTGTGGCCTATCGACTAGAAGTTCCACCTACAATGGCAAAATTACATGATGTCTTCCATGTATCTTTCCTAAGAAAGTACATACCGGACCCTTCACATGTACTCTCTTATGAGGTGGTACAATTGGAAGATGATCTTTCTTATGAGGAGAAACCAGTGAAGATATTAGATCATAGAGAAAAATTTTTACGAAATAATATAATGACCCTCGTCAAGGTGTTATGGAGAAACCAAATGTTTGAAGAAGCGACTTGGGAGTCGGAGGATATGATGAAGCTGAGTTACCCACATTTGTTTTAGTGTGGGAAAAGGAAAATTTTGAGGGTGAAATTTCTTAAGGGGGAATAATGTAACGACCCCACGTTTCATTAATGGAAAATCCCTCTTGATCTTATTATATGTCTCTTTTTATAAAATGTTTTCATAAAATGTCAACTTCTTTGGTTTTATATTAAGAATTTTGACCGTTGCTAATATAGCCATCGAACAGTAATCAAATGATCAGTATAAATATAGGACTTTAACAAATCTGATTTACATAGAAGGAAGCGATTGCCTAATCCAGTAGAATTGCACCATACAAAGCTCATTTGTCAGACCTCGGAATAGAGGTTGCGTCTTTGGGTTTCGCCCATGACCAAGCCCATGTTGAGCTTCATCATGTCAAGCTCAAACGTTACTGTCTACAGGAAAAGTGGAAGTTGATTGAAATTACCACTCGAGTGATGTTATCCGAGCCACCCCAAGATTCTATCACCATCGCACACCTTACCCTTAGGTCTTATGCAGCTGATTTAAGGGGTTATGTAACAAATAAGTAGTACTATGTTCATGTACATTATTTTTTTATATAATAATGAATATAATTTCTAGTCATTTTTGATACATTGAAAATAGTTTTTAAATGTACAAATGGTGTTTTTATTTATTATTTTACTAAGAAATCTATTTTATTAAATTAATGGATTTTTGAATTAAATAATATTTTAATAAAATAATAATATTATTATTAAATTAATTTTTATTAAATATAAATTATCTTAGAAATTTATGAATGCAATTAAATTTTTTATTAATATTTGAAAGCCATTTCTGTCAAAACCTGTGAATTTTCGATAAATGTCGGTTTTTATTTTAAAAGGGAATATTCACGTATTTAGAAAATTAATTAGATAAAATAAATGTTATTTCTAGAATCACGACGTCGAAATTATCCAACGGTGAATTTTTCATAATTTTCAGAGACAATCAAATTTTTGGGAATAAATAAAATACCGTTTAAATATATAATGTGTTTGATGACATCACAATGACCCAATAGTGATGTAATAAAATACTATGATCTTTATTTTCGGCCAATATATGTTTTAACATTAAAATAATCTGATTTT
The DNA here is from genome assembly GCA_963277665.1 of Viscum album. Lineage (NCBI taxonomy): Eukaryota > Viridiplantae > Streptophyta > Magnoliopsida > Santalales > Viscaceae > Viscum > Viscum album. The sequence goes on along the minus strand of OY728132.1, from coordinate 560,069,286 downwards.
GGGTTTGTTTTACTTACTTTTCAAAGCATTAATGGACCCATCAAGACTTATTCAACACCTTGCCTTTTTAAATTAATTTCCATGGGAGTGTGACTCACCTCCACATAAGCAACCCAAATATTTTAAGATGTTCGGACTTTGGTATTATAAATTGTTTTACTCTTCCCTTTTACAAAAACCATGGGCAAAAAACATGGGATGGATTGTGGATTGGATTAATTTAATGCAAGGGGACCCAAACCTAAATAATAAAGAATTCTCTCACCTTTCCCATATAATCCCACCCAAGATCCCACTTCCTCCTCAATCAAAACCTTTAGAGTTCGTACAACTTCTTCCCTACTCTCTCTAGAATCCTACCAAGGTGCCCCAAGCTCCCAATAAGCCTCTCACAAGCCACTCTCTATCCTTTAGAAGCACACTTCCAAGTAAGGATATTTCCATCCTTTCTCATTTTTGTCCAATTTTATTTAAGTTGTTTTGCAGTTTAATTTCAATTATGAATGTTGGGGTACAGTTTCTCACCTCCCTCATACTGCCCTATTTATGTTTTAATTATGGGAGACCCCTTTATCTCTCATTAAATGCCTCCCATGTACACCCGTTACTATGCCGAAATTCTGAAAGGACCTTCTCTCTCTTCTTTTACATTCATGAAATATTTTTGTATCATGAGTCTAATTTCCATTAAAATTGTTGATTCATGTATCTATATGACCTCCTTACTTTCCATTACATTTAAATATGATGAGGAACCACTTTCTCTCATCAACCATTTTTATGAATTCTTATGTCACGCCGTTACGCTGCCGAAATCGCACTGATTTTCTAAGCCAATGTCATCGTGTAGTGAATACCATGCCCATTTCACCATCAAGGGTATTCACCTTTATGCACATTTACTTATTGATTTTAATTTATCATGAATTAATTCCACATTCCTTTATCATGGAATAAATGATTATGTTTTATGAATCCATGTTTTATGATCCATGTGGCACACTTATGCATGAAATGAAATGTTTATGAAGGGTTCACCCTTATAGCACTCCAATGCATTGGGTAAAGTATAGTATCAGGATACTTCATGTGGAACGAGTGTTGACTCATGCTAATTCAAGTGAAAAAGGGGTTTACTCCTGCTTTATGTGAAATGTGGATTTACTCATGATCCATTTGCAATGAGCATTGGATCATGCTAATTCCATGTTAAATGTTGTTGCCACATTTCCATGTTATGATTATCATGATTTATCATGCCTTTATGTTCATGTTTTTCTTATGCTCTATTGATATTCCTATTATCTAAGATGTATTTTACTACTCATGTTATTCCATGTGTACTCCATTACCAGGAATTATATCTCACCCTTTTTTTATGCATGTCCTCAGGTTATCCCATGCAATGCTATGTACGAAGGAATGTAGTGGTCATGAAAAGGAAGTTTTCAATAAAGATGTTGTATTTCATGTTTTATGTTTTTATCTAATTATCCTAATCCCCAAAGACACTGAACCTCTCTATCTTTTTTGTTTTATCATTTGAAGTTTTATGTAATAAATCATGTTTAAGTTGTAATAAAAAGCAGGGTTGTTATTGCAAGGGTTCTATCATTATTTATAAATCATATGGGCATTAAAGGGGATATGAAAAAAATATCCAAACAACCAAAATTTTATAATAAGGGTATAACATAATAAATATACATGAATAAAGAGGAGAATATGGGGATCACATACCTTGAGTGTATGCCACTTAATTTTTGGGGGATTTTCTATGGAGAATAGGGGAACATTGTTAGGACTATATAAATGGTTGAGAATAGTAAATAATTTATCCATGTATTTTGAGTGATGTGAAATGGTATCTTAGGTGGGTTTATATATGAAAATAGGGTGTATTTAATTTTTTCCCCAACAATTTTTTTGGACTTTATATAATAAAATAAACAATTCCACAAACCATAATCTGTTTTTTCACATGGTTTCATCCAAATAATGGTTATTTTAATTATTTTCTCTATAAATGGGATTGGAATATCAAAATAATACATTTAATGATGTCTATGTGTGTCATGATGTCAAAAAAATGTTTTTAAAACCTTAAAATATATTATTTCTTTTAGAGGATTCATAAAATATTTATATATTTAATAATATAAACATAAAATCATTTTATTTTATGTTTAAATAAAGGTTTTGACATTGATACCATTTCTAGTATTTATTAGATCTCTCTGGGTCACTATGATGTCATAATACACACCATATGTGTTTATATTATTTACTTTTTACCCAAAAATTATTTAGTATCAGGAAATTATAAAAAATTCATTGTTATATAATTTTGGAATAGTAAAACTAACAAAATATTCATTTTTTAAAAATAATTTTTTAAAATTATTAATTTTCACCTTTAAAATAATAATCTACTTTATTGAAAAATTATGGTACATTGGACAAGAATAGTTTTAGATCACTTATGAATATTAAATATGACTACTTGGAAATTTTAAAACCATTTATGTAAAAAAAATTATTTAAAACTAATATTTTATTAGAATATTACTTATTTAAAAATACATTAATTAATCAAAATAATTGTCTTTATTGAAATTGAATACTAATTTAATATATAATTTCACTTTTATCATATAAAATATGAATATCTCTTTTAATGTAATGATAAAGAAAAAAATGTGATAAATATTTTATTAAAATAAAAAACATTAATTCGTATTATTATGGTCATGATACATATAACATTAATACACCAAAACATTTTCTAAGGGTATGGTGCATGTTGAAGATACTTTCTTTTGGTGGTTTAGAATACATTGTTTGGGTCCTGATCTCGATGAGCATGATCTTCTCTATTAAATGGCTTCACTCATGCTTATATTATTAGATATCTATTTGAGATTTGAAAAGGGTAATGTTAAAGGATATTATCTTGCAAAGAATCATTGATAAATAAAATTCATTGTCTAAAATCCTATTTGTTGTGGCCATCACTTTCTTTGTTTTTGTCATTTGTTTTTCTTAAGAATATATATGTATACTAATCATATGATCAATGTTGAATGGATACATTTTCAACTATAATGATACATAACAACCTTTTAGGACATAATGGATATAATAGAATAAAATAAGTGAATGTGTTTTCTATATCTGTTATATATATTAATGTATTTAATTAAATTATAATTTAATTTTTCCTTATATAATAATGGGTCATTTCAAACTTACCCCATTTAAGAATTTTTCCTCCAAGTTTTTTTATTTCCCACACTAAAACAGATGAGGGATATTTTTTTAAACACTTCCTTCAGTTCTATGGTCTCATGTTCAACAGTTTCATTTCTCTATCTCACATTGACCAGGTGCATTGTATTATCTATTTGAACATTTTCTATATGATCAATTTTTTTTACCTAATTCTCTATGTAATATTGATAATAGTAATGATTAGGTAATATTGATTATGGTGTTATGTGAATCCTCACCACTTTTTTAAAGTATATCCTTTCAATTTTATCAAGTGAGAAATCATCAAGAATTGTAATAAACTAGTCATTATTTTGAAGATGGTCCACTAAAACACATATAGTATTATTTCCTATTGATGTCTTTAGAAGAATAGTGATAAAGTCAATGGTGATGTTTTCCTACTTCAATGTAGATATGGGTAATGGTTGCATCATCCACTTGGATTTTTTTCCTTTTAGATTCCACTTGATGACATATGAGATATATTGATGTATATTCCATGATCTCTTTCTACATATTTGTCTACCAATAGAGTTCTTGTAGATTATGACACATCTTTGTGATTTCAGGATGGTAGTATAAACATTATCTATGTGAATCATCCAACAGATTCTTCTTTAACTTAGTAGTTTAGGTTGCACATAGTCTTGAACCAAATGTTACATCTCATTCATCATAAATATTTCACTCCAAATATTTCAATGTTCTTATAGTTTCCAAATTATTATGAATTCCCACATCATCTCTTTGAGTATCATTTCTCTTCTATATAAGTTTGGGTTGAGAAATATCCTGTGAAATGATTAATTATGTTCCTCCCTTTATGATTCCCATATCCATTCATTTTATTTATTATAAGATTGAATCCTTTACAATCATCATTATAGATATAATTGATAGAACCTTCCTACTTTGAGGAAATTCCACATTATTTTATTATCTATGTTGTTAGTGAATTGATCATTCATTGTCCATGATATACTCTAACCATTAACACTGACTCATATTCATCACATTTTTAGTGATTATATACTTGATGATGTTGTGATCCTCATATATATTACACTTCTCCCCAAAGAGATAATTTTTTCATATTATTAACTCAATTATCACTATAGTAAACTGTATTTCATGGGTTGGGTATTTTTTTAGAATATTAAATTTCCTTAGTAATAATCTCCCACTTTTTCAATCTTCATTAAAACACATCCCAAGACCTATATCAAATCATTGATAAATTCTATGAAATGTTATCCAATTGTGGGCTGTGTTTGTACATTTGAAAAGATAAGACTCTATTCAACTTATTGTATCTTTATTATATTCATTATACCAAGAAAACATCACTCCCTTCATTGTTATCTTGGTTATAGGTTTTCAAAATCATGGTAAATTTCTCACAAATCGATGATAATACCCATCTAATTTGAGAAAGTACAAATATATGTCACATATATTGGCCTCATCCATCCTTCAATAAACTCCATCTTCTAAGGGACTATAGAATCCCATTTCTCTAGATAATATTCCCTTTTATTGAGACATACTTCAACAAGAACACACTTTTGATGAACATTTCAAAAATAATCACCGTTCTTAAGGTATTTATCATAATAATTTGATTCTCTTCAATATGATCCATTATTTTGGAGTATATTAGAATATTATCTATAAATAAAAACATTTATTTGTTTAGGTAGTCTCTAATGACTTTATTCATCATTTCGATGATGATTTATGGATCATTATTGACTCTATATGGAATTACTATGAACACATAGTGCTCATACCATGTATGGAAAGCATTCTTAGGGATGTATTCCTCCTAAAAACTTACATAAAAATATCTAGAATAAATAACCTCAAGGGAGAAGTGTTTTCTTCAACATATCTATTCAGTAATGTCTTCAATTCATGTTATAAATTATTTTTTATTTTTTATCATTTAGTTTATCCAACGATAATTGGTGAAAATGAACACGGACTCATCCTTCTTCTTGACGAAGTAGACCAGTGCACCGCATGGTGAAACACTTGGGAATATGAACCCTTTATCTAGATTCCCAGGTTGATTTTTCTTCATCTCCCCATGTATTACAACATGCAATCTATATAGATTATTAGAAAATGGAAACACCAAAGGTATAAGCTCGATTTAAAATTAATAATATCAACTAGGTGGAAGGCCAATCAATTCTTTAGGAAACAAATCAATGCATTCAACCAAAATGGGAACATCTTCAAGGAAGATCAATTATAAATAATCAATAATGTTATATCAATTTACATTCTCATAGGGAAATTATATCCATCCCCGAGTGGTTGGTGCTAAAGATGATTCATTCATCCCCTAGAATATTTACTGAATCATAGTATAATTCATTCTATACAATGTGATTTCCTTCTAATGGAAATTTATATTGTCTGTATAAAATTTAAGAAAATCCATTCCCATAATTGCATCATCTCTAATTAAATGAATACCAGAAGGTTTTTTTGGATGTTAATACAAACAATTTTTATATGGAGGGATTTATATGCTTGGGATACTATAATTTCTCCATTTCAATTATCTATAACATATCTAATTCTAGGAATTGTGGTGGTGTGTGACTAGTTACACTAAACTTGTGAAATATAAATGAATGTATAGAACTAGAATAAAAAACCATGTTCTATATTATTAAATGAATAATTATTATAAATATCACCACTTCAATGTAGGGATACTCCCCAATAGTTTTTATTTTATAATCTCACCCTTGCTACCAAGGTAGTTTTTGGTTATCCTTGAAATCCCTTGGATTAGTACATTGGTTTTTAAAGTGTCTATTTTCAATATATTATAATAAATTAACAATTCCCTATTTTTTATGGTAGAATTACTTTCCACCATCACTTTAGTGTGGTACTCCTTTCAGCAATATCATAATAGGAACCCATACTACAAATAACTAAAATATTTCCTCATACCCTCTTAAGAAATTTTCATGATACTTATTTCATCACTTTTGACATTTGGGGTGTTGAATTTTGTTACATAATTAGATCAATCCATCAGACCTGTATAATTAAACTCCAATTGCCTCATATTTTTCCCATCATAACCTTGTGATATTCTGATCACCAATTTTTATTTTAGGGAACATCAGATAACTTTCTCATATATAACAAATTTCCAAATCGCTGGGGATGTTCATATAATGGTTTTATCCCCCAAAACAATAGTCCAACTTTTAATTAGGGGGTAAAAAAAGTTGGATTCATGTCATCCAAGTCTTTGGAAATCATCTAAATCTAGGATTATATTCAAAACCTCATTTATCTAAGAGAGTATCATTATAACATTCATTTTTCATACTCCAATAGGGTTGGGAATCTGTTTCAAGTTATCCTAAAATAGATCTTAACATAATTTTTACCTTATTCCTCCTATTTAGTCCCATTGTATTAAATAAAGGAAATATTCTAGAGGATGTGCTTACAATGTTGAACACATAAACAAGAATTCAATGATGTAATGACCCGCATTTTGAACCGGGTTAAAAAGTATGGGAAATTAATCTTTTTCAACTACTGAACCGGTCATTTTCAGAATCGGGATTTAGAACGAGCTTCTAAAGGCTTAAACCCTTCTTTTTAATGTTTTTGGACATGGGAGAATTCCCGTTATGTTTCTCGGGTGGCCCGAGGGGTTTTGGAATCGCAGGACCATTGTTTTTAATGTACTGTAGAGGGCGCACAGTTGGCGCCCGGTTTGGAAAGTCGTGCGGCCCAAACCACGCGACATTATTAAGGTAGGTAGTAGCATGTTCAAGGGTGGTGCACGGTTTCCCCAAACCGTGCGCCTAGCCCATGCGAGAGATCTCTTGGAGGAAGAAGACTCTGCACGTTTTGCACACGGTTTGGAAAACCGTGCGGGCCAAACGGTGCGCTCGGATGTGTTTTAGGTTTTTTATTAAAATTTAAAAAAATAAAATAAAATAAAATAAAAACCTAAAATCTAGTAACAATCCCTCACCCCTCTCTCGACAGAACACCACGGCTCACCAACCTCCTCTCCCCTTAGCAGCGCGTGCGACCCCCCTCCACGTCGCCTCCTCCTTCCTCCGATTTCTCTCGGGTTTTGGCGATTTCTTCCTCCAAATCTATGTGGTAAGTCTCTCCCTCCCTTCCTCCTCTCTTATTGGCCATTTTTAGGGTTTCTATTGCCATATTTTTTGTTCGGCTGAATCTCCATAGATTTAGTGTTTGCTTTATTTTGGTTTCTTTATTGTTCCAGCTACTCTAGGGTTATCCGAAAGGTCCCTCGGGACCTCGTGGGTGTGCGCATGGTCTCTGTCGGCGAAGATGATGTGGGTTGCAGTCATTTCGGTCTTCCGGTTTGATTCCAAGGTATGGTTTTTACCCGTTTTTGGTTTTCATGACTTCCAATTAGTGTATTAGGTTGTTTTAGAGGTTCCTGGTTTGTTTTCCGTAGTGCGTTGGACCTTTGAAGTTGGTTTCGGGTTGCCGGAGCTTAGGCGACTGTTTGGAGACATTAGACAGGGATAGGAAGAAACTGGAATTTGGTAAAATTCTTTGTCTGGGATTGGTCACCCCACACATAGGGAAAATCCAAATTGCCTTGAATGCAATTATTATGTTAATGATTTTGACTATTACGGTTGATTTGATTTCACCGTTGGGTGACGCACATGACTTATGCTGATATTGTTGAGGCAATTGTGGGTTCTATTTCTGTTGCAACCCGATGAGAGTAGGGTATTTCATCTCATGCATCATATAAGAACCTAGTATGAAATTTCATACCATGCATTATGCCAGGCCATCTAGGATGCATTAGTTGATGCCTGATGTTGTGATAGGTACTGTGGTAGTTATTCTATGCTTCTGTGATATAGCATGTTTTTGTGTTACATCTCCGATAACATGCTAAAATCATTTAAAATGAAATTGGTTAATTTTTATAAATTAAATGATAGCGGTTACGATGGGAGCCAATTTTCTGTTGTAAGGTCTATGGGTGCCTTATAGCTGGGAAAGGGTGACGAGTGTAATCGGATTTCCGAAAAAGGGCTGCTAAAGTTTTAATTGTAAAATTGAAATTCAGTTTGAATGAATGGAGCCAAATACAAAATTTTAAAGTGTATGGGCACTTTACGGATTTGTAGGTGGCCACCCGTATGACTGGATGATTATTTGGAGCATGTTTACTTTTCGAATGTGATTTTTTTCATCTATGGGGAAACGAAAACCCATAAGGATTGTTATGGTAGGATGCTAGTGTGATGTTTTTATGTGTAAAGGCTGTTTGATATTGATATGAAATGTTTTGGATTTTTGGGACCCTCGTAGGTCGCCTGAATTGTTTAAAAGGAATTTATTATGATAAATTTCCGGAATAAGACAGGATGTCTGATAAAGGTTTAATGATTAAAAGGGATTTTGTTGAAACTTTTCTATTTTTCTTTGAGCTGTTTGATAAAATGATCAAGTGTCTAGTGAATTTTTGTTTGGAAAATGTTACTTTATGCGTTGAATTTAATCTTTTAATGTGATTATATGATAACTGTGAATGAATATAAAGGGCTTGGAAAAAGTAACCTGTAGTGGTGTCCTCTATTGAGACCCCATGTGTGGGTAGGTTAAGCTTTTCTTGTGAGTGCCTTGGAACGGAACCTTACGCGTTTTTCGTAGGCTGTTTTCTTTTAGCAATGACATTAAATTTTAGGTGTTGAGCTTGCTGACTTGCCTTGGGCGGGACCTAGTGCTTGGGTCGACACTTTTTTTTCATGAGGGGCTAGCCCGTGATAGGTAACGCCCTTAGAGCTTATTTGCTTGGCTTGTTCGGTGAGATTTCGGATGTTTGGTACTTTTCAGGTACCATTGTCCCGTGTAGGACTTCCAGTTATAATGACACCCTTGTTCGGATGGTTGGTCATGCTTTTTTTTTATTTTGGTAAGGGATTTAGCATCAGGTAATGCCCCGTATCAGTTTGTTAGACGTGCCTCGGGCATGGTCGGTCACCTTGTTAGTCGTTTGACCCTTTCTTTTTCACAATAATGGATGACTTGACATGTCATCATCCAAGAGAATGGTCGTATGGGGAAATACAAAGTTTTTTTGTATCTCTTTCACTGTTGTGTATGGTCTTGGGTCATCTCTGTTGTAGTGTGACCTGAGCGTTTGAGAATCAAGTTGTCCCAATGCTCGGGATGATTTTCAGAAGACTTCGGTGGTTGACAAACCTGTCTTGTTGCTTTGGAATCCTTGTATGTTTTTACGTGGTGATCGTGGCTCGGAGGAGTGACGCACATCCGTTCAATTAATTATGAACAAGTCCACTTATGAGCATCTTGTCTTTCTCCTTTCGATGATGCCAACTCTTCTAAGGTGGGAAGCATCATGCCAGTTGAGTAAAGTGTGTCCTTCCAAGTAGAAGGAACATGCCAAGAAGGACCATCTTGGGAAATGGTCAGGTTTTATTCAAATTGTTTTGGGTTTGGTGGTAAGGATGATCGACGAATGCCTCATGTGAGAATAGGCATTGTGATCAGTTGAAAAATTGATGCGTCGGTGGGTGGAGCCGAGTTTCTTCTTTAGAGTCGACCAGGGGTGGTTCGACTGATCTCCTTTCCATTATTTGGGTATAAATAACTGGAATCCATTTTCAATCCTCTTAGTGTACTCTACACCGCGACGATCATGTCTCCTAACTTGTCCTCATCCTGGATGCACTAAGAGAGCGTCGGTCTTATCCATGGTAATGCTTTAAAGTCGTTGGACTTGTTTGGGTGGTTCTCTTTCATCACTGCATGTAGGATGCATGGTTCCTTGTGTGTTTTGATCTTTGAAACATCACCAGGAGTTGGGTATGAACATCAGTGAACGTCCTCATGGTGAATAAGGGATGCCTTGGGAGAAGGCATCGTTGCTCAGGTTGTAAAATGCCGACCATCTAAGCCATTCATCTTCTTGAATAGTCATCCGTAGTGGATTGACACTTTTCGACTTGGTTTTAGTTGTTGATGCGGAAATCAACTGTTTGACCATTTCAAAATCACTCTAGGTGTGTCGTTGGAATGCCCCGGGCGTGCTTTTGAAAGACAGTTCAAAAGGAGGTGAAGCTGTGGTTTGAGTCTTGGCTGTTTAACCTAAAAAACCTATGGTGGGAAGTATCGTTGTTTGGTTGCTTGATGAGACGACGATGTGATCGTTTATCTTGTGTAATGTGCTCGGGTAAGAGCTTTCATGTTGGTTCGGTGGGAAAACGAGCGTTGGCTCAGGTGTTGACGTCTTAAGTGCAGTGTGCTTAAGTGGATTTCTATTGGTGCATGGGATGTTCGGAAACGTAACACGATCTTTTGAATGAGCTTCATGACCCTTTTAGGTCATGTTAGGTGTGTGTTGTTCTTTATGGCTTCTTGGGGATGAGAAGTTCTAAGTTGGGAAGGTTGTAATGACCCGCATTTTGAACAGGGATAAAAAGTAGGAGAAATTACACTTTTTCAACTACTGAACCGGTCATTTTCAGAATCGGGCTTCAGAACGAGGTTTTGAAGGTTTGAACCATTATTTTTAATGTTTTTGGACAGGGGAGAATACCCGTTATGTTTCTTGGGTGGCCTAAGGGGTTTCAGAAGCGTCGGAACCTTGATTTTAAAGTGCTGTAGAGGGTGCACGGTTGGCGCACGGTTTGGAAAACCATGTGGCCTTATTATTGAGGCAGTGGCGTGTGCACGGGCTGTGCACAATTTCCCTAAACTTTTCACCTAGTTCGTGCGAGAGATCTCTTGGAGGAAGAAGACTCTACATGGTTTGCACACAGTTTGGAAAACCGTGTGGGTCAAACCGTGCATTCGGATGTGTTTTAGGTTTTTGATTAAAATTAAAAGAAATGAAAATAAAATAAAATAAAAACCTAAAATCTAATAACTCTCCCTCACCCCTCTCCCGACAGAACACCACGGCACACCCCCCTCCTCTTCCCTTAGCCGCGCGCGCGACCCCCCTCCACGGCGCCTCATCCTTCATCCGATTTCTCACGGTTTTTGGCGATTTCATCCTCTAAATCTCTGTGGTAAGTCTCTCTCTCCCTTAATCATCTCTTCTTGTCCGTTTTTAGGGCTTTTCTTGCCCTATTTTTGGTTCGACAGAGTCTCCCTAGGTTTAGGGTATTCTTGATTTCGGTTTCTTTCTTGTTCTGGCTGCCCTAGGGTTATGTGAAAGGTCCCTCAAGACCTTGTGGGTGCACGCATGGTGTCCGCCGCTGAAGGCAAAGCGGGTTGTTGTCATTTCGGTCTGAAGACTTGATTCCATGGTAAGGGTTTTACCCATTTTTGGTTTGTGTGACTTCCAATTAGTGTCTTAGGTTGTTTTAGAGGTTCCTGGTTTGTTTTCCGTAGTGCGTTGGACCTTTGGAGTTGGATTCGGGTTGCCAGAGCTTAGGCGACTCGCCTGCGTAGGAATAGGTACGTATTTATATGTACGTGGGTTCCCCCGATATTTATATATTCATCCATGGCAGCGAATATACACGTATGGGGCAAGTTTTCCCCATTTCATATATAAAAAGTGCATGCGTAGGTGAGGGGAGACATGTATATGTGTATAAGAATATGTGTAAGGATCCTCTTGTGCACGCCCATGGCCATGCGTTGAGTGTGCATAGAGGCTAGGTGTCCTTATACATATGTGAAATCACATATTCCTCGTGGGGGAGCGGCATCGATAGCTTTAGTTAGAAAGCGCCAAGAGCTGTTGTGGATGGATGGATCCACCTTGAGGTACGGTCCCTCTCCTTTCCCATTAATTTAATGTGAAGATTTTAAAGAGTTTAATACTACTTTGTTTTAGTATTTTAATTATTCAAGTTAGTCTTGAATAAATGCTTCTGTGAAAACAGTGTAAATTGCAGGAATAAGATAAAATGGTTTCTTGGTCACTAAACTAATGATGTAATAATAAAACCCCTCAATCAGAGGTGCGTTGTCTTCAAGATGAACCTAGGAAGCATATTCTTATACTTTCCTGCATGATTCTTGTTATGATTTGGTGGTAATTGATGAGTTGGTTAAACTTTAATGAAATGGATTAGGGTGGTAAGACCATGCCTTAGGATAATGGAATAAGCACGACTTATGTTAATGGAATTGGTCTAGTGAGTGGGACTTACCTAGGAGTAGTCTTTAGCACCTCTTAATGCTTTGTAAATCCTTATATGTATTTAAATGAAAATGAAAGGTATAATGAATGAATTGGGGGTTATCCAATACTATACATGAGCGGGTTGTCTCGTGTACCTTATAACAATATGATGAATATGAAAAATGATGTGATTTTGTGATATTGTGAGATGGAAATACCAAGTTTTATTTATATGAATGTTACAAGAAGTGTATTCCTTACAATCCATGCTAATTAAATGATTATGTTTTCGCCCAAGGATAGACTGTGAGAGCTCCCCTTTGATACGACTTCGGGCTAGGGGTAGACCGTGAGAGCTCCCCTAATTAAATGATATAGCTTCGGTCCAGGGGTAGACAGTGAGAGCTCCCCTTTGACATGGATTCAGGCTAAGGGAAGACCGTGAGAGATCCCCTAATTAAATGATATAGCTTCAGTCCAGGGGTAGACCATGAGAGCTCCCCATTGACACGGCTTCGGGTTGGGGATAGACCATGAGAGCTTCCCCAAGGTTGGGCTAGGAGTAGGATCGAGAGCACTGCTCCTGGGTTAAGGATGTCTGTGAGTTCTGTCCCGGTCCTACCCAACATATTATATATATATATATATATATGGTGACATGATCGGGTTACTTTACCGGCAACGAGCCGAATCTATTATAGCCATCAGGTTTCCTCTGGGGAAACCGAGATGGGTGTTGTTGTTCTTTATTGTTCTGTTTATCGAATCCTGTTATACTTGCTTACAGCTATAATTACTGCTACATTGTCTAGATTGGGTTAGACACCGCTGCTGCCGGCCTACTGAGATTTATATATAACACCCAACTCAGGCCGTCATTGCACTGGGGTACCCTAGTAGACCTTCTTGTTTGCAGGACCTAGGTTGGTTGCTGCGTTGTTTGTACCTGAGGTGTCAAGAGCAAAGGACTAAGCGGGAGCTTGGGATTCTCAGGAGATCGCCCGTCGGGCTTTGCTGTCTTTTCTTCATTTCTTTTTTATTCTATTGAAAGCTTTCTATTTTGTTTACTGCTTTCCTTATCTGTATCATCATCCCAGTATTATGACAAGTGGTGTTTGCCACCTTTTATATAAATGATCACTATTTGAATTCCACTGTTGTCTGTTCATTGTTTAACTTTTACTGCTTCCATTATTAAATGTCGTTTACTCTGAGACACCACTGTGAAACTCTGATAAGAGGGTATAGTCTCCCCACTATCACCTCCCGAGACCCTCACTTCTAGTCAGCAGCCTCTGGCGTACTGGGAGATGCGCTTGAGGCCATGTGGCGACCGGTCCGGCCACCGGTTCGATGGTGAGCCGGGCCAGGACGTTACAAATGACATTAAAATGATATCTTATAAATGACATTTATTTCATAACTTGGGTACTTATCGGAATCAATATATGTTTTAGAAGATCTATTTATAAACATATAATCATGCTGGAATTGTTTTTGTTTCCTAAATAATTGTTCTAGTGGGGTTATGAATTTAGAAATGCATATCCCACAAAATAAAGATATTTAGTGGCAATTACAAGATTGATAATCATAAATATGAACTAAGGGGTCTGATTAGTGTATGATATCATAAATCATTCATGGAAAATGTTGGAAAAAATTAAAATATGCATCATAAACATTGGTGAAGTCTAATTTCTATTGAATTAAAATTAAAAATGTCCTTTGAATAATTTTGTTCACACTATAATCTATTGAATTCTGTCTAACGATTCTAAAACATTACACATTCTATCATAGCACTATATAATTTTATGAAATCCATTCTTGTTTATTTCATTATCATTCTTAAGTGGGCCAGATAGATCATAAAATATTGAATAATATTTTTACCAAATGTTTTCTAAAAAAATTATTTTGTAATAAATACACGTCTTTCCACAATAAAATAAGTATATTTACATAAAGGTGAAATCCATTGATAGGAATTGATTATGGGTATTCACTACACATTTGTTTGGAATGAAAAATCACTGTACAATTTATATTTCATATCATGAGAATATAAATGTTCATGGATGATATTAATGAGATTGGAAGGGTTATCTGATCCACTGCTAGAAAACCTCCCTATACCCACAGGTTTCAAAACTATGGTAGATGGATTAATGGGTTTAGACTGATACATATGGTTTCTATGAAGATCGTGGGTATAGATCTTATATTCTACCATACCCATGGTTTAAAAAACCCATTGGTAAATATCAGTACCCATATGTAAAGAAAAAATTGGTTTAGATTATCCTAATAAAGAACCTATACCAACAGTTCTCCAAACCATAGGTATAGGTAGCTTCCTGAATTTTGAAGTAGAAATAAAACCAAATCTTCCTCTAACTCATGAACATAAAAAAATATAAGTGAGAGTACACATTTAATGAAGTATAAATTTGGTATATTTTTTATTCATCCCACTTCTCGTTTTATTTTTACAACATATATAACAGTAAGACATACATATACATCCATACCACCAATCAATCCAAGTAATTAGAGAACTTCTAAAAGTATCCTTCCATCTATGTCAAAAATAGATGGGGTTAATTTATCCTCCAACAAGAAAACACTCAAACATGTTATCATTAGCATCATACTCATCCCCATCTGAACCATCGACAATTTTCTCATCACTAACAACATCGTATAGGGTAGCATCTACATCATCTAGGGAAGACACATCATCAATAACATCATCGCTTCCACCATCAGCTCAATTTACACTAAAAATATCATTACAATCACTCTTGGAATAATTTTTATAGTGAATTAATGAAGTATATAAAACTATGTTAGTAGGATCCTCTAATGGAACTACTTGATATATAACCAACATAGATTTCAGTATTTTTTTGGTGATCATATTACTTCTTTCATGCTAATATTTAGTACTTTTTCAATCCTAAAGAACTATTTTTGTGTCTCATATATTTATACATGATAGATTTTCATCTCGAGGGTATGGGATGCTTGAGAATATCATGATGAAGAGAAATACCTTGAGGGGATGATGTTTTTCCATAGTCACCATCAGACTCTCCATTGTTCTCTTCACATAATTCCTAACACAATTGATATTTTGGCCTGATGTTTTCTTTTAATTTATCATTGAGGGCCTCCGAGGAAGACTATTGGTCATTTAAAAAATATATTTAATTATGAATTTCATAAAAATATATTAAATATAAATAAAAAATACAATGTTTTCTATTTTTTGTGCATTTACTGCATGCCTGTCTTTTTTCTTCCAACTCAAGAAAAATACATTTTCTGAGGGTACAAGACATTTAATGCCCAATACATCTTCTTTAAAATGACATTTATTATTATAAAAATATTCAAAATATAAATAATTTATAATCTTGAATAATTTTGAATTAGAATAAATTTTCAATGAATCTAAAATTCATAAATATAACATGTCATAAACATTGATTGAAAATTCATATATAAAATCTATTCATAAACACATTAAAATTCTATATTCTCATTATGAACATTCAATAATCATGAATATGTATGATTTACATTAATTTCCTAATATTAACTCCATATTATTCACCATATACCCAATTTGGTTATAGGCCTAATGGCCATTTAGCCAATTAGCTAAATTTCACATTGGCCTCAAGGACTAATTGCCAATTGGCCTATAAGACTAATGGAAAATTTCACTCTTGGAATAATGTCCAATTGGTGTCTAATCCTAATGCTCATTAGCCACTAAACCTAATACATAATATTCCACAATTTTTAATTTCCAATTGGCCTATAAGCCGAATGGGGAATTTTCTTATTGGCTGAATAACTGATTGGCCATTATGACAATATGCCAATTAGCCATTGGGCCTGTATGATAATTGGTCATTATGTCTAGAGAAGAATTGTCCACATGGATATTAAGAATATTTTCCAATTACCAAATAGGACTCTATGCCTAATGGCTAGTTGGACACTACCAGAAATGGACAATTGGACTATGGTCTTAATGGACAATTTACCTCTATGCCTAATGGACAATTGGACTCAATGCCTAATGACCAATTGACCCCTATCCATATTAGATGTATGGCCTCTCGGACCAATATTAAAATAATTACTGATAATAAAAAAAAATTCATCATGAAATATTGGCTAATTTACAACATTAATCCGAATATAATTTCAATTTTGACAAATGTATATTGAATTTCTCAGGATCACACATTGTAGTGGGCTCCAATGTTTGTATAAATATCATTAAATATTTGTTTTTTGTTTTTTACCGATGAATCCTAAAAAACAAATTCAATTCACGTAATAAGAAATAAATTTTATAAGAAACCCATAAAATATTGGGATTACCATAAACTCATTCATTTTCGAATCTGGGATAATTATTTGATATTGGGTTTTCGGATAGTCAGGTAATATGAATACACCATCTATATTAGAAAAAATTAATCTCCTCCAACAAAAAAATAACTCATACATGCATGATTTCTCTAACTCCACAAGTTCCATTAACATTTTAACTTTTGAAGCTTCACTGTTAAGAAAGAAAAACCAAATCTACAACAAACATATAGGTTTATATAAATATAATAGTAATATAGATATGAATTTATAAAATTTACATACCTATATTTGGGTCCATGATTTGATATTGATGTCATTACCAAGATGTCTCCCTGAGAATAGTTCCACCGAAATCATATTGTGGTAGTTGGATAAAATGTCCATAAATCATCTACACATCATGGAATTTTTACATATCATATGATTTTATTCATTTTAATCCAACATTATCTTTATATGGAGACTCCTTGCCTCCAGTATACAAGTACACCCACAACGCCTACTAAAATATCTCACTAGATAAGATAAGATGGGGAAAAATAAGAATTATGTCATGGTACAAAGGGAAAAAAATTAAGTTATATAATTTGACACTAATTTAATAAGAAATCCTCATGGAGGATGCTCAATAGGCTGTAACAGATCCATGGTCTATCCAAGATTAGTAGCCTCTAAAAGAAATGACTATTCCAATGCATGCTCTGGATGATATTCATGCACAATGGTGGAAGCTGAAGGAATAGACACATTAGATTATAGAAGTATGGTATGATATAGAGGCATTGTAGACATGGAATAATCTGGGTAGAAGGTTTGGTAATACATAAAATGAAATGGATATGGTAAAGGTGGGAACATCAATGGAGCTATTGTAAACATGGTATGGGAAGATGGGGCTAAATGAGATGATGATGGACAGTTCAGTGAGAACATCCCTTGATGAGGGTAGACAAGGTATTAGAGTATGAGGATAAATGAGATTATGATGGAGGAATTGATGGGATAATAAATAGATGATCAATGGGAGAATTGAATGGTGTTATAGATGTGGTTTCCACTAGCGGGTTAGTGTGGGAATATGTATGATTTTTTCTTGGTCTAGGTATAGGTGAATCCACACTCTGACCAATTCTATTAGGACGAGGAGTCAACCTTCGTGGAACTGAATGTATTTAAATTTTTTTGATATGGAATATGGAAATTACATTATATATAATTTAAAATAAAAATATTACAATTATCATACTCATTGAGGGAAGTGAATGAGGAAAAACATGCTTGGTCACCTATCGATAATGATCAAATAATCATTTTCTTCAAATTTTTGAAGTAGTTTTGATAATAAACATGAGAATGAATTTTATATTTTTTTAGAAATTATTTTTAAAACTCATGTATACAACTATGAATTCAAATAAGGAATAAACAAGATCATAACATCATTTAGTAACAATACATTATATCAATTTATATATTTTTTGGAAACAAATTTTAAACCAAGAATTTGGAATTTAAGGAAATATTATAGAATAATAAGTAACCAAACAATACTAAAACAAAAATATCAATCCAAAAAAAATCAATGTTACTGTATTTACTGTAATCGAAACTTGATAGCCAAATTTAATAGTAAACTGAATGAAATATGAACATATTTTTCTATATTGCACACAACTACATTAGGTTAAACATAAAATATCATAACGGGACATTTTGAGTCATCAAATGTAATATTATGGTCTACACTAATCGGGGCATCAATGGTAGATATTTTTTCGATAGCATCATCAAAAATATATTGTGGGAGTACTTCATTAATGACACTATAATCAGGCCCCATATTATCATTCACATTAAAAAATATTTTCTCATTGATTCCAAAATGTATGCTTTATTAATATGCAAGAACTGACTCTTTTCAAACACTCTGAATCCAAAATCATTAATAAATATACCATATCATTCCATTGAATAAAACCATTTACATTTCACTATAGTGAATTAACCATGAGAGTACCAATAAAATAACAATATTTTCTTAACAATTCCATAATAATACACAAATTTATATTAGGTTTTCCCATAAGAGGAACTAGTATAATTTTTGTTTTGGAGATATGACTGCATTGTTCAGACATTTCTTTTAGTAGGATTATTCCACAAAAAATAAAATTTTCCCAAATGAATGGTTTCAATTAAAATATGGAATGTTAAATCCAGCATACATTTGAAAAGTTTTGGAATATTTTTTTTCTAAATTACACAAATTAATAGGCCCCATAGCTTCATTTTTATCCCGAATGACATGGATAACCTTTCACAGCAATGGTATCAAAAAATGGCACAAGAAAATCAATGGTACCCTTACATTTCTGGACTGAACATGATAAATTTATATGGGAATAAATTAATTAACAAATAGGTGATGATCATGGGTTTTTAGGTATTTTAGTTTTAAAATCACTTCTAGGGACTCATTTAGATATATTGCTAGAATATCCATAAGAAATAATTATATTCATAAATACTACCAGAAATTGATCATTCTATGAAGGTGTTATCACATAATAAGTACAATGATATTTCCATTTTTTTTCACTGAGACACACGAGATGGAGTTCTGGTCGAATACCAAAATCCAACAAGTCTCAACTAGATCAGAAGTCACATTTTTCTTCCACAAGATATTTAGATGAATTGAAAGCAACATTTCACATATATTTTTCCCAATGTGCATTAAGCTGGAATAATTATCTAACAAATTGGATATCCAATATTGAAATTAAAAAAATACTGCTCTTTTTCAAATTGTAAGTGGATTCGGTGATAATATTCATCAAATTTCTAGATTTTACATTACCTTTACCTAATGAAAAACTAAAATATTTTAATTCATTAATCACATAACTTCTTGACATTCATTGATATAGTTGTTCAGTGATAGCAGTATTATCAAACATCCAATGATTCATCTTGTATTGAGGAACCATCAGAATGAATCATCGATGCAATATAAAACTAAAACGATAATGAAATTTAATCCTTACCAATAGTGTATTCATCATACAAAGAGGAAATTATATTTTCACATTCGTGCACAACCAGACATAGTTTGGTAAGAATGCTTATCATTTATAGTCCATATAGGGTAGCATGCATCTCTAATATATTGTTGGAAGAATCATAGGACATCCTCACACCCAAATCTGAAAGATTCTTCAACTCTAATATTAAAGGTTTCAAGTAGATGTTTATATCATTACGTGACTTAGAAGGTCCAGATATCATTATACACAATAATTTGAAATGTTTCCTCATAAAAATCCTTATAAGAATATTATAAACACGATTAAAAACATTCCACATGTTTTTGGGTGTTAGAATCTAACCAAACAGATTCAACCAGTCAAAGGATAAACCCAACATGACATTACATTCCTCATATAAAAAATAATTATGTTGAATTTCAAATTATGTCCATTTTAATCCACCTATAGGATGAACCAACTCATCATTATAATTAATTCTCTTAGAATCATGTCATCCCGTATTGGTTGAGATTTCTACAGACATGAAAATATGTTAATGTCTCATTTAGTGGAATGTTCTTTATTACTTTTTATGGCACACAAGATGGTATTCCAGCTGCATTTTCCTTCAATCAAGATTTACCACATTAATAATAATAATAAAAATTCAGCTACTTCCTCCCCATATAAACATCAATCTTTTGGACAAGCCTAAACATTATTAGTTGTAAATCTAATCTGACCAATTAAAATCCATTATTTATAATGATTTGAGGGAAAATGTTTTTCATCAAGATGAAATACCTTCAAAAAGTGATGTAAATAATAAGTTGAGGTATTAGAAATTCCATATATGGTTTTCCATGAAATAACCTCATTACAAAAATATAACTTGTTTATTTTAGTGAATTTATATTTTACTATAGTTTTTCGACCATCTATTAATTTTTTTACTCTCCTATAATAATATTATTCCGTATTTTCATAATTATTATAGATTTAATTTCACAATTTCACTTGAATAATAGTAATCTTATGATTATTAACTAATGAAAACAAATCAAATATAAAATTATCAATCCCTCCTCTTTATCTTTGTTCATAAATCGTAGAATATTAGATGGTATCTCTATGGTGATACAAAACATAAGAGTTTTTCTAAAATATAGATTTATTTATTGGGTATCTAACTACATCCTAACTTAACCATGGTATTCTAACACATTTATATGATATACACTATATAATACACCCATATTAATCATTGTTAATTTAAAATTTTTAAAAAAAATTCAAATTATTTTCAAACACGGTAAAAATATGATCAGTATGATATATCCAAGTACTAAACATTATATGATGGGGAAAAAGATATCTTCAAATAAAAAATGTAAACCATAATTAAAAAATTTATGTTAGCATATTATAAAATAAAATTCATCGAACCATTTAAGTATCTTGAAAAAAATGAATATGGGAAATAACATATGCTATAAGAGACGAATAATGTGTTTTTTAGCATTGGATTCAATAGTGTACTACTGGGTATTAATATTTACAAATTAAATAGATGGATTTACTTATGAATATATATTTTTCTTTCATTTAATTATGTTGTTTTTCATCATTCATACTTTCATAAAATTAATATCATATTTAACAATTTTTTATTTTCAAAAAATACAAAATACTTGTAAATTTTATGGGAATAATGACCACGAAAATGTGATTATATTAAAAATAAAATATCTAAATACAATGTATTTGGTGAATAAGAAGTTTATGATTATTATAAAATTTTGTTAACATACATAATGACTGAAAATTATATTTTAATTTCAAAATAACTTTTGAGGAAAATGTGGGAAACCATGGTGACAACAAAGACTTAAAACAGAACCATGCATCCATGGGCCAAGTACATCATGAAAAAAGACAATCCAATTCAAGAGTATGGAAAATAAAAAATATAGAAATAAAACCCTATGATTAACATCCACCTTCCCATTTCTTATCGGCTAACTATCATGTGAAAAAATTCACAGGCACGATATCGATGAAAAAATACATACCTCTCAAACCTTTTAATTCCCAATAGAGACGATAAGGATAACACACCCTACTCTAAAACTCATCTAGGGATGTACCTTGCAAGTAAAATGGATGCAGTGTCTCATGGATCAAGGCCACATTTCCAGAAGAAAATTCAATAAATTCAATCCACAAAATCCTTATCAATGCATTGAATCAAAAAAAAACTCGCTTTCACCATGTCATATGAAATCAACGCTGCATCTCCATAGACCGAATTATATTTCATCTTTAATTGATCCTTCATTGAACTGAGTATATACCAAAATTGCACGCCACAAAACTGAAACACATTGAAAAATTAAAGTTTCACTAATGGCATGAGGATTTCCCAGAGAAACTCTTCTACATTGTCGGTGCAATACCGACCATGCCACCAAAACAAAACCAGAACAATCTTTAATGTCCTCCACAATAACAACATCAAGAAATAAAATCACATCCAATCATCTATCATCCATCACCAATAGCAAAAAATGATCCAAAAATAGCACAATTCCAAAATCATAACCACATGAAACAAAACCAGATAAGAAATCAGGGAGAGACAATCCAAAACCCCGAAAACAGCCGCCATACATTGATGTAAACTGGGACAAATCTTGTCGTTTCCATTATATAATCACACATAGCCCACTTAAAACCACCATGCACACTCCCAACCAACACAGAAACCTATGAAAAACCATAGTAGTTGAATATAAAACAAGTACTGTAGGCATCACCGCGTCTCCAGATTAAACCCTAGCCAATGAGAAGGGGTAGAGTAAGGAGAGGCAAGAAAATGTTGAGAAATGTAATGCTAGTCATGAGCATTTATAACCACATTTCACCTAGTATAACCCCCTATCCAGAGAATTATTTTATGGGGAGAAGATGTGATCTAATGCCGACCCAAATCAGAGCGATGATATGCAGCAACAGGGGAATCCCTAACATGATGGTGCCCCTTAGAGGCTCGAACTAACATTCAATGTGGAGATACATAGATGAAATGATTTTAAAATTATGTTAATCATTCTCATATTATTTATTATCGGATTTTATTAGGGGATTATATAGGTAATAATTAATATAAATATCATGTTTTTCAATTATAATAAAATTCAATGGAATAAAAATAAACATAATAAAACATGATCAATAATCAACTTGATGAATCACTAAAAAAATTAAATGAGTTTGAATGGAACGAAATGGTGAAATGTTTTAATAGATCCCAATCAAACTAATCCAAATAGAACATTTAATTGACGAATTTTTTATCCATATAGAAATATACATAGAATAATTGAGTTGATTTGAAACTATATAGTTGAACCTAATTGAACTTTTGTGACTTTAATAAAAATTTTAGAATCCAAATAATATAAAACTAAAGATAATCAAACCAAAATTTATTAAATCATGTCACATGGAATACATTTAAATAGAAAAATAAGACAAACAAAACCCAAAAACATAAAATTTTACTAAATCATTCCAATCTGAACTAAATCAAATTGAAATTATTTGGATAAAATTTAATGGTGAAAAATAGATCGAATGATTTTTTAACAAAATAATAAAAAATCATTGAACCAATATGTATAGAAATTAATATTATATAAGCAATACAAACTATTGAAAATAGAATAAAACATTCTAATTTAATATAAAAAAATTTAAATAAATATTATAAATCAAATAGAAAATAATATAACTAAAAAACCTATTTGAATGGATTTGATTCATAAATTGAAAATAGAATTTAATTTGTGAAAAAATATATGGAATAGAAGCCAAATGTATTGAATAAAGATGGATCACATGGACATAAACTAAGTTTTCCTAAATTAAATTATCTCATACCATAAAAACTGGACAAAAGTGATCTTAAGAACATTTAAATGAATATATCTGAAAAAAATCATACTGAAATAGTTTGAGCAAAGTAAATAAAAATCAAACTAATGTCGTTATTCATAAAAAAACCAATGAACAGATATTCATCAAAAATAAATTTATGTAAACCAAACTAATGTGTGACAATTTATATTGAAATAAAAAAAATATCCTTACCAAATTAATGTGAATAAATTGTATTTGAATCAAATTAAACCAACCTAAATTTCTTCAAATTGAGGTGAAACAATCCTAATAGAATTAATCTAAACTAAATGGAATTGAATCAAACTAGATGAAAACAAATAGAATAAAGACAACATAATAAATCCATACCCATATGAGATAAAGTAATAGAAATTGAGTAGATTGACATAGGATATATGAGGTAATCAATCAATCGGGTGAGAGTAAAATTTGGGTAGGGGTGGGGGTGCAGAAGGTTTTCCTTAATAGGACAGGGTTGTCCTTAAGAGGGGATGTTGGGGTTCTTGAGGTCACCTAGAGAGGGTAGGGGGTTGGAAACTATCTCCTAGAAGAGGAGATGTAGGTTTAAGAATGAGAAGGGGGAGGAGGAGCTTGAGAAAGGCTCTCATATTAATGATTTAGTCCCTAGTTTTTTAAAAAACATTAGTATAACTCAAACAATACCTATGGTTTTAAAAAAATGTGGGTATAAGATTGGGTACACACAATTTACCCACATTCTATCTAAACTATGGGTATAAATATATGGGTATAGACTAGTTCTCAATCCTTGATCATTTAGGAAAAAGAGGGGTAGTAATGGGAATATGGAAAAATATATCCCAACTTTACAATTTAGAGAAAATGGGGATTTGGTAATAAAGATACTTGAATAATGAAGATAACTAGAGGATAACAAACCATTAGGGTGATACTCTATATACTCAAGAGGATATTATTGATAGAATGTGGGAACTGTTAGAAGACACTATAGAGGGGAGTTAAGATAAAGGTTCTGCAATAAGGATTTAGAGTGAAGAGAAATGGGACCTTTTGTCAAATAATATCGGATGATATTTTGGAGTTCTTTAATTTTTTCAAAATCACAAGTTTTGGACACTATGTAATAACATAACAGAAACCACATTCCTTCCTTTGGGTTTTCCTTGGTTTTTGCAAAAGGGTGGTGGTTTTAATTATTTTATAAGGCCAAGGGATAAATATTTTAAAATAACACCCTCGTTGAATTAGAACTGAGTCATACACAAAAATAAATGATTTTAAATACTTAAAAATATATTATCTGTTTTGGAGGATTAATAGTGGATTTATAAAATTAAAAAATAAACATATAATGACTTTATTTTGAGGTGAAAATATATATTTATTCATGGATACAATTTATAGTATTTATTAAATTAATTTTCATTTATTATGATGAAATAATACACACCGTATATTTGTACAATATTTAATTTAATCTAAAAAATCATTAAAAATTCATAATTCTATAATTTTGATGATCTGATTCAAAAAATTAATATTCATTTTATCAAAGACCATTTCTAAATTTTTTTATTTTCACTTTTATAATAAAAAATTGCATTTATTATAAATGATGCGTTATTTAATATAATGGTTTTCAAACACATATAAAAATTTTATTAACTTCATTAAAAATATATTATAATCTAAATTTTAAAAAAATTATATTTAATAATAATATTTTATAAACATATTAATTATAAAAAATAATTAATTCATCAAAAATAATGTCCAAAAAAAATTTGAATGCTAATTAAATATTAAATTTTTTATTATCTTTATAAAAATCAAAATCATTTATAATGTAACGATAATAA
Source organism: Viscum album (assembly GCA_963277665.1). Taxonomy (NCBI): domain Eukaryota; kingdom Viridiplantae; phylum Streptophyta; class Magnoliopsida; order Santalales; family Viscaceae; genus Viscum; species Viscum album. The sequence goes on along the minus strand of OY728132.1, from coordinate 560,043,631 downwards.
TTGAATATGATCATTATCCAATTTAAAATTAAAAATAATTAATCCTATTATTTTTATATTGACACGTATCCATTTAATAAACAAAAAACTCCCTAATGGTATAGTGTACAATGGTGATTCTTTTATGGGTTTATTTTGAATACATGGTTTTAGATATGATGTCTACGAATTTGTAAATAATATGTAATTTTTTTCCTTCCTGTTAATGTTATTGGATCCCATCATTGTTTCTTTGATGGGAAAAGACCTATAATGATATATCCTTTGGAAGATCTTATAAATGGGCTTAATAGGTTTAAATCATTATGCATGAGGCCATCACATCATTTTCCAATGTCAATTGGATTTGCTAAAACATTATATTTATACCAATAATATGGTCATTGTTTGATGGATATATTATTAATTGAAATGATACTTAATATCCTTTTAAATATGATTGGATTTAATAAAACAAAATAATTTCATGTTTTTTCAGTCTTAATAATATATAATAATGTATTTATTAAATTACAAGGGGAGTTATATTTATTAATGTTCTTCTCATTACAACATAATCATATGGAGGTGATGTATGACTGGTCATTATTTTTTGAGGCAGTTCATAGAGCTAGTTTGATGAACATTAACAGTTCCATTAAGGATCATTGACCTGAGTGTATATATAATTTATATGTAGTCATCTAGAAATGGTTAATATGTTCCCATGTAGAATTATTTTTTTATCCATTTAAATCCCCACATTTGTAGGTAGAGGGTTTTAAAAGGGATATTCATGGAATAAGTTATTGGTAAGAGACTACTAATGATATGGGAATGTACATAATGGAATTGTATTGGTTAAATGATATTATAAATATTAGAAATCTTATTTCCATTTCCTCATTACCATTTGAGGATAAATATTTCATATTCATTGTATTACATTCAAGATTATTTAAATATCAACTGTGTAAGCATGGATAGTTAACTCCTAAATATGTTGGGAAACTAGGTTATTATTACTATATCCATCTGGATTATTTATGGGTAGTGTTTCCTCTCCAAATAAAAATTGAATATGAAATTTTTTATAACATCATATATAGAATAGTGATCCTAACAATATTCATGAATTTAGTGTGGATCACATTACAATTGATATGGATTCCTAATTTTCTTAAATAATCAATTCTTTTGTACCATACAAAAGATATGATATTTTGAGGATGATGAATGAATTTATTTCAAGTGTTGTAACAAAATTAGAATGGGTTTGAAGATTCAAGGATATAGGAGTTTTTTTATTAAATCCAAGGACCATGATCAAGGAACACACCACCAAAAAATTGGATTTATGAGGATTGAAATCCCCACAATTGGGAATCTATAACAACCAAATATTGACATATTTAATTATTTCTATAACACACAGACGCCAAATTCCCGGACCCCGTGCAATATTTTGTTACATTTTTAGGATTACCATAAATCAAATCCCCAATGTAAAATTAGTTAAGTAGTATTAGAAATCCATATTACATACATTATACCAATAATAAATTAGTAAATAAAAAATATAAACATGATACACAATAAAAAGAACCAAACTTCACCGTTGGACACTTATTCAACGACTTATTGTTCACAACATGGGAAAGGAAATATAATAAGAGTGAGCTAGAATTCGATGTAAGGGTGTTTAATGTAGAATATATAATGAATAAATGAGAATAAATCAACATTTCATGGTCAATACCTCATAACACATTCCATTCAAATAACAAGATAAGTTACAATCAAAATGAAAAGGTAATAAGATGAAACACAATCCACATAATGAGTAATCTAATAACATAATTCATAGATAGGTATGTCAACCCAAACTATAATGGATAAATAATAATTATGACTAAAATGTCTATGAATAAAATGATTAATTATTGGATTTCATGTCTGAGGCCCATGAAAACCTATACCATCAAAACAATTCAAAGGATGGTTTAAAACGATTGATAGAATCCCATTTAATTTTTCCAACATATATTTTTCATGATAACATGTCGATGAATTGAGGGACTATAAAAAGTCTAACCCCCACCCATCATTTACATTCCAAATAATTTATTTTATAAAATGATAAAAATAAACAATATTACTTATCAAATATTATTATTGAATAAAGAATATGAAATTATCAGTATTTCTTAAATAATTGAATAACTGTCAAAGTTGAAACCGTATGTAAAATTTTATATGAATTAAGAAATAATATAATCTATTTTATGAGAATATGGATATTAAATTAAATTTCCAATTTAATATTACAACAATAATGTGATGGTTTTAATACCAAAGTTATCAATCACGAAATGTAATTGATATTGCAAAGATAGTCTTTAAGAATATTCTTTAAGAGAATAATATTTATACATTCCAAAGTGTCTCATATCACTTTGGGATATTTAAAATACAATACCAATGAAATAATAACATTATATTGAACATATAATATCATTAAAATAAAGAGATTCATGATAATACATTTCAAAATGTAGTATACACACCATATAGATGTAAATTTTTTAATGACAACAAATGAGTCTTAATTGAATGTATATTGAGAATAAATCCATTACCATAACCATCTTGTTTGTTGTGTGTTATTTATCCATTTATATAGTGGATTAAAATATTATTATAACATATAACATAACCATAATCAGGTCTATATTTCTATATATTAACATTATATGATATTTTGTTACCTGTTTGTTAATATTCATTAATTATTATCACTATTTTGGGAGTTAATGGACTAGTTATATCAAGTACATTTTGACATGAAATTTGTAGTTCCTATTAATTAGATCATGATTTAATAAGATTAAAATTTTAATCCAGGAATTTATTATCATATATATTCATTACGTATATATTTAGAATAATCTATTCTGTTTGGAGATAAGAAATGAAATGCACCATTCATGGAGACGGCATGCCACACATACGCATGAATGCCACTCGCAGTAATTTATCATATTAAAAGAATAAGAAGTTAATGATATATGTATTTTAAAATTACATTATCATATATATGTAATATATGTTATATAGTATTATTGAAAACATCTTTAATATGTTTCATTTATTTCAATAATGAATCACATTTCTTTAAGGAGGTGGTCGTCCACACATCCAAAAAGGTTGTTATCGTGTTTACACAAAATGGAATGTATATAGGTATATATTATAAAAGAATTAAATAATAATAAATAAATTATAAATAATATATATATCATAAATAATTATAGTTTCCATTATAATGACCACCATGATAGGTGGTAAAGGAAAAATGAACAATCATCGTTTAACCATGATCATATAATACGTATCATATTAATAATACTGCTTTTTTTATATAACTATTGAATAAGAAGAGTTTATGGGGCGGAGAATGAAAATACAGCTACATAGCCAAAGGATAGATGTTACCTATATCTCGAGAAACTCTTTTTGGTTTACACCAAAGGGATTCCTCGAATGGGTTTTGAAAAAAGGAGAGGCTTATTTGAATTGGGTATAGATTTTGAGGATCAATTTTTTCTATTCGTGGTCGATCCAAGGTGGATTGAGAAGTGAGAGGATGTGGGTGGAAAGGAGGCCATTTATAGTTGAGGAGGAGTGGAAATCTTATAAATTATGGGAAAAGGAATTCCATCCACGTTTCTGTAATTGAAAATTTTTCAAATAATTGAAATATCTACAGCTAATATATTATAGGGTATATATATGGCCATATAATATCCTTTTGACATGTTTATAGGTGATTTGAGACACCAGTTTTTTAGTTTAGCCCTTGTTAATATTAATTTCCCTTAACCACTCTAATTAATTTTAATTAACTTCACTAATATATTTGGTAAAATATTTTGTTTATATTATTATAAATTATAAATTATTCTAATTCGTATTATTTAATACACTTTTCTACATTATAATCACATAATGTTTATATTTTCTTTAAATTTTATCATAATGAAGTGCTGAAAATACATTTTTTTAAAGCAAATACGTTTAATCGTTTAAAATGTTTTTAAACCCAAATTCAAAGTAACATTGATTCAAATAAAATGAGATGGATTATTTGATAAAAAAAAATCTCTATTTAAACATTAAAACTAATTTTAATTTTAATTTAATCTTATAAAAATATTCAAGGAAAAATCAATTTTGATTTAAATTTTAGTAATTTTACTATTCATTAAAAATCAAACAACTCATAAAATTTGAAATAAATTAATCCCAACCTAATTTTTTTTATATTTAAATGATGATATTTATCAAAAAATTTATAATCCATAAATGATTGAAATTTTGGATTTTAAATGGGTACTTCATTAAAATGTTTTAAAAATGACTTAATAAAAATATATTATTTTATGCATAAAATTGGGTTTGTTTTAATATTAATCGTATCAAATATATTTTACTAATATTAAAAATATTTCATTGAATAATATATATATATGACATTAATATCAGTCACTAATTATTATTAATTTAATTTATTTGGGTAAAATAGCCTTGTGAGCATAATAAGAAAAATATTTTCTTTTATATTTAATCAATATTCATAAATATTTTTCATTAATTTGTAACTAATGAATTAATTTCAAATTTTTGTAAAACATACATTTTCATAAGTTATTTAACCATTTTTATAACTACTAATTTAACATCTAGGTTGATAATATTAAAATAATATGTCGTTATTCAGTAAAACTCAGTCTTGCACAAAACATAATCTATTTGAAGAAACTCATTATTGTTTGAAATGTACAGTCAATCAGTTTTAAATTTATTTAATGTTATAAATTATATTGAATTAATTTAAAATAGTAATTATATTATAAATTCTTAATATATTTTACTTCCTTACACACCTTGTGGTTCATGTGATACATTTTATCAAATTAAATCTTCTTACTTTTTAATTATTGGGTGTAATGTTCTCCCCACCCAAAATAAATTTTCTCTTGAAATCTAAACTTGATGTATGTAATCACAGGGTTTATATTTGAAAATAAATTATTTTAGTAATATTTATTTCATAAATAGGGTTAATAAAACCTCTTCTTAAAAATAAAATAATTGAAGTACAATGAAAACATAACTAGGTTCCCTAGAGGTTGATCAACTATGGGAAATGGAATCATGGATATAGATGAAAAATATAACAATAAATTTCTTATATAGAGTTCTATAGACCATGGTTAGGATAATGATAACAATAACCTGGCCATAAATCTGTGATGATCTAACAGTCTATTTGATTCATTGGATATAATGGCACTCATACAACATTTTTTGATACAAGATAATTTTTCATAGAGTTGAGATATTATTTCTTTCTCTATGAACCTTAGTAAAAATCATACATTACCTCTTAGAACAAAATTCTTTACATAGTGGTCTAATATATCTATCTCAAAAACCAGATCCAAAGATAAACTTATGCAATTTCATAATTGGTTAACCTTTAAAGAATATTAAGATCCAAAAAAATAGAAAGAAGGTCACTAAATTTTATAAATGAACATATCATTATAAATTAATCAACATGAAGTGGATCTAAATTTTCACATTTCAAATATGTAAATTACTTTATCGTTTATCCTCTTGAAAGTTGGTACTAACTCGAATCACTACAAAACATTATTGAAAACATGAATTATTCATTTTTACTAAAGTAATAGACATGTTATTTTAGATATTCTTTAAATCCAATAGTTGTTTTACACTTCATCAATGATATCATCGACCACTTGTTGAGAATTCATTAATCAATTACATGGATATTAGCATTTGTCCAAATAAATCATGTCTTCAACATTATCTCAAAATAATGAACATATTAAGGGTTGTATTTCTCCTAATCATGTGTTTTCCAAAAAAATTAATATTCTAATGAAAAACTTTTATAGAATCCATTCAACATATAATCTCAAACCCTTAACAAAAATTTACTACTCTACAATCCTAATATATTTCATAAATCATATGATGAGAACATTATAAATAAAATACATTCACAAAAATTTATTATACCCAAATAGAAAATCACGTAAATCAATCCACTTATGTTGTGATAATAATATATTCATTAACATGCCCCTTAGCTTCTTCTGAGGTATTTATCATTACATTTGGTGATTATTTTTAAAGTTCCCCATCTCCTATATTTTGTAGATATTTATTTAAATATTTTTTATCTTCCATTTTTCATTATTTTTCCGGGTAAACATTATCTCTACACGTATACGATACTCCTAATGATTTCAAGCATTTACTAAGGTTATCTTAACCAGAATTATCACTTGTGGGAAAGTAATTTTTTACCATATTCCACTTATCCGTTATTTTATATACCATTATCCCTTTATCTTTATTCACTTTGAATCAATAATACATTGATAATTATTTATATGTCCTCATAGAAAATAAAACTATTTCTTCGAATGAATAAAATGTCTTAGATACCAGTGCACTTTGGAGGCTTGTATTATGTCCTTCAAATAGGTGTTCAATCTTACACTTTGTGTTGAGTATGAAATCAATAGCTTACCATTATGTCCTTATAAAGGTAGTTTCACACTATAGAAAATATTATTCCTCCTGTTTTCATAAACTATGGATCTTTTTTCCATCTCATTTTTTGATCATTATGGAAGTATTTTTCGAATAATATATCCATAAATTACCACAATTTCATGATTCTATTTAATCTTCCTCCCTAGTATTTTGGATTAACACTACCATTTATCAACATCAACACATAGAAAATACACCACATGTGTAACCTTTTTCTTTTAACCGCATTCTATTTCTATAAATATAATCTCTATATAATTAAACCATTTATCAGCAACCATTGGGTCGATAGTATCACTAAATGAAGGGGGTCTCTGTCGCATAATGTGATCCAAAAATAATGAATCTCACTTTGTAAGAGGTTTATCAACTTGACAAAGGTTATTTGTCATAACCTAACAATTATACCTTAATATATCCACCACATTCATAGTTATAATTATAGATACATTAACATTATCAGTAGTGAAACCTCTACATTGGCCATGATTATTGACATCATTCTTCCTTCCAGTTTTCTTATCTAAAAAAATTTACAGACATGATTCACTAAAAAAATTATTAACTTTTAATGACCATAAATCTGGTAGAAAACATAAGAAAAATATATGCATCATTGATATTATAATCATTATCTTTTCCTACTTTTGGGAAATCATGACATTGAAATCCCTCATAATATATTGTAAAAAAATCAGTATTATCCTATGAGTATCCCCTGGGATTGTAATATTAGTTGTGACATAAGGCATGTTGTCATGTACATGGATAAATCATGTAAGGCCTGAATCACCATATCAAAAATGCTACACCTATGTGCATATGTTCCATAACTATGTCCACTTATATTATCCCAAAAGGGATGCATTTCTAGGAATACAAACATAATGTCTACCTTAACGCAATTATATGATGGTCTTCTATACTTATTACCAAACACATTCATAGGGTTTTGTTATTTAATCTATGTTTTATAAACCTAGTTTCCAATTTTTTCGTAAAACCTCCCTTTCTTACCAACTATAACACCCCAATTCCTGATGCTTAGAGACAATGTATTATTTTATTGCATTGGAATGAGTATAAAAGATCAAGTCAAAAATTATGTATCGATTTACTAGAACATAAAATTAATATTCCGAAAATTATACCCATAATATGTTGGGAAATAAAAAATATGAACGTGATTCATATTGAAATGGAATAAACTGAAACCACAGATGCCAATACAAATATTTGTTCTTTATAACCTATAGAAAGAAACATGATATTGGTGAGGTAAAAATCTAAATATCAATGATTATTGTGAAATAAATAATGAATAAATGAGAATACATCAACATGTAAATGTAAATAACTAATAAAACAAGCCAAGCAGGTATCTAGAAAAGGAATAATCAATATGGAATGGTGAAAAACTGAAACACATGCCAATTAATCAATATACTAAGAATTGAATTCATCCATAGATTTTTTGAAACAAAATCTTATGGAAAATTGATAATTATAATTGAAATATCTATGATGGGAATGATTATTTATTGAACTTAATGTTTAAAAAAGAAGAAAACCTATACATTCAAGGCCTTTCCAATGATGGTTTAAAATTACAGATAAAAACCAATTTAATTTGAATGACGTATTCGTCTCATGATAACCAGTCGATGCATCGAGGAGATAAATGAATTCCGAGACACAACTATAATTTAGAGTTAAAATAATTACTCATATTGAATTTTCAAATAATTAATATTCCTTATGAAATACCAGTATTAAATTAAGAATAAAAAATTTTAAATATATTATCAAATGATCAAATAACTATCAATGTAGACATCATCTGTCAAACAATACATGGTTTAGAAATTTATAATATACATTGTATGATAATATGGATATAAAAGTAAATTTAAAACTGAAAATGATTGCCATATTGTGATTCCTTGATGAAAATTTTTAGCAATAAAAAAAACCATGTCATATTTAAATTATAATCATTAAGAACATTCGTTAAGAGAATAATCATTACACTTTCTAACGTGTCCCATAAAACTTTAAAATAGTTATATAATAATCAGTATAAAGGAAACAAAATTATATTAAATATTTAATATCATTAAAATAAGTATATTCATGATATTAAATTTCAAATTTTATTTTATACACCACTTAAAAGTGGATTGTTGATTAACAAAAATATGTACCAATGGAACGTAAATTGACATGAAATATCATATTTTAAAATTAAATTTTGTTTTGTGGTATTTATACTAGTTTATTTTGTTTTAAAATAATTTACTAAATCATATATTAATTTCATATTATATTTTTTTACCCGTTTGTTCACAATCATTCATTATTTTAACTATTTCGGGTGTTAAGTGACAACTTTCCACAAGTTTTTTTTGGATTTTCATTTTTTATTCCTATTAATTCGATCATGATTTTGTCATATGAATAATATAATACATAAAATAATTATTATATATTCAGTAAATATGTATTAATAATAATCTATATTTGTTGGATATATGAAATGAAGGCACCATTCATGAATACAGTAGTTCGTATGCATGTATGAACACCACTACCATTTATTTTTCATGTTAAAAATTTCAAATTAAATGATAAATACGTATATTAGAATAAAATTATTATTTATATCTCATATATATCATATATTTTTACAAAAATCACTTTTAATATGTTCCACAAATATTTTGAACGAATCACATCTCTTTAAGGTGGCAGTTGTCCACACATCCACAAATGATGTAATCATTGTCATGACCCGCCTTCACCAAAAGGAGGGAAAGGCTGGAAGACTGCCAGACCCTTCCTTCTTTAAGTTGAAGGAGAGATAATGACCCCCAAAACCCGCCTTTAATAGGTCCCTGAGTGGCGACTAGCACCAAGGGTATAGAAATTTCTCACAAATGGAAGGCATTACCCCTTTTTGTTTTATAAGATCGAGAGATGAGATGATGAAACTCAACAACACCAAGGTAAATGAAAAGAAAAACCAAAAATAAATAAACCATTCCCACATGCATGTTCTAAAAGTAAAGCCACAAAGTACAAAAGGCGACTACAAAGGTAAGTACTAGAGAAGAAAAAAATAGAAACTGCAACTGCCCCAAGGGTCCGAGCTAGTACGGTCATGCGCGTTCCCCGAATTCCTATGGGAAACCTGAAAGAAGTTTTATATACGTAGGGTGAGTATACAAGTACATTCAGTAGGGAAAACCAAAGACTCTCGTGCACAAGTGGGGGAACGTACTAAAGTCCTGTGAGAAAAGGAGTAAACTAAACACTTATCAAGGTAAACTATCCACCCCAGGCCTCACCAAGGCACACTCCCCAAATAACACAAGTCAAGTAATATATATATTAAGAGAAAATCGATGTTTAGGTACCCCGCGCCACTTTCCAACTGGTTATTGAGACATCCTACACATCAGACCAATCCCGCCATTCTCACCGCAGTCCCACTGCCACACCCGCCCGCACAAACCTGGGCCACAACCACATGCAGTCACACTGCTGAAATCCCGCCAGCACACACCTGTGCCACAACTGTCACACGTAACCCTGCATGCAAACTCCTAGGACATAACCACCACCACAACGCCCGAAGACACCTGTGCCGGAAGATCCACTACCACGCCCGAAGACACATGGGCCTCATCCCGAAGACGCTGGGGAAACCACCTGCCGCACACACCTGGCCAACCGTCACACTACCCCGCCTGATGTTTCTTGGGATAATAATGGACCTAAAGCAATCACATCCTACCCAAAAATACTTGGGCTATCTGAGAAAGGGAGCAGAAAAGGAGCTAATAACCAGCCACTATGAATAGTATTGGGAAAAACACCCTCCCCATGAAATGGGGGTGTTCTGCCATAAGTGCTCAACTGGGGTGGGGCGCGAATAAGAAACATGAAGCTATAAGTATAGATATAGGTAACAAGCACTCACCCAAAGCTCAAGTATTTCTAACCAGCCTACATAACACAACACCACGACGTCCAAGTCAAAAGTCACGACTCTCACCAACAAAACCCATCTGTCCCATTCTTGTTTCAAGTTCAATGAAAATTTTTAATTAAGTTTAAGCACTACTGGGCAACTAGTAAGCATAGACACAAGTCCAGGAAAGTAAACAATCAAGCAATAACCATAACTCCCATAACCGGTTCTCAACAACAGAGGATCCCACCCCAATTTGTGATATAAACAAGTACCCACCTGGTCATAAAACTCACAACCACCGAATCCATACCAACAGGGGATCCCATTGCCCAAATTCACACAACCACCGAGAGTATAAAGACAGGGGATCGCATCCCCTCCCACATCTCCAGAAATCGGCCCGAAAAAGAAAACAACCAACTACCACCACCAACACAAGTCAGGGCCATGTGGGTATTTTCATATTTAAACGACTTAACACACTCCATGATTTTAATTTTAGTGTGTTTTAACCAAGGTTATCACAGAAGGATTGATCCTGGTGCCTCACTTTATTTTTCCGGATATACGTGGTTAACCAATTTAATTTTCACAGCAGAAGTTTACAACCACAAACAAGCCATTTAAAACATCAGCAGGGGTACATTAGTGCACAAACAACGACCACCAACGGCCTTGATTTTCAGAAGGTGTAAGCCAGCAAAACTCAACAAGATGGTCATAATATAAACAACATCAACGATCACAGCCCCCCCCCCCCTCTTTCATTATTGAAACCAGTTCATTATCTTCATTTAGGTCTGGTTTATCCAATTCTACAGGACAGAAACACGCCCACCCCGCATGATACACAAAAGAGAGATTCGAAGGAGAAATTCCCTACTTGTTGATAGAAGATCGACGTTTAAACCGGGTGCGGAACTTTACGGATAACGATGCGGCGTGCACGATTCACCAGAAAATATTTGTGAAAAGCCGGGATCGAGGAAAGGAGAAACCACGGCTAACCCTTATTTTATTAGAGCCGCGGACGGTTGAGATGAGAACGCGAAACCGCGTAAGGCGTGAGGTTCGTGGGTTGATCACGCAGCTACACTCATCATTAAAGGGTGTCAGGTGGTTTAAAATGACTCATTAATTGATTAAGTATTTAGTTAAAACTATTATGCACGTTACAGGTCTTTAAAAAAATCTCAAACAGGCCAAAATAGGGTTTACAATCCTATTTTCACAAAAGGGAGCGCTACTGGAAATAACCCATGGGGTAGGCCAGAGCCACTGGTAGATGAGAGCTACCGGTGGGTGATAGCTACCGGTAGTTGAGCTACCGGTAGTTGAGCTACCGGTAGGCTGCAGCGACAGGTAGGCCGAGCTATAGGTAGGCTGCAGCTACCGGTAGGCCGAGCTACCGGTAGGCTGCAGCGACTGGTAGGCTGAGCTACCGGTAGGCTGTAGTTACCGGTAGGCCGAGCTACCGGTAAACAGAGCTACTGGTAGGCTGCGGCCAATGGTATACCGAGCTACCGGTAGGCTGCGGCCAATGGTAGACCGAGCTACCGGTAAACAGAGCTATTGGTAGTTGCAGCTACCGATAGACTGATCTACCGATAGACAAAGCTACTGGTAGGCTGCAGCCACCGGTATACCGAGCTACCGGTAGGCCTGCTACCAGTAGACTAAGGCTACCGGTAGGCCTACACCACCGTGATCCCCAGACCCAAAAACCCAAAACGAGATTTTCACGAAGTAATGGACCCCAAAAACCCGGGCCATTACATCAGATAACTCTTATATCATTCTCGTCCTCGAGAATAAAAACAAAACCAAAAGGGAAGAGAGGGTCCGATCAACCCCCTCGAAAGATACCTCTTAGGAGCGATCCCATGCTAACTAAAACATTTCCCCACCATGAGCCAAACAACATACCATGCCAAACTTCCCGGGCATGTGGGTTGGGGAGTCTCCTTCCCTATGTCAAGATATTATCCGCTTTGGGCGGCACTGACTCGCCCACACGGGTTTAATCGCATACACCTTAATGCATCTTGATTAGGGGTCGAGTTCTCTCCTCCCCCCATAGGAAGGGCTTTTCACACTCAAACATAAGAAAGAAAACCAGCACATTTCATACCCAAAAAGAACAAAACGTTCTACCACAACATGTACAATAAGGAACAAAACTCAAAACAACTCTGGGAACTAGGTACGCATCTATGCTTCCCTCTCCCACATACTCTCCTCAAGCCCACCATGTCTCCACAACACACAAACCAAAGGGATGGTTCGCCCACGAATCACCTTCTCCTTACGATCCCCGATCATCACTGGCCTCTCCACAAAGGTCACGTCGTCCTCGAAGTCCAGCTCACCCCAATAAAGGATGTGTGAATCGTCGTGCAGATACCAACGGAGCTGGGACACATGGAAGACACCATGTATCCTTAGTAGCTGCAGTGGAAATTCTAGCTGGTAAGCCACCTCGCCGACCCGCCACAATACTTCGAAGGGTCCGATGAACCTAGGGGAAATCTTACTCCCCTTCCCGAACCTCCGCTGCCCACGCCGAGGGGAGACCTTCAAGAACACGTGGTCCCCAACCTATAACTCCAAGGGCCACCTCCTGGTATCAGCATACGACCACTGTAGGTCTTGGGACGCCTTCATCCTTTCCCGTATGAGCAGAACCATCTCTGTTGTGTTCTGCACCACCTCCGGGCCAAGGATGCCTGACTCTCCTACTTCAGACCAACACATAGGTGAATGGCATGGCCTCCCGTACAAGGTTTAAAACGGGGACATACCGATGGTATAGTGATATCTATTATTGTAAGCAAACTCTAACATGGGCAAGTGTCGCACCATTGATCCTCCTGAGTCTAGAACACATGCCCATAGCATATCATCCAAGGTCTGCATGGTGCGCTTTGTTTTTCCATCTATTTGGGGATGGAAAGAAGTTCTAAGGAGTTACTGGGTGCCAAACGCATGCTGCAATCCTCCCCAGACTCGCGAGGTAAACTGTGCATCCCTATCCAAGACTATAGACCTCGGAACTCCATGAAACCGCACCACCTCATCCACATACATTCGTGTAAAGTGTCCACTGTACTCGACTCCCTGATCGCCAGAAAGTGAGCTGATTTCATCAACCTGTCCACTACCACCTAGATGGTGTCGTATCCCCCTTGGGCCATGGGTAGTCCCGTGACAAAATCCATCGAGATGTCATCCCACTTCCACTCGGGGACATCTAGGGGCTATAGTAGGCCGCCCAGAACTTGGTGTTCATCCTTCACTTACTGACACACTAAGCACTTGGCCACAAACTCTACCACCGCTCGCTTAACTCTGGGCCACCAGAACTGCCTCTACAGTCCCTGGTACATCTTGGAAACTCCTGGGTGTATCGGCAGGGGTGAGTTATGGAACACACTAAGAACCTTGCCGTGCATCACTCCTGGAACAAACCACCTTATCTGGAAAATGATCTGGTTCTGACCATCCTCTGTCCATCCTTCCGGTGCATTTCACTGGTCAACTCGGTCACGCATCACTTCATACTCCGGGTCTCCCCACTGAGACTCCTCCACTTGTCGAAACAGAGATGATTGCACTATCATCAGATATAGGCAACCTTTGCCGATATCCATTTTCGCATCTAGGTGTAAGGAAGCCAAATCCTCCATTGCCTTCCAGGCGTTTGCCGACTCTCGGACCGCATCCTTCTGCGTCTTCCTACTCAAGGCATCGGCCACTACATTTCCCTTTCCCTCTGTATAAGAGATCTAAAAGTCGTAATCCTGGAGGAACTCCACCCATCTCCACTGTCGCAAGTTTAAGTCCCGCTGGGAGAAGATATACCTCTAGATTTTGTGATCTGTAAAGACCAAAAAGCGTTCCCCGATGAGGTAGTGCCGCCATAACTTTAGCACAAAAACAACCACTGCAAGCTCCAGGTCGTGGGTGGAATAATTACGCTCATGGAGGAATAGCTGCCTGGACCCATAAGAGATCACCCCTTATCGATGCATCAACACGCATCCCAGGCCCTGTCCTGAAGCATCACAGAACACCTCATAGGTCACTCCTTCTTCTGGTAATCATAGCATTGGGGCACTAACCAACTTCTCTTTCAGATAGCTGAAGGCTGACTCGCACTGCTCACTCCACACGAAAACCAGGTCTTTCTTGGTCAGGGCTGTTAAAGGGGCCCCAACTCGGTAGAATTTGGGTACGAACCACCGATAGTAACCTTCCAGCCCAAGGAAACAACGGACCTCTGCCACATTCTTGGGTGCTGCCCAAGAAACAACCGCCTCAACCTTTGACGGGTCTACCGCTACCCCCTGCTCGGACACCACATGCCCGATGAAGTTCACTTCCCGTGTCCAGAACATGCATTTCGATAACTTCCCATAGAGCTGGTGTTGTCGGAGGACCCCCAAAACTGTCCTCAGGTGCTCTGCAAGGTCCTCTTCTGACCTCGAATAGATCGGGTTATTGTCGATGAACACAACCACGAACTGATCAAAGTACTCCCGGAATATTGAGTTCATAAGCCCCATGAACACAGTCGGGGCGTTCGTAACACCGAAGGGCATGACTACGAACTCGATGTGTCCATACCTTCACCTGAAGGCCGTCTTCGGGATGTCGATCTCCTTTACTCTCAACTGGAGGTACCCAGACCGCAAGTCAATCTTCGTCAACCATCCTTCCCCTTTCAGCTGGTCGAAAAAACCGTCTATGCTCGGAAGAAGGTATCGATTCTTAATCGTCATCTAATTCAGCCTCCTGTAGTCTATGCACAACCTGAGACCACCATCTGCCTTCTTTGCGAACCAGATTGGAGAACCCCACGGTGACGCACTCGGGAGAACATAACCCCTCTTCATCAGATCGTCAATCTGGATCCGCAACTCCAGTAGCTCTGAAGGCGCCATCTGGTAAAGAACCGTCGAGGTTGGTCGAGCGCCGGGCTACAGGTCTATCCCAAACTCTATATCACGCCGAGGGGGTAGAGTCATTACCTCCCTAGGGAAGCTGTCCATAAACTCACGGACGATCTCTGGCACTTCCACCATTTCAGCATCTACTGATTCCACTGTCAGCTCGGTCAATAAGGAGAGTAGAGGTTCCACTCGCATGTTTCCTTTCAGACTGGTCTGCTCTCCGGTGAAGGTAACACGCCGACCGTCCATGTCCGAGAACACCACCCTTCTTCGGAAACTGTCGATGACGACACACACAAAGAATATCTAGTCGATGCCTAGGATGAAATCGTATGGCTGAATCTGTAGCAGAAGAAGATCCCTAACTGACTGATGTGGCCCTATCATCAGTCTACATCCCCGACAAACAAACAACAAGTTGGTCTGACCTCTGACTAGTGTGCTCAATACCAGGGGCTCTATAAGTCACTCCGCATCTAATCCCAAGGCATGGGCTAGACTGGGTGCAACAAAGGAGTGCAAAGCTCCGGTATCGAACAAGTCAAAAGAAAGAGTGATAAACAGACTGATCATACCTCGAACAACCTCTGGCCCTGCCGGAACTGCTACCTCTACGGCATGAAACAGTCCATGCCCAGCTCCTCTTCCCCTCGGCAGACGGCCACCTCCTCGAACATGCCCCGGTCGAGGTCCCTGAGGAGTGCCCTAAGGTCGACCTCCTCCTCCAATGTCTGCCCTCATAGGAGCGGGAGCTCGCTGTCCTTGGCGCTGCTGCTGGAATGGTCTGGCTAGAAGCTGCTGCTGGGGCGGGTGGTGGGGCTGTCCACCACCACCGTACTGCACTCGGTCCGGGCACTGACTCTGGAGATGTCCAGGGCTCCCACAGATGAAGCACCGCGGTCCCGAGCCCAAAGGAAAAGGGAGAGGTCCGGGGGATCGAAACTGAAACAGCAGTCTGCTCCCTGCTGGATGGAACCTGGAGGGTCCTGACGCTGGAGGCCTCGTTCTGACGACCTTTCCCTTCGATGGTCCAAGCTGGATCCCCTCTCATGACACTCCTCCTAGAGCATGCATTCTCTCCACCACTTCGGCCTTCCTCTGGACCTTTAAGTACGTCGGCAGTGTGAAGGGGGTAATAACATACTGGAGGGAGGGTCGGAGCGCCTCCTCTAATTGCCTTACTCGAGACTCCTCATCGGGAAAGTGGTCCGAAGAAAAATGTAGGAGGTCCTTGAACATGATCCCTAGCTCCCTCACAGACATACTCCCCTACTGGAGGGAGAGTAGCTCCTGCCTCATTTCTGCCTTCATCATCGAGGAGAGGAATTCCACCCAGAACACCCTCTCAAAATCCACCCAAGCCCCCTCAGACTCTCTCCCCTCCTCCAGGTAAAGCGTCCACCACTGACGCGCCGCTCCCCGCATCTGGCTGATGGCCAGAGGAACCCAGTACTCAGCCGGGGCCCGAATCAGGCTGAAAGCTATAACTAGATCCTCTATCCAGCCTTTCGTCTTCATGTCGGAGGTGCTACCCTCATACTTCTCGAGGGCCTGTCACTGGAAGGCCCGAAGAGTCTTCTGCCACTGGTCGTCCTCTTCCTCTCGATTAGCTCTCTGCCGATCGGCCAAAGTAGTCTCCAGGGCCTCAATCGCCCGTACCACACGTGGTTTCCTTCCAGGTGCCATAGCTGTAAGGTAAACAAGGAATGCCTAAGCCCAAGTAGTGCAGAATATTGTTCTTAAAAATTCTTAAAATTTTAATTTATTCTTAATTCCCAAGACATCCTAGAAACTCAAGAACACAAGTCATTATGATGGATGTACCATTCCTAGGGTCTCTACGCTGAAATCAGTGTGGCCTCACTTGGTCATTCGGTAGGTCTAGAGTCCTTGCATCGGATCACGGGGGCCCTAAAATCTCGTGTCCTAGCCAGTCTTCCCTGGCCAAATTCATGCGCCAAGGTCACCCAACATTGTTGCCTTACCATCCCATGCAATCCTCACTGTGCCTAACTCCAGACTCCATCCTATCTCTCAACCATCACCTCTGATACCATTCTGTCCCGACCCGCCTTCACCAAAAGGAGGGAAGGGTCAGCAGATTGCCAGACCCTTCCTTCTTTAAGTTGAAGGAGATATAATGACCCCCGAACCCCGCCTTCAATAGGTCCCGGAGTAGCGACTAACACCAAGGGTATATAAAGTTTCCACAAATTGAAGTCATTACCCCATTTTGTTTTATAAGATCTAGAGATGAGATGATGAAACTCAATAACACCAAGGTAAAATAAAAGTAAAACCAAAAATAAATAAACCATTCCCACATGAATGTTCTAAAAGTATAGCCACAAAGTACAAAAGGCGACTACAAAGGTAAGTACCAAATAAGAAAAAAACAGCAACTACAACTGCCCCAAGGGTCCGAGCTAGTACGGTCCTGCGCGATCCCCGATGTCCTCCTGCAAACCTGAAATCAGTTTTATATACGTAGGGTGAGCATACAAGTACACTCAGTAGGGAAAACCAAAGACTCTCGTGCACAAGTGGGGGAACGTACTAAAGTCCCTTGAGAAAAGGAGTAAACTAAACACCTATCAAGATAATTTATCCACCCCAGGACTCTACAAGGCACACTCCCCAAAAAATTCAGGTCATCTACTATATATATTAAGAGAACCTTGATGTTTGGGTACCCCGCACCACTTTCCCACTGGTTATTGAGACATCCTATGCATCAGACCAATCCCGCCATTCTCACCGCAGTCCCACTACCACACCCACCCGCACACACCTGGGCCACAAACACACGCAGTCCCACTGCTGAAATCTCACCCGCACACACCTGAGCCACAACTGTCACATGTAACCATGCCTGCAAACACCTAGGCCATAACCACCACCACCACGCCCGAAGACACCTGGGCCGGAAGATCCACTGCCACGCCCGAAGACACCTTGGCCTCATCCTGAAGACATTGGGGAAACCACCTACCGCACACACCTGGCCAACCATAACACTACCCCGCCCGAAGATTCTTGGGCTAATAATGGACCTGAGGCCATCACAGCCTGCCCGAAGATACTTGGGCTATCCGGGAAAGGGAGTAGAAAATGAGCTAATAACCAGCCACTATGAATAGTGTTGGGAAAAACACCCTCCCCCATGAAATGGGGGTGTTCTGCCTTAAGTGCTCAACTTGGGTGGGGCGCGAATAATAAACACAAAGCTACAAGTATAGATATAGGTTACAAGCACTCAACCAAAGCTCAGGTCTTTCTAACCAGCCTATAGAACACAACACCACTGTGTCCAAGTCACAAGTCACGACTCTCGCCAATAAAACTCATTTGTCCCATTCTTGTTTCAAATTCAATGAAAATGTTTAAATAAGTTTAAGAACTACTGGGCAACTAGTAAGCATAGACACAAGACCGGGAATGTAAATAATCAAGAAACAACCATAACTCCCATACACAGTTCTCAACAACAGAGGATCCCACCCCAATTCATGATATAAACAAGTACACACCCGGTCTTTAAACTCACAACCACCGAATCCATACCAACAGGGGATCCAATCCCCCAAATTCACACAACCACCGAGAGTATAAAGACAGGGGATCCCATCCCCTCCCACATCTCCAGCCATCGGCCCAAAAAGGAAAACAACCAATTACCACCACTAACACAAGTCAGGGGGATGTGGTTATTTTCAGATTTAAATGACTTAACACACTCCATGATTTCAATTTTAGTGTGTTTTAGCTGAAGTTATCACAGAAGGATTGATCCTGGTGCCTCACATTATTTGGCCGGATATACGTGGTTAACCAATTTACTTTTCACAGCAGGAGTTTACAACCACAAACATGCCATTTAAAACATCAGCATGGGTTCATTAGTGCACAGACAACGACCACCAACGGCCTCGATTTTCAGAAGGCATAAGCCAGCTCAACTCAATAAGATGGTCATAATATAAACAACATCAACGATCACAGCCCGCCCCCTCTTTCTTTATAGAAACCAGTTCATTATCTTAATTTAGGTCTAGTTTATCCAATTCTACATGACAAAATCTTGCCCACCCCGCATGATACACAAAAGAGAGAGGCGAAGGGAAAATTACCTACTTGTTGATAGATGATCGACATTTAGGCCGGGTGCAGAACTTTACGGATAACGATGCGGTGCGCCCGATGCGCCAGAAGCTGTTTGTGAGAATCCGCGATCGAGGATAGGAGAAACCACGGCTAACCCTTATTTTATAAGAGCTACGGACAGTTGAGATGAGAACACGAATCTGCGGGGTAGGCCAGAGCAACCGGTAGTTGAGAGCTACCGGTGGGTGACAGCCACCAGTAGCTGAGCTACCGGTAGGCTGCAGCCACCGGTAGGCCGAGCTACCGGTACGATGCAGCTACCGGTAGGCTGCAACCACCGGTAGGCCGAACTACCGGTAGGCTGCAGCCACCGGTAGGCTGAGCTACCAGTATATAGAGCTACCAGTAGGCTGCGGCCACCGATAGACCGAGCTACCGGTATACAGAGCTACCGGTAGCTGCCGCTACCTGTAGACAGAGTTACCGGTAGATAGAGCTACCTGTAGGCTGGGGCCACCGGTAGACCGAGCTACCGGTAGGCCTGCTACCAGTAGGCTAAGACTACGGGTAGGCCTACACCACAGTGATTCCCATACCCAAAAACCCAAAACGAGATTTTTTAACAAAGTAATGGACCCCAAAAACCTGGGCCATCACAATCATATTTATGCAAAATAGAATGTATAGAGCTATGTGTTATAAAAAAAGTAAATAATAATTAATACATTATAAATATCATTTATATCACACATAATTTGTCTTTACATCAAAATAACCACAATTATAATGGGAAAAGGAAGAACAAACAACCATCATTTCGTGAGGCAGTAGATAATTGTTCACATTAACAATATGTTCATTACCAATTAGTTGGGAGTGTGTGAAAGTTTAGTTCAAAAACTTATCATGAAAAAATAAATCATATTTATGATAATTTTTGTATATAATCATAGATTAAGAATATTTTATGGGGTGTATAATGGAAATAAAACTTACGATCTTGAAGAAAATGTTACTTCCCTTTTGGGTAACTCCATTTGGTTTTCACCAAAAGGATTCATGGATTGATTTTTTACAAATTTGAGGCTTCAAGATAAGGGGAGGGATGTTAAGGATCTATTTGAGAATATATTAGTTGACACAAATGGTCTTTAAAGCTTTGAAGATGTGGGAGGATGAATGGCTATTTTATAGTGGAGGAGGAGTGACACTAATATAAATTTTGGGAAAGTAAATTCCACCCACATTTTCACTATTTAATGTGTATCCAATAATGCACGGATATAGATAAAATATATTATAGGTTAAATATACGACCATAAAATATAATTTGTAAAATTTTATAGGACATTTGGTCCCTAATGTTAAAGATTTAGTCCCTTGTTAAACTTAATTTCACCTAAATATGATGTAATTATTTTAATTACATTCTCTCATATTTTTTCCCAAACTATTTTGAAAATATTATAAATTAATAATTGTGATTATTAATAATATGGAATAAATTTTTTTCAAAATTTCAGAAAAAGGTGACACATAAATTAATTTAAATTTAATCCCACAAACAGGTTGAAAGTACAAGTTTTGAAACTAAAGGGGTCTCAGATATTGCTAATTTTTTTACCCAATTTTAGAGGTAGATTTATTATGATGAACCACATTGGATTAATTTATAATATATTATCTAAATATGCTCTAAAACCAATTCAAAATTTAATTTATCCTTATAAATAATTTATATGAAAAAATATATTTGAATTAAATTTCATAATATTTCACTATTCATTAAAATTGAAACTTTCCAAAAAAACACAATAAATTTACCCTAAACAAATATTTATGTTTTTATTTTTAATTTTATTTTTTTTCATTTATAATAATAAAGGTCAAAATTTGTATTTATAAATGATTCTCCATTAAAAGGTGGTAAAAATACCTTAGTAAAAATATTATATTTTATGCATAAAATTAGGTTTGTATTTTTTCTTAATCCTTGAAAATATATTGGATAAATATTACATATTTTAGAAGAATATGTTATATATATCACATTAATATCACTAACTACTTGTAATTAATTTAATTTAGTAGTGTAAAACATCATTTTGAGCATAAAAATAATAATATTTTCCTTTATATTAAATCGATATTAATAATCATATCTAATTAATTTAATCTAATTAATTAATTTCATTTTTTTGTAAGAAATAAATTTTAATTATTCTGTAAACACCTTTCATAACATCTAATTTAATGGCAAGTATATTAATATTTCAAAAATGTAATGTTATTCTGTAAAACTCGTTCTTACATAAATCACAAGCCATTGGAAGAAATTCATTATTGTATACGAAATATGATTACTCATTATCGTGTGCATTAAAAGTTATATATAATATTTAATTTATATAACATAGTTAATATATTATAAATTCAAAGGATATCGTATATCCTTATGCTCTTGGGGTTATATGTGATACATAGTATCAAATACAATGTTCTTACTTTAGTTATACAATGTGTTACAATTTCATTATTATTTGTTTCTATTAAATGGTTTGCGTTGGTTTTTTTATGTTTGTAATGATTTTTTATGTCAATGAGTGTATTTATGGGAACATGGTTGATAAAAAGAAAGGGTAACTTATAGAATATTTCGAGGTAATCATGTTGGATCAAATGCGTGTTTGGGGAAAGTAGCATGGTTTAAAATACCAAACATCATATCTACATGTAAATGGTGGATGTCTCATGGCACTTTAATGGTTAACACTATATTTTTAGAAATAATTTCTACCATAACATGATTCTATGTATGTTTTTCAATGATATATTGGCATGTTTGGAAGATGGTTTACAATATCTTGCTTCCAAACCATGCAGGAGTATTAAATTCCATAAAAATTGGATATCTACCATTGAACCTCCATCAAAGCACATATTTACTTCCATTTTTTCATTATCTAATCTTCATATCTCCCGTCAGAGAATTTTGTGCTTATCTCCACTTTGAATATTTCCCACATGCATTCACATGGCATCATTTCTACAAAGGGAAGGTAAGACAATTATTAATACTTATTCACTCTTCAAATATAATTTTCTATTCAGATGAACCGTATTCCAAAATTCCATACCTCATCCTTGTTTTTAGATATTGTTTTAATGGGTATATTGATATAAACCATTTTAGGAGTTATTCTGGTGCCCGGATCAATGAATATATATGGTGATTCCATCTTATAGAACTTGTGAATGATTGTTGGATTCTCATTCACATTTATTTTATTATAATATTAGAATGTTATTATTTTAAAAATATAATTCATAACATTATCTATGATAATTGTTTTTGAAAATTTTGACTTAACTTTCTGTTTATATAAAATAGTTTATGAAATGGGTTTTGGGAATCTCTATCAACATGTTTGATAAAATTACTATGCATGGATTTTGTATATAAATTTTTTAATTTAGCACACAATAACATTTGAATAGATGGGGATTATGTTTAAATATGTGTGTTAACTGTTCATAATAATGTAATGGTTATTTTGGTAAACAATTTTGAAAACCATGGATCAAAATAAATTAACGATGCATATGAATAGAACCTTGAGGATTTATGTTGGGTTGTCATGCCGAAATTGGGGAAAACATAGATGTATATAAAATTAAAAAATTAAGTCTGGGGATCATGGCTCTAATAAAGATTTTATTCCATTTATAGAGCCCCTATTTAATGGGGGAATAATTGTTTATTGTAATGTATTCATAAAGGGGAGGGTTTGGTGAATTAATTGGGTCAATGATTTTTCACGACATGGGTGTCTGAGTTACAGTGTGGGTATATAGTGAAAATATTTGGCTACAAGAAAATTAGATCTATGGTGGGGTAAATGTTATTGTTTACATTTTCATGTGATTTTAAATTATATTACACTATTATTTTATAAAAAATTACAAGAAAATTCTTCTGGGGTTTGTTTTTTGGGATAGAATTCAATGGTAGATTTGATGCAAATTATTTATAATTAGCCGCTATCATATTCAACCCAGTGCGCATGAAGTTTTTATTAAAATTGATGTAGGTAATGAGGATGGAATTTTTCTCAATTATAAAATTGACTAAATGATATGTATTTGGATTGATTTTGGATATTAGAGTTAATTTTCAAGGGGATCATGGGAGAGTTCCCTATTATTAATAATTTTTTTATTTTAATTTATTTTTTAGTTTTATTTTGAATTTACTCATTTTCTTTATGTCTCAAATAATTATTATTATTTTTAATACAATTTGAGCTTGTTATTATAGTCATTAATATTTATATTATGCCACGCTATTTCATTATTTGATGTTATTGTCATAGGAAAAAGAGAAATTTTACATTAATGATTTTTTGCATCCATGGGAAATTATTTCAATCATTTTATCTTTAGGTGATTTTTTATAGGTAAATAAAATATTTATCATCTGTAATTCAATTATTTAGATTTAGGATATTTCAAAATCTAGAATTACATCTTGCTGATATGTTGATTATATGATATATTTTTATAAATTTGTTACTGTTTTGAATGGAATGTGTCGATTAGTATCAATCATGTGAATGGAATGTAAGATGAATATTGTATTAGCATTTAAAATGGATTTTAAATTAAACATACAATATTAATTGAAATATGAATAAATATTGAACTCTTGAAATTATTGTGGTTGACCATGTTAAATGATTTTGGCAGTGTTCCTTATGAGGTTGTATTTCTATGATATGAATATAATTATTAGGTTTACAATGGGTTATTGGCTCGGATTAAATTTTATGGTCGTGTTTCATAATTGGGATTTAAGATCATTCTACGAAACATTTGATTGATTATCTAAATATGGTCATAATCATTTGGATGTGTGGGGAGAATTGTAACACCCCGATATTTTATGATATATATTCTTTTTAATTTCTTTGATGACGTTTATTGTACACTACACCAAGATTATATTGTACTATATGCAACACTGTATTAGCTTGTAGTATACGCAACACTATTCTTGGCTCATGTTACACACAATTTCATGTTTGTTTTGTAGAAATTATTCTATGCAACATTAAGTATCAATTTTTTTAATGTATAAATGAAATAAGTTCTTATTATGTTATATGAAACACCAAAGGGAGCTTTCACTACACGCAACCCTGACATGGCTTGCATTACACGCAATTAGGACCTTCCTCGATAGCATGTGTAGTACGAAATACCGTGTTTCACTAAACCACGATATATTAATATAATATTATTATGTACTAGCCATTATGAATAGTAGTAACTACATTTTTAATTTTATAAAATTATTATTTATCTTATACATTTTTTAAAACCTGGTATGTGATCAAAATAAATTTTTGGGTAAAATAAGTATTTTTCAAAAAATGCAGTTTTGTCGCCTTTTGAAGGGGAACCCCCATTAAATATAGTTTTTGAAAGGTTTATAAGTTCCATTTGACAAAATTAAATTCTTATTTGGAATAAGTATATAAAAATTGACTTTGGATAAATTTTTCATATTATTCTGACAACTTTCATATTTTAATGAATAGTAAAAACACTGTATATTTTAATTAAAAATGACTTTTATCATCGCAATAATTTATATGGTTAAATTATATTATTGAATGTTTTTAAAGTATAAATAAAATATATTTTTACCATTTTATATATTTTTTGTCATTTCCACTAATTTTACATTGAATTCATAAGTAAAAACATTTCAATCTTTGGAAATGTTTTATCTTTTAAAACCCATTTTCTTAACAACGGGATTAATTTTAATTTAATTACTGCAACTTCTGTGTTTTTAATTTTGATTAATGGATTCCATATTTGAATTCAGTGGGTCCAAATTATGTTAATAGGTTACATTTATTTTTTTATATTCTGAATAGTAACTACGGTAATTTGTATTTACTGCACTTAATGGTAAATCGAGTAATTAAGGGTAAATATAAGATTATAAAATTACTCTAAGACCTGCCAAAACTCTATTGGATGACTAAAAGAAGACCCATATCACCTAAGGGTCGAACTAGATAAATTTTATGGACTTTTTACCATGGAAATAAATAAATTATTATTTAAACCAAAGAAAGTGATGACATGTTACTCTCTTAAATCTTATAAGAATAATAATTTTAATTTAGTGATAAACTTCATGAAAATTCGAACCTGAATAGTCTCTAGAAATATAATAAAATTATCTACATCATGTGATTTTATTTATAATTTTTAGGGATTAAATAATTATCATTAAAGGTGACACAATAGTGATGTTGAAATTATTTTATTCATTGAAATATCAAATAATTGGTTTTAAAAATATTAAAATAAATATTATATGAAATGTTTAAAGTTATCCACTAATTTTATAGATAAATATCACATATTATGAATCTATTAATGATTTTATTTCGAACATATATTCTGTGTGGATTTTATTTAAATTCAAATAAATGAATAGTGTCAAAATTGACACTATTGTTATTGTATAAAAATATCATAATATAAAATTTATTAAAAATCACAAAAGTATTTTAAAATTATAAATTAAAATTTATATTGTCTAAAATGTCATAAATTATACAATTATGGACAATTCACAATACATAAGTAATTGTTTATAACAATTTAAAATTTAGAATCTTGTTACCACAAATAAAATTAAATAGATTAAATAAGGATAAATCAAGTTGATAATGTTTAAAATAAATTCACAATATGTATAAATTTTATTGGATGATGAGATTAAAACCCTATATCATATTATCTTCCAATATGAGTAATTTTTGGAGGTTTTTATGTGGGGTTGGATTTATTATAAATTAATAATTTTGAGGTTTCCAAATGTACCCCTCTCCCCCCTTATAAAAGGGAACATCCCCCTCTTCTCTTTAGTTGTTTTATTATAATGTAATAACATAAGTATCACTATTATACTGATATGTAATTATAAATATGAAACAACCCCATTTCACCTTCTATCCATCCTATGGAAAACGAAATCACCGCGCATGCGTACGTACGAAATACCATCTCCACGCCGTGGTGTAATCTATTTTTCCACCAGCACCTTACTTGGATGGGTATAATGGTGTAAATAATAACAATATATGGTTATTATTACATGATACTGATTATGAGATATTATATTATCCACTCCAATTCTAGAAAATAATTATGGGAACGATATCATCGCTCGTGCGTACGTACGGATTACCGTCTCCACGACGCGATGAGCTTCATTCTCCATGTTAACCATTCAAGAATTACTATAAAGTATATATAATGAATAATAATGAAATATATGACAGAATTAATCTATTTTATTTATTTATATGTATATATGTGTGTGTCATCTACTTACTTCCACTCAAGTCAATAAGGAAAAGAAAACATCGTTCATGCGTACGTATGGCCTACCGTCTCCATGAACGCTGTATTTCATTTCATTCATATATCTATTATATATATATACTAAATATATATTATATATAATTCATTATTTAAATTCATTAAGTAATTAAATCACGATATAATTAATAATAATATCAGCAACAACAAGTCCAAACACGTACGATAAATAAAACGATTTTACCCAAAAAGCTGCTTTAACATGAAATTTATAATAGAACGGGTAATATAAAGTCATAAGTGAACCATATATGATATCAGAACAATTAATATGAATCTTCAATAAGTAAATGACAATATTTAAATCATTATACAGGAGTTTCGGATACGTACGAAGCATATTAGACCTATGGTACGAGATAACTTTTCAAATCTCGTTTTTATCCGAGATTGTTTATTCATAAGTATTTACAAGGATTATTGTTATCATCCCTAAACATGTTTTCTAGAAATGTTTTCATGTATGTTTAAAGTCATTTTTACCCATTTTTGAAATTTACTACATGTTATGAAATGAATCTTACTTTTTCTTACCACATGAGGAAATTTTTGACTTTTCAGAAAAAAGTACGAGGAGAATGTTTTTTTAACTTATATGGAGTGAATGGATTTTTATGGTTTTATTACACCTAATTGTCATGAATCTTCCTCCAAAATATTTCAAGAATATTTTCATCAAAATCTTTTGCTTTTAAAATTTCATGGCATTTTGTAAAAAAATGATTTTGAAGAAGAAATGGTATTTTAATAAAGATTTCATTTTAAGTGTTTTATCAAAACCAATTTCCATCTAAGATGAAATTATTTCATATGTGTATGTTTAAAGTATAATTTCTGTTGAATTTACATGGTTTCACTTTTCTTATGGAGAAATGGTATCCATTTGTTGTATATAGATTATGTTATGATGGAATGATGTTTATGAAACCCATTTTATTCGTTGGGTTATTCTGAATGATGTATGTTTATTTTGTCGCACATGAAAGAATGATTTAATTATGAGATGGGTGGGACCTATATCTCCATCCAATGCATTGGGTAATGATTTATATCTCATGAGATAGACATGGCTGGAATGGTACGTTAATATGTTCCGGTGATATAGGACTAGAACGAGGAGTGAACTCGATTTATAAAGGGACTTTTTCCACTAAGATGGTCTTGGCAGCAATGCCTTGGATACTATGGAATTCATATCATTTTATTATTGGTTTTAAAAAATTACATTATATATTCCCATGTTATTTTATCATGATTATAGTTCTTTTATGATCTATTCCTTATTAACTTCCATGTTTTATGTCATTTCTCAAGATTTTGATGTTTAAACATTATGTTCATGTTTTTCTGTTCAAATGTATATGGTTTGTTTTATTTTTTCCAGGCTTACCCTTACTGGAAATTTGAGCTCAACCTTTTATATGTTTTCTTTTCCCCAGGATGTAATGAATGGTTTTAGGTAGGAAAACAAAAGGGTATGTTTTTTATGGGAGATGTTGAAGATCATTCACCATGATTAGAATATTATGTTCCGAGTTTCCAAAGACACTAAAATATTATTATCCTTGAGTTTTGGTTTTTGTTATGTATTAAGTATTCCACAAAAGTAATTTAATGTCCTTGTAAGTCATGTTTGGGGTCTTTATAGTTGGTATCAGAGGAAAGGTTTAGTTAACCATTAGAAGCTATGATGCGAAAACTTTAGTGAAATCTCTAGAGATATTTCTAAGGTATGCCTAGGGATGTCCCTAAGGTCAAATATAAGTATAGGTTATAGTCCTAGAATTATGGTAACGATATTATAATTAGACCTAAGATGTTAGATTTTGAATGTACACCCCCTTTATTATGTTGTTTTCCCTAGCATTATTTTTTCCTCTCACACTATTCTTTTTGTGTTTTAGACGATGGATGGAACCTGAAGGAACTGCATTGATCAATGTAATGTACAATGGAATGATTGTCCTCCTGAACAAACCAATGTTATGGGAGATGGAGTAAAAAATCTTATTTCTATACCTACACAAGCTATGAATCATTCGGGACATCCAAATGAGCAGAGAAGGGAACAATATTCTATTGAGTCCTTCATGAGGAAACATCTACCATCTTTCAGGGGGTCTTCTAATCCACTTGTTGCAGAACAATGGATCATTACCATTGAAATGTTATTTTCCATACTTCGCTCTTCAAAACATGAAAAATAAATTCTGGTGATTTACCATTTAGAAGGTGAAACAGACTAATGGTGTACTCTAATAATGAATACAAGGCCCTGATATTAAATTAAATCCAAGGAATGGGATGAGTTCAAGAAATTATTTTTCAATAAGTACTTCCCTCTTATTCTTAGAAAAAAGATAGAAAAGGAGTTCCATGATCTTAAGAAAAAGGATGATGAATCTGTTGGTATATATGAAGTGAATTTTACAAGGCTTTCAAGGTATGAATTTGGATTTATCATCTAACCTGAATGTAAAGTTGATCGATTCATTAGTGGCGTAAAACCAAGTCTTCGAATGGAATTAGAGATAAGAGACTACAGTAGCTATGAAGAAATTGTGCATTGTTCTATCAAGGTAGAACTGGAAGTTTGTGTTACATATCCATCTCATGGTTTTGACAAGAAACAAAAGATTAAATTCAAGGAGAATTCTCAGAATAATGGTGAAAAAAATATTAATGTTTTTTTATGCTCTAAGTGTGGAAAGAGGCATAGTAGACATTGTCTAAATGGTACTAGAAATGTTTTAAGGGTGGAAAAGAAGGTCATCGATCAGTTGAGTGTTGAAGTAATGGGAAAAAGGTAGCTAATGATTTCAATAGAGAAACGATTATAGAGGACACTCCACCAACACTTCGATGCGACAATTGAAAGGAAATGAGGCATTATGCTATCCAATGCCCTAATCCAAGGGTTAATGATGATCGACATAAAAAACCTCTTAAGGAAAAGGACAATGGGAAGTCAAATGCAGTCACTGTTGGTGATGTTGAATATGAAAATGATGTGCTAGAACGATTAAGTATTTATGTAATGGGATTCCAAAATAATTTTGTATATAGTATCATGGAATATTGGAATATTTATGTTTTGGTCTATCGTGGTTTTCAATAAATTTATGGTACTGGTAACCATGACATGTGATTTTGGAATGTTGAAGATATGATAATGATAAAATGAAATGTTTAACAGTATCCATGAGCACATGACTCATATAAGGAAAAAGTGATATCATGGTTTGATTTTATAGAAATTTTGGGATTTTGGTATGTGGAAAGGGTTAACTTTTGACAGCATTAATGTTTTTACTAAGGTTCTATGTTAATTAATGTTTCAAAAGAATACACGATTTAGGTATTCACATGTTTTGTATGTGACCAACAAGATATATCTAATGATACATAGGGGATAAATGATGGTATTCACATGCTTGTTATGTGTCCTTTCAAGTAATCGTTTTATTTCTACTATGAGCTTGGACTGAAGAATTTTGGATAAGCCTAAATAATGGAATGATTTAAGTTAAACATAATATAGTATTGTTTATAACTGGAACTTTTTTCGATATTATTGCAGGAATTTATTAAAAATATAGTTTTAGAAAAGGGAAAACCAGCAGGACGGGCGATAACCCGTCGCGTCGGACAATGTTGCAGGAATCGAACCCACATCCAAAGTGAAACAGGACTTTATCGCCTACCATTGGCTGATAATAAGTCCTTGGTTTGTACAAATTAGTTTTATTTCATTATGTGGTATGATAGATGAAGTATAAGTCCATTTTTGGAACCGTATACGATTAATCTCACCATAAATGGACTTATGTACATAACTATTGCTAACCTTATGTTTAAGACAGATGGAATGACCTATTATTCTATCACATGATCCAGAATCACTTCATTGAAGACAAATTCAAATTTATTTTTTTTAATAGATGAAGTGGAAATTGTTCAAGGCACGAACAATAGTGACATTGTACCAAAATCAAGTAAGTATTTATTTTAATTCAAAAATTCTTCAACATTAGGGAAATGATCATGAAAGCAAAAAAAATTTCATATTAACCTCATATTTGATGAATCAGATGGTACCTTAGATCATCACAAATTTATGGCTTTGTGATTGTTGGCTTCTTCATAGCCATGTTCTCTACCACTCTCCATCAGAACTTGATGGTTAGATTTATCTTCCATATCCATATTTTCACCTATGTTCTCTTATGTGGACACCCAATGATGAGTTAATTTAGGGAACTGTTATGTTTCTTACTTCACATTTTAAAATTAAGTTTTAGTATTCCTTTTTACGATGTGGGTTTCTATGAAAGAAACTATCTTGTAGTAAAGGATTTATAACTCCGACGAATTTCGAGGGAGAAATTAATTTTAAGGGGGGTAGAATGTAACACCCCAATATTTTATGAGATTTATTATTTTTAACTTATTTGATGTATTCTATTGTACACTACACCAAGATTATATTTTACTATACGCAACACCTTATTATCTTGCAGTATACGCAACACTATTCTTGGCTCGTGTTACACACAATTTCAAGTTCGTTTTGTTGAAATTATTCTAAGCAACATTAAGTATAGATTTTTTTTAATGTATAAATGATATAAGTTTTGATTATGTTATATGCAAAACCCAAAAGAGCTTTCACTACAGGCAGCCCTGACTTGGATTGCATTACACGCAATCGCGACCTTCCTCGATAGCGTCTGTAGTACGCAATACCGTGTTTCACTAAACAACTATATATTATTATAATATAATTATGTACTAGCCGTTATGAATAGTAGTAACTAAATTTTTAATTTTATAACATTATTATTCATCTTAATCATCTTCTAAAACATGGTATGTGAACAAATTAAATTTTTGGGTAAAATAAGTATTTTTAAAAAATGGAAGTTTTACCACCTTTTAATGGCACACCCACATTAAATATAGTTTTTCATAGGTTAATAAGTTCAATTTGAAAAAAAAAATATTCTTTGGAATCAGTATATAAAAATTTACTTTGGATAATTTTTTCATATTTTTCTAATAACTTTACTATTTTAATGAATAGTAAAAATGCGCTTTATTTTAATTAAAAACAACTTTTTTAATCGCAATAATTAATATGGTTAAATTATAATATTGCATGGTTTTAAAGTATAAATAGAATATATATTTACCATTTAATATAATATATGTCATTACAATTAATTTTACAATAAATTGATAGGTAAAAACATTTCATTTTTTTGCAGTGTTTTAACCTTTAAAACCCATTTTATTCACAACGAGATTAATTTTAAATTAATTAATGGAACCTATGTGTTTTGAATTTTGAAAAATAGATTCATTATTTGAATTCAGTGGGTCCAAATTATGATAATAGGTTACTTTTATTTTTTTATATTATGAATAGTAACTATGGTAATTTTTATTTACTGTAGTTAAAGGTAAAATGAGTAATTAAGGGTAAAAATAAGATTATAAAATTACCCAAACACCTGCCAAAATTCTATTGGATGACCAAAAGTAGAGAAATATCACTGAAGGGTCGTATTAGAATAATTTTATGGACTTTGGACCATGAAAATAATTTAATTATTATTAAAACAAAAGAAAGTGACAACATGTCACTCTCTTAAATTTTATAAGTATAATAATTTTAATTTAGTGATAAACTTCATGAAACATAGAACATGAATATTTTACAGAAAGATAATAAAATTATCTAAATCATGTGAATTTATTTAGTATTTTTAAGGATTAAATAATTAACATTAATGGTTACACAATTGTGATGTTGAAATTATTTTATTGTTTGAAATATCAAATAAATGGTTTTAAAAATATTAAAATAAATATTATATGAACTATTTAATTTTTTATACTAATTTTAAAGAAAAATATCACAAATTATTAATCTATTAAATCTTTTATTTCGAACATATCTTTTGTGTGGATTTTATTTAAATTCTAATAAATGAATTGTGTCAAAAGTGATACTATTGTTATTTTATAAAAACATCATAATATAATATTGTTTAAAAATACCAAAAATATTTAAAATTTATAAATTAAAATTTATATTTTAAAAAATTTCAAAAATTATCGAATTATGGACATTTCACAACACATAACATAATATTTATAACAATTTAAAATATAGAATCTTATTACCAAAAATAAAAATAAATAGATTAAATAAGGATAAATAAAGTTGAAAATGTTTAAAATAAATTCAAAATATTTCTAAATTTTATTTTTGGATGATAGTACAACCCTATGTCATACAAATAATATGAGTCATATTTGAATGTTTTTAAGTGGTGTTTGATTTCTTATAAATTAATATTTTTGAGGTTTCCAAAGGTGCCCCTCTCAACCCTTATAAAAGGGCACATACTCCCTCTTCTCTTTACACAATTTTGAGCTTTCAATATCGGCCAACCCCTACCCATTTCCCTTCTCAACTTCCCTAGAAAAATTATAGAGGGCTTGGTCTCCTCAATATACCAACTCTAGTGCCTTAGGAGGAAACTTAAAAGAGGTGTGTCGAAGAAGAAGTAATCTATTCAACCAATTCTTTTAAGTTTCCTTTTTTCTTCATCTTCTTCATCTTTATTTGTTTCATTATAAAGTAATGACATAAGTATCAGTAATATAAAGATATGTTATTATAAATATGAAACAACCCCATTTCACCTTCTACCCATCCTACGGAAATTGAAATCACTGTCCGTGGGTACGTACGCAATACCATCTCCATGCCGTGGTGTAATCTATTTTTCCACCACTGCCTTACTTGGATGGGTATAATGGTGTAAAGAATAACTATATATGGTTATTATAACATCATATGGATTCTGAGATGTTATATCATCCACTCTAATTCCATTAATTAATTTTCGGAACACTATCATCACTTGTGCGTACGTACGGATTACCATCTCCACGACGCGATGAGATTCATTCTCAACTGTAACCATTCAAAAATGATTATAAAATATATATAATGAATAATAATGAAATATAATACATAATGAAGCTACTGAATTTATGTGTATATATATATATATTTCATCTACTTACTTCTATTTAAGTCAATAAGGAAAAGAAAACAGTGTTCATGTGTACGTACGGCCAATCGTCTCCATTAATGGTGTATTTCATGTCATTCATCTGTATAATATATATATATATACTGAATATATATGATATATAAATCATGATTTAAATTCATGAAGTAATTAAATCAGGATATAAGTAATAATAATATCAATAACAACAAGTCCAAACACGTACGACAAATAAAACGCTTTTCTCCAAAACGCTGCTTTAACATAGAATTTACAAAAGAATGGGTAATATATAGTCATAAGTGAACCATATATGATATAAGAACAATGAATATGGTTATATAATAAGTAAATTACATTGTTTAAATCAATATACTGGAGGTTCAGATATGTACGAAGCATATCAGACCTAAGGTAAGGAATAACTTTTCCAATCCTATTTTTATCTGAGATTGTTTATTCGTAAGTATTTACTGGGGTTATTGTTATCATCCATGCCCATGATTTCTAAAAAAAATTCATGTATGTTTAAAGTCATTTTTACCCATTATTGAAATTTACCACCTTTTATGAAAAAATCTTACATTTTCCAACCACACGAGTAACTTTTTGACTTTTATGACAAAATTATGAGGAGAATGTTTTTGTAAACTTATATGGAATGAATGGATTTTTATGGTTTCGTAACGCCTAATTATCATGAATATTCCTCTATAAGATTTCATTACTATATTAAACAAAATCCTTTTCTTTTAAAATTTCATGGAATTTTTTGAAAAGAAAATGACTTTGAAGAAGAAAGGATATTTTCTCAAAGAATTCATTTCAAGTGTCTTATCAAAACCATTCTCCATCTAAGATGACATTATTTCATATGTGTATGTTTCAAGTATAATGTCTCTATAATTTACATGGTTTCACGTTTCTTATTTTGAAATGATATCCATTTGTTTTATATAGATTATGTTATGATGGAATGATGATTATGAAAACCATTTTATTCGTTGGGTTATTATGAATGATGTATGTTTATTTTATGGCACACGAAAGAATGATTTCATTATGAGTTGGGTGGGACCTATATATCCCTCAAATTCATTGGGTAAATATTTATATCTCATGATAAAAACATGGATGGAATGGTAAGTTAATCTAGTTCAGTGATACAGGACTGGAACGAGGAGTAAACTCAATTCAGAAAGGGACTTTGTCCACTAAGATGGTCTTAGCAGCAATGTCTTGGCTACTATGGAATTCATATCATCAGCTTAATGGTTTTCCATAATTACATGTTTTATTCCAATTCTATTTTATCATGATTAATGTTTTTTATGATCTATTCCTTATGTATTTCCATGTTTTATGTTGTTTCTCAAGATCTTCATGTTTTTAAGTTCAAATGTATATGGTTTGTTTTATTTTCTCCATGCTTACCCTTACTGAGCATTTGAGCTCACCCTTTTATTTGTTTTCTTTTCCCCAGGATATAAATAATGGTTTAGGTAGGAAAACATAAGGGGAATATCTTTAGGGGAGATGTTGAAGATCATTCACCATGATTAGAAGATTATATTCCAATTTTCCAAAGACACTAATCTATTACGATCCTTGAGTGTTGTTTTTTTATGTATTAAGTATTCCAAAAAAGTAATATAATGTCCATGTACGTCATGGTTGGGAACTTTACAAGAATTGTATTTAGTCCCCTTACATTTTATCATTTCCTTATAATTATTTCTCATTCCTATATATATGGATCATGATTAGGCTAAATATTGAAAATCACGAGGACCATAAAATGAATACTTTTCATGATGACTTTGTAGGGTGAATTTTCTTGATTCCTTTTAATGATATCTTGGTTTACCATCTTGAATGAAGATTAAAAAGAGTTTTTTCAGGATGTTTGAGTAAGAATATAAATTTAATTATTGAGTAAGTTTGATTCTTTCTATTTAATAGATTGTCTGGTCTTGGATAATTTTCTATCTACTAGAGTGGTTTGATGTGGTCATAGTAATAACATGGTAAGTTAATGGTCAATTTCATAGACATACAAAGTAGTGCGTCAATGATTAAATTTAAAAAACGAATGTAGAAGTTCAATAATTTAATTAATATAAAAGTAAAAAGTATATCATGACTATGTAAATAAATATATATTAGATTCAAATATAGGTTGAAATATATTAGTAATTTGGATAAGAATAAAACTATTGGATGTGTATTTCTAATATTGTAAGATTCTTAATTAATTAAAAAATTATAATCCATGGTAGGTGTCAAGTTATAAATGTGTTAAATGATGATATAATGAAATGGATTGATTTTTTTTATATGAATTTTTTGGATATGATTAATGGAATTTATAAGAAAATAATGTGTTGCATTATGTTATATAAATAAGTATTATAACTAAGTAATTTAGAAAATTGGAATATTCACAATGGTAATGAATATTTAATTAGTTTTAATATATTGTATGTCATAGGAAATATTTTATTTCTTTTACAACAACATTTCATGATTATAATATATCGTTAAACAGAAGATAATTTTTTTTATCATAATTGAACATACTGATGTAATGATGTGTTTTTTGATTATATTATATACTGAAATGTGAAAATAAGTTGTACTAGTACTCTAATATGTCTAACGAGAACATTAGTGAAGTATTGTTGATAAAATAACTCGGTATATGTAAATAGAGTTTAGGTTAATGATTTTATGGTATGATGGTGATAAAGAATCACGTTATGTTGTTATATTTTTAATTATCCATTTCTTGGTTAGATAGGGAGTTGTTTTATTACCATTATAGTTCCATTTGGAGTTTCAATGTTCTATATATTTTCATTGAACAATATTGGTATTTTTTGTGTTATTTTTATTATTAAATAATAAATGATATTTCCCTTATATATTGATTGATATTATTTTTAAAAAAATTATTGTTAATGTTAAGGAATTTGATGGAAAATGTTAAGATATTAAAAGACATAATACAATTCCATTTCTTATTTTTGTTTTTCTAAAACATATACCTTATGAAAATATTACATAACAAAGTTGTTCCCCCACTTGTATGTCCATCCACTGTTTTCAAAATTATGTAGAATATTTTAAAAGTATGATCCTACAATGCACTCTGAGTTGGTAACCTCTAAACAGTTTAATAAGTTTTTTATATTTTAGCTTACTGGATATTAGTGATTACATTTTTTCATGGGTAGGAATATGAGTACTATAGGAATTGCCTTATATAGTCCATGATATTATATTTTATATTGAAATGTTGAGATTGTATGGTTGTCGTAATTTCTATATTTTTAGTATATATATATGGATTATGGAGTCTTTTACATTAAATATCAAATAATTAATAGGGAAATTCTTCTTATACATGTGTTGGAGACCATGTGATCTAGTTACCTACCCATAACTTATTAGAGCTTAGCTATGTGGTCATATTAATATTCATTGTAATAATAACTTTAGATTCTGTGTGGGTGGGTTCTAAAAAAGTAGAATCCATGACTATTGTTATGAGATAGAATAAGGATTAATGATAGACATGGGTGAGGATTTCATGTGCCCAATTAGGGTTAAATTTGATATAAAACTATAATGAGATATATAGAGAGGAGACCAACTTGAAAAAAGTAATTTAAGACCGCATATAATCTACTCTAAGGACCACAATAATCTATGAATCATATATAGGTTCATGTTCAATGATTAGAGGGTAGAAATTTAGAAAGGTTGCACACATCATTGTCAAAGGATGTATTTAGTTTCACATTGTTATTTGTTTTTATAATTGAATAGTGTTTCTGTAATAACATATATTGATATGATATTGTCTATAATACTAAACCATATTGATTGTAAATAATATGATTTAATCTAGTGTGAACATTACTTCTTATAAAATGATGTCATGTTATTATTCCACATTTTACTAAGGTTATACATTTTGATTTATAATTTATCTTATAATTCATGTTGATTAACATACATAAAAGGAAATTATATGAATTATAATAGTTTTTTAAAAGAAAAAAAACATAATCATCTGATCTCATTGATGATGAACCATTTATAACGAATCATTTATACAGTAAATATCTTTATATATATCCACATTGGTTAAGAATTATCTTCTTGATCAGTTATGCAAATACTTGGTGGAGGAAATTCTTAGATAGAATTTTTCTAATTCTAATGTTTCTTAATATGAAATTATTACAATGTGTTGTTCCAAAATAGTATAATATAAATATAGTAGTATTAAAAATTGATATGAATGATATCTCATTTAATTAAAAAGTATTACAATGTTTTGAATTGTTTCCAAATAATATTAATGACTTAATAAAATATTCAGACTCATTCTGGTTAAATATTATTCTTATAAGGAACTAAAGAAGAATTATTTAAATACAGATGTAATGTAATATACATAAATTGAGTTTTATATAAAACAAATAAAAATAAAAATTTATATAATTGATTTTATATGCACCTAAGAAAAATTATATGATGGGTGTATAGTTGATTATGAAAATTTATGGATGATGTGAAGAGGATATAATTTATATTTTTTTAACTAATATTATTATTTAATTTTTAACTAATTATTAAGGAAGACAAGAAATAATTATATGATAGATTAAAGAAGCATTATTTTAAGCTATTATAAAATTAGTATAATCCATGTTTGGAAATTATCCCAGGGTCAGGGAAGATTATTATTATTATGTATTGAGTGCCACATAAAATGTTGAAGGTAATGTGGGACACATATTATGAGTTGGATCAAAAACCATTTTCTCCATTAAATATATATTGATAATATATTTTCTTATGGATTAATGTCTAGATAAACTAATAATGTATTGAATAGACATTCATAAATTAATGTGAATTGAATTATTTTGATAAAAATTCTTATATCCTAAAATGATATTGATATTTTTGATATATAAGGAATGTGGATAATGTGGACGATTATATATTATGGAGGAGGAATATATGGTGAATGTTTTATTGATTGATTATCTGGTAATTATTTTGAGTGAAATAATTAAAATTATGGGTTTAAAGTGATTAGTATTTTTTTATAATGGTTGTATTATATTTTATGTCATTTAATGATCTTTATGTAATTTTTATGATTCATTTGATATTGGATGAACTATTTTATTTAAATGGAACTAATTATATTAAATTGAGAAAATATATAGACATTTCACATTGAATGAAGAAATAAAAATATTGGGGTTAATTATTATATTTGTCTTAGGGATACAAATTATTGATGTTCCTGTGAAGATATTATATCAATGATGATAAGGAATGTGGAAGGATATTTAAATTTCATTTCTGTTGGTTAGGACTAAAAATTGATTCTTATTGTCCTTAGTGGGTTTATTTTTAAGAATTTTTATCAAATATGATGGGGGATAATGAGTGGTGACAAGGATGTGATACCTTATGAGGTGTTTCATAAAACATCTAAGATGTATTTTATTTACCACATGCATCTTTATTTCAGAATGGTATATTTTAATGAAATGTTATAGGGGGTAGGTTAGTGTACATATCATAGAGAATCATTCTATGCATCACAATTTTTAGCTCCTACCTTCCTTATCCAACCTTGAAGATCGAGTGCAAAATTTTCAACTATTATTATAAGAAATCGTTAATTTGTTTCTCTTAATCCGTCAAAATATATTCTTAGAAAGATATGACGGATCGATAATATATATATATATAGTCATAAGTGGATTCATTATCTTATATTTCAAACTTATAAATCATTTGAGATAAACTATATGTGTTCTGATCCTAAGAGATCACTAAAAAAGAAAAATAGAGATGATTTATAGAAAAATACCATGGATTCATGCCTATTATTTTGAGTTTCTTAAGTTTACTCATGTTAGGTGAGCTGATATGTTTACATTTTATTGTAGTGGGAAATCATATGTTTGATTTCCCTAGGGCTCATTTTCATTCTCTGTTTTTGGTGGGAAGTGTTCTATTTCCTTAAAGATAAGATTTTTTTTGTTTGACAACATCAGTTGTCATTGAATGCTGATGTAGTGGTATCTCCACACAACTGTTAATATGAATGGAATCCAACTAGGCGATTGGTTGGGATTATTGAGGGTGAGAATTATTTTACAGATATATGTTGTAAATTTGTAAAATTTCCCATAACATGGAATTGGTTATTCATCAATCATGGAAGTTGTTAAGTGGTGTTTTTTATGATGGAGAGGAGTTGATATTAAATTGCGAATTTTCTATAATATGTACATCGACACATGATATGAAGCTTTATAGTTTTGTTGGTTCTATTTTAACAAGATGTTGTACTGTGTCTTAGGGAATAGTCCATGACAGATAGTAGTTTCACTATTTCATTGCGGTTATTATAATTTTGAAATTATTATTTCGTTTATGGAATGAGGTCTGATGGTCATGATGTGGTACTGAGTGTAGCACCTTAACTATAAGATGACATTTGTTTTTTTAAATTTATAGAGAAAAATATTTAATTGGAAACCATTATGTACGAGTAAAACATTATATATGATTTTATAATTTTTTTTATTATGAGTGATGAAATTTGAAGAAATATTAGTTTAGTTCTTTGGATAAATATCATTAAGAGTATTCATATATTTTGATTCCATTGTATTATAGTATTGTTCAAATGCTCACAATGATTCAAAGGATTTTAAAGTGATATTGTGGTCATTTTCCACCAATTTATACCTACCTTCATAAAATTATATTTAATATATTTTTATATTTTTTTAAAAGGTGTAATTACTTGGAGGATTGTGACATTATTTGAAGAAGTTTATTTGTACCGACAGGTCATTACATCAATCTATCTACCACACCATTAATAGCTAAACATGAATTTTTATTACAAATTTAGGATATACCATAACTTCATCTAAATATTCCTTACATTATTATAAACCTAGGCTACTGAGGGATTTCTTTTAGAGAGCATCAAAGAAAATTTGTAGGATTATCAAACCCCTAACATTGAGAGTATTTCTTATTTATCCTGACGTTCCATGGGCAAGTATTTTTTATTATAATTAAATTTTTATTATTAAATGTATATTGAAATAAACATTTTCTAGTATACAATAGATTATGGATTGTGTATTCGTGAATAATAAATTATTACTAGTTCAACAAAATTTTCTTGGATCCTTTATAATTCATCTTTAGTTCTATTGACATATAATTTCATGGGATCATTTCAGTAGTTTATTTTTTATTATTGTTCTGTTATTTTAGGATAATAAGTTTCATAATATTATATAAAACCTTATATATTACCCTAGATGGAAATAAATCACTTATATTTTAATCCCCTTTAAATCTAACAATTGAAAACCCTTATATTTCATCCCATACAAATTATTACCATCATTGAATTTTATTTGAAATGATAACATTGAACCGACTAATTTTTTTTATCATTTTACCACTCAAACCATTTGTAGCTTATCCTATTTCCAAAATCCTATTATTCTTTTAGTGTCACACCCATGAATTTTTTTTAATTCATTACTCATTTAACTTCCATTACCGATTTGTTTTGGGGGTTTACCACTCATTTTGGTGAAATGGTGGGTTTTGAAAATTTGGGCCAAACCGTGAGCCCAAATCCAGATTTAAAAACAAATTTTGATTCTTATATAAATCCTTCAATTTTTTCTATTTTAAACCCATTACACTTCCCAATTGGCATACCATAATATATTAAAATCACCATATCCTTTTTAACAACATAGAAATCCCAAATCA
This sequence comes from Viscum album, assembly GCA_963277665.1. NCBI lineage: Eukaryota > Viridiplantae > Streptophyta > Magnoliopsida > Santalales > Viscaceae > Viscum > Viscum album. The sequence goes on along the minus strand of OY728132.1, from coordinate 560,001,563 downwards.
TGATGGATTTGGGTTTTTAATTAAGGTAATGGGCCTGCCCGTAAGCCCATTTCCTGCTTTAAATTATTTTTTTTTTAAATTTCAATATCTCATTACTTTTTTACTGTTTTTAGGTGATTCAACCTCCCACTCGAAGACAAAAACCTCAGCCTCACCCCTGTATAGAGTTTTCCTCTTTTGAGCTCATATACCCCACAGATTTGGACAATCTTTCTCAATCTTTCTCAAATCGACCAGATTTGATGAGGTAAAATGAATCTTTCATAACTCCTTAAATTTTCATCCTATGCCACCCATTTCAGTCCCCACATGACCTAATATGACTCCTTCGGACATCCATATCATTTTTTGGTACTTGGAGATTCATAGATAGGTGGATTGGGGCCGATTTCTTCAAGATATTTCAAGTAAGGGAATTCCTTCTTGGTTCCTTCCATCCTCTTTTAGTTTTATTTCATATTTTTTGAAGTTCCTCATGTCCAAAAGTTAGGATTCGATCCTAAGGTCTGATTTGGTATCTTTTGTGTCAATTTTTGGTGGTCTAGGTCTGGATTTATATTCCTTGTGGTGCGGCGGTGGTGCGCTTAAGGTTTCGCACCAAGTTTTGAGGGTTTCGACTCAAAAGGTAGGTGATTCCATGTGTAACCATTTTATGATGAGTTAGCTTGCTTGTTTTATTAATTTAGTATGTTTATAATCTTCCTTGTGTGGTTTGAAAACTGTTTTTGATGAATTTGGTTAAACATTTAATTTTTAGTTGTATTTTAGCTTGAAATTGTGTAATTTTCATGTGTGACTCTTGGGGTAATGTTTGGGTTTAGTTTATAACATATGAAAGTGATTTATTAGTCTTGAAAGGGGCTGAAAATTATGTTTTTTTAATTCCTTATTATCATGTGGGCCTTGAAAAGGGGTTTTTTTGAATGACTTTAAGGTGTAAAACCGTGTTGTACTTTTTGAAGGAGATTTATAAAAACGTGTGTTTTTCATGGGTATCTTTGTTGTATTATTTGATGTGTTTTTATAACATTTAGGGGTTCTTTAATAATTGTTTTAGGGCTGAAAATTCTGTTTTGGATTGTTATTGTTGTGATTTTGGTTTTGAATGAGGGGTTTGAAATTGGTTTAGTGTGCAAACAATGGTTATACCTCTTGGGATTGTTTTAAAAAATTGAAAATGTTTTATTTTGTTAAACAAAGTTGGGAAAGGGAGTATATGTACTATTTGGGTGAGTGTGTTCACCTAATGTGGGTTTTTTAATGTTAAAGTGGTGATTTGAGATGTCAAACATTTTTAGAATGTTTTATAAATTGCTGAAATGTTTTACTAAATTGTGTTTTGTGTGCGAAACACGGGTGTGGGTTGTTTCGTGTGAGTTTATTGATAAAATGAATTGTGAAGGTGAGAAGGGTATTATGTGACATGTGTGTGGGTTGTTATGTGAGTTTAATATCTTGTAATGGTTTTATAAAATCTTTTAAAGGATTTTTGTAAGTGTTAAAGAAATTTGAAAAGTGTTTTATGGAATTTTGGTGTGAGTTTGATTTCAAAATGCATTTGAATGAATAGTGTAATTTTTGACTTCTGTGATGTACATGGGGCTGTTTGGTTAAAGTGTTATATAGAATTGATATTTTCATGTGAAAACGATACTTCTTGGATTGTTGAACTTGTTTGAGCACAAAGGGAAAAGCTGGGTATCTATGTGGGTGGACGTGTACTAGTATGCTAGTGAATCCGTGGGGTTTGGACTTAGTTTCACTTAGAAAGAATGACACTTACAACTCAAACTAAACAATTATGATGATGATTGGGGACCACTAGGTTATGGGTATGATCCTTACTAGTGGCTCGTGCACGAGAATGGATATTTTTTGTGGTTACTTTCACCGAGATACGAGGTACCTGGGACCCACAGCTAGCTAGTGCTTAGGGGTTATTTCCTATTACTTGTGCTCATTAGATCCTTTGTAATTACCGTCGGTATACGGTATTGTTGGATGGAAAATTCAGTAGCATTTTTATTTATTTTAAAATTGTTGTTACTTTAAAATTATCTCACATGAAAATTGTTTTCATTTATTATTTCATCCTTTAGAAAATTGTAACTAGCATTTCTTATTTACAAAACATGCAATGCTTTTTTTCATGAAATGTTTATCACATGGAATCTCATAGAGGTTGTATCCTACTGGGCTTTCGCTCAAACCCTACTTACACCTTTGGGTGTAAGTAGACTTTCTTATTTTTTGTCACAGGTTTGGGTACATGTTTTATGCCTTTGGTTCGGGTTTTTAGCGGTCCATCGTGATTGAGTGTCGTGGAGATGGCTTGAGGGAGGTGCCTATTTCCGTGTGGAGGTTCTTGGGCTGCATTTTCTTGGGTTTGTACCTTTGTAATGGTCTTTCAAAATTGTTTAAAATTGTGTAATTCAGTTCTGAATTTTTGAAAAAGATTATTTGGTTTGAAAAATCCAGATTCGTTTCATTGGATTCTTTTGTCGTTTTATGTTTATAAACTCGGGTAAATCATTCCCAATTATCATTTTATGATACCCGGGCACTTGTTCCAGCCTGTGGGGATCAGGAACGCCCTTCGGGACTTGTCACGGTCTGGGTTTGGTGCCGGTTTCGGCGGTGTCCAGATTTGGTTCGTGACAAAATGGTATCAGAGGAGGTTCGCTCCATTGGAGTCATGTTATTTGGGAAATAGTCGGGATAGTCTAGAGTTATGATTGTTGGGACGTGGAATTCTAGTTATGGGTAGTGTTCTTGATCACCACACCTCATATCAGGATTCAAGTCGCCAGGGGAAGTGGGGATTTGTCTAGTTCTTTTGGTTATCTTGGTTTGATGATGATTAGGGGAAATGAAAAGAGAGTTTGGTTAATGGTCTCAATGAGCTCGCAGGGTCTGGCAAGCCATGTGGAGCTGAGGATATTCCCTAAAACACTCTCTGTGATAGTGAAGTGATTGTAATATGACCTCCAACCATATGTCCAAGTCACCCACTGAAACTAGTTTCCTCTCGCATTGTCTGGTGTTCTTTAGTTTTGGAATCATTGAACTTTTGTTTTAGGAAGTGTAATGTTTTTGTGAAATGATTTTCAAATAAATATGGAATGGTTTGATTTATGAAATGGCAGAACTAAATATTCAGAATTATTTTGAAATGGAAAATTGTGTTCTTACACCTCTTTTCAAAGAAGAAACTATATTGAAGTTGGTTTTGAAAAAGTGTTCCCATTAGAGTTTTCTAAACTATTAAAAGTTTTTTTATGGGATGAGATGTTTTGAAATTGATTTAAATAAATTGAATGTGAGTTTTCATTGGAGCGATTGTGCCTTTCTAAAAAGTTTTTTTAATGCGGTTATTTGGGTTCGACCTCCTGGTTATCAGTTTTGATAAGAATGATGTGTTGGTTGACCGTTTTGGTTTTGAAAAGTGGAAAGAATCAGTGCATTGACCTTTGCTATTTCCATGAGTGACCACATGCATGGGGTTATATGGGATGATAGATGGTTGATGGCATGACTGCATGAGTTCTAGGACGGATATGAGGAGGGTGCCTGGTGTGGCACAAAAACATGCATGTGTGAGGCCCATGGGGTACCATTGGTGGATACGCTCACCGCTGAACCGTTTTTTTTTCAAAGATGGTTTTAAAGAAAAAAATGTTTTCTTGATGAATAGTTTGGTATGGTTTTTATTATGGTTTTTTGAAAATGTTGATGTTGTGGGATGTTTTGAGTCTAAGAACCCCTCCTGTTCGAACTGTTTTTTAGGGGGTTGTGTTTGGTCGGAAAGCTGGGTAAAAGGTCCGGTTAGTAGTCTCCTATGATATATGTTTCGGGACACCATTAAGATGGTTCCATTAACGAGTTTGGATCTATTTTGTGGTATGTTTTTACCAATGGACCAGCATGGTTGGGTCCTTGGGTTCTCTCTTTGGATAAGGTACGCCCCATTAAGATTTAGTGCACAACTGAAGTGCAATACGGATTGTTTCACCATTAGAAAAATCATCCAGTTGATCAATGTAAGGAATATTTTCTTGAGATTTGTGGAATGAGTCTACACCATTTACTTTCTTGTTTTTTTTGGATCCTCTTGTTGCGTAAGAGTTCTCGTTGATGGTTGAAAGATACCTTAGTTTCATAAGCTACCTAATTCGTCGAAGGTGAAAGTTGTCTAGGGTTGTCAGTATGGATAGTGTCTAAGAGGGCCTCTAATTCCTTCATAGTCTCTTCGTAGAAGGGGTTTATGTTAAACTACTAGTGTGGGAAATCTGGACATGAGAGGCTGTTATTGACACTTTCTAGAATGCTGTGATATTTGGTGATATTGTATAAGGCCCCCCTCCTTGTATTATTTCTCTCAGTTGCTTTGGTCTTCTTCAGTGACAAGATGTGACGTCACATGCTCGTTTGATTGTAAAGTGAAGTTTTACAATATAATGTGAGTCTATTTTTTTCAAAACTGTTTTTTCTTTTGGGATATCTGGACATCCTCTATTTTAGTGGAAGGTGTTTATAAGTGTCCTTTATTTCTGTTGTTTCTCACCCAAAGAAGCATGGTGTGATATGAGTGCATCCTCTAAACCCTTATTTTAGTGAATTTAAATGTTAGGGTAAAGTGAGTTCTGGAGTGTGTTATGTCTGGGTGAACCCATCTAAGATTGCGTGTAGTTGGTTTTAGCATCGAAGAAGAAATTCTATTCCGGGGTTTCCAAATCCTAACTGTGAGGCCGAAGATGCTTCAATCATTCCAGCTCCAGCCATAGGTCCTGGAGAGAATCTGGCACGTAGTCAAAGGAAATCCCATGGTAGTTTTTAACCTTGAACAAAGAACTGTTCTTAGAATGAGAGATGGGAATAGTTTAAAATTTGTTGTTTTCATCTTTCTTGTTTTGTTCCCATTTGGTGGAAAGAGGTGGAGTTCCTCATCCCCATGTTATCTACCAATGACTTTCTTTTCCCCTTTGGTTTCCTTTGGGTTTGGGGAAAGATTTTGGATTTGTCTAGACATGTTGAGTGAACATTTATCAGTAACCATTCACCAGAAAACCATGTAGGTATAAGGATCCACATGGTTAGAGCACAGTTTCCCAAACTGTGCGGGCTAACCGTGTTGTCGTCCCAACACATTATGTTTTGGCGTTTTTTTATGCCGGCCCATATTGTTCAGTTAAGAAGGGTGGTTCTTATAGTGGGTAGAACCACTATGAGTCTCATGTATATTATTTTGAAAATGCCTAATGAGATTCTACCCCTTGTACTATGGAGTTTGTTCAGGGCTCCCCTGTTAGTGTCTTGATTCTTTCTCGGAAAAAAAATTAAGTTGTCTCTTATGGTTGGGGAGCCCATTTGTGTATCCTTGTACCAATAACTCACTTTTGTAATTGGTCTTGGATTTTATGTGGGTAGTCTCGTTCGGAGCTATATAACCACATACATCTTCCTTGAGTAAACATTGGGATTGGAGATTTCCCAATTGTTTAGTTATATCAAGGTAAGTGTAACCTTGTTCGTTGTTCTTGTTTATTTGGGTAAATTTCTTGAGCCTTGTTCAGATAGTGTTTGAGGAGTTTTGTTTTAGGATATATCTTGAATGTGCTTGATAATTTCAGTAATGAGGTGTATGTTTTTGTTGTGAAGTATTCCTTCCTTAATTGATCACTGGAGGTGTTTTGACCATTGGGGGCGAAGCTTAGAAAATGAGTCCATTTATGCCTTTCGGTTGGGTTTGGTTTTTGCTTTATCCGTGATGTGGCTTTCCGAGGGAGGAATGTTTTATGGTGGGGAGAATTTTCACACCCATGAATTTTTTTTAAATTCATTACTCATTTAATTTCCATTACCGATTTGTTTTGGGGGTTTACCACTCATTTTGGTGAAAATGGTGGGTTTTGAAAATTTGGGCCAAACCGTGAGCCCAAATCCAGATTTAAAAACAAATTTTGATTCTTCTATAACTCCTTCAATTTTTTCTATTTTAAACCCATTCCACTTCCCAATTGGCATACCATAATATATTAAAATCACCATATCCTTTTTAACCACATAGATATCCCAAATCATGATGGATTTGGGTTTTTAATTAAGGTAATTGGCCTGCTCGTAAGCCCATTTCTTACTTTAAATTATTTTTTTAAAATTTCAATATCTCATTAGTTTTTTACTGTTTTTCGGTGATTCAACATCCCACTCGAAGACAAAAACCTCAGCCTCACCCCCTGTATCGCGTTTTCCACTTTTGAGCTCATATACCCCACGGATGTGGACGATCTTTCTAAATCTTTCTCAAATCGACCAGATTTGATGAGGTAAAATGAATCTTTCATAACTCCTTCAATTTTCATCCTTTTCCCCCCATTTCAGTCCGCACATGACCTAATATGACTCCTTCAGACATCCATATCAGTTTTGGGTACTTGGAGATTCATAGTTAGGTGGATTGGGGCCGAGTTCTTCAAGATATTTCAAGTAAGGGAATTCCTTCTTGGTTCCTTCCATCCTCCTTTAGTTTTATTTCATATTTCTTGAAGTTCCTCATGTCCAGAAGTTAGGTTTCGATCCTAAGGTCTGATTAGGTATCTTTTGGGTCAATTTTTGATGGTCTAGGTCTGGATTTATATTCCTTATGGTGCGGCGGTGGTGCGCTTAAGGTTTCGCACCATGTTTTGAGGGTTTCGACTCAAAAGGTATGTGATTCCATGTGTAACCATTTGATGATGAGTTAGCTTTCTTGTTTTATTAATTTAGTATGTTTATAATCTGCCTTGTGTGGTTTGAAAACTGTTTTTGATGAATTTGGTTAAACATTTAATTTTTTGTTTTATTTTATCATGAAATTGTGTACTTTTCATGTGTGACTCTCGGGGTAATGTTTGGGTTTAATTTATAACATATGAAAGTGATTTATTAGTCTTGAATGGGGCTTCCAATTATGTATTGTTAATTCCTTATTATCATGTGGGCCTTGAAAAGATGTTTTTTTGAATGATTTTAAGGTGTAAAACCATGTTGTACTTTTTGAAGGAGATTTATAAAAATGTGTGTTTTTCATGTGTATCTTTGTGGTATTATTTGATGTATTTTTATAACATTTGGGGGTGCTTTAATAATTGTTTTAGTGCTGAAAATTATGTTTTGGATTGTTATTGATATGATGTTGGTTTTGAATGAGGGGTTTGAAATCAGTTTAGTGTGCAAACAATGGTTATACCTCTTGGGTTTGTTTTATAAAAATTGCAAATGTTTTATTTTGTTAAAAAAAGTTGGGAAAGGTAGTATATGTACTATTTGGGTGAGTGTGTTCACCTAATGTGGGTTTTTGAATGTTAATGTGGTGATTTGAGATGTTAAACATTTTTAGAATGTTTTATAAATTGCAGAAATGTTTTACTAAATTGTGTTTTGTGTGCGAAACACGGGTGTGGGATGTTTCATGTGAGTTTATTGATAAAATGAATTGTGAAGGTGAGAAGGGTATTATGTGAAATGTGTGTGAGCTGTTATGTGAGTTGAATATCTTGTAATGGTTTTATAAAATCGTTTAAAGGATTTGTGTAAGTGTTAAAGAAATGTGAAAGGTGTTGTAGGGAATTTTGGTGTGAGTTTGATTTCAAAATGCATTTGAATGAATAGTGGAATTTTTGACTTCTGTGATGTACATGGGGCTGTTTGGTTAATGTGTTATGTGGAATTGATATTTCCATGTGAAAACTATACTTCTTGGATTGTTGAACTTGTTTTAGCACAAAGGGAAAAGCCGGGTATCTAGGTGGGTGGACGTGTACTAGTATGCTAGTGAATCCGTGGGGTTTGGCCTCAATTTCACTTAGAAAGATTGACGCTTACAACTCTAACTAAACAATGATGATGATGATTGGGTACCACTATGTTATGGGTATGATCCCTACTAGTGGCTCGTGCACGGGAACAGATATTTTTTTGGTTACTTTCACCGATATACGAGGTACCTGGGACCCACAGCTAGCTAGTTCCTAGGGGTTATTTCCTATTACTTGTGCTCATTAGATCCTTTGTAATTACCGTCGGTATACGGTATTGTTGGATGGAAAATTCAGTAGCTTTGTTATTTATTTTAAAATTGTTGTTCCTTTAAAATTATCTCACATGAAAACTGTTTTCATTTATTATTTCATCCTTTAGAAAATTGTAACTAGCATTTCTTATTTACAAAACATGCAATGCTTTTTGTCATGAAATGTTTATCACATGGAATCTCATAGAGGTGGTATCCTACTGGGCTTTCGCTCACACCCTACTTACTCCTTTGGGTGTAAGTAGACTTGCTTATTTTATGTCACATGTTTGGGTATAGGTTTTATGCCTTTGGTTCGGGTTTTTAGCGGTCCATCGTGATGGAGTGTCGTGGAGATGGCTTGAGGGCGGTGCCTATATCCATGTGGATGTTCTTAGGCTGTATTTTCTTGGGTTTGTACCTTTGTAATGGTCTTTAAAAATTGTTTAAAATTGTGTAATTCAGTTCTGAATTTTTGAAAAAGATTATTTGGTTTGAAAAATCCAGATTCGTTTCATTGGATTCTTTTGTCGTTTTATGTTTTTAAACTCGGGTAAATCGTTCCCAATTATCATTTTATGATACCTAGGAACTTGTGCCAGCCCGTGGGGATCGGGAACGCCCTTCGGGACTTGTCACGGTCTGGGTTTGGTGCCGGTTTTGGCGGCATCCAGATTCAGTTCGTGACATTTAGACCTATTATGTTTATACTCTTCCTTTCATCTTAGTGGATTTCTGTTGGTTAAGAGGAAGGGTTTTGTAATTCGTGTTTTTAATTTCACAATAAAACTCTTCCCTCTACCCTGATATTAATATTTAGTAAATGTATATGTATTTTTATTATTTATTCCTCATGCATCACATAGATTAATAATTCTGTATTTATTAAAATTACATACATTTAATTTTTTAATTATTTTTCTAACATGGTAGTCTGACTCATTAGGAACTGTAACTGATTTAGAGGTGCTACATGACAATCAGTATGCCAACAAAGAAAAAAGATGATAATAAAATACAATAAATATATAGGGTGTCACTATAAAGAGACTATAACGCCTAACTTAGAGTGAAAAATATAAAAAATAGACAAACATTAACAGCATCAAATATTTTTGTAAACAACATAATTTAATATATCCATCAGTAATAACTTAGATGCTTCAAATAGAATAAAAAATTCATGAAAATATATATTAATGATAACCCATGACCCTAAAACAATATATATATATAATTGAAAAATTAATTTTATAGAAATGAGACCCTAATTCGCGTATAATAATTTATTTTATCCATTCCTCTACACTCTGATCCATATTTCTTTATGATCATATCTCAAGACTTAACCCCACCAATACCAACTTTAATGTGAGTGTTTTATTAGGTACCATTTGGAAATGGTAGCTTGATAATTGTTTCAGTATAATACATAATAGGGAAATAGTAGTAAAGTACCATATATACTCGTAATGATGCGATATGTTCATGTCACATGTTCGGAATAAATAAATAATATTCGAAAAATAATAAATTAATAATAATGGATCTTCCGTCCTATGAACCTAATCGAATATACCTTCCTTGTATATTACATAACAGTATCCAAACATATAAATATTAATATTCCAACTATAATGATGATTCAGGGGATATTTCACCCTGGTATATAGTGTTAAAAACCAAAGGGATAAACTCACCCCAGTTTATATGATAATGACTTGGGAAATTATACATCTTGATTCAACATCATTGGGAATCATCCATCCAATAGTAAAATTCCTACAAAAAATTGAGCTATATTATTGAAAGAGACTCAAAAATTCCCACCAAAGACCCAACAAGCCCCAAAACATATCTTCTGGTTGGATATATTATCTTATCAGAACAAATATATTTTCACCTTCGTAGAAGGACTACTTGACCCATACTCAATTATGGTAACATAATTACTTCAAAGTGTTATGAAATACCATTAGTCTAATCCATGTACATTAATGACTAGGGAACTGAGATAGTGCACTCTATATCTGGTTTCCTTGGATATTTTTTAGTTTATAATATTATGTTATCACATATTTCTTAAAAATAATTTTATATTAATCTAATTTTATTTCATTTAACAATTTAATTAATCAAAGGTGTTCCAACCCATATGTGTAGATGCCACACAAAATCATGTCTACAATATAATTAATAAATCCATAGGCCTAGTATCAAGACCACCAACCTCATGGGGGCCATTTCCATTTTATTGACATCCTAGAAGGTGATACCAGAGTCTATCCATTCTCCTCATTATATCACAAGAACATGATGCTTGTCGAATGGTCAAATATTTAATTATAATATGACTATAATTAATTATTTATCTCATTTGAAAAAATACATATTTAAATTAATATTAGAAGAAAAGGAATAATTTTTAGATAACTCAACATTAATCATTGTGACATTTAATCTATGAGAAACTGTATATAGGAGGCCTGCAATGGACTCTTAAATGTGATACAAGCCAAATACCAAATAGTTAGTGATAATTTAATAGTTAGTTTAAATTTAAATTTTGTGATAAAAGTAAAAAATTGTGAAAAAAATGTATGCTCCATGAATAGTTGAACATCAGTTAGGAGACGTCGTTATGGGATCACCTTTACACAAGCAGCATGAAAAACCATTATTTTGTGAGAATTTCAACATTATCATATGAAATCATCCCCAAAACCATATGAAAAAATACATAATATCGGCGGATATGGATGGAAGAACCATGAAAATCAGATAAAATGGAAGAAATTACATTCAATAAATATTGGAATCCATCAAAAACAACCCCTTTATAATAGGGAAATAAAGAGATCAAGTGGAATGAGTTTTCTGCTTGTACACACCAACATAAGAGAGGAAATATTGTTTCTTCTATTAAAATCATAATCGGTTGAATGGTAATTCTTCCCAAAAATTATTACAAATTATTTTGGGTGGCCACACATAGCTTGTAGTCCTACATGCTAGCCACGGCCCTACCGGTGGCATGTCAGTAGATATATTGTGGTATTGGATTCTAGTAAACATCATGCTTTCCGTCCCATCATTATTATAATATTATCTTGATCATTGGTTACACCATTTGATACTCATTCCCTTTTAAATATATATTAATGATGTTCCCAAACATATAATTTCCATGTGAATCCAAATTTCATATCTAACCCTTCCACTAAGGGAAAACTCAAATTTTCGATGAAATACAAGACCCACATAGATATAGGTTACTCAAACCTTACCGTTCTAACACTTATCATCCCCAAGTTATAATGGTATTTATTTAAACACACCATCAAACCAATATTAATAACTAATTTAGATTTCCCTATATTCAAACTATCCATAATCAAAAAATGAACATACCCATTAATATTTATCTTGATACACTCAAAGTGTCCCCCTCCAATATATCGTATGACCTATAGTTTTATATACGATTATTCATAGATCGTAATCCAAATTTTGAATTATGGAACTCCCCTACATTATAATTTATTGATATAACATAATCCCACATTCCAATGACATCCCTAATATGGTCACACAAACACTCAACCCTCTATCGTATCCAATACATTGTCCAAGAAACTATATGAAACCATGTAACTAATTTATAACTAAAAGTCACATGTCCCATCATATAAGTATAATCCCAAATAGAATAGTTTTTCATTGAAACAACTTGTCTTATTCTTTAACATCACCTCCTAGACTGAAATGATACAGTGGATACAATTTTCATCAAAACACATAAAAATATACTCTAAAAAAATAGTCACACTACCACAACTGACCTTTCCAAATGATTTTCAATCTCCTCCATTATTGTATCACCCAAAACCACTTGATCAAAAAATCTAAATTATTTAAATAATAATTAAACCATACAAAAACACAATCAAATTTACAAATACAAACCTTGGTATAATTACATAGTTTAATAAAAAATCAAACATATATGGAATTGTCACGACACGTCCTCGGGGCCCGTGTGGTGACTACCCCAAGCCCGCCTTCCATAGGCCAGGGGATTACGAATAGCACCAAAGATGTTAATCTCTAAGCTGGTAAGGAATTTCTTTTATGAAAGTAAACAAACACAACAGAGTACAAAATAGGAAAAAAATACTAAGTGAATACTGTATTCAAAAAGTAGTGCGGAAAGTAAAGGGGCCGGAAATATAAGGACAACAGTAAAGTACAAGCACAATGAAAAGAATGTACAACTGAAAAGAGACAACTACTAAAAAGGTAAGCTCCTAGAATTTCTACCGAGAATCCTACCCGAAGGGTTGGTACAGAAGTCCACCTCAACACTCCACGTCTATCGGTCCACTCCGTGTACCGTCACACCATGTGGTCCACCTCCGGGTACCATCCTGTCTTGGCTCTCTCATGGCCTCTGTCAATGTTGTCTGTCGTCTGCATCCATCACAATGAGGTGCGGGCATAGCCCATGCAGGGGTGAGTATAACGATACTCTGTAGGGACCCCGAGACCCCCGAAGGTCTCCCAGAATTCATGAAGGGTAAACAACATAAGGAATGATACAAACATGAAGTATCAAACAACCCTACATAGGTATATGCCCATACATATACCTAAGTTATCAATCTCAATTCGACTCCAACTCTCGAGCCCAAGCACAACCCAGTCCACACATGAAGTAAAGTCAATCACATCGATGATAAGGATTGAATGACATGATTCAGCTCACATAGGTATACACCTTTCGTATAGAGATAGAGATGATCATATGTATTCACTGATTAATCTAAGCTATCAGACCCACACAGGATACAAGACCAGCTAAGCTGTGAGACCCACACTGGATACAAGTACAGAGATCAAACTGTCGGACCCACACATGATACAAGAACAATAGTCATTGCTATCGAACCCACGGAGGATCCCAATACAGTAGTCATTCATGTCAAACCCACAGAGTATCCCAGTACAATAGTCACTGTCGTCGAACCCATGGTTGATTCCAGTAAAGTAGACGTCGCAATTGCAGCCTGCTCTAGGGTTCCCACCCACAGCACGCTCGATTCCAGGAGGGTCCACTATTCAAGCAAAGGGTTTGATACATCAAATTTCATGAAGTCCATATTTTATGTATCTCTAAGTTCTAAATCATTAAAAGAAACCCAACGTGACAGACCATACGTTAGTAGGACGCCCGATCTGAGAGTTTTTGGATTCTCCGTTCGAGGGACATGGTTGGATTTACACTTCCTCCAAACCCGAACGATTTCCAAATTTTTCCAAAACACACTTAGAGTATCTCAAAAGGACAGTCTCATTGATAGGATCCCAGTTCCGCAGTTGGCGTGTCGATCGGACGCGCGGTCTGGAAGATATTTGCGTTTAACCAAAATGGGCCCGGCCTGTCATGCCCAGTGGGGGGTGGGTCGGCCCGACCCTGTTTTACAGGTCCGACCTAGTGGGGAACGTACTGGACCGGTGGGGCATAGCCCAGCCTAGCTGCTGTGGCCCGACCCGCGTGAGGGCATCCCGGCCCGCGATGCAGGCGGTTCTGCCCGTGCGTAGGCGGTTCGGCCCGCAGCTGGCTGCAGCTCGGCCAGCTGGATGTGTAGAGTGGGGGGGGGGGGGGGATGCGCCCCCCCGGTTTCCTAAAATGGCAGTGACGCCTCTACTTCCCGGCCATCCGAAGTCGACTGGTCTTATCTAGTGCGAGTGGCCCGCACAAAGCACTGTTTTCCTCCCATGCGGCCCCTTCGGGTGTCGCAGCTTCCTTCAACCCGGCCAACAGGTGGCTGGCCGGTTCACCCGCCGAAGCAGCCCATGGAGCATTGGCCGCATTTCCTCCTCAGTGTTGCACCAAGAGGCATCGTGGTCTGCAGCCCGGCCAGCTTCGGCCGGCTTCGTCCAACTGGTTCTTCAAGCAAGCGCCCCGCAGGTGCAGGCCAGACCTCCTTCGTGGGGCACCTATGGGTGAAGCGGTTCATCAGCCCGACTGGCTACGGCTGGTCGGTTTGGTTTGTCTGAGCGGCCGACGTTAGCAGGCCGCAGTTTCCTCCATGCGGCTGGTGTGCGGCCGCCACCGCCGGTCACCGCCGTCTCTGGTCACCGCCACCAAAAAATATTCAAGAACCAATGGAGGGTCGTCGGCCTTGTTTATTCAGCCTGCTCCCTCCACGTTAGGTGATAACAATAGTCCGAGGACAATCCAAGATTTTCTATGAAGAATGAGGTACAATTTTATACAATCAAATTTTATCATAACCCACTACCTCGATTTCAACAGTGTTTCACGTCGACGAGTCACAGAAGACGAGCGTCGTGGAAGATGGATGTCGTCCCGTCAACATTAGAGGGAATAATGTAGTCGTTGGAAGCACTCTTAGTGGACGGTGTTTTCTCCCTTGACACAGAGAAAGAAGAAGAAAGACATGAATTCCTCGTGGTCATCTCCTTCTTTCTTTCCTCTATTGAAGAAGTTGATAAAACGTTCTTCGTCGAGATGAATATGTTCTTCATGGAGAGGAACACTTTTCTTCTAATTCTCCAGAGCCTCCCTAATATATTATCTTCCAACACAAATTAAAAAAAATGCATCCTAATTTAATAATTCTATGCATTTCAAATCAATTCAAAATAACCAATTTATTAAGGTATCTTAGTTAATTAAAATGATGGGGTTGGCACAATTAATGGAGGGAGGCGGAGAGGCTCCTCCATTAAGTGGAAGTTCAAATGAAAAAAAGTGGGGTTCATGGGAGTTAAAGGGGAGGTGAAGAGTTAGGTGCTCATGCGGGCCCCACCCTAAGTTATATCCTCTCAAGGGAGGTTAGGGTGTAGTGGGACCAACCCATAACCTCCACCAATATACTTAAACAACCTTTCAAAAAAAAAAAGTTTTGTACACTCATTTTGATTTAAACTTCCAATTTTAATTGGAACCCCAAATTATATCTTTTATTATGCATATAATGAAAATGTGGTAAAGGTGCCCTTAAGCGAATACTAGCACTATGAGTTCATCAGTGTCATCGAATTTCAATTCTGAGTGCTGGTTCAAAAGATAGAATTACCCACACGTACGTTTACTTAATGTACCCAAACAAAACTTCAGAAATTTATTCCGGGCACAACGGGCCTCAGAATCAGGTGTCGTCGGAAACTGCGTACTCATAAAATTCCAATGAAGTTAGGAAATAAATTCCTTGAAATTTTCGGGTCTTTACATTACCCTCACCTTAGGGATTAACGTCCCTGTAAAGCTTCAGCAAACACTAGGGAATCAAATGGGGTTACTGAGAACTCATCTGAGCCTCCCTCTCCCATGTGCTCTCCTGGATGTTCCCGTGTTGCCAGCGATTGCGCACTAGAGGAATCGACCATCCACGTAGGACCCGCTCCTGTCGATCCTCGATCTCCACTAGGACCTCATTGAAGTCACCTCGTCATCGATGTCTAGATCCCTATGTTCAATGATGTGGGTCGGGTTGTGTATGTATCTCCTCAGCTGAGATACTTGGAAGACGTCGTGCACCCGATTAAACTAAGGTGGATGGGCTAGGTGGTAAGCACCTCCCTTACTCTACTGAGGACCTAGAATGGCCTGATGAAACATGGAGATAACATTCCACCCCGGCCAAATCCCCGTAGACCTCATCGAGGTGAGACCCATAGGAAGACGTGGTCACAATCCTCAAACTCCAGTGGTCTCCATCTCTTATCAGCATAGGAATTTTGTCTACTCTGTACAATCTTCATCCTCTCCTAGATGATCGACACCTTCTCCATCGTAGCCTGAACCATCTCTGGTCCTACAAGTACTGGCTCCCCTGGGTCAGTCTAGCACAGAGGTGATCTAAAAGGTTGGAAGTACAGTTCCTTGTAAGGGACCATCCCGATGGTGGAGTGGTAGCTGTTGTAGTACGCAAACTCCACCAAGGGTAAGTGATCCTCCCAACTGCGACCAAATTCGAGAAAACATGCACAGAGCATGTACTCAAGAGTCTGAATGGTTCTCTCAGTGGGACCATCTGTCTGAGGATGGAAAGTGGTGTTTAGACGTAGCTGCATCCCAAAAGTCTCATGTAACCCCTTCCATAGCCGGGAAGTGAAACGAGCATCTTGGTTGGAGATGATAGTCAATGTCACACCGTGAAGCCGTACGATCTCCTAAACGTAGAGGCATCCCAAGATCTCTACTGATCCCTGCTCTTTGATCGGTATGAAGTGGGCCGACTTGGTGAGTCGGTCGACAATCACCCAGATAGAGTCGTTTCCTCTGGATGTACGTGGAATCCCTGTCATGAAATCCATGGATATCTCGTCCCATTTCCACTCTGGAACCTCTAAGGGTTGTACCAAACTTACTGGTACCTGGTGCTCTGCCTTCACTTGCTGACAAGTCAGGAACCATGATACAAACTCTTCTATAACATTCATCATACCCGGCCACCAGTGCTATAGTTTGAGGTCCTGATACATCTTCACTACTCTTGGATGTACCGCTAGAGGGTAAGTGTGAAACATGCTTATCACATCCTCATGTAGTGAAACTGGTACCATGGTACGTCCTCTGAGGAGGATGATGTGCTCCCCACCATTAGAAAATCAATTAGGTGTCTACCATTAGGATGTCTGAACATGTCACATCTCACAGTCTACATCCCCACACTGTGCCACCCTGACTCACTGAGGGAGTGGAGAAGTGACTGTAAGAGACTGCAGAAATGCTGCTCCATCTCTATCCATCAAGGATATCTGTAACGTGGCCATCTGCTCTGTCACCTCTCATAGCAGCTGAATGTCCGATATTTTTCTTAGAGAATCTGCTGCAATGTTCCCCATATCAGGAGTATAGACTATCTCGAAGTCACAGTCCTAGGGGAACTCAAACCATCACCACTTTCTCTGATTCATGTACTTCTACGAGAATATATAAATGAGAATCTAGTGGTCAGAGTAGGCTATAAAACGCACGCCCATCATATAGTGCCGCCACATCTTCATGGAGAAGACCACTACTGCAAACTCCAGGTCATGATTAGTGCAGTTCTGCTCGTGCTATCTCAACACCCGTGAACCATAGGCGATCACTTCTCACTCCTACATCAGGACACACCCGAGTCCGGTCCCTGATGCACCGTAGTAAACTATGTACCCTACGCCCGCCTCTGGTAGCCTCAAGATGGGCGCACTGGTCAATCTTTGCCTCAGCTCCTAAAAACACTGCATGCATCTCTCTGACCACACGAAGGGTTTCCCTTTATTCATCAATGCTGAAAGTGGTGCTGCAACTCTCGAGAAGTCTGGAACAAATCATCGATAATACCTAGCTAGACCTAGAAAACTCCAAACCTCCGTCACAATCTTGGGTGGCTCCCAAGAAAGTACCGCCTCGATCTTTTCTAGATCCACTACTACCCCAGCCTCCAAGATGACATGTCCCAAGAAGTGAAACTCTAAAATCCAGAACTGGTACTTCGAGAGCTTACCATAAATCTGGTGCTCTTAGACTGTGTCCAGTTCTACCCGCAAATGGTAGGAGTGCTCCTCCTCAGTTGTCGAGTAAATTAGTATGTCATCGATGAAGACTACAACAAATTGATTGAGGTAAGGCTGGAAGATACTATTCACAAGACTCGTTAATATTGCTGGAGCATTGGTTACACCGAAAGGCATAACTAAGAACTCGTAGTGTCCATACCGACACCTGAAGGCTGTCTTCTGCACATCCTCTTCTCGAACTCTAAACTGGTGATAGCCTGACCTGAGGTCTATATTCGAGAACCATTGTGCTCCCTTGAGCTGATCAATGAGGTCTTCAATCCTCGGGAGTGGGTAATTGTTCTTCACAGTCACCTGGTTCAGGCGACGATAGTCAACACACAGTCGTAAGCTCCCATCCTCCTTCTTAGCGAACAAAATCAGAGATTCCCAGGGTGAAACACTGGGTCGGATAAATCCCTTTCCCTGCAAGTCCTCCAGCTATACCCGCAGCTCACAAAGCTTGGCCGAAGGCATCCAATATGCTGGAGTAGATATCGGTGTTGTCCTGGGGTATTGGTCAATGTAGAATTTTACCTATCTGCAAGGAGGTAGTCCTGGAATGATTTCAAAAAAAAAATCCGTGTACTGATCCACCACAATAGGAAAACTCAGACTCTGCACATCAACTGCTCTGAGGATGAAACTAGCCAATTGATGTGTGATCGGCTTCCCCCTCCTCTGCATAAGTCCATCCGGCATTGAAAAGGCTCCCTTCTCGCCGGTGAAGGTTAAACTTGTCCCATCTGTGTAGATACACTGCAATTTGTGCCTAATATAGTCATTGTGATCATGAACTGTAGATAACCAGTCTATACCCAAGATGACTTCACAAGGCCTTTACGCCGTTATAAGAAGATCCTAGCTGAAGCACTCACCTCCTAGAGTATGATCACACTACCGGCACCAGTGCGTAATCGTTGAGTCTACTACCATTGGAGTCTCTAGCCATAAAGATCGAGCCAACGGCTCAGTCATAATCTCCGAGCTCCGAAGAAGGGTAGCAAAAATGAAAGAATGACTTGTAATTGTGTCTATAAGTACCAAAACAAGGATAGAGTAGACACATATAGTACCTCAAATCATCTCAGGTTTGCGGTGGTCATAGGCCTCGACTTCCTGAAGCTGAGCCCACCTCTGTCCGCCAGCTCCCTATAGTTGGGGTGGACCTTCTGGTGGGGGTGGTGGCAGTGCCTCAAAACATTGTCCACCACCCACTGCTCAGCCATATCCTCTACCACGTTTTCCTACTCCCGGAGGACCACCACGGTCAAAACTCTTCCTCTTCCTGGGAGGTCCCTCAACTGTCTGCTGCTCGTCTTCATGGTGGGTCGGGCAGTCACGAGTCATGTGGCCCTGTCCGCCGCATGCATAGCACTACCTTCTCCTTGTGAGGTTGTCTCTATTTCATGTGCCCCACACAACCGAACCTGTATCCTGATGTCGCCCACCCGATGGCCTGGTCTACATGGACCACTGCGTCAACGGTTTTCTACCGGCTGCAGAAGACTCTTCTACATCTCATCTTGAAGAAGGTCTTGTCGCTGGTGACTGCTCAGCCAGAAATCACTCCACTAGAAGGGCTCTCTCATGCACCCCTCCTGCGTCAGAATGCTAAGGGGAATCGTCGAAGCCCTGATCTCATGGCCGAGTCACTGCTCAAAGGTCCAGGCCCAGAATAATGGGTCGCGTACCATATCCGTGTAGTAGCGTGAGAGGTAAGTGAACCTCAATGAGTAATGAGCTACTGTCATGCTGCCCTACGGCAGATGTAGTAGCTCTTGAATCCTCATTGTACGAAGGGTGGCTGTAAGAAACTCTGATCGGAAGAGACTCTAGAAGTCTGTCCATAGTAAAGATTCCTCGTCATGAACCAAGTGCATCAGGATCTACCATCTACCTGCTGTCGCATGCAGGAGACTCGCAGCAATGAACACCATAAGGTTACTTGGTGTCCCTACCAATCTAAAAACCCTCACGATAGCCTCCAGCCAATCCTCAACTGCATGTGGGTCCATCCCTCCATGAAACCTGGGTGGCCACTTTCGTTGGAACTCGTGAAATGTACTAAGGCGGCATGCACTCTCTGCTTCTGGGGATGGTGGTATCGGTGGCCTAGTGGGTAGTCGTACTGCTGGTGCCTCCACAGTTATAGGGCCCCGTACTGAGGCCTCGTCGCTCTGTGGGCTACCATCTTGTACGTAACTCAGAACCCTAGAAGGCTACCTTCATTGGGCCATCCTGAAAAGAAACAGGTGTGCCACGGTCAAAATAGTATACCTTGGGAGCTGACACAAAGTAATCACAAAGATACCTTTTTAAAGGAAACACACATGCAATCAGTGTTTTCGTGCACTATGTCGGAAATCAGAGGCCAGGGTTATGGTGTATGGATACGTCGGCTGCCGCACCAACACTGGACTCCCTAGACTGAAAACCACCTTCAATAATCATAACACTATGGATTAAAAGAAAAGAATGATCAGAGTCCTGAGTTCTGAGGTAGAACTGACTCCTATCACACCAATTTGTCACATCCCATCCTCGGGGCCCGTGCCATGAGTACCCCAAGCCCGCCATCCATAGTCTAGGGGCTGGCGACTAGCACCAAAGTTGTATATCCCTAAGCTAGGAAGGCATTGCCTTTATGAAAGTAAAGAAACACAAAATAGTACGCAACATGAAGTAAACAATAAGTGAATACTGTATACAAAAAGTAGTGCTGAAAGTAAAGTGGCTGGAAATACAAGACCAATAGTAAATTACAGGTACCACAGAAAGAAAGTACAACTGAAAAAGGAAAACAGATAAAAAAGGCAGCACCTGGAATGCTTGCCGAGTATCCTACCTAAAGGGTAGGTAAAGATGTTCACCGCAGCACTCCGCGTCTATCGGTCCGCTCTGTGTACCGTCTCGCCATGTGGTCTATATCTTGATATCGTTCGGTCCTGGATCGCACTCGGCCTCTGTCAACACTGTCTATCATCTGCATCCAACACAATGAGGTGCGGGCATAGCCCGTGTATGGGTGTGTATAACGATACTTTGTAGGGACCCTGAGACCCCCAAAGGTCACCCAGAATCCACAAAGGGTAAAACACAGAAGAAAATATACAATCACGAAGTATCAAAAAACCCTACTTAGGTATATTCCCATACATATACATAAGTTATCAATCTCAGTTCGGCTCCAACTCTCAAGACCAAGCAAAACCCAGTCCACACAGGATGTAAATTCAATCACATTGATGATGATGATTAAAAGTACAGACTCAGATCACACAGGTATACACATTTTGTATAGCGGTAGAGAGGATCAGATGTAGTCACTGATTCGTCTAAGCTGTCGGACCCACACAAGATACAAGACCATCTAAGCTATCAAACCCACACAGGATACAAGACCAGCTACTCCGTCGGACCCACACAGGATACAAGAACAGAGTTCAAACTACCGGACCCACACAAGATACAAGAATAGTAGTCATCGCTTTCGAACCCATGGAGGATCCTAGTATAGTAGACATCGATGTAGAACCCATGAAAGATCCCAGTACAATATTCATCATCATCGAACCCATAGAAGATTCCAGTACGGTAGACATCACAGTTGCATCCAGCTCTAGGGTTCCCGAACACAGCACGCTCGATTCAAGGAGGGTCCGGTCATCGAGAAAAGGGGTCGATAAATCAACATTCATTAGGTCTAGAGTTGATGTATCCCGAAGTTCCATCTCATTAAAATAAACCCAACGCGATAGATGACACATTAATAGGATGCTCGGTTTGAGAGTTATTGGATTTTCCATTCTAGTGGCCTGGTTGGATTATCGCTTGTTCCAAACCCGGCCATTTTCCAAATTTGCCCGAAAATTAATTATAGTATCTCAAAAGTATTGTCTCATTTAGAGGATCCCAGTTCTGGAGACGGCGCGTCGATTAGATGTGCGTTCTGGACGATATTTGTGTTTAAGCGAAACGAGTGTGGCCTGTCAACCCTAGTGGGTTGGCAGGTCGGCCGAACCCAGTTTGGCGGGTCCAACTCGGCCAGGTGGGGTGCGACCAGGACTGTCGGTTGTGGCTCGGCCCGCGCGATGGTGGAGCGGCCCGCGCGGTAGGCGGTCCGTCCCGGTGCACGGATGGTCACGGCTCGACCATCTGGCCGAGCTGAGCGGGGGGGGGGGGGGGGGGGGTCCCAGAAACAGTGGTGCCGAGAAGCGCCGCCTCTCTTTCCCGACCGGTCGAATCCGGCTGGTCTTCTGTGGTGCGAGCGGCCCGCACAGCGGGCCACCATCCTCCCACGCATCACCTTCAGGTGTTGCGGCTTCATTTAACCCATCCGGGAGGTGGCCGATTGGTTCTCCCACAAAAGCGGCCCATGGAGTGTAGGCTGCGATTCCTCTGTAGCGCGGCACCAAGAGGCGCCGCGGTCCGCAGCCCAGCCGGCTTCGTCTGTCCGTTTCTTCCAGCAAGCAGCCCGGGGGTAGGGGCCACACCTCCTCTAAGCGACACCTACGAGTGTCGCTGTTCATCAGCCTGGCCGACGACGGGCGGACGGTTTGGTTCGTCCATGTGGCCCGCTGTAACAGGCTGCAGTTTCCTCCACCCTGTCGGTGTCGGCCGCTGTAGCCAAAAAATACTAAAGAACCAACAGAGGGTCGTCGGGCCATGTTCATTCGGCCTGCACCCTCCGCATTAGGTGATAACAATATGATGTAGACAATCCATGATTTTCAACGAAGAAAAAGGACAATTTTATACAATTATAATTGATCATAACCCCCTACCTCGATTTTAAGAGAATTGCATGTCGATGAGCCGCCGAAGACGAGCGTCGCAGAAGATAGACTTCGTCCCTTCAACATCAGAGGGAATGACGTAGTCGTTGGCAGTGCTCTTAGTGGATGACGTCTTCTCCCTTGACACAGAGAAAGAAGAAGAAAGACGGGCGTTCCAAGTGGGCGTCGCCTTCATTCTTTCCCCTATTCTAGAAGTGGAAAAAGTTCTTCTTTGAGAGGAAGATGTTCTTCATGGAGAGGTACACTTTTCTTTTAATTATCTAGAGCCTCCACAATAGATTATTTTCCAACGAAAATAAAATAAAAGGCTTCCCGATTCAATAATTCCATGCATTTCAAATCTATTCAAAATAACAAATTAATTAAGAAAGCTTAATTAATTAAATTAATGGGGTTGGCAAAATTAATGGAGGGAGGTGGAGAGGCTCCTCCATTATGTGGAAGTTCAAAAGTTAAAAGGGGGTTAATGTGAGTTATAGGAGAAGTGAAGAGTCAAGTGATTGTATGGGCCCCACCCCAAGTTATATCCTCCCAATGGAGGTTAGGGTATAGTGGGACCCACCCCTAACCTCCACCAAGAGACTTAAACCACCTTTCAAAATAAAAATTTGATGTACACACATTTTTTTTGAAACATCTAATTTTAATTGGAACCCACAATTATAACTTCCATCATGTATAAAATGAAACTATTGAAAAGGTCCCCTTAAGCGAATACCGGTGATGCGAGTTCATCGGTGTCCTCAGATTTCAATTACGATCAACGGTTCAAAAACTAGAAAAATCGCACGTATGTTTACCAAACTAACCTGAAAAAAACAACAGAAATTTATTCTGGGCACAACAGGCCTCAGAATCAAGTGCTTTCAGAAACTGCATACTCGTAAAATTCCAAATATTTTAAGAAAAAAAATTACTTGAAATTTCCAGGTCTTTACAGGAAACATAAATAACAGAAATAACTATTACACCACCCAGATGATTCACTATTGAAGCATCACAAGTCATTAAAACATGGGTTCACACATCAAGACTCTATCAAACAGTAGATCCAAAATATATCATCTGGTACTCTTCGTTGAATATTGATTAAATACAATTTCCACACACCCCAGTATCTAGTTCCATGAATACCAAACACTTATTTCCCTTACAAATAA
Source organism: Viscum album (assembly GCA_963277665.1). NCBI lineage: Eukaryota > Viridiplantae > Streptophyta > Magnoliopsida > Santalales > Viscaceae > Viscum > Viscum album. The sequence continues at coordinate 559,977,978 of OY728132.1, read as the reverse complement.
AAATAAAATCTAACATGAGGGTCACAAATATATGTCTAATGTGACACTAACAACCATTGGTGCGTTCTTAAAATTTATCCCCTAGATTGGATATCAATATCCTATAATATTATATCAATTATGATTGAAAAAAATGACCAAACATTAGTAATCTCGTTCATAAATGAATACCAATCAAAACAATGAATTCATACAAATCACATATCCGGAAAATAGTATCCTTGGTACCTACAAAAATTCATTCTTAGTATGGTTCACACCATAAAATACCCTATGGTAAACACCTAACTACATGGATTTCTTCATATCAATCCAGTAGAATAAGACATGATGTGTTCCAATATCACATGCATGTTTCTCTTCCCAATGAACACTCATTTTTTAATGAATACATGATTAAGATCAACATAGATCAATCATTTCTCCATGATTGATCTATTTTTCATATATCATCTACATTGTCTTGAAATTTCATTTTTTCCATAATAATTTAAGGAAACCAGTGCTATAGAATTATATAATGACCATCACCCCATAAATCCAACATGACCGCCCACCACATCCAATTTTTCATTATTGGACATCAATAACATGTGAACTATATCATTATCATCTAAAAAATTATGTGTACAATCTAGTACAACCCAAACAGAAATTCGATACTCAAAATCCAAATCATCACACATAATCAAAACTAGGGAAAACCCCTAATCCAATTTCAATGTTACACAATATTTATATATCACTAATCAATGAGTGATGCATGTACTGCTCTTCAAAACTAAGTTGTTCAATTTTTCCATGCTTTAACCACATGTCTCCAAAAAACCAGGGCATATTTATAAATATCAATTATTGAAAAAATTATCTACTATTATGCCCCTCACAAACACATCCTGACCAAATAGGGTAAGATATCAGTTAGATCATGCACTAAATATCCTATTTTGATAACCAACTTTCTTAGAAAACAAATTGATCATCATTACCAAACTCACTGTGAATCACCATAATCGTTTCATATTGATGGTATCAACATTTCTACATCTACCAAAATCATGACTAAAACTATTATGTAATCCTATCCTCTATATGGTCTTACATATAAAACCATTAGAAAATTCATGCCAAACAATAAACATAAAATTCTTAAATTCACAATGTGAATCTATATAATTTACTACCCCTAAAAGATCATGATGTCATCATGTAATAGATGTATATGCGATTCAATCATTCCATGAAAATATCAAACAAGGATAGAATATGGTTTTTTTCATATGGGGTCCATTTCATTCTAATCTATACTATATTACTCTAATTATTTTTTACTAACATTTTATGTAGTCAAACCGGAATATCAAATACCCGTAATGGTATTATCAAATGGGGATCAAATTCTTAGCTTGATAAAAAAATATCATGACGTACCGAAGGGACAATATCATTTCTATCATCGTCCCCAATAGACATGCATTCAAAAATCCACATGAAAATATATTTCAAAACATTTGTATACATTATGCCTAATCTCAATGGAATGAATCCATAAACAAATACATGAAAACACCATATGTTAAAATTTTGAGAATTTAAATAGATGTACTCTCATCATTTGTAAAATTACTAATTAGTAGAAAAATTTCATATGAATCACTATATTGAAATATTGATGCATTTATAAATGTCTCTCACCACTGGTCTAGGATCCTATAGCCCATAACATTCCTCATTCCAACTGTATAAAAAATTGACAACCGCCAACTCAAAAATAAAAAAAACACATGAGTCATGGGAGGTGAAATAATAAATATCCATAATAATGAAAGCGATGTACATCAAACCCATACCCCTTGTAACATAGATATACACCATAATACGTGTATCTGATGCACCAATATGGGTTCCATTATAGTATTTAATACATTCCTATATATATTATCTTCTTACATCATAAATAAAAAAACAATATTAAAAATATTATACACCCGTTCATGACATCCCGACATAGTTCACTATGAAAATTAATTTATATGGTTTTAATATATAACCTCAGGCATACCTCTTCATATGATATAGGATGTTGAATTGAAGTGGGGGTTTAAGGTGTTAATATGATAAGTATATTATTTGATGATATTTTATAAACATTCCATAACTTATCATTCTTTCAATATTTCAAAAATAACCTCTCATAATAATCATACTTGTCTCAAATAATATATTTTTTTATTTTCATTGAGGAATGTTGAATAAAATACATATTTTTTTAAAAAAATTAATCAATTCTCAACAACCATATAATTCTATACCCCCTTCTTGATTTATCTCATGTTATTCTTGTCACTAGAACATGAAAAAGAAGAAATTAATAAAAAATTTATCATAGAAGAACTATAAGGGAAAACATAACAATATTTTATCAGTGGTTATATCACAATAAAATGTGATAACATGATTAAGAAAAAATTTATTTTTAAATCACCATGGACAAAAAAATGTTCTACAAAAATCTCAATGGAATAAAATATGATATAAAATTAAAAAACATGATCCATGCAATAATAGTATGAGATAAGAATAGAATCCATATATAAGTAAATAACATTTTTAAACAAGGAATCATAGTATCTGTGGAATAAATATAAGATAGAACATCCTAAAATTATTCAAGTGTATCATCAAGTCTATCATTATAATGTGCACAAAAAACCGTTGAATAATGGCTCTAGTCTCCATCCAAATAAATATAGTGAACAATGACCCTTTTTGGAATAGGTTAAATCTCCATTCCCATAAACATAGTTGGAAAATTCCTATGGGAATTGGGTTTACTCCCCATTCTAGTAAATCTAGTGGAAAAAGTCACCTGGTGTATTAATTTCAATCCTAAATCCCTTACATAACATCTCCTAAGTTATAAATAATTACCCAACTAAATATTGGGATATCTAATATTATTACCACCAATCAAATAATTTAGTGTTATTATAATAATAACCCTTACATCATACATAGTGGAAAAAGACCAAATATAGGGTAAGATCACTCAAAATCCATGTACATAAAATCTCATAAAACATAATCCTTTATATAAATATTGTATGAATCGCATAGAAACAGTAAGAGGGGTGGGGGTAAATTTATGAGCCATAACATTTATTGAATTTCCTATTATTTCAATTAATCCCTCTACTCTTGAAGATCAGGCATAGTTAAGAGGTATAGATTTGTTGTGTGAAAGTAACAGTCACATATATAAGCAAAGTAAATTTAAAAGGAAACACTGATACATAAGTATTGTTATAATTTTTCATACAAAGAACTACATTATATCATTATCATCAAGTGGTTGTTTCAAAAAATCTCTTTTCACTGTATCTTATATTGATTAAATATTCTTGTAAAGGGAACATAAAGATTATGTAGGAACTAAAAAAACTTCTTGAGTTAGAGGTGTTCTTTATACAGTTTTCACCTATTATCAATGGTGTTTCTTATAATAGAACCACAAATTATATAAATATATTCATTAAACGTAGTAAAAATATATCTATATGTCCTCGATGGATTTTCATCAAATTAATATAATTTTTCTTCAATATAAGGTGTTTGACGGCCACTGAATCGATAATATCTTAGGCATAGTATCCATATAACATTTAATAAGTAGAAAATGATACTTGCACATTAACTCAATGTTTTATCATAATAAACCATTTGATAATTGTCAAAATAATATATGATGTCATATTCCATTATTTTTAAATTCTTAAAATGAAAATAATAAATGATATGATTAACTAATTAATGTGATTCTTATAATATGTATGGGTATCTATATTAATCATGTGTTTTACATATTCATGGGAGAAAGAATGTACCATGTTCACCATCTTCATTTAAAATACAAACTCCTTATATGGTCTTATAAATTCATGTAATCACATGAAACGATATCATGAAAATCTCAAAAATTGTGTTTGAAACCTTCTATCACTTTGTTTCACAAATCGAGGATCAATGCATGTGTGTCATGTGTGTGCACACCCATTTTTCATGTTCTACATTTATGTCCATCTATACTCCCCATATAGATCTCACATATGAATTTTTCATAAATGAACTCAACCTCATACAAACTAGTATAAACTATATTTTTTTAAAAAGGCTTAGTGTGGCCTTATTTATATCCATGAAACATAGTTAATGTGAAATTATTTCAAAGAACCACATCTCCTACACTATGAAACCTTAGGATCATGGGAGTTTGTCTTTACACCACCATAGTGATTCTCATGTCATCTTCATGATGGATCACGATATGAGTTACTACATTATCCCATTTTTTCTGAAAATCATTTTTTTCATTTTTTAGAAGCCCGTTTATGGGTTCCCAGTACCCCAACCTAAAACCAAAAAAAAGACAAACAAAACAATCTAAAGAGATTACATGTCATAATAACCAGATTCATATCGGCATCCCAACCATGATTCCTCTTCTCCAGTAGTCGATTCCCATTCTAGATGCCTCCAAAAACTTCTACTTTGAACCCGACTCTTGAGCTGATCAAGAAACGATTGATCTGGGTAAGCCTTCTTGACCACACTTCCCCTTTTTAAAAGCCAAATACACCTTGCTTTTCCGCTTTGATGAAGATCTAGTCCGCATCGGCCTCGGAAGAAAGGAGTAGTCCTTCCTTGGTCTTCTTCTTGGAGTAGCAGACGACGGGCCGTCAGCTGTAGCCAAAATCAGATTCCCACTTTTTACAACATCACTAAATGAGTGACTGGCTAGACAGATATCATTATCTTACCCTCCCCCATAATTCTCCCTTCCAAATCTGGCTTGCACCCTCAAAGAAGCATCAACAAACTCCGACTTGTTCCCCGGTCTCTGGACTGGAGTTTTACATTCTATCAAAGGGGGTCACCTATCTTTAGTAGTGGCACGTTCAATAACTTAATCAACATTATACCCCATCCTCAGGTCCGTACTCTCAACCAAAGGTCCACGCCTTTCCCCATTGTGATTGTTTTCCACAATCATGATCCCTACTTCATGGCCCAAACATCTAGCCTGCTGCTCCTCCCTGGATTCCTCGCCAACTGAAGCTGGGTCAAGCACCCTATATTCATTCTGCTGGACTAACAAAGTCTCCACACTCACTAGTTCTTCATAAATCCCTTAAAACATGTTTCTCAAAGAAATAAATGGCTTACCCAGAGGATCAAATTTTATAGAAACCATAGAACTGTACGTGGTGATTTCCTCCACAGTACTACTGTCTCTTCCTTCCCCACTCTGCTCAGAACCCAGACCAACCGTGTTAGCCATAGGAACTCCCAAGTCCCACCTTAGCGTTTGGATAACCTCGGACACCCTCAGATTAACCTATTTCTCCTTAACACCTGAGGCTTCAGTGACCCAGGATTCCTCAAAAGACACCTTACGAGGCCTCGCTGGATTGAAAGCACCCGTATCACCAGACCAGCAAGAAACCATTTGTTCGTCAACCGGTTCCATAGTTGTAGAAACTAGACCCAACTTAGAAACAATTCCGGCACCATCCTCAGTGCTCACAGCAACAGTAGACCCATTACAATGATCCTTCAACAACCATGAAATACGTTCACGTCAGAAAACCTCAACTGAATGCCCCAATCTCTTGCAAGAGCCGAAAAACCTCATCCAATTCTCATATACAACTCTCTACTTGAATCGGTATTCCTCACTTATAGTGATCCAAAAAAAATCAGAAGGGGTGCCAGAAGCATCCATTTAAATGCACACCTGAGGGTTCACCGAATGGAAAACCTCCTCGGTACGACTATCAGAGCAAATATATCTACCAAGCATATTGCCCAACATGGGTATAATTGAAGGTTTTTGAAATGGGAAAGGAAGGGATGGAAAACTTACCGAAACCGCAATGGACGGTGAGTCGCTGTTCATATGAAGGTTGAAAGACAAATTCAAAAGAAGAAAACGAGATCCCTTAAAGGTGCAAGGATCCCTTGACCAAGATTGTATGAGGTCTTCCTCTGAATCGAAGATAATCATGATTTTCTTGCTGTCCATTGAGCTTTTTTTGCAACTACGTCTTCACTTTCCCTAATAAAATCTTTGATTAATATTCATGAATTTAAGAAAAACATTTCATACATGTTGTTCATTTTGGTTTTAGTAGTCTCATTTGTATGAGATTACCACTATAGATGGTTGGACCTCGATCATACCATCGAATGAGTGTTCTCGTGAAGGCCGAAGACAGGGCAATAGAGGAAAACATCAATTGTTTAATACAATGAGGAAAAATTAGATCAGATTGATATGCTTGATCAATTTTAGTAGCTTGTTTTATGCATATATTTTTAATGATAGATAAACAATAAGATGAAATTTTTGGCCCACATAGAAACATCCACGCTTCTACCTCTAGAATAAAACAATATCCATGCAATGAGGCTTCTAGAAACCTCTTCCACCTATTGGTATCACACATTGATGCTTCTTCAAATTATTACTGTGTCTTCACTTATTGGTTGTTCCATATATCATGTACCTCATATACGGGTTCATATGGGATACTATCCACCTCTTTCCACCTAGGGGTAGGGATGAGGCTAGCTCCCCTGATCGTGGTTAACCATTGGATCCACATGTGGATAGGGTCGATCTGGCCTTTCCTCTCATGTGGGATGGACATATTTTTTAGATAAGGGACTCAATGAAGACTTATAAATAATCTAAGTATTAGGAATGTGATTCCATGCTTAATCCAAGTTAAATAACCCAACAAATACTAATCTCTAAAAAACCATTTCAAATATTATTCATGAAATATATATATATATATATATATCTTGGAATTAATAAATCATCTTATTATATTAATGGAAATTGATTATTTTAATGGTCTCCAAATATATTCTTTCAATAAATCATCCTCATGAATTTCTAGATCAGTATTATTTTTATCAAAAAAAAATAAAAGATTTCAATAAATATGCATGGGATATTCAAATCAACATCTATACTCTATGAAAATTTATTATAAAAAATGTATGAATATATTGTTTCTTGGACACCTTAAAAAATGATTCCTCATTAAAATTAATATTTTTTTGGTCTTCGTATAATTAGGAACCCCTAATGTAATAATGTACATATTCATTGGCCTCCACTTCTTTCTTAAAATTTTGTAATAATGCGATATCTCCAAAATTGATTGGAACATGTTTTTGAAAATTAGAGTAATTCAAAAATTATACAATTTATCAACCTAAGGAATTTACCAATAATGACACCAAATAATATGAATCTACAACAATTCTCATGGAATCATCACCACTCTTGGAAAATCAAAAAGGATTAAATTATGGGATTTCATCTACCCTTCAAGATATTTGTAAATTACTTCTACTTTTATGATAGAGAGATTGTTTTACCTGATTCATTTGTAAAATATTAGTTAGTTTGTCTTCTCTCAGACTAAAAGGATTAATCCTATGTAGTAAATAAGATTGACACAACCATGTTTTCCTATGTTATCTATAAACAACCTTTAATGAGATATTATATTTATAACATATTTATTTATCAAAGAGAAGAATACCTAAAAAAATTATAAATTATATATTATTCTACACACATCATTAAAGAAATATGAAATTTCATGTGAATTAATATTTAATACCCCTATCCATGGGATTACTCATAATCCAACACACCCTCCATTGATGAACGTGTTTTATATAATAAAAACAATGGAATGATGTTTAATTAGATTACCACTACATTCAAATTTTTTATAGATTGGATAAATTTCAACATATTCATTAAATAATACTTGATATCATATTATTTTGGATTTCTACACCAAATGGGATTCACTACCTTCCAATTTATATGGTGAATAATTTCATCATATAATATTTATAATATTCATGCTGATAATCAACCTTTATGGAAAAATTAAAGTATTAATTTGATATTTATTAGTCATTCAAAATTGGTTTCTTTTACTTTTATGTCGTATTTATCAAGTTTAAAATAAAATTCACCTTTAATTTACTACAATTGAAACATAAATACAGTAAAATAATATGGACATAATATGGAACAGTAGTGATATTATTAATTATTGAAACAAGGATGAGAATATACTCTAAATTAAGTAACACATTTCTATGTTATTCTAAAATCTATAGAACTCTATATTTTAATGTCTCATTTATATTTTACATTTTGGTATTTTAATGATATAATGAGACCATTACATCCATTCACATTTACCTTTATTGGGATTTTTTCCTCACTTACACTATATTTGAAGTATCTCACCCTAGTTATTGTTTTTCAATAATTAATATCTCCCTTTGAGCTACTTTAATTTCAATAAAAAATATTTTTATTTATCTTTAGCATTCTTGAATCTTCCAAAAAAAAATTTGTCAATTGATTTTTCATGTGTTAAAAACTGTCATGAAATTGGAGACCATCATATAAAACAACCTAGTTTTATTTTTCATTTTCATTATCAATTACTTCATTCTCAAATATGTGTATTTCCCTAGAAACATGAAATTGATTAGGGTAGGTTATTAAGAACTCTATCTTGACATATAATATCTTGGAGATTCCACATGTATTATTCAATGATTTTGAGTTTCCTTCATTATGTAACACATACAAATATTCATCAGGAGTATCTTTAAATGGTACTATATTCATATTTCTCTATTAGATAGATTCCCTTGTTGATTAAATATTTCAATCATTCATTTACATGGAATTTTTTATTGGTCCATGTTATGAAATAACTTTGCAATGTTGAAGCATTTATATAGGATTACATGAAATTATTTGATTCAAACTTCTAATCCATCTTGGGAGTAGCTCGTTTATAATATTGTTTAACATTCTTCATCAGCTAATTCCCCAAGGAAATATTTTTTGGTTTTATTATTCACTAATCATTTTGTTTTGGTCTTTTCTTCACATAAAAATATGAATAGTCAATGTTCGTAATATACAAAAAATCATCATAATGGTGAAAAAATATGTTTCAATAATCTTATAAGTCCTCAAGATAACCAAATCTATTCATGATAGACATATTAATCTTTATCGGTGTATTGTTATTATGTTTTTCATGTTCATCATTTCCTCACATCTGTAGTCCCCGAATGATGTCCTTTATTAATATTCATAAGATGAAACATTGTTCAAGAAATCAATGGTATGATCCCAAAATTAGTAGAAGAACCAAAAATATCCAATAAGTATCCTTCTTTTTCATGAATTACATGACTTTATTTATTTATTACTCTATTGATTCTAGATTTAGACATCCATTTTTAGAGAATAATTTTGTGGTTTATTTTTATGGATCTATCTTGTATCCACCCTTGAGTTGTTGGTGTATTTGTTAACAATTTTATGAACCCAAATCATCAGAGATTTTGGTTTATAACCTACACTACCATATGAGGGTGCATTTGTAAAAATTGAATCAACTACATAATGAGTTATATGTTATCCAATATGTTTGTATAAGTTTAATAAATCGAAGATCATGACAACATATTTCCTTGAATATGACTCACTTTATAAACATCAGCCACATTAATAGTTTTGGTACAAACATACTATTTTGGATATCCACTATATTCATATTCTTGGGTGGAAAAATTCATATTCTCATCATCATTTAACGTTATATAATGTTCCAATTTTATGTTTCTATCATTTATCCCATTATCAAAAAAAACATCATTTTAAACAAAAACATATCATTTCCAATCGATTTTAGAAATCCTTCCCAATAACATTTTAGTTTAATAATATAATATTCATGTTGTTTCCTAACTTCATTTAATTTTTGTTAATTTCCTTGGATTATTCCTTATTTAACTTCCAATTAGGAATCCTTTAAACTGACGGTAGCTCAATGTGATTCGTCATGATTATGGATATTTTTCAAATACTAAAAATGGTAATATTTCTTTTCTTCCAATAACAACTCGTGATAATAATAATTACGTGCATTTTCTTGAAGTTAAAAATCTACTACATTAATGTAAACAATGAACAATGTTTCATGTGTATTGATTACATCACCAAAAAATGATTACTTATAGTGATATCATAAGAATTCCATAGAAATCTTTATTTAATTACAGAAATATTTTTTTTCATAAAGTCTCATATATTATTCTTTTACATAAATGAGAAATGTGATAATATTCAATGTTTGGAATTTCATTGCAAGTGCACCCTTCTATTCATTGATTTATTCTTCAACTGGGTTTATTTAGTAAAACTAGCCCATGAATGAAAAAAGTATATATAAACTATATTCTATTGGAAGAGTCCACATATATCATTATAAATGAGAGTATAATATATTTAAAAAATTTAAAGATTCTACTTTCTCATTACCTCCATAGATTCAACTAATACTCGTAAATAAATCATTGTCATGTGATTTGATAAGTAGACATTGATCTATAAATTATGTCATTGATATTTTAATTAATTTCATTGCTTCCATCTTCATCCCATATATTAGTGTCTGGGTAGATTTCATCTTTTTTGCTTTAATAGAATTGAAGATTATTTTTTCCACCAAAGGTTCTTTAGAATAAACATCAAAATGTTCACATAAAATAAACCTTTTAATCTAATATGGGAAAAAATATTTCATGCAACCAGAGGAATTAATATGCTTTGATACCACTTGTAGAGCCCATATAGACCATTTAACCATACTTATAGGGGTGAATCATTGTACCCAACCTTTTGAAGAATTTTACATTTTTTCAATTAACCAATCTAATCATGAACCACTACCCCAATTAAGAGGTATGTATCAATTGTATACTAGTATTCATCACATATACATGAAAAGAAAATAATAAAGGGAAAAACAAAATACAATGGTTTCTATAAGGTTTGGTACAAGATCCCACTATTTACCATGATTAGCCTATTTTTTTCACATATACACTTAAAACTATATCATGTATTGATTAAAAAATCCTGCAAATGTAACATAGTGTTTATCATGAAAATAAAAAATCTTCTTTATTCTGTGATGTTCTTTATACTAGTTTTACCAGTCTTAGATGTAATTGTTATAGTAGCATCCCTAGTTCATTAATGACATTAAAAAAGTCACTGAATAATATACTTATTTAAACTAGATGGAATTTAATCAACTAGATAATATTTTTCCTCAAATGAATATTTTCGACTACCAAATAATCAACAATATTCTATGAAATTTTTTTGTATACTTTCTAATCAATGGAAGATTCTACTTATACATCAACTCATTATTTTCTCAGAATGAATAATGAAATAATTCTTAACACAATATAGTTTCTCTTATTCCATTCTTATTAAATGTACAACATGCGAATAATAAATGATACTATTTATTAATTTAAGTTCTTCTTATAATCTGTTTGGGTACCTCAATTAATTAATTTATGTACATCTATATGGAATAATTCATGCTCCACATTCATCTTCTCCTTTCAATATATAGACACCACACTTGGTCTTATGAATAAATGTAATCACATTTATACATGTCTTGAAATTATAGACAATTGTGTTTGGAACTCTCTATACATTATGTTACATAATATTATGTTCAATGTATGAGATTAATTCATATTCACATTGGTTGTTCTCATTCTTCTTTTAAGATCTACTGAACTCTTGAATTAGATTTCACATATAATTTTTTTATAAAAGTGCTCTACCTTATATAAATTGGTACATAATATCATTTTTCTCAATATGTTTTGTGTGTAATTATTTCTCTTGATAAACCATAGTGTAGGTGAAACTATTTCATATAATCTTCTCTCATTATTGATGAAATTATAGGCTGACAAGAGTTTCTCTTCATGAAATCATGGAAAACATTATTCGCCAAGAAGTACTTTGACTGTGAAATTCTTAGGTATAATGCCATTTAGATCTTCTATTCTTTATATAGGATGAAAACCTCAGAAAAAAATTTCATCACTAAATAATTTTCCATGAATCTCTATTTCCAAGATAAATTCTATTTTTTATATGTAAAACTTATCTATATGGAGGGACTTTAATATTTATAGGACGATTCCATTGAGTAATCTCTAAGAATGAAGATGAGTAGAGACCTTTTATTTTTATGTCATTCTAAAGAACCATTTAATGATCCGAATATCTTGACATTTAAATTCTTAAAACACTTATACATTAAAAGATGTACGCTAAAAAATAGGGAATATTCTACTAGAACAATGAGATTTTTCTTTTATGGTGAAATCATATTGTTTATGAATTATCTAATGATTATAATTTTAAAATTTTAGAGTTAATATTTCAACAAAATTTTCATTCATCTAGAAAATCATCTTCAATTCATCCTCAGGCATGAAAGAAGATGATATCAGACATGGTGTATATTATGGTTTTATTAGTCTCATATACATTTGAATATCACTAATGATAGTTGGACCATGATATCTCTATTGTGCCAATACACTTGGGAAGGTCAATGGTATAATGGATAGAGAAGATGGTGATGGTTTAAACTAGTGGGGCGTGGGATATCAGATGACCGACATTGATCTGATATAGTGGTCCATGTTCTATACATATTTTTAACGATGGATGAAAATTAGTGATAAATTATAATCACATAAAGAAATTTACAAGTTCTTTCCCCTAATATATATGAAATGTCACTCAATTTTTATGACATGAGTCACATCTTCCTCTCAGTACCACAATATATTGCATCTTTATATCACTACCAGGATGCCCTAAAATGGTGGTGCCTCCATTCCTACACCTTATACAGAGAATCATGAAGTATTCTTCCCACCTCTTTCCCCTTGTGGTTTGGCCTATGGCTGGATCAGCCTAAAATGTTCAGCCGACAGAGTCATACATGTGGCTAATGTTCACTTAGCATTTTATGGATTATGGGTTGGAAATATTTTTATCTTAAGGGATACCATGAAGACTTTGAACAAAATATATATTATGAATTTTATTAAAATAATAATATATGAAAAACAAGACACCAAATTGAAATCACTAAAAAATAATATATTCTCCATTAAAGGTATATATATATATATTTCATTGAAATAATAAATCACCATCTTTAATTAAAGGAATTTGATGAATTTCATGGTCTAACATATCTTTTTTTGAAAAATAATCAACATAAATTTCTTCTTAAATATTTTTTTATTCAAATAATTTTATATTGACTTCAAAAATTGTTTACAGAAGCCTAAAATCAGCATCCTAAGTCCATGCACTCTTCTTATACAACTATTATGAATATATTATTACATGGAAACCAAAAAAAGTTTTTCACCATACAAATTATTATATTGATGCTCTAAATATAACTATTTTCCCCTCACACATTAATGTACATATTTCATGACATTCTCTTATTTCATAAAATTTTGTAATGATTGTGTAATATTCAGACACAATTGTCATGGGACTTTTTCCTTATGAATAGTTGTATAATTTTATAAGCTAAAAGCATGGATAACTGATCAAGAATGATATCAAATGCTATAAATACATAACAATTCTCCATGAATCATTACCACACATAGAGAAATATCTTACAAAATCTCAAAAAAGGATCTCATAAAAACTCTTTGAAAATCATCAACACTCGAATTCATTGTATCTAAAACTAATTAAAAAATTATAATTTCATGAATAATAACAAATATTATAGGAACTTATCATATATTCTTTTTTGATTACTCCTTATATATTAGCGTAAAACAAACACATACTCCTCAACAATCCACTCTGTATTTTCACTTTTACCTATTCTTCATATGGTTATATAATTCTAGGAACAAAATTCCCCTAATTAAAGACTTTTTTATGTTGGTCACATGACGAAAATAAAAAATACATAACCCAATAGTGTGATCAACTGATGAGAAGGTAGTGGGTTTCATAAGTATGATTTAAGTAATAATTGAAGGTTACATCACAAAGATTTACAAGAGACAAATGAATTAGTAATTTTTTTGATATCATTATTAAAAGTGGTACATAGATATTTAACCATAAATTAAACTGTATAAATTTAATGTGAAGGATCTGGATATGAATAAATAAAATTAAACTACTTCGGTAATGATTTTTTGAAAATTAAATGTAATTTTTATAGAAGGAAAGTAATTACTGTTTTCCATAAATAATAAATTACACCATTGGGTTATTTATAAAATAATGAGGGAATTAATAAGCTATAAATGGTGAAAAATGTAAATCGAGGTGATACTTTTCCTCAGATAATGAATTTTAATGTTTCTTAATGATTGGTTTACATAAAATTAGTCATTTTAATGGGATCATTAAAATATGAATTATCCACAAAAAGGTTATTTTAAACTATGTATGTATATAAGAAACACCTATAAAATATATGTATTAAAAATGTGGATATGATAGTAAATAATGCTAAAATTAACGATAATGTTTATCCTAAAATAACAAGGGCACTATAAAAATATCCCTTTTTTATGTTGAAAAATTAACTCGATTGAAATATAATTTCGTAAAAAATATTAAAAACAGTATTTTAAAAAAAAATTAATGTAAATATAAAAATAACCTTATACAAATATTAATTATGATTCCAAATAAATTAAATAATGTTGGCAGGAATCAAAATTATTGACGAGGGGAAACCAACAATTACAAGGATGAAAATTATTCTCCAAATAGATTTTATTCCATAAGGGAATAAAATTCATAAATTAGGAATATTTTAATCAATATGTGATTATCCCAAGATATAAATATATAACACAATAAAAATTAATGATTAAATTCAAGGTGAAACAATATAACTTCATAACGAATAATGAGTTTTAAAACCCCCATTATTTTATAGAGGACCTCAAACAATGCTCCTAGCATGCAAGATCTAGAATGGAATCAGAATTTCTTTTAGAAAAAAATATTTACATTTATATATGTCATTATTTTATTAGTTACACTATACAAATTATTTTTGATCTATAATATCAAATCATGACTTAATGAAGTGTGCTTGATATATAAAACCTTATATTCTTCAATATTTTCTTTATGAATTTTCTTAACCTCCTGAATGATAAATATATGTCTCTTAGATAACATATTATTAACCTTATTCTGCAATATTTAATATAATATGAGTCATTTATCACCACATATAATTTAATTAGTTTATGTTTTTCTTTCCAACATCAGTTACTTGAGGGTGTTTAGTCAATTAATTCATAATTCCTCGTATATGATGGCCATATTAGAATGATTTGTAAAATAGTATTATATATCAAGAAAATTATTATTTTTCTAAAAATTATTATTAAATATTAACTATATTTAGAAACCCATCCATGGTGGGTGGTAATGAAAATCTAAACACATTTCTAATAGAAGCAATAGTTAGTATATACACATGATTAATGTTTCCATTTTTAATAAAAAGAGTGGAAAATAAAGTATATAAAAATTTAAAAATTCAAAACAAAATTTATAATATACACACACACATATATATAAATATATATATATATATATATCATTTAATCATCTATTTCAATTACTTTACTAGAAATTAATAGTGGATATGAATAATGGGATACATCTCTTGCGTAGATGGTAGTGTGTGCGACACCCTAAATTTTTTTTTAATTATTAGTATATGGTGTGGAATAAATATTGGTTATTCCATTAATATAATAACTTTTGTGTAAAATAATGATTCTGATTTTATTGTTTTGTTAAATATATAAGATATTTATAAGAGTAATTTTATGGGTAAACAGTGAAAAAAGGTAATAATTTCGTTTGAGATGAGCTATTCTCTTAGATATCTCATTGGGAATGATGGGAATAGGCTAACTTCTATTGAAAAAAGAGAATATTAATTGAATAATTAATTATGTTATAGTGAATTTTACTATAAGTTAAATAAAAAATCATATACAATGGGTAACCATTTAGGGTTGTTTGTGATCCCCTTTTAAATGTGAATAAAAAGGAACTCTTGGGAATACAATTTTCACTTTAATGATATCAATTATCTATTAAATGGCCAGTAAATCCAAAATAAAATAATAAGGAATTATGTGATTTAATTTGATCTATGAATCCTGAAAAACAATTCCCAAACATGTTATTAACATGATACATGTTATTTACCACATGTTATTAAATTTTAACATTTTCATTTGTACATTGGAAAATAGATTTTAACTAATTAATTAAAATATTATTTAAATATATAACTTGAGCCCTATTATAAAATTTTTATGTTTTGAATCTGAATTTAATCATCATAATTCTAGTGATAAAAAATATTCATTAAAAAATATTAAATTTAAAAATAAATATATAAAATATTGAATAGGGATACAAAACTACTGAACTTAACATTTATTATTGGGTAATGTATAATGAGATATTTTATTAGATTTTATATTTATATATTTATATACAAAAATATATAAAATATAACAAAATCAAGAACAACAAAATTACTATACAAAACCAATTTATTAACATACCAGAAAGCTCTTTTTCATTACCATAATGACTATTATCCCTCATAGTAACCCATAAAACAAAAATTCCCCCATTAAATCTAATTAAATATCAAACTATGTGAAAATCAACTTTTATATTAAAATATGAAATATTTAAAAAGAATCTCTCTTAAAAAATGACTTTTGACAAATACATGTTCTCAACATTATTATTATTGATTTCCAATTGATTGAGTGTAAATATACTTTTGAATAGTAATAATATAATAAAAGATTCATCACTTATGATAGATTAATAAAATATATTATATTATTTTTTGAAAATACGAATTAAACAATTCACTTCAAAACCTATTTCAACTATATAATGGTAATTAACATTTATCATAATAACTATATTAAATGGAATATATTTTTAATAGAAAATGTTGGCTAATATTTACATGTGAAACAAAAAAATAAAATAAATTTTTTTATATTAAATTTATTAAAGTGATACATTATAATTTTTATATAAAAAATATAGAAATAGTTTTTTGCTTGAAATATTACATGAGTTTCTAAAATATTAGGAATGTGATTTATAAATTCATCATTTTATTTTCCAATTAATTATTTTACCTAATATATATATATATATATTTACGAAAAGTTTCTTCAATACTTATATCTCATTCTTATTTTATAAATTTCACAGTTTTAGAAAAATTATAATTTTTACATTTCACAATAAAATAAAAAAATTAAAAAAAATTAAAAAATCAACATAAGATAAAAATTACCTAACAAATAAGAAATGAATTTATATTTTAAAATTTAAAATTCTAATATTTTAGAATTTAAATTTTATGTAAAATTTTATAATATGGGAAACAAAATTATGAACATAAATTTTTATATTTTTATAAATTACTTATCTTTTTCCTAGTAAATAATTATTGAAATATTATTTATAAACTATTCATATAAAAATATCTATTATCCATATCGATAATATAATTTTTTTATAACAGATTTACATTCAAAAAATTAACTACATAATTAAGATATTTTTAGGAAAAATAAATTTTTAACCATATGGACATCATATTAGTTATCTAGCAACACTAAAATTAATGATAATTATTTCTAAACATGTTTTATAAAGTGTATTCATCTATTTATTCCCTCCAACATAATAGCTACATTATAACAGTTATATAACATTATGTGGTTTGTCTCTATTTGCTGCTGTGTGTATAACAAGCTATTAATAAAATATTAATATAATAAAAATTCATAGTGGAGTTTTGGTTCATGACAAATACACTAGGAATCATATTGCACAAATATATAAAAAATATACAAACATCATAAACAATCAAAAA
This sequence comes from Viscum album, assembly GCA_963277665.1. Taxonomy (NCBI): domain Eukaryota; kingdom Viridiplantae; phylum Streptophyta; class Magnoliopsida; order Santalales; family Viscaceae; genus Viscum; species Viscum album. The sequence goes on along the minus strand of OY728132.1, from coordinate 559,960,015 downwards.
TATAAAAAAAACTAGAAAACATGTTGATTAGTAAATCATGATATCTAATATACAGACTCGAATGGTCCTTACAACACTTGAAAAATATCACCCATTAGGTCAAACTCATATTCATAATGAACAAAATAAAAAAAAACTATCCATTACACCCAACATCTATCCTTACATAATCCAAGTCTCCAGTCTCTAAGAAACCCTTCTCAATGATAAGATCTTGGTCTTTGGACCAACATATTTATGCAACCGATTGAGAGCCTACTTAGGTACCACGGTGCAATGGTGGATCAGCATGGTCCATGAACAAAAATATGTAGGCAATGACCAATATGATCACATTCATCTATAAAAAGTAGTGATATGTTCATGTTTTTTGATCTGAATATATAAAGAAATATTTATGAAATAAAAAATAATCTGATGATGATCCTCAAGTACACGACCCCGAATGATAATACCTAGTCTAGCTTCAATCCAAGTTTCTAGGATAATTCTTTGATAATTGTGCTGAAAAAATAACGAACCATGGGTACATTACCATGGTATATAATTAAAATAACCGAGGGATAAACCAACCATTTATACATGATAATAAACCAGTGAATTATATATATCCCAGAATAAAAACCAAGGGAATACTCTATCATATTATACAATGGATCCCAGTATCTAAGCATCAAATGTGCCAGATACATGACCACATCAATAAAAACACCTAAACCCCTCCATCTAATATGTCAAAGGATACATATCTTGCCTATAACCAATTTCATCTCACCATTAAATCCATCGTATACGTTTTAGTAATAACATTGACATCCCAAATAGTGGATTTTTAATTTACATCATAGACCACCCTACAAGGGAATATTTCCATTTCAAGCAAAGTCCACCCCAAGGGTTTTCCCATATTTTTCTCATCCCCCAAGAAGAACCATGTCATATAAAATTTCAGAAACCACCATTGAATTTCATAAGAGTGTCACAATCAATTCAATGGTTTTCATATAATAATATACATTAAAATAGGAAAAAATTCAACATATTCATTAACTGAACTTGTGTACAATAGTTCTTCTATAAGGATAATTAACCTATACATTAAAGTGAACACTAACCCACAACACTGATATACATTTTAAGGATACACACCCAATAAACAATAACTTAACACAACTCCTTGCATAGGTACTATCTCTCTAGGGGCTCCCACTGTGGTCCCCTATGAAAGATACATCAGTGGAACACTCCATGGGTCCTTTTAGTTATAACAGAAGAGGGTTCAACTCAATTATGGTCCTCAGTCTCAACAAATTAGTAGGTTATCCACATAAATAAGTGGGAATCTTATTCTATTCTAGTGGAGTGCATGGTGTAGCCTCTGAAAAATCGAATGGTTATACATAAATGAATTTTTTTATACTTTGGATCATAAACCATCTTAAGTGTATGTTCATTCTAGGAAGGTTCATTATCCCAACCTGACTCCATTTACCAAAAATATATACCTATCTTGGCCAAATAATCATATAGAATGAATGTAATTTATTCAATAAAAATTAAACATGTATGATGACTCCAATGTGTTTATTAATACCATCCATCTAAAACAATCTGTTTAGTGGTCAGGGAACCATGCCAGTACAAAGGGTCTATCAGGGATTAAGAAAGTTATATATTTATATTTTTATGTGCTTAAAAATGTTTTTAAAATTAAAATTAAATTAAAATATTTAAACTAATATTATAAATTTAGTTGATAAAATTGTTTTTGTGCCTTCTTAGAGAAACCACACATTAACATGCCTAGATCATTATGCATAAATATATAATGTTATAATTAATACCACATACATTATAGAGGACAATTTTCTTTTAATTCATAGACTGGAAGTTTCTTCTTGGGATTATCTATGGGCATCCCAACATCTCGAGTAAATATTTCATTCTACACTGTCCAATAAATCATAAAAATCAAAATTTAAGTAATTATTTAACACATTTAACAACCATCAATAGTTTTAGTAATTTAAAATATTTATGATGATCAATATATTTAATAATTAAAAATATTTACAAATAATTTTTTTTAATTTACAAATCACTCTCATCATACAGATTCTTTGACCAACAACATGTGGGAGGTCCACAACTGACTCGTCTCACTGAACCAAGCTAAAGAAGAAAAATAATGTGATTATTAAACAAATAGTTAAATTTAAATCATAATAGAACTATTATTTTGGGATTATTTAACCATCCGTTTGTGAAATCTATACAATAAAACTAAATAAAAATTTCATATATTTGTGGAGATTAAAGGAGGAGCCAAAGATACAGTGAAAATGAATGGAAATACCTTCTATATCTTGAGAAATACATCAGAAACCACCCCATTATAAGGGTTAATGGAAGATATAATGTTGGGGTAATATTAGATCATGCACAGAAAAATGGATCGAGAAAGAGGGATAGCCCTCTTAAAAATTTAGATGGTGAAATGGTAGTTTTATGAAAATTAAAACAATAAGAGTGCCACAGTTCATCTCATTCATTGTCCATTGGATTAACAACTGGACTACGACCACCATAATATTTCAAAAATAATATCATTCCATCGGTGTTCCATTATATTATCTTCATCATACTGGCGGCTATAGGATACTAGAAAATAGTAGCATGCCCACACATGTTGAACTCCTTCATTCTTTCAATATTCTATTAAACAATTATTTCTCTATTACCCATCCAAAATAAATTATTATTGATGATCCCATACCTTTATTTTCTATTAAAATCCAAAATTCATATCATTGAACTCATCTAAATGAAATTTAAAATTCTCACTAAAATTATTCTCCCATACAAATGCTCTTTCATAAATGTATGCGATTATTATACTGCGATATTTTATTAATTTTTAAATACATTTTAATATATTATATTTATTAGAATAAAAATAATATATGTTAATAATGTAGGTTAAATACCAGATTAATAATTATTGAGATGATTATTATGTGATATATAAATATAAATATGTTATTATGTTTCACGGATGGTGTTTTGTAATTTCATGTGTCTAAATGGATAATCTTTTCAAAATATTAATGACATGTAAATATGGAAATGAAATTAAATTTACATTGAGAATGAATATATGAAAAAACTTATTCTAAAATTCATTTTTCATGAGCATGGAATATAATTTAGCAATAATAAATTTGGATTTGGTGTTTTTGGTATTTAACTATAATTATTGTGGGTTTAATAGGTTATATAGATTGGATTAATTTAGGGTTTTGATTATAGATTTTAATTCATGATCAATCCCTTTATTTTTTTATTGGGTACCTTGTTATAATTATAATATTTAGTGGCGATAGGAGTGTTTTTTATCTTCAGTTGCGGTCATTCACTTATTCTTATGTCCCTTTCCTAGGTTGATCTCTTTGGATTTGGATGAATAGTAAGAATATACATTTCCTTTATTTGAAAATTACTATGGTTTACAACATGGAATGAAAACATTGGAAAGAAATTAATGTTTTGTTGTATAATCCTTTGGAATAAATATACATTGTGTAGGAAAATTTTAGGCAGTGTTGGGTGATGTAAAAAATGTAATGATTATATTGGCATTCTAATTCATATTTAAAAGGTTATGTGGGATTTGGGAACATTTTGAATGAATATTTTGTGTGAGTTTTTATATGAATAGTTTAATATGTTAATGGTGTCTGTTATATTCATATTTATATTAAAGTTAATGTCTAAAATTATTTAATGAAATTTATAATTTGAATATCAAAATGAATAGACTAGTTGTCATTATGTTATGCATGATTAAATAATATTTGAGGAAATTAGAATGTGGGTTGAAATATATTTGTACTATGATTTATAATGGAATAATTAGAAGGATTGTTTAATATTAGGAGATGATTAATTGAATAAATGAAATGATGATCCATGATTGGCTTTTAATTATGAATATGATAAATGATGATCTAATCAAATGAATTATATTTTTATTTATATTAATTTGATAAGATGCATTTGTTTGTGGTTAAATTATATAGAGTTAAATTTTGTAATAAAATGAATTATTTAATGAATTATTTTTTATTAAGTGAGTATTCATAGTTGTAATGAACAATGTGTTGGTTTTGATATATTGTATGATATATGGTGATAACTGTTTTATGTTTACCTCTATTCTTTCATTATAAAATAATTTTAAACCATTTTTATATTGATTTTTTAATCTTGGTATTTCTACATAATATAATTTTTTTTAATATTATAATATTTTCTTTGTGGGATTGTGTTTTAAGGACCCCAAATTATATATATATTTGAGATGGGAGATGAAGTGATGGTAAAATAATTGAGGAATTAATGATAGGGTTGGTGATTAGGATGTTGTAATTTATTAGTGACCAAAAATTTATGTGATGATGTGATTTTTGTTTCACTTTTTTAGTCTGGATAGTTAGTGATGGGTAATCTTACTGACTTGCCTTGAATTTGAGTTACAATTGCCTCTAAACTAATAATTAATAGTAGTGGTTATTTTTAATTTAAATTTTAATTGTTATGTTATCATTGCTATTTCTATTAGTGATTAATTTCTATTACTTATAGACATAGAATAGATTATTTTTGGGAATGTAGTTGATAGAGAATATTTTCATATTTTGAGACATTATACATTTCCCTCGGTTATAGTGTTTTTTAAAATAAATTCCTCGTTTAGATTTTCATTTATATAGTTTATTTCACACATGTCTATATTAGAACATTAATTTCCGATATAAATAGAATTTTTATGATGTATGAACATTTTTTGTAATATCATGAGGTCACCCACTAAATATTCTTTATTTTTAATGGTGGTTTATTGGATATGTTATTGTTCCTATAGAGACATTATTTGTTTAGAGGAAATTATATTTTCATTATATATATATATATATTTGATTGATGGATTTGATGTATTTTCCATGGTAATTATGAGGTTAATGCTTCTAATACAAGTGACAGATACTCTCGATGATAATCTCTCAACCATTCCTTATTGGATGTTGGCATCAAGGTCACACAAATCATTAATACGAATATAGGATGGGTTTTGGGGGGATCATGTCACTAATGAAGATCTAGAAATATAAGACTTATATGGAATTTTTACATGTACTTTCTATACAAATTACATTGGGTTTCATGTGATAAAAACATATATGATTTTCCATTCATTCTGTTAGTCCAACACATTTACTTGGCATGTACAAAATGTATATTCTAGTGAACTCTTCCACAATATACTCGGCACATGGAATGGATTTGAAATATTTATGATATATATATATATATATATTTTTATATATATATCTAAATCTTAATTACTATAGATAACATACTGCATTAAGTGTGATGCATAGGGTTACATGGTGTGAAGTCTAAAATTCAGAACATGTAGTTTTAGAGACATTACCAAATGTTTCGTTATATTCATCTCTTGTCACACTACAATTTCTACTAAACTCTAAAGATGATGGGGCCTCTATCACACCTTTCTTAGATAATTATTGGGTGTCATTCATCATATGATCTAACACTATTGATATATTCTATTAACGTCCCCCATAACCCAAATTGTTTTCATTAACATGTGATTGAACCCATTATTTAATTGGTTTCCCTCATTCGTTACATCATAAAATCACTATTAAACTCAATTTTGTAGAATGTGATACTATTCTAGATGGATATGGTTAATTATATACCAAAACACTTAAAGATTATTTAAAATTTTATGTTAACAAAAAACATTACCACAAGTTGGGAATAAAGTTTTCCATTTTCATGGGAAACATTTATAAATGAGTTAATATTACAATAAAAAAAATTATGACACACCACAATATATTACTAGTTAATAATGGGTATGAAAAATAGTTATTAATATAAATGATTAGGATAACGTGAAAACCACGTTAAAATAATTATCCGGGAATGTTATAGAAATAAAAAAATCCCATGATAATATTAAAGGATTCATCACCATGGTTTCCCCAATAATGAAAATAAATTTAAATAAACACACAAGCATGAGCCAAAGAAAACCATAATTGAGTAAAAATTTTAATTTCCCCATGCTTTTAGAAAATAACAGAAATAATTCTTTTTTTAAAACATATTTAGTTACATGATATAAAAATGCTAAATTAATAATAGGACTATAAAAATTAAAAATTTGTAAAATATATGTAATTTCATTTCATGTTATTTTAGGGATAAGGAATAATTTATGTCATAATATTATTCATAATATAATTTTTTTTTTCTATTTTTATCACACATAAACATGTTCATAGCGAATTATTTTCATTTGGAATGAAATAATTTTTAAAGATTCCATTTTTTCCATTGATTTCATTAAAATAAATTTTCAATGTAAAACCAATAAATCAAAATTTTCAACCTTTAAAAAATAATTTATGTTTTTAATCAAATTAATCCTTGATTACATTTATAGAAAATATTCAGTAATTTATATTTTTTAAAACATCTATTTTTTTCATTTCATGGTAATATATGTTTTATGTTTTTCCATCCTGAGGGGAAATGAATTGAATCGCATAATACAAGAGAGTTTAACAAAACATTAATAATATTTACCATGATGTCACGTTACTTCTGCATAGTGATTGTATTTAATTTTGTGATTGTATTTGTGTCCACCACCATAAAGAGCATTAATAATGTGAACTAATTTTATTGTGAAAATATATGGAGAATATAATTTTCCATTTTTGGACCTTCAGCTAAGAGAGAATTACTTTTTTGGATTCAATTTTATAATATTAGATAATGAAGAATTAGAGGTAGAAGTGAATTATTTCACAGAATGACTCTATAATTTTCCCTCAATAAAACATAACAAAAACTCATACATTAATAAAATTATTTTCCATATCCTAGTTATTTTAGAGTGATAAAAATAAGTTACTCTAGAATTTATTTTTCCACATCATCCCCATTTGGAACATCCTCTAAAACGCCATGTGATACATCACCAAATCATTGATGACTGAAGGAGAAATTACCTTTTATTTTATTTTATGTGTTAAATGTTGTGGTATCAGTGTTTAAATTTTTTTGGTGAAACATATAGATCTCCTAAGAATATACCTCTATTTTTTATATAACTACTGTAAATTTATTTTAATTCAATACATTTTTTGAGATATTAAATATTATAATTTTCATGGATAAAGAATATATTTAATCTATTATAATTGTTTTCAAAATATATATATGGAGAAGTAAAATGAGAAAACATTGTAACCATAAAAAACTCAGGGACAAACTACCCCTCCCCTAATTTGGACTAATACACAGCCTGATGTATGTTCCCTATCACACAGGCTACTAAAAAAATACTATAAATAACAAAAAAATCTATTTGGAATGGTTTTTCTATGGGTAAACCATAATAACCTATCCAAAAAATATTAGGGTCAAAAAAATACCATTAGATTCAACATCATAAGAAAAGAAGATATATAAAGTAAATAAATCATAGAAAACTACTTCATAACTAGATATATAGATATATGGTATCTCAAAATAAACTCCAAATTCAAAAGAAAGCGTAAAATGACTAACAAGGCCCAAAAAACATCCCAAAATATAAAAAATAAAAAATTATACACCACATGGTGTGATAACTATGAGACCATGGATCCTCCACAAAACCATTGGATAATGTTAATCAATAAAATCCACCCTAAACATGGTTCTCTCACCTTTATGTGTGTCATGAAATAAAAATATTCAAATTCCCCAAAGGGACGAAGTAGAGTGTGAGGAAAAAATCCTCCTAAGAAACCACTATGAATATTTTTAATGCATTAACACTTAAAACCAATAGAATAGTTTGAAGAAAATTTCTAAACTAAACCACATTGAAAACATAACATTTAGAAAATAACCATTAATATCAATTTAGTTTTTATATTCAAAATGAAATAGGTTTTCCAAAAAAAATTACAACAAGAATAATAATGATAAAAATAGCACAACTTATCAAGATTATCATAACCAAAACCAATGAATAATAAATGATGATAATAAGCTCAAAAAAATGTGATCATAACAATATAATATGGGAATAATATATGTCATCACATTAAATTAGAACTAATAAATTCTTAAAAAATTTAAGACAACTAATTATGAGTAATGTGCACATAAGATATGTATCAATTAGTCTTATTCTAAGAACTTAAATATGTTTTCTAGATATATATTTCATAGAAGCACTCACAGTCCTCCTAGAGCCATACAAGTATTCTCTCTTAGTTTTCTTACCCAAAGGATCTCACGAGCCTAGGGAAACCAAAATAGGGGCTCGCATAGTCATCTAACTAATAGCTCACAAGGACACTAGTACAAAAAAATATGTAAGATCACATAGTATTCCTTCTGATGGATAACATGTTCCCTCAGATAATCCTCTCTATCATTTCTTAGTTAACACATGTGAAACTCTATTCCAACACATCAAAATATAGTTTCCATATAAATCAAACAATAAAACAATAAATTTCATTAACATTACATTTAAATTTTTATAGATCACTCTTTCCAATGGATCAAAATTTCTAAAACCACATAATATTTTATTTTAAAATAAAAAACCCCTTTTATCCATTTTTTCAAACACTTGGAGGGTATAAAAGACACACCCATTTCTAAAACAAACCTTTAGACAAAAAAATATCAATTCTAGTCCATGAAACCCATAAAACATGGAAAAAATTCCATTAATATGTCATTTTAAAAATATTTATTAAAAAAATATTAGAGATTAAAAATTTTTCTATATGAAATAAAATTAAATAGAGACACCTATATTGTGTTTGGTCCAAAAAATTAGTATTTTTTATGAAAATAGTGGATGTATACAAAATTCCTCACACACCTAAGCCACATAAAAACAAACCAATACCCATGATTCATACCCTATATTTTGAAAACACCCCACTAGTGTTATATAATTTTATAAAAAAGGGAAAAATTATAAAATAGAAGGAAAAGTGGAAGGAATAATGTGAAAATTGACGTACCTCAAACCAAAACACCAAACTATACAAGCGAAATCCACACCAATGTTGTGAGGAATCCGTTCAACAATGGGAGATGGGATATTTATTAAAAGGGTTGGGGAATATCCCCAAAATCACTAAAACATGATATTATAACATAGTAAAATACCATTTTAAATTATATAAACATGTATGTGTGTTATGGATACACCAAATGGAAAAAAATTTAAAAATGGTATGTGTTCCACTGTGCATCAAATATTGGACGCATTGTCCCCCCTTCAGGTGTTTCATGATTTTAGAAAACAATATAGACCTCCACATTCCAAAACTATATCCCCATAACATGGTGATACTCATTTTTGGAAATATTGTGCATCAACCTTGTTCCCTAGTCTATCTCCCAAATTACTCTATGCTACAAATCATGACACCATTGAAATCCAAGAATTACTAATGTGATATTTCAACCACAAAAAATATGCTCTTGTGAACCAATATGTTCAAAAACTATCAACCATTATGATTTATTCCCCCAGAAAATCATTAGTATTTTTTTGATGAAAAATGGTGGGGGAACTACTCCACCACCCTATAAATGTGCTTCTATTTCCAATGCTTGCTACCACTGTGCTGCCAAAGATTAAAAAACAAACACAATCACTTTCTCATAGACAACCTTTTTTATAACATTAGAGATGTGAAGAGGCTTATAAAAAATGTATACATTAGGATCTAACTCTAAACCATTATACACTAAATTGTGATATGGGTATTGACGGTATCACATCAGTTAGGTGACATGGAATAATCCATGAATTGAAGTTGTCTATAGTGGTTTAATCAACTGATAGGATAAATTACCTAGATTCTATACAACATGAAATGAAATAACATACCATGAATCCTATTTTCCTTGATTCCCTAAATGGTGGGCACTAATATGAACATATACCAGGAGATACATATTTCTATTGACAGAATATCCAAGAGTTGATGATGATGGTTGTCATACAACTTATAGAAACTATGAGTTCTCGCTAACAATTAATAAATCATATACACTAACTTAATAATATCTTATATGAGGCTCATTGCAACCGAGGAATTGTGAACCATATTAACCTATCACAAATGGGATATTCATGGCCACGTGTATGAAACACCAAACAGGAACATCCTGATTGAGGAATTTTAAATATATTTATATGTATACTCAATCAAACGGAGGATTCATTATTATGAAATTAAAAATTAAATAACACACACCCATAACATATATCTGAGCTTATTTATAGTTCAGTAAGACTCCCCTTATTTCTATCTATGATAGGTGGTTCTCAATTTAATATTTCTTTCAAAAGAATCTTATTGTACCTTCCTAAATTTAGTTTTTAAACAAGATTCTTAGTCTGTCGTTGTCAATGAGGGAGCATGGTGAAGATAAATAAAATCTTGAATATATAGGATACTTAGGTCCCCTAACATCCTCAATTACATGACATGTATGAAATGAGCCAATTTAATTAGATGATAAAAAATAGTTCATAAGGAATCCTTCTCAATCCGAGTATGAGGTATTATGATCTCAAAATCTTTAGAGATATTATCCCACTATTACAACAGAATGTAAAGTGTCTTAAATAACACAACAAGACATAAATTATATACTTTTATCATGTACAAAATCAACAATATAGAAAAAATTACTTCCCTAACCGTCTCATCCTAAGCCACAAATACATTCATCTCACGGAATAAATCATTATAGTGTCCATGATGTTAATCAACCAACATGATTATGTTATGAATTTATCACCTCCATCATAATATCAATCTAAATAAAATATAATTTTATAATATAATTGAACCATTAGTAGATTGACACAAATTATGTGAGGACTCCCCCAAAAGACCTGGAATAAAAAATTACATTTTCTTGTTATTGTTAAAATTATAAATAAATTTCTTCTAATGACCTATTAGGTTTATAGTTTTATTGATTTTGAAAGATAAATTATATTGTAAACCTATAAAATTCATGTGGAAACATATAATCAGTATCCATTATTTCCAAAAAACAATGATTTTTTTAAAAAATAAATCATTGTTTCCCTTTATGAAATATTTTCAGGGTTTTTGTCTTCATCTCATACTTGTCCCAAATCATTCGTAAAACCTAAAAATTACATGAAATATTTCAATGATAAAAAAATCTCAATAAGGTATATAAAAATTGGAAGCCATTAATATTGTAAAAACCCATAAAAAATATCAAAAAATCTACATTTTTTTACGCTAAATAAGGATTCATCATATCATAACGATAATTATTTTAACTTTTGAAAATTAATAAATCTTCATTAGAAGACAATATCAAGCATGTAATATATAACTAGGTAACTTGGGAAATAATAATACTAAAATGTAATCATAAAATGGTTGGCAACTATACCCATTTCCTTGAAGGTTATAATGTAACCACCTATAATTGGTTTATCATAGAACCATCCAAAAAATGGTTTATCATATATCAACCTATAAAATTCTCACAGAGCATTATATAACCTAATATTATATAATCCTTCGATTTCTAACATGTCACTGTTATATTTCATTTCCAATCATAAGGAAACATTTCATGTTTTCTATAATAATCAATAAATTTTAAAATCCCTTTTTATGAAATTAAAATGCCAAAAAAGTAAAAATAAATAGAGTCTACTTCTTTTAATAACATTATTTCCTATAGAGGGATAAAAATAAAAATAAAAATTCATGGTTTTGGATATCCCCCCCCCTTATACATTAAAAAACAGTACTTTTTTCTAAATGAATTCAAAAGTTCCATAAATAAAACATAAAAACAATCATTTTTTAAAGTCATTAAATAAAATATAAAAAGAATTCATAAAATATAATTTAAAATTCCAATCATAAATTAATATATCAAATAATATCACGAATACTAATATGAAGTAAAATATTTTGATATTAAATCTTTAATTATTTGAAATAAGATTTTAAAACTAATGTGTCTCAAACCACATTGAAATTATTAAATCATAAAGACCATGAGGGAATAAAATTTCATTAAATGTTAAATAAGATTATAATAATTAAATACATGATATTATACATTATATGTGTTGTTTATTCATCACATAAAATAAGTTTGGTGTATAAAATCAAAATCTTCTTAATTGAAAAGATATTGAGATGGAGTATCTTACCTTCAGTCCAACTTGTCAAGTACAATATTTATAATCATGAATAATAAAATTATGTAAATTATTTAATTTCTTGAGATACTTATGAATTTTTATAATTTTTATTATTTAACTTATTATAATGTTATAAATATTACTTAATTATTCTTATTCTCGTTGAATTTTTTGATGATATTCTGTACGTGAGTCCAAAATGATTTTTGTATGATGTTAATAGTCAATGTTTTAATAAGACCATTATATTCAGGATAATATTAATGAAATAAAAATATATTTTATATATAAATATACTTTTAAATCAATTAATTAATTTTTGGTTTAAAAATGAACTACGTTACAATAATGGAGGCAATAATCTGTATGCACACATGAGTAAGGTTACCATTTTTCAGCGAATACTATAGAAATAAGGTATTTATAGTTTCTGATCAAATAATGATCATAATATCATTAATATAATAATAATTATTTAAACACACTTATATATTATCTTATATAAATTGGTGGTGAAAAATGAATCACATCCATTTATAGAGGTGATAGTTCACACATATTCATGAATGACAATAACATTTTTTAATAGAAATGCGACAAAATTAACGATATTTGATATTCTAAAAATTTAAATGATTCCATTAATATAATATATATACTATAATTCCTTATTTATAACTAGCCTTTATAGCTAGTGATTGAAATGGAATTACATCAATTTGTGAGCGAGTTGTTCATCGTACACAAGATGCATTTTTTTTAAATTTGATAGAAGTGGATATGGGTTTTAATTATGATATTAACATTATAAAATATCCCTAAATTTATGATACATTATTTATTTTTTCATCATGGGTGAATAATATTTCATGTATTTGGAAAAATAATTATGATATGAACACTTAATTAATAACAATACAGTTTCTTTTGATAATCTCCATTACACAACTCATTAAGATCACTAAGGGTGTTCCTATGCCTAAAATAAGTGGTCTGGAATGAAAATAGGTATTAAATTAATAGATATGGGTATATATTAATTGATAGAAATATTTTTTAGGTTTTAATAAAATAGAATAGGAGGTTCCCTTTTATAACAGAGGGAAGGGGCACTATTGGAATTGATTAAAATGTTAAACTAAAATAAATTTATACTATCCTAAAAAATAGATAAAAATTTATTTATTTTTAATTTAGGATGTTATTGGGTTGAAGTAAATCAATCCAAGGAAAATAAAACATGTATTGACTATTTTTGAATCCATATCTTTTTATTTTAACCATTGTTTGACATTCATAATTTTTAATGTGAACCATTTTTTTAATATATAATGGTAAACATTGTTATCATAAAATGTAAAACAACATAAAATGTATACTTTATGATATTTTAAACTTTATAATAACGTGTTAGCTAATTTTTTTAATTTTATTATTTTTAAATCATTCAATAAATCGTTATTTATTTAAAAATATCATTTCTGTGAATATTTCCACTATTCATTAAATAAATTTTTAGAAATATCATAACAACATGATATCATAGAAAAATACATTTGAATTATCTTTAATCACTCATAAATTTTTCTAAGTGATATTTAGGTCTATAATCACTCATAAAAAAAATTACTTAAACTATTACTGTATTTTTTTATTTTTTATAATATTATTTTTACACTTAATTGTAGGTTGTACTCATAACTGTGGTAATAAAAATTACTAATGTTACTATTCATATTATTAAAAAATTTATGGTAACTATTTAGTAATTTTTGTCAATATATTTCCAAATTGGGAATCCATTTTTAAATATTTAAAATATAGAATAAGCTAATATTAATTTAAAATTAATCCCTTTGACATGGTCAGAAAACGAGCTATTGAATGGAATATATTCAGAATATTGAAATGGGTTGACATAAAATATCAATGTGTAACTGATTCTAATGGACTAGTTTGGATTAACTATTTAAAAATTGATCCAAATATATAATAAAACAAATTGAAATATAATTTAACACTATAAATTACATTAAATAATAATATATTTTCAATTAAATTTCTGTAATTTTCATTATACATCAAAATAATAAAGTTATCATAAAAATACCTAGAATTCAACAAATTAGAAATTTTGAAATTTATATTTAAAATAAAAAACTAAAATTTTTTAAATATATTTTATAAAATTATAAAAAATTATATTTAAAACAAAGTCACCATCAAAAGGTAGAAAAACATCCTTTTTAAAAAAATACTTCTTTCATGCATAACATTGGATTTATTCTTATATCATGTCTATAAATCATATAAGATAAATTTTAATCATTATATTTAATATATTATATAAATAATACATTAATATAATCAAATTAGTGTGGTTTATTTATTAGCATAAAACACACGTTTTCTCATTTTAATAGTTTTTCATAAATAAATTTACATTTATTTTAAAATTGTTTTTACATTCATTTATAATTTAATTTTCAATGAATTAAATATAAATTTTTAAACCATATTATAAAAATTTATTTAACCCTATTAATAACAATTATTCTAACAGGTAGGTTATACAGATAATATTTAAATAAAAATAGATAGTTTTTTCTTTATACTCGATGTGTTGTATCAATTACAGTTTTTAGATTAGTATATATTTTTAAAAAAATCAGGATGTAACATCCCCCCGACCACTTTAATAAATTTAACCTTAGAAATACGGAATTCCATCTTGGAAACTATGATTTCACTTTCAAAAAACCATTATTAAAATACAACTTTAGAGAAAGTATTAATGAGACTTCCACATATAAAATAAAGAAATGAATGTATGAATATATTCAAAGATAACACATACTAGGGTTGCTTGTAGAAATACATGGGCATTTAGGAGAAAATATAAAACCATGTTCTATTGAAGAGTGATATATAATATGTTTATGAGAATTTTATGAATAATATACCATAAATATATTATTTGTTAAAAGGTCATTGATTTCTCCGTAAGAAAAGTCAATGGGTAACTCTTTTGGTTAAAAATTATTTTCAAAGATATTAGGAATAATTTTACTACATTCACTAAGAACATAGAATAATATGAATAATTATAAGTATAGATTCATCCTTTATTAAATTTCCACCAGAAACTCATACATTTGGCCAAATGATGAGTATTTTAGATGATTTTCTCATGCCTGATGCATTAGGACATGCTTCAATAGAATCACATAATCCAAAAAAATAAATTATCTATTTAATTTTAAGTAAAACAATTTAAAAAAAATAAAATTGTATGTATAATATAAGGTAATCTCCCAAAAAATAAAATTTTATATGATAAAAAACTAAAATTTACTCCAAATCTCAATATTCATACACAAATTTCAACAAAGATCATTAATAAAAATAACAATCCATAAAATTACTCAAAATCCAATATTATTATTTGTAACTTAATAATATAAGATTCCCATAATAATGAACATCTAATTAACCAACATTAATCACCGAATAGACAAGTCATTTTCCATGTCATAGTTATCTGTAAAACATATTTTTCCAAATATTTATATAAAATATTTCCATAATATGGTTTAAATAATGAAAAAATATAATGACCAAGACATATAGTAGGCCAATGGTAGGAAATGAATCCTCACCACCCTTCATTTTTGGGTCCCATTATGTTGTCCTTGCCAGTCATTATAGGTTGTCACCCATCCTATGGGTTGTCTATTTTATAATAAAATATTAATATAATCCTCATAAAATTATATTTATCTAAGAAACATTATTAAAATATCCTTAATATGTATTATCCTCAATGGTTTTCTCATAAAATTCATTCTGTATCCACAAATTTAATAACCCATAAATACATAAAAAGGAATTCCTTTAAAAATAGAATTATAGTCCTTAAAATTTAAAGACTTAATACCTATAAATGGGATTATAAGACACTGAAATTATGACCAACATGAAAATTATAATACAATTATGATTACCATAACTCTTATAAAAAAATCTAAAAATCTAATATTGTCTAATCCATTCTTGAATCCCAACTGCATGGACCCACATTAAACAATACGTATTCTAGTTATTTTTAAAACAAGAAATAACATTCATTTCCTGAGGATATGTATGGTTTATTCTTTTATAGAATAGGTAAAAACACATACATAATAAAACGATACATTACAATTGGACACTAATACATAGTATCCAATTTTTTAAAATAAATCATTATTTCAAATCTAAAAAATCATCAAAAAAAATCCCATGATATAATCTTTGTCATAAATAATGCTTAAACCCTATGAAAAAAATTTAAAAACATAGGATAAGTAAAAAACCACAATAAGTGATATAAAATAATGGAAACCATTAGTCTCATGAAACCAATAACAACATTTCCTTAAAAACATCCCTTTTAGTCTGAATAATGAATCATAATAAAAATTATATCATTATTTTACCCTTTTGAAATAAAGAAACCCAGAAAAGACACAATAAATAATATAAAATTAAATTAGGTAACTTATGAAATAATTACAGTAACATGTATTAACTAATAGATTAACTTCTATAAATGTCACTCTTACAAGTGTAATAACCATATGGTCAACTTATACACCAAATACATTGGAGGTTATAACGTAATCATCATCCATTGGATTATCAAGGAACCATTAGTCATTATTTTATTACATAACCACCTAGGAAATTTCTAAATAAAATTATATAATCATAAAACATATAATCAGATAATTTTGAACATGTCACTAATAAATTTTATTTCCACTGAAAATGAGAAAATTCAGGTAATTAAAATAAAAAATCCATTTCCAAAATCCATTTTAAAAAAATACCAAGAAGAGGATAAATGTGTTAATTTTTTTGAAAAGAGGAATTTTAGCAGAGGAATCCAAATATAAATCACTTTTCATGGTGGTTAATATGTTTTTTACCCTATACATAAAAAGGAACATTCCTTTTTTCATTTGTAAAGAAAGACAAGAGTGCCATATAAGAATAAAAAAAATATTCCCTTTTAGAATAATATTAATAAATTTTTTAAAATTAAATAAAATTTAAATTATAATTAATTTATTAAATATACATATAATTAAATATCTATAGCAATGAAAAAGAAGAAATTATTTTGAAATTAAATCTCTAAAAATTTAAAAAATATTTTTAAATCAAGGTGTCACATAACACTTGGAAATATTTTAATCATATGAAATGAGAAAGAATAAAATTTTACAAAACGTTAAACAACATTATAATTAAAAAATTCATGATATTATATTTCAAATGTTCTTTTTATACACCTCATAAAATAAGGTGGTTGTATAACATCAAATTATGGCTCAAAGAAATTAGATTGACTTGAAGTCCCTTACCATGAGCCCGACTTGTCATATATAATATTCATATTTAAGAATAATAAAAATAGGGTACTTATTTACATTCATTATAAATTTATTAAATTTTATTATTATATTTATATCACATATTATCTTGTTATAACATTTATTTTTTATTCATGTTCATTTCGACCATTTTGACAATATTTGTTAATTGGGAAAAAGTTGAATTTGGTATGATGTCAATAGTGAATATTGTCATATTTATATCATCTCTATAATAATATTAATGAAATTATAATCACTTATATATATTAATTATAATTTTCAATATATTCATTAAATATTAATATGAATAATTGGCTACATTACAATCAAAGTGACGGTATATCTTATGTATCGAAGAGTAAAATTTCCATTTTCAAAGATCATTATAGAAATAAGGTAATAATTATTTTATATTATCATAATGATAATATATATTTTATATTATATTATTCATTTAAATAAACTTATATATACAATTCATGTTATTTGGTGATGAAAAATGGATCCCTTGGCTCCATGGAGGTGATAGTTCACACGTACACTCGAATGATGTAATCATTTTTCCATGAAATGATATGTAAGAATGTAAAATATATATTGTGTTTTAAAAATTATTAATTATCCATTAATATCATATATAAATATTAATTCTATCATTATAAAATTTCTTGAGATATAGTAATGGAAAACAAACTATATATATTATTTACGATGTTGTAGTTTGTTGTACACCTGGATGATAAATATTTTGCAATTTGATTGAAGTTGAGAGGGATTTAAGAGATGATATTAACATTATAAAATGTCATCATATTTATTAATATATTTTAATTATTTAGTCATGGTATACGAATATTTAATATATTGGGAATAAGAAACACAACATCGACAATTAATTTAAAAAAATATGTTCTTTAGACAATCACCTTTGTGTAACACCATAAGATCAATTAGAGTGGTGTTATACCGAATATAAGATGTCTAACTGTGTGGTGTAATTATAATAATTTATTTGGATATAACTTTTCTAAAAAAAAATTTAGATGTGAATAAAATAGGATATTAGGTTCCCCTCTATAATAAAAGTGATTGGAAATCTTGCAATTATTGAAAATATTAAATTAATATTAATTAATGATATATTCAGAATAGCTCAAAACTAATATATTTAAAATATAGGATGATTATGGTTCAAAATAAAATCATTAAAATAAAAATATTCACATTTTCTAGTTTCTATTCTTTATCCTTTTAACCCTTTTTATGGTTTTTAATTCTTACCATGACAACATGTGTTATTACTCCTTCTGGGATAATATTGTTAATATAAAATGAAAAAATAACCAAAAATATATTATTTATGAAATTTTAAAATTCATAACATTTATTTGAGAGTATTATAGATTTTTATGAATGTTATGTCATTTAATAAAATATTATTTCTTTCGAAGTATCATTTATGTCAATTTTGAAAAATTCCTTACATCACATTTAGAAATATCATAAAAACATGATGTCGTTGAACCCAAACTTTTAACTCACTGATAATATGTAAAATTATACAACAAATTTTTTGGATGGCAGAAATTATATATAATTATTATATTTTAATGTTTTTAAAAAAATTTATTTCATATTTCCATTAATTAAAGAATTACAACATCATCATTATGAAAGATATTAATTTTATATTGATTCCCCAGAATTTAAAAAAAATTAATATGATGAAGTTAAAAATTTACCTTTTAAAGTACTATTTATAGTCAAACATATACCTTATATAAAAGAATATTAAAAATATTTCAATTTTTAAAAACAAAAGTATTACAAGATTGAATTTTCATTGAATAAAATACTATAAATACATTAAATAAATCCATGTGGGTACAAGAGCCCTACAAATCTATTGAAGGATTATTTGTGTGTAAAATTACTCATAAAATAAAACCAAGACTTGTTTTATTGGAATTTTTTATATTTATAATATTATTTTTACACTAAATTACCTGATATACCCACAACCATTATAATAAAAATAAATAATGTTTTTAATAATACTATCTGAAAACAAAATATTCCGATTTATTAAATTTGGACTTTATTATTCCAAATATGGAATCCATTTTTCTTAATAAATGAAGATATAATTTTATAAAATTATTCTAAAATTAACACCATTGGTGGGTTGAGAAAACTAGTTATTAAAGTGAAATCATTTAAAATATTCAAATGTTTTTATATTAAATTTCATTATAAAATTGATTCCAAATATTTACATTAAATTAAATGATAAAAATATCAATTTATAATTTTTAAAAAATAAAAATATATAATTTAACAGTATAAATTATGTAGATGAAAAAGATTTTTTGAATAATATTTTGTATTTTTCTGTATTCATCAAAACATGAAACTTCAGGAAAAAAATACCACCGATTCAACAAAAATAAAATTTTATATTCAAATTTTACATAAGAATATTATTTTATCAAATAATATTTATAAAAATGGATGAAATGATATTTAAAACATGTTCAAAAACAAAAGGAGGAAAAACATTCCTTTTATGAAAAATTGATCTTTTATTCCCAAAAATTGGATTTGTTATTATTCATATCTCGAAAACACAAGTGTTGAATTTTAAAAAATTTAAAAACTATTCTGTATTAATATTTTAATAATATAATAAAATAAGATGGATTCTTTTTGTTTATTTTTATAAAAATCACTTGAACAAATACATATACTTTTTGAAAACATTTCCTTTTATTTTAAAAATATGTTAACATCCATTTAAAATGAATTTGTCAATAAATTATTTATGCATTTGTAAACTATATTTTTATAATTCTATTAACCATGTTCACTCAAGCCATTCTAATGAATAGTTTAATTTGTTGATATTTAAAAGATAATATTTAGTTGTTCAGCTAAGATCGATGTGGCATATCATGTATGCTATTGAAAATAATATATATTTTTTTGTAAACATAGGATTTTACGCACCCCATAATTTAATTCATTGTTTTTGTGACAGTATTGGGGAAATATACCTCATCAATACTCACCTGATCAGTGGGAGAGGTAATAATCTGTGTTGGTTCCAAGAACACATGCATTCTATCATCTTCTACATCTCACCACATTTCAGAAAACAAGCTCAGTAGACCCCACTCATCCAGTGATTCTTGAATGGACTCCACATGAAGCTTTCTCCATAACATGTTGGTGAAATTTTCTCCCTTCCCTGACATATATAATGTCATGAAATAAATATTCTGGTTATATTCCACCCACTGACTCAGTCTCTACATTAGGTCCCCCTGGGTTAAAGGGTACTTCAAAATCTTATGATACCTACACACTGTCAAATTCTCCTGGAAGAGGTAATATCATCGTGGAATTTTCACATCAATAAATATTCCAATTCTAGGTCATGGGTGGGTAATTACACTCAGTTGTGTGTAGAATTCATTATCCATAGTCCATCACATGGTCATTCTACATCATCACACACCCCAAACCCACACTTGAATAATCAGAGTACACTACATAATCTCACCCAAGATAATGTAATTTTAAAATATGTCTGAATTTCACATAGTAATAAAATTTATGTAAGGCTCTCTAGCACAAATCTCTTAAATAAAACAGCACCCCTCTCTAATCAAATCCATAATGTGAGAAACTAGCTTAGATATGTTTTCAACAAGATGGATATAAAACCAAGCTAGTAATAGAAAAAAATGGATATCAATCACATTCTTGGTATTATCCCAATAAATGATATTGTTATACTCCTATGGATAAGATAATATTATTTTCTAAAAAATCACTTGGTCCAAGAATATCAGTTCCATATTCCATAACTTCCACTAAGAAAACATGTCATATAGAAAGGCTTCCTCAAAATATTGAAGAAAATATCAAGATGGATAGAATAATTATCCTTGAACTAAGTATACATGAAGATAACATCCAAAATATTTTCTCATTAGTATCTAAAAATCAATGGATTATTAGTATCATCAATTCCATGAAAATAAAATAGAAATTATTCATCATAAATGGAATAAAATTAATAAAAATGTCCATACCTACATTAGAATATTCTATTTATATCATCAACTTCCCCTTCGGAAAACTAGTTCTAGCCTGATCTCAGATATATTATCAGTATCCAATGGGATCTCTTGAGCTATCTGAACAAAATATCAATTTGGGGTAACATGTATTTATTATTTTATCTAACATTGTTAAGATTTTGATGGTATATGTAATTTATGAGGCTACCATCATTTTTCTTTGAAAATTGAATTTGTGATGCCCATTGAAACTCTCTATAATGTAAGAAACATTAATTAAATATCCTCTAGCTTATATATTAACACAATCATCTCAATAAGATCCATTGGATATGAATTTAAGGATATTGGACTCATACTATCTAGAATAACTATGGTTAAATCAATGTCTTTTGGGGGATGAAATCCGTATAAATAATTTGGAAACATGTCTAGGTACCTATCCAAGGCCACTACAAGTTCACCCACTAAACCAAACTCAATAGACTCTATAAACAACCAAAAAAATAGTTATATATAAACCCCATCATCGAATAAATTCATCCCACCCTCATTAATGTGCATCCCACTCACCTTGAAATATGTGACTACTCCCATCCAGAGTAAGGAATTTGACCCGAGAGTTGAAGTGCATTGTGTTGCATTTGTTGTCAATGAGGTTTGAAGTTGTCTTGGAATGAATGGATGTCAAGGAGTCAAGATGTGAATGTCAAAGGATGTGATAGTGTTGGTGATGAAGAGAGAATGGCCATAGTACTAAGATGCATGTCACTTAGGAGATTCACTAAGTGACATAGGAGATGTGGCTGAAACATTCTCTATATAATCTGATGATTGTTGAGCTGCTCTTTAAGTTCAAAGAACTTGTATCCTGATGATACAATGTCACAACATTGATTGAAGACCATGCATTGTCTTCACAATGCATGAGGAGTTGAAAGGAGTTCCATCCACAACTACTAAGTGGATGATGTGCACTAATGAAGTCCATGCACTATCACTTAGTGCATGTGAACTTGAAGATGATCCAACTTGATCTCTGATTAGATCAATAAAGAACATTGAAGATCTATGTGATTCAGAAGTTCAGTTGAAGAAGAAGAACCTTTGGGAATTCCATTCCTAAGTGATAAATAATTGTTGAAGAAGAATGATGAATTCTAATGAAGAAGAAGAAATAAAGAAGAGGAAGAATGGCTTGGAGTGGCACTTGGCATGTTACACTTGGTCACTTTGTTTAACAAAGGACTTAGTGTTTTTGTTGCAAAAAAAATAGGCCACCAAGGAGGCCAGCTGAGGGTCATCACCCAAGGCACTTGTGGGACTCAAGGTCACCACGCCCATGGGGAACCCTCAAGGCCAGAGCAGCAACCTTGAGGCATGGGGCGCACCCAAGGACACCGCATGGGCGCCTGGGGCACGCCCAGAGGAGCACAGAGGGGCCGTGTATAAGCCCCCGGAGGGCACGCGGTGGTGAAACCCGCGCACCCGGAGAGCATAGTGGGCACTAGGAGCGCGCCCGCAGGAGCAAGAGTGGGCGCAGAGCGCGCCCGCAGGGAGAACACGGTGCGGGGCGGCACCGTGGAGGGGGAAGTTCAACTGGGCGGCTGAAGGGAGCGCCTGGTTGATAAGCCGCGGAAAATTCGGCCGCCGTTTCGATGTGGGATGCGGGATTTTCCCGCGGAAGAGATCCTGGCCGTCCGAGCCATCGCGCGCTTGATCTGCGCCGCACGATCCATCCGCGGCGCCGCGATCTAATCCAGGCCGTTGAAGATCTGATCCGACGGCCCCGGCCTCGTCCTCTTCCCCGAGCTCGGCAGAGGCCTCCCCGCACATTCCCGCGAGCTCCGCTCGAACCAGAGGCAACCTGAAGATGGTTTTCGAGCTCCCGGCCACCTCTGAGTAAACCGAAGGCACCCTCGTGCTCGTCTGGCCATAACGAAAAGGATCATGCCTAAAAATTACCATGCATGCAATGTTTGGAGGATTTCGATTGAGGCCGAGGCAAGAGAAGCTGTCGAGGCCACGAAGGGTTCGTGTTTTGCATGGGATAGAAGAGACGAAGGCCGTGCATGCGTTCTAAGTCGCATGCACGTGAAGAAGGCCGAAAATTAAGGGAGCCCGCGTCAAACCGAGAATAAAAATCAATATTTGGAAAGTTTTTAAAGATCCGAAGATCTCGGGAGTTTGAGATTTATCACGCGGATGAACCGCACCGCCTCTGCCTATATAAAGAGAGGCCGAGACCTCGGTGCTTTTTGCTGAAACCTTGTTGAAGATTTGTGTCCCGCGTGTGCCTCTGCCTCGCGAAGAAGAAGCCACCGCGCAAAGTACTTGCGCGGCTGAAGATCTCGGTGCCACCCGAGGCCCGAAAGAGATCCCTGTGCGCACCTCTTGCGTGACAGGAAGGAGCCGAGCCGCATATTTGCGCTCTCGAGACTCTTGTCCTCACTGCCCGCATACTTGTGCGGCAGGAGGAAGTGCCCGCGGGTGCAGCACTTGCGCGCCCCGCGGCAGGAGGAGCATGCGCGCTCTAAGGCTTGTGCACCTGTGGAGCCTGGCACCGAGACACCTTGCGCACCTCCTTTGAAGGACAAAAGAATTCGAGTGTGTGCAAGAAGAAGCCAAGAAAGGCCGTAGCCTTGTGTGTGTGCAAGAAGAGAAGGAAGGTCGTGGCCGTGTGTGTGCATAAGGAGGAAGACCACACTATTTGTGTGTGTGCAATTCAAGTGAAGGCCGAGACTTGCATGCCTTGTGTGCATAGTGAAGATAAGACCCTATGGTTTTGGTGTGTGCAAGGAGAACCCAAGGCTTGAGAACTTTTGTGTGAAAAGTGAAGAACACTTAGTGTGTGCAAAGAAGCAAAGGAGGCCGAGGCCTTGCCTCATGTGTGTGCCAAGTGGAGAAGAAGAACCCGAGGCCATGTGTGTGCACAAAGGACAACACCAAGTGGTGTGTGCCAAGTGAAGTGGAAGACCACACTTTGTGTGTGTGTAAGAATTGAATAATCCATAGTCTTGCTTGTGCATTTGAACAAAGAAGAACACACTTTAAGTGTGTGCATTTGAAGAGGCCGAGGGTTGTGACCTTGTGTGTGCACACTTCGAAGAACAAACTAAAAGAACACTAAAGTGTGTGTGTGCAACCAGAAGAGGAGAATAGGCCAAGATTCAAGTGTGTGCAAAATGAAACAAGTGTGTGTAAAGAGACAAGTTGGCCGAACCTAGTGTGTGCACTAAAAGTGTAAACACTTAGAAGAAGAAGAAGACATTCACACAAAGAAGAACACCCATTTATGTGTGCAAGAAAATTGAATTAATTGTGTGAAGTTCAAAGTAGGTGTGTGCTTAAAGTGACTACAGCCTTTGAGGGTTTATTGCACCAAGAGGAAGAAAAGGAGAGTGCATGCTTGCATGCATGCACGTGCACACGTAAACAAGTCAAATCTGCTTGTGTACATTTGAGTTGACCAAGACCAGAGGATCTTGAAGAATTTGAGGAACCCATGCTATCAGTGCATGAAGTTCATTTGAACTGAGACTGGACCAGACTGAAGATAAAGATATCAGTTGTCTGAGCATTCAGTAGTGGAAGAGAGAAGCCAGGTCATCCTGAAGAAGGAGATAAAGCCTGAGCTAGACGAGAAGCCCTGATCAACCACAAGTGATCAGAAGAGAAGAGCAAGGCCAGCAGCCTTTATCCCAGGCTGCTGAAGTTACTTGAAGACCTTAAAGAGGAGAAGAGCTACTCGTGTGACTCGAGGAGCCAGGAGAAGACCCTGTGGGACTCAGGGAGAAGAAGTCTTCAGTGGGATTCTGGAGCAGGCCAGTGGGACTCTGGTAACACTGTGTGACGCAGTATAAAGACCCTCCTGTGGGACTCAGGAGAGATACAGTGGGACTCTGTATCGACCATTGTAATTTTAACAGGTTATAATGGAGAATCCATGCTGGGAGATCATGGCAAGGATGTAGGCCTTTGGTGCCGAACCTTGTAAATCCTTGTGTCCTGTGCCTTTTCATTACTGCATCATTCGGGAAAGGTTGAGAGATACAAGAAGAGTGGATCGAGGCTTTAACCAGCCATAGAGGTTTAATTGATAAAGAATCAATTAGTAAAAAGTTTTAAGGGATCACTGATTCACCCCCTCCCCCTCTCAGTGATTCACACTGATCTGGGCACTTCAATTGGTATCAAAGGGAGGTTACCTCTAAAAGATCCAGGAGGGTCTATATGGAGTGCAGATTTGAGGAAATGAAAGAACAGCCTCAAATGGAGATATCTGCCAAGACTCTGAAAAACAGAATGAAGAAACAGGCAAAGCAGTTGAAGAAGAAGGCTGGTGCAATCAGAGAAACTCCTTCTATGGAACGAAATGTGAAAGTCACATCAGATGACAATTCCTTTTATCATTCTTCTAAGAAAACCTGTCCTAGCTGTGATAAAGTTGGAACAATGAATGATCTTCAGAGTGCACTCACATATCTTCAGAAGACAGTTCCCATGGAAGTGGAAAAGTGTATAGCTACAGGCATCCATGATCTTCATGAAGAAAAATCACAGTTAGAAGAATAATCCAATGCAATGGAAGATCAGCTGGCTAAAAGGGTTGGCATATCCAACACTCTCAGAAAGCTAGTGAAAGCCAAAGATGAAACAATATCCCTTTGCAATGAAATGTATGAAGACACTGCTGAAGAATTGCAAAGAAGCCTTTCTGAGAAAGAATTCTTTATGATAATAGTCAAAGATGTTGTCCATGCACTGGAAAAGAGGCACAAAGTGTCAATGGTTGTCAGAGATGCTCAACTAGAAGTCAAAGTCAAAAGGGTGAATGATCTAGACAACTCATTGCTTGAAATGAAGCAGGTGCATGAAGAGCAGATAAAACAGCTGGAAGAGAAATGGGAAGGAAGGATTAGAATAATTGAGGATGAGAAGAACTCCCTCAACATGAAGTGTTTAGAAGTGGAGGTGATATTGAAACATCTGCAATCACCTAAAGCTGAATCCTCCCAGTCAGCTGCAAGAAGACATGTTGCTACTCAAGTATGCTTTGAGCAGGATGATTCTAAGAGAAAGACATCCTCTTATAAAAGTGCAACATCTTCTAGAAAGAAGGTACCATCCTTACCATCTTGTACTGATGCTTCTAATTGTGTTTCCACAAAAAGTGCAGGATGGAAAAATAATTCCAAACAAGTATGGATGAAGGCAATGAAGAAAGAAATCTCTCCTGAAGCAGCACAACAATTCAAGAAAAGTACCCTACAATCAGAAGGACTGAATAGGTCAAGATTCGTGGGACAATGCTGGTGTTGTAACAAGTATGGGCATTGTGCAAAGGATTGTTGGTACAATCCACTGAATGCCAAAGCACAGAGGAAGCCCATGCCAAGGGGGAGCAAGCCAGAAGGAAGGAAGCAACATCCACAGGTCCAGAGACATCTGTTTAATGCAAATAGATTTGGATTACTTGACAACATCTGGGATGGTTGCAAAAGTTGTCAAAGAGTTGATACATATCAATCTCCGAATGTATCCGAAGCTGGAATGAAGAGAAGATCACCGAACCTGGCTAAGAGAGATTCCTTGGGAAGCAAGCAGAAGAAAGTGGAAAATGCTCCCAAGAAGAGTTTGAAGAATGAAGAGAAGTCCTTGGAATTGAAATCCAAGAAGGGTGATGCATCCAGTAGGACCACCAAGAAAATATGCTTCTACTATGGGAAGAAAGGACATATCATGTATCTTTGTAAAGAAGCCATGAAATTAAATAGAAGCAGACTGGACTCAAACAGACAATCAATCCAGATGAAGCAGAATGGATTGATTGAAAACAAGTTGCCTAAGAAAGGTAGCTTGACAGCATCAAAAGAACCATGTGAAACTTCCAAAACTGAGGCCACACTTCCAAGTGACTTACTAGTCATATGGCCAAATCATTTGCAACTTGCCAAAGATCTGAAAAGAGCTGAAGATGAAGTTCTGGAAATTGCTAAGGAAAGATGGAAGAAAAATATTTCACATGAAGATGTATTGAGATCCACACCATCACCAACATCATTGAAGATCAAATGTGCAAGTGTGAAGAATTGTGAAAATGGGACATCTCGGTTGAGAGAATCTTCTCAACCTTGTTGTTCACAATGATGAAACAAGGAGGTTCCATCTTATTCCCTTATACTCTTGGTATATACATGTGCTAACATTGCAGGGAATTGAAGATGATGATCATTCTCAACTGGAGGATGGTTTGGACAGAATGGAGTGCACCCCTTGAGGGGGAGCCAATCTGAAGAAGATGGGATTCTAAGATTAATACCATCTTGAGAAAAGTGAAGGTATTCCAATCATACTTTCATCCCTTGTTTCTTAATTGTATTCATCATGACAATTAAGGGGGAGTATTGATTGAAGTCAAATGGATGAAAGGGGGAGCTTTATCTTTGCACCTGAACTTTCTAATGAGTTTTGTGAAGTTGTGCAGGATTTAGAAAATTCATTGTTATATCTGAAAAATTTCAAACCCCCAAGCATGATCTCACATGTGTAGAGAATTATGGACAGCTTTGAATTCCTTGGTCATATCACTCTTGTTTTCTACACCGGGTTAGCCCAAGTAGACTTAGAGTTGATTTACTAAAGGTTCTTTGCTAAAGAAGAACATGTGGCATCATCCCTCTCTTAGTGATTTTCAAGAAGATGCTATTCAAAGGGAGGAAGATTTTTGTGAAAGAGAACCACACCACACCTTTGCATTTGATTGCCAATAAGGGGGATAAATATTGGCACACATATTGACCCATTCATATGTGCTGAAGTGGAGTATTGACAACAAATACAAAGGGGGAGATTGAAGTGCATTGTGTTGCATTTGTTGTCAATGAGGTTTGAAGTTGTCTTGGAATGAATGGATGTCAAGGAGTCAAGATGTGAATGTCAAAGGATGTGATAGTGTTGGTGATGAAGAGAGAATGACCATAGTACTAAGATGCATGTCACTTAGGAGATTCACTAAGTGACATAGGAGATGTGGTTGAAACATTCTCTATATAATCTGACAATTGTTGAGCTGCTCTTTAAGTTCAAAGAACTTGTATCCTGATGATACAATGTCACAACATTGATTGAAGACCATGCATTGTCTTCACAATGCATGAGGAGTTGAAAGGAGTTCCATCCACAACTACTAAGTGGATGATGTGCACTAATGAAGTCCATGCACTATCACTTAGTGCATGTGAACTTGAAGATGATCCAACTTGATCTCTGATTAGATCAATAAAGAACATTGAAGATCTATGTGATTCAGGAGTTCGGTTGAAGAAGAAGAACCCTTGGGAATTCCATTCCTAAGTGATAAATAAGTGTTGAAGAAGAATGATGAATTCTAATGAAGAAGAAGAAATAAAGAAGAGGAAGAATGGATTGGAGTGGAACTTGGCATGTTACACTTGGTCACTTTGTTTAACAAAGGACTTAGTGTTTTTGTTGCAAAAAAAAATAGGCCACCAAGGAGGCCAGCCGAGGGTCATCACCCAAGGCACTTGTGGGACTCAAGGTCACCACGCCCATGGGGAACCCTCAAGGCCAGGGCAGCAACCTTGAGGCATGGGGCGCACCCAAGGACACCGCATGGGCGGCTGGGGCACGCCCGGAGGAGCGCAAAGGGGCCGTGTATAAGCCCCCGGAGGGCACGCGGTGGTGAAACCCGCGCACCCGGAGAGCATAGTGGGCGCTAGGAGCGCGCCCGCAGGAGCAAGAGTGGGCGCAGAGCGCGCCCGCAGGGAGAACACGGTGCGGGGCGGCACCGTGGAGGGGGAAGTTCAACTGGGCGGCTGGAGGGAGCGCCTGGTTGATAAGCCGCGGAAAATTCGGCCGCCGTTTCGATGTGGGACGCGGGATTTTCCCGCGGAAGAGATCCTGGCCGTCCGAGCCATCGCGCGCTTGATCTGCGCCGCACGATCCATCCGCGGCGCCGCGATCTAATCCAGGCCGTTGAAGATCTGATCTGATGGCCCAGGCCTCGTCCTCTTCCCCGAGCTCGGCAGAGGCCTCCCCGCGCATTCCCGCGAGCTCCGCTCGAACCAGAGGCAACCTGAAGATGGTTTTCGAGCTCCCGGCCACCTCTGAGTAAACCGAAGGCACCCTCGTGCTCGTCTGGCCATAACGAATAGGATCATGCCTAAAAATGACCATGCATGCAATGTTTGGAGGATTTCGGTTGAGTCCGAGGCAAGAGAAGCTGCCGAGGCCACGAACGGTTCGTGTTTTGCATGGGATAGAAGAGACGAAGGCCGTGCATGCGTTCTATGTCGCATGCACGTGAAGAAGGCCGAAAAATAAGGGAGCCCGCGTCAAACCGAGAATAAAAATCAATATTTGGAAAGTTTTTAAAGATCCGAAGATCTCGGGAGTTTGAGATTTATCACGCGGATGAACCGCACCGCCTCTTCCTATATAAAGAGAGGCCGACACCTCGGTGCTTTTTGCTGAAACCTTGTTGAAGATTTGTGTCCCGCGTGTGCCTCTGCCTCGCGAAGAAGAAGCCGCCGCGCAAAGTACTTGCGCGGCTGAAGATCTCGGTGCCACCCGAGGCCCGAAAGAGATCCCTGTGCGCACCTCTTGCGTGACAGGAAGGAGCCGAGCCGCATATTTGCGCGCTCGAGACTCTTGTCCTCACTGCCCGCATACTTGTGCGGCAAGAGGAAGTGCCCGCGGGTGCAGCACTTGCGCGCCCCGCGGCAGGAGGAGCTTGCGCGCTCGAAGTCTTGTGCACCTGTGGAGCCTTGCACCGAGACACCTTGCGCGCCTCCTTTGAAGGACAAAGGAATTTGGGTGTGTGCAAGAAGAAGCCAAGAAAGGCCGTAGCCTTGTGTGTGTGCAAGAAGAGAAGGAAGGTCGTGGCCGTGTGTGTGCATAAGGAGGAAGACCACACTATTTGTGTGTGTGCAATTCAAGTGAAGGCCGAGACTTGCATGCCTTGTGTGCATAGTGAAGATAAGACCCTATGGTTTTGGTGTGTGCAAGGAGAACCCAAGGCTTGAGCACTTGTGTGTGAAAAGTGAAGAACACTTAGTGTGTGCAAAGAAGCAAAGGAGGCCGAGGCCTTGCCTCATGTGTGTGCCAAGTGGAGAAGAAGAACCCGAGGCCATGTGTGTGCACAAAGGACAACACCAAGTGGTGTGTGCCAAGTGAAGTGGAAGACCACACTTTGTGTGTGTGTAAGAATTGAATAATCCATAGTCTTGATTGTGCATTTGAACAAAGAAGAACACACTTTAATTGTGTGCATTTGAAGAGGCCGAGGGTTGTGACCTTGTGTGTGCACACTTCGAAGAACAAACTAAAAGAACACTAAAGTGTGTGTGTGCAACAAGAAGAGGAGAATAGGCCAAGTTTCAAGTGTGTGCAAAATTAAACAAGTGTGTGTAAAGAGACAAGTTGGACGAACCTAGTGTGTGCACTAAAAGTGTAAACACTTAGAAGAAGAAGAAGACATTCACACAAAGAAGAACACCCATTTATGTGTGCAAGCAAATTGAATTAATTGTGTGAAGTTCAAAGTAGGTGTGTGCTTAAAGTGACTACAACCTTTGAGGGTTTATTGAATCAAGAGGAAGAAAAGGAGAGTGCATGCTTGCATGCATGCACGTGCACACGTAAACAAGTCAAATCTGCTTGTGTGCATTTGAGTTGACCAAGACCAGAGGATCTTGAAGAATTTGAGGAACCCATGCTATCAGTGCACGAAGTTCATCTGAACTGAGACTGGACCAAACTGAAGATAGAGATATCAGTTGTCTGAGCATTCAGTAGTTGAAGAGAGAAGCCAGGTCATCCTGAAGAAGGAGATAAAGCCTGAGCTAGACGAGAATCCCTGATCAACCACAAGTGATCAGAAGAGAAGAGCAAGGCCAGCAGCCTTTATCCCAGGCTGCTGAAGTTACTTGAAGACCTTAAAGAGAAGAAGAGCTACTCGTGTGACTCGAGGAGCCAAGAGAAGACCCTGTGGGACTCAGGGAGAAGAAGTCTTCAGTGGGATTCTGGAGCAGGCCAGTGGGACTATGGTAACACTGTGTGACGCAGTATAAAGACCCTCCTGTGGGACTCAGGAGAGATACAGTGGGACTCTGTATCGACCATTGTAATTTTAACAGGTTATAATGTAGAATCCATGCTGGGAGAGCATGGCAAGGATGTAGGCCTCTGGTGCCGAACCTTGTAAATCCTTGTGTCCTGTGCCTTTTCATTACTGCATCATTCGGGAAAGGTTGAGAGATACAAGAAGCGTGGATCGAGGCTTTAACCAGCCATAGAGGTTTAATTGATAAAGAATCAATTAGTAAAAAGTTTTAAGGGATCACTGATTCACCCCCTCCCCCTCTCAGTGATTCACACTGATCTGGGCACTTCAAGATTGATAACATTTTAAAATCTCATAAATTTGATAAACAAATTTTTTTTGATAATATGGTTGAAAATGTATAGGTCTAAAACATGTATATAAAACAAGACATCCACTCCCGGTACCTCAATATTTTACTTAGGAAACCTGAAACCATGATCCCCTTCTCAACCTAATCGGGTTAGTAGATCAATAACATACGACATCAAATCAGCCCATATTCTAAAATAACCTATAATATAAAGTGAAACTACTGAACGGGATACACCCATGTAAAATAAAACTTTATCCATAGAAGATGAAAAAAACACCATACCTCTAATGGTGGATGATATAGTGTCTTAATCCTATTGAATAAAATATGATATATATAGATTCCCTAGATCAGACCATCCCAATTCTATATTCCCCAGATTAGAATACTATACTCTATTAGGGATACTTTCTCACATTTGTAAGCCACTAATATAACATGAGACCATTTTGAGAGGCTAGAGTCTAAACTGATCCCCCATGACCCAAACTAATATAATTTCATGATATGATATCACAACCATAGTGGTGGAACATCCTCATATTATTTGAGTACTACAGCCAATATTATCTTTTCTTCCCAGATTATAGGAAACAATTTAATTATTACCTTTAATAATCCACATGAACTAGGCCTCATAACAATTAGATTGTATTTCCACTCCCCCAATGGGACTCATCATGATTTCACTTGTTTCCTGATAAAATACTATGACTACCTCCCATTGAAAGAACAAAACTGGGACCCATATTTCCTATCAAGACATCATCTACAATATGTTTCTTACCAACAACCTGTTAATATTTCTATAGACACACATGGTTAAGAATGGATCTGATATCAGGACTCAATCCCATTATGAAAAATACTTCTATGAGGTATTCATTCATGGGGAGGATATCTCGAGGGACAATGAGCCAACTGTTAAATCAATTATAATATTTAATTACTGAATGATCAACCTATTCTATCTTCCAAAACTAATGTTCCTTCAAAAATATCAAGGTGTATTTATAGTTTTCTTAATTGAACTCCAATTTGGTAGTGGTTCATATGATATCCCCATGGTTTCCCAAAAGGTTTATTGACTTCATAGACTTCCTATCCATTCCATATATCACAGTCACAAAAATGAAAACCATATATGTTTTATGGGTCATCCAGGACTCAAATATCTTTATGATTAGATCTAGAAACTCCTCAGCCTCATTGAGTCCCTTATTTACATGATACATTGGTGGAGTTTCCTCAAATGTAACTTGATCATGGTTTATGGTCTGTGTCATCTAGTGAACACCCATGCGACCCAAAGTTTGGATATGATCAATAACCAACTACACCAAATCCAAATAAAACAGATGGTTCACATATAGTTTACTCTCTATTTCACCCTCTTTACTCATAGATGGGGTCATTCTAGGAATCATTATCTGTAATATAAAATCAAATGATTTATAAAACACAATCCAAAATCAAAACAAAATAAAAGTACAAGAAGAAATCATACAACATTTGAATCACAAGAAACACCAATGATGAATAATTGGAAGAATCATCAAAACAACTAATAACAGGGTTTAAAACATAAAATTAATTCCATAAACATTGATGAAAACTCGATGTTCGATATGAATAATATAATGAAATGAAATAACCCTACCCTACCTCTTGAGTATCGATGGTCCAAGATCTCATTGACAATATAATCCCAATTAATCTAGTTGTGATATCATTTTAGAATGAATGATGCTCGGGGGACCCGACCCCTAACCCAATTCATCCCGACACACTACCCGAAGTGTGTTTCAAATTTCCACAAGTTGGTTACAAGCACAGATAATAGCCTAATATATATTGGGAATGGTTTCTCTAATGTTAAACTACAATGACCCATAACTGATATGGGATGGCTAATCCAATACCATTATAGTCAATAGTATATGAAATTAATGTGCCAAAAACATTTCCATACATCATAGATAGTCATTCAATTACTGGACACATACATATATGGTATGCCAAAAAAACAAAAAACTCAAATTAATTAATAAAATGGAAAAATCCCAGAAATCATTATAAAAAATAAAAAATAACAGAAACAAAAAATATGATCTAATACCACTGAATCCATGTGTACTCTTCCAACCCACTCTATGATGTCAATCAAGAATGACCATCCTAGTAGATAGTTCCCATACCATTACATGTTTCTAGTAAAAAAAAATTGTAAAACCCTCAAAGGGACTACGATGGGTGAGAGGCATGTGGACAAAAAATATAAAAATGTGAATATATTTAAGGATTTTACCCATTCCAGCCCATAAAAAAATTTAAAATATTTTCAAAACTATACCATATTGAAAAAAAATAAGACTTAGAGAAAATTATTCTTTTTTGATTTTCCATTACAAACCAAACAATGTTTTTCAAAAAAAATCTTCTAACGTGTCTTATATATATAATAATATCCATATAGCACAACATGATCATTATCAAAACCAAATCATAATCATAAATGATCATAAAATTGAATGTATTTGACTATAACAATAGAAGTTTTTCATAATATATCTCATCACATCAAAATGAAACTAATCAGTGCATACATCCTTAAAGTAAATACAACATGAGTAATGGGAACATATGGGATCTATCCATTTGTAGTATCGTGAGTGAATCAACAAGTATTCAAGTACATTTTACTATGTAACTGCTTGTGGTCTTCCCTAATCCAAATGTGGAATCTCTCCCTGTCATTCTACCCAATGGATCTAATATCCGCTCGAAAACTAAAATGTATGCTTGAACGATCCACCTAATGAATGATCGCAGGTACACTCAAAAAAACTATATGGATGTTCACATGCCCATCCTTTCAATGGATCATTGGGACCCTCGAATAAACCCCTCTCTCAAACCACTATCAATATGTTTGAAACTCAATTCCACCATATCCATAATGAATTTCCCATATTAATCATATTATAACACTATAAATTTCACCCAAAAAATCTCATTATAACAAATTTCCCTTTATAAGGTAAAATAATTTATAAAATATTTTTAGAAATCTATTTTATACCTGAAAAATAAATTTAGTTATTTTATTGAAAAATCAATGGGAAAAATAACATCATCCATTTTTGAAATCCACATTTAAAAAAATTCCAATGAAATTCATTAAACTCATCATACACAGAATAAAAAACCTTGAATATATCGTTTAAATGGTTAATTACTCAAAATAAAAAAAGATGAAATTTTAAATATATTGGCATGAAATTGAAAATTACCTTAAATAGACACCCAACTCAGATTCTATAAAACAATTAACCCACAATGTTTACCACCAAGAATATATATAAAAGTTTTTATATGACTAAGACATAGTAAATAAACCCAAATCTCTGATTACACACACTAGATTCAGACAACTCTGCCCCTTGGGTTCCATACTTCCACAAGAATAGAAGAATAAGAAATGATATGGGAAAAGCAGGGTAAATCAAGATTAAATCCACATAACTCAAGAATATACAAAAAAATTCTACATGTTAAATCCACATTATAGGTTTGGGGAAGCTCCAGTTCTAAGGGAGTGGTGCTATGCATAAAGAAGGAAAAAATATTTCCCAAAAATTATAATCAAATTATTAGGTAAAATAGTAAAATATTGATTTTAAATGATATAAACTAGCTTCCATGATTTGGCCACATTGTTAAAAAAAATGGTGTACCACCACGAAGGTTCCATGTTCGACTAAAATTAGGCCACATAGTTCCACCAAGGGGTTTTCATGGTATGGAAAACCATGGTCACACTACGTAAAACATTACTATCAAAAACTATATTCCAACACAAACATTCCGAAATAGTTTAAAAAATCGTGTATTAAACCGTCACCCTAGTCCATCTCCTAAAAACATATAGTTCCCTCACCCAACACCTATGAACAACAAAAATTATTCTTTATAAAATTATATCTCCAAACAATATGCTCCATTGAAATGGTGGTTGTTAAAAACATCATCAAAACTTCAAAAATACTATTAAATACTTTCAATGTCATCATTATATTAATCTACATACCAAAAGAGTGATTCTAATATCATGTAAATAAGATAAATATTTATTCATTTAATAAATATTATATATACCCTAAAATTAAACTACAATATAATTTCACAAAAATTAATCCCATGTGTAAATACATCATTCCAAATTCAATATCATTTTTTTCTATGTTCAAATACTATGTTAATTTTACTATTATATCCACTTAAGGGACCCATCAAATGAAACTCATAAATCAATTTTGTCTCCAATATAAATTTTTTAACTAATTATTTCATTATAAAATATATAATTATATAATTAGTTATTTTAATTTGAGAGAATGTTAATGGAATATAATTTATATTACCCAGGTTTTTGTTTCATGCATTATTCATGATTAAATCATATAATTTATCTATTTTCATTAATAAAATTTATTTATAAATTATATATGTATGTTCAATTTTGTTATTTTCCATATATTTTATTTTATTTTTTCTCTTGTATTATAATAATTTTTAATATATTTTTCTAAAGGTCAAACTACATTTTTATTTCATAGTTTTAGGTATTTTAAAAATATTATTTTCAAGTATATAAAAATAAATTGTCTTTTAGAAAAATGGAATTATATTTTTGGTGAATGAGATAGTAGCATGTTTCTTTTAAACAGGACTTGTTGTGGACCTCACCATAATTTTAGAGATAGACCAATGCACTCATTATTTAGTATTTCATTTATTTTTTATATTAATTCCTTTATTTTATTAATTCCACAATAAATCCAATTGATTATTATATAGTTTATTTCTATTCCAAAATAAGTCCATTCATTGTTTAGCTGATTTTTTAAATTTCATAACAATTTTCTTACATTGTTTTGTTAAATTTATCTATCTTCTAGAAAGATCCTTTTCGGATTCCCCTTTATAATAATCTTAAGAAACCTTAATTTTAATTTTTTTAATATTAATATAAAAATATTCCATTTCTATGATAAATTATAATAAGTCTTTTAATTTAAAATAAGGTCAAGGGAAATTATATGGAATATTACTACAAGCCCTCTTTCATAAAAATTAATGTTACTTGGGTAGAAAAATAATTATACATGGAATTGTTATATATTTTAACTAACATGAAAATTTATATTTCCTTATAATTACCATTTTTATCTTCTTAATATGTAAATTATAAATTGAACATCCTTATTTCGATGTAATTTGTTACATTAATTTTCTATAAATACATGAAAATATTAACTTTGAAGGGATGCAATTTACAAAATAAAACATTCCTATATATATGGTGTTCCAATTGAGATTAAATATTTTTTACATATTTCATGAAAATTTACAATGAAAGATAAATTTTTAAAAAAATTGATATATTCTGCTAGACCCTAAATTTTATTTCCCATATTCATGAAAATAATTCCCATAATATTCAATTCAACAAAAATAAAACTAAATGATTTCATTAGATAAATTATTGTAATAGAGTGTATTACTAAAATGTTTATTAATCATTGGATTTGTAAATTAAATTCCATTATAAATTTGAAATTTATGTTTTATACTTTTCCACTCAACACATATGCTTCAACCATATATGTTTTGAATTGTATTTGATGTATTGAACCACTAATCTTCGAAAGTGGATGAACTTCCTTGTTTTGGTTACCTTAACACATTATTCTATTTCTATTTATATTTCAATCATCATTAATCATATACATAATAAATGGATCCAAATAATTATAAATTAAATGAAATTATTTTGAGCAAAATAAACTTTTTTCCATTAACCCCATTGGAATAAATTAATAAGTCTTTAACTAGCTTGTATTATAGGGAGACTACATTCCAAAAAAGAACTATAAATTTCTCATAAAGAACATGAATACAAACATATATGTCATTACATTAACATTATATTTGGTTGTGAATATATTTCATTCAAATTTAATGAATTCAATGATGATAAGTATAAGGAAAATAAGGATGAAGTGATAGAATTTAAGAAACAAAGTGATATAGATTCAATTCATATAGGATAACATCAATATTTTGAACCACTTCCAAGATAAATAAATAAGAATTCATCCTTTCATTTATTATCTTCATACATTAGAAAATAGAATTCATGATCACATTTAGTTTCATTATAAAAACTAAGTCCACTGTCTTCATGATTGAATTAGATATCATCTATAGTCTCTATAATTTTATATAAATAACATAGATATCAAATAGTGGTTTATTCATTATATATATATATATATGTATGAATGTTCACGAATTACATAACTCTATATTTTATAATTCATGGTTTAATTACTATCCTTTTATACCTCCTATTATTAATTATTTCCTTATTTATATTAATTATTATACATAAACAGATAGACAATTCTTATGATTTTTTTATAATCACAAAGAGGAATAAAAAGATAAAATATTTTATATATTAAATTAACCCCACATATTCTCTTAAAACAATATTTGATTAATTCAATTTTTTCTTGATTTTGAAATCAACGACACCCTTTAACTTCATCATTATTAGCTATATTGTAATTAGTCAAATAATTTCCCATAATGAATTAAATTATGTATTATAAAGTAATATATTAATTATTTGAGATGCATCATTTTGAGAGTGGAGTTGTATAATGGGGTGAAAATAGTTATGATTGGGGATTCATAGGT
Source organism: Viscum album (assembly GCA_963277665.1). Lineage (NCBI taxonomy): Eukaryota > Viridiplantae > Streptophyta > Magnoliopsida > Santalales > Viscaceae > Viscum > Viscum album. The sequence continues at coordinate 559,920,963 of OY728132.1, read as the reverse complement.
ATTTCTCAAGGGGAGTGACATAAATTATTGGTTTTTTGTCATTAGAGAAGCATAAAATGATATTTAATTATTTTTTTATTACTTTTTTTGAGAATATGATAATTGAGATGTTTTTATGTAGAATAAATTACATGAGGATATAAACAGGAGTAGTACCTTCACATCCATAAAATATGAATCCTCAAAAAAGATAGTGGGAAAAGGTATTACTACACATGTTTTGGAAAAATCATTAATTTTTGAGTGATTTAATTTATTAAATAATTCAATAATGACAAACTTATCCATGTATTGATGTGTAAATCTATAATATTTGAAAATATTTGAATGTTTCATAATCATTTTTTTTATTTGATAATTAATGATACATTTTTCGGGGACTAAGTATTTTTCATTTACACCTCCAATTAAAAAATTAATGGGATATCTTTAGGTATTGATTTATTCAATTTGGAACCTTTTTTTGAAGTATTGACAATTTCAATCTAAATTTTAATACATTTGATTACACAAAAACGTTTACTCAAAATGGTATTTTATTTATTGTTGTTATTGAGTTTTATAATGAACTAAAATCTTTTTCAACATCACTATATTAATTTGTTTCTAGATTAAAATTGCGAAAGAAAAAAATATTTATATATATATATTAACTATGTGTTTTGGTAGAGGATGACCCATTTTATAAACCAATATAAAAGGATATTAATTCTACTTAAGAAAATGTGGATATTATTTGGATCATATTTTAAAAGGTTCCTCCCATTTTACTATACTTTGAAATTTTTGGTCTCTCAAGGATGAAATGTTCTATGGATTCGGTTGGTACTGAATTTTCTCTCAAAGGGTATGATCTAAAATTTTATCATATAATTAAAAATAATACTAATCTAGGGGTGTTTCCAAAGTACATCTCATAAATATGGGGAATAAGGAAACATGATGGATGAATTGTTGGACTCGTGATTGGATATTAAAAAGTAAGTTGCGGAGAAAAATATAGATTATACTATACAAGTCAGTATGGGAGAGTTATTCACCAAATATATGTAAAGAGTTATATATATTTGACTTTAAATAACTATCTAGTTAATCAAATCCTATTTGGGAAAAAATTTAAATATATTTGGATATTATTATGTATGATATATTTTCCTCATTTTTTAAACACAATGTTTGTTGGTATCATAATTTAGCCCAAGATAAATAGTTGTGTATGGGTGTCATATTCATGTGTAATTTCTAATATGTGTAATGAGGTAACTCATCATAATGGTCTTTCAAACTAATATGGGTATTATTTTTTCACTATATGTATAAGTAAATAATGATGTAATCTAACCTACAAAATTAAAGTGGACTGTTTTCACTGATATAGTCTATGAGAGTGGAAATATTATGAATTAGGCTATTGAATTTTTTGGGTAGGATATCTAGATGGTGATAGTAAAAAAAAGAACATAACTGCATCAAAATTATCCTGAAATTATATTTTAAATGATATTTCTCAATCAAATTGAATAAAATAATAGAGTGATAATTTGGACTGATTAAAATGATACCAAACTACAGGGTGGTGACACATATCAAGCTTAATATGTTTAAAATAAATACATTATGTAATAATATATTTAAATGAATGATATAATTCAATAATAGTGAATCATTTATTTCAGATAATAATATATATGAAATCTTATTTTTAAATATAGAGGAATATTTTAACTAAATCCACCAGGGAACAAACTCATTGTATGATTTTATAGATCATAGTTAATTTAAGGATAGATTGAGTTTCGGTTATCAAAATCGTTTCAGATGATTCTTATGATAGCTTCATGGATGAGGAAATTGTAAAGGATATTATATATTATATTTGAAATTTTATTCCTTTGAATATAAATGTTCTTTATGTGGCCTATTATAAATTAATACATCACATTTGATGTGTTCTATTTGATCAATTCATTTTTCTGATATATTCATGGTAATTTCAAAAAAGTGGTGGATATTTATGTTGTTAGTATGGAATATTTTTAATATTCTTTTATCTAATTTCGAATAATGATGGTTTCTTATTGTTTTATCCCCCTAACTATTATCCCCCTTGTAGTTTCTTCTTTTGTCCTAATAATTGGATTTTGAGTTTGGTCTCTTTTATGATAACTCAAATGTTATGGATTAATTATTATTATTATAATATATATTATTTCATCCTATTATAATATACAGTATATTTTTTCTTTTTAATGAAATAATATATTTTTGTTAATAAATTTATATAATCTCGCTTGTTATAAAAAAAATTATATTAGCAAAAGGATATATTATTGTGTATGGGTCCTATATTCTCAATGTTTCATTAATAAAAAAATATATAATATCATGTTACTAATAAATTAAATATAATATTTAGCAGAAAAAAAAATTATATTAACCAAGAAAACGGTATCATTTTCCTACTAAAATTTCATGGAATACACCCAAAATCTAAATAATTTTTGGAGATTTTAATCCTTCTCACCGAATGGATAAAGGAACACCACTAAAAGGATTATGGAATTGATAGAGGTTTTTATATCTACCAAAATAGCATTATATGGTTTTACTCGATATCTAATGGAGTCTATGAAGATTCATGTTTCCTAGGTGATACCAACAAATTTTTTATAGCATATTAACATAGATTTGGTCACCTTCTCGAAAAAGTTTACTACAATAATTTAAATTATTCAAATGACTATATTCGACCCCAAATAGACTAATTCAAACTCCAATAGATTCAATGGGATAATATATTGATTAAAATGACAAAATAATAATATATGAATTTTTTGAATGAGTATGATCTTGTTTTAATTTATAGATGATGTGGGTTATAGAAATTTAAAAAATAATTATTATATAATTGACTATATCCTATATCATATTATATTTGTATGTTTCTATTATCATATAATTGGCTTATATGTGGGATATTATTTACTATGTATCATTGGAAATATTTAATATTAATTCATATTATTATCTTATTTTATTTTCTTGGGTGATCACCACCTATTGGATGAGGAATTGGGTTTCTTTAATAACTACTAAAAATAAGTGAAATTCCCTTTTCTGGGTTATATATATTCCAAAAATACTAATAAGGTAAATAAAAACTCATGTTACAAAGGATATGAGTTATAATGACTTGTGTGATCAAGTATTTGGAATAAATATAAAAAAATTCATTCTTCATTTCTTCATTATACATAAATACATTTTTTAAATTATTTATATTTCAAATACTTTGCATTATATATTAAAAGTAATTTCACCCCTCTTTACACAAAGTCCAGCGAAAACTATATAAAACATTCATCACGATTTCACTACTTGATAAATTTATTTGTAAATATGTAAAAATGTATGAAGGTATAGGTCTGAGTTTACCCATAATCTCAATTAGACTCTTGGGAAAGAACAACATACTTCATAAAAGATCATGAAAGAATTAAAAGTAAATATTCTAAATCAACATTTTATTAATCTAATATAATTTCACAATTATTCAAATGTAAAGGGAAATGATAAAGAATACATTAATATAAAGGTTCTCATTTCATCAACATTCAATCTTCCTAGAAACATATGATTAATTAATATTTATAGGAATCACACTCAAAATCAAATATTAATAATAATAAATACCTCTCTCTAACCTTTCCCAAAAACAGATTCACAATATTCCCAATTCTATAAATCATGAAGTACATCATCCTTGTACCCTTCATGTCATGGATACATCAACCACATGGACACATCATAAATAAGGAAACTTCATACATTAATGGAAATCCCACTATCGTTTCATTTTGAACTATCATATAAAGATATAATCTATGGAACATAATCTCCATAGAAGGGGTAGAAAGTATTTTTGATCAATATATATTGGTCACGCTTTTTTTGGTAGGACACAACAATGAAAATTTACCTTCATTATTAGGTTCATATAAATTTGAAATATTATCAAATTAAATATTCTTAAGTATATGATGTAAATAATCATATTAAAATTAATATCCAATATTACATATCTACAATTCTACTATTGAAATTTTCTATGGTGTTATAACATCAAAAATTTTAGATATAATTCTAGTTTCATAGATCAATCACTATATAATGGTTTTATTGTGAGTTTTACTAGAGAATTAGTGGGCCAATAGTCGATAGTTATCTATTTATATAAGATAATCAATAGTGACATGTTGTTTAGTGGTTAAAGTAAATATATTAAATTAATGGTTCATTTGGGTATAAAATTCCTATTAAACATAGATTTGATAGAAAATTCAATTAATCCAATTAATGTAGTAGGTTATGATGATACATTATTGATCTATGGAAAAAGGGAGTTATATTTTTAGTAGTTATTAAAAATCTAAATATCAACATGGTTTTCCATCATTGTAGTCTAATTTCATATTGATAAAAGTCTATTGATATATTCCAACCCATGTTATTTACTCATATAGATGTGTGATTTAATTTTTTATCCATATGTTTTATTCAAGAGACTTAATTTAACGAGTTTTTGATGAATTTATTCAATAGACTAATGAAAAGTACCAAGAGATATTACATTATTGGTTCCTTATTTTTAAGTGTTTTGGTGTTAATCTATGTTATTTGGAAAAAACAACTATCAAAGTGGAATTTAACCTAGTGGTATCCATGAATTCTTGTATGTGTTTCTATTTTGTTTTTATATCTAAAAGTTCTACAAAATATGTGTTTTTTGAGTATATGGGAATTAAATAGGGATAATAAATGACAAAAGTGATTGATTTTAAGTATTTTTATTTCTAGAATATACAGAATGATGATTATTTGATTTAGAAATGTTTTAATCTAGCATTATTCTTTCTTTAACTAGATATAATGCATAAATTTGATTTTGAAATTATTAACCCAGTTTCACATAGATTTTTTAAAATTATATTATCATTTATTAATTATTTCTATATCAAAAAGATGAAGAGAAACCATCAAATAATTTTTATTCCCTCATACGTAGATGAGGATTATTCCATGATGAATGAGGTATTTCCAATAAAAATCAATTTAATTTATTAATTACTGGTAAAAAAATTAGATTATTTTGTGGATGATTTTGAAATTTTTGAAAGTCATTTTTTTTGTTATCATTGAGTTTGGGAGTTATACCGGGCAATTTATCTTCTTTTGTTAATTTCGTAGACCATAGGACATTGAATTTAGCATTTATATTAGTTATAGTGATAATACTAGATATATAATATTTCATACCAAATGAATAGAAAATATTGAATTTAGTCAATTAATTTACTATAACCTATAATTTGGATGGAATAATCTATCTAACTCAATATAAAATTCAAAATGAGAGGATTGAATCTAGTAAAAAAATATAATTTAAATATTTTTCAGATTGGTACTGCACTCAATAACATGTTATTAAAGGGAAATTGATGATAGACTTCATGAAATTTAGGGTACACTTTAGAGGTTCATCTAAAAATATCAACGCTATTAAGGATAATATAATTTTCATAATATGTTTTAGATGTCTTGTAGATTCATCGATTATTGAATCTACATAAATAGTTCACTATTTGTCTAAGTAAGTGTGTTTCAAAAAAATTATATATCTGTATATATCAATAAGGATCAGTATAATAATGATAATGCATACAAGATTATATGAAAACATGATGTGGTTGTTTGAATACATAACATATTCTTAATAATTTATCAAGAGTTAAGACTTATAAAATGACAAATGAAGAATTTTAGTTTAGTTCATTATCTAGGTAATATGTAGTTCAATATAATATTTGAAAATAGTATATGAAATATATGAAATTTTGAAATTGCGTTTGATTTTTTAATATAAAAAACTTTTTTTTCTAGAAGGAATGTCAAATAAGAGAGTAATTTATAGTATATCAACAATCATAGTATCCCAATTTTAGTATTAAAATATATTTTCACGTGAGTGATAAGGGGTCATAATCGTGTATTTTAAATTTTATAGAAAAAAATAACATTAATTATATAATATACAATGAGTTTATCCATTGAAATAAAAAAAGTGCTTCATTTGTTTTGCATGGATGAACACTTGATCCTCCAAAGGTGGACTTTTTATATAATAATTTATAGAGACTAACACTAGTATTATTTCATTACAGTTAATAATAATATAATATCATATTCAATCATACTATATAGAATATGTGGCTGTATGTTTTCATACATATGTAATAATTCCATATAACATTTCATGGTTGAAATTTTGACCAACATAATGGTAATAAAATTGAGGTATCACATGTCAGTGAGTATATTAAAAAATATTTCAATAATAATCGTAATAAAAAAGAATTTTATTTGATAAAATAATACCAAAAAATAATTTTATAATTGTATCATATAATAAATGAATAGTAAAATGATTTACAGCCCCGTAGTATGATGCTACATTCGAGTTTCTGAATATAATTTTTTGGTGAATCACCAAATGTGGATGCCACCTCAACACAATTTACATGAATATACATGGACCATGTGTGACACTGACATCAGGTGAAATCTGAAAAATATTGAGTGATCCAACTAGAATTATAAGTCGAATGTGTGATCATGGGTATATTACACCATCTCATGACATCAATGAAAAAATAACAAATTAAATAATATAACAGTAATTAAAAAAAGAATTTAAATATTTGAATATATGTTATAAGGTATCTCAAATAGATATAAAAAATTATTCAATAAATTCACATCAATAATGTCATGTTAGTAATATAAAATATAATAGGATCAAATGTACCCTGATTGAATACATATAAAACTAAAAGAACAAAAATGAGCACCAATATAACTCAAAGAATCTTCCTGGTCTAGTTCTATAATAAATAAACATGCTTCTAATGCATACAATTGACCCCTATCCAACTATGAACCTAAATAAGATCCATTAAATATTATTACTCCATTAATAAGAAATTCTATATTATTTTAGAAGTCCCATGAAATGTGTGATAATGAGCTCAACTGGACAATACAGATGGTTTCCCAAGACACTTTTCATTCATATATGGGTTTATGTAATGGTAAATGTATGAATAGAGATAAAATGACCTAATATTGATCCAATTAATTCTTGTAGAACCATAAGAGAAAAAACCTATATGATTTGGATAGTTCAAGAGTGTAATAATTCACCCACAACCTATAGGCAGCTATAGGTACCCATAATCCTATAAAACATTCATTAAAATAGATCTAATTAATTAGACACTAATGTAATGATAACATCCACAACAAAGAGACCACACTCTATTTCCCATGTATTTCACATGAACTCTGAAAAAATTCTAACATACAGTGACTATCTTTTCTAACTGGGGATCCAAGTCACACCATGATTTCCCTGAAAACCAATAGTTTATACATTATAATCATATCCATAAATTAACATTATCACCATAATTCTCTCATCTATAGATGATACCACTGTACATTTTTCTATAAAGACGGCCTACTGAGTCCCTCATATATTTACACAACTATAATGTCCTCACCCAAACATTGATTTGGGATCACCAAAATTCAATGGCCATACCATGGTGAAACACTATTTCACCACCATTATACAATGATATAACATTATTGTGTCATGTTACTATATCACATCATCTAATATATGAATGGGTAAAACCAATAAATTTTAAATATTAATCAATCAAAAAACACAACCCATAAGACTTCAGTTGAAACCAATGTCTGCGAAAAATAAATATATTAAAATACAACATCTTATTTAATATAAAACATATAACACTAAGCTTTAACAGATTATGAAATTATTAGAACTAGAGATATTCTTTGTTGGACATGTAGTATGCTTTATTTGTCAATACTCTCATGGATGATATAGAATATTGCAAGGAATGGGATCATAAATATCAAGACATGTGTAATATTTATGGTGTTGTAATTCCGCATTGTTTTCCAAATTTATTGGGTCAATGATTTGGATAATGGAATGAATTATGAAAAGTGGTTTTTCCTAAAGGCCTTATGAAAATATTGAAAAGGCTTGAGTTTCTTGAAGATGTGATTCATAAATAGTGTAATTGATGGGTTTAATTAATTTTTACGATGTGCTATACTATTATAATGACCATTGAAATCGGTTATATCTATCTCTACAGTTATGAGAGTTGGAGTATTATGGTGACACGAAGGATTTTTTGTAGAGAATTTCCACAATGTCCATTCTTAGTAGATCTTTGGGAAAGGATAAGTGATGTGAATATGTTTTTGGATGAATTAAAAAAAACTCAGGAGGTGGTGGAACTTTTCAATTTGATAATTTTATAAATAAGAGGCTACCCCACCTCGTTTTTCATAAATGTTTCCTTGAAACACCAGAATAGATTTGATTTCATGATGAAAGGGGTGCTCCAAGAAAACAATTTTCTATGGAAATTTGATATTTGAGAAAAATTTGTTATTTTAGTGTTGATCTAAGCCAATGATTTTATTTATTTATTACATTGTGAATATGTGATGTTTTTTTGTTGTCTTAGTAAGCTTCACGAAGGAATGTTGTTCTGTAAAGGTACTGTGCTTCATGACGACAGATTGTTCCATAAAGGCATGGGATCTTTATGAAGGAAGTGTGTTTTGAAAAGGAGAAGTATATTGGTGATGTTGTGTACTTTGAAAATTAGTCATCATTACGAACAAGTGAGCTCTACGAAGAATTGAGCACTGCGAAGGAGTGAGATCTGTGAAGGAGTGAGATTTGAAAAGAAGCATCATGAATGCTCTTTGAGAAATGTAGTTTTTGAATATCAGATTTAAGGGGAGAGTTATTCCATGTGAATCAACTCAGGTCAATAGTTCAAGAAGATTACCATGCTAATTTAGAGATAGAAACTTTAATTATATGTCATTGAAGTAGCCATCGTGTCAATAAAAAAATTTAGACTTCTCTCAAAACAGTTGTAACAGCCCAAGATTTTATAAAGAAATATTCTTTTTAATTTTATTAATGTCTTGTGTTATACGCTACACCAAAAGGAGCTTGCACAACACGCATCCTTGACTTGCCTTACATTACACGCAATCACAACCTTCCTCGATAGCATGTGTGGTACGTAATCCTGAGTTTCACGAAACAATGATATGCTATTAAAATATTATTAAAACTAGCCGTTATGAATAGTAATAACCACTTTTTAAAATTCTGTAAATCTTATATTTCAAAGTGAACTTCATTTTTGGATTCGGAGTATCGAATTTAGCCTAAGGTGAAATTTTGGTACATTTCGGATAACTTTCATATTCTGATGAATAGTGAAAATTACTAAATTATAATTAAAAAAAACAACTTTTTTAATCGAAATAATTAATAGTGATAAATTATTAATTTGAGTAGTTTTAAAGTATATTTAGAATATATTTTTACAATTTAATACAATGTTGGTCATTGGATGTAATTTCACATTTAAACTAGACATAAACAAGTGTCAATCTTTTGATAGATATTGTTTCTTAAAAACACGCTATTTGTTTTAACAGCGGGATTTAATTATAAAATTAATTAATGCAACTTCTATGTTATGAATTTGGTAAAATAGATTTCATTTTTGAATTCGGAATATGAAATATAGCTTAGGATGAAATTTTGGCATTGTTCTGAAAAACATCAATTTTTGATGAATAGTGAAACTACTAAGTGGTAGTTAAAAAAACTGAATTTTTCATAAAACTTAATTTTGCCGCTTCTGTGAATGGAATTTCGAAAATCCGAGAGACACGGTTAATATCAAGGACTAAAATGTGGTTCAATGAGATGAAAATAATTTTTTGGTGAATAGTAACTTTTTACTTTTTTACCGCGGTTAATAGTAAATAGGGTAACTAAGGGTAAATATGATATTAATATTACCCTAACACATGTCCTAATCCTATTGGACAAGTGTATTTCGACCAAAAACAAACTTAGGAATAAAATATGACCATTTAGGCCCACTTGGGTTAGATTAGGACATTTATTATTAATTTATTTAAAGAAGGGTTAAAAGAGTTAAAATCAATGTTTATTTACTAAAACATTTTTAATATGGTGTTATACATACGATAAATTTGACTATAAATATTCATTAGAAAGCTAAAAAGATTTACTACATGATGGTATTTTATTTGTAATTTTTAGACATCAAATAAGTTATTTTATTTATGACACAAAGATGATGCAGTAATTATCTTATTAATGAAATATTGACATAATTGATGATATAAACACCAAACTAAATATAATTTGAGACTTTTTATAAATTCCACTAATTTTCTAGATTACTATAATATATTAGTGTTGATTTAATCAACTTGGTTTGAACATATAATTCTGTTATGACTTTCACAAAAATCATGTATCAAATAGTGTCAAAATTGACACAAAATAGTTTTTAAATCAAATATTATATTATTAATTGTTATTTTATTCCTAAAAATATAAGGTTCGGCCAAATGACTTAGATAAGGATATATATATTAATAATAAACAATTTGGGGTTCGTTTGGCATGTTATAGTAAGTTTATTAACCATATAGTGAAAGAAAACAAAAAGACATGGTAAAAGTTAAATTATTTAACTTAGAGTTAAATTTAATTGATAAGGTTAAAATAATGTCCTAAACTTGTCTAAATTCTATTGGTTGATAGGATTTCGACCCCTCCCCATATTAGCTTCGAAATAAGACCCTTTGGAACCATTATAAACCGATTTTGACTTTAATATAAAAAAATATTTTGAGATATTTCTAAGGTGCCCCTCTCCTCCCCTATAAAAGGACACATCACCCCCCTCCTCCTCACACCAAATTGAGCACTCAAGCTCGGCCAAACCCTGCCATTTTCTCCTCTCACCTTCCCTAGAATAGTCCTAGAGGTCCTGTTCTTCTCCAAAGACCACTCTTAGTTCCTTAAGTGGAGGATTCAAAGAGGCGTTCCAAAGAAGAGGTAATATCCATTACCGATCTTTTCAATTTCTTTCTTCTTACACTTCTTCTTCATAGGTTGTTTCATTATGAAGTAATAACATCAGTATCACTCATATAATGATATGTTATTATAAGTATGAAACAACCCTATTTCACCATCTATCCATCCTACGGAAAAAGAAATCACCACGCGTGCGTACGTAAGGAATACCGTCTCCACGCCGTGGTGTAATCTATTTTCCACCACCACCTTACATGGATGGGTATAATGGTGTAAAGAATAACTATACATAGTTATTACAACATCATATTGATTCTGATATATTGTATAATCCACTACAATTCAATTCAATATTTATAGAAATGATATCATCGCTCGTGCGTACGTACGGACTACCGTCTCCACGACGCGATGAGATTCATTCTCCATGTTAACCATTTAAGAATGATTATAATGTATATATAAGAAATAATAATGAAATATATGACATTATAAAGCTACTGGATTTATGTATATATATACATATGTATGTCATCTACTTACTTCCATTTCAAGACAATAAGGAAAGGAAAACAGCGTTCATGCGTACGTACGGACTACCGTCTCCATGAACGGTGTTTTTCATTTTATTTATCTACCTATTATATATATATATATACTGAATATATATGATATATAAATCATATTTTATATTCTGGAAGTAAGTAAATCATGATATAAGTAATAATGATGTTAAGAACAACAAGTCAAAACACCTACGATAAATGAAACGATTTTACCCAACACGCTTCTTTAACATGGAGTTTACAAAAGAACGGGTAATATAATGTCATAAGTGAACCATATATGATATCATAACAATGAATATGATTATGTAATAAGTCAATAACATGATTTAAATCATTATACAGGAGGTTCGGACACTTACAAAGCAAGTCGGACCTAAGGTAAGGGAAATATCACAATCTCATTTTTATCCGAGATTGTTTATTCGTAAGTATTTACTGGGGTGTATTTTATCATCCACATCCATGTTTCATCAATATGTAATATTATTTCCATCCACCTACAATTGTTTAAATCCATTTTTACCCTTCGGTGAGTTTTTAGTAATATGTATGAAAGGAATCTTTTGTCGTACGAGGTACTTTTTGACTTTTCCGACAAAAGTACGAAGAATGTTTTTTTTAACTTATACGGCCTGAATGGATTTTTAAAACATTAAATCCAAGAAGCTTCCTTTACAAGTTTTCAAGTTTATTTTTAATCAACTTCTTTTATTTTAAAGTTGTATGAAATGTTATGAAAGGAAAAATGTTTTTGAAGAAGAAAGGATATTTTCCTCAAGAATTCAATTCAATTGTTTTATCAAAATTATTTCCCATCTAAGATAATAAAGGGTTCTGTTTCTATCCATATTTTTACATTGATTTGACTATGTTGTGATGGAATTATGTTTATGAATTCCTTTATCTTATATTAATTGTTTTATGATGTCATGTTGTTTAAGAATCCCATTTTTATTACATGGGTTATGCAATTATGTATGATTTATGATTTTGTGGCACACATAAGAAAGGATTCATTAAGAGATGGGTGGGACCTATATCTCCCTCCAATGCATTGGGTAAAGATTTTATATCTCATGAGATAGACATGGCTGGAATGGTAGGTTATACCGGTTCAGTGAAACAAGACTGAAACGAGGATTACTCGATTCAGAAAGGGACTTTGTCCACTAAGATAGTCTTGGCAATGAGTCTTGACTAACAAGAAATGATTATCTATGATTATGTGTGTATGCCACAATGAGTAATGTTTTAAGTTATGATTTCATTTCACTACTATGATTTATCCCATGTTATGAAATTATGCTCTCTTTTGCAGGTTAAGATTTCCAAAAATGTTATGTTCTTATGAAAATTATGTGATTGATATTTCTTTTGTTTACCCTTACTGAGCATTTGAGCTCACCCTTTTATGTTTTCTTTTCCCCAGGATATAAAGAAAGGTTTTAGGTAAAAAAAGGAAGATCTTTATGGGAGATGTTGAAGATCTTTCACCACGATTAGAAGATTACGTTCCGAGTTTCCAAAGACACTAAACTATTACGATCCTTGTGTGTGTGTTTTTGTTATGTACTAAGTATTCCGCAAAAGTAATGTAATGTCAATGTATGTCAAGCTTCGGGTATCTACAGTTGGTATCAGAGGAAAGGTTTAGTCAACCTTTGGAAACTAGGATGCGAAAACGTTAGTGAGATCCCTAGAGATATTTCTAAGGTATGTCTAGGGATGCCCCTAAGGATAAGTATACGTATAGGATATAGTTCTAGAACTATGGTAACGATATTAGATTAAACCAAAGATGATAGATATTTAAGTTACTCCCCCTTTATTATGATTTTTGCATCTAACACTATTCTGTTTGGGTTTTAGAAAATGGCTGGAAACAAGATGATTCACAATAATGGAGGATATGATGGACAATGGAATGATATTCTTCATGAGCAACCAAATGAAATGGGATTTGGATGTCCAAACATCATTATTATGCCGAATCAGAAATCTCACAACATGATCAATAAAGTAAAATTTGGTAAGTTTCCTGACTCGATTAATAAGAGAAAGATGGAGTTCCATGATGATCATAGAGGAAAGAAAGTTCAATTTCCCCTATGTAAATCATGTGGGAAGAGGCATCAAGGAGAATGTTTCAAGGGAACTGGAAGATGCTTTGGGTGTGGAAAAGAAGGACACAAAGCAAGTAAGTGCAAAGGAAAAGGGTCGTTTAACACCATGGATGAGGATAATGGTATTGCTACGACATCAAAAATGGTTAAGTGTTTTAAATGTGGAATGTATGGGCATTATGCAAACAAATGCCCTAAGGGAAAGACTCATGAAGATAATCAGTATGGTCATATGGGTAGTATTTATGTGGATGATGATGAAGAGACTACAAATGATATGTGAGATGAAAGAATTTTTGAAGCTCGGTCAATGGTTTGAGAATGTAGTGGAATGATTACATGTTTATCATGTGTAATTTTGGAATAAAGAGACATCTATGGATTGTTACACTGTTGTCTTTCCTTGTGTTTTGAAAGTGTATGATTAATGTTACCAGTATCCATGAAAGGTTATTCAGATATTTTTGGAATGTAGATGATATGCGCATAATGAAGGGATAAGGATAAAATTAAATGTTTGATAGTATTCATGAGCTCATGATTGATATAAGGACTAAGTGATATCATGGTTTGAGTATATAGAATTTTGAGGATTTTGGTATGTGGAAAGTGTTAACTTTTAACTGCACTCATGTTTTCACTAAGGTATTCAAGAGAATACACGATTAAGGACTTTGAATGTTTGGAATGTGACCAACAAGACATATCTTATGATATGTGGGGATCAACGACAGTATTAAATCTCTGGTAATCGTTGTCACTATATTATGAGAGTGGACTGCAGTATTATGTATAAGCCTAAAGATTAGACTGGATTATGTTGGACATAAGTTAGTATTGTTTAAGGATAGAAGATTTTCGATATTATTGATGGGATGTTATAGTAACGTAGTTTTAGAAAAAGGGACAACCTGCAGGACGGGCGACAGCCCATCGCTTCGGACAAGGCTGTAGGAATCGAACCCACAACCGAAGTGCGACTGGCCTTTATCGCCTACCATTGACCTACAGGAAGTCCCTGTTTAGTAGAAACTAGTTTTATCATATTAAGCAGTATGATATATGAAGTATAAGTCCATTTTAGAAACCATATGTGATTAATCTCACTATAGATCGACTTATGTATATAATTTTGCTAACCTTTTGTTTGAAACAGATGGAATGAACCATCATTCTATCACATGATCTGCTAACACTTCACGAATAACAAATTCAACATCATTTATTTAAGAGATGAAGTGGAAATTGTTAAAGGCACGAACAACAGTGAGATTGTACCAAAATAAAGTAAGTATTTATTCTAATTCAAATTCTTTAACTTTAGGGAAATGATCTTGAAAACCAAAAATGTTGTCCTAGTTCTCTTATACCTGATGAATCAAATGGTACCTTAGATCGTCACAAATTTATGGATTTGTGATTACTGGCTTTTCCATAGCCATGTTCTCTACCACTCTCCATCAGAACATGATGGTTAGATTTCTCTTCCATATCCATATTTTCACCTATGTGGAAACCCAGTGATTAGTTTATTTGGGTAATCGTTACATTTCATACTTTAGTTTTTAAAGCCAAGTTTTGGTATTCCCTTTTACGATGTGGGTTTATATTAAAAAAACTTTCGAATAGTAAACCATTTATAACCCCGACGAATTTCGAGGGCGAAATTCATTTTAAGGGGGGTAGAATGTAACAGCCCAAGATTTTATAAAGAAATATTCTTTTTAATTTTATTAATGTCTTGTGTTATACGCTACACCAAAAGGAGCTTGCACAACATGCATCCTTGACTTGCCTTACATTACACGCAATCACAACCTTCCTCGATAGCATGTGTGGTACGTAATCCTGAGTTTCACGAAACAATGATATGCTATTAAAATATTATTAAAACTAGCCGTTATGAATAGTAATAACCACTTTTTAAAATTCTGTAAATCTTATATTTCAAAATGAACTTCATTTTTGGATTCGGAGTATCGAATTTAGCCTAAGGTGAAATTTTGGTACATTTCGGATAACTTTCATATTCTGATGAATAGTGAAAATTACTAAATTATAATTAAAAAAAACAACTTTTTTAATCGAAATAATTAATAGTGATAAATTATTAATTTGAGTAGTTTTAAAGTATATTTAGAATATATTTTTACAATTTAATACAATGTTGGTCATTGGATGTAATTTCACATTTAAACTAGACATAAACAAGTGTCAATCTTTTGATAGATATTGTTTCTTAAAAACACGCTATTTGTTTTAACAGCGGGATTTAATTATAAAATTAATTAATGCAACTTCTATGTTATGAATTTGGTAAAATAGATTTCATTTTTGAATTCGGAATATGAAATATAGCTTAGGATGAAATTTTGGCATTGTTCTGAAAAACATCAATTTTTGATGAATAGTGAAACTACTAAGTGGTAGTTAAAAAAACTGAATTTTTCATAAAACTTAATTTTGCCGCTTCTGTGAATGGAATTTCGAAAATCCGAGAGACACGGTTAATATCAAGGACTAAAATGTGGTTCAATGAGATGAAAATAATTTTTTGGTGAATAGTAACTTTTTACTTTTTTACCGCGGTTAATAGTAAATAGGGTAACTAAGGGTAAATATGATATTAATATTACCCTAACACATGTCCTAATCCTATTGGACAAGTGTATTTCGACCAAAAACAAACTTAGGAATAAAATATGACCATTTAGGCCCACTTGGGTTAGATTAGGACATTTATTATTAATTTATTTAAAGAAGGGTTAAAAGAGTTAAAATCAATGTTTATTTACTAAAACATTTTTAATATGGTGTTATACATACGATAAATTTGACTATAAATATTCATTAGAAAGCTAAAAAGATTTAATACATGATGGTATTTTATTTGTAATTTTTAGACATCAAATAAGTTATTTTATTTATGACACAAAGATGATGCAGTAATTATCTTATTAATGAAATATTGACATAATTGATGTTATAAACACCAAACTAAATATAATTTGAGACTTTTTATAAATTCCACTAATTTTCTAGATTACTATAATATATTAGTGTTGATTTAATCAACTTGGTTTGAACATATAATTCTGTTATGACTTTCACAAAAATCATGTATCAAATAGTGTCAAAATTGACACAAAATAGTTTTTAAATCAAATATTATATTATTAATTGTTATTTTATTCCTAAAAATATAAGGTTCGGCCAAATGACTTAGATAAGGATATATATATTAATAATAAACAATTTGGGGTTCTTTTGGCATGTTATAGTAAGTTTATTAACCATATAGTGAAAGAAAACAAAAAGACATGGTAAAAGTTAAATTATTTAACTTAGAGTTAAATTTAATTGATAAGGTTAAAATAATGTCCTAAACTTGTCTAAATTCTATTGGCTGATAGGATTTCGACCCCTCCCCATATTAGCTTCGAAATAAGACCCTTTGTAACCATTATAAACCGATTTTGACTTTAATATAAAAAAATATTTTGAGATATTCCTAAGGTGCCCCTCTCCTCCCCTATAAAAGGACACATCACCCCCCTCCTCCTCACACCAAATTGAGCACTCAAGCTCGGCCAAACCCTGCCATTTTCTCCTCTCACCTTCCCTAGAATAGTCCTAGAGGTCCTGTTCTTCTCCAAAGACCACTCTTAGTTCCTTAAGTGGAGGATTCAAAGAGGCGTTCCAAAGAAGAGGTAATATCCATTACCGATCTTTTCAATTTCTTTCTTCTTCCACTTCTTCTTCATAGGTTGTTTCATTATGAAGTAATAACATCAGTATCACTCATATACTGATATGTTATTATAAGTATGAAACAACCCTATTTCACCATCTATCCATCCTACGGAAAAAGAAATCACCACGCGTGTGTACGTAAGGAATACCGTCTCCACGCCGTGGTGTAATCTATTTTCCACCACCACCTTACATGGATGGGTATAATGGTGTAAAGAATAACTATACATAGTTATTACAACATCATATTGATTCTGATATATTGTATAATCCACTCCAATTCAATTCAATATTTATAGAAATGATATCATCGCTCGTGCGTACGTACGGACTACCGTCTCCACGACGCGATGAGATTCGTTATCCATGTTAACCATTTAAGAATGATTATAATGTATATATAAGAAATAATAATGAAATATATGACATTATAAAGCTACTGGATTTATGTATATATATACATATGTATGTCATCTACTTACTTCCATTTCAAGACAATAAGGAAAGGAAAACAGCGTTCATGCGTACGTACGGACTACCGTCTCCATGAACGGTGTTTTTCATTTTATTTATCTACCTATTATATATATATATATATATACTGAATATATATGATATATAAATCATATTTTATATTCTGGAAGTAAGTAAATCATGATATAAGTAATAATGATGTTAAGAACAACAAGTCAAAACACCTACGATAAATGAAACGATTTTACCCAAAACGCTTCTTTAACATGGAGTTTTCAAAATAACGGGTAATATAATGTCATAAGTGAACCATATATGATATAATAACAATGAATATGATTCTGTAATAAGTCAATAACATGATTTAAATCATTATACAGGAGGTTCGGACACTTACAAAGCAAGTCGGACCTAAGGTAAGGGAAATATCACAATCTCATTTTTATCCGAGAGTGTTTATTCGTAAGTATTTACTGGGGTGTATTTTATCATCCACATCCATGTTTCATCAATATGTAATATTATTTCCATCCACCTACAATTGTTTAAATCCATTTTTACCCTTCGGTGAGTTTTTAGTAATATGTATGAAAGGAATCTTTTGTCGTACGAGGTACTTTTTGACTTTTCCGACAAAAGTACGAAGAATGTTTTTTTTAACTTATACGGCATGAATGGATTTTTAAAACATTAAATCCAAGAAGCTTCATTTACAAGTTTTCAAGTTTATTTTTAATCAACTTCTTTTATTTTAAAGTTGTATGAAATGTTATGAAAGGAAAAATGTTTTTGAAGAAGAAAGGATATTTTCCTCAAGAATTCAATTCAAGTGTTTTATCAAAATTATTTCCCATCTAAGATAATAAAGGGTTCTGTTTCTATCCATATTTTTACATTGATTTGACTATGTTGTGATGGAATTATGTTTATGAATTCCTTTATCTTATATTAATTGTTTTATGATGTCATGTTGTTTAAGAATCCCATTTTTATTACAAGGGTTATGCAATGATGTATGATTTATGATTTTGTGGCACACATAAGAAAGGATTAATTAAGAGATGGGTGGGACCTATATCTCCCTCCAATGCATTGGGTAAAGATTTTATATCTCATGAGATAGACATGGTTGGAATGGTAGGTTATACCGGTTCAGTGAAACAAGACTGAAACGAGGATTACTCGATTCAGAAAGGGACTTTGTCCACTAAGATAGTCTTGGCAATGAGTCTTGACTAACAAGAAATGATTCTCTATGATTATGTGTGTATGCCACAATGAGTAATGTTTTAAGTTATGATTTCATTTCACTACTATGATTTATCCCATGTTATGAAATTATGCTCTCTTTTGCAGGTTAAGATTTCCAAAAATGTTATGTTCTTATGAAAATTATGTGATTGATATTTCTTTTGTTTACCCTTACTGAGCATTTGAGCTCACCCTTTTATGTTTTCTTTTCCCCAGGATATAAAGAAAGGTTTTAGGTAAAAAAAGGAAGATCTTTATGGGAGATGTTGAAGATCTTTCACCACGATTAGAAGATTACGTTCCGAGTTTCCAAAGACACTAAACTATTACGATCCTTGTGTGTGTGTTTTTGTTATGTACTAAGTATTCCGCAAAAGTAATATAATGTCAATGTACGTCAAGATACGGGTCTCTACAACAGTGACCTAAGGGGAGTTAGAAGAAGTGTTCTGAGGGAACTAGTGAGTTATTCCAAAAATTTTGTAATGGTAGTGTGCTTGGAATTGAGTGATTATGACCAACCATTTTTACTCTACAGCTAGTGAAGATTAGTGTATTTTAGTATGACTTACACACTGCCAGTGTGTTCTCCTTGGATGTTACCCATAGTGGTGAACCAAGTAAAAGTATTGTGGTGTCTAATTTCTTGTTAACGTTTGATTGCTGATTATATCCATCATAAAGGTTTAACTTTTTCCTACCAATGTTGGAGAAATATCTATTAGGATAAAATAAAAAGTTTACACCATGATTCACCCATCCCCTATCAGGGTGTTTGAGGGTCCTTTAGAAATATTATTGTTGAATGAATATTATAACATTTTTACTGAATTGGATGGTATTAATAGAAGTAAAAATATTTTTAAATATATAGTGGTCATAATCAATAAAAAATATGGTTAAACAATTTTGAAATATTCATTCAATTTTTAGTAAAATAATTCAATCTTACAAAAAAAATTCAAAAATTATTTATATTGAATTTCATCAAAATATTATAACTAATTTTTTAAATTTTTATAATTTGTTTTAATAAAATTAAAATAATTTTTTAATTCATAATATAAAAATTGGAATAATTTTTATTTTCAAATTTTTTAGAATAGTATAATATTTAAATAAATAATGATTTCATGGATTTCGATTGAAAAAAAAATTATGTATAAATTTTTTACAATGTAACGATTATTAATAAAATGTTATTAAAGTAAAATTAGTTATCTTATTATAATTATAATAAAATAATTCTTGACGGAATAAATTTTCTTACATAATTTTGTATAAATAATATTTATATATAGGATAAAAATTAAAAAATAATGATTTCGACTACAATTTTATATTATGTTAGTTTTTGACACATCAATGAATTAGATAATAGAAAATGTGTTAGAGATTATTAATTATAAATAATAGGTTTTTTGAATATGTACCTTTTATTTTTGGTTAATAGGTATTATAACCACAATAAATTGTTTTATTAATTGTAAATGTAAATTGGGTAAATTATGGTTAAAACTATTGTGATGTGACTTAAAATTCCTTAAAAAATATTTCGTTATTTAATTTTATTACAATATTACATCCATAATGACTATTAAAATATAAATATTAACATTAGTTTATATATGACCATTATTTTCACCTTTACAAAAAAATTATTTTTATGATTAAGTAAAAACTGTCAATTTATTTCATCTAATATCTTAAATGTTTCATTAAATGGATAAAAACAAGGTAATGTTTGTTAAATATTTATTTTAAATTTTAATGAATCATTTTACTTTGTAAATTTATTTTAAAATTTATGGTTTAAATAATTACCTTAATTTTAAATTCAACACCAATATAATGCTTTATAAAGTAGTTAAAACGTAATTTAATTCAAAAACATTAACGTTAATATTGCTTCATTAAGTAAAATTGTCTTATAATTATTGAATATAAATATAACATATCATATATTATTTAATGTTTTATATTGAAATTCCATTATTATCATATTGTTTTCAATGTCAAATTATTTGATTTGTTCATAAATTAAAATTAAAAGTAGTTTATGAATGAAATATTTTATAAAAATATTTATTAAAAAATATATATATTAACAAGAATATTAGGACTATAAATTTTCAAAAATTTCAAAAATTTTACTTTTTTAATCATAACTTTTCCATATATTCTACTTATAACTACTTCATATTTAATAATTCATTACCGCGATTGACGATAAAATTGGATGTGCAAGGTGATGAAACCAAAGATATGATTTAAAAATATATATATATATATATATATGATTATATTAACATAATATATTCTTTAAAATATAATTCATCTCTTTTGGTAACCATTTTACTTGAGTTAGACACATATTATATAATAATATTACATGTATTTCCAAAAATTACATTAATGAAATTTTTTAACAAAAAATACTTTCTTTAATGATTTAAAATTAACTAAAATATCATGTTCTGAAAAATTGATTGGGTTAAACATTAAAATATCAACCATTATACATTTATGTGTCACTTTTACTTTTATTTTATGTTTATTAAGACAATTATTAATAACCATTGATATAATGATTATTATCATAAGTGTTAATGG
Organism: Viscum album; assembly: GCA_963277665.1. Taxonomy (NCBI): domain Eukaryota; kingdom Viridiplantae; phylum Streptophyta; class Magnoliopsida; order Santalales; family Viscaceae; genus Viscum; species Viscum album. The sequence continues at coordinate 559,899,127 of OY728132.1, read as the reverse complement.
GGGATAGAAATGTGATCTAAGGGATAAGTAACCAAAAAATATCCAAATTTTATTGAATGATATGTTTTGGACACATAGTTATCTTATCGTTGAATTATTCCAAATTAATTTCATTTTTCATTAGAAATTTATTTATATAAATTAAATACATAATGTGATTTTAATAGTTCCCTTACCCTAACTTATATACAAGAACCTCATATTTTTCATTACTAAAAATGTTTCAGCCTTCTATCTCATTAAATACCTTCCTTAATATCATAAAATATTTCTTATCCACATAATATATATTATTTTCATTCCATAATAATTATTTTTCATGGCCTATGTTGTAATTTAAAAGAGGTTTCTCAACGAAGAGGAATAACTTCTCAAAAAGTGTTTTGAATTTTATTTCTACCTCAACATCTTCAAAATCAATGATATTCATTATAAAATAATTAATTTTTATATTAAATCTAATAAGTTTTAGTCATTATGTTTTTTCAACCATTATCTACCTTCATTACTTCCTACCCAATGTAAAAAATAGTACTCATTCTACATACAATATATCGCCTCCATGTAGTAGAGTAACTCATTCTTCATAATGACATTATAGATATAGTAATAATTATATATTACATATATTTATATATATGTTATTTATTATATTTAAACTATTTTTTAATATTAAATAGTATTTTACCTACTTTTTATCAATCAATCAAAAAATGTAAACAATGTTCGTACTTTCACTATGAATAATGTAATTAATTTTTCTATCATTGACATTTATGGATGAAAAAATATATATAAAAAATATTTATGGTATTTAAATAATATTAATAATTTTGTATATTATATTATCATGATCAATTCTGATATACTGAAATTGGAATATCTAAAAATCTATGAAAAATGAAATAGTTAACACCTAGAAAACACAATTTTATTAATGAATTGTTTATAATTCGGTGTTTAAATATTTTATGTGTGTAAAATATTAAATTATACATATTTATATAATTAAGGTATATAATTATAAAAATATTTAATTTATTAATAATATGTATTGATAACAATCAAATAAATTATATCATTATGTGAGGGTTTTATATTACAATCTCATTGTATTTTTGATTGTTTATGATTTTATTTCCAAATATAATAAATCATGATATTCCTATAATGAACCTACAAAATTTGCATCTATTTTTTTCCCTTGAGTGTACGTGTTTCCATTACATTTTCATCTCTTAATGTTCTTTGTAAATGAAAAGAAATTTTTTAGAAATCCCTCAATAATTTTCTCTATAATTGAGAAACCATTTTCTTCTATGACCATGTTTTCTATAAGAAAACATCAAGAATGCATTTTATTATTCTAAAATTATTATTTTAGTTCATTTTTTTCATGTTTATCTTTCTTAAAAAATGATATAGAGAGATCATTCTTTAATTTTTTGAAGGGCATACTTTGGTTTTTTATTATAAATATTAATTTAATCACTATTTTATCATATGTGGAATGAAATGAATTTCACACCATCATGACCATTCACTATTTTGAACATTCTCTAATGTTTGTTATAATTATTTTCAAATAAAATATCATACTTAATATTTTAAAATATATGGATTTTTAATATGTGATCTCAAAATGGAAATTGGGATTTCCAAAATAAATATTCCTTGTGATCTTTTCAAGGTATTTTTATCTATGATGTCACACTTTAATGTTAATTATTTTTTAATGGGTAGATTTTATATAATCCCATCCACATTTTGCATTATGAATAATTGGTATTATGATGATTAATTTTTTATGAAATCTATTTTTTCAAAATTTTATGTAATGTTGATATGATGAATGTTATATAATCTGGTTACACACATATGTATGGTTTTCATTATATAACAATTGTTACCTAAATTATATATCTAATCAATTCATATGATGTAGAGTTATGTATAATAAGGTAATTATTTGAAATGAGTTTACAAACTTATTCCAATATTGGAAATAGGGTAGGATGCCTGATACACTATGGAAAATAGAGTGGAATACATAATTAGGTATGGGAAACATGTGATTATACATGATACATTATGATATGGGAAACTAGTTTTGATTATTTATCCTCTATTATTTAATATTTATAGTATGTCAAAAATATATATTAAATTATTTTGCAACCATTGGTGATTCAAACAATTTATTTGACTACCCATACTGTATATTTGAGATGACTCATTCTTATGTATACATTCCCCAGTTTATGATGAACTGTTTTTAGTAGGGTTTATAATAAAGAAAAAAGTGAAAAGTACTTAATGAAATATATTAAATAATACATTTAAATAATTATTTCATGTATACAGTTTACCAAGACATTAAACATTTATTATTATAGAGTTCATGATTATGATACATATTTAAATTAAATTTAATATTTTATTTGATATTTTTGAATTACATGTTTGGTTAAATGTAGTTAGTATCATAGTAGGGTTTAGTAAATTTTCTGATATTAGGGTTAGTGAAAATTAGTGAAAACCTGGATGATATGTTAATGTATAGAATAACATCCTAATGTTTTAGTGAGGTAAAAATTATATAGTTTCTCTATTAATACATCTATGTCTTTATATTAAAATTAAATATTTTATTGGGACCATTGTATCTAGGGGTAATAAACCATAAAATATTTTATGGACTATTTTTCATACATAATTCTAGTGTATAGTTATTATTTCTAGACTCTACACGTAGTTTGACACCCCTATGGGGTATGATTTGGTTAACTCAAATATTATATATGAACCATTATAAATGATTAAATAGATTATTTCCAACGATAACCTAAGTTATTCTAAAAGATTAATATATTAATAAGAATCTGTCATGAATTAGAAATCAGAAGAATGATTTTTCATGATTATATTATCTATAAATATAATTTTTGGTTCTTAAACTATATATTTTTTCTAGTTGGTGGATGAAACTATGATTTATTATTATAAAAAATAACATACAAGTCAGTGTAATAACATTCCTCATGAACAACATAATGATATATTAATAGGAATGAGAAACCCTGGGATTATGGATAATCAAATATACAATCATATGATTAAAAAAATCATCGTGGGATGATTTCCTAAAATACCAAAAAATAGAAACATATAGTGTAACACCCCGAGATTTTATGAGATAAATTATTTATAATTTCATTGATATGTGTGTTTTACGCTACACACATGTTATATTTCTATATATACAACACAATATTATCTTGTGGTATATGAAACATTGTTCTTCGCTTTCATTATACGCAAATGTGTCCTTCCTAGATAACTTGTGTAGTATGAAATACCGAATGTAGCTGAAAAATGATATATTAATAATATATAAACATGTCATTATTATTATTAATAACCACATTTTGAATTTTATATAACATTATAATTAATCTTAGATATTTTCTAGAACAAGATATGATAACAAAATCAATTTTTCTGCTAAAAAAGTATTTTTTTTTAAAAAAGTATTTTTACTGCCTTTTGATGGCGTACCCATTTTGAGTCTATTTTTTTTAATTTTATAAGAATATTTTTGAAAAAAAACATTTCATTGGAATAGAGACATAAAAATTCAATGTTATTGATTTTTTGTAATTTTTATGATAAAATTAACATTTTAATGAATAATGATACATACTCCAATTTAATTCAAAAATGCCATTTGAACTAATTTATTTATATAGATAGATTATAATGTGAATTTGTTTTGAAGTTAAATTGGATTATATTTTTATATTTTTATCTAATTTTGATCATAAGAAATCATTTCCCATTGAAATTTCACATACAAACATGTCAATCTTTTTGTAGTTATTACTTTATAAAAACATGCTTTTTCTTTTAACAACATGAATTATTTTTAAATTAATTACTGAAAATTATCTGTGTTGAATTTTAAAAAATGGAATCTTTATTTGAAATAATAAGGTCCAAATTTTATGAATAGGTACCTTTAATTTTTTAACATTATGAATAGTAACATCAGTAATTCAGTTTATTTACCAATGTTAAATGGTAAAACTAGTAAATACGGGTAAACAAATAAATATTTAATAATATAAAACTATACTAAAAAATGTACTAATCCATTTTGATGAGATAATTCTAGCCATGGGCATCCCTAGGTAGATTTTGGGACCTCATGGATCCACATGGATGCGAAAATTACATTTTATAATAATTAATTTAAAGTGAGGAGGAATGTAACCTAAACACGTATCTTTTACGACTAGAACATTAAGGTGAGGTTATAAAAATAACATCTTTGACAATAAATAGTAATTATAAATCTATAAATAATTCCTACACCATGATATTTTATTTATAATTCAAGACATTAAATTAATAAATTTAATAATGACACAATGATGGTGCACTGATTGCTTCATTAATAAAGGATTCAAATAAATGATATTATAAATATTAAATTAAATGCAATTTTGTTATTTTGATGTCATCCAATAATTTTATAGATGATATTGACATATTTTATTTGATTTAATTCCTTTTTTTAAATTCAATAATATTGTTATGAGTTTTTAAAAAAGACATGTATGAATGGTGTCCAAAATGGACAAAATTCATAACTGGAAACATTAAATAGATTATTAATGTATATTAAATTTATAAAAATATAAAATCATTCCAAATGGTTAATATAAGTCCAAATATGTCATAAATAACTTGTTTTTGGTCGTTTGAAAAAATATGGTAAGTACATTAACCCACAATGTGTAAAAAACATGATATCATGTTAAGATTAAAAAGGGTAAAATAACGGTTAATCCAAAAATAGAAGGATAAATAAATATTCAAAATATGTTCAAAAATTCATGAATGATGGTTATTAAAACCAAAATTTTCTTATATTCCAATTAAATAAGTTTTGGACCATTTTTAATCAAATATAAATTTATATTAAATTAATATTTTGAGAGTTTCCTAAAGTGCCCATCTCGTCTCTTATAAAAGGGCACCTCCTCACTCTCCACTTCACTCTAATATGAGACTTAAAACTCGAAAAACCCATTCATATTTATCTTATCGTCTTTACTAGTTTCATTTTAGTGGTTCTAGTCTGGTTAAAAGTCCAACCCTTGTGCCTTAAGAGGAAATTTAAAGGAGTCACGACGAGGAAGAGATAATCTATTCTCCCAATTCGTTCAAATTTCATTCTTATTATAATTTCTTATTATTTATTTTTTTTCATTATAAATTAATAACATAAGTATAACTTATATAATTATATGTTATTTTAAATATAAAATAAACTTATTTCACCTTCAATTAATCCTACAAAAAATGTAATCACCGCACATGCGTACCTAAGACATATCGTCTCCACACCATGGTGTAATTATTTTTTCACCACTACCCTACATGGATATGCATAATGGTTGAAAAAATAAAAATTTATGATTATTATAACATGATACTAATTCTAAGATAATATATACCATCCACATTAATACCATTCGACAATTATGGGAATGATATCGTCGCTTGTGGGTACGTAAGGCTTATCATCTCCACGACCTGATGCGATTCAATCTCCACATTAACCCTTAAAGAATGATTATAAATTTTATATAAAAAATAATCATTATATATATGGAAAAACAATTCTACTAGAAGTATTTAAATATATAATTGTCATTTACTTACTTACATTCTATTCAATAAGAAAATGAAAATAGTGTTAATGCGTACGTACGACCTACTGTCTTCATGAATGGTGTAATCCATTTCATTTATCTATATTATATATATATATATAAAGAATATATATGATATATATATCAATTTTTACATTCTAGAAGTATTTAAATAATGATCTATGTAATAATATCAATAATTACAAGTCCAAAAATGTACGATGAAAAATTTATCATTACCCAAAAAGTTGATTTAATTTGGATTTGAAAAATGAACAGGTAATATAAAGTAATAAATAAATAATATATGATATCATAAATTTTATTATTGTTCTATTACAAGTTAATAATATGTTTAAAACCACTACATAGGATTTTTGGAAACATAGGGAAGAAATCGTACATATGGTAAGAGATAAATTTTCAATCACATTTTTATCCAATATTGTTTATAGGTAAGTGTTTATAAGAAAAATATTTATCATCCATGTCCATGTGTTATAAAAATGTTTTCATAAAATTTGTACTATTCTTATATGTATTCTAAAATTCATTTTTACCCATTTTTTGACTTTTACTACATGGTATGGAATGAATCATTCTTTTGTTTACCATACAAGGTACATCTTGACCTTTCGATTAAATGTTTGAGGAGAATTTCTTCTTAACATATACAACATGAATTTATTTTTATGGTTTCATAAAACATTATTTCCATGATAAATACTCAACACTATTTAAAGTTTATTTATAACTAAATTGTTTTCTTTTGAAATTCCGCTGCATTTTTAGAGAAGAAAACGATTTTTGGAGAAGAAATGATATTTTACTCATGCACTAATTTCAAGTGGTTTATCAAAATTACATTCCATATAAGATGATTCTCATTAAAAAGGTTTTTTCTTCTATCCATATTATTACTATGATTTGATTGTTTTTGTGATGGAACATTTTTTATTTTGGACTTTGTTATGATGGAATGATGTTTAAGAAAACCAATTTTATTTCTTGGGTTATTCTATGATGTGTGATTTATGTTTCTGTGTCACATGTTAGAATTATTTCATTATATTATGTGTGGGACCTATATCTTTCTCTAATTCATTGGGTAAAGATTTATATCTTGCGATATAGACATGACTAGAATGGAAAATAAATCTGGTTCAGTAATACATGACTGAAATGGACAGTAAACTCAGTTCAGTAATGGACTTTGTCCACTATGATGGTCTTAGTATCAATTCCTTGGCATAAATGGAAATAATTTTCTGTCATTATTATTTTTCCACAATTCCATTTTATATACGAATGATATTTTATCTTGGATATTGTTCCTTTATGATTTGTTCCTTAAAAACTGGCAAGATTTATTTAATGACTCATGATTTTGATGTTTAAACATTATTTTCATTTGTTTACGTTAAAATGTTAATGGTATATTGTATGTTATCCATGGTTACCCTTATTGAAAATTTTCTCTCACGTTTTTTAGTTTTTCTTTTTCCCAGGATATTAATAATTGTTTTAGGTTGGAAAAAAGGGGAAGATCTTTATGGGAGATGTTGAAGATCATTCACCAAGTTATAATATTACATTATGATTTTCCAACACTAAAATAATATGATATTTTAGAATATATTTAGTTTAGTGTATTTAGTATTTGATAAAAAAATGTAATTTCCATGTATGTCAATATTGGGTCATTACAGTTGGTATTAGAGTGAAAGTTTATTTAACCTTTGAAAGCTAGGATGAGAAACATTAGTGAGATCTCAAGATATATTTTTGTGGTATGTCAAGGTATTTCACTAAGGGTAAGTATAACTATTTGTTATAGTAATAAAATTATTGTAAAAATCTTGAATCACATACAATTAAACCTATTATATTAGATATTGAAAGTACACCCCCCCCCTATATTACGTTGTATTCCTAGTATGATTTTTTCCTCTCACACTATTCATTTTGGGTTTTTGAAAATGGAATGAAATAGGAGGTTTCATGTTCATAGAGAATATTATGGACAATAGAATGATATTATTCAAAATGATATAGTGGAATGATTACATGATTATCAAAAATAATTTTATATAACTAATTTTATGGTATTATGAATTAAAGAAATGTCTATGGATTGATACACTATTTTTTTTCCTTAACTATTTGAAAGTATATATTGACTGATATCGATAACAAAGAAATGTGGTTGAAATATTTTTTGAAACCACATGATATGTGCATAATGAAGTAATAACGAGATAATGGTATGATTGATAGTGCTTATTACCACATGGATGATATAAGTACCAAGTGGTATCATTGTTTGATTACATAGATTTTTTTGGAATTGTTGGTGTGTGGAAAGAGTTAACGATGAAATGATGCATGTTTTCACTATGGTTATATGGGAATTCACTTTATTATCATGTTTCATGAGAATACATGACTAAGGTATTCACATGTATTGAAGGTGACAACAAAGGACTTCCATATGAGAAATGGGAGATTAATGTTATGTAGATTTAGTTCACCTCTTTGTAATTATTTTTTTTAGTTTTTTGATGGATTGTAATATAATCCATTTATGGATAGTATAAGTTATATTCCATTTTATGTTTATTATATTAATCTATTATCTCACTATAGTTGGACTTAGGCATATTTGATAACATGTTCAAACCTATTGGTTATGATTGATGGAATGACCTATAATTCATTCACATGATCTACTAGCACTTGAAGAATGAAAAATTAACCTTAATTTATTTAAATAAGAGATGAAGTGTAAATTGGTCAGGGAATGACCAACAGTGAGATTGTATTGAAATCAAGTACGTATTTCTCCTTTTGTAAAAATTCATCACCATTATGAAATGAATTTTGAAACAAAATTGTTTATCCTTGTACCTTCATATCTGATTAATTAGATTGTCACTTAAATCATCGTAGAATTATGTATTTAAGGTAGTTAACTTTCTCCAAAAATTATTCTCTATCGCTATCCATCAGAACGTGATGGTTATATCTCTCTTCCATATACATGTTTCCACTCCCTACAAATGTTATCCTATGTGGAAATTGAGTAATGAGTTAGTTTAAGTAACCATTATGTTTCTATCATTCCTTTTTAAAATGATGTTTTTGTATTACTTTTTAAAAATAGGGTTTCTGTAAGATAAATTTTCAAGTAATAAAACATTTATAACCCCGATGAATTTCATGGGGGAAATTCATTTTCAGGGGGATCGAATGTAACACCATGGGAATTTATGAGATAGATTATTTTTAATTTCTTTAATGTCTTGTTATTTATGATACACTAATACTAAGTTGTTCTATACACAATACCTTAGTAGCTTGTAGTATACACAATGTTATTCTTGGCTTGTGTTACAAATAAGAGAAACCTTCCTCGGTAGCTTGCGTTGTGTGTGATACCAACTTTCACTAAACAATGATATATTACTAATGTATAAAATATCCTTTATGAATATTACTATCAAATTTTTTAATTTTATATGAAATTATCATTCATCTTAAGCATTTATTAGAATACGATTTGATAACAAAATAAATTTTTCAGATAAAATATGTATTTCTCACAAAAATGAAGTTTTACAGCCTTTTGATGGCACAACCATTTTAAATATAGTTTTGACACTTTTATAAGTTAAATTTTTAAAATTTGACTTCTTATTTGTAATAGGGAAATAAAAATTTACTATTGTTGATATTTTGGTAGTTTTTAGATAAAATTCACATTTTAATGAATATTATAAAATAAAACATTTTAATTGAAAACTTTCATTTCATATAATTTCTTTATATAGATAAATTTATTTTAATTGGTGTTAAAATGTAATTGGACTATATTTTTATAATTTAATACAATTTTGATCATTAAAAGTAATTTCCCATTGTAATTGCAAATAAAAACATGTTAATCTTTTGAGAGTTATTACTTCTTAAAAACATGCTTTTTGGTATTAACAATGAGAAATAATTTTAAATTAATTACTCAATATTCATTGTTTTTAATTTGGAAAAATAGATTCCATATTTATAATCATAGGGTACAAAATTATTCAATAGATACCTTTTATTTTTTAACATTATGAATAGTAACTTCAGTAATTAATTTGATTTACAATGGTTAAAGTTTATATTTTGTAAATAAAGGTTAAAATATTAATTTCAAAATATAAAACAAACCTAAAGTGTGTTCTAATACTATTTGATGATATATTTCTAACCATGGGAATCCTTGGGTCAGTTTGTGGTCCCCGTGGATCCACTTGGATTTCAAAATGACATTTTTTAAAAATTTATTAAAAGTGAAAAGAAATGTAACATTAACATGCATGTTTTACTAATATAATATTAATATGTTCTTATGAAACTAATATCCTCTCCTATAAATATACAATAGAAATATAAAAATATTTCCGACATCATGATATTTTATTTATAATTTTATATATTAAATTATTAAATTTAATAAGGAAACAATGATGAGGCAGTGATTGCTCCGTTAACAACGGATTCAAATAAATGATATTACAATTTTTAAAATAATTTTAATTTGGTTATTTGGATTTAATAAATGAATTTTCAGGATTATATGTACATATTATATTTTATTTAATACATTATTTTTTAAGGAATAAGTATATTTTGAATTTTTTAAAATGTTATGTATGAATAGTGCCTTAAATTGACATAATACACATGCTAAAACATTAAATAGTTTATTAAATGATATTAAATTCCAAAGTTTAAAAGACTCGACCAAATTGTTAATAAAAGTCCAAATATGACAAAAATAACTTTTTTGGGTACTTTAAGAATAACATGGTAATTACATTGACCCACAATGCGTAAATAACATGGTATCATGTTAAGATTAATATGGTAAGTTAATGGTCCAACCAAAAAGATAAGGATAATTTTCTTGGAAAATTGTTTAAAATTTATTTTTTTAATTTTTATTCTAAAAAAATAATCTTATCCAATAATTGAATAAGTTTTGGACTATTTTTAATTGAAGTGAAATGTATAATAAATTAATATTTTGATAGAATCCTAAAGTGCTCATCTCCTCTCTTATTAAATGGAATATCTTTTCTCTCCTCTTCACTCCATTTTGAGCCTTCATGATGAGAAAATCCCAAACCATTTCTCTTTTCAACGTCACCAGTCACATTCTAGAGGTTATGGTCTTCTTAAAGGACCAAATCTAGTTCCCTGTGAGAAAATTTAAAGGAGGCACGTCGAGGAAGAGGTAATATCTTCTACCATTTCATTCAAATATCATTCTTCTTCTACTACCTCTTCATTAGTTTTTTCATTATAATGTAATTTAACTAGTATCACTAATATTATGATATGTTATTATAAATATTAAACAGCCCAAATTTACCTTCTATCCATCATACAAAAAATGAAATTACCGCGCATGCGTACATACGACTTACCGTCTCCATGCCGTGGTGTAATCGGGTTTTCACCATCACCTTATATGAATGAGTATAATGGTGGAAATAATTACTATTTATGATTACTATAACATGATATTATCTCCTTGATACTATACACCGTCCACTTCAATACCATTCCACAATTATGGAAATGATATCGTCACTTGTACGTACGTACGACTCACTATCTCCATGATGAGATGTAATTCATTCTCCACGTTAACAATTCCAGAGTTATTATAACATAAATATAATAAATTATCATGAAATATATGACATAAAAATGTTTCTAGATTTATATATATATATATATATATCTGTGTGTGTGTGTGTGTGTGTGTTTTATTTACTTACATCCATTCAATTCAATAAGGAAATTAAAATAGTGTTCATGCGTATGTACGTCCAATCATCTCCATGAATAGTGTGTTTCATTTCATTTATCTATCTATTATATATATATATATATATTTATTTATTTAAATAATGAATATATATTATATATAAATCATTTTTAAAATTATTTAAGTACATAAATAATGATCTAATTAATAATACCAGGAATTACATGTCCAAACACGTATGCTAAATAAAACAATTCTAACCAAAAATGTTGTTTTAACGAGGAATTGACAAATGAACAGGTAATATAAAGTCTTAAGAAAGTCATATATGACATAAAAAATATTATTATGGGGTTTTTACTAGTTAATAATACTCTTAGACCCACTTTAAAGGTGTTTCCGACACATACGGAAGAAATCAGACCTAAGGTAAGAGATAAATTTTCAATCTCTTTTTTATCCGAGATTGTTTATACGTAAGTATTTAATGGGGATATATCTATCATCCAGGTCCATGTTTTATAAAAATGTGTTCGTAAAATATTTACTATTATTATTTGTATATTTAATGTCATTTTTCCCCATTTTATACTTTTAATACGTGGTATGGATTTAATCTTTCTTTTGTTTAACATATGAGGTACTTTTGGACATTTCTAGAAAAAGTACGAGGAGAATTTATTTTCTACTAATACGGAATGAATTTATTTTTATGGTTTCATAAAATCTTATTTCCATGAAGCTTCCTCTAGACAATATGAAGTTTATTTTAATCAAAATTCCTTTCTTTTAAAATTTCACAGTATTTTGAGAAAATAAAACGTTTTAGAAGAATAAAGAATATTTTTCTCAAGAACTATATTAAAGTGGCTTATCAAAATTATATTCCATCTAAGATGATTCAATTTAAATAGGGTTTTGTTTCTATACCTACTATTTCTGTGATTTTGTTTTGATAATGATGGACTGGTATTTTATATGGAATATATTATGGTGGAATCATGTTTAAGTATACACATTTTATTTCATGGGTTATGATATGATGAATGATTTATATTTTTGTGGAACATGTTAGAATGATTTAATTATGATATGGGTGGGACCTATATCTCCCTCCAATACATTGGGTAGTGATTTATATCTCATGAGATAGACATGACTAGAAGGAAAAGTAAATACGGTTTAGTAATACATGGATAGAACACAAAGTAAACCCGGTTCAATAAAGGACTTCTTTCACTCTGATGGTTTTGGCTGCAATGGCATGGCTACAATTGAAAGCAAATTATTTTCTTATTTGTTTATCACAATTCTGTGTTTTATAAAAATGATATTTTATCATGGATAAGGTTTATTTATGATATATGCCTTATGAAATGCCATGAATTATTTTTTGACTCATGATTTTGAAGTTTAAACATTATGTTTGTGTTTTTACATTCAAATGTTTATGGTTGATTTTGTTTTCTCCATGTTAACCCTTACCGAGAATTTGAGCTCACTCTTTTTATGTTTTATTTTCCCTAGGATATAAAGTGAGTTTTTAGGAAAGAAAACAAAAGTGGGAGATCTTTGTTGGATATGTTGAAGATATTTCACTAAGTTAGAAGATTATGTTCTGAGCTTCCAAAGACACTGAACTAATATAGTCTTTGGGTATAAATGTTGTGTAATGTATTATGTATTCCACAAAATAAATGTATTTTATATGCAAAAAAATCTTGGTTCGTTAGTTAGATTCTCATGAAGATCCTCTTGCAAAAATTATTCTGCATCAATCATGTCATGTATATGGGAATATACCCATAGGGGAATGCCTTTAAGGGATGTGAAAAGGAATTATATGTGTAATATATTGACATAGATAAATTAATTGATAAGTAATAATGTATAGTTTTAAGGAGGGATATTATGTCTACCCTAGGGTAAATGTTTTTGATAATTGACTTATGTGTTGAGAATATGTGATTTTTTTATTCATTTCCAAATTCTATTGGTTAACTCACAGACAAAGGAAGAACATATTATATTCCAATAATTTATGTGAAAGGATAGAAGTGTATTTTTTTTATTCAAGATATATGTTATAGAAGTTTTTTATCAATGTCACCTTGTTTATAATAATCATGAAAAGTATAGGGATTATTCGAGACTAATTTTTATTTATGGTTTTTAAATCATTTTAATTGATAATGTATATTATTTTGAGACACCTGATTTTGGACAAGATAACCCATAATACATGCTTAATATCGAAATAATAATATTCGGTTTGGATATAAATATTGTAAAGTCAAATGGATTGTATTAATGTATTTTGAATTTATTGGTGATTTTATGAAAATGTTCATTATGTGATATTATTTGAAATTTATCCTGTTTTTTTGGATTTATGGACGACATTAGAATGATTATGCATATTTATGTTTTCATTGAGTTCTTATGTGATGGAATTTTGATGTAACATGATTCATTTATATGGTTATAGAAAGAACACTTCATTAAGTTTTATATAACCAATTATTATCATATTGGATTTACTGTTATATTAATTTTTTCCAATTACACATTGGTATGTAGATAATATTCATGGTTGAAAATAAAATCATTAAAAATGTGATTTTATTAGACATTATTATGGATACACTCTGGATTTCCTTTTAGGTTAGGCTCAAATTTTGATTAATGATATTTTTGTGAATATCACTAAATTATAAGAATATGTAGCTATTTTTCATAGGGAATAATGAATTTTTGGTGTATGTATCATGGGGATGAGGTATGTGTAACCCTTTTGATTACATTATTTTTAACATAAAATAATATTTGTTGAGAATACAAATAATTTTTTTGGGATATAATAAAAAATCAATGGGATCACCATTAAGGTTAGAAAATTATATAATGTTATGGTTTTTAAGGTAATTCCAGATATATTTTTGTTTTTTATGGAATAATATATAATGAACTATTGGTGTCATATTGAAAATATTAGAATAAAATTTTGATTCTTCACATTAAGGTTTATTAATTATATCTATATTATTAGTTTCTACTAATTTTTTTTAATTATTAATTACAGTAGGTATATAGTTTTTCCTTTTTCATTATTTTATCCCTTAAAAGTTTACAAAATTTATTCAATTATCAAAAAACATACCTTTAATAACAATTTTTAGAGAAAATTGTGATAATTCTGTGTAAATTGAATAATGAATGAAATTTAACATGTCCTGTAATTATATCTCCATATATTATTTGTATAAATTATAATGGAAATTTATATCACTCGGAATGGGTTCTAAAAAAATGTTATCCCATTAAATTAATTTTTTATGTATTTATTATCTTATTAAAATAACATTTATTTAGGGTTTTGTGGTCATTAACATGATCATGATCATTTTAATTCTTATGGTAAATTTTCTCCACCACTCTCTATGATTATTTTGATATTTCTATTTCCTCCATGTAAATATTTTTACTTCCCATTAATGATATCCTATTTAGAAGCCCAATTATATGTTATTTTCATTGATCTATATATTTACCTTCCCACTTTTCAAGATGGAATTTCATTAACCATTATTACAATATGGGTTTTAAAATAATATAGGTTTAAAATATATATCTATTTATTTACAATAATAAATTAAAATCATGAGGAACCAATTTAAAAAAAGTTATAATGTAATATCATGGGGATTAAATGTGTCACTAAGTTTTATAGTGTATACAAAATGAAACATCGATCATTAATGAACCATAAAAATTTATTATTTTATGGTTGTTATAACCTTTATATTGAATTGGAAGGTATCAATATATGTAAAAAAATTATCAATTATATATAAGTTAAATTCAATATAAACTTATTGATAAATTCTTAAAAAATAATAACTCGAGTTTTAGTATTCATTCTGATCTTGAAATTAAATTATCCATAAATAAGATAATTTAATTTTTTTGAGATAATATTTTATTTAATTTTGGATATATAAAAAACTATAATTTATCCAAATTATATTATTTTAGAAACCTGAATATAAATAATATATTATATATCTTTTTATTCTTTTTAAAAAGATAGATATTTTAGTTAATAGTAAAAAATAATATTTTTTTGTAGAAATTATATTTTTGTATCACAGTTTCACAAAGTAACATTTTATTCTAAAACAGTTTCTATATAAAATTATATCATATATGTTTTGTATAATAAAATTAAATTCCATTTAATTAAATTTATCTTTTAATTTGTTATAAAAACATGTTTATACTTAAAAGGAATTCTTTTAAAAAATAATTTTTTTATTATATTAAAATTTTTTATTTGAAATTATATTCATTATATTTATGATATTGAAACATGTCAAAATTGATTCCATATTAGGAATCATGATGTCCATATTTTATAAATTTTTACCATTTGTTTTTCATTAATATAAATAGTAACCATAGTAAATTTTTGTTTTGATGGTATAGGTAAAATTGGTAAATTAAGGGAAAAAATAATGTGATAATTATTAAATTTAATTAAAAAATTATTATTTTTATTTTAATGACTCTATTTCATCACTAATTTTACGAAATGAAACTATTTTCTTTTTATTCCATTTATATTTTATTTTTACCATTATAATATTGATATACAAGATGAAATCAAAAATGAAATTGTATTTCTTTATATATCAATAATATTTCCTGATAGATAATAATCTACCATTGTTCTATAATAATATTTGATATAAAATACAAATTAATTTATTTTTCCCGGGTATTATATGTTTAATTATTTTTGATGTTATAATTACATTAAATTCTAATAAAACACCACCATAGTGCTCGTGCAATAAGTAAAAAATCCTATAAATGATTTTAAAAACACTAAAAGTAATATTTTTTGAGATATTTAATTTTTCGATGAATTTAATGATACCTATTACATATTATTTGTTTGTGATGTTTTTAAAATCTAATTTAACTTCTTTAATCTCGTATTCAATGTCAAATTTTGTGAAAAGATCTTGAAATGATATTAACGCTATTTTTTAATATAGTTTATTAAATGATTAAAAGTTATGAAAAACATGAATAATGAAAACTATCATATTTTATGGTATATAATTATATACATTTTCATTTTAGGAACAATTTTTTGCCTTATATGCAAAATGGTTTCCTTTTAATATCGAGAAATCATTACCATTATTAAGGATAACAGTGGTTATCCTATGGGTTAAAATAAATGATATAGTATAAAGAGATATAAAAAATTAATTCAGTGACAAAATTGAGAACATATATTAGTTATAATATAATAAATACCATTTTTATCCATTTTACAGAATTTTGACTGAAATCGTATTGTAATATTTCATTTATTTACAAAAATGACATTAATGAAGGTGTTGCAAAGAAAAATATTTTTATTAAATGACTAAAATTAATAAAAATATTATTTTGAGAAAATTTAATGGTATATGGTCAAATTAATCTATTATTTTCAATATAAGCATCATGTTTCTATTTTATGAAATTTTTATGACGGCTATAGATAAAGAAAATGGATTTAACAGTAAATATCAAAATGTTTCTAGGGGTTAATACTAAAAGAAAAGAGTGAAGATGTTTTGAAAACTTATAAAAAAATTTGAAGAGATTATTTATATTCATAATCCTGTTTTATTACAAATTTATTATTTTGGAAACATTTTTTCATGAAAATAGGTTTTTATTAATTTAACACTTTTTGTACTTCAAAGACTACATAACCCCTAACATATAAAAGAGAACCCATTATCCTTAATTATTCTAATTTTTTACACTTATAGATCAGAAAATATTTACCATAACATAATCATATATTAATTAACCACATCCTAATTCTTAAAATCATTCCAAAGCATAATTCTTTCAGGGTGTAAGTTGTAACATAAAAGATGATTCTCTTCATAGAGGTAAAATTCTTAACCATGATAATTCAATTATATATCTCCTTATAGATCCAATAAGTATATGTAATCCACTATAATATAATTAATTTGGAATCCAATATATAATTAATTTTTATAATGATTTTTATACTATTAAAAACCTTCTTTCCAGCTTATGGAAAATGAAAATATCACTCGTGCATATAAACTCCATTTTGTATCTGTGTGGTGGTGTATGTTTTTTTCATTACAAAATTACATGGATGGGTATAATGGTTTCTTTGATATGAATATTTATTATTTATGATATTAATATTATTATTGAATGATTTTTTATTAATCAATAGTATTTCTTTCATCCATTGAAATATTGGAACCATAATCATGCTTACATATAGCCTATCGTCTCCTTGAATGGTGTGACTCATTTTCATGTCTTAAAATTTATTTTATGAAATTAATCATATTCAAATATAATGAATATATATGATATTTAAATGATTTTAAAAGTTATTGATATCATTGAATTACGATCTATGTTCAAGGACCAGAAATGTTAAACCAATTCTTACATTAAAATAAATGTCACAACTAGAAATGAGGATTTTATTAACTAGTTATTGATAAATGGGAATTGAAAATTTTTAAGTGGATAATATAATACAATAATTTTTTTAAATTTTCTATGGTTTATAATTATAATAAATTCAAATTTATCATACATGAGGTTTAAGAACATTTTAGGTGACTAGATCATAAGATAAGGGTATTATAAAACAATCTCATTATTTAACATGATTGTTCACTACTAAGTATATTATGATGTAATTTCTGGACCTTCCAATAATACACATACTATATTTTCTAATAAATTGGTAATTTGTTGATATTAGTTGATTTCCTTTATATTTTACTCTTTCTGCACTCATGAGACATAATGAATACTTTTTAATAAAATTTACTTTATAAGTCTCTTCATTGAAAATATATCTTCATTGTAAATTTATTATAAAAAGTTATTAAAAGAAATTTTTTAATTCTATGCTTATTTCAAAATTTTATTTTAATCCATATATTACTTTATATAAAATTATTTCTAAATTATGTTCATGTAGTTTTCTAATTGAGGTACTCATTCCTTTTTACCAAAAATATGAAGGGATTAATTTTTTTAACATATATGACATAAAAGGAATTTATTTCTTTTATTTCCTATGAATGTTTTGAATCTTTCCACATTTGATTCCACTCTGATTTTCAAAAACAGACCCTAATATTTCTCAAATATTTTTATTTTTTAAAATTTATTTCAAAATTAAAATTGATTTTTCATCATAAAAATTCAACGTGATTATTTACATTATTTTTCATATATAAGGATATCTTTGTATGTTTCAAATGTTTCAATAGTGATATTATTCTATAATACGATTATTATTATTTATTAGGATGGTTTATGAATATAATGATGAAATTTTTATAAAACCTATTTTCTTTGTAACGGTAATTATATTATTATATGATGAATGTTTTGTAGTCTTGAAGAAAAAATATTTATTCTTCTAATTATATAATGTGTGTGACCAAAACTATTTATACTTCCAATTAATTATGTAAAGGAATTTATATTTTCAGTGAATTAAGGGAAAATGAATTTATATTCGTGATCATCTATGGGAAATAGGTAATGATCCTGATTTGTTATTGGAAATTGGTAGGGAATCCCGATATATAATAGGAAATAGGATATGATGCATGATCATTCATGATATGAGAAATTGATGTTTATTTTTAATACACTATTATTTGATGCTCTTAGGAGTTTTCCATGACATATGAATTGGTTTATATTCTTAATATGGTTCAACACATTGAGAGAATGTTCATTATATGAACTTAAGGTTCATGATTAATTTATGAGGTTTTATTACCCTCATTATTAGTTTATTTTTATATGACAAATTTTTAAATAATGATTCATGGTTTTGAAACATCCTAGATATGTTATTAAAAATTTTCATTTAGATCATGAACTCATATCCTTGTACATATATTTTACGTTCTTGTTATCATTGATTGATATTTTCAATTGTCTCTGTTACTAGTTATTTAAGATCAATCATTTTAATGTGTGCATTCCAATGTTTAAAAAATAATTTCTTTATGTATGTTCTTTCATGAAGGGTATAATGTGATATCAAAGTGATTATTTAAAAATTTTAATATATCAAAATAATTAGTTACTTGACCTATTATTCAACGACACTAAATCATTATAGTTTCAACATGGATCATAATCTTTCCTTTTTATCATTAATCTAAAATAATGTAATTTTTTTAAAACAATATGGGTTTCTATAGAAACAACATTCAATGATATTCCAAAAACCACCTACTCATATGTTACATATCCAATGTAAAACCCACATCAAACCCCACCTAAAGAAACACCTCATAAGAACAATTTATCTAAGGAATCCATAAGTGGTTTGGTTCTTATTAAATATTATTACCATTCCCATGCTGGAAAAATAATATAGAGCATAAACGCTAAAAAAACAATAAAATTATATAATAAACATATATATATTTCTGAAAGGATCATACATGTAAAATACCATGGGATTATTCTACTCTGAAAGTAATAAGTATTTAAATAAGTGAAAACTCCCTAAAAATAAATTCTAGTTGAACACCATTATCGAAAAATATAAAATCCTTATTAGATTTTTTAGTATAATAACACATATAAATAATTAACACTAGAGACAAAAATCATAATGAATGGTTGATCAGTAGATTGGATCTCTACTTAAGAGGAGAGGAGGGGAAATTAAAGGGGAAATGTGAATCTTTTCTTCCCCTTTTCTACTAGCACAAATGGGAATAAAATTATATTTTAAATGTTACAAAGAAAAATAAATTAAATTTGAAAAACTAGATAAAATATCCCTTATGGAAAGGTATTTATGTTCATATAGAAACTCCCTCATCTAGGGAAACAATGAAGGGTGGCCCTTCAGATCATAATGAATCATCATTATTAGGGATATAACCAAGAAATATAGTTTCCTAGGCCATTGGTCAAGCTATGGAATGAACAGATCTTTCACAGTGCAATAACAATCACTAGTTGGGTATTCACTACATAACCACATCCCACTTTAGGGAAACAATCCCCCATTGGGTACTCATAATTATAAAACACATCAATTTTTGTGTGACCAATTTTCATCCACCCACCCAATCATAATCAAACGCCTCCCATCATCATACTGAAAAGATTTAAACTACATGATGACCTACAACATCTAAGGGCCTTTTTGGATAAATACCCAACCAAATTCTGAAACACAAGTTTTTTTTAACTTAAAATAGTTATGAAATCTAAAAACATCTTAAATACATATAATCAAGATCATCATACACCCAAATTACCTTATATAAATACCATATATCACACAATATACACCCAATAGAACAAATTTTAATTCATTTTTCTTTATCAACATCTTTGATAATACCAAATAATACAAAAAAACCCCAAAATTACCTTAATAAACTATTAGTTTTTCAAATAACCTATCCTTGAAGTCAATATTCATAGGATAAAATAGAATGAGATGGTCAGATTCCTCTTATTGGTACTCCACTCTATTGGAATCACCTACCCATCCAATCCATAACCATATTACCAAGCATAATGATAGTAAATTTTTTGACCATCACCTCTAACCATATATTCTAGATATTGAAAACATAATTAACACACATTGTACCATATTAAGAAACCAATAAACATCACAAGGTCAATCACTTTCATGCATAAGACCAACACTCCATGGAAGTTCATCAGGAAAAATTAAACTCAATATGACCATAAAATACCATTTGAAAAATAATAACACTCCAAAAATATCATGAAAGGGTGTATATTCTATATAGTATTACCAAAAAACATCACTTGTTAAATCTTACCCATTATTTAGAGTTACAAATAACAACCCATATCCAATAACTGAAAGCTGGTGACCAATCTATTACATCGGTATAAGATACAAGGTATCCCATCACCATAGATCATTCAGTTTATAAGTATTTTTATAACTAGAAGTATAATTTATTCACATTATTGATTGGAATAAATATATAAGAACTGGTAACAGTAACTAATCTGAATCCTTGGAACACATACAGTGATTCCTTATATATATCGTGGAGAAAATAAAAAAACTAAAAGTGAGCTAAAATACTTCGTATGGGTTTATTGAAATGGAATTATTCATTATTACCAATGTAATGTCCAATATAAAAAGGTAAAGAATAAAAAACACATATCATTAAATAAATAAATTAAAAAAATGCATATATTGATAATATAAAATAATTTGAATCATGTATAACAACAACTAAATTATCAATAAAGGAAATTAATAATTTTATATTCCATTATAATGTAATTGTGGTAAAATATTTTAATTTATTTGAATGGATACTAAAAACCAATTTTATAAGACTATCTAACTACATTGTCTCATTACACATGCCAATAAACTGAGGGGAAATGTATTTCCAGACCCCACTTGTCACTTCAAGTCTCAATTATTAAGAATATATGTCTTGATAATTTTAATTCATAAAAAATATAATTTATTAATAAATATTTCTATTGAGTAAAATACATAGAATATTAATATTTCTTTAGCCAGTCAAATAAATTTCATAGTAAAATACTATTTAGAAAATAATAATATCTACAAAACAAATGATATCGACATGGATATGAAATTTAATGTCCAATAAAATATGATCACAATAATAATAATTGCTCAATAGAATGTTAATGACTCTCTAATTATTATGTATTAAATGATGACCATCAATTCATTAGAAGTATGTTTTTTGTAAAAAAACTACAAAATTTTAGATGAATATAGATAATTGATTAAAAATATTTAGAATATTTATCGAATAAATATTTTTATTTGTAAAACTAATTAAAACCTCTTGATTGAAAAAAATTGTATAAAAGGGATATGATAGTGGGGTAATCTATTAATTGTGTACAAATTTAAAATAAACATTCCATTGATCATTTTTGAAATAAAGTTGAAAATAACCCTTTTATAATTAATCAATAAATATTCCTTTGAAGTTTTGTATAAATTCTTCGAACATATCCACTTTCATTGACATATCATTTTATTAAAAAAATAAATTTTTAAAAGAAATTATGAAATATATAAATATTGAATAAAATTATTCCAAATAATATAATGATTGGATTTTACTTTAATATTTCTTTTCATGATATAAGTTCCAAAGATATGAAAAGTTGGATGAAATCCTGGAATATAATTAAATGTCTATGTGGTAAGAAAATAGTAATATTTTTAATGGAAATAATATAATATTCTTTACATGGAAATATATGTAATCCCAAAAATTGAGAATGTAAAATATCTTCTGATCTCATTGGTAACTTTTATATAATAACCCATTGAAGTAGTTGAAATAACTAGAAACTATAATCACCATGATTAAATATGAAATCTTGTCGAATACATAATAGGTGGAATATGTACACAACCTTAAATTAAATTAGTCTATAATTTCAAATGTTTCTCCATGGAGGGGATATAAAGAGAATATACCACACATCCCATATCAACCTTGATAAATATTTTTTTTCCTTCTATATAATAAATTTAAATTTATTATACCCAAATAAAAGGGTCATATATATATATATATTTGGATTTATTATCCATTTATAAAATCTTATTACCATTTTAATTATATTTTCCTTATTATCATTGATTTTTTTGTAAACTAATCGATTTTTTGTGTATGTTGTGATTCAATAATTATGGTTCTTATGACTTAATAATGACAATATTATCTCAATAATGTAAATAATTATCTAAAAATAATAAATAATTAATTTAAACATATTTTTAATCATTTAATAATATTTGTAATTAAAACTGAATCACATCGCTTTATGGATGTGGTAGTCCCAACTTACACGCGACTGGAATTATTGATTTTAAATAGGTGGAAGTGTAAGGTAGTAGATTTTATATTTAATTTAATGAAATATAATTATGTTAGAATTATCATATATATTAATGTTTTCTTTCATTATGATCATCTATGTGAGGTGGTGATGTAAAAGAAATTACATCGGTTCGTAAAAGTGTAGTACAGTAAACTCATGATAGAATGTTTTATTTACCATTTGATAGAGAAATACATGGATACATATTATACCATAAACATATTAACATATAATAATATGTGATATATGTATCTTAATTTATTATAATGGTTAGGACATTATTTATAGTGGCAGTATAATAATAAAAATTAATATTTTCAGTTATGATAGATGCATGTTTATTGAAATAGATCCTCTAAATAACTAATTATGAACCCTTGGATTGATATTTCGAAAATATCAATAAAAATAGAATTTTGAATAATAATTTTTTGGGATATTTTGGTAGAATTTGGTTGAGATAAAATGATAAAAAGTTATAGTTAATTGATTTCAGGATGCTCCCATTAATAAGAGAGGATAGAGGAAAACATGTAACTTTTCAATGTTTTAGAAATTTATTAATTAACCCTCAAGTAATAATGGTTAAAAAATGAGTCATATTCAATTTT
Organism: Viscum album; assembly: GCA_963277665.1. Classification (NCBI taxonomy): domain Eukaryota; kingdom Viridiplantae; phylum Streptophyta; class Magnoliopsida; order Santalales; family Viscaceae; genus Viscum; species Viscum album. The sequence continues at coordinate 559,874,978 of OY728132.1, read as the reverse complement.
TCAGGTAATTGTTGAAATTAACTTGACAATTTGGATTTACAAGTTTTAACCTTCATGGGGTAACCAATTTCTTCATTTTTTACTATTAATAAAACCCAAAAATAAAACTAACATCATTACCAAAAAAATTAATAGTGATGACAAATATGGAAACCATTTTGTCAAATTTTAATCTTATAAGAGGTAGAAATTAATTTTAAAATTATCCTGCATAATGAGTTGAAAATTTGGTATTCATGAAAAATATTTTTCAAGTATAAGGTGATATTAAATTAACTCCCTGACTTGTAATTATCATTATATGAATTTAAATTCTTAAAGTTAGATATAAAAACAATAAATATGATTTAAATCTTTGAATGATATGGATAAATATAATTAATCAAAATTGTAAAAATGTATTCACTAAAGAATTACTTTCTAAAAAATATCTATTTAACCCTTAAATGATCACATATTTGTTTATATCAAATTAATAATCAATACAAGGTTAATAATAAAAAATAAAATGACAATTAGTTAAATAATACGTTTTATACTATTCAAAAAATATTATGTTTTAGCAAAAATTTCAAAATTCCATTATATGTTTACTTCTTCATAGTGAGTACGAAGTCGATATTCATCATATCAAATTAAAAAATTCCATAAACTAACAATAAGTTTATTGTTCTACAGTTTCATGAAAAATAAATTCTCACTTACTATTATTGAATATATTGTGTAAAACCCATAATTCCTTAAAAAATGTTGAGCCAATATTTTTTTAATTATATTACATTCTATAAAATTGAGGGTGGTTTTAATTTATAAAATATGGATATTTCTATGTCACGTCTTATATTATATGATTTCTCCAAAGTATTTTTAAAAAATATGTCATCTGATTCTACGACACAATTAATCTAGAGAATTAGAATTGGAATGTAATTTTTTGGTATATTAGGTTCCAATTTATTTTCTTCATATGTGAGAAACATTTTCCGTTTTATTATATACTTAATTAACATTATGATATGGAATACATAATGTAATTTATAGAGGATTGGTGAAATTTCCTAATTATTTGGAACTTAAATAAAATATTATAAAAAATTTAATGTTTTTTTGTACAAAAGTATTAGTTTCCATTTCATACTAAACATTATAACACTCTCTTATAGATATACTTTCTAAAAAATGCGATCTCGCACTTGAAATTCCAAATCATTCATTCCTTTATTGCGATTTCTATTTTTAATAATTTATATTGATTTAATATTTTTATAAATACTCATTACATTCTTTATTTTATTCTCAATGTTTTTCCCTAGAAACTTCCTTTCACAGTGTTCATCATAATGAGATAGAGTATGACATATCCTTCAATATAATGCATTATACAACTCTATATGAACTCTTCAATAGATATTTTCCATATTTGAAAACTCCACCAAATGTAAATAATTATCCCAAATATATTTAAATTATATTTATAATGACCTCCAAATATATTCTAATATGTTAATAGAAATTTTAGAATTTCAATAAGATTGAGGATGATATGAGGTTCTTAAATATTAATTGGAATCAAGGGTCTTCTAGTGAAATTTCAATAATTTCATTATAAATCATATATAAAATTTAATTTTTTTAAAGAGGTTCACTACTACGTCTTAAATGTTCATTAATTTAGAGGCATTAAAGGTTAAAAATATGTAAATATTCTCATATATTGGGAAAATGTACATATTTTGTAAAGCTATCAGTAATAACACATATTAATTCATTATTTCAAGGAGAAATTGTTAAAATACTGAGAAATTACATAGTAACATTAATAGAAATTGGGTATATCCCCAAACATTTATACCCATTATTTAGATAAAATATTTGAATAGATATTATTCCAAATATATAGATTAGTTTTGACAAAACCCTTTGTATAGGATGATCTATACCAATGAATTTTCAAAAACCATTATTATGAATCCTTAAAAAAATTTCCTTCCCTCGGGATCCTCCATAATTCCGCATTATAAAAAAAGCATCCCTTCTCTCATTTGAGCCTTAGAATCCGTCATCCCCTCCTTATATGAAGCTATTCCAATCATCTATGTGTCCTTCCTCCATTTTAGTAAAAAAAAAATGCGGTCTCGGAGAGGTATGTTTTCCTTCCCTCTTATTGTTTCTTCTCACCTCCCCTGAGTGATGACCTTTTTTGTCCATCATTATCTCATAAATCACAATTTTTATTATGATCATCTTAGAAATTATATTATCATGTTATGAATTAGTTTTTTCTTCTACTGGGTGTTATTTTCATTTGTATATACGCATGTGATTATACTAGAGTGTGTTGGAATCACGTTTATCTTCAAGTTTTGAAATTTATCGTTCAATAGAGATAAAATATAGTCTATTAAATTATTCAAAGTGGTTTTTATTATATTATATTTATTTTGAAAACTATTCTAGTGATTATTATGAATTTAAATTATATTTAAGACTTTTTTGGTGGAATATTTTAGGGATTTATATATTTTTAGTGGTGTAAATCACATTTATGTAATTTAAAGGGTTTAATGTTGGCTTTTATTTTCCTAGATAAATTTTAATAAATTATTGGAATTTAATTAGTTATATAATGAACCATATATAAATTACATATTTGATTATTTTAACCTAATAGGAATTAATTGTACAATGATATACATGACTATATTATTTATAAAAATTTGAAATATTGTATTATCAATGAAAGTTGTTTCTAAAGGAATCCACCATTTTACTTATAATATATTCATATCATGCCTCATTGAATTTAATAATAAAATTTATCCCAGAATGAATGATAAAAGATTCTATCAAATAATTTAATATTTAGATTTTAAATGTTTATAAATTTTAAAAACATTATTATGTACAAATATTTATAGAAGTAATTGTTAAATTTTATGAGGTAATTATATTAGATTGAATGGGAATCCAGTTTGGTATTAATAAATTTATAAAACATAGTTTCCATTGATAATTTTTTACAAAGCAATTTAATTATTTAAGAAACGATTAATGATATGAACCTTGGATTCTCTTATTATGATTAACTATTCTGTATTAAATAGTTACCTATTAAAAATTATTCATTATTTTATTTCTCATGTATTTATTAGTAAGAAATTAAATTCAACTACATGTTAATTGAATTAAATCCCATCTGATCAAACTTTACCTCAATCAGGATCTTTCACTAATATTGAAATAATGGACTGATTTTATAAAGTGGATTGGAGTGGATTGATCATTTATTTTTTTATGGATATTCACATAATTAAATAATTAAAAAATTGAAATAGAACATCATGTAAAAACGTTTTCCATGTTTTATAATAGTATATGTAATTTTAACCTTAAATAAAATTTATTCATAACTTAATGATTTCCAAAATTTTGATTTTAAATGAGAAGACTTCTACAGTTTAATAATAAATATTTTCCTTCTAGTATTCCGTAGTTGTTGTTTATGAAAATACATTTCCCTTGAATTAATTTATATGATTTTCCTTGGTCTTTTCTTATCATATTCCTTCTTCTTCATTTGGATGAATATTTGTATTTAATAATGGTCAATTTTATTATGCATTGTATTTAATTTTTTTTCCTATTAGTGTTCTTTAATGTCTTATACATTGTACTAAAAATTTGACTTTGAATTTGGATATAATTATTATTATTGTATTCAATTTTTATTGGAAGAAAACATTTCCCTTATACGAGAATGGATAGAAATTTGATATATCATACTAATCATAGTTTAACTGAGATTTAATAGAATTTTTTATTTTGTATATTTTTTATTTACCAATATTCATATAGAATTCATATACAGTTTCAATGTTATAATTGTGTTTGATGACCATGGTTGTTCTAGGAATAATTTATCTACCGTAAAAAAATATGGATTTCAAAAAAAACTATTATGTTTGGTATCACAACAGAAAGGGAAGGAAATATTTTATTTTCTGGAAAATAAAAAAAAAGTGGTATAAAGAATTTGATATTTTATCAATTTGAATTTTTACATAATCATTAGAGATATATTATGATAGTGAATGAATTAAATCATATTGATACACATGATAAGAATAATGAAGATGATGATGTGGAGAGAGTGAACAAATTAATGGATGATTCCAAAACTCCTATATATAAGAAATGTTCTAAAATATTAAAGTTGTTCTTTCTAATGAATTTATATCATGGTAAACCCATGTAAAGAATTTATAATACCGCCAATTATTTTATTCATATGTTTTTAAAATAATTTTAACATGTTTGTGTTGATATTACCTCAAATTATTATAATGCATGGAATTTATTAAGAAGATCATATTTTCTACTAATAAAATACATGATATTCCCAATTATTGTAGTTTATTTTGGGAGGAAATAGCTTACCTTAATGAATATAAAGTATATGGTATATCCTGATGGATAGAAAAGGTATATAGAACACAATATCATGGGACAAAAAATCTCATGTGGCACATTCCATTGATTCTGATGCTTTAAAATCTATTGTTATATGCCTTAATATCATCCAACATGTGAGGAAATGGTTATTAGATAATTAATGTTAATCATGAGTTGGTTACTCTTATATATGTACTAGCATGGCGGTCGTTTGATTTAAAAAATCCCAGTTTTTCATCTGAGTTACATCATTTTGGGTTTTTTCTATCTTGTTATGGTTTTAATTTATTTTTTTGATGGTTACTACTCAAAGAATGTGTCCAGTTTTTTTATATTTATAATATTCCTTCATGGATGTGTACGAAAAAAAATTTACTTTTTTAGATATTGTAATATACAGACAATTTTATTCTACAGATAATATAAAAATCACCCAGAAACCTTCAATAAGATAGTTGAAGAATCTTTGGGATATGTGTTTTCCCAAATTCAATTATTCATTAAATAAATATATGTTTTTTATGCATGCATCCAATCTATGCACTATAGATGATTTCATTTCGTATAAAATGATTTCTAGTTGGAGAACAAATGTTAAATTATCATATTTTTTTTAAGAAACCGTTAATATATGAAAAATCATAAAAAGATTGACAATGTTAAAGAAATTAAGCATCCACCTCAGCATATTGTAAGTACTAGTTTTCTTAATGAATTTAATGAATCCATTTTTTCAAAATGGAAGGTCAGAAGAAATCTATAAAGATTTATAATTTTGAAATTAAATCCACAAAAAATTTAATAAAGATAAGTATTTTTTTCTAAATTGGTCTACTGATTTGTTATGTCATTTTTTATATGTAATCCCATTGAGAAAAATATGTGTGAAATTCGGCAATAAATTATTCTAAATATACTGAGGAAGTCAAAATATGACTACTAATATCCCCCAGACGTGATGTATTATTGTATATGACCAAAAACACGTCATGTGTGTATGAGTGAAAACAAATAGGAAGCACCTTTTTCTTTTTATGTGATGAAACATTTAGAAACAATACAATTTATGGAAGTATGAACGATTATCCAGGTTCTTGAGTGTTATTCCTAAAACATATGTGTGTGATTATTTATAAATGAGTTTAAACAACAATCTCAAAAAAATCATGATTCTGACATCCTTCATCATGAATTTATTCCATTGGAAATCCTAAATTTTCTGTCGAATAATGTAAGGGTTTTAGTGATTCATATTTTCAATTTTTCTATAAACCATTTTTTAAAATTTTCTCTAAGTATTTCTAAATAAAATTGCAGTAGGATTCACCATTAATTTTTTGTAAGTTCGAAAAAAATCCATCCATCTTTTTGACTTGTATACAATATTTAATAGTTCATGTTCAAACTCTATCACTTCATGGGGGACCCATTTCTTTTAAGTGGATGTATCTTACTGAAATAAATATACACAAAATGAAATCATACATGTGAAAGATGAATCATCATGATGAGTCCATTGTCAGAGGTTATCTAGATCAACTATGTATATATTTCTATTCAATGTATTTTTACAATGTGACAACAATACATAACTAGCCTATAAGAACTGTAGATGAGTAGTATATGGAAATTCATCAATTATTTATATCTCTTCCCCAAATATAGTGAATTCTTGGATTTTATATATTGGATATTTTTAGACATTAATTGTAATATATACCACATATTAGAGTATTGTTAACTATATTTTGGCTTATGTCTTTTTCAATTATGAAAATTAAAAATTAATAAGTTATTTCAATCCATGTCATTTCAAATATAAATAAATCATTTATTATAATTTTATATAAGAAATATAGAAAAAAATATTTATAATTTCCATTGATCTTTTCCTTTGAGATAGAGAGCATCTTTTCATAATAAATAGATTCCTACTTTGTTCAAAAAAAAGGTATGACCACAACATCAGTTGAAATAAAATATATATATTCATTTAATTTATTTATTAATATTTATTTCTCATATCAATTACACCAATGGAATCATTTTTTCAAATATTATGATATTTGGCATTTGGTCCCAATTTTTTGGTTTTTGAATGAAAATATGTAATGATGAATGGGTATACATTTCATATTACTGATCAAGTATTTAAAATGAGAACACAACATGATGGTGTTATGTTAAATACTAAAACAAACTATTATTCTAGTGTATCTGATAGTTATTCATGATTTAAAAATGTGTCTTATTATGTACTTTTGAGAAAACATTATTATTGGATTAATAATCTCATGGTTGAGTCCCTAGGATGAAATGTAAATGTTATTATTCAATGATGTTTCATGGTAAATTTATTTATTAATTTTGATTTGTAGTTACTGTCATGAGTCGATTCTTGGATACCGATGAAGTATACATTTTCACATCATTGAAAAAAATGTTTTTTATGAAATATAATATGACCATGATTATGATTTCCTTAATGAATTAATCCCAAGATACATTTATCATGATGGTTGTGTGGGAATTGACACAATTTACGACCCCATTAATGCTGAAAATAATATTTCATATGATGAATCAACATTCCAAATTGTGACAGTGGATGTTGAACCTGATGTGGTAGTGGATTATATAAAGAATAAACTGTATATGTCCATAGTTCCTTCAGTTCACCACAATATGTGCTTCAACGGTCTGTCCTACTATAATTACATTAATATATTTTCATCATGGACTGATATATTTGTTTTAGTATAAAATTTTCGTGTACTTTAAATATGTTTATTTTATCTCAAAAAAAAATTTTAATAAATGTTTTAAAAATGTATTTCTTGGTTTTTTAATTATTATTTCTAGAACATGGTATTATATTTTTTGGGATTTATTTTAATTTTATGTTGCAGGAATGATTGTTAAACACTATTTCTAAAAAATTTACATTTTAATCTAATTGAAATTATGGAAAATATTGATAAATATTGAATGAAAGGAATATTTGATATTGATAGATGGATATATGAGCTATGGTTTCATCCTATAGTTTCCTTAGAGAGTATAAAAATTTCAATATTTTTCTTATTCACATCATGTAATTTCAGGTTCTAAATATTAATCAAATTATTTTAGGGGCAATCAGTTAATCTATAGTTGACTCATGCATAACCTACTAGTGTAGGTCCAACAGGGAGTGATACTATAGATAGAAAAATCAGATTTCAAATATATTTCCACCCTAACCAACAAGTGGACACCCAATCTACCATACCTTCCCATCCTCAACTTGATCCTCTGGGGATGTTCCCACCAACACCTCCATCATGAACTCCTTTATCCTCTTCATCCTAAATTGTGTCTACTCTACCTCTAGGGATGTTCCCATATTTACCATATACATATCCTAGGATTTATCCCCAACCCAACTACCCATATCCTTTCATGTCTACACCACCCATATTTTCTACTATCCATATATGATGTGATGATTCTGTTCCTTTATCTTTAACTTCAATGCAATTATATTTCCCAAATCATGTAATGGAACATGAACATATTTTAGAGGCTACTTATTCATGGAAATTCATTAAACCATCCAAACATAATGATAAATCTTGTAGTAGGGTTTTTTATTATAAGTGTGTAAAATTATATCACATAATTCTAATCTTGTTGTACTATGACAAATTTCTTCATTTTTTGTATATTGATATTATTCAGTGTGATCATTTAGTAGGTGACATTGTCCCACCTATTTGCATGAATCCTAGAATCACTGAACAAAAATAATTTTGGATTGAAATTAAGTGAATCTAATGATTGGTAGAAATTTCTAATGGTATATAAGTTACTTGGGAACATTATCCATGTAGAATATATAAATACGGTGTCACCAGTCTCATAGAGGCATATGAACAATGAAATAAATGGGAAATCATGGGTGGTGATATGTATATAATAATTTCTTCAAATTATATCTATATTATTTTTTTATTTATGTCAATTAACATGTTTTTTGCAGTTTCAGTTTAACCTTCCGGATGGTGGAAAAACTAAGGATGCATGGTTTATAGATCTTGAGGAGTTATGGTGATCATATAAGAATGTGTTTTATATTGGATGGATGAGTTAAATCAGTTTTAAATTAGAGGGTGTACCAATAATACTAGATTTTTTAGCAAGAAAATGTCATGAAATGATCACATTGTGGAATAATGATTAGATAATCATCTTCCTAGTGATTAATTGTTTTCATAAAAAAATTAATTCTTATTAATAGTAATGATTTTTTGTTTTTAGGATTAGTCGAAAAAGGCACAATGGTCAATTCATAATTTGGCCTAATGTCCTAAGAGCTGAACATCCAAATGACCTAATGACCTTATGTCCTAATTTCTTAATAGACCAATGCCTGAATTTCCATTTGGTTAGATGACTTAATGAAAAAATGGAAAATTTCATTGAAGGATATTTAGCCTAATAGCTTCATGGCCTAATTGGATTAATGGCCTAATTGGCCAAAATTCCAAATGGCTTAATAGTCGAATGTATAATTTTCCTAATGCCTTAATGGACTAATGGCCAATTATGCAAATCTCATAATGGAAAAATTGGATTATTTGTCAAATTATCTTATTGACCAATTGACCTAATCACCCAATGGACTAATTTACTAATGTATTAATTAAAAAATGTTTGAATTATATAATTGGTCTAATGGTCCAATGCACTAATGGATAATTTGACTAATTTCCTAATGGAAAAATATCCTAATGTCCGAATGACCAATTGTACTAATTTCATAATGGATAATTCCCCAATTGACTTAATGGCCTAATGGATAATTATCCAATTCTCCTAATGGCATATTGTATAATTGGATAATTGGTCTAGTGGAGTATTGTCCATTTGGCCAATTGGCCTAATATCTAATTGGCCTAATTGTTCAATGTACTAATGGATTGTTGGACACATTTCCAAATTGAAAATTGGAAAAATGTCTTAATTCCCTAATGTCCTAATTGTCCATTTTTTCAAATGACCTAATGTTGTAATAGACTAATGGCCAATTAAACTAATGGCCTAATTGTCTAATTTTTAATATGAAAAATAACCAAATTGTCTATTGGGAAATTAGAATAATTTTCCAATGGACAATTGGCCAATTTTCCAATTACAAAATGGCATAAAAGAATAACATACTAGTGTCCAATTAGCATAGTGGTGTAATTTTCTTCTTCATTAATAGCATAAAAAATTGAAATGGCATAACAGAAAAATTCTCCTTTGGCCTAATGGAAAAATTGGACAAGTGGCCTAATGGCCTAAAGGGCATTTGGCCTAATGGACTAATTTGATAGTTGGAATAGTGGCCTAATGTCCATATCCATTTTTCCTAATGACTAATTTTAGAATTGATAAACTATCTAAACGGCCTAATGGACTTTTGGTCAAATATCCTAATATTATAATAATATAATGACATAATGTACTAGTTCCCTATTTTCCTAATGAACTAATTTCCAAATATTTATAAATTTCTTAAAAGGAATAAATTGCATAATTGAACTAATTTTAAAAATTGGAAAAACTGGCATACGTGGCCAAATTTTCCTAATTTTCCTTATTGGTGTAAATGAAATAACTGGAATATTTGGCCTAAACTGTCTAAATGGCCTAACTAGCCAAAGTAGAATAATTGGCCCGAATAACCTATTTTACCTAATTTTATCCAATGGCCCAATCAGCTTGAATTGTACTAAATTGACCTAAATTGGCTTGAATTGGCCTTAATTAGCTTAAATGGTCGAATTGGCATGGATTTTTTTAATAGTTAAATTGGTCTAAATTGGCCAAATTAATGTCAAAAATGGAATATTTTTCCTAAATTTAAAATTCAACCTAAATGATCAAACTTAAAAAATGAGCATAATGAAATAATTTTCCTAAATTGGCCTAATTTTCCTAATTTGTCTAAATTGGCCAAATAAATGGACTCATTGGCCTTATTGGCCTAAATTGCCCTAATTTACCTAAATTATATGAGTGGACTAAATGGAAAAAATAGAATAATTGTTTTATATGGATTAAATAGCCTAAATTTCATAATTGACGTAATTATCCCATATACACATAATGGCCAAATAGGTATAAATGGAAAAATTGTACAAATTGGCCAAAATAGATTAGTTGGCCAAATTGACGAATGACCAGATAGACCAATAGCAAAATATGTGAATTTCCAGTGGGCCAAATGTCCATTCTACCAAACCATCTACCCTAAAAATGAACATAAAAACATGATAATCTAAATTTACAAGTAGCCAAATAACTAAAAAACATAAAAAATTATAATTGATCCATAATGAACAAACCAGAGGAATCTATATCATACCCATGTTTAGAATTTTAATTAGTACATATTGGTTTCTATATTCGACTAGTAATAAAATTATTATTAAATGTATATTTAGATGACTCATCATATTATAGAGTTCATCAAAAGATACAATTTTAATTCATTCTATTTTGATCACATTTATTTGATTCATTAATGAAGTATTTTACTAATTAATGTCATTTGCTGGATGTTTCACAGTGAATCAAAGGTCATGTTTCTCAAGAAAAACTATTTTTATTGAGTTGGAAGAAAATGGATGGAGGTTCTGTAAATTAAAATACACAAGACATGATTGTATTTTTTATTAATAGTTCAACTTTGAATACATAATTCATAACTAAAAAACATGGTTTTATTTTCAATAGTGTTACCTGGAGGCCCTCGTTGAGAAAGAAGCTGGCAAAATTAGGAAAAATGATCATTTGATTAATGTATTAGGTTTGGATCACCAGGGGAGAGTCTGGTGTTGACTTATGAAAAAAAACATCACATATAGGTATTACCTCTATCGGGAACCTCTCAAAACCTCTCGGACCACCGAGATGCAAAATATTCATACAGAAGTAGTTGATGCCAAAAAAACATTATAGGATAATGAAAGAAGTAAATTGATTATCAAAAACATCCAGAAAGCTATGTTATTTATAAGTCCATCACATCCCTCATATGATGTATCTACATTTGATTCATAAATGGGATAAGTGTTCCCTTTTTATGATTCCTAAGTGATGTTGATTAGTATCTTAGATTTGGTCGAGATGATGGTGGTGGTGGTGGAGAAGATGATTATGATTATGATGTTTGAGGTTCTCTGGATGTTTCTATTGGTGGTGAGGATGGTCATGATAGTGATAAGGTCGTTTATGATAGTGGAGATATTGACCGCATTTTTTTTATTATAAATAAAGAGACATGTAGATGTAGATTAGTGAAATGAAATAATTTCTTGTATTATCTTATATATACGTTATAGTATTGTAAATGGGTTGAAAATTATTATATTCAATTGGATGAATGCTAAATATACAATATATGTATTCCATTGAATGTGTATTGTGGTTTATATTTTATTTAGTTGTTCAGGATGGGTGAGAAGGACCGATGCTAAAACATGGGGATAAGTAACTATACCAACGGTTCACTAAACGGTGGGTATATGGTATCTTATCAGAAAATTTATACCCATTGTTCTCTAAATCGATGGTATACATATATACCAGCAGTTATTGAAAATCCATGGGTATGATAAAATATCCTAGGATATAAAAACAATTTTTGTAGAAACTATTAGTATAGATCTATACTTATAGCTTTATCAGCCACGATTCCTAAAACTATTGGTATGACATTTACCCATGGTTGTATGGTCTTTTCCCATGGTTTCAACCCATGGTAATATTTTTGTTTACAATAGGTTATTTTGATTCTATAAGAATATAAAAATAGGAAGATGCTGAATGAATATACAAGGATGTTATATCAGATCATTCTCAAGAAGGAAAATCAAATATCATAATATATAATTATATTTTTTGTACTTCATATTATCCAACAAAATGTGTACCTTTAGATAACTATACATCATGGTGCTACCATGGTGTATTGAGATATTTGTGCTATAATAATGATATAACAATTACATTCTAAGATCAAGTATGTAACACCCCGATATTTTATGAAAAATATTCTTTTTATTTCATTGATGACTTGTGTTATAAGCTACAACAAGATTGCCTTGCGCTATACACAACACCGTATGAGCTTGCAGTATACACAACACTATTCTTGTATCATGTTACACACAATTTTGATCGTAGTTATTCAAAAAAACATTGAGTATATATATATATTCAAAGTATAAATGAAATATGGATGGATTATGATATATGAAACAACAGAGGAGTCTTGCACAACATGCAACCCTGACTTTACTTGCATTATACGCAATCGCGGCCTTCTTCGATAGCATGTGTTGTACGCAATACCAGGTTTCACTAAACAACGATATATTGTTATAATATTATTATGAACTAGCCATTATTAATATTATTAACTACATTTTGAATTTTATAACATTATTATTCATCTTACACATTTTCTAGAATATGGTATGAGAACAAAATTAAATTTTCGTGTAAAATATGTATTTTTAAAAAATTGCAGTTTTCCCGCCTTTTGATGACACAACCACATTAAATCTTGTTTCTGACAAGTCTATAAGTTCAATTTGACAAAATAAAAATCTTTTTTGGAATAAGTATATAAAAATATTTGGATAAAATTTTCATATTATTCTGATAACTTTCAAATTTTAATGAATATTAAAAACACGCTATATTTTAATTAAAAACAACTTTTTCATCACAATAATTTATATGGTTATATTATCTTATTAATTGGTTTTAAAGTGTAATTAGAATATATTTTTACGATTTAATCCAATGTTGTTCATTGGAATTGATTTCACTTTGAAATTGGATATAAACAAATATCAATCTTTTGATTGTTTTTGTTTCTTAAAAACACGCTATTTGTTTTGATAACACAAATTAAATTTAAAATTAATTAATGCCACTTATATGTTATGAATTTGAAAAAATAGACATAAATTTTGAATTTGGAATATCAAATAATTCTTAGGCTGAGTTTTTTGTATTTTTCTAAAAAACTTCAATTTTCGATGAATATTGAAACCACTTAGTGGTAGTTAAAAAAACAGACATTTATTAATTTAAATTAAATTTTACCAATTTTGTGAATTGAATTTTATAAATCCGAGAGACACGGTTAATATCAAGGACTAAAAGGTAGTTCAATGAGATGAAAATAATTTTTGGTGAATAGTAACTTTTTCTTTTATTTACCACGATTAAAAGAAAATAGGATAATTAAGGGTAAAAATGATTTTATTATTACCCTAACACATGTTGTAATTCTATTGGATAAGTGTAATTTGACCAAAAACAACCTTAGGAATAAAATATGACCATTCAGGCCCACATGGAATAGATTAGGACATTTAATTTTAATTTATTTAAAGAAGGGTTAAAATAGTTAAAATCAAAGTTTAATAAGTAAATCATTTTTAATATAGGGTTATACATAATACAAATAAGACTATAAATATTCATTATAAATATAATAATATTTTGTACATAATGGTATTTTATTTATAATTTTTAGACATTAACTAATTTAATTCATTTATGACACAAAGATGATGGTGTAATTATCTTAGTACTGAAATATTGAAATAATTGATGTTATAAATATCCCAATAAATGTAATTTTAGACTTTTCATGAATTAAATTAAATTTATATGATAATATGACATGTTATAATTGATTTAGTTAACTTTTTTCGAACTAATCATTCTGTTATGATTTTCACAAAAATCAATTACCAAATAGTGTCAAAATTGACATAAAATAGTTTTTAAAATATATATTATATTATTAATTGTTATTTTACTCCTAAAAATATAAGGATAGTCCAAATGACTTAGATAAGGTTATTTATATTAATAATAAACAACCTGGGGTTCTTTTGGATTGTTATAGTAAGTTTATTAACCTTATAGTGTAAGAAAACAAGAAGCCACGATAAAAGTTAAATTATCTAACCTAAGGTTAAATATAAATGATAAGGTTAAAATAGAAACCTAAACATGTATAAATTCTATTGGATGAAAGGATTTAGACCCATCCCCACATTTGCTTCGAAATAAATCAATTTGGAGCTATTAAAAACCGAATATGTCTTTATAATAAAATAATATTTTTAGTTTTTCCTAAGGTGCCCCTCTCCTCCATTATAAAAGGGCACCTCCTCCCTCTATTCCTCTCACCAATTTGAGCCTTAAAACATGTCCAAACCCTGCAAAATTATCTTCTACACTTCCCTCGAAACATCCTAGAGGTCCTGGCCTTCTTCAAAACACAATTTTAGTCCCTTAAGAGGAGGTCTCAAAGAGGCGCTTCAAAGAAGAGGTAGTGTTTGTTACCGATTCTTCCAACTTTATTTCTTCTTCCACTTATTCTTCTTTAGTTTTTTCATTACGAAGTAATAACGTAAGTATAAATCGTATACTGATATGTTATTATAAGTATTAAACAAACCTATTTCACCATGTATCCATCCTACGGAAAACAAAATCACCACGCATGCGTACGTACAGAATATCGTCTCCACGCCAGGGTGAAATCTGTTTTTCCATCAACACCTTACATGGATGGGTATAATGGTGTAATTAATAACTATATATGGTTATTATAACATCATACTGATTCTAATATATTATACCATCCACTCCAATTCTATTCAATAATTATGGGAACTATACCATCGCTCGTGCGTACGACGGACTACCGTCTCCACGACGTGATGAGATTCATCTTACATGTTAACCATACATGAATGATCATAAAATTTATATAATGAATAATAATGAAATATATGAAATAATAATTCTACTGGTTTTATGTATGTATATATTTATATCATCTATTTAGTTTCATTCAATTCAACAAGTAAACGAAAATAGTGTTCATGCGTACATACGACCTACCATCTCCATGAATGGTGTATTTCATTCCTTTTATCGATCTATAATATATATATGTATATGATGAATATATATTATAAATAAATCATGTTTTAAACTCTAGAATTATGTAAATCAGGATATATGCAATAATATCAAGAATGACAAGTCAAAACAGAAACGGTAAATTAAATTATTTTACCAAAAACGCTGCTTTAACATGGAATTTACAAAATAATGGGTAATATATAGTCATAAGTGAAACATATATGATAACATAACAATGAATATGATTCTTTAATAAGTAAATGACATTATTTAAATCATTATACAGGAGGTTCAGATACATACAAATCATATCGGACATAAGGTAAGGGATAACTTTTCCAATCTCATTCTTATCAGATATTGTTTTTTCGTAAGTATTTACTGGGGTTATTGTTATCATCCATGTCCATGTTTCCAAAAAATGGTTTCATGTATGTTTAAAGTCATTTTTAACCACTTTTGACTTTTACTAAATGGTATGTATGGAATGTTTCTTTTTTTACCATACGAGGTACTTTTTGACTTTTTCAACAAAAGTACGAGGAGAATGTTATTTTTTAACTTATACGGCATGAACGAATTTTTACGGTTTCATAACGCCTCATTTTCATGAAGCTTACTATACAATATTTCATGATTATTTTCAAAAAAACCCATTTCTTTTAAAATTTAATGTCATTTTGAGAAAAGAAAATGATTTTTAAAAGAAAGGATATTTTCCTCAAAAATTCATTTCAAGTGTTTTATCAAAACCATTTTCAATCTAAGATGAAATTATTACATATGTGTATTCCTCAAGTATAATGTCTCAATGATTTACATGGTTTCAATTTTCTTATCAAGAAATGATATCCTTTTTTTGTATGGATTCTGTTACAGTGGGATGATTTTTATGAAACCCATTTTATACTTTGGGTAATGACGAATGATTTATGTTCATGTTGTTGCACAAGTAAGAATGATTTCATTATGAGATGAGTGGGACCTATATCTCCTTCCAATTCATTGGGTGATGACTTATATCTCATGATATTGACATGGTTGGAACCGAAAGTTAAACTAGTTCAGTAATACAGGACTAGAATGACGAGTGAACTCGATTCAGAAAGGGACTTTGTCCACTAAGATGGTTTTGGCATCAATGCCTTGGCTACTATGGAAATTATATCATTTGACTAATGGTCTCCACAATTACATGTTTTATTCCCACTTTAATTTATCATGATTAATGTTTCTTCATGATCTATTCCTTACGTAGTGCCATGTTTTATGTCATTTCTCATGATTTTGATGTTTAGATTTTATGATCATGTTTTTTTTACATTCAAATGTCCAAGGACTGTTTTATGTTCTCTATGCTTACCCTTACTGAGCATTTGAGCTCACCCCTTTTATGTTTTATTTTCCCCAAGATATAAAGAAAGGGTTTAGGTAAGAAAAAAAGGGAAGATCTTTATGGGAGATGTTGAAGATCTTTTACCACGATTAGAAGATTATATTCCGAGTTTTCAAAGACACTAAACTATTACGGTCCTTGTCTGTCTGTTTTTTTATGTATTAATTATTCCACAAAAGTAATGTAATGTCCATGTACATCAAGCTTTGGGTCCTTATAGTTGGTATCAGTGGAAAGGTTTAATCAACCTTTGGAAACTAGGATGCGTGAACTTTTTTGAGATCCCTAGAGATATTTCTAAGGTATGTCTAGGGATGTCAATAAGGTTAAGTATAAGTATATGTTATAGTCCTAGAATTACTGTAAAGATCATAGAATTACACCTATGATGTTAGATACTGAAGGTACTCCCCCTTTATTATGTTGTTTTCCCTAGCATGATTTTTTCCTCTCGCACTATTCTTTTTGGGATTTAGATGATGGATGGAACCCAAAGGAACCGTGTTGATCAATGCAATGGACAATGAAATGATTGTCCTACTGAACAAACAAATGTTATGGGAGATGGAGTTAAAAATCATATTTCTATACTTACACAAGCTATGAATTATTTTGGACTTCCAAATGAGCAGAAAAGGGAACAATATTCTATTTATTCCTTCATGAGGCAACATCTACCTTCTTTCAGTGGGTCTTCTGATCCACTTGTTGCTGAACAATGGATCAGTACCACTGAAAAGATATTTTCAGTTATTCAATGTTCTAAACATGATAAAGTCATCTTAGCAGAATATCGTTTGGAAGGTGAAGCTGATCAATGGTGGAATCTTATCAAGAATACAAGGCCAAGAGATTAAATTGAGTCAATGGAATGGGACGAGTTCAAGGACTTATTTTTCAATAAGTACTTCACTCGTATTCTTTGAAAAAAGATGGAGAAGGAGTTTCTCGATCTAAAGCAAAAGGATGCTGAATCTGTTTGTGTTTACGATGCGAATTTTACAAGGCTTGTAAGGTATGCATCTGGCTTTATCATCCTACCTGAAAGTAAAGTTGATCGATTCTTCAGTGGCTAAAAACCAAATCAACGAAGGGAATTAACTATAAGAGACTTGAGTATCTATGATGAAATAGTGTGTTGTACTATCATGATAGAAATGTAAGTTGGTGTTACTTGTCCATATCATGGTTTTGACAAGAAGCGAATGATGGATTTCAAGGAGAAATCTCAGAATAATGGTGAAAAGAAGATGAATGTTTCTTTATGCTCACTGTGTGGAAAGAAGCATGGTGGGGATTGTCTTAAAGGGACTAGAAAATGTTTTAAGTGTGGAAAAGATGGTCATCGAGCAGTTGAGTGTCGAAGTAATGGAGAAAGGGTTACTAATGATGTGAATAAAGAAAAGACTACATAGAACGCACCACCAACACTTCAATGCTTCAAGTGCAAGGAAATGTGACATTTTGCTAATAAATTCCCTAATCCAATGTTTAGTGATGATCGACATGAGAAACCTCTTAAGGAAAAGGACAAAGGTAAGTCACATGCAATCACTACTGGTGATGTTGAATATGACAACGATGTGGTGGAATGATTAAGTGTTTATGTAATGGGATTCCAAAATAATGTTGTATATAGTATCGTGGAATATTAGAATTTTTATGTATTGGTCTATTATGGTTTTCAGTAATTTTATAGTACTGGTAACCATGGAAAGTGATTGAGATATTTTTTGAAAAAAGATGATATGTTCATAATGAACTGATAAGGAGAAAATGAAATGTTTGACAGTATTCATGAGCTCATGACTGATATAAGGAAATATTTATATCATGGTTTAAGTATATGGAATTCTGGGGTTTTGGTATGTGGAAAGTGTTAACTTTTGACAGCACTCATGTTTTCACTAGGATTCAATGGGTATTCATTTTTCAAGAGAATACATGATTAAGGCCTTTGAATGTTTGGAATGATACCAACAAGACATATCTTCTGATATATGGGGATCAACGATGGTATTGACATTCTTGTTATATGAAATCTCTGGTAATTGTTTTCACTATAATATGAGAGTGGACTGCAGTATTATGGATAATCCTAAAGATTGAAATGGATTATGTTGGACATAAGTTATTATTGTTCAAGGATAGCAGTTTTTTCGATATTATTGATGGGATGTTATAGTAATGTATTTTTAGAAAAAGGACAACCTACAGTAAGGGCGACAACCCATCGTGTCGGACAAGGCTGTGGGAATCGAACCCACAGATGAAGTTCGACGGGCCTTTATCACCTACCACTGGCCTACAGGAAGTCCCTATTTAGTAGAAACTAGTTTTATTATATTAAGCATTATGATAAATAAAGTATAAGTATATTTTAGGAACCATATATGATTAATCTCACTATAGATGGACTTGTGTATATTTGATAACTTTTCTAACCTTTTATTTGAGACAGATGGAATGACCCATCATTCTATCACATGATCTGCTAACACTTCAAGAATGGAAAATTCAACTTCATTTCATTAAGAGGTGAAGAGGAAATTTTCCCAAGAATGACCAATGGTGATACTGTACCAAAATCATGAAATTATTTCTTCTAATTCCAATTTCATCACCTTTAGGCAATTGATCTTGAAATCCAAAAAATTTGTCCTAGTGCCTTTATATCTGATGAATCAGATGGTACCTTATGTCATCAAAATCAATTTATTTGTGATTGATGGATTTTTCATAGCCATGTTCTCTACCACTCTCCATCAGAACATGGTGGATAGATTTTTCTTCCATATCTATATTTTCATCTATGTTCTCTTATATGGAAACCCAGTTATCAGTTTCATTGGGTAATTGTTACATTTCATACTTTAGTTTTTTAAAATTATGTTTTAGTATTCCTTTTTACGATGTGGGTTTCTATAAATAGTAAACGATTTATAACCCCAACGAATTTTGAGGGAGAAATTTATTTTAAGGGGGGTAGAATGTAACACCCCGAGATTTTATGAAAAATATTCTTTTAATTTCATTGATGTCTTGTGTTGTAAGCTTCAACAAGATTTCCTTGCACTATACGCTGCACTGTATGAGCTAATAGTATACACAACACTATTATTGGATCATGTTATACATATTTTTGGTAGTAGTTATTCTACGAAACATTGAGTGTATATATATATATATATTCAATGTATAAATGAAATATGGTTTTATTCTGTTATACGAAACAACGGAGGAGTCTTGCACAACACGCAACCCTGACTTGGCTTGCATTACACGCAATCACGACCTTCCTCGATAGCGTGCATTGTACGCAATACCAGATTTCACTAAACAACGATATATTGTTATAATATTATTATTGAATAGAAGTTATGAATAGTATTAACTATTCTTTGAATTTTATAACATTATTATTCAACTTACACCTTTTCTAGAATATGTTATGAGAACAAAATAAAATTTTCATGTAAAATATGTATTTTTAAAAAATTGCAGTTTCCCCACCTTTTGATGACGCACCCAGCTTAAATTTTGTTTTTGAAATGTCTATAAGTTCAATTTGACAAAATTAAATTCTTATTTGGAATCAGGATATAAAAATTTACTTTGGATAAAATTTTCATATTATTCTAATAACTTTCATATTTTAATGAATAGTAAAAACAATCTATATTTTAATTAAAAACAACTTTTTTCATCGCATTAATTTTTATGGTTATATTATCTTTTTAATTGGTTTTAATGTGTAATTAGAATATATTTTTACCATTTAATCCAATATTGTTCATTGGAATTAATTTCACTTTGAAATTGGATATAAACAAGTATCAATATTTTGATTTTTATTGTTTCTTAAAAAATGTTATTTGTTTTGATAACGGGAATTAAATTTAAAATTAATTAATGCCACTTATATGTTATGAATTTTTAAAAATAGACATCGATTTTTAATTTGGAATATCAAATAATGATTCTGCTGAATTTTTTGTATTTTCCTGAAAAACTTCAATTTTCGATGAATAGTGAAACCACATAGTGGTAGTTAAAAAACTGACATTTTATAATTTAAATTAAATATTACCACTTCTGTGAATTGAATTTAAAAAATCCAAGAGACACGGTTAATATCAAGTACTAAAATGTGGTTCAATGAGATGAAAATAATTTTTTGTGAATAGTAACTTTTTACTTTTATTTACCACAGTTAAAAGTAAATAGGATAATTAAGGGTAATAATGATGTTATTATTACCATAACAAATGTCCTAATTCTATTGGATAAGATTAATTCGACCAAAAAAAACCTTAGGAATAAACTATGACCATTTAGTCCCACTTGGATTAGATTAGGACATTTAATATTAACTTATTTAAAGAAGGGTTAAAATAGTTAAAATCAATGTTTAATAAGTAAATCATTTTTAATATAGGGTTATACTTAAGATAAATTAGACTATAAATATTAATTAGAAATATAATTTATTTAATACATAATGGTATTTTATTTATAATTTTTAGATATTAAGTAATTTAATTTATTTATGACACAAAGATGATGCAGTAATTCTCTTAGTAATGAAATATTGACATAATTGATGTAATAAATACCCAAATAATTGTAATTTGAGACTTTTCATCAATTACATTAATTTTATAGGTTAATATGACATGTTATTATTGATTTAGTTAACATTTTTCGAACTAATCATTCTGTTATGATTTTCACAAAAATCAATTACCAAATATTGTCAAAATGACATAAAATAGTTTTTAAAAAAAATATTATATTATTAATTACTATTTTAGTCCTAAAAATCTAAGGATCTTCCAAATGACATAGATAAGGTCATTTATAATAATAATAAACAACTTGGGGTTTGTTTGTATTGTTATAGTACGTTTATTAACCTTATAGTGTATGAAAACTAGAAGACACAGTAAAAGTTAAATTATCTAACTTAAGGTTAAATCTAAATTATAAGGTTAAAATAGAAACCAAAACCTATCTAGATTCTATTTGATAAGATTATTTAGACCCATCCCCACATTATCTTCGAAAGAAATCAATTTGGGGCTATTAATAACCGAATATGACTTTATAATAAAATAATATTTTTTGTTTTTCCTAAGGTGCCCCTCTCCTCCCTTATTAATGGAAACCTCCTCCCTCACTTCCTCACACCACATTGAGCCTTCAAGATTGGTCAAACCCTGAAAAATTCCCTTATCCACTTCCCTAGAAACATCATAGAGGTCCTGGTCTTCTTCAAAGGCCAATTTTAGTGCCCTAAGCGGAGGTCTCAAAGAGGCGCTTGGAAGAAGAGGTAATGTCCTTTACCGATTCTTTCAACTTTATTTCTTCTTCCACTTCTTTTTCTTTAGCTGTTTCATTATGAAGTAATAACATAAGTATAACTAATATAATTATATGATACTATATGTATGAAACAACCCTATTTCACCATCTATCCATCCTTCGGAAAAAGAAATCACCACGCGTGCGTACGTACGGAATACCGTCTCCACGCCGTGGTGAAATCTGTATTTCCACCAACACATTACATGGATGGGTATAATGGTGTAAAGAATAACTATATATGGTTATTATAACATCAGAATGATTCTGATATATTATACCATCCACTCCAATTCTATTCATTAATTATGGGAACGATATCATCGCTTGTGCATACGTACGGACTACCGTCTCCACGACGTGATGTGATTCATCTTCCATGTTAACCATACATGAATGATCATAAATTTTATATAATGAATAATAATGAAATATATGATATAATAATGCTACTTTATTTATGTATGTATATATGTATGTCATCTATTTAGTTTCATTCAATTCAATAAGAAAACAAAAAAAGCATTCATGCGTACGTACGGCATACCATCTCCATGAACGGTGTATTTCATTCCTTTTATCGATCTATAATATATATATGTATATGATGAATATGTATTATATATAAATCATGTTTTACATTCTAGAATTATTTAAATCAGTATATAAGTAATAATATCAAGAACGACAAGTTGAAACACATACGATAAATGAAATGATTTTACACATAACGGTTCTTTAACATGGAATTTACAAAAGAACGGGTAATATAATGTCATAAGTGAAAAATATATGATATCATAACAATGAATATGATTCTGTAATAAGTCAATGACATTATTTAAATCATTATACAGGAGGTTTGGATACATACAACTCATATCAGACATATGGTAAGGGATAACTTTTCCAATCTCTTTCTTATCAGAGATTGTTTATTTGTAAGTATTTACTGGGGTTATTATTATCATCCATGTCCATATTTCCAAAAAATGGATTCATGTATGTTTAAAGTCATTTTTAACCACTTTTGACTTTTAATACATGGTATGTAAGGAATATTTCTTCTTTTTACTATATGAGGTACTTTTTGACTTTTTCGACAAAAGTACGAGGAGAATGTTATTTTTTAACTTATACGGCATGAATAGATTTTTACGTTTTCATAATGAAAATTTTCATGAAGAATCCTATACAAGATAGCATGATTATTTTCAAAAAAAACCCCTTTCATTTAAAATTTCAGGGCATTTGGAGAAAAGAAAATGAATTTGAAAAGAAAGGATATTTTCCTGAAAAATTCATTTCAAGTGTTTTATCAAAACCATTTTCAATCTAAGATGAAATTATTACATATGTGTATGATTCAAGTATAATGTCTCAATGATTTACATGGTTTCACTTTTCTTATCATGAAATGATAACCATTTTTTGTATGGATTGTGTTATAAGGGGATGATGTTTATGAAACCCATTTTATACTTTGGGTAATGATGAATGATTTATGTTCATGTTGTGGCATAAGTAAGAATGATTTCATTATGAGATGGGTGGGACCTATTTCTCCCTCCAATGCATTGGGTAATGATTTATATCTCATGAGATATACATGGCTGTAACGTAAAGTTAATCCGGTTCAATAATACAGGTCTAGAACGAGGAGTGAACTCGATTCAGAAAGGGACTTTGTCCACTAAGATGGTCTTGGCAGCAATGCCTTGGCTACTATGGAAATCATATCATGTGCTTAATGGTTTCCACAATTACATGTTTTATTCCCATGCTAATTTATCATGATTAATGTTTCTTCATGACATATTCTTTACATACTGCTATGTTTTATGTCATTTCTCAATATTTTGATGTTTAGATTTTATGCTCATGTATTTTTTATTTTCAAATGTCTAAGGATTGTTTTATGTTCTCTATGCTTACCCTTACTGAGCATTTGAGCTCACCCCTTTTATGTTTTATTTTCCCTAGGATATAAAGAAATGTTTTAGGTATAAAAATAAAGGAGAAGATCTTTATGAGAGATGTTGACGATCTTTCACCATGATTAGAAGATTATATACCAAGTTTCCAAAGACACTAAACTATTACGGTCCTTGTGTGTTTGTTTTTGTTATGTATTAATTATTCCACAAAAGTAATGTAATGTCCATGTACGTGAAGCTTCGTGTCTCTACAATGTATATATGAAACATATTGAATATTTTAAATTTTATAACTCTATATTAATAATCCATGTCTTCCAATTTCTCGTCATTCATGGATTTAATTTTCCTTTAAAGATTCTCTTCATCTGATTGAGAACGTCATTATTTTTATACCAAAAATTCCCAATAAATTAACTGAATGATGGATATTTTCCCTTATTTTTTAATTCCCATATCTATAATTTCCAATGTTATTAACATAGGATGACTTTAAATCCTAAATTTGGTCAGGGCACCATGATATTTACCGCTCCATATATCTTATACCATATTTTCAATAACTAGGTGGTAGTGTATAAAATAATCTTAATCCATAAGTAGTTCAATCAAATTCCTTACCCTCATATTGATCTCTTTATATAAAAATATATATGTCAAAATCTTATGATCAATGTATATATCACATCTTATTCCATTGGGAAAATGTCTATATATATTAAAACCATATATCACAACCTATAAATCCAGACCATGGGTCGAATCGTTCCACTCATGAGTTATTAAATGACTTGATGCATAATTAATATATTTATCATTTGAATGACACAAACAAGTAACTTCTTCAATGTATCAATATATATTACAAGTTCATAATTTCCCAATGAAAGAGTCAATATCAGGTCATTCACTTATTTCTTGTTAAATTATTCAAAAAATATTTCACCTTACGTTTTCAAAATTATATTACCCACATTAAATTTATATATAGTAAAAGGTTTATCCATTAATAAATTTATTTTTAAAAAATCTATAATACTATCAATTAAATTAATGAAAACTACATACATCTATTATGATTTCAATATAGTTTTTTTTTGTTAACTACATTTATCCTCATATGATCAAATGATATTATATTTCTTTGCAAAATATGTAAAATAATAAAAAAAATCATTTTTATGGATTGAAACTTTCTAAAGTTTTCATATAAATCATTTTCTATATGATTTAGAAGAATGATCTCCATGTGATTATTATATCCAAAATAGAATTTAAAGTACAAAAAGATATCATCCTTAAATACCATAATAAAACTATCAATATTTTTACATGAAAACTACATTCAATAGATATATAAAAAATTTAGTATGCATTAGTAATTTCAAATTACACAACTATAAACTTATAACATCCATAAATTATTAAAAAAAACTGTTTTCCTAAAATCCCATGTAATCTCTATAAAATTATGATACCCAAAACAATGATTAATTTGATAAAAATATTATGCTCTTTTATTTTATTTGAAGAAGTCATAGATTCTAGGTAATCTTTTTTCCTTTTATTATAGTTGCATTGAATTCCATATAATCAATTAAAAACCACATAATTTCATCATTGATCTTAAAAAATTGAATAGGGGGTCGAAAAGATTAAACACTAGGGAATGTAAATAACTTATCAAACAATTCATGGAATTTTTTAATAAATAAATTATTATATAGTATACATTCTATAGGGAGTCTTTGAAATAGGTCTTACGTCACAGATTATGTCACTTCAAAACCCAATGACATGATCTTGTGGAATTATAGTTAATTTGTTATGAAATGTGTCGAGGTATCAATATAAAATAGGTACGTCTTCAATTTTAAAAATACATTTCCATTAAATACTTTGAATCTACTATTCATCCCAAAGAATAAAAATTGCAATAGATATTACATGTGGATTTAGAAATCACCTATATGATGCAGTCTCCCTCTACAAAAAAGAAATGAAACTATTTTATCATGAAGAGTAAATTGATTCACTTAAAATTAGTTTTTTTAATTATATTTTGAAATTATATCCATACCAGTGAAAATATCACTGATAATCAATGTAACAGAATTAATGTTTTTAAATAGGTTACACATATATTTCATTTTGGGAACTAAATGAAAAACCCCAAATTAATAATATTTTCCCAACATTACTTGATGGAAATATAATTTCTTAATGTTCTAGGGAAATATTTAATTTTCATAGAAAACATGGTAGATATAAAATATTGTTATGATCTTGAATAAAAATATGAATTTTCTAAATTGAAGACTATAATTAATATACTTTACACCACTTGTTTTAAGCATTCAACCTCAGTAGTACTAATAACAATAGAATATCCATCTCACATCAGCCTCTTTTTCAATATGTCTCCTTAATACTTGGGACATTAGTTTGAATAATAAGAAATTAATGTTGAGTTAAATCACTTCATAGTAGTGTTTTCTTTATTAACCTTTAATTTATTATCTAGATGACCCTTTTGACAACATCAAAACATAACTACCAAGCCCATCGAGAATTTTACAAGATATTTATTTTTACATTTTCATATAATGGATATTTTTCCGTACATATTGATTGAAATCTTACCATTCTCATCGTCTTGAACTACCATATTATTTTTTAGATTTCCATTTATTCTATTGGAAAAATAATATTCCTTCACAATTTTTATAAAATAGAATATTATTTCATCATATAGATTTTTTTAGAAACTTGTTCCATTTAGTGTATTGGATTAATCCATTAAAATAAATTTTAAAATTTTACCACCATATTAACCTTTTAATAAATATTATTCCCTAATATTATAGTATTGGTAGACGCATAATCTAAAACCCTCTATTCTAATACTTTCTATAGGAAAATGAAAAATCTCTTCATTAATTTTCATTTACCATGATTGAATTATTTTTCAAATATTGTTACATAAAAATATATCAATTTCATGTGTTTTTTTTATTTTTCCATCATATAATTATTCATGAAAGTACAAAAAATTTTAACATCAACTATATGAAAATAAAATTCTAATATAAACATTTTTCATTCATTCTAGGACAATTCCTGGAATAACTCTTCAAGGAATATAATCATGTTCTCTACAATAACTAAATTAGAAGTTACTCTCAATGATAAAGTCCTATTTAACATTAAATGATTTGATATATGTGTATGAAGTAGTGATACATAATTTTAATTTTTATGTGAAAGGATGATAGACATAACATAGCTTAGATTTTATATCGCAACCATGATATGATAATCTCCAACATCAACTTTTTTTCTTTCTCAGCATTGTAGTTTGTACATTTTCAATGAGTATTAATGTAATTATTTTTTTCTAGTCACAATTTCTAAAAAATGGAAAAAATATTATTAGCTAATAATTATATTATATTTATAATAGTGGTTAAAATAATTGAAAAACATGACATAATGTGAACTTGTATGAACATATAATATCATTGTCACAGACTTCGAATATTTGAGAATAACCCAAAATCGTAAATATATTTTCTAATCATTTATAATGGTTGAATTAGATAATCTGAATCATCCAATTTTTATCATTCATGAGTGAAAAACCAATTACACAATAATCTTTAACACACCTTACATAATAATTAGGTTTGAGATATAATCCACAATATCTTCTCAACTTTATTTCCCCTAAATCTAAATTTTCTAA
Organism: Viscum album; assembly: GCA_963277665.1. Lineage (NCBI taxonomy): Eukaryota > Viridiplantae > Streptophyta > Magnoliopsida > Santalales > Viscaceae > Viscum > Viscum album. The sequence continues at coordinate 559,847,092 of OY728132.1, read as the reverse complement.
AAATCCCATCTACTTTTAGTAGCCAAAAAATGATATAATGCTGGTAAAACAAAATAATCTCTAAAATAAAACAAATATTGTATTATACTCAAATTATACTTGTCCTATACTTTTGTAATACATTTATTTTCCCAAAACTATTTATTCCTACATTTATTTCCCAGTTTTCCACAAAACATTCTCTATTGACAACTATAATAATTCAACTATAGTAACCCGATTTTGTTCCCAATTTATTAAATTAGAATATGATACAAGGGATGACATCCCCATAGATCAAAAAACATAGTTTTCCTAAAAAAAAATAAAAACATTCATGATTCCTATTTTACCTGAATTTATAATATAAAACATAATAAAACTAAATAATATTCCTCATTGAATCACATTTATATTTTTTCATCATATCATCAGGTACACAAAAAAAAGGTGAGGTAAAATTATTACTATCGGTTTCATACAATGTATGTTATCCTCAGTAAATATATCTTAATCAATATAGAATGGAAAATAATTTAAAATCATATAATTTTAAAAAATAATTTATCATGAAAAAAAGTAAATGGAATAAATTATGAAAAAAATTATTTTGTGAGGGCCCAATATCATTTCGATTGGTTTTTTTATTCGATGACCAAAAATTTAAAAATTATGTTACAAAAGTATTATTTTAGAAAGAAAATCTAGAGAGAAAAAAATTATTTTTAAACCTTATGTGTATTCAAGTGTAAAAAAATTTAATTAATAGGTCTTTTGAGTAAAAATGGATTTTGAAAAGTATTTTATAAAAATATAGACACGGGATAAAAATATAATTGATAAAAAATAGATATAATATTTTATTTTCATTAAAAAAAAGTCTTGAATTATGTTGGAAACTGAGAAGTAATTGGAATAAAACATCAAAATTCCTTTAAAATATATTGGATATGTAATTATATTATGTTTATTAAGGCTAAATTATAATATCCCATTAATAAATAATATATAAAATCCCAATAAAATAAGATTCTAAAATAAATTCTCAGAACATTTATAAATTTTAAATTGAAAACCCTCAAAAAATTAAACATGATTTGAACCATAAATCACAATTAATAAATATATATTCCTGCTATATATATATATGGGTCATCATATACACTATATAAAATTAAATACATTTATAATTCCAAATATGTCTCAATTGAGTATAAAAATGGGCACAAAATCTCATAGGTCACAGTTCCACATAGATGTTAGCTCTTTTAAATCCTGTAAAATGACATTAGATTTGGTATAAATCAATAATATAACCTTATAAATATATATTATATCATATATTATCTAGTAATAACATTTAATCACCAGTTTTATAAATATCTTTCATTGTCATTATTATTTCAGGAGATAAATACTTTATTTCTCATTTATGTTTTGATTCAGAGGTTATATTTATTTCATCTTAATCATACTAATACAATATAAAAATTATTAATAATTCAATTTAAATATAAAATTTTATTATTTACATAATGTGGATCATTCCTGCAAATCATGCTTGCAAAAAATTGAATCGCTTCATGGATTCGGAAGACCATGTGTGTGCTTATGTGACAATAATATTTTTTAATTTGTGGAAGGGTAAGTAATTTATGATATTTTAATTTTTAATATTTATAATTATGTGATTTGTATAATATATAATAAATATTTATATATTTGTTATCTTCAATACAAGGTGGTGAGGAAAACAATAAAATTGTTTTTCAAGTTCGTTGTTTTTCAAACACATAGTCGATAGTTTATATTCCCATTTGATAGATAATTATATTGTTATATATTGTTATATAGAGATAATAACATATAATTATTTGTTAGATACAATATATTTTATATTAGAATGCTTAGGGAATTATTTATTATGGTAAAAGAAGATTAAAAATTAGGGTGTTCGGTCTAGATGACTGTCTCTTACTTGAAATATATCAATAAGATTACTTTTTAAGGACTATAGGGTCGATCATTTTGGAATAAAATTACATAGAAAACACTTATATGGTTTTCGGGGATATATTGTTTCTAGGATTTTATCAATATAAATGGACTAAGATGTATAAATAAGTGGGCTGAAGAGATGTCCTTGTTAAATGAGGATAATGAAATATTTGTAATTTTACAATACATTATAATATTATAAATAAAATAATGTATAAATTTATATAAAATAACCATATAGAATTTGGGTAATGGTATGATAAAAATATACACATATAATAGGATTTAGACATGTTTTTAAGCCATTTTAACTCTTATATTTTTATATTAACCTTCTGGTAAATACTTTTTAACTGTTTGTCAGGTTACAATTTTTTAACATTTTTACTATACATAGAGAACAAAAATAAAACTATCTAAATTATAAAATTTTAAAATGATGATAAAAAATATGTAATTTTTTTATATAATTCACATTTTTTAATTAAAAGAAAAGAACTTTAAAATAAACTCGTAAAATGTGATGAAATTTGTTTTTTTAAGAAAATTAATTTTTCATGCATTAGATGGTCTCAAATTAAATCCCTCATAATTAATGATAGTTATATGGATATATATATATATATAATCTATAATAATCATTAAAACATGTACTGTTAGATGTTATTTTAATTTATTTAATTAAGAAATTATGAAAATGGAAAATTCTCATGAAAAATATACCTTTTACCCCCAGATGATCAAATGGTTATTTATTTAAAACTGATAACAAATATATGCTTTATGGTGATTTTTAACTCTATAAATAGTTATAAAAAAATTAAAATTATTCATAGAAATATTTTAATGGTAATGTCTCTAAAATTCATTGTGAGATTATTATTTTCATTGTAAGTTCAAAATTTATATTGATATACTTATATAGAAATTGTTTTCTTGAAATTATAAAATTTTCAATGAAATATATTTAAATGAAAATAAATTTTTTAAATATTGTAAAAAAAGATCATGTGTTAATAAGAACTACATCGACTACTAACACCACTTATTATCATTTCCTTATCATTTATGTATGGATCATGCTGATGAAATATAGATAGTAACTACTGAAAAAAAAATCCTATGACAATTTTTAAATTAATTACAATATATGTGGCTTATATTTCCTTATGGATTATCCAAAATAAAACTCAAAATGCTTTGAATTTTTTGAAAACTCATCACTCTTGGGATACCAAATCACATTGCATCCCAATGAAATGTAACTTCACACACTGGTAACAATTCATGGATGAATAAGTCAACTGTGTAAAAAAATAATACCCTATATGGGACAATATTGTAGGTTTTTGTATAAACCTACATATGATTTTATAAATTTCCACTACCTACTCCATAGGTGGGTGCACCGCAAGCAGTCAAATTTTGATTATTTGTCAATTATTTATTCAGTGTCTCAATAAAGGATGTTAACTGAGTGATATTCACCTACACCATGATAGCATGTCCAAGGTAAATCTAAAATTTCAAAACTATATTAAAATGTTCTTAGGAAAATATCAATGTATGATTAACTATTTCCACAAACCATAAAATAGAATCCATAACTAAATCCTCCCCCAAAATCAAATGCTTGAAATCAAATGATCTCTTTTCCAAAAGAAAACCATAGAAAATGTGTTTTAATAATCTCACATAATATTAAATCTAATAAATACATTCAGGAATACATTCCATTACCTACACATCCCAAAAAAATTATCAAGTCCCTTGATCATTTTTGTTACTTTATCATCTACTATGTATGTATCATGAACTAACTGAAGATGGTTTGAATTGATTTGATCCAAAAGATGTATACGGTTGGTCGAACATATCCTTAGAATATTATAGGATATTAATAATATAAATACCTAGAAAATTATTATAAGAATATATCACCTACTTTGTTCCATAGTTCAATACTCTAAACAATCAAAAGTACACACACCCGTAGATGATCATCAAATTTAAATTGTTTCTCATTCGGTGACTACAACTACCATATAGCCTCCTCAACCATCTCATGCTCATATGAAAACAAAATGGTACATAATCGATAAGTTATTGATAGAACCCCATATCTATCCTCCTAAAACTTCCACATATACTATCCTATTGGAATATCATTAGAAAAAAATATTGTGTTCAATATATGTAACAAACAATATTCTGAAATAAGGAAATATATAACATTTATATCATCCAACTAAAAAATGAAAATCCCTACCATCTCATTGGTATCATGATATCTTGTATTATAAAAAAAATTACACTTTCTAAAATCAGAAAAAAAAAACTTGCACCATAGAATCACACAGGATACAGATAACATATAACACCAGGAATCCAAATCCAATTTTACATTGTAGAATTCCGCCAAGAAACTATAAATTAAATCACCATATAGATTTCTATTAAAATATATAAAATAGAACACCATTTTATAATAATATTATAGTTATCAATTAGGTATATTATTTTTATATGAATCCTACATTCCTATGAAAAATAGATACCACCTCATTCTATAGAAAGAAATAATTAAAAAAATAATGTTTAAAAATAACATTTATATTCAAAAAATAACATGCTATTAAACACAAAAAACAAAATAGAAATCCCAATGACCCTAGGAACTTTAATATCATTTTATATATGTGGTTTTTTAGTGAAAAATATGATTTTTATCCAGTCATCTAACAAAAAAAAAAGATCATCATTCACCGTACACTCACTAAAAAAACCTAATTTGATACCCCTTTATAGAATCCCCCACTATGTTTATTGATGAATCCATGGGTCAGGTGTACCATTGACTTGAAGCATTCCTTTTAATTTTTCAGAGGTCGGAGACTCACAATGATGTTTTATATTGAGATCATGGGATTATTACACACTCATATGCAAGCAAAAAAACCCAATAAAGAATGAAGTAAAAAAATTAAAAACAAGAAATATTATAATAAAACAATATGGGTAAAGAGATAAAAAAATTGATATATTCAAATTTTTTTAAATATATATATATATATATATTTAACATTAGGTGATTCATAATAAATATATAATTATCTCTCAAAGGAAATTATGGAAAAATAAAATAAAAGAACAATAATATGAAAGAACAAGATATTGATGATTGACCATATATGGAACTAAAATACATCAAACTTTTACATGTGTATAAACTATATATATAGTTAATTAGAAAGTAGTAACTGATCTTTTACCCTTTCTTTTATCCTGAACAATAAATTCTATACACAAAACAGAGATACCATGAGGAACAAGATTATGAATTTAGTTAGAAACTAACTAAAGTGTCCCTAGATAATATCCACATATTGATCGGTGAATGAAAATTAAAAAATAAAATAACTAATACAAAAAAAATATGGATTTACTATATTAATTTTAATTAACTAGTAAGAAGCCTTCATACATTTACGTGTGTTGGAGTGGGAGGATTCTCCCATAGTCTCTAGGTAGTTGAAGGCACCCACAGTGTTCCAAAAAAATATAATGTTTTGATTTTACCCATCCAAACACACTTAAGGATTAGATCAGTAACCCAAAGTCCATTATCCCTTTCCAATTTTAAACTCATAATTCCTGAAATAATATTCACATATGGGGAGAATCTATCCACAACTAATAATTAAAATAACCTCTAACTCTATAGAAACCTATGTGATGTCACTCTATAGAAAATATGATGATCCACATAATATCCAAATATTTTAGTATGCAAATTATTTCACCAATCATTTAATAGTTGACATCACTTCGTGGCTCTCCATTTGTACACACAATTCCAAAGGGCTCAGCCCCTTAGTGAGTGGTGTCCCAAATATCTTCTGGACTAAGAAAATTTAACCTACACAAAATCATCATCTAGGATTTTCATAAAGATATCATACCATATTAGTGTATCAAATCAAACCATGGGAACATTTGTAAAACATATCACATTACCATGAAACCATATCTATCAACACATCCATGAATCATTCATTTAAAAACATGGTACCATTCCATGAAGTCCACGAATACACCAACCCATGTATAAAATATCTGAAATAAATCTTACATTACAACCCTAAGAAGACATCCTATAGGAATTTACCTTTATTGAATTAAAGAGAATGTTGTTTTATTTTAGATTGCAGAAATGGGAATACTAATTCCTAGATATATAAAAATTTAAAAACCCACATATAATAATATAAATATCTATGAACCATGTATATAATAATATGAGGATCCCTAAAATAAAATTCCATTATTTAATCTGATACCAGGAGGATGAAATTATAATACCATAGAAAAATACCCAAAATATGCAATTTTAATAAAAACCATTATAGTGGGAAAAAATAAAGAAACAGAAAGTAGAGGATGATAAGACATACCAATTATTGTCGCTAAATATTAGTGATACTAATAGTGGAAGAAAACTGGATGAGAAAACCACATATGATAATTGGGGAAAATTGTGAAGTGGAGAAGGGTTTGTGATCACCCCCTTTGATAATAGTTTAAATCAGGCTAAAATATCATTTTACTAATTAATTTATAAAATTTAGAAGAATATTAATAAAAATTATTGAAATAAATATTACGAAAATGTCAATATGGTAATGAATAATTCCCTAACAGAAGGACACATTGTAGTGTTGTCTTCCCATTCATAATGCAACACATCTCTAAAATATATAATAATGAAAAGTGAAATCCTTTGACAAAAGTTAAATTATAGTGTGACCACATCTATCTAGGGTAAATTCCAATGTTGTTCACGGATTTCAAAAATAATAATGAAAAAATAACATGTTACAATTTTTATATTATTATTTAATTTTAGTGTTATTCTAGATTTTGTGAGTTTTACTTTGTAATTTTTAATTATTCTATGTTTTTTTCTACAATATGGTTATTATATTGTAAGGTCTATTATTGAAAAGTATTGAGAAAATCGTGAAAATATTGAAATTTCAATATAGTGGTATATTTAATGGCAGGTGGAGAGTTTTCAAACCCTTTAGAGATATCTAGGTCTTCATATGGATTTGTTTGTGTGGGTGTGGTATAAAATATAAAATGAATATATTTATTTTGAGAAATAAATTCAAAACTATGCTAGTTGTGGTCTATTAGTTGTTCAATCATTATGGTCCACTAGTTGGATTGGGGTAGATCTAGTTGGTTATTTTTTCCAACTTGAGAAATAATAGATGGGTCAGAATTGGACATGTCGCTGTTAATTTTCTAAACTAACCCAACCTAAACAAACTAGTGGTTTCTGGTCTGGGCGGTTTAGGTCATCTATGTAAGTTAATAAAATATAGTAACTAATAAATAAAATGTGGAAAAAATTATTCAATTAAATCTAAAAATTAATATTTTGTAATGAATCGAATTTAAATATAATGTATGTATATTCTTTCAAAATTTTATTACATTTTATTAAAAAATAAAACATTATATAACATAATCACATCCACATTTTTAGTGGTTGGTTTTTTTTCATTAATATGTTTTTATGATATATTGTTGTGGTCATGTCCAATGGCATGTGGGCTTCCTGATTTTCATTCCATGCATCATGTTTCTAGGTAAAAGATGAAATTAATATATATATATATATATCATAAAAATTTTGTTATATTTATATAACATGAAATTATATTTATATAAATAACATGATATATAATGTTAATATTACAATATATAATGTTAATAAATAATTATATATCATCGTATTAGGTTATAAAATGTAAATAAAAAGTTATATAATATAAATATAATGTAAATATAATATAATATGGAATACGCATAATTTATATACAATATTCTATTTATTTTATATTGGGTTTTAATAACCTTATTATATATTTTTAAATATTACTATATATTTTTAGTTGATATATATTAATTTTCAAAAATTATTTTTAATAAATATAAATTATTAGAAGTTGTTACAAATTATTTATTTTTTATTTTTTATCATTTATTTATTTATCAATAAATATTATATTATACTTATATTTTTTTATATATACATAGATTAAGGTTAATTTGTTCTGGTTTGGTTATAATTTTTCAAAACTGTGACCTGACACTGCACAACCATGATCTGACTAAAACAGACATAACCGAACAATAAACCATTTGTAAAATAAACCCACCCAAATAGAGATATTTTTGTTGATTTGGTGGTCTCGATGTTAGATACCCCTATATCATCATGGAATGAACATCGATTGGAATGTTATGTTTTCAAACTGTTTGGTCTTCCCGGATTTAATAGAAAAGTGAAATTATCCAATTCCCTCTCAGATTTTTAATCCATTATTCCACCTCTCCCATCCCATGTATAAAAATACCTATCCATGGATCTATGGAGGGGTTCCATTACCCACCACCACCCTTTTGGTTTGTCCCTTATAGTATTCATGTTATTTATAAGTTAATATCCTTTATTTAATCTATTTTATCTCCTCTACTTTTCCTCATTTCTTTTATCCAAGTATTCCATTCCTCTATGATCCTCAGATATATTCTAATCCCTAGTTATGGTTTTAATCAAATAAACCCTACTTTCCATTTTATATATTTTGTATGATAAACACTATTATATATTTTGGTTCTCAGCATGGATTGTGACACCTTTCAGATTCATTTCATAAATTTTTATATTGATGTGTCTATGAAAACACTTTTATTTTTTATTTCATTGAATTTAAGAGTTTATGAAAAAACGTATTAGGGAATTGGAAATTTATATGATACAGATAAAGTGTTATAAGTTTGCTTTAACAGATATTACTCTTTATATAAAGGATTGTATCTGTATATTTTTCATTTATTTTTGAATTAATTGTTTTTTCATTAAAATTACTTAAAAAAATTATTATCGTGTTTCTTATAAGGGATTTGATTTAAATTTTTTGTCTATTTTACATTTTTTATTTTACAAAAATAAGTCCTTAATTTAAAAGGGGGTGTTTTAATGATTTATTTTGGATAAATGATGTTGTTGAATTCATCGTTATTTCAAAATGTTCTTTTTAATAATTATATTTAATAGTAAATGGAATGTGGAAGAAAGTATCGAGTCATGTTACTTGATAAGACCAATTTGATACAATGAAAAATAAATGGTTTAATGTTTTTGACACACTCAATAGTTTATGATTAATACAATTTCACTAATTAATATTTATTTATGACTTTATATTTGTGCAATGCGATTAGGAGAATATTTTTTGGGAGGGTTTGGGAGGTGAGATAAGATTCATTTCTTACATTATAGTTTTCTATTTTTCTAGATTAATCAGAGACCACCATGTTATATTGTTCATATAAAGCTATAAATCATAGTGGGAGGATATGATTTATGTTACCCTAGTTTGTAGACATACTATTGGGGTCCCTATAGTTATTGAATATAATGGTTTTATAATGTAGGTTTCATTCTAATGAGGCTTTCAGGGGATATTCATGTTGATTGTGTAATAGATAGACACATCGAAATTCATATTTTGGGTTGTGTTATTATTGAGATGCTAGGATCATCTGAATATATAACCCATTGTGTATAACATGATACTTAATTCTTGATTGGTGGTTATATTCATATAATTTCTATTAATTATTATATCCCCTTGGTATTTTTAAATTATTGGCCCCATTCATATCTATTTACATTTAAATTTATACTGTTATATGATCTGATGGATCCTTTTGTTTTTTATTTATAATTATCTATTTGATTTTGTAGTCATTAATAATAGTTTAAAAAAGTTATTTTGGAATGTTTTTAATAAATTAACAATAATTTATTATTATTAATAATGTTTTCATAAAAACATTTAATTTTTTTTGAAAAGGGATCTTTATTTGATTTCATAAAATTGATGGATTATGTTCTTGTTTTCAAATCATTTTCAATTTTTTTAGGAAAATGAAAATCATTATTTTATAAATAAAAAAGAGTAATGGTTTATTAATTAAAATGATTTTATGAATTAAATCACATGTTTTATACTATATTTAATTCTTTTATTCATACCCTATTTATTTATGGAAATCGCATGCCCCCCATGGGGAGATCCTACTATCTCTATTTTATCATTACCTACATTCATACTCTCTCTATATCTATCTATGTGTGTATGATAAGATGAAATTATTATATAAATGAAAATTATTATTTTGGTTTGGTTATAATTCTATGAATCATCGATAGATGTTTTGGGATGTGGTGACAAACCATTATATTCACTGAGATTACCATGATGTTCAATTTTAGTTTTGGTTTTTATTTTTGGATTGCTGACATATCAACTTGAAAAAATATTCTTTTATTTCTTGTTATTTTCTTCTTGTTTTATGATAAATTTATTTGTTTTATTATGTTTTATACTTTATTACTAAAGAGGGTTGAATACTAATATTTAGTAATGAATAATTTATTTTATTGTCATTGATTCTACATAAATCTATTTTTCGTGAAAGGTGATATAAAAATTGCCCATGATGGAATTTTATGTAATATAATTTATTTCTTATTAACTATAATATGAGATACATCACATTAAAAATTGAATCATGGATGACTAGTGTCAAGATTTTAGATCGTGGGTATTGGGAAAACACTTTTGGTATGTTAAAGGACTAAGTATAATGATATTGTTTGTCATACTTGGTTGTTTAATTATGAACCATATCCCATTATGTTGAACCCCACACCACATAACGTACCCCTTAGTACACAATACATTGTTTATTATGGGATTAAATTCCAAAATCAAAATAGAAACAGACACATCTCCTCACTATTATGAATCTCATTTTGATAAACCATGATAATCGTCCTACAACAGAAGTTGTTTCACGATTCATAGGTGAAACCTAAAATACTAGTTCTCTAACTCCATATTCATCTCAGATATCCTAAAATTCCTAAATATAGATGGTCAGAATTATCATAATCACAAATTACCTCCCATTAGTATTAATTTTCTAAAAAAATTCATGTCATATCTGATCAATTAGAGATTATCCAGGCCAATGGGGAAATATTTTCCTAAGAAACATTGGAACAATAATCTAATACATATATCATATATGATATTAATTGATGTATTTCATATGTACATGCCAATTGTAGAAATTGGAACACGCTTAATGAATATCCAATACGTATACCCATGTGGGGTACCTTTCTAAGTACCTCGATCATAGTTTCGAAGAGTTGATTCCTTATATAAATACATTGGCATGTTTATAAGGATGTCTCTTCTAAAAGGGTTGAATAGTTTAGTATTTTTGTAAAACCAAATACAACCATAAGTTTTAAATTACAACTTGGAAGTAAAAAAACAACATTGCAACTCAATTGTAAACTCCCATAAACTATTTGATTATTCCTAAAAGTATATCACAATAAAATAAATTTTTCTATCCTGGGTAAAAGTAAAACATAATAAAGGGGTGATCTCATATTCTTAGTAAGGTTAAGTAATGCTGTAGAAGTTATCATAAACAAAATTATTAGGAATGGTGATTAACTGAAGACACATGTCTGTTAAAATTAACATGATCATAATAAGGCAGGAATGAAATCTAATTACATAAATCCATATAAATAATCATAACAGAATGAAACATAAATATGTATATTATAAAAGTTTAATAGTCATACTGTTTTAAATTACTAGTTTTATAATTATTGAATGCAAAATTTTGAACATCTGGAATATATTGTCAATGCCTCGACCTAGACGTTAGAAAATACTAGGGTAAGGCCTTAGAGAAAACCCAATTCGGTTTTGTCTCATGAGAAATTCCAATTTATCAAGGAGATATAGTAGGACCCATAAATATCTTTCTAAATCCAATTAAATTTTCATATTAATGGGGATAAAAATAAATAACAAGAACATATTAAATGAAAATAATGATCCCCAATCTGAAATAACAATCACCAACAAATCTGAGTAGCACAGTGAATAGTATCAAAATAGCACATACACAGTCAACCAAATAATAAACCATTTAATAACATATTTCAAATTCCCATAATATGATATAAATATAAATAATTCTTAAAATTAAATTTATTTTGTTAAATAGGTTAAAATACATTAACAAAATTACTGAGGAATTCTAGAGTGAAATACCTCTTTTACTATGAAAATAAGAGTTCATTTGTAAAAATCATTTTTATTTTTCATAATTGTTTGGACGAATCCAGTAATATTAAAATACAAATTTTCATGAAATTTTTTTTATTTAAGAAAAATAATGGTTTTTTAAATAAAGATGGAATATTTTACTTTAAAATGGGTATAAAATCGAGATATTACATTTAATCGGACATGTATATCGTGTAGGATTGAGAAAGATCCTTATAAAACATGTAAATAACCATAATATAATTAAGGATTATTATTGGTTAAAATATAGAAAACATTAAAACATAATTTAGAATTATTATATAAGAATAATGAGTAGTTTTATTGAGGTGTATAGAGAATAAGAGTATCCCAAAAAATTAGAGGTTTTGTAGAAACCCTTACCTAATGTCTGAATGAGTTATGGACTTGACCATAAAATCATATATAATCAAATAAAATACATTAATTAATTAATAAAAAAATATTATTTAGGTATTTAAATTATTATTGTTTTATTATGTTCATTTATCGACTTATTGATGAGTTATAGAGTTTAATTTCATCATTTGAGAGCATTTATTTTCATGGTTTTCATTATAGGGTCACTTGTTTTTAAGTAATTAAGATCATGTAAATGGGTATAATTCAACATATTTTGAATTAAATTTTGTAAATAAGAATCTTTATTTGTAAATGTTTATATATATCATATGGTTATATGGTATGAGCAAGGATCCTTCCATAATACATTGAGCGATATTTGTTTTGATTATTACGGCAGTGTTTCGACAAACATTAAATATTTTTGTCTTATGAATTAGTATTATTTATATTTACTAGATCCATAACGTTACATAAGAAATAATAATTATTTTATAATCTACTTCAACCATTAAAATGGTTTCAGGGCTATCCTTGAAGGATAAAATAGAGAACGAAATTTTGTAGTCTACGAAGGTTGTAAATCAGTACCGCTTGGAGGATGGTTTTGTTTTTAAAATAAATGGGGGAGGAAAATAAATTGATTATGTTTCATCCATTGACATAGTATAATCCCATTATATAAATTATAATATATTCCCCATGATAATTTGGGCATATAAGGTATGGATATAATAATAAAATAAATAACTTGAAAAGAAAAAATAAAATGAAAAACAAGATGAGTTTACCACTTGAATACTCCTTGATAATCTATATAAGGGGATTTATTTTTGGTATTTAGATGATTCCAAGAGCATATAGACGTGGAGTAGAAGCTTACTAAGATTATTTGGTATAATTTGGACAAGTCACAAATAATGTTGATTCATGAGACTAAATATAGTATTAATTTCTTGTGATATTTATCCATGTGTTATTACCTTAGGTATGACTCAATGAATATTGTATTTTACTTACAATGTATTTATATTATAAATTACTGTATTTTAATGTTCACTAAAAATTCAATTATTTCAGAACTATCCAAAAAAAAATCACCCAAAACATTTTTTGATGTGTAAGATTCAAAAAGGAACTCCATTTTATGAAAATAATTTAAGAAATATGGGAAATTTAATTTTTAATAAAAATTATGATTTAATGAAAAAAAACATTTTTTAAAATTAAAATTTATTTTATAAAACCCTAAAAATTTAAATAAGGTATATTTAAATTATGATAAAATAGTAGGTAAATAAATATTGATTTCTAAGTAAATTTTATAAAAAATACATTTAAATACATTTATTAATTATTAAATTCAATTTTAGATTATATTATTCACAAAAACTCCAACACTTAATTTTTAATTTTTAATTGTTCACATACATATACAATGATATAATTAAATCATTGTTTCATTTATAAGGTTCCAAAATTTTATTTATACTTTTATGGGTGTTGTAACTATTCATTATATTCATTTACTATTTATAAGGGTCGTATTACTGTTCCTAATGTCAAGTTACTATTCAAAAAACAATAATGTTGATCCTATCAGTCCCTAAATAACATACTGATCACAACCATGTATATAGATTTTTCAAAATTCAAATCAAATTTGGATAAAAATTATGTTTAAAAAAACGTTAAAATAAAAGTGTTGTTACAAAGAGACTCTATGTTTCATTCATTATATTCTTTAACAAATGTTTTTTTAAATCCTTGTGTTTTTACATTCTTCCCCCCTAAAAAAATTTCATCTCAGAAATTTCTATAATATTACCTAATAAAATGATTTGGGTTAGTCATCACCATATGTTCCTCACGATCCCATGTCCCCTCATCAATTTAATTATTTTTCCAAATTTCCTTTACCATCCAAGTCATTCGGTTCCTCAACACAAGTTATTTAGTGTCCAAAATTCAGATAGCCTCTTCATAGTAAGATAAGTATGCTTCCAATTCTACTCATTCAAAAGTGAGTAAATATGTTGGGTATAACATGTACTTCCTTAATAATGAAACGTGGAACACGTTGTATACCTTAGAAAACATAGGCATCATTTCCAAATGATAAGCCCCAACTCTAATTCTCTCCATAAATTCAAAACGACCTTTGGAAATGGGGCTAAGTTATCCTTCCTCCCAAAATCTTATAACACCCTTCCATGTAGATACATTTAAGAAAACATGATCTCCCACATTAAATTCTAAATCCTTCATTCGATTATCGTCACATCACTTCTACCAAATTTGATCTAAATTGATTTGGTTTTGAAAAGTCTTTACCTTTATTGTAGTTAATTCCAAAAGCTATGCGCCCACAATATCCCTTTCTCCAACTTCATCCCAACAATTTGGTGCACAAAATCACATTCCATAAAATGAATTATATAGTCCCATTTGAATTCTTGACTGGAAACTATTGTTGTTGTAAAACTATACCAATGTAAACTACTGATCCCACGTACCATTAAAATCTAATGATAACAATCTTAACATGCCTTCAAATGTTTGGATTATCCTTTCTTACTCCCCATCACTTTGAGGGTGATAAGATTTACAAAAATTAAGCACAGTATCCAAATATTTTGGAATAATTTTTCATCATTTTCATATATATTATGGATCATAGTCAGATAGAATTTAGAGAGATTGTCCACGAATTATTACAATATCATTTATATATATTCTTGTGATGTGATCCTCTAGAAAATCATCCATTATAGTAAAGAATAGTGTAGATTTGGTAAGTCGGTCAGCAATTACCCGTATTATGTTATTCCATATTTGAGGTATTGGTAATCCATGGAAAAAATCCATGGTGTTGTCATCTCATTTTTATGTAGGAATGGGTATAAGTTTAATGAATCATCTAGGATTTTCTCTTTCATCCTTCACGTATTGACAGAATAGATATCTTGAAACATAATCATTAATTTCACACTTCATGTTATCCTGCTATCAATGTTCCTTAAATCTATGTACAACTTAGTTATACGAGGTTGTATTGAGAAACTCCCTTTATGGGAATTATCCAATGAATTTATTTTTATCTTGGTAATAGAGGAAAGACAAAGCCTTATCCAAAATTTTATAATTCTATCCCCCCAAATGAAGTCTGGAAACATCTGATCATTCACAACATTAATTTTCATTTGAATATTCTCATTATCAGATTTATTTATTTTAATTATTTCTTATAAATATGGATGTGAAACGAATTGAAATAGTAATTATGCTTCACCTTATTTGATAATTTCCATATCAGTTCTACCTAGATCCATCTTAAAAAGATCCTTTTCAATCGTTATTTTCTTAGAACTCCATGATCCTTCATACTCAATGCATCTGGAGCCTTATTTTTCTTCCCTTGATTTTACTATGTGGAACAATCATAATCCTAGAGTAGATCAAGCTATTACCTTTTCCTCATGTTGAGCTCTTTCTATGAGAAGATATATTTAATGCTCTTGAGATTACTATATATCTCACATCTTTCTCCATATATGTAATGTATCATTATCTTCAGAGAAAATATTGCAGCAACTAACTCAAGATCATGATTATGGTAGTTCTATTAAACAATTTTTAACTACCTTTATGTATAGTTAATAATTATATCATTTAGCATAGGAACACATTCAATTACTTTCTTTGAGGCATCACTATAAATCACAAATCCACTATTTCATGATTATAAGTTCATGATCCGAGAATTCACTAGAGTCTTATTCAATTATTCAAAAAATTATTCACATTAGTTTGTCTATATGAACTTATCCACATTATGGTTAATCTTGGTTAACAGGTAAGATAATCATGAGAAGATCTAAACAAAACACCAATAATAACCAACTAAACTGATAAAACTATGTACCTCAGTTATGTTCAATAGAGTAGTCCATTCTTGAACTACCTTTGACTTTGTAGCATCATCTTAAATTATATCCTAATAGAAAATATGTCCATGAAAAGAAACCATTTCATTCCATAATTCACACGTACTAAACATCCCATATACCTCATTCCATCTAAAATTCATCAGAATAATGTGCATTTGATTATTGTTATGTTCATATATTTCTGAGCATACAATGATGTCAACAACAAATACCACAAAATATTCATCAAGATATTTCTTAAAACTCTATTTGTTATATCCATAAAAACCTAAGGATCAAAAGTTAGTCCAAAAGGTGTTACTGTAATCTTATAATGATCATACAAAGTTCAAAATGTTATCATTGGAGTATCTTCCTTCTTTACACACAACTGATGATATGTAGTTAAAAGGTAAATCTTTAAAAAAAAATTGGATTTATGTATTTGATCAAATAAATGATCAATCTGATGTAGGTGATACTTATTCTTTATTATAATAGCACTGATTTCTTTGTAGTGCCTCTTGGATCCATCTTTCTTCATAACAAAGAGAACAGGGGATCTCCATAGTGAAACACTAGGGTGGATTAATCCTTCATCACTCATCTCCTCTAGTAGTTTCTAAAGGTTTTCTAATTCCACTATGGTGATTCAGTAAAGATTCATTGATATAGGACTTTCAAAATGAATTAAATTACCAGGAAACACAACTTTCCTCTCTGAATATTTTTCAGTTAAATCATCTCTAAATAGTTCAATGTATTATTTCACAATAGGTACATCAACAATTTGAATATTTCATTATTCACCAATATATATTCTTTTATATTTCTACCCATAAATTGAACTGAATTGAGCTACTGGGGGTGGATCTAGATAAAAATTAAATGATTAGGATTATTCTCTAAAGATAATGGATTATATATCATTCTCAACAGTTGACCCTTCGTTTTTATTACAATTTATTTTTACATCATAACATGAAATAAAATTCAGACCAACAACTATATCAAATTCAATCAGGGGTATGATGAGAAGATCCGCAAATAAATCATGTTTATCTTTAATAATAGTGTAACATCCCACGTAAATAAAGAATATGAAAATTTTAATATTTTTAATATTTGTGAATTAAATATTACTTTTACTTTAAAGTGGTTGTTTTTTTGATGGTGTACCTGATACAGAACAATGGGTTTCATTTAAATCTTATGTTGCACACAACATTGTGTTATACAGAAAAATAATACAATGATATTATTATTTTAAATTTTAGTTAACACATTGTCTTTTTATTGGAATGAATGAACATAACTGCCTAAAATACGATTATTCCTGTTTGTTCTATGTCTTTAAATTTATCTAATAAATTTTAGAAGCATAAAATAAGAAATAATCTGATTTTATGCATGAAATACTCGAATATTCTTTAAAGGTCATTTTACAACCTTTCGATGGAAAACACTTATTAAATCTTGTTTTTTAGATTTTATACATTCTATTTGAAAAAAAAAATCTTCTTTATAATAAGGTCATAAAAGTTTACATTGGATTTTTTTTCTGTTAAAGTTCTTTTTTTAATTAATATTGAAAAATATTGCATTTTAATTTAAAACTATTATTTTATATAATTTATATATATAGTTAGATTATTATTTTTAATAGGTTTTAAAGGGTAATTAGATTTTATTTTTACTATATTAAACAATTTTATTCCTTGGATGTAATTTTACTTTGAAATTGGATAAAAACAAGTGTCAATCATTTGATTGTTAATATTTCATAAAAACACATTTTTTGTTTTGACAATGACAATTAATTTTAATTTAATATCTGAAACTTATATGTTTTGAATTTGGAAAAATAGATTCCATATTTAATATTAGAAGGAAAAGATTGTATAAATAGGTAGTTTTTATTTTTAGACATTATGAATAGTAATTTAAGTAAATATTTTATTTACCATGGTTAAAGGGTAAATCTGGTAAATAAGGGTAAAGAGTAATATTATATTTATAATAAATTCCCCTAACACATGTCTTAATCCTATTGGATGATTTAGGTCTGACCATTAGTATCCTTGGGAGATTTTGGTACCCCATGGAGCAACATTTAATTGAAAATGACACTTTATATAAATTAATTTATAGTTCAAGATAATGTAACATAAACATATATCTCATAGTAAAAAAATTTATAATGAATTATATAACTAATATTTTTTACTATAAATAGTCATTGTAAACATAAAAATATATCATACATCATGGTATTTTATATATTATTTTTAGACATTAAATAAATAAATTTGACTATGACACAATGGTGATACATTAATTGGTTCATTAATATAGGATTCAAATAAATGATATTATAAATATTACATTAAATTTATTTTGAAGCATTTTATTTTATCACTACTACAAAACAGGGAAAGGGAAGAGCTGTACATTTATCATAACTTTTTAAAAGTGCTGATAAAGACCCCCCTTTATCAGCCCTTTTATAAAAAGCACCGATAAAGGGTAAATTTAAAAAAAAATTAAAACATTTATTAATATATAAAGCTATAAATCTATTTATATTGATATAAATATAATATTTATTTTTAAAATATGTTTTTGAAATGATGAATGGAAATCAAATATGAATGTATATGATATTTAGTAAAAGAGGCTTATAAAATAACTTATAAAATATGTTTAATTAATAATTATGTAATTTTTATCCACCAATATTCATGTAATAACACTTTGAGTATAAAATAAATAAATAAATAAATAAAAGATAAAAAATATGTTGAAAACACTACTCAAACTTCAAACGGCCATAAATTTTGATTCGGGACTCTGTTTGAGCTCAACAGCATATCAAATCGGAGAATGAGACGAACTCTACCACACTTTTGACCGATAGAACCCTTCCAAGATTATTTCAAGGCTAAAAAAGTCCTAGAAGGCCTCCAAAACCGAGTTTTTAGTTGGGTTACCCTGATTTTTTACTATTCAAACAGCTATAACTTCTGATACTGATGTCTGATAATTGTGTACCATATATCATATCAAAGATAGTTTCATTTTCTTCGATTTGACTGACTATGGAGATGAAACAGACTCTTGGATTAGATTTTATGGTTGTTTAAACATTCAAACTCCCCTAACATCTGATCTGGATATCCGTTTTGCTTGTACCACATATCATATCGAAGATCATTTCATGTTTCTTGATTTGACTTGTTTTGGAGTTGAAATGGACTTCTGGATTAGAATTTATACCTGTTTTAACATTCTCGATGACTTTTCACATGCACAATTTTATGTATTCATTCATAACTATATACATATATATATATCTGTGTGTGTGTGTGTGTGTTGTATACATGTATGTATTTATTTATTTATAAACACATGTAAAAAACATATTCTAATAATGTATTTGAAATTACTCTTATAAATATATATACTAATATACAAATAAATATTCAGATAAAAAATTATAACTATATCTATATATATATTAATATACGAATATATATATATATATAAATAAATAAATTTATATTAATATGGATCTGTATTAATATACGAATACATATAACTATATATATATATATATATAACTTGATATATTATTAAAGTTAGAAGAAAACAAAATGGCTAAGTGGTAATGTTGAAGTGCGCAAGGGGGAAGGTCCTGTGTTCAAATTCCAGTGGCAGTAGGGTTGCACGGGCGCAGCGAAGCGGGGTGCAGCGTGCGAACTTCCCACGAATTATATATATATTTTAATTTTATAAATTTTTTGACATTTATCATCGCTATTTTTATAGATCTGATAAAATACACCTTTTATCATTGCTATTTTTAGCTCTGATAAATGAACCATTTATTAGCATTTTTTGAGTGCTCATAAAAGGGACCCCCTTTATTAGCACCGTGATTTATAGCGCTCATAAAAACCCTGATAAAGGGGTTTTTTAGCAATGATAAAAGCAACTTTTGTAGTAGAGCATCCATGAATTTTAGGAATAATACTGACTTGTTATACTTGAATTAATGTTGTTTTTTTCTAAATAATAAAGTCGTTATAGATTTTTTAAAATTCTAGATATGAATTGTTTATAAATTGACATAAATGAGTTTTTAAAACAATTAATATTTTATTAAATGATTAAATAATCCTAAAAATATAATATTTGGAAAACTAACATGTATGATGTTACAAAGGTAATTAATGATCCATTTTTGGTCACATGTATTTTTATAGAAAATATAGTAACCATATAGTGTGAATATATAAGAGGACACTGTAAAAGATAAATAAGTTAACAAAGGGTTAAATAAAAAAGATAAGGATTAAAAAATATCCAATCCTGTCCAATTATTATTGGATGATTTTATTGGGACTTATATGCACCAAATATTCAAATTAAATTATTTTTGGACCTTTTGAATGTGAAAATAATTTTATAATAAAATAATATTTTCAAAATTTCCTATAGAGCACATACTCCCTCTTATAAAATGTCACCACCTCTAACCCATTACACACACCTCTCCAGATCCTTCTCTCATCCAAAATTTTCTCCAATAATCCCCCAACATCCCTATATTCTTTTTAGAATCCTTCCTCTAGTAAAAAAGGCAATTCAATAAATCCTTTTAGTTCAATCCAGTGGGAGTTACCCGATTTAAAGGTAGAATATTCTATCTGGTTCTTTTCTTTTATTTTCCTTCTATAACCTCATAAACACTCTTTATTCCGTTATTTTATTACAACACCAGTATCATAAATAAACTATGAGGTTGTTAAGTGGATTATTCAAACTACACATCAACACACCTCTATCTAATGGATATGAACATACTACTTCTATGGATGGTGAACTATTGCCTCATGAAACGATGATTGTTCAATTATCTCATACCACCTCTCATGGTGTCCAATAAGATGGAACTGTATTTATATGTGATATATATTTTATTTATATTTTCTATAATCTTATGTATTTCTCATTTATAACATACCATTATGGTTTCCACAATAGGTAAATATGATAATTTCATTTGAGGAAGTGCAGACTAACACCCCCTCAAAGTGATATGACTCATTCATGCCATTCGTGGAATGTATAAAGGATTGAGTTAATGAAATTATATATGATATTTTACTATAATTATAATATACCTATGTATCATTAAGTATTCATTCCATTAAATAATAAATAGAAATGAAAGTATCATTAAAGCGTACATACGGCTTACTATCTCCATGAATGGTGTATTTCATTTCTTATCTTCAAATATTATGTATTTTTATAAATACACATATATACTGGATATATATGATATAAATGATACCTAAATCATGAGTATCATTCTAGAGATAATTTAATTAGGACCACATGGACAATTTTTTAATATTACATGTTCATTTTTTACTCAAGTTCCTAACATCGTCAAAATGTCCAATATTAACTCAAATAATTAACTAATTGTTATAGAAAGGTAATAAGTGATAAAAAAGGAATAATAAACTTGAAAAAGGATCTTAAGCATGCATAAATTAGCTTATGTTTATTATTCAATATAAACATGGATCATACAACACAATTGAGTCTTGAGGTAAAGGACTTCGTTTCAATTACCATTCATTGACGCATATTTTGGTTTATACACAACTTTCTTTTACATGGTGTAAAAACCCATTTTAATTATCATTTCATTCAAAGGGAATATATTTTTTACTTAGTGTTTTACTAAATGAAATGGGGGGTTTTATTTTTAACATACGTGATGACAATGACCTTTCTACCACTGTGAGCATTATTTCATATTTGGCTTCCTTAACAAGCCAAAATGTTTTTAAAAGGAAAATAAATACCATATACTCTTTTTATGTAATTTGGTATTGAAAATGGTCTTAAGAAAGCATTTATAACTTCAATATCATGAATGATATATCGTTTTGGAAATTTGGAAATGATATCATTCCTTTTTGTTTGATTTACGTGTTATGAATATGTTATGGTTCTTGAGAATTGTTTACATATACTGGTGGTTCTGTGGTAAACCTTGGGCGGGTGAGCCCAAGATAGCTTTCCAATTCATTGGGCAACATGACGGAGGTAAACGTTAATGTGTATCCTAAGATATTTTGGGAATATACAGTGATGGGTATTCTAAATGAACCCCCTTCATAGTTGTGCAAGATACAATGTAAATATGTTATGGATGTCACAAGTTACCTTTATGACTTATGATTTCCATATGTTATTCACAAAACTTGTGATTTTTTATGGTATGTTAATGATTGAAAAGTTTGATTTCAATGATTTGTATGTATTGATGGACTAATGTTTTCTTTCCGTGTTTTATAACCCTTACTGAACTTTTTATGATCACCCAATGTATTTGATATTTTTTTCTCAGGGTATGAGGTTGGATAAGATAATGGTAGAATTAGAGAATATTTATATCCAAAAAAGAATTCATAGTTGTATATTTTATATTTAATGTAATGGTTATGGAATAATTCTCTAAAACATTATACATAAAATGATCCTCAATGTGAATTATTAACATAATTCAAGATTATGTAATTTTTAAGGCCGAGGCATTATAAATACGGAAAGATAGAACCAGGTTTTTTGTAATTATACTTCATTTAGGAGTTTCAAATGAAAAATCCATTATTAAATCAAATTGGAAATTTATAATTTTATTAGAAAGCTGGGAAGATATAAAGGAATGCAAGGATCTAGAATAAAAAAAATCATTTGCTATGTTTGAATAAATTATTAAAGTACATGCCACCACATCATTAAGAGATTTAACCCAACCAGTTGTGATTGCATAATATTGGCCTTGATCCCTTGGACTTCTCTGGGTAACTGTTCCTTGGTGCATAGTACAATCATTAGTATAATGTCACATATCATTACAATTGTAGCATTCAACATTAATAGCTTTTTTCTTCCCCATGAAATCATTGTATTAATGTCATCTTTCTCCACATTTGCAATAGAATCATTTTCTATTTATGTAGGATCCATGGCGTTTCTATCCCCAAGTATCACATATTGGAATGTTCCCCTTTTTATTATTCTCTTTATCCTTTATTTCCTCTACAACTCTTTTATTCACTTTCATTCATTTAATTCCATAAGACATAGAGAATTCATTATCTATCTTTATTTCACATAAGACTATATATTTTTATAAAGATAAATTTTGTAAAACTAGTTCTATTAAGAGTAATTATTTTAAACAATCAAAGAATCAGTCAATATTTCTCATCTAATTACATTTGTAGTATGTGAAATGTGTTAGTAGCTTTGTAAAATTTTCTTCAAACATCGTAATGTTTTCAACATCTTTTTGTTTCAAACTCATGCATTTTGACTTCATATCTTCTCACTTTTCTTGAGGAAAATATTTTTCTATAAACATTTCCTTAAATTCCCTCCAATCCATTTCTTCTATTTCTTCATACACATTCATGTATTGAATTAACAACCTCCACTGATCTATATATCGTTATTGATGATAAAATCCCATGATACCCTTCTCTCTTTCATTACATCACAATGCATGAATTGTAGTATATAAATAAGTTATCCATTACATCACTATGATTCAGATTGTAGTCCCACTAAATAATGGAATCTATTATTGCAGAAAACGGTCTAAAATTTCTCCTCTATGTTTTTGGATCAGCATGCACCATATGGGTAAGGTTATTGTTCATTTCTTAGTCTAGTTGTCCTAGTATAGTTATAAGTTACTCAGTAATAATTTCAACTTCATAACCAATATCATTGTTTTCGATAGGAGAGGAATCCCTACACGGGATATGCACATTCATGAGGTTTCCATTTATTCAACTAGGATCCATTTCTAAATAATGGAATACACTAAATTAGGTTATGAATGATAGATTATAATGTCAAACTAGATAAATAGTTAACAAAAATCGAAATTTTATGCATTTCATATTTCATAATCATACACTGGGTTAATTTGATTCCATGTTTAAATTTAAATCATTGACAATGATTTATAAATAAAGTGTTAATTATCATTACCATATCCCCTGAGAGGGTCAAACAAGGTTAATTGTATGGACCATTCTCGTGAACCGGGTTACCTCGAATTAGGCTTGGAACACCTTGTGGGGGTTTTACTTCTAGGTACATCTATGTGAGAACCACATCCACTTGTAGTATATAGAAAGGGAAATATTTTATTAAAATATCAATAAAATATATATATTACCAAAATACTTCGATTTTATTATATTCTTATCCTCAAATTATATCATTAGGTTTTGTTCCCAAATATATGTTTTCTAAATCTAGTTTCTAAAGATTCTATAAAACTTCCTCTGATACATACTATATGGACCCCGACCCTAGTTTCCCACAGAGGGTGACTTATATTAATACATTCTAATGATTACAAGGATGTCTCATCCCAAAGGACCGAATAGTAATGTTCTTTTTGAAAATAAAATATGATGATAAATTTTACATTACAACTTGATAGCAAAAAAAATATAATTCCATTGAAAACCCCAAAAACTCTTAGATTACTCCTACAATTCATTCATAATGATATTCATCTTCGCATCTAGGTGAAAAATAAAGGATAAGAAAGTGGTGACCTTATATACTCGGTATGGTTACGAAATACCAAATAAGTTATCCTAAACATTCATAATGGAGAATAACTAAAAACACATTCCTTTAAAAATATACATGAGAATAATACGGCATGAATAAAACATGATTACAAAATAAATTATAAATTATTATAAGATAATTAAACATAACCATGGATATTATACTAGTAAAATAGTCATGTTTTTTTCAATTATTCTTTTCATAATGAGTTAATTCATAATTACAAGCATCTGAGATATCATTTGAAGGCCACAACCAAGACATTTGATAATAATATGGTAATACCTCTTCCAAAACCAAATTATAATTTGTCTCATTTGACATATAGATGCATCGAGGTGATATAGTTGGTCCCAGTCCTTATATTATATGTCCAATGAATTATCCATACGAATGGGTCTAAACATAAATATCTTTAACATATGAAATGTAAATAACTCTATCCAATATTTAATAACAATCACTAACAAATCTAAGTAGCATAGTGAATGGTATCAAGATAGCACATCCACAGTCAATCCAAAAACCATTTAATGAAATATTGTATAAGAAAATAATAAGATCTGAATATTAAAATAGAATAATATTTAATATATTTGTTAAAATAGATGAAAATGATCTAATAAATATTTGAGGAATTCGTGAGAGATATACCCCTTTTACATTGCAATGAGGAGTAATTTGGGAAAAACCCCTTTTTATTTGTCATAATTATTTGAATAAAACCAGTAATGAAAAAGTAAACATTTTCAGGAAAAAATTATTAATTTTAGAAAAATAATGTTTTATTATAATATATTTTAAATGCTAAATGAAAGGGGGTAATAAATAAAGATTTTTCTTTTATACTTTCATTTGTATTGGGAAGGGTTGAAAAAGATCCTTAAAAACATGTAACTCCCCATAAAAAATAGGGAATCTATTTGGTACACATATATGGAACATTCAAAAACAATTTATGAGTATTAAATAATAATAATTAATAATTTTATTGGGGTAAGTAAGGATTAATGATAACCTGGTAGAAAATGGAGGTTTTAGTAGAATCAAATACCTTATGTCCGAATAAATTCCGCACTCGATCTTTATATCATTGATAATAATAATATACACATTAATTAGTTAATTAATTAATAATATTCTCTATAATTATTTTATTCCTTATAGTTTTTATCTTCATTTCTGGCCTTTTTTAAGAGTTATAGAATTTAATTTCACCTTTTGGGAGCTTTTGTTTTCATGGTTTTCATCATCAGTTCACTTGTTTATAAGTTATGAAGATCATGGAAATGGATATAAATATATATATTTGAAATTAAAATGGTTTAAATAGAATATATAAGTCTAAATGGTAATATATATCATATGGTTATAGGGTATGATCATGAATCATCCGACAAGAAATTTAAGGATAATAATTTAGATTATTAAGGTGGTATTTTTCTCACCACAAACTATTTTTGTTGTATGAATTAGTATTATTAATATATATTAGTTCCAAAACATTAAATAATAAATAATAAATATTTTATAATACATTTAAACCATAAAAATGGTTTCATGTCCATCCTTGAAGGTGAAATTAATGAAGGAAAGCTCATCTTCCACAAAGGATATAATTTATTACATCCTTGAGGATGATTTTATTTTTAAAATTAAATAGATGGACAAATGAAAATAATGGTTGTTATTCCATTAAAATCATAAAATTATAGTATCTAAATTATAATATATTTATCATTATCATTTGGATAGATAATTTTAGGATAAAATAATAAAATAATGAAATTGAAAATAAAAATAAATGGAAAAGGAAGACGATTTTACCTCTTGAATACTCCTCCTTGAGAATCTCATTATGTGGATTTATTTTAATCCTTTGTTGAGATCAAGAGCTTATGTGAGTGGGGTAGGATCTTGGGAAAGGGATTCGGTCGAAACATGGAAAGGCATAGTGCTTGGAAGGTGTGAGGAGAAGAGGGAGTGAGGGGTAGTTTTTATAGTGGAAGAGGGGTGTAAATTCTCATTACGCGATTCATTATTTTATTATTTTTCTCAAGAAACACAATGGTGTTGATTATTATGAAAAAACTAAATTAATAATTTTATTTGAGCTCAAACAAAGGTTTATATCATCATGCATGACTCGTGGAATAGATTATTCACCTTATAATATATTAATACTCTAAATTATTGTATTTTACTATTCACTTAAATTTCAAGTATTTCAAAAAAATATCGAAAATTCACTGTAAACATTTTTATACACATATAATTAAAAACAAAACATATTTTTATGCAAATATTTTTCTAAATATGATATGTTTCATATTTTATTAAATTCACCATTTACTCAAAAAAATACCATTTTTAAAATTAAAACTAATTTTATAACAGCTTGAAAATTAACGAAGGTATAATTAAATTATCCATAAATCATATTCAAACAAATTATTTATTTATGAATACATTTTAAGAAATTCAGTTTTCTTTTAAATCAATTTCCTAATTATAAAATTATAATGTAATGTTTATTATTCCCAAAAATGAAAATACTTAACTATTAATTTTTAAATATTAACTTACTTGTGAAATGATATAATTATATCATTGTTTCACTGATAAATTGAAAGAAAAAATATTCATATGTTCAATGATGATGTAACTACCCATTGGGCTTATTTATTATTCATTACAGTTGTATTATTATTCCTAATGTCATGTTATTATTCAACAAGAATGTAATTTGATCCTATGAGGCCATTAATATCTTATTGATCATAACTACGAATGTCTTTTTTTTTGAAATTTAAATCCCATAGGTGGGAAAATAATGTTAATCACCTAGGATACAATAATAATGTGTTGCTTCAAAGAGACTATGTGTTGCATGAATTGTATTTTATATTAAATTTATTCATAAATACTTCTAGTGCTAAAAATTTTATGATGAATTTTAATTTAATATTTTATAGAATGAAAATGTAATGTTCTTTATAATTTAGATTTTCATATTTAATGATGGTATTTAAAAAAAATATTCAATACATTATGAAAGGATTCTGTGATTGCATTGTTAGTTTAGGAAGAAATAATTCTTAAAAAGAACCAAATAGTTCTTAATAACTACATAATGTTCATGTTCTATATATATAACGAAAGTCATATATTCGATAATATTTAAGAACTATTTAAGAATTTATGAGAGATATAAAAAATTATTTCGAAATTCAAAATTATTTTATGAGGCCTACTTTGGTTAGAGGAAAACTATTGATATGTGAGAAAATATTTACATTATTATTCTAACTAATTTATTATAACATTATATCAAGGAATAGGTGTCAAATCATATTGATAAAAATGTGTGTGACTAAGAAATTAAGGATTTAATGAATTCCACACATATTAATGGATTATGGGATCTAAAAAATCTATCTGAAGAGAATAGATCAGTATAGAATAACTGGGTCCACCAATTAAAGGATAAATTTAATGGTTGGAAGTATTACAATTTACGGATTTTTTTTAAAGTATTTTATTGAAACATATTGAACAATTTTAATTATATTTTCACTTAAATGGTTAACTATACAAAATTTTTTACTTTTCTTAATTATTATTATCTAAATACTATATATTGTGTTTATATATATGAAAATAACATTCCCTTATAGTGAAAGGTAGGAGGATACATTAAATAAGTAATTGGGATGTTTTATAGAAATACAAATTGTGGAACATGGATATAAAATTGAATAGGGATTGTATGAGATTAAATATGAATCTATAGAATAAATTTATATTTTTTATTCATTCTTGATATTGAAAGTGTTCATCTAATGAATTAATAATAATTATTGTTTCATTAATGTTTTTAATGATAGAATTATAATAATGATTCTCATTAATGTGGATCGTATATGTTTTATAAGACCACAAATGGAATTAATATTATAGATAAATAGGGAATTGGAGAAATCATTCATTATGAAATATTATATATTGGTAAAAATTTCGTTGGAGATAATTATTTTTAAACAATTTAATGATAGAATAGTGATTTTATCGGAGTTTGTCAATATTGTAACTGTTTTGGAAAGTATTTTTATATCTAAGTCAAATTATTTTATAAACCCATTTTCAAGTCATATCAATCCATAATAATATGGGGAAATAATAATATCAAATTATTAAGTCTTTTATGGTATGTTATTCCATGGTGTACACTATATCTGTATTTTCATTTTTAGTGGGACTTATCACCAAAAACATATTAAATCCTATTAAAGAGACATATTAAGAATTAATGTAGATAATTTTTATACTCACATGTGGTGAGGAAATATCTCTATATATTAGATTATATAATCTATTTTAAAAATATATTTTTATATACATTTTAGAAGAATACAATTTTAAATATGTACTATGGGTTATATATCCATTAATGTATGAATAGAAGTATGAAAGATATTCAAACTATAATTGGTGGATCCACTATAAAACATATAAATTTATTTCATAGTCATAAAAGAGGTTAGTAATTACTAGATATTGAATAAGTGTCTCTTTGATAAAATTAATTAATGAATTGAATATATTTTTTATTATATGAATGTTATAGTGTGATATATCATTATATGAATAAGGTGTTTTCATAAATTGAAAAAAAAATCAGTTAAAATATAATTTGAATGGGAGTCCACAGACAAATTCCATGTTTTATTTTGTTTGTTATGTCCCTCGGTGAGAAATAGATAACTCGTTGGTCAGATATAATTATGATAAATAAATATATGATGAATGGACCTATAGATTAATGTTGAATGAATTTATTATATTTAATTCAATAATATATTATTGGGAAATAATTCGTATTTATTGTCTCAACAACTATTATTAGGTTTGAATTGTATTTATCTACAAAAGTATTTGGAAAAGCCTTGATGATAACATTATCATATTAAATTCTCCATAATGGTTGACTTTTGAGTGGAGGAATGAAATTTGATAAAATAAAAGATGTTATTGAGAATTAGAATTCTTATTTCCATAGTGTTCAAAGGATATTTGGTGCACCATGGTAATTCAATAGACTGTATTGAATAAAATTCAAAAACCAGTTTATTAATTATTTGAATGCTGACTAGGTAGAGGTTATAAATTTTTTCAATATATAAGTTAAATATTTTGTGATATTGGGGATCAATTTTCTAATTTATTTATGAGTAGTGATTACTAACCACTTATAACCCTATATTTTATATTTATAATCTATACTAGTTGAACTAATTATTTCTTAATGTATATAGATAATTTATTGGAAGATTTATACATATTTTTTTGGTTGTGTGGTTTGATTTTGTGTTTATAATGGTCTTTATAGAGTATTTTTTGAAACCAAGCAAATAAATATGGGTGGATTCACATTAGTTGAGTTTCAACCTTTAAATTTATTTTTATATATGTGTGTGTGTGTGTGTGATTTATATAGGGATAATAGATTCTAAAATAAGTAATAGCCCCATGGTATATATGAAGCCTCCTCATACTTGCTTCCAAAATTGCACCAGGATTGTAGACCAACAATGAACATTTTTTCATATTAAAAAACAATATAGTGTAGCATAATTTTTCTTTATAAGATCATTTCATGTTTGTTTTTCCACTATCTAATTATTTTCATTGTAAATTTCTTTTGGATATATCAAAATTTTCCTACCAGTTTTGTAATATAGATATTATTCCACAACAATGTAATTCCATGTGTTCTTTTTCTTCATTTTTTTTCATTTATCTCATTGATTTTAATTTTATAATTTTATAATATTGTTCTTCCAAAAATTACCTTAATAACATTTATTTGATCATATATTCATTAGATCAAGGTCAAATTTTCCTATTTAATAAATGGATTTGGATGGAAAATGTAAATATCAATCATTTTGATGTATCTAACATCTTTTTTTATATATTGAAGTTAATATACTAACCTATTCATAAATTTTTAAATAGAATATATCTTAATGTTAAAAAATGATGTTGGAGACGATTAATGAATTGTTACTTAATCTGGAGATTTTGGGTGTTTTTCACCTTACATTGCAAAATAAAATATTATTTAACATCATAGAAGAGAATATGATAAATAAATTGACTAAATGTATCAATAATATTTATGATATTCCATTTATATCATAGAAATTGTACTTGATGTATAATATATTCGATAATAAGCCAATTAAAATGGATATTATTGTTGATCATGTCAACAATTTCAAAACCATCATAGGTTTGTCAGAATTAATGTGAATTATGTTAAATTATAAGGTATATGCACAAGTATTATAATAAAATTAACCTTATAGTTGGTAAGTTACTATAATATATTTGGGAAATTATTTTAATAAAAAAATTAATAATTTTAACGATATTTTAGATCTATTCTGCAGGGAGGATATTTGTAGAAGAGAATCTGAAATTTATTTGTATATTAACTATATATAGAGGAATATAAACATATTTTCAAAAATATAATTAAAAGGGACAATAAAAATGAAGATATAAGTAATGAGATAATTAAAATGTGAATAAGTCTACATCCTAATGTTGTGGGGTGAAACGAAAGATCAAGAAGGAGTGCAGAGACAAATTAAACAAACCGG
This sequence comes from Viscum album, assembly GCA_963277665.1. NCBI lineage: Eukaryota > Viridiplantae > Streptophyta > Magnoliopsida > Santalales > Viscaceae > Viscum > Viscum album. The sequence continues at coordinate 559,815,229 of OY728132.1, read as the reverse complement.
AATCCAATACAACATGAACAAATATTTAAGAAATTTATGATGTATTGTATTTCTTCATGGATATCCCTATGAATTCTTGGAATTTATTTTCATGGGTATCCTTAAATTCCATATTAGAGAAGTGTTTCATGACTTTTTTTGTTTGGTGTAATTTTTTTAAGTTAAATATTTTTTTTCATGAACTTATAGAGAGTATGGGAATTATTTATTTAAAACTCAACACCAAATGTGGGTGTTTAATCCAATTTGATAATGTGTAACATATATATAGAATAAAAAGTTAACATGTTTACATTATAAAAATTAAAAAAGTAGTATTTATAATTATGTTCCCTCGTTGGGAAAGGAAAAATACTTATGGACTTGTGCTTGTATATTGTAAGGTAATGATTGGAACACAACATAATATGACTAAAAAATACATGTACATTATTAAAAAATTAAATTATGATGAATATTTTCCATTATGTAATTATTTGTTTGTCCACATTAGTGGTGAGTGGATTATGGTGTTGGAAAAAATGTAATTAAACTATAGGTAGTGATTATGGATGTTGTATTATGAGATGATTCTGTATTTAAAAATAAGAAGAATGTATATTTTCTAAAGAAATGAAGAACCCTAAAAGATGGGAATCTATATATGGTTCACATTTATGTTTGGAGGACTAAACCTGTACAATCTTATAGAGAGGGGAGATATTATGTGACATGTATCAATGAAATGATTTAGAATGTAGTTGTTTAATTTGTAAGAATAAAATCTGATGTATTTAGTATATTTACAAAGTTGAATACTTTAGTGGTCAATGAGTTAGAATCAATACTAAAATGATTGATGTATAAATATAGAAGATATTATTTCAATATATAATCCAGTTGATTAAATGATAATATTTGAATTCCTTGGGATGAGACTCAAAAATTGTCACCATAATACAATAGTTTGTATAAGATGATGGATATGACATTAAATGAACATTTCTGGAGTATGAGGTTATACTCAGGCTTACCTAGTAACAAAAGAGATGATGTTGGGAATAAAATATATTATCTAGTAAATATTATTACATAAATAAAAATAGATGAATTTATACATAGGGATAGATTTTTAGGAAATGAGGTAAGACCAAATTATTTATAATAAATTGTATTTTTATCATAAATAGATATGGTTGATCAATCAAAAGATATGCTTTTTTATGTCAAATTATGATTATTAAATAGATATGGTGATGAATATTTTAACTTTATATTTAGTATTATGAGAAAAATAATATCATTAGAATTAAGAATATGTTATATAATGAAGATTTCATTTATATGTACTATTATTTAGTTGATTCTAATAGCAAGAATAAGCCATTAAGTTGTTAGGAGAATGTAGATCATGATGGTGTACAAGAGCATGGGAATATTGATCTAGCGAAACATACAAATTATGTATATTCGATGAGATCAAGAAGGGTGAGAAAAATGGCGTTGTATCACCTATAAATTTACAATATTTTAGTTTTAGAATAAATTTAACATTGTTGATAACTTTTGCAATAACCGCAACACTCAATTTTAAAAAACAACATTTAGTCACATTTTTCATTCTCAATTAAATTATATCACTTTTATAGTATTTAAATAGTAAATTATTATATTACATATCTAATAAAATATATTAGGATTCATTCAACATATTTTATAGGAATATGTTAAGGACAAATATAATTTTATGCATGAAATACTATATTTTTATAAATAATATTTTGCGGCCTTTTAATGGAAAAAGTATATTTATTACAATTATTCACAAAATTAATAATATCATATTTAAATATAAACTTTATATTTTATATAGGAACATAAAAATTATGTTGTTGTAATTTTTTTGTATTTTTCTATCAATATACATTTTTTGATGAATAGTGGAAAATACTAAATTTTAATTCAAAACTATGTTGTCATCTAATTATATTATAATGATAAATTTTATTTTAAATTTTTTTAAATACATTTTATATAAAATATATATCAATTAATCCAATTTATGTTATTATACTCAATTACACTTTGAAAATATATATATAAATATAGTAAACATTTTATCAATTTTACTTTAAAAACCTGCATTATTGTCCTGCCTGTTGAATTATATTTAAATTAATTTCATCCATGATTGAGATTGTAATCTGGAAATATTGTATTAATAGTTTTAATAATAATAATTTAAAATTTTAAATATGTTCATATTATTTTTATACTCAAATTATTAGTGAACATGATTAAAATTCATTACTTCGATTAAGAGAAAAAATAGCTTAACAGTGCTCTAAACATTAAACTTAAATGACAAATTGACCTATAAACTAGATCAAAATTATGTTTATGGACATATATAGACCCTATCATCCCTTTTATTACCTTTTTATTTTATTTTAATTACATTTATGTGTAAAAATGGGTCAAATTCCCATTCCAAAAATTTAGAAGAGTATAACTCCTCATCCACTCTAAAGGTCCCCTCTCCTCTAACTTTTTAAACCTAAAAAGTTAATTTGGATCCCCCAATATCTACCCAAATAGATACTAAAATTACATCCCCTGTACTATGAAACATCACCTTGGGATAATATGTCAATGGAATCCCTTTGGTGCAAACCAAAAGGAGTCACTCGAAAAAGACGTCACATTCTTCCTCAATCAGTTTTGTTTTAATTAAATTATCTACCCCCTAAACTATTATTATTTAATGAATAAAAAATTAAATAAGTGTATTTAATTTAATTTTATATTTTTATTTTATGTTTTTGACCTTCACATACAACCACTTCCCTATAATGGACAACGATCATACTGTTTGTGTATGGTGAACTACCACATTGTGAAATGATATTTGTTTGTTTTTTCTTTACCGCATTTCGTGGTTTGATATTATTATGGACACAATATTAATATATGATATATATTTTTTATATTATTCATTAATTATTATGTAAATATTTTATGATACATACCTCTATACCATCCATTTTATGTAAATACGACTAAATCATTTGTGGAAGTGTGGATTATCACCTCCTCAAAGAGATGTGATTTGTTCATGCCATACATGGAATAAATTTAAGATATTATTATTATTATGTGAGATATAAAAATTAATATTAAACTATATTTATAATATAAATATTTATCATTATCTTATCACTCTTATAATATGAAAAATAAATAAATGTAGTGTTCATTCATGTGTACAGTCTACCATATCCATGAACAGGGTATTTCATTTCAAATATCAAAATATGATGTATAATTATAGATAAATATGTTATGAATACATATGATAAATCAATTTAGTCAAAACTCTAGATAATATTATATTATTATCTATCTAATATGAAAAACAAATAACAATCAAAACATACATGACAACTACGCTATTAACACCCAAAATAATGAAAATAGTGAAACATTGATATCAAACGGGTGATAAGATATTATAAGATTAATATATATTATTTAATAAATATTATTATGGTTCTATAATAAGTTATTAATATAACTGAAAAAAATTTACATTATGTGAAATGATGATCTCACTAAATTAAACCCATGATAATAGATTCAGTCTCAACTTGCATTCCATTGAGACTTATTTATAGTGATGAACTAATTCACATTAATATGGTGTACATGCTTCCCATTGATTAGTAATATCATGAAACTACATATCATAGTAGTATTATATGTTTCATTTAATGTCATATATTCATGGGGATTATGAATATAATTTTTCAATGCGGTCTGGTCACATTGGAATGTTTAAAGAATATTTTACTTAAGAATTTTCATAGTGATTATCATTCAAATATCACGTCCGTTTGTGATTGACAACTTTCTCCAAAAAAAGTTTTATTGAAATCAATATTTATTTCAAATTAACCTGAATATCTATATTCTAATACAATTTATAATATTATTTCCACAACCATATAACTTTTTTACATATTGTGTTCACTTTGACAATTATTTGATTAACTCGGGAAATATTGACAAAATTATATTCTTTATTTAATAAAGATATTTTATAATCCATTTCATTTATCTTTTTTATTAAATATGATTAACTCATTTTACAGTAAATGAATCATGGTGCTTGAACATTATATAGAATCTCAATGAATTGATATGTTATCATGAGAAGAATAAGTTGTCCATATTAAACGAGCTTTTAATCCATAGTTTTAAAACAGTCTTGTGAATAGTCCGAATGGTATATGTTTTCATTTCCTCAGACAATAATTCCAACTATTAATCATTTCCATCATTTGTAATCTGTTTTTACCTATTCTTGTGGGTTTGCATCGATATATCTATGGTTTTATTTCATTCTCATTTCCTCAAATAAATGGGTTGTGTTTCAGTTTCTTACCTTTCCATATAGATATTTTCTTATCTAGTTATTTTAATGTCCTTTATTATCATTTAATTACGTTGGAATGTTTATTTATTATCATTTATTAATTATTTATTCTTATTTATATACCCTTACTGATAATTTTCCTTACCCTTATTATATTTTATTTAACAAGTCTATGAAGAATATTCCATTAAATTAGTTTGAAGAATGATAAATATTTCACTTTATAATGTATCATGTTTTTATTTTCATTTAACAATGTAATATGGGTATCATTAATGTAATATGGTTCTCTAAAACTACTAAAAATATTCAGTCTTTTATTTGAAGCTCGAATTTATGTCGATGTAATAAAATAATTCACTAGATATGGGCATCTAGGGTTGTAGAATTAAATTTGGTATCAGAGAAGGATTAGAAGCGACCTAGGAATGTTGATTTAGAAGATATAGATTAGGGGAAAACCCATAAAATATACAATTAGGATATGTATTTAAAAATTTGAATAAATGTTGTAATGGTAGTTATTATTTATTTATTCTTAGAAATAAATAACTATCTAGATACTATATGTAAATGTGGTTCTATCACAAATGAACCTAGGAGTAACAAATTCGAAAATGTGGGTCAAGCCTGACATAGTGCAACCCGGTACATGACAACATGCCATTCTCTTCCCCACATTTACACTCATGGGTGATACTCTCTGTATAATTTTAATTTTATTTAAAACACACTATGAATGGTTTAGAAGTAAATATTTCCTCAATAAAACCAAATTTTATGATTCAACAATTAACGATGTAAAAACTTATGTCATGTGCTTTAACATATTTGGAATTACAAATTTTTATTTAATGAGACAATCTAGAATATTCCATTTTTAAAAAATTCCATCTAGAAGGATGAATATTATCAATACTCATGGAAAATGAAGCAATTTACCAACAAAAGAAATCAATATTGTAGATATTAGAATGGATACAATTTTTGTAATATTGGGGAAATAAAATCATTCTATGAAAAATAGCCTTTCCCAAATGGAGAAAACTATTATATTGAGAAAATATCTTATTCTATATTAATTTATCTTATAGAAGCCTCCATAATTTTGTGGGACCACTAATATAAATGTAGTTGAGAAATGGATTATGTATCTAGAGAATATATTTATTGAATTAGGATGTAATAAAATAGATATGTTTACACATTCACTCTACTGTATCCAAGGTTATGTTGATCAATGTTGGTCCCTGATCTAGAATACTATAGAGGAATAAGTAATAGACCTCATCGAATGGACAACATTTAAGTATAAATTCATCGATAAATACTTCCCTGATGATCAAAAAAATAAATTAATAACATTATTCTTAGATTAATGAAAATGGAATAATATACTGTTACAAATTATAATTTATCCTATACATACACAATATAGAGTGCAAGATTGACCACTTATTTGAAGGTATTTATCCATATATTCGAAGTGAACTAGTTTCTGAAACCTTGTTATCATATGAAAAAATAGTTCTATATTCCTTAAAAATAGAAAAGTAATTTTCTACAGTAAATATCATCAAGGGAAAAATATTGGAAGTTTTAATCTAAGCACCTTGAAAAGGGTAATACATCAAATGTGAATTACATGTTTTAATGATTTCAATCTTATGAAAACTGTGGAATAAAGCTCCTTGGGGAATGTTTGTAGAGACTCAAAGTCTGTTATAAGTGTAGAGATAGGGGTATCTAGGCTCATGAATTAGTAGGAAAGAAATAGACCAATGATTTCTAGTTTTATAATTTTAATATGGTGGGACACTATGAAAATGAATCCACGAATAATCAAGGGAACATACAATAGAAGTGACCAAGGGTTGACGACTAGGATTATGAGATCACAAAAACTAAAATAAAAGTAGCCAATGACATTATGAAAAGTTAATTAATCCTATATGAAATTTTTTCTAATGCATTATTTTATTCTATATTTTCCCACTCAATTTTATCTACCAAATTTTCAATGAAAAATAGAAAATTGCCTTTTTATTTAATAATGGTTTTGAAAGACAAAAAAAACAAAAGGTAAGCATCAATGTGAAAAATATGTGTCAGGTAGTAATGATTATAACACATGAATGTGACTTATGGGATGACATGGATATCATACCAGTGGTTGACTTTTAAATAATCATAAGTATGGTCTGGCTCTAAAAATATGAAGAAAAAAATTATTGGAAGATATTGTAAATTATTATTTGTGACAAAGATGTAGAATCTATCATCTTTATATAAGAATCTCCCTCTCCTACTTATTATCTAGATACACCCTAGTAGCTATTCTAAATGAAATTCTTGGAGAATAAGAGAATACAATACCCAGTGATGAAGGAGGTAATCATTAAATTGTAGAAGTACATTTTGTTCAAGACTAAAATAATGTATATTAAATGGAATTACACGTACATAACCCATTGTGAGAAGTTTAATTTTACATAGATTTAATCCCTAATACATGGTCAACCTCAAAATCTCATTTTAGAATTTACACTAAGGAAGTAGTGGAATTGATGAAACTAATAGAGTATTTATGCCATAATGGATTTATTCTCCCTAATGTTTCACCATGGGGATCCCATGTCATCTTTTTCAAGAAGAAAGATGGATCCATGACATTATGAATTGATTATATGGAAATTATTTATATTACATCAACAAAAATGTTTCCTCAAACTTGAATGGATGACTTTTTTGATCATTTTGACGGATCCCAATATTTTTCAAAGATTAGTCTTTATTCTGGATATCCCAAATTACAATTGAAAAAGAAATAAATTCTGAAAATATCGTTTTGGACACAGTGCAAAAATTATGAGTTTATAGTAATTATATTTTTATGAACTAATGGACCTTCTTTTTTAATAGAAATATTGTACAGAGTACTCATCAAATATCACGATGATTTTATTGTGGAGTTCATTGATCATATTTTGGTTTATATGAAAAGCTATAAGGACAATGATAATCATTTATGGATCATTATTATGTCTCTTTTACCTAAGTAGTTATAAGGGAAATTTAGTATGATCAATTTATATCTCCAAGATGTTTCATTTCCCAGAGATATTATCTCCATGGATGGAATCTCATTTGATGTTGCAAAGAAAAAGGTAGTCATATAATTGGACTACAATAAAAACATAACTATTGTACATAGGTTCTTTGGTTTGTTGAGTTACTATTGATGATTCATTCAGAATTCTTATTGATTGTCTAACCCTACAACAATGATTATATATAAAGGGTTCATGTTTTAATGGAGAATGTAATGCAAGGAATGTTGTGATGACTGAAAGATGATATTGTTCAATTCATCAATTTTGACTCTACCATCTAGAAGTGATTGTTTTTCATATATAGTGATGAATTAAATAAGGGACATGGTTGTTTCATTATGAAAAATGGCCATGTTATTACATATGAATAAATGAAAATGAAGACTCATGAACTGAAATATCCACCCAATGATCTTGAGTTAGATATTGTAATATTCTCTTTAACTATATGGATACATGTTCTCTATGGTAAAAGATATCAGATATACAGGGGTTATAATAGATTGAAATAAATCTTTTAAAGAAAGAAATCATTATGAGACAAATATTATGGCCAGATCTACTTGAGAATTATTATTTCCCAATAGACTACCAACTGGGGAAAGGAAACAAGGTAGAATATGATTTGAATAAAAAATATCATTGATTTATAACCCAAATAAGTATTTTGAATGATTCTATGTTTATTGATCTATAAAATAAAAATATGGTAATTTATAAAGAAAGGGATAAATAAAAAAATTCAAATTATTGTAGAAACATCATTAGTAGAAATGATAATTATTTCTCAATATGATGATGAGAACTTTTTAATGAAAATTAAATGTGTGAGTGAATGAAAAATAATATATTTTGTTTTAGAAAATTTTATTTTAAAATTTGAAAATAGCTTATGTTTTCCATCAATACCTAAGATAAAAAAGTGATTTTTTTACTATAATTATTTCTCATATTTCACTATACACCAAGGGAGGAAAAATATTTATAGATACTAGAAGTGTAACTACCGAAAAAATCATTAATGAAAATTCTTCTTGGTCTATTTAAATGTCTTCTTATTGCAATGAAAATGTATGGACTTATTTGGCTTTATGTTTTTTAAAAAAATACCATTATGAAATGTAAGCATTGAAAATATAACTGTTGAACAGTGATCACATGATTCGTATAAATATAGGTCTTTAACAAATCCAATTTACTCAGACAATGGAAGTGATTTCATCATCCAGTAGTTTTTTTACATACGAATCCCATTTTATGGAGTTTGGAAATGTGGTGGTGTCATTCGGAATTACTCTTGACCAAGCCAAATCAGAGCTTGAATACGTTAAACTCACATGGAACCAAATATGGGAGAAGTGTGTGTTAATAGATATTACCACCCGAGTGATGTCATCTGAGCCACCCCAAGAGTCTATCACCATTGCACACCTTACACTCGAGCGATGTTATCTAAATATAGATTTCTTATTTCAATATACAACTAAGAAATATATTTTGATGAATTAGTATATTTTTGAGTTAAATAATATTTTAATACAATATTATTAATAAATTACTTTTTATTAAATATAAATGATCGTACAGTTTTTTATGAATACAATTGTAATTTTTATTATGGTTTGAATCTTGCTTTTGTCAAAACACCTGAATTTTTTATAAATATCAATTTTTATTCGAAAAGTAAAAAATTAGCATATTTATAAAAATATTTAGATAAAATTTATATTATTTTTGGAATCTCTATGTCAAAATTATCGAATTGATAATTTTTCATAATTTACCGAGACGGTCTAATTTATGGGTAAAAATTAAATATAGTTTGAATGTATTATGTGTTTTATGACATCATAATGACCCAATAGAGACATAATAAAATACTATAAACATTATGGTTGGACAATATATTTTTACCATTAAAATAATGTGGTTTTAAATTTTTTTTGATTTATTTTACAAATCATTAGTGGACCCTCCAAGACTTATAAAACATTTTGACTTTCTTAATTGTTTTCCTTGATTGTGTGACTCACCTCCACATAACCAGCCCTGTTATTTTAAGAATTTCGGCCATTGGCCTCATAAAATATTTATTTCCACTCCCATTTTTCAAAAACTATGGGCAAAAACCATTGAATGGTTTTTGGTTTTGATTAGTTTAATGTGTGGTGTCTCAAACTTTAATAATAAAAATTTCCCTCTCATTTCCTATATATACCCACCCAAGCTCCAAGTTCCTCTTCACTCAAATCTTTTTGAGTCCATCCAAACTCTTCCATCCTCTATCTGAAATCAAACCAAGGTGCCCTAAGATCCCATGAAGAATATCTTCAGCTTCTCTCAAGCCTTTTGATGCACACTTCCATGTAAGGGATTTCTTCTTTTCTCATTTTGTCCAATTTTCTTAAAGTTGGTATTCCCATCAGTTATCAATTACATATGTTGGGTATGAATTCCCACCTCCTCCATACTTCTCAGTTTATGTTTGGATGATTTGATACCCCTTTATATTTCATTAAATTCCTCACATATAAACCTATTACCATGCCCAAATTCTGTAAGGAACTTCTCTCTACTCATTTACATTCAAGTAATTATTTTGTATCATGAATCTAAATTCCATTACCATTGTTGGTACGTGTATCTATATAAAAAAATTAATATCTATTTCATGCCAATATGATGAGACAACCCTTTCTGTTATCAACCATTTTTATGACTTCTTTTGTCATGTTGTTACGCTGCCAAAATTGCACCGTGATTTTCCAAGACAAAGTCATTGTGTATTGAATACCATGCCCATTTCTATATTAAGGGTATGCACTTGTATGAAAAATTACATATTGTTTAAATAGTTTCATGTATGAATTACAAACTCCATTATTGTGTAATAAATGATGGTTTTTAATGAATGCATGTTTTATGATCCATGTGGCACACCTATGCATGAAATTAAATGACTAAGAAGGGTGCACCCTGATAGCGCTCCAATGCATTGGGTAAAGTATAGTATCATGATAATTCATCTAAAATGAGTGTTTACTCATACTAATTCAAGTGAAACAAGGGTTTATTCTTTATTTATGTGCAATGAGGGTTTATTCATGCTCCATGTACAATGAGCCCTTGCTCATGCAAATTCCAAGTTAAATGTTGTTCCCACATTTCAATGTTATGATTATCATGATTTATCATGCCTTTATGTTCATTTTTTCCTTGTTCTCCGCTGATATGCCTATTTCTTAACATGTATTGTAATATTCATTTTATTCCTCTTTTAATCCATTTCTGGTCTTTATAGCTCTCCCTTTTCCTATGCATGTCCTCAGGTTATCCCAGGCAATGCTAAGTATGAGGGAATGTAGTGGTCATGTAAAATAAGTTTTCAATATGATGTTGCATTCTAAGATTTATGTTTTTATAGAATGCTCCTAGTCCCCAAAGACACTATACCTTTTTATCTTCTATTTTGTACCAAGTGAATTTATTATGTAACAAATCATGTTTAAGTACGAAATAAAGAGAAGGGTTGTTATAGTTGGAATCTGAGGATAGGTTTAGTTTTTTTGTGATTTTGATTAGAAAACCCACATGAAATCATTAGAGGTAATACTAATAATAATAAAATCCCTACATATTTGTGAATATTGATCATGTGGGTTATCAAGAAAATACATTCATGTCTAGATACGAACAGATAAAAGAGGATTTGGCACAGATGTACCTAGGGGTGAAAATCCTAATAGGGAGTTTTAGGCTTGACCCAGGATATCCTGGTACATGACAACGAGCCTTGCGGCACTCTAGGTTACAACACTCCTGGGGGATATGCATTGGTAAATTTACAAGATTATTATGAACCATTTCTATGGGAATAAAAAAATTCCCCTAAGAATATATGTTATAAAGTAGATCATGGATAAAATAAATAGAATCCTATACATTCTTATTTAATGGAAATAAAAACTACTTATAAGTCATCTATTTTTGGATTACCCTTTATGTGTTACGCCTAAATAACCATTTATTGTAGCCAATGGACGGTAATAGGAGGACTCAGGCTAACAACCGATGTGAAGACCAATGTGATGAACGTTCTAATGAGATTCCAAATCTGATGGGACCAGGAATCGCAATGATTCTCACAATTCACTTACAGTCAACTCAAGTGTTGAATAGAAACATGGTTCAAGAGGAACGTGCAACCCCCACCCCCAAGAAAGAACACGTCATTATCAAGATCTTTTTGGGACAGAGGCCTCCTACTTTTAATGTATCATATGATCCCTCAATCATCGAAAAATGGACCAACTCCATTTAAATGATCTTCTCCATCCATAAATGTTTCGAACAAGAGAAGGTTATTTTGGTTACATATCATATGGAAGGTGAAGCTGATCAATGGTGTAAATTTATTGAAAATACAAATCCCAGTGATGAGATCAAGGCATTGGAATGATAGGATTTCAATAATATGTTTTTGAAAAATATATCCCGCACACCCTCCATCTTAAAATAGAACGGAAATTTCTTTCCCTCCAGAAAAAGGGTGAAGAATCTATTGGAGAATATGAGTCAAACTTCACAAGTCTTGAAAGATACTCTTCTGGCTTTGCTGTTACCCCTAAATTCATGGTTGACCAGTTCTTTGGTGGGCTATAACCTAGCCTACGGAATGCCCTAGTGATATGGGGCTTCGACAGCTCTGAGGAAACTGTCTGATGTGCTCTTAAGGTTGAAATAGAGATCGGAAAACCTAAGGGGAATCATAGGGAATACAAGTGTAAGGTGTAATTCAGTTTCGGTAGTCTGATGTATAAATCTAATGGTTCTAAGAAAATATATCACCCCACATGACAATGGTGCGGAAAGAAGAACCCCGAAAATTGCAGGAAGGGGACAATGAAATGGTTTAGTTGTGGAAGAGAAGGGCAGAAAGTCAATAACTTCTAACAAGAAAACCCCATACCTATGACAGAGGAGTGGAATGCTCCATTTGACTCTCAATCCATTGTTCATTGCTTCAACTGCAAAGAACCAGGGCACCTTGCAAATCTGTTCCCTAAGGCAACGATTTTCAGAGGAACCCCACAACCTCTAAGGCAGAAAGGGCACGCGTTTTCCATCACTACCACCTATGTGATCTCTGAAAATGAATTGGTTACATGAATTCTATTTATTCATTCAATAATATTGAAAGTGCTTCATTATTCAGGTCATACGCATTCTTTTATATCCTGAATGATTAGTAGAACAATCCCAACACCACCACAAATCATCGTCGTAAAGATGTCGGTGAGTATGAAAAATAGAGAAATAATTTTATCCCATGAATATAACTTCTCCCCTGTCATAATCAGTGGATTAAACTTCCCAAATAACCTCATAATACTCCCTATGGTGTAATTTGATTCAATTCTTGGAATTTATTGGCTTTTCTTATATAGAACCAACATAAATTGTTCTGACAGGGAGATCAATCTCCATGTAGAGAATCCAGCCCTGATTCTGTACAGTTTCAAGGAGGAAGATGAATCTTCTTTAGCTCCATAATCTCAAGTGTGGATATTACTGCCCTATGAGTATCGTATCTATCCAAAATGATTGAGTCTAAAGAGGCAACCATCCTTGAATACATGTCTATTGTGAGGGAATTCGCTGAAGTGTTTCTCGAGAAATTGCTTGGTCTTCCTCCTAGTAGCGATGTTTAATTCTCAATTGATCTTATACTTGGGGAATTTCCAATATCCAATAATCCTTATAGAATGGTTTTTGTGGAGCTTGAGGATATAAAGAAACAACTCTAGGAGAATCAGGTTAAAAGGGTTTATATTCCCAAGTTCTTAACCATGAGGTGAACTAGTCCTCTTTGTTAAGAAGAAGTATTGGTCAATGCACCTTTTCATCGATTCTCATAGGCTTAACAAAATCACGATAAAGATCAAGTATACTCTTCCACTAATTGATTACTTTTTCAATTAGATGCGGGGAGCATAATACTTCTCCAAGGTCGATTTTTGGTCGGTATATTATCTAGTAAGGGTGATGAAGAAAGATACCCCCAAGACTGCTTTTCATACAGGATACGAGCACTATGAATTCAGAGTGATGCCTTTTGGACTCACTAATACTCCAACAATCTACATGGACTTAATGAAAAGAGTATTTAGAGATTACCTCGACAAATTTGTTCTAGTATTTATAGATGATATTCTAATATATTCCAAAACCAATGAGGATCATGAGGAGAATCCAAGAACTATACTAGAGAGCTTGTGAAAGGAGAAGCTCTATGAAAGTATAGAAAATGTGAGTTCTGGTTGAATGCGGTATCATTCTTGGGCCATATCATTACAAGCAATGGGATATCTATTGATCCCTCCAAGACAACTTCAATAGAGGGGTGGATGAGGTCATTATTGGTAACAAATATCCTTAGCTTCTTGGGGATAGTGGATATTATCGATGAGTTGTAAAATATTTCTCATGATTTTCCAACCCTCTTTCCACGATTACTCGGAATGGAATAAGTTTTCTTGGAGCGATGAATGCAAATAATTATTCAAGGAGATGAAAAAGAGGCTTATCACTGCCCTCGTACCCAATTTACCCCCAAGTGGAGGGATTTTTTGTGATATTCAGTGATGCTTCGAAAAGGGATTGGGTTGTGTGTTGATGAAAAATGACAAATTCATTGCCTATACTTCAAGGAAATTGAAATTTCATGTACAGAATTTTCCAAAACATGATCCGGAGTCGGCTGCGGTGATCATAACAATAATTATTTTGCAGAAATATCGCTTTGAGGAGAATTGTGAAATATATATGGACCACAAAATCCACAAGTATATATTCACACAGAAAGAGTTGAACATGCAATAATGAATATGGTAAGAGTTGATCAAAGACTATGACTTCTCCGTCCATTACGACCCTAGGAAGGAGAACAAGGTGTAAGATGCTCTATGTAGAAATGACCTAATGATTCTATCATTGATGAGAATTGAAAAGGATCCAATCTTTTTAGATTTTTTGAAGATGTACATGAGAATCATAAATAATTGAACAACAATAATCCTTTCACAAATAATATCCCATACATCTCTTTTGGAAAGGTTAAAGGATGCTCAAAAGGATGATGTGGGAATTTAGAAGAAAGTGGAAGCTATTTGAAAAGGTAAATCCATGGATTTCAATGTTAATGAAGTAGTAATTGTGAGATTTGGTATAATACTATGTGTTCCATCATGTCTGGAGATGAAGAATGAACTTTTGGTTGATGCACATGGTTTGAATTTCCCTATTCACCCAAGAAACACAAAGATGTATCGAGATATCTGAGAGAATTTTTAGTGGCGTAATATGAAGAAGGATATCGTTGAGTATACATCAAAGTGCCTAGTGTGTCAGCAAGTGAAGGCAGAGAGGATAAATTTTAAGGGGATGATGCAACCATTGCCCGTACCAACATGTAAATGGGCTAACATCACCCAGGAATTTTTCACTGGTCTTATGAAAACATCAAAGGGAAATAATGAAATTTGGGTTATTGTGGATCATCTTACAATGTCTACACACTTCATTTAAATTCGGTATGACTTTTCATTGGATCAACTGGCACAGAAATATATCAGGGATGTGGTAAGGTTGCATGGAGTACCACTATCTATTATATCTGATTGAGATCCAAGATTAACTTCTATGTTTTTGAAGAGTGTTCAACATGTTTTGGATACTTAACTGAACTTCCGTATGACCTATCATCCTCAAACGGATGTCCAATCTTAGTGAAATATTCCGACACTAGAGGATATGTTAATATAATGTTCTATGGACTTCAAAGGAGGGTGGGACCAACATCTTCCACTAGTTTAATTTTTTTACAATAATAGTTTCCACTCGATCTTCCGAATGGCACAATATGAAGCCCTGTATGGGAAGAGGTTAAGAATACCTCCATTATGGGATAATGTCAATCAGCATAAGCTGCTTGGACCATAAATGGTCGAAGAAATGGTGGAGAAGGATAAAACCATTCAGCAGCATAACAAGGCATCCCAGAGTCTATAGAAGAGTTATGTAGATAACTGTCGACGTGGCCGTGAGTTTAAAATTGGAGACATTGTATTTCTATGCATATCTCTATGGAAGATGGTCTTGAGGTTTAGAAAGAAGGGGAAGTTAAGTCTTAGGTACAAATGCCCCTTCGAGATTCTAGATACTATTGGGGTTGTGGCCTATCGACTAGCACTTGCACCTACCATGGAAAATGTACATGATGTCTTTCATGTATCCCTATTATGGAAATTTATACTAGAGCCTTAACATGGACTCTATTCAGATGTAGTAGAGTTAGAGGATGATCATTCATATGAGGAGGAACCAATGAATATATTAGATCATATAGAAAAAGTTTGATGAAAAAATACGATGCCCCTTGTGATAGTGTTGTAGAGAATCCAAAAGATTGAAGAAGCGACATGGGAATCAGAGGAAGTGATAAAGAGAAGATACCCACAACTATTTTAGTATGGGAAATGTAAATTTCAAGGGTGAAATTTATTAAGGGAGGAAAATTTTAATGACCCAAAAATCATTAATAAAAATTCATCTTGGTCTATTTAAATGTCTTATTATGGTTATGTAAAATGTACGTACTTTTTTGGTTTTTGGTTTTTGGATTTTAAAATACCATTAAGAATTTTGGCCGTTGCTAATATAGCTGTTGAACAATAATCATAGTGATTTGTATAAATATAGGTCTTTAGAAAATCCAATTTACTCAGACAAAGGAAGAAATGACCTCATCCAGTAGACTTGCCACATACAAATCCCATTTTTCGGGTCTTAGAAAGGTGGTAACATCATTGGGATTTACCCATGACCTAGCCCAAGCCGAGATTGAAAATGTTTTGATTGAGTGGAACCAACTACTGGAGAAGTGGAAGTTAATAGAGATTACCACCCGAGCAATGTTATTCGAGCCACCACAAGAGTATATCGCCATCACACACCTTACCCATTGGACGTATGCGGGTGTAATAAGGGTTTATATAAAAATACAATAGCACTATGACAATGTACATTAATTTTTTATTAATAATGTGCATTCATTTTATTATTGTTACTTTGTAAATAGTTTTTTAAAAAACAAACAATATTTTTGTAGTTAATATTCAACTAAGAAATCTATTTTCCTAAATTAATGGATTTTTTAATAAAATATTATTTTAATAAAATATTATTAATAAATTTAAGTTTATTAAATATAAATGACCTTAAATTTTTTTATGAATACAATTGTAATTTTTATTAAGGTTTGAAAGCTGTTTTTGTCAAAACCCATGAATTTTCAATAAATGTTGATTTTTATTTTAAAATAAAAAATTCACTTATTTAGAAAAGTATTTGCATAAAATGAATATTATTTTTCGAATCAGGACATCTAAATTATTCAATGGATAATTTTTCATAATTTTCTGAGATTTTTGAATGTTTGGGTAAAAATTAAATACCATATAAATATATAATGTGTTTTATTACAACATAATGACCCAATAGTGATGTAATAAAATACTCTAAGCATTATGTTTGGACAATATATGTTTTACCATTAAAATAATGTGATTTTATATTTGATAGATTTATTTTACAAAGCTTTAGTGGACCATCCAAGACTTATAAAACATTTTGTCTTTTTAAATTGTTTTCCTTCAGAGTGTGAGTCACCCCCACATAAGCAACCCGATTATTTTAAAAATTTCGGCCATTGGTCTCATAAAATATTTTTTTCCACTCTACTTTGGAAAAAACCACGGGCTAAGACCATTATCTGGTTTGTGGTATTTATTATTTTAATGTGTGGTGTCACAAACCTAAATAAAAAAGAATTCCCACGTCATTCAATATAAACCATCCCAAGCTCTCACTTCCTCTTCACTCAAATCCTTTGGAGTTCATCCAACACCTACTCTCATCACTCTAAAATCATACCAAGGTTCCCCAAGCCCCCATTAAGCCTCTCTCAATCCTCTCCCAAGACATTGGAATCACACATCAAAGTAAGGTATTTCTCCCTTTCTCATTGTTGTCCAATTTTCTTTAAGTTATTATGCCCTTTTTTCAATAAAAAATTTTGTGGTATGATTTTTCACCTCCCCTATACTTACATATTTATGTTTGGATGATTGGAGACCCCTTTCTCTCTCATTAAATGGATCTCATGTACACCCGTTACCATGCTGAAATTCAGTAAGGAATTTATCTCTCCTCATTTACATTCGAGTAATTCTATTGAATCATGAATCTAAATTCCATTAAAATTGTTGGGAAATGTATATATATAACCCCATAACTATCTATTTCATTTTAATATTATGAGACACCCCTTTCTCTCTCATCAACCATTTTTATGAGTTCTTATGTCACGCCGTTATGCTGCCAAAATTGCACCGTTATTTTCCAAGCCAAAGTCACTGTGTAGTGAATACCATGCCCATTTCTCTGTTGATGATATTCACCTTTATGTACATTTAAATATTGTTTAAATAGTTTCATGTATGAATTTAATACTCCTTTATCATAGAATAAATGATGATTTTTAATGAATCCATGTTTTATGATCCATGTGGAACACTTATGCATGAAATGAAATGATTAAGAATGGTGCGCCCAGATAGCACTCCAATGCATTGGGAAATGTATAGTATCATGATACATCATATGAAATGAGTGTTGACTCATGATAATTAATGTGAAATTAGGATTTACTCCTGATTCATGTGAAATGTGGGTTTACTCATGTTCCATGTGCAATGATCCATGGCTCATGCTGATTTCATGATATGATTATCATGCTTTATCATGCCTTTTTGTTAATGTTTATCTTGTGCTCCATTGATATGCTTATTTCATAACATGTATTGTAATATTCGTGTTATTCCATGACTATTCCCTTAGTGGGATTTATATCTCACCTTTTTCTTATGCATGTCTTTAGGTTATCCCATGTTATGCTAACTACAAGGCAATGTAGTGGTCATGTAAAGGAATTTTTCAATAAGATGTTGTGTTATAGGTTTTAAGTTGTGATGTAATGTTCCTAATCGCAAAAGACACTAGACCTCTCAATCTTCTATTTTGTATCTGGTAAAGTTTTTATGTAATAATGCATGTTTCTGTATGAAATAAAGTGCAGGGATGTTATAAGAAGGGTCCAATTTTTTCAGATAAAATGATGTGGAAAATGTTTATTACGGTGTCTAGATGATTAGTTTTTCAACATGTAATAGCCCTGATGAAGCACAATAAATGCTCTCTATAATGTCTTTATATTTGTGTATTAAAAAGGATTGACTTTACTATGGACTTTTTCATGGGACAACCAAAGACTACAAGTAGAAATGATGAAATATGTGTTATAGTTGATCACATGACCAAATAATCACATTTCCTTCCCATAAGAGAATACCTTCCTCTTATATGACTTGTAATTCAATATATCTATTAATCTATAATACTTCACAGAACACCTATATCAATTTATTCTAACCTAGGTCTCCACTTTAAATATAAATAACGAAAAAATCATCATAAGCCTCTTGACACTGAACTTCTTTTAAGCACTTCCTACCATCATCAAAATGATGGATAGTCAGAAAGGACAATGTAAATATTGGAATATATGTTGATTTCATGGTAACTCAACACTCAGGGTATGTGGGACCAATAATTTCCATTCATAGAGTTTAATTAGGATAATATTTTCTATTAAAGTATAAAATGGATGCAAATGAAGCATTATTTGGAAAGAGATGTCGTACTCCAACTTTTGAGATCAATTTCATGAAAGGAAACTGATACACCTAGAACATAATGAAGATACTTTTAAAAAGGTAAATGGTATTTAGGATCATATTAAACCAACTAAATGCTGGAAAAACATTTATACTAATAATCATAGGATATCTTTATTGTTCCCAGTGAAAGATCATGTTTTTTGGAATGTATCACCAAGGATGGGTGTTATCAGGTTGATTATAAATTGAAACTAATTCCCCGGTACATCAGAACCTTTTAAATTATTCAATGGTTTGGTGATATTTATTCTCATTCATAAATTCCCCCAAATCACTCGAAGGTACACAATTTGTTCCGTATTTCTATGCTAATGATGTACATGCAAGACCCAACGCACGTGCTCGAATGTGATGAGATAGAGTTTGAACATGTAATTTCATATTTTGAAAAACCAATACATATTCATTATACCAAAGAGAAACTATTGAGTAATTTGGTGATTCACCTGTTAAAGGATCTCAAGAAATATCATAAAATGGATGAACCAACATTGGACGTAGAATATTCTATGAAGGAAAACTACCCATATATTCTTTTAAGGTAATTCACCTAAAATTTATAGGATGAATTTATTATAGGATAGAATATTGTATAATCCCAAATAATTTACAATATTTTCCATTTAAAATAAATTTAACATTGTAGATATCCTTTTGAAACACACACCAACCAATTTATACAAAACACTATTCAGTCACATTTTTCACAATCGATTAAATTTTAACACTTTTTTAGATTTTATATAGTAAAATTATATATTATACATCCAGTAATATTTTTAAAATTCATTATTTATTTTTAATAGGAAAAAAACAAAAAAAAATTATTTTATGCATAAAATACTATATATTAATAAAGGGAGCTTTTCCACCATTTAATGAAACAAATATTTCAATTGAAATTTGTGTTACCTTTACTCATTTTATATGTACAAAATTTAACTTAATATTTTGAAGTGTAATATAAAATTATCTTATTGAAATTTTTTGGTATTTTTTTCAGATGTTTTATATTTAGATGATTAGTGAAAATTCTGAATTTAATTCAAAACATTTTTTTAATCAAATTAATCCTTAAGAATAATTTATTTTTAAATTGGTTTTGAGGTAGATAATATAAAATATATATATCAATTAACATAATTTTGATCATCATAATTAATTGAACTTTGAAATATTATATAAAAAAATTAAAATTATTGAACCTTCTTACTCTAAAAACCCAAATTATCATCCCATCTATGAGAATAGATTTACATTAATTTCAATAATTATACAATAATAATTTTTAAAAATGAATTATATATTTGGAATAATAATAATTTATAATTTCAAATTAATTCATTTTTTTGGCCAAAAATATTAGTGAATGTGATTAAAAATAATCACATACATTCAGGAAAAAATTTGTTCAACAAAGGACTAAACCCAAAACTTAATGGACATAATGACCTATAAACTAGTCCAGAATCCATTAGAAGTCTATATTTAGACCCTATCCTCCAATGGATTGACTTCTGTCCATTATTTGAGCCACTTTAAATGGGAAAAACGTTGGTGGAATTCCCTGTCAAAAAATTTACAAAAGTTCCTCTCCTCCTCTACTATAAAAAGGTCTCCTCTCCTACCATGTCATCACACCCCTAATTTTACTTTGTCTCAAAAATAATCATACCAAGTAGATCATCCAAATCAGTACCCTTATACTATATTCCTCCCCTTGGGAATAAATCCATCCCTGGAAGACCCTTGATGCAAACCAAACAGAGTTATCCAAAGAAGAGCTAACAACTTTCCTCATGATCTTTAGTTTTAATTTCATTATTCGGCCATAAAATTTTCTTTTTACATGATTGCATAAAAATATTAGAATTTTAAATATATTATGATTTTTTAATGATACGTTTTAGACCTCTACTTACACACTCTTCAATGTAATTGGTAATAGACATACTATTCATGTACTGTGAACTACGACCTCATGAAATGATCCTTTTCCATTTTCACATTACTAAATTTAATGGTTGGGAATTTGGATTGAAACACTATTTTTATATTATATATATATTAAATATTTTATATTTATTATTATATAATTATTTTATAACAAATGACTTTATACATTCTATTTTTTAAATACAATAACATCATCTGTGGATGCCCGTACTACCGTGTCCCCAAAGCTATGTGATTCCTTCATGTTATAAATAGAACATATTAAGGATGATATTAATACTGATATGTGAAATATAGTATGTTAATATTATACTAGAGTTATAATATACATATTTATCATTTAATTATCACTCTTTTAACATGAAGAATAAATGAATGTATTGTTCATTCGTATGTGTGCCCAACCATCTCCATAAATGGTGCATTTTATTTATTACATCTTTATATTATGGATTATTATAAATACATATGTACATAATATATTTTAAAATTAAATCATGTTTTATATTATTTATAATATGAAATCATTGTCTATTTAATTTTACCAACAAATAAAAATTAATAAATTAATTGATAGACAAGGTAATTAAAACCCGAAATAGTGAAATAATGAATAAACATTAAAAAATGAGTAATATGGTATTATAAGATGATTATATATGATATAATAAATATTAATATGGTTAAATAGTTAATGTTAACACTCTTAAAACCATTATACAGGATGTTAGTGGATGATCACTGAAAAGGAAAGGCAATGTAAGGGATTTCATCTCAATTTACATTACATTGGAAATTATTTGTTGTTACGCTCCAATTCAAATTTATATGGTGAATATAATGATATATTACGGGTAATATCATTTATATTCTTAATCTTGTGATATTATATGTTTCGTTTAATTTCATACCAAATGGGTATTATTATTTTCATGTTTCAACATCATATGGGACAAGTTGGATTGTTTAAAAATATCTTCAACAAGAGTGTTCTAAATGATTATCTCATCAATATCATTTCTTTAAGTAATTGGTAACTTTATCTTGAAACCATAATTATATATTGTAATTTTTTAAAAAAATTCTTGTATATCCACATTCTCATAAAATAGATATTATTATTGAAATAATTGTTTATCATTTTTGCATATAGTGTTCATTTTGACAGTTATTAGATTAACAAGGGAAATATAGATAAAATCATATTCTTTATTCAATATTGATATTTGATAAAACTTATAACATATTTTAATTATTTTAAATGAGTAATTATTTTTAATTAAAATGATGGATGAGTCCCATTTATTATTTATCCCCACAATGCATCGATAGGTTCTCATGATATGAATAAAGTTCCAAAATTTAATGGGAGTATACCCATAGTTTTAAACCATCATGTGATAAAATATTGATGGTATCAGTGTTCAAGTGCCCTAGAAATGATGTCGAATAATTAATAATTTAATTCATTTTTAGTTAGTTATTACTTATCCATGATATTTTTTGACATATCTATGGATGTATTTCATTCTCAGTTCATTGATTAAATTTCATGTGTGAAAGCTTCTTACATTGCCATATTTAATGTTCCTTATCTATTTCTATTAATTGAAAGTGTTATCAATTACTTACCATTCCATATTTATTTATTCTCATTGATTCATTATTGATTCATCTATACTTAACCTTAAATATTATTTGAGGTCTCCCATGCTATTTTTCTTTTCCCCATGTTCTAATGAAAATTTCCTAGAATGAGTTTGAAGGATCCTGTTTATTTCAGATTATTATGTATCATGTCTTTATTTTATTTTTCAAATGTATTATGGGTAATATATATGTATCATAGTTTTCCAATACTATTAAACTATTTGATCCCTTTGGATTTGAAGATTTTATCTACTCTAATTGAATAATATAATGCACCATCTATTGTATTATAGGGTTGGGGTGTTACAATTGTATATTTATTCATCATCAATCCAAAATTTATTATTAACAGATAGTGATGGTATCGTATAATTTAATGTTTAAATGTAGTTTAAAGGGTCATAAATGTGATAAATAGTTATAAATGATGATATTTATTCATTGAATAATAATAATACATTGATGTTGATACTTTTTCCATAATGAGATTTAGTGGTGAGTGGAAAATGGGTATTTTGGTTCAAGTATGAAAATGAGTGTATGAGATGATACAAGGTAATGTGGGTGGTGAATGGTTTTCAATATATGGAAGATGCAGATTTTTCTAAATGTTTATCATATATAGTGAAGCTTACCACTATCTTTTTGGTTCATACTATTATTGAATAAGAGACTTTATATCATTAGAAAATTTATAATATGACTTCATTAATTCATTGATATATCACTGATGAAATTTATAGAGCACATAGTGTAATTTATTTTTTTATGAATTAATGACTCGATGTGAAAAGTACATGAGATTTTATATACGTTAAATCATGAACCCAGGTAGTGAAATAAGAAAAATGTTAAATTAATGGGTCAAAAATCAAAAAATATGTTTGCATTCAAAAATGATATTATTTCATGTTTTTTAATGACACATTATATTTTATTAATATGTGGATGAAATTCTCATTGTTGTATATTTTAAAAATTGGATTAATGAGATTAAAGGTCATTTGGATGAGGGGATTGAGATAAAATATATTGGTGAAGAAAAAACATTATATGTGATGATTATAAATAGTTTTTTACACTAAAACATGAATTTATCACAATATAACCCCATTAGAATGGATTTCAGATGATTTAGTAAATAGATGAAAATAATTTTTTTAATCCATTAGTTTTTGGAAGCATGATTAATTCTATGGTTTACATTAGACCTCATATTACTCGTGCAATGAGATTTGTGAGCTGGTACATGGCTATCTCTGGAATGAAATATTGTGAGGTTGTGATGTTGATATTGAGGTATCACATTGGTGATAAAAAAATTACATTTGGGATTTTGGAATCCATAGTCATTGCATAGGTATGTGGCTTCTAACCATGGAGTTAGTATTAATATTAGGAGAAGTAATAAGGGGAACATGTTTATTTCTATAAGAACTGAAGAGATATTGATATATAATGACCAGAATTTTGAAGAAGGTATAAATTGTTTATATTCATTTCAATTATTATTTTTATTCTACTAAGTGTTACCAATGGGCTATTAAATGTCTCAAGAGAGTCTAAATACGTTTTTTAGCTCGGTGCTCTAAAAATTGTAGAATCTGATTGGGTTGCAATGGTAGAGAATGGTTAGTGTCGACCATCTGAATTAACCATATGGGTAACCGAGTCCATATAAGGAGACCACATGGGTTTCCCTAACCATGTGATTCATGCAACATGGATGTTCAAGTGTTTTATACAATTTAGTAGTCTCCTTTCTAATCGCTTCCTCGGGTTTAGTCAAATCACATGAATATTATGTAAGAGGGGTGTCCCTAGAATGTGTCTAGAGAATGGATGGTGAATGATATTTCTAAAAATGTAACCAAAAGTACGACTCCTTAAAATAAGGATAAATTATTGATTTGACCTCAAAATGCTTTTAACAATTATTTCATCATCCAACTATATTATACTTTACATGGAATCCTCTTAATTTCCCAAGGAACTCTCCCAATCCTAATATATTCATTTCGATGAAATATCAATCAGATATCCATTCTCATTTTCTTCGGGTGAATTGGATCCATAATAGTATGCTCTCTAATCAATTAACTTAGTTTCATTATATATCCTTTTATATATTTCACTATATCAGTGTGATCTCATTTACCCTATATTTAGTTCAGAGGTCTCTTCATCAGTTTTATTGCTTTTTTTATAAAAACAAAGACTATTATTAGATATTTGGTAATCCACTGACAGAAGGTTCGTGGTATAGAAATTTTAGCTACACTTTTTGGTCTTTTATTGAGTTCTTCAGTTGTTCCACACACTGTAGATTTTTTTCCTTAAATTTTTTTTACTTTTTTAACTAATTGAACCATATTAAATTACTCCCCATAAGACCTCATAGAAAATTATAATATGTAACCTCATTTTTTTCCACCCCAATGGGTGTATTAAATTAAATACCCTCTTAAATGAAAATTCAAATACGAACAATCACCTCTTAATTTTTTTAAATTTATCTAAATTTGATTATCAATGAATTATATTTAAATTTATTAATTTAAATGAAATACATTTTTGCGTCAAATCCATGCATTCAGTTTCATAGTTACAAATATGAATTATATAAATTATAAAACAGTACTCATAGTTGGACTCATTGCTTATTAATTCTTGAGAGGTTATGAAGAATGAATATTATTTTTGGGACATGAATATTGGTCAGTGAACTATGGTTATGTAATTTATTGTGCATGGATATTCAATATTACTCACATTTAGTATTGGGAATGGTGTCTCGCACAATATAATCTTTTTTTGGTGGTGGGAAAGAAATTTCATTTCCCCCTGCATCAGTTGATAGTAATGGAAACTCGCCCCACTATCCTAAATTTAATGAATGAAATCTCAAATTCCGAATAGATTCCGATATTATACCATTACTAGGTATTTTAGAAAATTTAATAGGACATTGATGCTTGAGTTATGTCATGGGTCTAGATATTCATGTTCATTCCTATATATTTCTTCACATATCTAGAGTATATAAAGGTATTTATATTATATATGATTACCTATATGTTGATACACCCAGTACCCCATGATCAAACTAACTTTATCCCATGTCAAAGTAGGTATCGACAGAAAGTCATTTAATATGAACTTGAGACAAATAGTATTTTGTCTATCACTATTAGTTATTCATTATAGCTATGCACTACTATGATCTACACACTAAATGTATTATCCTAGGAACAATTCATGGTGTGAAACTGAGTTAAACTCACAATTAACCTAGAATGCCTTTGGTGCTCGGGAAGACTTCATGAATCGATGTGTGGATAAGGGAAACTACCCTACCACAAATTCTTGATCAATTTTTTTATATCATGGATAATTGGAGTAGTGGAATGAGTGTTTTCTATGTATTATAATAGAGATATATTATGGATTTTTTTTATTTTTGTATAAATCATTGAATATTATTGTACTTTGTATCCCATGTATTTCAATTTATTTATATCACCATGCAATTGAATCATTTTTTATATGAATCAACCATTCGATTCAAGATTTTATTGTTTTCTATTGGATGTTTATCATAGGCAGTTGATTATTGATCTTCATTTTGTCCTACTATTATTGATATTCTATGCTTCCTCTATTTATCATCTCTTTTCATATCTGATGTTCCCGACTTATATAAGGGTATAGTCTCCCCGCCATACCAAATTAGACCCTCACTAGAAGTCTACATCCCTTGGTATATGAGGATGTGCACTTGAGGACCTGTGACCCACCGACTTGGGGCCAAATTTTAGTGTCTCTTTGTTTGAGTTGTTACCATGTTTTATCATATAATTCGTTTCCATTTCTCATATAATTGATGTATTATAGAGGAGATAATGAATGTGTCAAAACATGGAAATGATCCTTTTATGGGGAGTATCTGACCCATGTATAGGAAAAACCAAATTACCTAGGATTTTTTTTGATGTTATTGGATTAAACATGTTAAAATTGAACTGATTTCATAGTTTGGTGGAACACATGTGTTTTGACATATATATTAATAAATTTAGTTTTCTTTGAAAAAAATCCATTGGCCTAGTATAGAAAGAAGGTATCATCTCATGCATCATTAGAGGTACATTGGGACTTATATTACATTCATTTTTTCATGTCACTTTTTCTTTCTATGCATATTTCCTACTACATAAGTCAGTTGTAAAATTATTATATTCAATAATGTTCTAGAATATCATATATGGATAAAAATATCTAAATGGAATATTTCTGTATCGATAGATGATGAAATATTAACTATCTTAGATATTCCGCATTTTAGCCTTAG
Source organism: Viscum album (assembly GCA_963277665.1). NCBI lineage: Eukaryota > Viridiplantae > Streptophyta > Magnoliopsida > Santalales > Viscaceae > Viscum > Viscum album. The sequence goes on along the minus strand of OY728132.1, from coordinate 559,787,887 downwards.
ACCATCTATATTATGGGCTAAAATAATTTAGGATGGATTTCATGAATGCTGATTACAATTTATGAATCATGTCCTTCTACAAAATGGTAATGGTAAATTCTTATAATATAACAATATAGTCATGGCATGTTTCATCTTGACACCAGATGTAGAGGTCATTTCATTATTATAGTATGTTCCAATTGCAATTTATAAGAGCATTCCATTTATAAATTTGGAATGTTGACACATTTAAGAAGACCTTAATATATATAAATATAAATTTTAAGAACATAAATGGTGTTAAAACATTGAAATGAAAATGGATAAATCTAAATGAGATTAAAATTGAAATGTAAATAGTGTTTTCCTCTATACACTACAATTGAAACATCATGTATAAGAACCTTATATGTGTGATTCATGACCTAGAACCAATCCCACGCATAGTAGTGGGATGTTGGGGGTGTCTCTAATGACTCGTAAGGACTTTCATGATTTTCATTTATCACATAGAAATGGATTTGTAGAAGGAATAGTAGAGTGGCCAATTCAATATGAAGTTATGTACCTATCCTATTGTATATATGTGATCCATTAAATTGTTGAATTCTCTTCTCATTCATGCATTTGTAACTATAGAATCCAGGCACCATGAAGGCATAAAGTCATACACCATAAAGATGGTGAGACACATGATCTACAGGTGGGGGCCCTAAGCCTCCAATATTTACTCTTGGAGTTCCATCTACGACCCAACCAACTTTTATTAACATGTGAAATAAAAATAAGCTTCATTAGGTTTTTATTTTTATGATTTAGTATATGTAAGGAGTATATTTTTATTCCTTCACTATGGAATAGTTTACTAGAGAATTTTAAAAGAAACATACACCCATATTTTCGAGGGATAGAAGAACTCAAGAAACGTAATCATGGTCGCAGTCAATGTTATCGATATTTGAGAATATAGAGATTATTACATATCATAGAATCAAGGTTGTAACTTATATTATATGTTTTTATACAAAGATATGGTGTGATGTCCTTTCCCAGGTAGAACAACATCATGAAATGGTATGGAGAGTCGTCTAGACGGTCCTCTATTATTAATTCATTACATATAAATTGATTACTAACCAATATAAGAGTTCATGAACATGACCCATGGAAATATGTTTGTAATGGAATATTCATTCCATCTTACTCATCTATAGTGATTCACCACAACTATTGCACATGAGAAGCTTTTTACCCTAAGGCGATTTCATGAATGGATGGTATATGACATCCAATCACAGGTTACTAGTTTTGATTCATGACTATTTATGAAAAAGTAAACCGTGATCTTATTAGTAAAAGGAATTTGAGGGAATTTGTTTCTATGATCCAAGCCAATTTACAACCCAGACCTTGTAATTGTTCTTATAGTGGACATAAGTTTCTCTTATAGGATCCCCATGGGTCAGAGTAGTAGTCAAAAAACATGTACGAAAAGTTTAATTATTTTTCATCAATATGGGATTCTTAAAGACACAATCCCCCATTTCATTTGGTACAATGTAGAATTTAGTGTATGTTAGAGGATGGGACATATTCTTCATTTCGACAAGAATTTTCCCCCACTTCCTACTGATAAGGGATCTACACTGGCTCCACTATCTTGATTAGGGCTAGTATCACCTCTCCATAGAGGTACATCAAATACCACCAATTACATATTCCATGGTGGTGGTGATGTAGAGGGAACCATACCCATAATTCAAAAAACCATTATACCAAGACTTCTTAGGGAAGTCAGGTTACAACATAACATAATGGTATTGGATAGAAATAAGAACTAAAACCTATGTGGAAGGAGAAGAAGATGGGGTTATCTAATGTATGAGGTAATGTCCTTATATCCTATACCTTTGTTTCTACTCTATTTGATATAGATAAATCACAATATTTTATATCTATTTCTATTTTAGAGAATCTGCACCTCAAGGTATAGTATTTTTGTGGCATGATGACACTTGATACCCAGGTGGGTATTCGATCAGATAGTGTTCTTTAATGTATGGTTTTTTCCACTGATATAAGATCATATTTATTCATCTTAAATCTATTTTAACTCTACATGTCTTGGTGTTGAATAATTCTAGAGATGGATTGGATAGTTAGTTATTAAGAAAAAACCAATTTTTTCACCATAGGTTCAGGTTTGCCTCACTATAGGGATGAATAAATGTTCACAATTGATATTGGGATGTCCATGAATCTTGAGTTGGACATGAGAATAAGGTTCTTTGTAGAGTAATAGCCCGGGTCGCTAGTCTCTATTTGGATGATAAGGGAATACAACCTACAAATTTCCCTCCAATGGTGGAACCTTTTAGATACATCTTCCATAAAAATCATTAAAGCATACCAGCAATGATAGAGGTAGAATTCACCTTTGAGGTAGTTCGAAGAGTGGAACTAGGGTCCACTCCCCCTTACATGAGGACATCTATGGAGCATCAAAATATCACGATGTGGTTGCAAGACCTAAAATATAATTGTATCTTCATAACTAGTGTCCCATGAAGGGGTTTATAGGTCCATTTTTCATTGAAGTAGCATTATACCCTTAGGTTTTTCATGGATTATTGATGGCTAAACCAACTCACAGTATAGAATCGGTATCTACTTAATTGAATAGGAAACTCCTTTTCTAGATATAAAGGGTGTGTTTAAAAATGATTGATTTTAGGTAAGGATACCATTATGATACTCTCACGTATTTCATACATATATTATACAATATTCCAAAGTACGTAAGTTATTTGTGATTATCTTTAAATTTCCTTCAGTATCATGAACACACCTACTATTATTATTTCTATTATGAATTATTAGTTCTACCCATGTACATATTTTTTTCATTGTTGTACATATAGAAGAAATATTTGTGTATTATCTCACTCAACAAGATCTTTTGAAACATCATGATATCATGATAAATGCACTATGATAATACCAAATTTAAACAATTCTCACTAAATAAAACTTTTTCATAAACAAATTTTACTTCCTCAATCATGTCTTCTCAGAGATAAGAGTATCAGAAGACATACAGAATGTTATATAAATAGTTTCGTGGGATAAATATATAATGAAATATGATATACATAGTTTCTATGGGAATTATAGATATTGAAACCATTTTACCTAAGATTTATCACACCCAGAATCACCTCTTGTCTGTTGGGCTAGGAAGGGTGTGAAATTTATATAGTAAAAATCATGTAAAATAACCTTTTAATAATTAAAAGGATAGTTTACATTACTACTAATCATGATTATTATAGATCTAGGATAGTGTTATTCGTTTTTCAAGGAAGCATAGGTTATCAGGATGGGAGTAGTGTTGATGTATGATGTGTGATTCATATGATATAGATCATATCAGTTGAGGCCTAATGGGAAAAATTACCCAAAACAATATCATAATCAATCAATTGTTGTTTATTATTCATGTTATTGTCTTATTTTTTACATGAGTATAATGTTGGTTATTTAATGATAATAAAAGCCTTAGAATATCTTAATGCAGTGTGATCTGAATCTTAGGGAGTGTAGATGAGTATTTATGTAGTATTTTGGTTTTGAGCCAAACTATATTCAGTTAAAAAGAAATGTAGTAGCTAATGGTAATATCCAAATTACTCAAATAAGATTTTTTATGGGGCTTTTGGTGAGTGGTAACTTCTGAACTTTTTTCAGACATGCATGTGGTGGTTTAGAAGCATCGTGGTCATATATTCCTTATAGAATTAATAGTGACCTCTAATCTTCACAAATTGGAAAAATGAGGATACCTACTAATCATGTGGAATTAGTGTTGTGGGAGAGTATCTCTAATAAGGATACATCACCAGGGTGGTTGTGGATAAGGATGATGAGATCTTATGCATTCATTGGAATATATAGGTCATAGATGAAATCTGGGATGAATTGTTGTGGGAATCTCATTCCTCACCATGAGTAGTACATCTCGGGGTCCCCATGAAATATCAACACATATTTTAATATTGTAGGTAGGAAAATGTGAAATGAGAGACTTAAATTATTATTACTTTGTTCCCCAACTCTCAGCGAGTGAACGTGGGACACTAGTGATAGGAAGGTCATTTACTTCCATTGTCCACTCTCAAGTGGAAATGGGAAGATTTACCCATGGACATCATGAATGTTTTTCTTATATTACATCAAGGAATTGGTTTATTATGGGTAGTAATTAACTTGTTTATTATTTAATCCCATTTTATATATTTTAGAGAGATCATACCTATATAAAATATAGATAGGATATACTTTAGGGGGTTCACACACCTTTGCTGATAACTACAATATATCACTTATGATGGGGACATTCATTTCATGTCGTAGTACTATAAGGTCTTTTACATGGACTTTTCTATACAGGTTCTTCTGAGCATTTCCTATCACCATAAGACCACATAGAGACATGGCGCGAGATTTAGGTGTTGGAGTACATTCTCTATTGAAAAATCATAGAAATTAGGGGTTCTTTGGACAAACAAATACCATTATTTGAGTTAAATTATGAAAAGAATATTTATACTACAATATATATGGATCCAGTTGAGGAAATATATTTTAGTTCATTGTGATCTACTATATTCAAATTTGAGGTAGTTGTGGTAGATAAATTTTTACCACTTATCATTCAAGAGACATTTGAGAAGGTCCATCTAGTCATAATTCACTTGTTGACTTCATTGTTGTGGAAATAGACTTATGCCAAAAGCTATTGATGACCCATTTATTTTGAACTCAGATATTTTTTTTCTTGTGACATTTTTTCTAGGATGGGGCATCGATATATTCGTAGATAGGATAATCTTTGTCCATGATTTTTTATAACCTTTTATGTTTTGGAGATAACTGCACCGGTAGCTTACTAGATTACACTTCCTTAGAGATTTAAGTCTATACATGTCATTTTTCATGTGTCTCAGCTACAATAGTGTTATCTATAATCATCGCCTATTAAATATCCCATAGAGGTTGAGTAGGATCCAGATGATTCATTTGAGGAGTACCTAGTGGGAATCCTTTGTATGAATTTGAAGAGTCTCGATGGAAGTTCATTTCCATTAGAATGGGTGCTATGGATGAAGGGTCGTGTACAAGATGATACCTTGCAATATTATGTTAATTAAAATTCTCAATGGATGTAGATTATCTCAGATGATCCCTTACAACCCATAGAAGGCCAACTTAGGGATGAGTTACTCTATATTGGGGAGGTTGTAATAACCAATTATTTTATAATTTTATGAATCGTTTATTTGGTTCAAAGTGTTAATTTTATTCTAGTGACGGTTCCCAATGACCTAAGGATGGTCTACAGAGTGATTAGTTCTTAATAGGAACCTAAAAATCTATATATCGGATAAATATTTAGGGATTCACTGTTAGTTCTCGGTTATTACTAATTTTGTGACTCAACCATTCTGAATCTCAATGAAAAGAAATATCATTCATCGATATACCATATCATGTATTCTAAGATACATGATTCTGTGGATGTCTTAGATGTTTTAACAAAGGATTTTGGGACATATTGTGTATAATTTGTCAAACTGAACATAAAGAATGTTTGAGGGGTGTCCAAGTCAAATGTATTGGGAACTATAGGTGCATGGTTTTTCCATCGATGAATCAAAACTGTGTGACCTCTTAACGAATGGGGATATTATCTTTTTCCCTCAAAACATTTTTCACCATTATTTCTTCCTCTGTCTTTATTTCTTCTCCACTGTAGAGATTATTCCTCTCCCATAGAGGTATCGCAATCCTTTGTTGGGATTTTTGAAAACATATAAATCCAATCATTATTTCCCTCATCATTGGGTGAATTGGATACATAATTGAATGTTCTCTAATCAGTTACCTTCTATTCTCCAATTATCTTTCTAGATTTTGGACTATTTTTTTGAAACCAAATTTTACCTATATTCTGAGAATTGGTTCATTCATCCAATTTCTATTGTTCTTCTGGGAATAAATGGTGGGTACTTGATAAATGGTAGTACACAGAACTAAGGTAGATGGTCTATAAATTTTCCCTCAAATTTTTGGTTTTATTATATTTTTTTCATTATTTTATAGGAAAAAAATTTCCACAAAGTTATATAAATGTATTTTAACTTTATGATTAATTTTACCATGTTATGATCCTTCCCATTCGCATTGTTAAACCATTATAATATGTTACCTCATTTATTCCCACCCATTTTCGTGTGTTAAATTAATTACCCTATTAAATAAAAATGTGAGAATGAAAATCCACCACTTGAGTGGGTTTTCTTGAAGTGAATTTTATTATCAATTTATTATAATTAAATGTATTAATTTAAATGGATTAATGTTGGTTGAAAGGCCACACCAAATGTTTGAAAATTATATATACGGTTTACAAAAAAATTTAAACCCTTTTTATCAAATAATTAATGTTTATAAATTTTTAAGAGGTAATTATTCTTGAATAATATTATTTTTCCTTATATACTAGTTTGTGTAGAATGGTTAAGGAACATGTTGAGAATAGAAATTCATGACTCCTTATTCTTAGTGATGGGTATTCCATCTCAAAACACTTACTCTTTTTTGGTTGATGGGCATGGAAATCCATGCTCCCTTACATCTGTTGTTGGGTATGACGAATCACACCACCACCCATAGTATCCTGTATGACATATATGGGATTCATGGATAGTACCCTTGATTAATATTATAGCTCATTTGACTAGATATGTATTCTATTGTTACACCCTGAGTCAATAAATAACCTAGTATCCATGTATATACGTATATTTGTGATCACATGTATAGTGTGTATACATTTATATAGATTATATATGATTACATATATACAGATACACCAAGAACCCTGTGACATGAAGTATTCTATCCCATTATGAAGTAGGTGAATCTGGCCACGTTCTCATAGGAACATAACTAGAATTTTTTTTATTTTCTGTAATTATTTATTAGACATTACAAATTCACACTAGTATGTTCTAAACTCTAACTGAATTATTATAAAAATATTTGGTGGTGGCCTATTAAGAATTTCTCACACTTTACTAATGAAAACATTTGTACCTATGTAGACATCATGACTACATATGTCGATAAGGGAAGTCTATCTTCCACTAATTCATGATCAGTTTTTCAGATATCACTTCACATGAGAGAAGATGATTAAGCATGTTCTTGTGATTATAGAGGAAATTTCATACATCCCTTTTTATTTTTTTTATCTTGTATTATATACAAATACATACTATCAAATGTATTTGCATTTTTTATATCACTATTTCACTGCATAATTCTATATTTGACTCACCGTTTTTTGTTTTGGTTATTATTTTTCATGATTAGATTTTTTTTTTCTTTTATTGTTTATTATTTATCCTTATTCTATTTTACTTTTAGTCATAATTTATGGTTTTGATATTTATTATCTCTATTTATATCCAATTGTACACTTTGATGTGAAGGTGTATTCTCCCCACTAAACCACCTTGGAACCACACATACAGTTGGAATACTTTATCATTTGGGGAGGGGTGATTGAGGCTATGTGGACCACTATTATGAGGGACCATTTAAATTTCTCCAATGTTAGGAAATTATGAGAAAAATTAATTATAGTAGGTGGTGATAAAATCAACCTTCATGATTGAGTATATTGATTTTAAAAAATAATTTATAGATATGGTTTTTTGGAACAACATCGTAGAGGAAGAGGACTAAAATTGCGATGAATATTTTTTTCAATTATTAAAATCAACGTGATAAATATCATACAAAGGTCTCAGTGTGTCATTCCCAAATGAAAAATATTTATTTTATTTACTATGTTATCATAATATTAATATTTTATCATCCATAAACTTTGAAAATTATTTATATAAACAATAATCCCAGAGGCATGTTGATGAAGATAATTAAAATATGTAAGCCGATACACTATTGTGGATCTGTTAGTATTAATTGATTAATGGGGTATGATGGGGAAAATATGGATATAAACAAAGGTATCATGGAATGATTGTAACTAGAATTTCATGAATCATTCGCATGAATTACAATATTTTATGTGAATGTTCTAATTAATGATTAATGATGAAAAGAAGAGTTCAGATTGTGTAAGTTGTATAAAGATGGAACCAAGGAAAGATGCCAGATTTTTGGAATAATATCTAATTGATATATAATTACAATGGTTGATCCTAGTACATTAGATGTTTTTGGGAAATTTTTATGGTGTTAACATTTTATAGGATGAGATTAGGTTAGTCCCAAACACATATCAAATCATTGATATACCATTGAATAACTCATGTATTATAATTGATAGTTTAGTGTCCTTCCCAATTCATTCATCACTTGCATGAATGCATCATTTCCCCTCACATTATATTCAATTAACGGTTTTTTAATAATAGTATTTGTGAAATAATCACTTAAATGATAACTATTATAATTGAATCCCTAAATATTGAATTTGGTTTCTTTATATATTACATAAAATATAGAATTAGTACTTTATGAATTATTAATATATACACTATATTATAACATTATGTCAGGCCTTATCAATGATATAAGTAGTAATATTATCATTTTGATGGCCCATTATGATTTAATTTGATATAGATGGGTCAATGGAAGTAAATATCAATTCATTAATTATTGTATTTAAAACCGTAAGCTTATATTTTTTCATTATATGTTATATGTATATAGATTTTTTGGGATTATCTCATTCAAATTGTTTGAATAGTGGGTCAAAATTCATCTAATGATGTTGGACGAAATTATATAGTCCCTTACTATCAACCAGTAAAAAACTTTCATTGGTTGACATGTCATATATGTGAAAACTATATTACAGCTATCTGGCGACACTGAGAGTGGTTACTGTAGAAGTGTATACCATGTTTATAAGGTACAATAGCAGTATGGACATTTATAGAATGGATAGTGTGGCTCTATGGAATTACTGACACATTTACAGTATCATAATGGGCCTATAATATGGATTTTGATCTTAAACAATGAAACACCTGAAGGTTTTAATTAATAATTTTTTCTTAAATAAGTATTTATTAAATCGATTGTTTCATATGAACCACTGAACTAAAATGAATTGAGACATGTTTTATTCAGATTAATGTAATAATTATAAACTATTCATTGATTTCGAGGACAAAAATAGTGGTACCCATATTATAATATAGATAAAAAATATGAAAGGGTATATATTAATATTAATTCATAGATTATATTATATTGGTGTATATAAAAAACTAATTATACATATATATATATATATTAGGTTATGCTATTGTAATAACACTTAAACACACTCAGAAACACACCTGACACACAAACCAGGAAGACAATCCATAGTCACCCCAGAGATATCCCACCCACAAAGCCTTATTAATTATTTAAATAGACCATAAGCCCTTTGTGAATGAATCCCTTTATAAGTCATATACGCCTAGTGGGTACGAAATCTGATTACATGTTTATAAAGGCACATTTTTTATCCCAAATGCACTTTGGTGAGTAGTGATTTTACATTACATGGTCTACTACTGTTCTTTCTAAATTTCTTCTTCTGGTACAGTTCTTTCTACAGTTCCCATCATCCCTACAGTTCCACAAGTGAGACAGATCAGGTACTTCTACATTTATTCAACATTACTGCAATAGTTATACTATAGTAAACTAAACCCAATATTTTTTTAACCTCAAACACTGATGTAGTGTTACGAGGTGCTTATCATTATTCCAAATCCGAAATACAATTATATCATTTTAGGTTTACAAGTGTATTTTTTAAATACTTCATTTTTTGGATCTCTATATTATTATTTCATGAAAATAATTATTTTATAGCTATAAGATGATAAAATATATTTTCTATATGAACAATTAGTTAAAAATAATATAATTATAAATGTATATTAAATAATAATAATAATAATTCATATTTAATTAAATCATTTTCTTATAAAAATTTCTGTTCATTATATTTTATGTTTTTATTTAATGATAAATTAATAAATTTTCAATTTTCAATTGGAATGAATGAAGTAAATTATGGAATTTTCATATATTATAATATTTGGATTTTGTTTGTACGTTTCAAGAATGATTGATTTATAGGTGAAGTGTAAAAAATATCTTATTTGGAATTACAATGAATTTAGGGCATCATAATGAAATAATAATGGCATATAAATTTATGAAACCACTATCCTATCCAAATATTTGTTTTAAAAACAAAAAATAATCATTTATTATTTTAATATAGAAACCTATTATTTACATTTTGGAACATAAATTCTTTTTTATACAATACATTTTTATTCATTCTATACACATATATAATAGAATTATTTTTTATAAATTTTAAAAATTTATTCCTAAAAATTGTTTTTCATATTTATAATCAAGATATAAAATTCATATATTAATGGTAATTTCATTTTGATCATAATATTATGTTATAGAGGTTACCAATTGTGATGGAGTGTTAAGAGTAAATTGAGATAACAAAATAAATTAAGGAGAAAATGTATAAAATATCTCAATCCTTTTATATTATTTGTGGAGATGAGATATTTTGTGACCAACAAACACCCCTATATATTATTTTCCATTATTGGATCCATTTTCCTTTCAAATTAATAGGGTATTAATTAAAATTTATGAATATTTACAAAACATAGACACATACTTTTCAAATGTAACCTTAAATGCCCCACATACCTATACACCCCAAGAATTTTATATTGAAAAAAACTACTAACACAAATTCCCATTTCTCACTATAATGATTTATTATTATTAGAATTACTAAATGACCATTGTAATAAGGCACGAGTAATTATCATGAGTAATGTAGAAACCATAATAACTCAATTTTAATTTCTAATCATTTTTTCTTACTTTATATCTTATTATTATATTATATCAATACTAACAAACTAAAATCATTATAAAATCATACAAATATATTATTATGTTAATTTAATTATCATATTCAAACACTCAAATGACAATTCAAAATATAAAAACAATGATTGTGAGTATATGTGGATTACATCCTTTGTGAGAAATATTTTTCTATTTTTATCAATAGATCACATGAATAGTGGTAATAATGTATTTAATTAGGAAATAAGGAATTTATAAAATAATTATTATTTTGGAAAGTGAATTCAAAATTTTAAACATTCCTTAAAAATAAGCATGATATTGATAAATCCCTCATTCGTACATACAGTCTACCGCCTCAACAAATATTGTAAAAATAATAATCACCTCTTTACAATAATGGTTATAAGAATTTATTAAATAACTATTAATGATATATATTAATTTATAATTAATACTTAATGGTAAATTATTATATCTCATCTTATTTTCTATATTTTCAACAACTTAAAAAAACATGTGTTTACATGCTTATTACCCCCAATGTGGACACCAGGTTTCATTTTATATCATCACCTTTCTTGGATGATTATAATAATATATGTGAAAAAATATATATTTATATTATGTATTAATATATTTCATTAGTATGAATCTTAATTCATGGAATGAAATATAATGATCCCTATATTATAATTCATTGATATTAGTAAATTTCAATAAAAAATCTCTTTGTTGATTTCATATATATTTATCACAAGTAAATATTCATCAGACTGATATTGGTACATTTCAAATCATAAAGGAAATTATATTAATTTACATAAAAAATTATTTTTATAGTGTCCTTTTATTTGTAGAATGTGTTGTAACATCATAATTACAAAACTTGCATGAAACAATCAAAATTACCTTTATCCAATAACGAGGATAAAAATAAATTATATAATGAATATATAATAAATGATTATAATTATAGATCAAAAATGTGATATATATCAATAATGACCTAAAATTTGTTATATATATGATTACATATATTATAAGGAGTTCAATGTTATTTTGTGGTAGTGAAGATATAATTAAAGGATTTAATCTCGTATTTCTTCCTCTACGATATAGTCTATATTCACCGCTTGTTTAATATTATGTCATGTATATACTAAAAAAGATTGTTTTATTCATTATATCATTTAATTAAATAGATTTAAAATACCATTTTACTGTTATGTAAATCACAGGACTATGATTTAAAAAATATCAACCATGTAAGGGATATTGTTAACTCACACCTCTATTCATTGATTAGTAAAGTAGAATGATGAAATTATTTCTTATATTTTTTTGATTATTCCATTATAATATATTATATGTTACATTGAATTTATATATAGGGATAAAATTACAAGAATCTCCGTTAATTAATTTTTTCTCATGAAAGAATGACATTCTTTAGAATAGTCCCCATCATTTTTAATGACTATTTTTCAATATATCCATATTATTTCTACCCTCCAATGTTCTCCTACTTTATGATGAAATATATATATATATATATTAATTTTTTCTATTTATATTAATATTTATCCTTACCATTTCTATGTTCATGTATTATTAGACCTTTTCCATGATATGGGATTTCAAAAATATATTTTTTGAAAAAAAATGAATTTTTTTCCTACCAAATAATACATTTTATAATTCACACCACATTTTCATTGAAAAAAATTTATATCATTTTAAGTGAATTATTATTGTTATTCCAATATAGTTATGGTTTTAAAAAAAATTATGATAACTTATTAAAAGAAATATTTTAATGTAACCTATAACTTCTTCTTTTTATGACAATATTGCATTTTATATATTGTCTTTTCATGATTTTCCATAATTTTATTCTTTATATCCATAATATATATCTATTTTGGAGAAATTTTTCCTGAATAACACTATAAATTATATTTTTAATTTTTTTGGTAATTGAATTTTGGGTATCATCATATATACCCATTTATGTCATTCATCTATTTCAATTTTGGATATTTATTAAAAATATTATCATTCAATTTTTTCATTATTTGATATATAATTTAACTATATGTTAAAAATGTATATAAATTTTTTCATCATGAGGTTGGGGTGTCTTATATATCCATATAATTAATTGATAAATTTTATATATAATGATATCAAGAAGGTATACATGGGGTTATCTCAAGCCTACTAGTACAAGGGTGGTAAGACAAAACTTATTAAGGGTATATAGGTGGTAAAATGATTCCCAAGGCAATATGGGTGGAAAGACCTAGCCTAATAAGGGTATATGGAAAGTAATAAAAATCCCATGGGTGCCATGGTGGTAATAAAAATCCCATTAAGGGTCCACATGGTTTAATCCAAATCCCACTTTACATACATTTATGGATAGACGATGCCTATGGGTATATATATGGTAAGACCAATCCCAATAATGGTGAATGAGTGGTATAACCAAGCCCTAGGGTCCACATGATGTAAGACCAATACCAATAAGGATACACATGTGGTAATCCAAACCCAATGGGACATGATTGTTATTTCCCATCCTAATTAGTTAAACCTCTATTCAATCCATATCTATATAGGTTATACATGGAGGGATTCACATTTGAACACCTATTTAATTTTTTGATTAATAATTATTTTGTGCATTTAAATTATCTATGGTATATTATTATTTTATGATCCAGGGAATGTGATCATTGTCTCGTTTTTCTTTTTTATTATTTTATGGTATATGGTTGGTTATTTTCGATTACATTTTTTCTATAATATTAAGAACTTTTATTGGTTCTAATTTATTTACTATGATATCCCCCATTAAAATTCTTCCCAAATGTTTATGATATAACCCTTTTTATCAAATATTAAAAGGTTTTAAAAGTACTAAGAATATGATATACACCATATTTATTTAATTATAATTTCCTAGGTTATCAGGATGATTATAATCATGAATATTTCAATAATAATCTCTAATAATATGTGATTATACAAACATTTTCACATGTGTCGATAGATTGATTTTTTTGTGTAGAATATATCTGAAGTGACTTAATATAATGGTTAAAAACATTATGTGTTATTATTCTGATATCTCATATTAATGTGGGATTTATTAATATTTGGCTTTGGATACCTCGCTTAGAACTGAATTCTGTTTATAATATATTTTTTGTATCTGGTGACTCGGGAGTATTGTACTGAAGCACCCCAGTCGAAATTAATAGAGAATTAAAGAGGAAAAGGTCTAATAGACCTCAAACAATTTATCTTATTTTTGGGGTTTGATTTTTCTCACCAATGAAATTACCCATATCTACTATTTTCGACTACTGGATTCAGTATCCTTTGAAATTAACATGCCATTAACATAAAAATATGAATATTTACAAAACAATGATTCCTTCCACTTTCAAATGGATCCCTACAATGCCCCGCATATCCAAATACCAGAAGCATTTTAACATGAAAATATTATACCAAAACCCCTTCCCAATACTCAATATACTATTCTAGAGGTTTTGGTCTCACTAGAATAACATTCCAGTAAGGTTCTTGGAATTATCATGAGAATGTAAAAAACTATTAAAAACTCATTTTTCATTTATAATCATTTTTTATTCCACTATAAAAAATAACTATATTCTATAAATACTAACATAATTAGATTATTAAAAAATTATATGTAAATTATATTATGTTAATCGAATAATGTTTTTCTAATATCCTTATAACTATTAAAATATACACACAATTAGCATTCGTACATATAGATTACACCCTATATGGGGAATGTATTTTATTTTTCATCATTAGATTACACGTATATTTTTAATAATGTATTTAATTGTTAAATAATGTATTTTTTTTTAACCATTCTGAATTCATAATAATAATTCATAATCTACCATCAATCCCTATAAATCACTAGAAAACTGAAAATATCGCTCATTCGTACATACAGAGATCCACCTCTATAGATGGTGTAAAACAATTCATCATATAATTACAAAAATGGTTATAATAATTTAATTTAGAAATAAGTATGATTTATGTGAAGTAAT
Organism: Viscum album; assembly: GCA_963277665.1. Taxonomy (NCBI): domain Eukaryota; kingdom Viridiplantae; phylum Streptophyta; class Magnoliopsida; order Santalales; family Viscaceae; genus Viscum; species Viscum album. The sequence continues at coordinate 559,772,786 of OY728132.1, read as the reverse complement.
AATTATTATATAAGGATGCATTATTATATTTCATCATTTAATTATATATTTTGAAAAGAATTAAAATATTTCTTCTGTTTGCTTGAGGATTATCCCCTCAATGTATGACATGTTTCATTTTTAATTATAGAAATAAATGGGTGATTAAAAAAATATTACCAAATTTATAATTTCTTAAGGATTAATATATTTCATTATTATTTTTCTTAATTTATAAAACAATACACAATGATCATTATAATGTAATTCATTGATATTAGTACATTAATTGAAATAATCTCATCAACGATTTAAACTTCCTAAGTTGTAACTAAAACTCTATTGGGATTATATTGGACCATTATAAATAATTAGGGATCATATATTTCATTATAACAAGTATTCTAGGTATTATTCTATTTTATTCAAAGATTGAGTTACAACATCATCATTATTAAACATGTGAATAATAATCAAAATTACAAACATCCAATAATGAAAATAAAAATAAGTTATAATGCATATTCTTTGAATTATTATTATTAAATATTGAAAAATTTTATAGATATGAATAATGTTTTAAAATAGTATATAATTATTTTTATTTATATTATATGGTATTTCAGTGTGATTTTTAGAAACTGAGAAATAATTAAAGGGTTTCTCATATTAAATTTCATTCATTGAAATATAGTCAATACTAACCACTTCATTTATTTTGTGAGGATTAAATAATGACCAATAGAATGTCTATTTTATAATACCATGTAATTATATGGTTTTAAAACATTAATTTATTGTCGTATATTTCATTATACTTCTATTAAATATGTATCAATATTGTATGGGAATTTGTTAACTAAGGAATCCATTAATTAATTAGTAAACCATTACCATGAACTTCATTCTTAAATTTTTTGATTAATACATCATAATAAATGATTATATAATACATAATATTTAAATGTATGTATATATAATTTTTTACTAAATGAATCTACATTCATTAATTTAATACTTATGAAATGATAACATTGTTTAGAAAGGTTCCAACCCATTTTAATGACTATATTCCACTATATCCATATTTATTCTTCCCTCATATGTTCTCATTCCATATTAAGAAATATATATATATATGAATTTTTTCTTTTGATATTAATATGCATTTTTACTATTTTTATTTTGATGTTTTATTAGGCATTTTATATTATATGGGATTAAATATATATATTTCTCTTAGAAATGTTGAAAATAATTTTTATCCTTTCTTAATTTTATAATTTATCAACCAAAATATTTTTTTATAAAATACCATTATATGATTCTAAGATATATATTATTGTGAAACCATTCGTAATGGTGTTTTTAGAAAATATTTTCATGACATCTTCTCAAAAGAATATTTTGAGAGTAACTCATAACATATTCTTTTTGTTGATAATTATAAAATTGTTTTATGTAATATCTCTTAATTAGTTCTCATTCACTTTCCTCTTATTATAAAGGATATATATCTCCTTTAGATTTATGTTTCATGAATAAACCTGAAAATTATATTTCAAAATAATTTTTTATTGATTATTTTGGTATCAATAAATTTAACTCTGGATTTCATTAATCTAAAACAATTAGGATACATTACAAAACCCATTTTCATTACATGGGTTTTCATGGAATAAAGTATAATTCATTTTATATAAAACCTTGAATATGAACTATCATTATAAGGTGGGGTATATTATATATAACTCTAATTCATTGATAAATTTTATATCTCATGAGCACAAAAAGTTATATGTGTGTTTATCTCAATACCAAGGGAGTATGGGTGGTAATCCAAATCTTAATGAGGATAAAAAGGTGGTATTTTTATGTCCCAGGGTATATGGGTGGGAATCCCAATCCTGATAAGGTATATGTCTTGTAATATCAATCCCAAGGGTACCTTAGAGGTAATCCCAAGCCAAATATCAATATAAAAGTTGTAATCCCAATCCCAAAAATGGTACATTTAGGGTACACCCATGAAAAAGGCTATATGTGATGTATGAACATGCCCAATAAGGGTCCATGAGTTATATTCCCAACCCCAAGAGTCCACATGATGTAATACCAAGATCTATATGGATACATATATGGTAATACCAATCCTAATGGTACAATAGTTGTATGAACTCTCATAATAAGTTACACCTATGGTGATTCCCTTCTTATAGATGTAGTACATAGATCAGTTTACATTTGAACATGTACATAATGTTGTGATAAAAAATTCTTATGATTTGGCCAAATTTCCATGCTATATTCTCATGTTATTCTCCATTGAATGTGATATTGTCTCAATTTTCATCACTATTATTTTAATATATATATTTGTCCATTTGAGATTACATGTACATAAATAATATGACCAATGCTTTTTTGTTCATATTTTTTTACAAATATATTCATCCCATTATTCTGATTCCCACATGATTATGATCTATATTTTTTATCACTTTTTATGAAGATTTTATATTATTTAAAATTTTACATAACCCATATAATATAATTTAAATTCGCATTCTTAGGAAGATTATAATAACTTATATGATATTCAGAAGAAGCTCAAATATTGTGTGACTATACAAAAATTATCACATTTTCTGATAACAGTGTTTTTAATAGAATGTACATTTATTAACTTAACCTAAAGGATCTTAACATTTTTTGAGATTATTTATAAATTTAATATTAATGGGAAATATTTGAATTTTTATGATGAATTATCTCACATGGATTTGGAGAATGTTTATTAATACTTTTTTTAGTAGAAGAATCGTGATTTTAGTACTAGGAAATCCTCAGTTGGTATCAATACATGGTTTAGTAATTTTTATTGACAGTATTAGAAATTTTTGGGGATTACGATCAGAAATATTTACTGAAAACCCAATGAATAAATCTATCTACAATATATCGTCCTCAAATATTGGTAAATTAAATATTTTGTGGATTCCTAGAAATAAAATCCCTTTCTAGAGACAAACAAGTGGATACGTGATCTAGATTAAATTATCATAGTTATAATAACCCAACAAATGTTGGATTATTATTAACGTGATCTTCATTCGGTGCATGATAAATAGGCATAACTACATAACAGGTTTGATGCTCCTTTTTCATTTGATTAAATTAATTCACATACTATTTGAAATCCTTTATAAATGATTTGAATATATGTTTCTGATCTAATATATAAGAAGAAAATTTATATAACCAAATAGGAATATGACTATAGATAACCTATGTTTAATTGAAACAGATATTGAATGGTCAAATTATATCATTGATTAGCAGAATTTATCATTGATTAAATTGAAATTTTCATTAGATAAGACATAATATAGTTGGGTTTTCATATTCATATGATTGTTTAGTCTGATTTTATTTGATATTGTCAATACTATTTTTTCTTTTTTATTTGGTATGAAATAGAATCATGAAATTGAATTTGTGAAATATATTTCCTAGGAATATCCAATAATATATTACAGATATTTAATTTCCAAATAATATTGTGGTAAATAAAAATAAAAATTCATTATTATTATACTGTAAATTTATATTTTTCATGTATTTGAGACTGTGTGGTTGATACCTCAGTAGAAATAATTTTTTTCTTACAGTTAAATTAGCTTATTTCATTATTGAAGGCTGAAAAAATTAAAGGGAGTTATTTTTATGGTGAATAATGTAAGACCATGATATTTAGTTTATATTTTTATTAAATAAATATTTTATAACAACCTTGTTTCACTTACACCACTGAATTTTAAAAAAATGACACATTTAATTGAGATAAAATAAATCATTGTAAATTAATTATTTAGTTTACTGATACAACATCAAGGTAAATACAATATGAAATATATATATAATGAAACATAATTTACATTTCAATATTATTTCATTTTGGAAAATCAATTTTTATATCTAAACAAGTAATAATAGCTTTTGGTAATAAATTATATTTTCTCAAATTACCTATTTATTATTTGTGCATTTTTTTTCAAGGAAATAATTATATTATTTATAGGGAATGATGAAATAAATTTTGATTATAAATAATATATTAACACTAAATTTATTAGGAATTGATAGAAAAATTATTAATAACATTTAATATATTAATATTTAATCATTATAAATAGAGTGGTTATTATGACATCGTTGGATATAATAATGACATAATTTTTTTAAAACTATTTACTAAAAAAATACATTTAAATATTCATATTATTCATTTAAAATTGTTTGTTTTATTTTGAAAATATTGAATGACATTTTAGATAATAAAAAACATTTTTCATAAATAGGTATTATTCATTTTTTATTAATTATTTTAAATAAATATTTTATCTATTTTATAAATTTAGAATTATAAAATAAATTTCATATATGTAATCAAAATATCTTAATTAGAGAATATGGGTAATTTCATTTTTAGTCGTAAAATAATTTTACTTGGTAAAGAAATGACTTACTATTTTAAAAGTGATTTATTCTATAAATTTAAATTAATTGGATATTGGAAACTGTTTTAGAAGTATCAATCAGTATGTTAAATAAAAATAGATAATATAAAAATAAAATTAGTTTTATCATTATGATTCATGTAATTCTCTCCTAGTCATGTGAACAAGTGGTATAATCCTTTGACACACACTTGTTTAAGTGATCATCCTCAATTCCTATGATGGAGGCCAAATATGATATTGAATAGAGTGGGGAATGGGATCACTGGTGTTTATATTAAACTGAAGGATTATATTCCTATATTAATATATGTCATATGATTTATTCTCTTGAAGTTACAGATCTGAAAATACATTCAATGATGGATAGGTGGGTTCTTTTTATTGTTTATGTAATACATCCTATATGTTACATTGAAAAATCATATTTTTAGGGTCACATGGTCCTGAGAGGATCATGTGGCCCTTTGATCTTGGTCTTGACTAAATGAAAATGTTGTATTGTGCTCATTTATTTCCTCTCTACAACCGTTAAATACCACACATATCCTTCTATGAATATAATATTCCAAATATATCAAATCTTATTCCCTAAAAATTCCATAACACTTCCCCATTAAATAAGAGATTATTGAAAAAAAATGTGACAGATAAAGAGAGAGACAAAAAATTGAGAAATATTTCATATATTCATATATTCAGAGTTCCACACTTATATAAAGAGTATGAAAAACATGGGTGGATGGTTATTTTATTAGAATAAATACTCCTCAATCAATTGAGGAGGATAAAATAGTTGATCACATGTTTATTATTATAAATTTAATTATTGTGGACCCTATTCTGTCACATGATCACTCGATCACACAACTATATCATCAACAATTAGTCTCTATTTATGAATGAAATCACTTAGCCCCATTCAAGTTTTATTATCATATTCCCCATTCCATTTCACCTGAAAACCATATGGGACCTGTAACACCATGATTTTTTATGTTTCTTTTTTGAATAAATTAATTCTCTTCAATATCATTCAGTTATAGCTAATATTAGATAATAATTCTTAAAAAGTTATTCCATGATAATACTTCACTATATCCAACACAAACATGTGTTGTGTTACACAAAACATTGAGATTTTGTAAAACAATAATTTATTAATATAATTATTCAAATGAAATAGTTATAAAAATGTTATTAAACAAAGAGATAAGGATAATAATAAAAATCTTCTAAATATATTTTAATTGATTTTATATAAGTAAAACATGTTGATAATAAAAATTTTAATTTTACATAAAGACTTTATATGTTTTAATGTATTATTTTCTCAAATGAACAGCTTTTTATATCCTTTTGTGAATGACAAAAAATTTATATTTATAAACATATAGAAATTTTTGTTGATAAAATTAACATAATTTTTGAATCAAGAATGTAAAATTTGGTTGAGGATTATTTTTTTGTATTTTTAGGAGATATTTTATTTTTTTATTAATTGTGAAAAAATTAATTTAAATCCAAAACTTATTTTTCTTCTAATTTATTTATTTTTTAAATTAGAATTTAATTTTTTTAAAGAGTAATTATATCAATATTACATAAATTAATCAAATTAATGTCATTGGTTCCAATTTCATGTTGAAATTTAATATAAAAAACTTTTCAAACTCTTATACATTATTAAATTAAAACGTGATTTCTTTCCACATCTGTAGAATTCACGTTAAATATAATTATGTCCCTTCTATGAATTTTATTTTTCAAATATCACATACATTTTTTCAGTATAATATTTATATTATAAAAACAAAAAATATTTTTTTAGAATGAAAATATTAGTGACTATAATTAAAAATTATTACAGTGATTAAGGTTAAATTAATCTTCACAAGGGACTAAACCCTAAACACATGGTCTAAATTTCCTAGAAACTAATCAAAAACCCTTGGGTGTCCATATTTCGAATAGATTCCATCATGGTGATAATTTTATATGTTATTTGAACAAAATTTTATGAATTTTACCCATATAGTTATAACATTATTTTCTCTATTCGGGTTAAAGTAATGTTTCTGTGCATTACATGCTGTTGTTTTAAAATTGCCTTCAAAAAAATAGGTTATTTATATTTTTAAAGTTATATATAATATTTATAATTATGTTAGAATTTATTTTCTAATAAAACACTATTAAATTTAGGTTTAATGGTGTAATTATGTGTGATATAATACATGTTACTTTAATAAAAGAGCTAAAATGTTAAAACTATGGAATCTTTGAAGTTAATGTACAAAATTATAAAAATTCACTTTTATTATACGTATGAGGTTTTTATATACATTAAATTCAATTTACTATTTTATTTTTTAAATTTTAGGCTAATGAACTAAGAGACCTTCCCCACTTGTGATTGGATTTTTTGTATTTACAAGAATGCTCCTACTCCTCCTTTAAAAAATGTATTGAATTCTCCCTTCCATTACACCTATCAAGCTATATTGGATAATACAATACCTTCCAAAATAAGCCCCCAAAATCCCTAATGTCATCCTATAATCCTTCCATTAATAATAAATTCATCCAAATAAGACCCATCGTTCAAATTAATATTAGTTAAACAAATAAAAGTTAACACCCTTCCCCAATCTACTTAATTTTATTTTCATTATCAACCCCTAAAATATAATTATTATATGATTATATAATAACCTCAGTATAATAAATATAATGATATATTTATATTCTCTAGTTTTTAATCCATTAAATGGATAATGAAATTACTAGTATTTTTTACGAAGAACTGTCACCTTATAAAACGATGTTTTTTGGCTTTTCTCTTACCACCTACTATGAGTGAAAATAATGATGGAAACTATATTTTTATATGATATATAGGATATTAATGATGTATTTATTATTATTTTCTTATTATATAAAACATTCCATCAACATTTCCATTTTTTGTACTTATGAGAACTTTGATTGTGGGTATATGGACTATCGTCTCTTCAAAATGATGTGATTCATTAAATCATTAACTAGAATGTATTCAGGATGGTATTATAGAACATATGGGATATATATGACATAATAATTCTTGTGGAATTAAATTATATATATATATACATATATTTAATTAATTATTATTTAATCAATACAATGATAAAATGGAACAGTGTTCATGCATATGTATAACCTACCGTCACCATGAACAATTTTTTCCATTTCACAGTTATTGATTTTATTTTAATAGTAAATACATATATACTGAATATATATGTTATTTATATTTTTCCATTCTATAAATAATTAAAATTTCACCTATGAAAGATGGTCATTTAAACAAATCCAACACATATTCTAAAAATAATGTCGATATAATGAGAAGCATAAAATTAACATGTAGTTGTCAATAATTGGGTAATATAAAAAAATTACCAAATAATATATAGTGATAGATACAATAATGTTGTTCAATGGTATATTAATAATAATATTATATTTATTATTCATGATTGTTGAATATGTATTATTATGGTCAAGACTTAAACTAATGGTTTTCCCATCTCATGTGTTATATTTGTGAGATACATTCCATGTTGACTACACTTTTATTTTCTGTTGTGTATAAACTACCTATAAATTTATTGAATGAAAACTATAATTATTTTTATGGGTATTTAAATTCGTATTTTATGATATTTATTTTATCAGGTATCTGTTTCAAATGTTACAAATTTGGTCAATCATTTTTTCTCTTGTTTTCTTCTTTTAGATACAAGTTAAGTTATGCACCTATATTTTTCTTTTGGGGTGTATATATTTCAATTTTAAATGTTATATAAGAAATATATTAAATTAAATGTTATTTTAAACTTCATTTAATATTATTTTCTATTAGGATTAGGATTTAATGTCAACAATGTTGTAAGATTTTAATTCTACAATGTCATCATTTATCTGAATTGTTTACTATTATGCTCTCATAGTTGAAATATCATTTACATATATTATGAACACCCATTAATTTTCTTCTACAATGGTTATCAATGTTAATTCCATGTAATGGTACCATTTTTCCACTGTTTGGTACCTAATGTAATTAAGAAAATGTTTCAAAGAAGATCAAACATTATTTATCCTTTCGATCAGAAATCAGTTTTCATTCAAAACCGTGTCTTATAAAAATGTTTTCATGTTTTTTTACTATTACCCTCTATTGACTAAAAAAATTCATGAAAATGTTTTTCTCTTTCAAAAATGGTTTTGAATGGAATGTTCTTATCATTTTCAGATCATGGAACTTTTCTAAACTTTTTATGGTGTAAAATAAATGCTCTCCATGTACGGGCTTACCAACCATCATGATTGTGATTTCCATAAATATTTATTTTTATGATTAAATTGTTATTTTAAATAATTTTTTTTTTCTAATATTATTTATTAATTTTTATTTCAAAATTATTTACAATTAAAAAGGTTTTCAAAATTTTCTTCTCTTTTAAAAGTGATTAAATGATTTTCAAATATTCCTTTATATGTTCTCCCAAATATTTTTTCAAAATAAATGATTTAAATTATTTAAATACTCAATTATATGATTTCAAAGTTATTTTCAAAAAAAAGTTTACACAATTAGTTTAGGCATTCATTATTTTCATCAATGTATTTTCATTAAAAAAAATTAATAATTTTTTCAATATTTATTTATGAGTTGTCATGATTTTTTAAAATAGAAAGGTTTTTAAAATATATTCATGATTAATTTATATGATTAAAATATATTTTAAAAGAAAAAGGTTTTCAAATTGCTTAGTTTTCTAAAAATATTTTTTCACAGCAGAGAAGATATTTTTGTTAAGAAATATTTTAAATGGAATTGTAAATATTTATTTATAAGAATATGATTTTTGAAATTGTTTTATGAAATTGATTTTCAATGTAACGATACATTCCTTAGAAAATGTCCCATGTGATCTTCAAATTACATCCTCTTCTAATATATCTTAATTTTTTATAGTTTATTCTTCTCTAGGGATATGATTGAAGAATATCATTCATATTCTTTCTTGAATGGATTATGTTTTGATGGAATGTTATCTATGACAACCATTTTTCTTTAAGTGATTATATACTTTTTAAACAAAATTTATTTCAAATGTTATGCTTTCATGAAATATTTATGATCCCTAAATCATTTCCATGGGTACTGATATGTGGAATGTTTATCAACCCCATTTTACTTTATGGGTTATGATATCATTTTTATAAAACCATTATCATTTTTAATTATCAAATGATGAATGATTTATTATCTTATAGAACATTTATGTATGATTTTATTATGTGATAGTTTGGAACTATATCTCCATGAAATTAATTGGTTAAGGATTAATATCTCATGAGATAATTTTGGGAATCAGGTTGACGGGGGGTGATCCAGTATGGATGATTGGGAAACCTGGTCCACTCCTAGAAGATTGGGAAATACAATCCATTATGGGATGTAGTGGAAAACAGATCCAAAAAAAATATGGGGAAACCATACCTATTACAAGTATAAGAAAACTACTGGGGATGGTGGTTTTTACTATTTAGTAGGTATAGTCCCCATGATTTGCCCTGATAAATTTTTGGAAACAAATATTGACTTATAAGGAGTGATTATATATGTTTATATGTCTTAAAAATTATATTTATAATGATTTTGTTATAACTTAATTTCTTATGTTATTGATTTCTTTATGATTCATGTCTTATGAACTGCTAATATTTATTCTATTACTCATGAATATGATCTTTGAAATATAGGGTATGATCTTTTAATGTAATTATCATGTTCATAAACCCTCTTACTCATGATTAATCTTATGTATCTTAATATTTTTACACATACTGAGAATATTATCTCACCCCTTATTATATTTTATTTACCCTAGTTATGAATAATAATTTTTATGTAGTTTTAAAAAAGGGGAAGTTATTTTTGGAAAAAAATTGAAGATCTTTCACAAATATAGAATATTATGTTTTTATGTTTCCAAAGTCACTATCCTGTTATGGAACACTAGAATTAATTTTCTTAATGTGATGAATATTAATCTAAAATAATGTATATGAACACCTTCTCATTATATGTGGTCTTAAATGAATGGTTTTCTCAACCATTGGTAGAAATGATCAGAAAACATTAGTGATATTTCAAGGGATATTTCAAAGGACATGTCTAGGGATGTCTCTACAGATAATCCAATGTTTTCATGGATTTAAAAAAATTATAAAGGATTTAGGAATCATATAAGTAATTTTTCATGACTATGTGGGCTTTTACTATGATAAGTATTTCTCAAACTATGTTTTCTAGTCCTAGAAAATTGTGGGAGTGTTAGACATGAAATTTTATAATATTTTATTGTTTTACCAATTAATCTGACATATAAATATTTTTTGAGGTTTTAGCCTAGAAAGATTTATTTTTTGTGTTTTTGCTGACAAATGAGAATTTTGGGATTAATAGTGTCCATCACATCAGCAGGGCACAATCAATGCCTTGTGTCTTCACCAAATAACCATGATGCATGACCAATGTACAATCAAAAAATTAATAAAAAAAATGAATTATAATGTGATGAGAAAATAAAATTAGAAAAAAAATATAATATTTGTTTTAATAATAATTTTTATCATGATAATAAAAATAAAAATATTATTATTATTATTTCTAATTTTTATTGTTATTTTTGAGTTGGAGATGTCTCTTTTAAAGATTTATTTTATTTTCATTATTTTTTCTATCCTATTTCTCCACAATCCCCCTCCTTGTATCGTGCTTCAACCATCCCCCCTTAACCCTACCTATTGTGCATCACACCTCCTCCCCTTGGTTGCACTCCCTCCAGCGACATCAAGCCGATTCACCACCCTCCCTCTAGCGACCTCAGGTCAGCACCGCACACTCCCTCTGGTGACCTCACACCATCACACCATACCCCCTATAGAAACCTCACACCGACCTCATCACCTCACACCACACTGCTTCCCTCCTACCACCTCCTTTTTTTAATTGGTTTTAGATCATGCTCCCCTCTAATAACCCTATCATGCGATGCCAACCTCTCTGAACCCTTGTCTCTCCTCGTCTCCTTCTACAGTAGTTGTGTTCTACCCTATTTGATATTTTCCCTCTTTCCTTAATAGTTTTAGATAGGGTTTCATTTTTTATGGTTCTATATTAATTTTTTTGATCGAATTTGTGTTTTTTTTTGTTTTTTATTGGTGTGGTTGGAATGTGTTTGAGGTTTCACAATGAGATTTGGAGTTTTCGTCACCCAAGGCAGCTCATTGCACTCCCAAAAATAAAATTTATAATTTAATATGACTATTTTATTTTATAAAAATGTTTTTATCATCCATTGTTTTAGTGAAATATATATTTTTGGAGTGTTTTTGCATATATTCAAGTGGAAAATGGATTTTTGGATGTGTAATCCTTACTGTGAACATTTATTGTTGATTTTCAAACTATACGATTAAAATTACATTACTGCATGAAATTGAGGGTGTTATTGGTGAAATCCATTGGGGAATAATTTAGAAATATTTTTTAAATATTTAAAATGATTTATTAAAACACACATTTGATGAAAATAACATTATGAATTGGTTTTGGTACATGTTTAATTTTGAATGAGGTTTTTTAGTGTTTGTATCAATTAAAATCCCTATGGTGACTCTTTTAATTTCATTATAAATGGTTTAAATGATTTATTAAATTATGTGAGAGTTGTGGAAAATGTTCGTAAATATATTTGGTGTGTGTGTGTTTTTTAATGGATTAGGTTTTCATGATGGTTATGATGTGAACCCTTAAATATTAAGGTCACAGTATTTAGATGATGTGAAGCATGTTTGAAAACTGATTTTCTTTTCATGTGGATTCAAAAATGGGATTTTCCATTTAATGTATTTTTTAATTTTTGTTTTTTTCTTGTGTTTTATAAAAAGGGGGAAACGGTGAACTATGAAAGTGATGATAAATGCATTGAATAGAGGCTTTGGTGTGAGTAAAATTGAAAAAGGAATTTTTCTAAAAATTGGTTAATTCATTGAAATACATTGAGTTGATTCATGGATGTGTTTTTGTGTATGATATGTGAATGTGAAACATCATTTAGTACAAAGAGGGAATCCTAGTCAACTAGGTGGATGGATTATGACTAGCACGCTAGATGATTCTGAAGTTTTCAGTCCAAGTTTCTTCTAGTATGATTGTTTCTACAACACTAACTAAACATGTTGTATTATTGGAGAATACTAGGACTTTCTATGTGAATCCCCTATGTGGCCCGTGCATAACAACGCTTGTGGTTTTGGTTTTTATACCACATTTTAATAGATACATGAGGTTCTTATTATCCCACTTGTGCTAGTTTGACCCTAGGAATTTAACCATGGTGCTCTAACTTATATGTTGAGATGCCATCCACTGGCATGTGGTGGACCTACTATGTGTGTGGGTAGGTGACTGTGAACACATTTAGAACAACTATTTATATTATGAAAATTGTCTTGTTATTTTTCATTATTAGTAGTTTCTTTTCATAAAATGTTTACTAATAAATTGTTTTCTAGAAATGTTTCGATAACATTAACACACATGATCATGTTAAATTCTCTAATAAATTATATCGGATGTACCCTTTTTATCTGGGTGTCCACCTTCTAGAATTTTTCTCACACCCTACGTATATATTTGGGTGTATGAAGACTCTATTGTATTTTGTTTCATGTTATGGAAAGATGTCAGTTTTGGAAGTTTTAGTTCCTTATGGCTTTTAGTATGGATCTGGTGGTGGTTTCTTGAGGATCTGCTTTCTCTCATCACATGTTGGTTTGTTATGGAGTTTTTTTTCCTTTAATTCATAATACTATTGTGGTTTTTTAATGTTATAAATCCATATTTTTGAAAGTTTTTAATGGTACATTTGGCTGAATTTTTGAGATCTTTTTTTAGTATTTGTTGGTATTTTTAATATGATTAATTTTTTAAATATTTCTCTCTTGTTCATCTTGATACTAGTGAACTTGTTCTAGCCCATAGGGATCAAGAACATCCTTTATTCATTTCTCTTTACTGGTTTAGGCACCAGGTTGGATGGTGCCCTGGTCTTGTTTGTGGAAAAATGGTATCATGGGTGTTTAGGATCTTTTGGGTCTTGTTCATTATGAAATAGATGAGGTAAATATGAGCTAGGATTAATGGTGCATGATGTTATATTTATGAGTGTGGTGCCTTAAAGAACACCTTGTAATGAGACCCAAGTCACCTAGGGAAGTCGAGTTAATCTAAGACTGTTGGTCTTTGTGGTTTTCTGCCATTAAAGAAATTTAATTGGAGGAGACCAATGGTCTCAGTGACCTCACAGGGACTAGCATTCCCTAGGGATCAAGGGATATTTTTCACGAACACTGTATATGATAGTTTTATGAATGAAATATGGCATTAAACAATATTATTGAGTCCCCCATCGGTTCTAGTTTATATTTAATTTTTTCTGTATCATCATGGGTTTTGGAAAATCATTTTTAAAATCTATTCTTTATAAATTATAGGGATTGATTTTTAAAATGGAATATGGTTTTTAATAAATAGGGTCGAGTTTTGTGGGATTATATTTTTATTATTTAATTATGTGGTTCAATGAAAATAAATTGGTGTGTAAGTGGGTTTTTCACATCTATCATATATGGTAATTTCTGAACGACTGAAATGTTTTATGAGTGAACTAAAATGTTTTCTAATCGATGTAAAAGATTTAAAATGGAATTAATATTTTAATGATGTTTTCAAATTATCTACCTTCAATAAGTCGGTTTGAAATAATGGTTTATCGTCTCTCTCAAGAAGTGTTTCGGGAAGCCCCTTACAGTGTTTCCCTTGGTACATTTGGTGTTTGTTTGTGGAATGTTTTGGAAAATAGACCTACTTGATTGGGTCCATGGGTCTCTTTTTCATCTATTGTATTACCCAGAAAGAGTTAGTTCATGATTAAAGCGTGACCATGGAACAATATTCAATGTTATGTCCTCTAGTTGATCAGCATAATAATCTTATTCTTCTTGAACATCAGAATATGAATCCACCTCAATTTTTATAGCCCATCAGATTCTCTCACAATGGGAGATCAGATATGAGAGGATTTTTATGAGACATTGGTCTCATGGGTTTCCTGGGGGTTTGACCATGGAGTTCAATATTTTTATGCCTTTATGTACTATTTGTATGCATTGGATTAGATTTTTTTTGGGAAAATCAGAAGTAGTCTAGAGTTATCAGTGTGGGAAGCTATTTTAAAAAGGCCCTTTGGATATTTTTTTTGTTTCATCTAAGTAAATGATCATGTTAAGATGTATTTGTGGTGAATTTAGTTATCATAGGTAGTCATGACCACTTGTAGCATTTGTATGCTATTAGGGACTTAGCTTGAGGTCTTTTTCTTTTAGATGACTTTATTTGTTTCAAGGGTCATTTTTGTGACACTTTGGGGTGTCATGTTCTTACTCGATGGTAGAGGTGAAATTTTTCCACCTTTCTAAGAAACTCTTTTTGGAAATAGGATGTCTCTTTTGAGAAATCATAAAATTATCTTTTTTCAAGGAAGGATTCTTCCTTGTGTCCTTCCTCTCTAATTATCTTATTTAATGTAAAGAGGGGTGATGGCAACAGATCTTCTAAGACTTTATTTTGGGGAAGTGTTTTTTAGAAAAAATTGATGTTGAAATGTGTAGTGTCTGATAGTGATGTCATGGTCATTGTATGTCCATTTGTGGCACCACAAAGAGAACTTTAGATTGGGGAGTTTTTGATGCCTCAATTTGAGGAAAGAGATGATTCCATGATCAAAGATCTAGTCATAGGTCTCGAAGTGGAGTTGGTGCGTATTCAGGAGAACCCCAATGATTTTCATAGTTTGGATCTGAGTTAGGTTCTCAGCATGGGAGATGAAGATAGTTTAAGAATCTAGCATAGTCTTTTTATTTAATTTCTCATCTTCGTTGGAAGGATGTGGGAGGTCCTTGTTCCAACATTATGGCCATTTTGGTTTTAATAATTTCACATTGTATATAATAAGGTATATTGGTCTTATTTCCATTTAATCTGGGTGGTTGTGTTCCACAGAATGTGTGTCTTCTTTGAATGGTCCATGTCTGGCCTGAGTTTATATATCCAGATTTGTTGGATTTGTGTTATTTAAGGGGAGATAAAACATTGGGATATGTTAGTGTTGGTATTGTTCGTACATAGGATGTTCCTTTCCCTCCCATCCCTTCATGGTTGGGGTTCTTGGTCCATACGGAGAAGGACTCGAGTTCAAATAATCTGGTCAATTTTTATGGTGGAGAGACCCATCATAAGTCTCGCTGAAATTCCTCTAGAGTGAGTTATATTTTGTCTATCCATTATATTGGGGAGTCCATTCGGGGTTCCCCCTATTAGTTCACATGTTCTATCTTGTGGATTATGTTGTTTCTTATGGTGGGGAGTCTATGTGGGCCTCCCCATGTTGGCGTTCTAGTCGATGTTCAGATGTTTACTAGACAATGGGTGGTTTTGTTTGGAGATGCACAATTTTTAGTCCCTTGATTTAGTAAATGTTGAGACTAGATCATTCCCAATGTGTTTGAAAAATTTAGGTAATGGAATGATTCATTATGATTTAGTGGATCTTGTTTGTTGTCTAAGGAAAGTGGGGTGGGTTTCATTTGGTGATCTCTGTGGTGTTTTCACTAAAAGGATATATTTCACAATGTGAAAGTCCCCTTTTCTTTTATTGATTATCTTGATATGATTATACTCTTTGGGAGGGTGGCTCGTAGCATGCAGTCTATTTTGGCCACCAAAGATCAACTTGGACACCTCATTTATTTCTGGTAGTGTTCTGGTCATCTGTACAGTTTTCATTTGTTCGGAAATCTCCTTGTGTTGTAATGGAGTACGGGTTCCTTCTTTCGAATCAACCTTGTGATTCATTTTTTGGAGAAGAAAGCGTTATGGTGTGGAGCATTTCTACACCAAGATTTTGTAATATTTTTTTTATTTTATAACATTCTATGACATTGAAATATTTTGTGGATGTTTGGGTCAAGCCTGATTGAATTGATTTTATTTTTGTTGATAAATGATTTTTTTGGTCATGATAGCATCCATCACATGGTAAGGGCATGGTCTAAGCCTTGTAGATTCTCCAAATAATTGTGTGACCTACCCAGTCTATGTTTAACTAATTAATCAACAAAATGAAAAATAATGTGAATATAACATAAAATGTGAAAAAATTAAAATGATGTAGGACTTTTTTTAATCAAAATAATGATGATTATATTAACATTATTATTATTATTATTATCATTATTTTAATTAATTTATTATTATGTTTTTATACTTATAAAAATAATAATATTATTATTATTACAACTACTAATTTTAATTGTTATTTTTGAGTTGGAAAGGTATTTTTTAGGGATTTATTTCCTTTTCTTTATTTATTCCCTTCCTCGTGTTCCCATATTCCCCTCCTTGAATCACACTGCATCCCTCCCCCTAACTCTAATCACTTCATGTCACACATCCTCCCTTTCTCTAAACTCCCCACGGTGACCTCGATCTGACACCCCACACTCCCTCTGGTGACCTCAAGCACGCACCACACACTCCCTCCGACAACCTCGCCTAGTAACCAGTACCCACTCAGGTAACCACAATCTTCCCTTCTCACATCATACTGCACTACTTCTACTATGCTTCCCCATTTTTTTGGTTTATCAGCACAAATCCCCTCTGACAACCCTCTCTATGCATGACCATCTTTCTGGAACCATGGTCTCTCCTCCTCCACCTTCACCATAGGTGAATTCAATCCTGATTGAGTTTTTTCCACTTTTCTTATACTTTCGAAAAGGGTTTTATTTTGATTATGGTTATACCTTAATTTTCTTGGTTCATATTCTTTAATTAAGTTTATTTTTTGTTTTCTAGTGATGAGGTTGTTATGCGATTGATATTTTGAACATATTTTTGTGTTTTCTTTACACAATGAAAGTGGTTTTATGCCCTAGAATTATTATTTTTAATTTTATATATTTATTTGAATTTAAAAAAATGGTCTATGATCTATTTTTGTGGTGAAAAATATATATTTTTTTTGTTTTTTAATGTGTTCTAGTGTAAAATGTATTTTTTGATGTGTTAGCCTTGTTGTGCACCATTAAAGTTGATTTTTAAATTGTCTTATTAATGGAAAGCATGTTTTAGTGTGGCATTGTTTTGAATTTGGTTTTAAAATGACAGTTCTGTGTGAAATTAAGGTTTTATTTGTGCAAACCCTTGAGGTGATATTTATAAATGTTTTATAAATTGTTTGAGTGATTAATTAAATTACTCATGTGATGTGAATCATGTTGTGAAATAATTTTTTTTCCATATTTAATTTTCGAAGAGGGTGTTGAGTGTGTATATGGTGTAATGACTTGTGGTACTTCTTGGAATTTCTTTATAATCTTTTTAAATGATTTATTATATTATGTGAGAGGTTTGGATAATGTATGGAAGGTGTTTTGGTGTGTGTATGATTTACTTAAACGGATTACATGTGCATGATGGTTATATTATGTGCCCTTAAATATTATGTGTACACTATTTAAACGATGAGAACCATGATTGAAATTTGGCTTCTTTTGTGTGGATTTAAAAAAGGACTTGGTCAATAAATTTGTAGGTTTAAACTGTGTGTTTTCTTATGTATTATAAAGAGGGGGAAAATGTGACCAATGATGGTGATGATAAATGCTTTGATAAGAGGCTTTTGTGTGAGTAAAATTGAAAATGGATTATTTTATTAATTTTTTTTATTTAATTTAAATGCTTTTCATCACATCATCAAAGTGGCGGTGTGTGTGAATGTGAATATCAAACATGATTTAGGACAATAAGGGAATCCTAGGTAACAAGGTGGATGGACTAGGACTAGTACACTAGAAGATTCAGAAATGGTTCATCCCATTTTCATCTTGTAGAATTGATACTAAAAATCTATGTAAACACGGGTGATGATTGGAGACCACTAGGATATGGGATGTGATCCCCCTAGTTTCTTGTTCATGATAATTATAGTGATTGTTTTTTTATAACACATATTCACCGAGACACAAGGTTCCAAGAATCCCATGTTAGTAAGATTGACCCTAGAGATTTACTCAATGTGATATACTGTATATGTTGGGGTGCCATCCATTGAAATGTGGTGGACCTATTGTGTATTTGGGTTTGTGTATGTGTATGTGTACAATTTTAAAACCCATTTTCATGTGAAGAAAATGGTTTCATTTGATTTCTTTGTAAGTAGTTTCTTTTCCTAAAATAATTAATCAAAAATGATTTTCTAGAAATTTTGTAAAATCATTAACTTAATTGAGCATGTAAAATTATCTGATCAATGCTTTGGCATGGAATATTTTTATCTGGGTGTCACCCTAATAGGCTTTGGCTGACACACTACAAACTCTATTAGGTGTGTGCATACTTTGGTGTTTTTTGTTTCAAGTTAAGGCATGATTCCTATGTTTGCTGTTTGAGTTACTTGTGGGTTTCACGATGGATCATGTGGTGGTATATTGAGGATTCAGTTTATCTCATCTCATGGAGTTTTGTTATTGATTTTTTTCCTTATGTCACAGTACATTTTTTTCTAATGTGGTAAATATTTAGTTATGAATGTTGTTAAGAGGGCATTTGGATGAATTTTTTCGATCTTATTTTATAATGTTATTGTTGGTTGATTAATTTGGGTAAAACATCCCCTTATTTTATTTTTGATACATGGGATCATGAGTCAGCCTCTGGGGATTGAAAATTACTTTTGGTCCTTGCCACACACCAGGTCGAGAACTGGGATGGATGGAGACCCGACATAGATCGTGACATGGAACTAAAAGGAATCAGCTTAAAATTGATATTTTATTTGTGGAATGTATAGGAATTATAAAATGAATTTATTAAATGAAAAAATAATGAATATAATAATGAATGGGGTACTAGTATTAGATACATTCCATAAGATAAGGATATGGAAAATTACACGTGATGGGTATGTGATTTTTGTCCAGTATTGTATACAATAAAGATAAGAAGCATTATTAAGAATATTTTTAGGAACCTCAAAATATGATTACTTTTTAATATTATATGAATGTTGAATTAAGGAATAAGAAACTAAATCTAGATTAATGGTTTATGTATAAACCTGGATGATTCAAGTGTATTTGTTTTGGAATTAAATGATTTTTATATGAATAAGGATGTATTTAAGGACTGTCTGTGGTGTTTTTTTATTAAGTATTTTCATGAATATGATAAATGAAAATAATGCTGAAGAAAATTGATTTAATAGAAGGGTTTCATGAAAGTAATGTAACACTTAGCATGTTCCTAAGGTTAAGAAATTAAAATTTTATATTGATAAAGAGATACTGATTTGGATAATCATAATTAGATTGTATTTATGATAAATCAAAATTGATGAGTATATTTTGAAAAAAAAATTTATGTTTTCATGGTTAAATATTACTAGTTCTTGGATTTAATTAATACAACCATTAATATTTGGAATATAAAATCATGCATGTTTTTGAAAAGGATTTATGTTAATTCATGTTACGATAATGTTTCGAGAGAATATACAATGTGGGTATTAGCATTTTTGGAATGTGATGACAAATAAATACTTTTAGATATATGGGGGGTCAATGTTATTTGTATTTGGTGACCTTATTTATAATTTTTTATATTTTGAAATTCTAGATTTGTAAATGGTAATCCATTTATAGAATGTTTTAATTTAAACATCATATTATGTTTTTGACATTAAAGTATTATCTCACCATATGAGGATTTATGCATGTTGGAATACCTATTCTAACCAATTTTTGGTGATGTTAACAAAATAAAAATGGAATAAATTGTATATATATATATATGAATATCATGACCATCTAATCCTTTATGAATGAAAAATTCACCAATATTTCATGGAATAATAAATAAAGAGGAAATTCATCAAGTTACAAAAAGTGTGAGATTGTAATTAAATAAAGTAAGTATATATTCTTCTGAAAATTAATCCAATTTAGAAAAAGGGTCTTGGAATAACATTGTGTCCCATTATTATAATTTTTTATGATGTCAATGAACATTTTCAATAATTTTCGGTTGATGGATTTCTGATCATTATATTTCTCCTAACCATTTTTCCTATCACTATCCATCATAAATTAATAGTCATATTTCTCCCCTATGTCCATGTTTTCAATATCCACCAATGTTTTTTATGTATAATCATTGTTTTTATATACTTTGGGTAACTATTTTGTGTAAAAATTCAATTTTATTATAAATTTATTGTAATTATTTTTACGATGTGGGTTTCTATGAAACAAAAATTCATGTATTATACCTTTTATAATCCAGATAAATTTCTATGACAAAATTCATTTTAAGGGGGTAGAAGGTAACACCATGAGATTTTATGAAACATTATTTGGAATAAATAACATTTTCTTCTTACATTGAAAACTATACAACATTATGTTTTAGTTATATGATAAACTAAAATATTCTTGTGCTACACGCAACACTGAATTGGATTGTGTTTCATGCAACAATGAGTGTCTACAAAATTAAAATTTATTATTTTAATATTTCAAATGAGATAGTTATAACATATCCCTAAAACATAGTGAGACATATTTTAATAACTAAATTTTAATATTATTTACACTGGTCTTATATAAAGAAAAATTGCTGATAATAATACATATTATTTTTGTATAGTCATTATAATTGACAATAATATTTCTCAAAATTAATATATGATTAAATCTTTTTATAAATAGTAAAAAAATTAAAACTCTAAAACATTTTTTACTTTTAAAAAAACTCTTTCTCATCATTTCTTTAGGATTGGATTCAAATTTAATTTTCCCCCTTATGTGAATTAAATTTGGAAAATTGGAAATACACAGTTTTAACCAGTACAATTGTAACATCCCATGTAAATAATGAATATTACCTTTTCATATTTATTAATTTTTGAATTAAATATTAATATTACTTTAAAAAGGGTTTCTATGTTCGACATCATACCGAATACGCAACAACGGGTTTCTTTGAAATCTTACGTGGCACACTAATAATATAATATTGTTATTTTCAATCGTAGTTAACTCCTAGCTGTTGTATTGGCACGAATGAACAGAACTAACTACAATATGATTATACTTGATTTTTAAATGTATTTACATTATCCAATAAAAATTTAGAGACTTAAAATGTGAATGGATCTAATTTTAAGCATAATTTACATTAAATGGCTGATTTATCGCGTTTTAATGGTGAACCCTTTTTAAATATAGTTTTGGTCACATTAATAAATTCCATATTACTAAATAAAATCCTTATTTAGAATGGGTATATCAAAATTTACTTTGTGTAAATTTTTGGAATTTTTCAGATAAAGTTCATTTTTTAATGAATAGTGAAAAATATTTTATTTTAATTCAAAAGAGCCTTTTAATCTAATTTTTTTATATGGTTAGGTTATCATTATAATTGGTTTTAAAGTGAAATTAAAATATATGTTTACCATTTAATCCATTTTTAGTCTTTGGAATTAATTTCACTTTGAAATTGGATATAAAAAGTATCAATCTTTTGATAGTTATTGTTTATTAAAAATATGCTATTTGTTTTGATAATTGGAATTAATTTTAAAACTAAATAACTCCACTTCAGTGTTTTGAATTTTGAAAAATAGAAATTATTTTTGAATTCATAATATCAAATTTAGCTTATGCTGAATTTTTGGTATTTTTTAGAAAAACTTCAAATTTTAATGAATAGTGCAACCACTTAGTGGTAGTTAAAAAAGCGGACTTTTTCATTTAAATGAAATTTTACCATTTATGTGAATTGAATTTCAAAAATCCGACATACATGGTTGTTATCAAGAAGTAAAATGTGGTTCATTAAGATGAAAATAATATTTGGTGAATAGTAACTTTTGACTTTTATTTACCGCGGTTAAAGTTAAATATGGTAATTCGAGGTAAAAAGATTATTATATTAATTTAAAATTACCTTAACACTTGTCCTAACCTTGTTGTTTGAGTCATTAACGACCATTGGAATCTTTGGGTATGGGACCCCATTGAGCCACATGAGAGTGAAATTGACAATTTAGATTAATTATTATAATGTAAAGACAAAATTGACATTAACAAAAATATTTTAGTAATTAATTTTTATAAGGTGTTATGTAAGTAATTTTTTAGACTATAAATATTGATTGGAAAGATAAAATTATTTCCTACAATATAATTTTTTTTATAATTTTTAGATGTCAAATAAATTAAATTTTTTATGACACAACAATGATGCAGTATTTACCTCATTAATAAATGATTTAAATAAATTAGCTTATAATGATTAAAATATTGTCCAAAACATGTCCAATTCTGATTCGATGATTTTATTTCGATCATGGGTCATATTATTTTCATCTTTAATAAATTTTGGTCCTTCTGAAACCGAATATCATTATATAATAAAATAATAGTTTCACACTTTCCTAAAGAGCCCCTCCTCTCCCTTATAAAAGGAGACCATTTCTATCCAATTCCCCACTCCTCTCAAGACATTTTACCCATCCAAACTCTTCCCAATTAAGATTCCTACATTCCTATACTCATCCTAGAATCCTTAAATTAGGCATAAGAAACTTCATGAAGTCCTTTGGTTCAAACCAAAGGGAGTTACCCAAATTAAAGGCAACAATATCTCTTAATTTGTTTTCTTTTATTTTACTTCTCCAACCCCTAAACTCTCTTTATTCCATTATTTTGTAACAGAACCAGTATCATCAATATACTAGGATGTTTTTATGAGAAGTATTCGAACTACAATTACATAAAACTCCATCTAATGGGTGAAGAACACAATGTTTATGTGGATGGAAAACTAAAGCAACACGAAATGATGATTGTTCAATTAAATCTTACCGCCTATCATGGAGGCCATTATGATGGAACTGTATTTATATGAGATATATATTATTTTTATTATTTCATTATGATTCTTAACTACCCAATTTATATCAATCCTATATGTATTCCATAGTGGGTAAATATGATAATCTCATTTGAGGAAGCGCGGACTACCGCCCCCTCAAATTGATGTGACTCATTAATGCCTTATTTGGGATGTATAATGGAGAAATTTAATGATATTATATATGATATTATATTGTAATTATTATATACTTATTTATAATTGTGTTTTAATTCCATTAAAATAATAAATAGAAAGGAAAGTAGTGTTCATGCGTACGTACGACTTACCGTCTCCATTAATGATACATTTCATTTCATACCTATAAATGTTTTGTACTATTATAAATACATGTATATACTGGATATATATTATATATATGATATCTAAATAATGAGTATCCTTTTGGATATAATCAACCTTTGACCACAAGAACAACATTAAATTATAAGAAGACCATTTTTTACTCAAGTACCAAATATCGACAAAATGAACATTATTAACTTAATTGATCACATAATATTTATAACATGGTAATAAGTGATATAAAAGGATTAGTAAACTTGAAAAAGTTTCTTAATAAATTATAAATTAACTTTATTTTATTATTCATGATATTAAAGAATGATCGACTCAAGTCAGACAAGAGGTAAGGGATTTTCTTATCTCACTTTTAATTTCGTGAGATTTCCATTTTTCGCCACTTAATCATTTCATGTGGTGTATTGTGTACTGAATTTTGATATATATTATCATGATTATCATTATATTCATTGTATTCTATGATTCATTTGGTTTTTCTTAACTTTTGGTCATATGACTCAGTTGAATACAATGTGGTAAAGTGATTCATCTCACTTTTTATTCCCGTGAGATTTATGCTATAATTGCCACTATTTCCTTTTTTGAGGTGTATATACGGACCATGATTGTACTATTTGTGTAATATACTTTCATTTATGATTATTTAAATCTTCATTTTATGATCCTTCTTCCATGTGGCATATGTTTTGTAAGTTACCAAATCGGTAAGGTAACCTTTGACCCTCCTCTATTTAAAAGACTTCTTTTTGTTATGTATTTTAATGTATATCTTATTATGTGTTGATATCTTCTTATATATCCTCATTGATGTAAAATTTATATCCAAGTGATGAGATTACCTTTTTTATCTCATCAACTCATTTTATGAATTTTAATGTGACACCGTTAGGCTTCTGAATTTTTACAAGGTAACTTCTTTAACCAATTTCAATTCGTTGGGTTCGACTTGTACATCTTGAACATATCGTCCGATGAATATGTGTGAATGACCTATGATTGTTTTAAACATAATATCCACTTATATTGGGTGTATTTATATTTTTCACACATAATTATGTGATTGATTTTTCTTTAATTTAAGGATACCATCTTTATAAGGGATTTCATCTCAATTTACATTTCCATTGAGACTTCATTGTTGTTATGGACCAATTCACTATTATATGTTGTTTATACTGTCCATTGGAATAATATATCATGAATACATTTATTCTCATGATATTATAATGTTTTTATTAAAAGTTATTCTTCAATTATTTGTATTCAAGCGTCTCTCATTTTAAAAAATCGTTAACTAAAATATTGTTTTAAATGTTTTAAAGATTTATTCTTCTAAATATTTCTCATTAATGTCCATGTTTTCAAAATGGGTTTTAGGATTTTTTTTTTATATGGACATTAATGTTTTTAAATGATAATTTATTTAAAATCTTCAAATTGGTATGTGAATCTTTGATTCAAAAATCTCTTTTTAAATGGTTTTGAAAATGATTTAATAAAACAATGTTTATTTAAATATCTTGATTTGATATATTGGAATCTGGAAATGTTATCTTTCCTTTATAAATTTGTTATATGTTATGATTATGTTATGGTTATTGGGAATTGTTTACTTATATGTGTGGTTACGAGATAAACGTAGGGTGGGTGAGCCTCAGATAGATCTCTAATGCATTGGGTAACGTGACAGAGGTGAACGTTATGTTTCTCCTAAGAGATTTAGGGAATATACCGTGATGGGTATTCCAAGTGTAACTACATATGTATCTATGATAGATACAATTTAAGATTGATATGGATTCCATAAGTAACCTTTATGATTTATGATTTGTGTGTGTTATTCCTAAATCTTATGATTTCATAAGGTATGTTATGATTGAAAAGTATGGTTTCATGGATTTGTATTTATTGTTGGGCTAATGTTTTCCTTCCTTATTTTATAACCCTTACTTAGATTTTTATGATCATCCCATGTTTTTGTAATGTTTTCTGTAGGACTTAAAGATGAATAGGCTCAAGCATGGGATCTAGGAAAAGTCGTTCTGTCTAAAATTTGGAACTAGACATGTTTCTTTTTTATGATTTTTATTTTATGAAAAAAACGGATACTGAGTAGTAGTGTCTACTTGTAACATTCAAGTGTTATGTAATAGTTATGGACTAATTCTCTAAAATTCTAAACCTGAAAATGTACTCAATTTCAATTATTCATTTAATTCAATATTATGTAATGTTTTAAGGCCGGGTCCTTATAGTTGGTATCAGAGGTCATTTTAGACAACATTAGGGATTAAGAATTTTTGTTAGACATATGGTTAGTCCCTATCTATTATTTTAGTTAAATACTTGTTTTATAACTTTTTCAGATTAAGGAATGTTAGTCAAAAATGGAAGGATGAGGATCTCAAACAACATTCCTATCTCTTCCAGATGACATTCTTGCAATAATTATTGAAAAGTCATGTTCAGATTATTGTGAATCTTTTTCTAGCACAAAACTCACTTGAAAGAAGTTGTTTGAGATATCAGACACCTCCATTATACCTCGTTATCATCGTGGATCATGGGTTGTATTTAGAAAAATCCTATTTTTACAATATTATCATATTTTCAAGAAAGTTAAATATTATCAAGGCATTTTCAAATATTTTACCTTATCATAAGATTTTGAAGCATATTATAATTTTAAAAAAGGTTTTGAAAAAGGAGAACCATGTGCAACCTATTTATATTTTATTTTAAAATATAATCTCTCATCACATACTTATGGTATTTCAAAAGGACCGTTAATTTAATGTTTCAACTCAAATTCAGTTTGATTGTTTTATAGAAATCATGTTTTATCATATTTTTTGAAATTATATGTCAAACATGATTATTTTCCAAAACCATTTTTCTATGAACACCCATATGACCCATGTTGTACAAGGTGTATTTGGATTGAAGAAGAAAATAATTTTGAAGGATCTCTAAATCATTTTTTCATTGCATAGACCTTCTACCTACATGAACAATATGACGATGAAACCAAATGGACACCATGATCAAGGTATAATGTTATTCATTTTGGGGATTGTTTTATTTAATCATATGGTGGTGAAATAAGACTTCAAGAATTAACATGTTGAGATCATAATGAATTTGGATTAAAATGAAAGGTATAAGGAAACCATTGAGGTTAAAACATGTTAGGGTTATTTTTTGAGTTTTATAAAAAGGAAAACTTGTAGGGTGGGTGACAACTCATAGCATCCGGAAAGGCTGCAAGAATCGAACCCACAATCGAAGGAAGACAAGGGTGTATCGCCTACCACTACCCTACTTGAAGTCCCTGGTAAGTATGACTTATTATTTTAGTAAAATGATTTTATAGAATAATAATAATTTGATTTTTGGAACTTATGTTTTATCAAATGGATATACTTAGTATTGAAAAATTATTTAGTGATTAAGTGATAAAGGTGGTTATGGAAGACGTTCTCTCTTTTGAGGAAACACTATATGCCTAAGGAAGATAGAATACGATGGGATTTAAATTGTGGAATAATGGTTGAAATTTTAGTTTGGATGAATATATGTTTTTATTATGGACACATGATGATTTGATTTATTTATGAAAATGACTAACCTATCATGGAGAATATGTGATTAGGTTAATTACTTTTCAATATGAGACTTTGTGAGTAACTGGTGTTACTTAGATATTAATGTTAAGATGTATCTTGGAAGTCTATGTAATTAAATCCTTATGAGATTTGGGTTACAATAAAAGTTTGGAGTTCTTTTGAATAATTTTAGGGGCAATTGTTTATTGAATGGTATTTCTTGAACCCTGTGTTATTTTTGTTGAATTTTGGAGATTAAGAGTAGTATTTCATTTTAAAAAGAATTATCCTTTTGTTGATTATCTGATCTTGTACTAAATTTTTTTGTTTTAGTAGATGTCTAAATACAAGGGAAATTGATAGTTCTCCTTTTGTGGATTATGTGATTCTATAAAAGATGATTATTTTGCTTTTTATGTGAGAAAGTCTTTTTGAATGCTCATCGTTTAGAGAAATGATTAGTTTTGGTAGAAACATATTAAAAGATGAAAATATACTTGAAGGTAAGTATATTTACTTATGTTTTTATTCTATATAGAAGATGAATTCTTCAAAATTATGAAAAGTAATGTAAAACAAAAACGATGTTGGTTTACATTTCATACTAGGAAATCAAAGACCGTTTACACAAATCATAAGTTTGTGATTTTCTTGTGGTAAACTTTCTCTTAATTATGTTTCCTATCACTCTCCATTAGAACTTGACCCTTTTTTCTCCTCCATATCCATGTATTCATGGAATCTTAGTATGGGTTAACTCAAGTGACCATTGTACTTCTCTTTCTTTCTTTTAAAGTGATATTTTTACTGACTCTTTTTCCGATATGGGTCTTTCAATAATGTTTCGGAGCCCAAATTTTAAAATTACGAGAACACAATTCCCAAAATGGGGGAAGGATGTAACATACCAGGTAAATAAAGAATATGACCTTTTCATATTTATTTATTGTTTAATTAAATATTAATTTTACTTTAAAAAGGGTTTCTATGTTTGATAGCGTACCTGATACGCAACAACAGGTTTCTTTGAAATCTTACGTGGCACACTAATAATATAATATTATTATTTTAAACTACAGTTAACTTTTATCTGTTGTATTGGCGGGAATGATCAAAACATATTACAATATGATTATACATGATTGTTAAATGTATTTACATTATCCAATAAAAAGTTAGAGGCTTAAAATATGAATGAATCTAATTTTAATTATAATTTACATCAAAAGGATGATTTAACGCCTTTTAATGGTGAACCCTTTTTAAATACATTTTTGTCACATTAATACATTCCATATGGCCAAATAAAATCCTTATTTAGAATGGGGATATCAATATTTACTTTGTGTAAATTTTTGGAATTTTTTCCGATAATGTTCATTTTTTTATGAATAGTGAAAAATATTGTATTTTAATTCAAAAGTGCTTTTTAATATAATTTATTTATATGGATAGATTATCATTTTAATTGGTTTTAAATTGAAATTAAAATATATTTTTTCCATTTAATCCAATTTTAGTCATCGAAATTAATTTTACATTGAAATTAGACATAAACAAGTATAAATCTTTTGATAGTTATTGTTTCTTAAAAACACGCTATTTGTTTTGATAACGAGAATTATTTTTAAAATTAATTAATTCCACTTCTATGTTTTGAATTTGAAAAAATGGACCTCATTTTTGAATTTGGAATATCAAATATAGTTTAGGCTGAATTTTTGGTATTTTTCTGAAAAACATCATTTTTTTATGAATAGCGAAACAACTTAGTGGAAGTTTAAAAATGGGATTTTTCATTTAAATGAAATTTTACCACATATGTGAATTTAATTTGAAAATTCTCACATACATGGTTGTTATCATGAATTAAAATTTGGTTCATTAAGATGAATATAATTTTTGGTGAATAGTAACTTTTGACTTTTATTTACCGCAGTTAATGGTAAATAGGGTAATTCAAGGAAAAAAGAATATTATAATAATTCAAAATTACCTTAAAACGTGTCATAACATTATTAGATGTGTCATTAATGACCATGGGCATATTTGGGTCGATTTTGGGACCCCATTGAGCCACTTGGGAGTGATAATGACAATTTAGATTAATTAATATAATGTAAAGAGAAAATTGACATTAACAAAAATATTTTAGTAATTAATTTTTATATGGTGATTTGTAAGTTATATTTTCTACTATAAATATTAATTGGAAAGATAAAGATACTTACTATATCATGGTATTTTTTTTATAATTTTTAGACATCAAATAAATTAAAATATTTATGACAATATAATGATGCACTATTGACCTCATTAATAAATGATTTAAATAAATAAGATTATAATGATTAAAATATTGTCCAAAACATATCCAGTTCTGATTGGATGATTTTTTTTCGATCATTATTCATTTCATATTCATATTTAATGAATTTTGGACCTTTTGAAACCGAATATCATTATATAATATAATAATATTTTCACACATTCTTAAAGAGCCCCTACCCTCCCTTATAAAAAGGGACCATTTCTATCCAATTCCTCACACCTATCAAGCCATTTGGCTCATCCAAACTCTACCGAATTATGATCCCTACATTTCCATCCTCCTCCATGAAGCCTTACCTTAGGCAGAAGGAACTTCAAGAATTCCTTTGCTTCAAACCAAAGGGAGTTACCAAAATTAAAGGTAACGGTTTCTCTTAATTTATTTTCTTTTATTTTACTTCTCCAAACCCTATACTATTTTTCTTCCATTATTTTTTAACAAAATAATATCCTCAATATTTTATTATGTTTTTATGAGTATTATTCGAACTAAACTTACTCACACCTCCATCTAATGGGTGAAGAGAATAATTTTTTTGTGGATGGAAAGCTAACGCCTCACGAAACGATGATTGTTCAATTACATCTTACCGCCTCTCATGGTGGACATTATGATGGAACTATATTTATATATGATATATATTATGATTATGATTTTATTAAGCTTCTGTACTTCCTAATTTATATCAAGCCTTTATGGTTTCCTTAGTGTGTAAATACGATAATCTTATTTGAGGAAGCGTGGACTATCGCCCCCTCAAAGTGATATGACTCGTTAAGGCCTTATGTGGGATGTATGAAGGATAGAGTTGATGATATTATATATTATATTATACTGGAATTATAATATACCTTTGTATCATTATTTTTTAATTCCATTATAATAAGAAATATAAATGAAGGTAGCATTTATGCGTATGTACGGCTTACCGTCTCCATGAACGATGCATTTCATTTATTACCTCTAAATGTTATGTAATATTATAAATACATGTATATACTGGATATATATGATATATATGATATCTAAATCATGAATATAATTCTGGATATAATGAAACATTGACCACATGAACAACATGTAATTATACGAAGTCCATTTTTGACTCAAGTACCAAATATCGACAAAACGAACATTATTAACTTAAATGAATATATAATGTTTATAACATGGTAGTATGTGATATAAAAGGAATAATAAACTTAAAAAGGATCTTATGAAATTATAAATTAACTTTATTTTATTATTCAGGATATTAATGAATGATCGAGTCAAGTCGGATACGAGGTAAGGGATTTTCTTATCTCACTCTTAATTCCGTGAGATATCCATTGTTCGCCACTTAATCATTTCATGTGGTGTATTGTGTACTTACTTTTTATATATATTATCATTATTATAAATATATTCATGGTATTATATAATTAAGCTAGTTGTAATTAACTTTTTGTCATACGACTCAGTTGAATACAATGTGGTAAAGCGTTTCATCTCACATTTTATTCCTGTGAGATTCATGCTATACATGCCACTATTTCCTTTTTTCTGGTGTATGTACTTTCCATTACAGTACTATTTGTGTAATATAATTTCATTTATGAGTATTTACATCTTCATTTTATGATCCTTCTTTCATGTGGCACATGTTTTGAATGTTACCAAATCTGTAAGGTAACCTTTGACCCTCCACTATTTAAAAGACTTCTTTTTGTTATCTCTTTTATTTTACATCTTATTATATTGGGATATGTTCTTATATATCCTCATTTATGTAAACATTATATCCAAGTGATGGAATTCCCTTTTTTATCTCATCAACTCAGTTTCTGAATTTTAATGTGATGACGTTAGGCTGTCGAATTTTTAAAAGGGAACTTCTTAACGAAATTTCAATTCTTTGGGTTCAACTTGTACTTCATGAACATGTCGTCCTATGAATATATGTGAATGACATATTATTGTTTTACACTTAATATCCAATTATATTTGGTGTATTTATATTTTTCACACATAATTATGCGATTGATTTATCTTTAATTTAAGGATACCATCTTTATATGGGATTTTATCTCAATTTACATTTCCATTCAGTCTTCATTGTTGTTATGCACCAATTAACTCATATGTGGTGTATATATTGTCCATTGTCATAATATATCATTAATACCTTTATTCTCATGATATTATAAAGTTTTGATTAAAAGTTATTCTTCAATTATTTGTATTCAAGCATCGCTCTTTTTTGAAATCTCGGTAACTAAAATATTGTTTTAAACGATTTAAAGATTTATTCTTCTAAATATTTCTCATTAATTTCCATGTTTTCCAAATAGATTTTAGGAATATTTTATATTGATATTAATGTTTTCAACTGATAATTAATTTAGAAGCTTCAAAGTGGTATGGGGCACTTTTATTCAAAAATCTCTTTTTAAATCATTTTGAAAATGATTTGATAAAAGATTGTTTATTTAAATATCCTGATTTGATGTATTGGAAAGTGTATATGTTATATTTATTTTATTTATTTGTTATATGTCATTCTTATGTTATGGTTATTGGTCATTGTTTGCATATATGGGTGGTTCCGTGATAAACCTAGGGTGGGTGATCCCGATATAGCTCTCCAATGCATTGAGTAACGTGACAACGGTGAACGTGAAGTTTCTCCTAAGAGATTTAGGGAATATACCATGATGGGTATTCAAAGTGTAACTCCCTATGTATCTGTGATAGCTAAAATTTAAGTTTGGTATGGATTCCATAAGTAACCATTATGATTTATGATTTGTGTGTGTTATTCATAAATCTTATGATTTCATAATGTATGTTATGATTGAAAAGTATGGTTTCATGGATTTGTATTTATTGTTTGGCTAATGTTTTCCTTCCTTATTTTATAACCCTTACTGAGCTTTTTAGGCTCATCCCATGTTTTTGAAATGTTTTCCACATGACATAAATATGAATAGGTTCAAGGATGGGATCACGGAAAAGTCATTCTATTTAAAACATTAAACTAGACATGTGTCTTTTTAGGATTTTTTATTTTTTGTAAAAAATGGATACTGAGTAGTAGTGTCTACTTGTAATATTCAAGTGTTATGTAATAGTTATGGCCTAATTCTCTAAAACTCTAAACCTGAAAAGATCATAAATGTAAATTATTCATTTAATTCAATATTATGTAATATTTTAAGGACGGATCCTTATAATAATACTTATTTTTATTATGATCAATATAGTTTTTTTTCAAAAAAAAATTAGTGAATGTAATTAAAATTAACAACATCGGTTAAGGTAAATTTAATTTTAACAAGGTACTAAACCATAACCTTATGATCCATAATGACCTTGAATCTTTTCCAAAATCCATTATCTGACAATATTATGACCATTTACATCTTGGCCATAATGTTTTCAGTAATTAGGACACATGTTCAGGAATGTGACCCACATAATAACTTATGTAAGGAAAAAAAGAGAAAAATAAACCTTCCATACATTTAATATTAATAAATCAATATATTATTGAATAAACTGCATAATTTCAGTTATATTTTTTAAAAAAAATTAAATGAGTTATTCTTATAATGGCAATTTAACTTTAATTTTTATAGATTATATTCTTACATTAAATGATTCACAAACACTAACACATATATTATTTTGCTATTAATTAAATATATTGAATGATGATTAAAAATTAATAGTAAAGTATATTTGATGAATTATTCTATTACATCCATTTAGATGAATATATTATGACAGAAAATGTGAAATTTATAAATTTTAATTCCAATATTGTATTTAATTTTAATGTTCAAAATAAATAAATAATTTCAAAATGGAAATTTAATTTAATTTATAATAAATGATATTTTTTAAAAATATTTAAAATTTACTAAAAATATAATTTATACCAAATTATTTTTGTTTGTTATTAAATATCAAATAAATTATATTAGTGTAAAAATATTATCTTTAACCGTTAACATATTCACTCATAGATATTAAACATGTTGTTAGCATAATTTGGGTTAAAGTAGTGTTTTGTGGGTTACGTGCACTTGTTTTAAAATTAATTTCAATACACTTGTGATTTTAATATTGTAAACTAGATATAATATATTATAATTAATCTGACTTATATTTTATAATAAATATCACTTTAATTTTGTTTAATGGTTATATTACTTTGTTAATAAAATTAGTGACTTTAATAATAAACCAAAATGATTAAAGTGGGCAATTTCAAATGTTAAAGAACAAAATTATAAAAATGCCCTTATTTTTGTTTTTGATAGTTTTGGGTCGACCATAATTTCAATTTACACATTTATTTCTAATATTTGAGACACATGAGGAAATGTACAACTTATAATTTTTTTACATTATTATATTTTCAAAAAATTTACTTCTCCTCCTATAAAAAAAGAATTTCAATCATTCCCTTCCATACCACTCTAAATACACATTAGATAATCCAAAAGCTTCCCAAACAAGATCCCAAAATCCATAATCTCAACCTAGAATAATAAATTGGGTAATAAAGCCAACAATGGAATCCCTTTAGTGCAATCTAAGTGGAGTTATCCAATGAAGAGGCAACACCCTTCCTTAGGCTCCATTGTTTTATTTTCATTCACAATCAACTCAAATGATTTTATTCCTTTATTATATAATATTATCAGTATAAGAAATTTATTGAGATTATTTTTTATAATTTTTTTTACATTATTTATACACTCATCTAAAAAAATGGGTATCAAACTCATCATTCCTAGGTACAGTAAAAAACCGCCTAACAAAACGATATTGATCATTATTTCTTTACAACCTATTATGGCTATAAATTGTGATGTAAAATCCACTAATATAATATTTCTATGATTATATGATTCCTTTATTATTATATATAATTTTATATAAAGCATACCTTCATTCTTCATATTTTTTGTAAATGTGATAACTTATTTTATTGACGTGTGGACTACTGCCTCCTCAAAGCAATGTGAGTCATTCAAACATTACATTGATTTAATTAAAGATGTTTTTATTGTAATTATATAAAATATTTTACATAATAATTATATTTAATGGAAATTATGTATATATAGATATATTTCATTTACTTTTTTACAACATGAAAATAAAATGGAAAAAATGTTGATGTGTATATATAGCCTACCGTCTCCATTAATGATGTATTCCATTTAATTTTTTAAAAAAATTGTATATATTACGACAAATAAATATATAATAAACATATTGTACATTTATATCATTTTTTAAAATCATGAAATCATTAAGTAATGATACATATTAGAGTATAAATAATAACAAGCCAAAACATATATGAATATGTGATATTAACATGGTGTTGTTTATAAATGGGGAATATAATGTCATGAAAAAATAAAATATTATATTAGATACAGAAATGTGGCTATTTGGTAGATTTATAATAAATACATATTTATTACATAGGAGTATTGATCATGCTAAATGAAATTCAGGACTTAACGCGTGAGTTTTCTCATCTAACTTTTTATATCCATGAGATACATGCCATGTTCACCACTAGTTTAATTTATTTAGTGCATATAGATACCATAAATGTATTTTATGATACATATAAATAAATTAATGGAAATATATAGATACAGTTGATTATATATAATTCATGGGGTTTATGGTTCGATAGTTACCAAATATGTAAATAAATTTGTCTCTCTTTAAATTCTTTGAATTAGATGCCATGTTATGAATATATAAATCTATATGGGTAGTATATACTGAAATTTGAATTGTTATATCATGAATATTATTCCTTTAATGATATTTTAAAATTCATTTCATGTAATTATTTATAGTTATTATGATATAATGTTACTAATGTTGTAAGAGTATGTTGCTACAATCTAATTGTTTATTGAGATTATTAACAATTATTATCCCATCGATGAATTATCCAAATATATATCTTAAGAAAACTCATGAAATTTGTTCTCCATTGGTAATTAATATTATATACAAGTAAAGCTAAAATTTTATTGCTCTCTAGTAGATAAGATTATTAAGAATTGTTTTTATAAATAACTGATATTATTTCTCTTTTGGTCAGAAATATGTCTTCATTAAAAACCTTGTTTTCTAAAAAAATGTTTTAAAAAATGGTTTAATATTAAATGATATTGTATTAAGGAAATTTAAAACATTTTTTTTTATTTTTTTTTAAATGGTTTTAAATGAAATATTATAGTCATTTTCTGATCAAGGAAATTTCATAACATTATAAGGTGTAAAATAAAGGGTTGGTATGAATAGACGTACACATAATCATGACCACCAGTTCCTTGATTAATCCCATGTATATTTACATGCTTATTTTAAGAAAAAAAATCCCTAATATTTTCCAAAATTTTTTATTTTAGGGTGGGTTTTAGAGAAAATGGTTTTCAAAAAAATAACTTTAATCTACTAAAATGATTTTTATTGATTCATTTATATGTTTTCAAAAATTATATTTTTAAATAGAAGGATTTAAATGACTTTCATATTTAATTATATGTTTTCAAATCAATTTTCAATGATAAAGGTTTCCACAATTATTTCCATCCATGTATATTATTTTTAAAATTATTTTCAATGAAAATTATTTTTAAAATGTTTCCCTAAATTCATTGTGAGTTTTAATAGTGTTTTTAATTAAAAAGGTTTTCAAAATATTTACAAGATTTCTTTATAATTTTCACTGAGATTTTAAAAGATAAATGTTTTCAAAATGGATTAGGTTTTAAAGATAACTATTCATAATTGTAAAGAAATTTTCCTCAAGATATGTTTAAAATGAAACTATTAAATTTATTTATAAGAAAATGAATTTTTAAATTGTTTTATGAATTGTATTTTCAAAGAAAGGTTATTTTCATTATGAAATGATCAAAATTATCATTCAAATTCTATCCCTATATTAGATGACATAATTTTTTCTAGTTTTTTATTTACTGGGTATATGATCCAAGAATACTGTTCATATTATTTATTAAATGGTTTATGTTTTGATGGAATTATGTTTATGAGACCCTTATTCCATTAATGGGTTATATACTTTTTAAACTAATATATTTTCACTTTTAGTTATTTGAAGAAAATATTATGAGAATTATATCCCTTTAATAGGTAATTATATTATGAAATGTTTATTATACTCATTAAATTTCATGTGTTCGGATATGATTTTTATAAACCCCCTCTCATGTATGGGTCATAATATGATTCAAGTTTTATTATCTTGATGTTCATATAATTATGATTTTATTATATGATGGGTGTGTACTATTTCTCCCTCTAATAAATTGGGTGATGTTTTTGTCTCATGAGACGATGATGGGAATCTAGCAAAGGGTCATGATCCACTATGGATGATGGGGAATTTTGATCATCAATTGGAAGATGATGAAACCTGATCCACTATGGGATGATGGAGGAAAATGATCCACTATTGGAAGATGGGGAAACCTGATCCCTTTAATTAAAAGGACTATGACTAGGGATGGTGGAGTGTCATGTCCAATATGTACATTCCCCATGGAGTTCCCTGAATTTTTTGCAATTATCCTTTACTTTGGGGTATGATAATACATGTTTTAAAATCTGTAACAATTCCATGTCTTATTCAAATGTTATTCTTTCATAGAATATGGTATTTATTCCCTTCGGATTCATGTCTTCTGAATTGGTAAAATTTATTCCATGAATAATGTATATGATATTTGATATGTTGTGTATGATCTTATTATGTTATCTCATGTACTAATACCCTTATGTTCATGACTATGCTTATGTATATCCCTTGTTGAACCTTACTGATAATCTATGCTCAACCATTTTAATGGTTCCTTTCCCCTAGTTATGAATATAGTTTTTTATGTATAATTACTCAGAGGGATGATCTTTTTGGATATAATTGAAGATCATTCACTAGGATATAATATTTTGGTCCATGTTTCGAAATACAATCAACTATTATGGTCCTCAAGAATGTACTTTTGTAATGTTCTAAATATTGATAAAAATTGAAATAAAACTCATGTATTCTATGACAAGGTAGCTATACAGTTTATGAATAAGAGTATGTTTATGAGAACACATTTATATCATTCATTCATGAAACCACCCAAAATGTTTAAACCTCCCCTAAAACCACCATATCAATTGATCCAAGGACTTCATTATAGTCATCACCCATTTTTTTTCATCACTCCTATGATAATTAAATATCTTGATAAATTGAGTCTATAGGTTATGATACATAATAGTTGAAAACCTAAGGGGAACCAAAATTTTGATTCCCATAAAAATGGGGATCCCTATTAGGAAGATAGCAGTGTGGTTTCTCTCATATAGGTGATGTATTTATTTTATGTTCAATTAGCTAGGTCACATTGGATACCCCCCAAGTGTAATCCAAATTTGGATTATATTGGATTCCATACTCCTCCATCCTTTATATCATGTAACAAATCTTAACCTTGAGACATTTATGATGGTGAACATTTAGGTTTAACATTGGGATGCCTATCAAGAGGTTACCATTGATAGTTTCATTAATAATGAGTAATCAATAGGTTTATGAGTTAAAATTTGAATTTGTAGGCTCCAGTATGTAATCCACTCTCAAATCTTGTATCACTCTCACATGAAATGAAACTGATAATTTTCTATATCTTGTTCATCACACTACACATGACCTAGGTGGTCTTACATATCAGAGCTGATTACACCATTATAATAATTCAATATTTCAACATGGGCCTCCAACATATGTATAATACCTAACAAAACATTCTTAATTGGACTCGTTCTTATGTATAAGACCTATTAGGCATTTAATTACCATTCTAGAAATATTCCCTATGAAACATTCATTAAAAGGGTCTTATTCCTAATGAAAATTATTATGAAATACTCAAATAAATATTTTGTACTCAATCATCAATTTTAAAACCATTTAAGACACATTTTTAATATCTAACTTTTGTAGAGTCGGATACATGTCATAATAGGATAAGTATGAAACTTATCTAAGGATTTACACCCATATAAGACATTAAAATATCCCAAATCTAAATTACACAACATTAATCTATGTGTACAATATTCTAGTAGCATGATGTTATACATAACAACAATTTATTTTATAGATGATGTTATACTACATAGTGAAATATTCTAATAAGACATTATACTATGAAATTTGAACTCTGTGGTATTTGATTATTATTTTAATGGGGTATATTGGATTCCACCATATGGTTTGAAACCAAATACATCATTCTTTTAACCACCACCACTTGAATCATATTCCCTATAAAACATCCTTTATGGGACCATATTCTCAAAAGTTTTATTCCCCTACCCTGAGGGTTATATTATTTTTTTGTACTATCATGCCATAATCATTGGGTCATATTAATTTTGGGATCAATCATGAAATGTCTATATTACATAGGATACTCACTCATTATGATTTGTCCATATTCCATTAATGGTTAATGGTAAAGTTATTCTCATGAATATGTAACACAAAAAATATTTCATGGAATGTTATAACTAGTATTCCTTAATGTATGGTGATAATATACATAGATAAATCCATATCACATGGATATAAATGGTAATATGTTCCCTATTAAGAGGAACTGAAGTAAATGGGTTCTTATTCTCATCACAAGGATATATTAGACCCCCTTCATGGGCCTATTATTAATACCCCATGTACTTATCAAATTTTTTGATAGTGAAAATTTCATGAGTTCCATGTTGTGTGGCTTTAGAACATAGTAACAAATAGACCAACATCCCTACGTAAAAATATAGATAATCTATAATATATATATATGTGATGTTATTTATGTGTAATATCTAATATATAAAAATTTTCATGATGGATGAAAACCATTGATATTTACTGACAATCATGTTATAATATTCTAATACTAATTTTCTCGTTAGGGAAATCATTCCCATATTGGGAATTGGGAAAAATGAAAAATAAGACTTCAATCTATATAATAGTCTCTAAGAAATACATTATTCACCCCAAAATGGTGTGAAGGGCATGACCTCTCATCAACTTAAATAATTTTATTTATTATGATCCCTGTATATGAATCCTTAATGACTACATACCAATAGAAACAATGTGTTCACCTTATCCTATACATAAGGTTCATTGAGTATTTTTTGATGCATGAATAAACCATGTTACAAAACTATATGAGAGAGGAATAGTGATCCAATGTGATCATTGCGCTACTGAACTCATCATATTACTACCAATGAATTTGTAAATCTTATCCCATGTTGACAAATGGTTAACATATCATTAAAATTTTAAAAATGATACACTTATCAACAATTTTCATCAAAAAAAGATATGTAATATTCATCAAGATATAATTTATACGATTAAAACACATAAAAAACTATGTCCCCAATAAATAAGAGGATAGTGCCTCTTGATCAATGTCCAAAGAACAATCTATAAACAGAGATTTTAATGGAGCACTATTTTCATGGTCCGTCCAGACCATAGAGGTGACATCAAATGTT
Source organism: Viscum album (assembly GCA_963277665.1). NCBI lineage: Eukaryota > Viridiplantae > Streptophyta > Magnoliopsida > Santalales > Viscaceae > Viscum > Viscum album. The sequence continues at coordinate 559,732,241 of OY728132.1, read as the reverse complement.
CTTTTAGTATCAAATCCAATGATATCATTCAATATGAGGAGAAACAAAATAATTTAAATAACTACTACATCCTCCACTAATTTATTCAGAAGCCAATCCATATATGGATAAAACCAGTATCTTTTTAATATTTGTAAGGTGTATTGATGAGTCTACCCTGGCATCATCCTTGTTTCAAAAATCACTCAAGATATTTCTTATCACCCTTATTTTCTATCACCATGTAAGCATAACCCCTCAGCCACCTATTAAGTCCACCATCTAGAAGATATCACCCATATGAACTCGTACCTAAAAATCTAGGAAATCTCACTTGGTGTGAAGCTCTATGAACTATAGGGAGTAAGCATACATTATTTTTCCGCTAAATAAGAATGTAGATAAACAATAGTGGAAATAAGAGAGTAGACTTATATCCTTGTTTTTATATTTTATATCTTCCAATATATTTATGAGTAAGCAACAAAAGGTGCATATTCATCACCCTACACATGATTCCCATAGGGAAACCCTAATGGATGATGGGGGATCATACTATGTGTGTATTATCACATTAATTGTGGATGGACTGTAGTATATTCTATAAATAGATAATATGTATTCTCATTTTCCTTCTTAAACCCTTCTAAAATACTATTATTCTCTATATTCAATAGATGATCTTCATCGGTGTATTCTATTAATCATATAGTAAAAGGTGTAAATTCCAATAACAACTTCCAATGTAGTTTATCAATATATAAAACATGACTATATATATTCTCATGGGAAATAATATATTCTTTTTAAATTTTATAATATCACTTGTGAATATTTTTAAATGATGAGGAATATGATCATGTACATATCATAATTCTGACGAGGGTCCAACAACATAATTTTATAGTGATGTTAAGGAAAAAAACATATTCTATTTATAGAGATATATCAAAATATTCTAATGGAAAACTATGAATGAAATCATATTATATTTCTAATAGTGGTTCATTTCCATATTCTGAATTTCACCCTAAAAAAGGCTCATATCCCTAGAGAAAGATCAAAATCATTCTTGTATACTATGAAATTTGAGGCGAGAAATTCTAGAATACCTATTTCATCTAATGAGAGAATATATCAAACATCCATTATAATCCATAAATGCAAAAGAGCATGTCATTTGTCCAATTTGGGATATCTTTCAACATTTCTTGATTAGGAATGGACATTGAATTTGTAGCGTACAACTGTTTAATATCAGGATGGAATACATATTCAGACAGCCACCCAAAGGCATGCTATTATTCCTACAAATAGTCTGGAACATTTACATCATATCATAGAGTATTTCTTGTAATAGTTTAATATCCTATTGATTTTCAAAAATAATGATCAGTAAACTATCTTTACTTCCAAGAAGTAAGCTAATATCCTTGACCATCCCCCAATGGAAGGATATACTATTCCAAAATACAACACAAGATGAGGATTATAAACCTACACTACTAATTTCTAGTAACATTATATCCATTAATTTCATATATGTAGTATCTTATTCACCCAACAACTCTTTATATGAAGCATAAGATCATACATACAATGGATAGCCTCGTCAAGGTAGCATAATGATTATGTATGGGAATCTTACCCCAAATGTCCATAAGGACTATCTTCCAACATTGATATCTCACCCATGAAACATAAAATTTATATCTTCATGGAATCAAATTATTAATATGTGTTTCAAAATATGTTTTCAACTTTGTATGGTTCCATGTCAATTTCTAGTGGCACATAACCACATTAGATAGATAAATCAAGGCACAAGACACCATCCCAACAACCTAATGGTCGTGATCCACTATCATTGAAAAATAAACCTCTCTAATATGAACATTTATAAGATTATGTGTCCCAAAAGTAAGATACTAGAATAAATATATAGAATGAATTGTTTGAGGATAGTTTCTCCACTATATTTTGGTCTATCAACAATTAATATAATGTCATCCTTGATGTGTTAGATGAGAGATTATTGTTTTTATTATTGTCTATATAGTATAGAGACACATTAGTAGATAATTATTGACAACTTTAGAGATGTACATATCTCAGTATGGGGAATGAATTTATTATTGAAATTCACACTATCCTTGGGTTATCTGAGGTATCTAATGCCAGAATTCAGTAATGTCATTACTGAAGGAGATGGAATTTTTTAAACAACACATATTCCAATAGAGATTAAAAAATATCCTTGTATATCTATGCAATCAATCATCCTTACATGAGAGATAAGTTCATTGGTAAGATCTTGATACATGACACAATAATGATTAAACAACCATTTTAGGAGAGAAAAAAATATCCCTATATTATTGGAAAATTCCTTTTGGAATGTACCTCATTCTAAAGTTGTCACTATACCTAAATCATGCATGTGTGACAATTGGTCAAATAAAATTATTTCTGTAACATTCGAGGTAAATAAAGAGTAAGGGATTTTCAATATTTTATGCATATTTTTGATTTAGATAATAATTTTACAATAAAGGGGATTTCATGTTCGATAGCATACCCGACAAGCAACAATGGGTTTCTCTGAATCCATATGTTGCACACTATACATAGTCATATTGAAAAAAATATAATATTATTATTTTAAAGGGTTGTTAATTCCTAGAAGTTTTATCAGTGGGAAAGAATAGAACAAACCGTTTTATGGTTACACATGTATGTTAAACGTTTTTACATTTATTCAAAAAAAATTAGAGGCTTAAAATGAGAATGTATCCAATTTTAAGTATAAATACTCGAATATTTTTAAAAAGAATTATTACCACTACTTGATGGTGAATTACTTTTAAATATATTTTTTCACTTTTATATGTTCCATTTGAAAAAATAAACTTCTTCTTTATATGATATATATCAAGATTTACTTTGGGTAAATTTTTGGAATTTTTCTGATAAAGATCATTTTTTAAAGAATAGTGAAAAATACTGCATTTTATGTCAATATAGTCTTTTTATATGCTTTGTTTATATAGTCCGATTATCTTTTTAATTTGTTTTAATGTTTAATTAGATTATTTTTTTACCATTTTTTCCAAATTTTTTCATTGGAAGTAATTTCACTTTTTAATTATACAAAAAACATGTCAATATTTTGATAGTTATTATTTTATAAAAACACGCTTAATGGTTTTGACAACGAAAACTAATATTAAATTAATTTCTGAAACTTTTATGTTTTTAAGTTGTATAAATTTAGTCCATATTTGGGATAAGGAATTCCATATTGTTAAAATATGCAACTTATATTTTCGTACATTATGAATAGTAACTTCAGTGAAAAAATTATTTACAATGGTTCAAGGGTAAATCTTGTAAATAAAGGTAAAAAATAATATTATAATAAAATTTAATCACCCTAACACATGTCCTAATTCTATTGCAGGATACATGTCTGGAGATGGGCATCCTTGGGTGGATTTGGGGACCCCATGGAGCCACTTGTAAGTGAAAATGACATTTTATAAAAATTAATTTAATGTTAAGGAAAATGTAACATAAACATATATCTTTTAGTTAAACAAATTTTATATGTGGTATATAAGATATAGTGTAGACTAAAAATATTCATTATAAAGCGAAAAATAATTTCTATATCATTGTATTTTATTTATAATTTTAATTTATTAAATAAATATATTTAATTGTGACACAATGGTGATGTAGTGATTTCTTTATTAATAAAGGATTCAAATAAATTGTATTAAAAATGTTAAAATAAATTTAATTTTGTCATTTTGATGTCATCGAAGATATTTTTGGAATATAGTTACATGTTATATTTGTATTAATGATATTTTTTAGAATCAATCATGTTTTTATGGATTTTTTTAAAAAGTCATGATATGAATAGTGTCGATATTGAGATAATTCATATTTTATAATATACAATATTTTATTAAATATTTTAAAATTCAAAAAAATAAGATTAATTGAACTATTAATTATTTGTCTAAAATTTTATTAATGTCTCTTTATTAGTATATTTTTCATGTTTTGGTAACTATTTTGATTCCCAAACTGTTAAATGCATGATAAAATGATAAGAGTAAAAAAGGTTATATAAAAAAGATAAATACTAAAAAATATCCCAAGCATGTCCAATTATTACTAAATTATTTTATTTTGCCTTATATAAATCTTATCATTTAATATGATTAGTTTTTAATTTTTTTGAAACCAAAAATAATTTTATAATAAAATAATACTTTCAATATTTCCTAACGAGTCCTCCCTCCTTCTTATAAATGACCACAACCTATAACCCATTAAACACACCTCTCAATCCCATTCTCCGATTCAAAAACAACTCCAAGAAGCTCCCAGAATCCACCTTTCCCTTCTACTATCCTAACCTTAGGAATAAGGCAATTCAAGAAAGTCTTTTGCCTCAAATCAAATAGAGATACACGTTTTAAGAGGTAGCGTCCTCTCTAAAATTCTTCTTCATTATTCTACTTCATCGCTCCCTATTATATTCTTTTTCATTGATTACATAACAATGAAAGTATCATAAATATACTACGTTTTTATTACGAGAAGTATGAAAACTACACTTACACACCCCTCCTTCAAATGGATTTAGAACATTCAGTTTCTGTTGATGACAATGTTCTGTCTCAAGAAATCATGATTGTTAGATTTTCTCATACTACCTCTCATGGTGTCAATAATGATGTCACTATATTTATTTGTGATATATATTATATTTATATTTTCTCAATGTTTTGGTATTTTTAATTTATATAATAACTTTATAGTTTTCATCATGGTTAATACGATAAATTCATTTGAGGAAATGCAGACGGCCACCCCCTCAAAGTGATATGACTTGTTCATACCATACATGAGATGTATAAAGGGTGGAATTAATGAACTTATGTAACATATATAAAATATTATATAATAATTTAATTATAATATAAATGTGTATCATTTGGATTTAATTTCATTAAAAAATGAAAAATGAAATGAAAGTAGCATTCATGTGTACGTATGGCTTACCGTCTTTATGAACGATGCATTTAATTTTCATATATCCAAATCATATGGATTATTATAAATACATATATACTCAATATATATGATATTTATGATATCTAAATAATTAATATCATTCTCAAGATAATGGACTTTTGAGCACATTTACAATTTCTAATTATAACAAGTTATTTTTTTACTCAAGTTCCGTACATAAACAAATGTCCAATATGTCTCAAATAATGAACCAACTATTATAGCAAGGTAATAAGTGATATAAGAGGAAAAATAAAATTTAAAAAGTTTTTTAAACAAGTATAAATTAACTTTTCATTATTATTTCATAAGAACTAGGAACATACAAGGAAAGTCGGACGTGAGGTAAGGGACATAGTCTCAATCTCCTTTAATTAGGGAATACTTAGATTTATACATAAATTTATTTTATATGTTGTATAATAAACTCCTTTGACTGTTACTTTTATTCAATAGGAACCTTTTTATCTATAAGAATCATTTTACTAAATGAAAAAAAAGAGTGGTTCTATTGATGAACGTGGTGACAACGACCTTTTCGCTCCTCTAATAATTATTTGAAATGTGGATTCCTTAACAAGCCATAATGTTTTTAAAAGGAAAATACATATCATTTACTCTTTTTATGTATTTTGTTATTTAAAATTTTTTTTATAATAGAATGATTATGTCAATATATTGAAATTCTATATTGTGATTGCAATTTAGAAATTCTATCTTTCCTTTATTCTTGTTCATGTGTTATGATTATGTTATAGTTCTTTGGAATTGTTTACGTATACAGGTGGTTATGTGATAAACCTAGGGCAGGTGAGCCCAAGATAGCTCTCTAATGCATTGGGTAACCGGACGAAGTTAAACATTAATGTTTCTTATAAGAGATTTAAGGAATATACGATGATGGGTATTTCAACGTAACTCCCTATATAGATGTGAAAGCTACAACGTATATTTTATATTGATGCCACAAGTTACCTTATGTTTTATGATTTATATATGTTATTCATAAATAATACTATATCACGAGGTATGATAATGATATTTTTTTAATTTAAATATATGACTTCATTGATATGTATTTGTTGATGAACTAATGTTTTCTTTCATTGTTGTATAACCCTTATAGAGGTTTTTATGATCATCCCATGTTTTTGAAATGTTTTTCACTGGGAATAAGGAAGGTTCAGGGAAATGAATAATTCACGAAGATTTAAATCAAGAAAATAATTCCAATTTTGTAAAGACCCGCAAATTTCAAGGAAATTTTTTTTCTTAATTTTCTTTGGAATTTTACAAGAGCGCAGCTTCAGACGGCACCTGATTCCGAGGCCCGGTGTGCCCGGAATCAATTTCCGAAGTTTGGCTCGGGTACGTTCAGTGAACGGACGAGCGGGTTTTTCTATCTTTTGAACCGGTGCCCGGAATCGAATTCTGAGGGCACCGATGAAATCGCAGCGCCGGTATTTGCTTAGAAACGCCTCTTCCGGAGTTGCGTTTGCTCAGACGTGGTTTTTAAATTTTGCGGCTTTAAGTCAGAAATAAAATAAAGTTTGTGCGACAACTTTATTTTATTTCACTTAAGCTGCTTGGAAGCCACTTGAAGTCACTTAAAGACGGCTTGAACTGAGTTGAACTGGATAGGATGCTATCCAGAAATATCCTACCCCCTTTGGTAGGATATTTGTGCGGTGGGACCCGCACGAGCCCCGCCGTTTCTTTCGCTAAGTAACGCACCCGCGAAAACCCGTCAAAGTAACTGAAAAGTCAACCGACGCGTTTTCTTTAATTCTTAACAGACCATTTAATTGGGCGGTTTATTTCGTGAATTAAATGGACTGTTTCTTCGTGAATTAAATGGGTCGTTTCTTTCGTTGAATTAATTCAACGAATTGATGGATCGTTTCTTAACCGGTTTCGTGTTGGCATGTTTATAAAATAAGACCAACATAAAAATCCTTGGAAAGGATTTGAAAGAATCTTCGTTCCTCCACCCTCTCCGCGAAGAACGCGAAGAACGCGAAGAACGCGAAGAACGCGAAGAACGCGAAGAACTCCGGCGAACGGAATTCGACGACGCACACCAAGATCTGCGACGTCGACGAGATCTACCCGCGACGTTCTTCGGCGACGTCTTTCTTCCGCGGCCGACCCTCGTTCGGCAACAAAGGTGAGAATCAGATCTTTTCTTCTCCCTTTTTAATTTCAATATCAACGGATTTAAACTAATTAAATCCGTTGATCTTGATCCGGAGATTGGCGACGCGACGAGCGATTCCGCGACGACGCGACGATCTCCATCTTCCGCGACGAGCAAATCCCGCGACGATCCCCCGTTCGGCAACGACAAGGTAAGGGATGTTGGAATTCTTTTTAAAATCCCGTGTTTATTCTTTTGAAATATAGAACCCGATCACGAAACAATTTTAATTTATTTAAAATTGTTGATTGGTTTCTTTCCTGTTTCTCCCGTTGATTATGACTAACGCGGAGGGTGCGGGTCTAACGAACAAGACCCGGCAACCCTCCGTCGATCTTCCTTTGTGTGCGGATTTGGCGAGCGACGGCAAAAGCGCGACGCAAGGGCCATATGTTGATTCCGCAGTGGAGGACGCATCCCGGGAGGAACAACGGCGCAGACGGGAGGCAAATCGGGCCACCGGAGCATCTCCGGCGGCCCGCGGAAGGAGGCGGCGGCGCGGGTCGCCGGCGCGGCGGCGCCGGCGACCGGGGGGCGGCGGCGCCCGGCGCGCCGCCGGAGGAGTCCGCCGCGGCCGAGCCGCGGCGGCGGCGAGCCGCCGGACCGCGTCCGCGGTCCGGCCTTCCAGCACGCGGCCCGCGCGGGCCGCGTTTTCTCCAAAGCCGCGGGTTTGACCCGCGGCGGCAGCGCTTCGGCCGCTCGGCCGAAGCCGAGCCGGTCCGGTCGGCCGGGCCGCGCCCAGGCCGGACCGGACCCGGCCGAGCCGGTTCGGGCCGGGTCGGGCCGACCCGGTTCGGGCCGACCCGGTTCGGCCGACCCCAGGGGGGGGTTCGGGCCGGGTCGCCCCGGGCCCAGTACCCCCGTTTCGGGCCCTCTACGGTCTTTCGCCCATATCTTGGGCCTGGGACCTCCGATTGACGAACCGTCAGCGGCTACGCGATCCTTGGATCGAGACGGTCGTTTCGGTATATTATACTCAAGGTTTCGGAAGACTTTGGGTTCGGCCGGGTTGGTTCGTACACGAAGCCAACCGGGCCCTCGGAGCGGAAACGCTCATAACTTGAGCTACGGACGTCCGAACGACGTACCGTCAGCTGTGGTAGTTTCCTCTAAGTGAGACGGAACTTTTGGCATACTCCGCCCGAGGATCGGATACAGGCGGAGTACGGTCGGGATGGTTTTGCCCTAAAAACCAACCGGGCCCCTGGGACGAAAATGCCAATAACTCTCAGACCGGGCGTCCGATTGACGCGCCGTCTGTCGCGTTGAGATCCTGTTGTCGATACGGAACTTTTGGATACATCAACTTCGGACTACGTGTCAGTTGATGTATCAGCCCCTCGGCTCGTGGAGCGGACCCTCCTAAACGAGCTCGCTACGTGCGGGAACCCTAGCGCTGGCTGTGACCTCGACGACAGAGCAGAGATCCTCCGTGGACTGCGACGACGGCAGAGCAGAGATCCTCCGTGGACTGCGACGACGGCAGAGCAGAGATCCTCCGTGGACTGCGACGACGGCAGAGCAGAGATCCTTCGTGGACTGCGGCGACGACTGTGCAGAGATCCTCAGTGGACTGCGTCGACTACTGCACTCAGCGATCCCACGTGGATCAGTGCTTCAGGTTCTGTGTGAGCCCGATCCTCCGTGGGTCCTTACTACCGGTTCTGTGTGAGCCACTGCCTACCGGTTCTGTGTGAGCCACTGCCTACAGGTTCTGTGTGAGCCCGATCCTACGTGGGTCTTTTTGCGGGGGTTAGTACCTATCGATCCTTCGTGGGTCCGACGACTGAGACGGATCAGTGATCGTCTTTGACGTCATCTGAAAAAGTATACCTGGTTGAGCTGAATCTTATGTTACTCTCCTTTGTGGATTGTGTTGAACTATCCTTTGTGGATTTACTGTTTACTCTCCTTTGTGGATTTGGGTCTTGCTTTCCTTTGTGGATTGAGTTGTTCTTGAGCTCGTGAGCAGAGCTAGAATTGGGGACTTAGGTATATGTATGGGCATATACCTAAGTCGAGTCAGATGTTACTTCGTGATTGCATCTTTCTTTTGTGCTATATCCTTTGTGGATTTCGGGAGACCTTCGGGGGTCTCGGGGTCCTTACTGAGTAGTTGTACTCACCCCTGCACGGGCTATGCCCGCACTTCGTGGTGTTGGTTGCAGACGACGGACAGCGCTGATCGCGGTTGGGGCGTGGAGCAGGACGGTACCTGGAGGTGGACCACTGGACGGGACGTGCTCAGAGCGGACGTGGGGCCCGAGGAGCTTGGAGGCTATCTGTACCCACCCTTCAGGTGGGATTGCCAGTGGACGACACGAGGCCGCCGTCTTTTCTTCAGTTGCTGTACTTTACCTTTCAGTTGTACTTTACAGTTGGGCTTGTATTTCCGGCCCCTTTACCTTTCTGCACTTTACTTTCCGCTTGCTGACTCTGTGTGGTTGTTACTTATAAAGGCAATGCCTTCCCTGTTTACTGGGATTTTACGCCTTGGTGCTAGTCGCCAGCCCCTGGCCTATGGAAGGCGGGCTTGGGGTAGTCACGGCACGGGCCCCGAGGACGGGTCGTGACAAATTGGTATCAGAGGCGGTCGGTTCTACCGCAGACTCTGATCGTCCTTTCTTTCTATGTGAAGCAATAGTGTTTAGTGTATTGAGTGTGGTTATCAGTTCAGGGAGCCCAGTGTTGGTGCGGCGGCCGACGTATCCGTACACCAGGACCCTGACTCCTGATTTCCGACTTAATGCATGAAAACATTGATTGCGTGTGTGTTTCAAGTTTTCTTTGTGATTACTTATGTCAGCTCACCGGGTATACTGATCTGCTTTATGAAAGTCTCAAGTTTTCCTTGTGATTACTTGTGCCAGCTCACCAGGTATACTGTTCTGACTGTGGTGCTCTTGTTCTCCTTTTCAGGATGGCCCCGCGACGACTGCCAGCTAGGGTTCCGAGTGTAGGGCGCGACGGCAGCCCACCGAGCGACGAGGCCTCGGTGCAGGGCCCTTTGCCAGCAGTGGCACCGGCGGTAGCCTTACCCGCCGAGCCACCGATGCTTCCAGTACCAGACGCCGACGATGCACGTCGCCTCAGGGCACTGCACGAGTTTCAGAGCCAGCGACCGCCCAGGTTTCGCGGTGAGGCGGACCCCCAGGCCGCCGAGGACTGGCTAGAGGCGGTGGTACGGATCTTCAGGCTAGTGAGGACACCAGCGGATCTCATGGTGATCCTCGCAGCGAGCCTCCTGCAGGCGGCGGCAGGACGATGGTGGAGCCTGATGCTCCAGGTTCACGATGAGGCATCCCTGCTCTGGACGGACTTCGAGAGCCTCTTCCGCTCTGAGTTCGTCCCGGCCACCCTCCGAGCGGTGCGCATCCAGGAGCTTCTCCAGCTGCGCCAGGGCAGCATGACGGTCGCTCAGTATGCGGCGAGGTTCACGGACCTATCTCGCTACTCGACCGACATGGTACGGGACCCCTTCTTCCGGGCCCGGACCTTCGAGCAGGGCTTGCGACAGGAGATTCGTGCGTCGCTGATCTCCCTCAGCATTCCGACCCAGGCAGGAGTGCTGGAGCGAGCCCTCCTGATCGAGAGCTTCCTGGCAGAGCCTTCTTCAGCGGCGAGACCTAGCGCAGGGCGGCAGGTAGCTGAGTCTTCGGCAGCAGGTAGCCGACGGATGACTCACGGGTCCAGGCAGACCAGACCCCCACGCAGACGGCCTCAGGACACCGGCTCAGCAGTACGAGGCACACAGCGGAGTGCCAGCCTTTCGAGAGGCAGGCTGTGCTACTCTTGCGGCGGGCAGGGTCACATGGCTCGTGACTGCCCGACTCGCCGATCAGAGGAGCAGCAGACGGTGGAGGGGCCACCCAGGCAGAGGCAGAGGGTCGACCGTGGCGGTCCGCAGGGAGGAGGCGGACGAGGCCGAGGAGCTGGCCGAGCAGCGGGTGGTGGGCGACGCTTTCAGGCTCTACCCCCACCACCACCAGGAGGGCCACCTCGACCACAGGGAGCCGGCGGGCAGGGACAGGCCCAGCTCCAGGCAGTGGAGGCCTACGACCCCGACATGCCAGAGATGATTCGAGGTACGATCTGTGTCTATTCCACCCTTGCTGCAGTACTTATAGACACAGGAGCGAGTCACTCTTTCATAGCCTCTGCCCTTGTTCGGAGCTCGGAGATTCCGACTGAGCCGTTGGCTCGATCCTTACGGCTAGAGACTCCTACGGGAGCAGACTCGACGATTACGCACTGGTGCCGGCAGTGTGAGCTTACTCTAGGAGGCGAGAGCTTCGGCTGGGATCTCCTTGTAGCGGCGTCGAGGCCTTACGACGTCATCTTGGGCATGGATTGGCTATCCACGGTTCATGCCCAGATCGACTGTTTTAGGCGCAAGGTACGATGTGTTCGTACCGACGGGAGCAGGTTTACCTTCACCGGCGAGAAGGGAACCTTTGCAGCACAGGATGGACTTCCGCGGAGGAGAGTGCAGCCCATCTCACATCAGTTGGCTAGCCTCATCCTAGGAGCAGTGGACGTGCGGAGTCCGGCTTTTCCTGCAGTGGTGGACCAGTACGTGGACGTCTTTCCCGACGACGTTCCAGGGCTACCTCCTCGTAGAGAGGTAGACTTTTACATCGACTTGTACCCCGGGACAGCCCCGATATCTACTCCAGCATATCGGATGGCCCCCGCCGAGCTTCGAGAGCTGCGGGTACAGTTGGAGGACTTGCAGAGCAAGGGGTTTATCCGACCCAGTGTTTCACCCTGGGCTTCCCCGATTTTGTTCGCCAAGAAGGCGGACGGGAGCTTGCGACTATGTGTCGACTATCGTCGCCTGAACCAGGTGACAGTGAGGAACAAGTATCCGCTGCCACGGATTGATGACCTCTTCGATCAGCTCAAGGGGGCGCGGTGGTTCTCGAAGATAGACCTCCGGTCAGGCTATCATCAGCTCAGAGTTCGAGACGAGGACGTACAGAAGACGGCCTTCAGGTGTCGGTATGGCCATTATGAGTTCTTGGTTATGCCGTTCGGCGTAACCAATGCTCCAGCAGTGTTCATGAGCCTCATGAACAGGATCTTCCAGCCATACCTCGACCGATTTGTCGTTGTCTTCATTGACGACATTTTGGTATACTCGACGACTGAGGAGGATCATGCCTACCACCTGCGAGTTGTGCTAGACACACTCCGAGAGCACCAGCTTTATGGCAAGCTCTCAAAATGCCAGTTCTGGTTACGTGAGGTCCATTTCTTGGGGCACGTCATTTCTGAGGCGGGAGTTGCAGTGGATCCCGCGAAGATCGAGGCAGTGCTAGCTTGGGAGCCACCCAGGAGCGTGACTGAGGTGCGGAGCTTCTTGGGCCTAGCGGGATACTATCGGAGATTCGTGCCAGACTTCTCCAGAGTTGCAGCACCACTCTCAGCCTTGACGAAGAAGGGGAAACCCTTCGTGTGGTCAGACAGATGTCAGCAGAGCTTCCAGGAGCTGAGACAGAGATTGACCAGCGCACCTATCTTGAGGTTGCCTGAGGAGGGAGTTGGGTACGTAGTTTACTGCGATGCATCAGGGACTGGACTCGGGTGCGTCCTGATGCAGGAGCGGGCCGTGATCGCCTACGGATCACGTCAGTTGAGGCCGCATGAGCAGAACTACGCCACTCATGACCTGGAGTTAGCAGCAGTGATCTTCGCTCTGAAGACTTGGCGGCACTATCTGATGGGCGAGCGCTTCACAGTCTTTTCTGACCACCAGAGTCTCAGGTATATCTTCTCTCAGAAGGACCTGAACCTGAGACAGCGGAGATGGCTTGAGTTCCTCCAGGACTATGACTTTGAGATAGTCTATACTCCTGGGAAGGGGAACGTGGTAGCCGATGCCCTCAGCAGGAGGACGGGCATTCAGCTACTTGAGGAGGCGACGGAGCAGCTAGCCTCCTTGCAGATATCCTTCGTGGATAGAGACGGAACAGCCTTTCTTCAGTCTCTCACAGTCTCTCCTCCACTTCTACAGCGGGTCAGAGAGGCTCAGCGTGGGGACGCTGACTGTGAGACCCGGCGTGCACTGATATCCTCAGGTCAGGCGCCTGATGGTTTCTCCCTTGGAGCAGAGCACGACATCCTTTTCAGAGGACGTACCTTCGTACCAGTCGCTTTACGAGAGGAGGTGCTGAGAGAGTTTCACACTTCTCCCTTGGCGGTACATCCCGGAGTGGCGAAGATGTACCAGGATCTCAGGCGACAGCACTGGTGGCCGGGTATGAAGAAAGCTGTGGCAGAGTTCGTTTCACGATGCCTCACCTGCCAGCAGGTGAAGGCAGAGCACCAGGTACCAGCAGGTTTGGTACAGCCCTTGGAGGTCCCGGAGTGGAAGTGGGACGGCATATCTATGGACTTCGTGACTGGACTTCCACGCACTTCCAGAGGTCACGACTCCATTTGGGTGATTGTCGACCGACTCACCAAGTCGGCACACTTCTTACCCATCAGAGAGCAGGGCTCAGTAGAGAGCTTGGGACGTCTTTACGTCCAGGAGATCGTACGGCTTCACGGTGTGCCATCGTCTATCGTCTCCGATCGAGATGCTCGTTTCACTTCCCGGCTCTGGAAGGGGTTGCAGGAGGCGTTCGGGACGCGGCTCCATCTGAGCACAGCCTTCCACCCTCAGACGGATGGTCAAACGGAGAGGACCATTCAGACACTCGAGGACATGCTCCGTGCATGTGTTCTCGACTTTGGTCGCAGCTGGGAGGACCACCTACCCTTGGTGGAGTTCGCGTACAACAACAGCTACCACTCCACCATCGGGATGGCACCATACGAGGCGTTGTACGGCAGGCCCTGCAGATCACCGTTGTGCTGGACAGACCCTGGGGAGTCAGCACTCGTGGGACCAGAGATGGTCCGAGCCACGACAGAGAAGGTCCAGATCATCCAGGAGAGGATGAGGACAGCTCAGAGCCGGCAGAAGTCATATGCTGACAGGAGGCGGAGGCCACTAGAGTTCGAGGATGGCGACCACGTCTTTTTGCGTGTCTCACCTCGACGTGGTTTACGGAGATTTGGCCGAGGCGGCAAGCTGTCTCCCCGCTTCATCGGGCCTTTCCAGGTCCTCAGCAGGATAGGAGAGGTGGCTTATCGCCTGGCTCTACCACCTCAGTTGCACCGGGTGCACGACGTCTTCCACGTGTCTCAGCTGAGGAGATACGTGCACGACCCGACGCACATCATCGACTTTGGGGAGCTGGACGTGGACGATGGGGCGACTTTTGCGGAGGTTCCAGTAGAGATCGAGGATCGACAGGAGCGGGTCCTACGTGGGCGGTCGATTCCTCTTGTGCGCGTCAGGTGGCAGCACGGGAACCTCCAGGAGAGCACTTGGGAGCGGGAGGCTCAGATTCGTGCTCAGTACCCCCATTTGTTCCCCTAGTTTTTGATGTATCTTTACGGGGACGTAAAGCCCTGAGGTGGGAGTAATGTAAAGACCCGCAAATTTCAAGGAAATTTTTTTTCTTAATTTTCTTTGGAATTTTACAAGAGCGCAGCTTCAGACGGCACCTGATTCCGAGGCCCGGTGTGCCCGGAATCAATTTCCGAAGTTTGGCTCGGGTACGTTCAGTGAACGGACGAGCGGGTTTTTCTATCTTTTGAACCGGTGCCCGGAATCGAATTCTGAGGGCACCGATGAAATCGCAGCGCCGGTATTTGCTTAGAAACGCCTCTTCCGGAGTTGCGTTTGCTCAGACGTGGTTTTTAAATTTTGCGGCTTTAAGTCAGAAATAAAATAAAGTTTGTGCGACAACTTTATTTTATTTCACTTAAGCTGCTTGGAAGCCACTTGAAGTCACTTAAAGACGGCTTGAACTGAGTTGAACTGGATAGGATGCTATCCAGAAATATCCTACCCCCTTTGGTAGGATATTTGTGCGGTGGGACCCGCACGAGCCCCGCCGTTTCTTTCGCTAAGTAACGCACCCGCGAAAACCCGTCAAAGTAACTGAAAAGTCAACCGACGCGTTTTCTTTAATTCTTAACAGACCATTTAATTGGGCGGTTTATTTCGTGAATTAAATGGACTGTTTCTTCGTGAATTAAATGGGTCGTTTCTTTCGTTGAATTAATTCAACGAATTGATGGATCGTTTCTTAACCGGTTTCGTGTTGGCATGTTTATAAAATAAGACCAACATAAAAATCCTTGGAAAGGATTTGAAAGAATCTTCGTTCCTCCACCCTCTCCGCGAAGAACGCGAAGAACGCGAAGAACGCGAAGAACGCGAAGAACGCGAAGAACTCCGGCGAACGGAATTCGACGACGCACACCAAGATCTGCGACGTCGACGAGATCTACCCGCGACGTTCTTCGGCGACGTCTTTCTTCCGCGGCCGACCCTCGTTCGGCAACAAAGGTGAGAATCAGATCTTTTCTTCTCCCTTTTTAATTTCAATATCAACGGATTTAAACTAATTAAATCCGTTGATCTTGATCCGGAGATTGGCGACGCGACGAGCGATTCCGCGACGACGCGACGATCTCCATCTTCCGCGACGAGCAAATCCCGCGACGATCCCCCGTTCGGCAACGACAAGGTAAGGGATGTTGGAATTCTTTTTAAAATCCCGTGTTTATTCTTTTGAAATATAGAACCCGATCACGAAACAATTTTAATTTATTTAAAATTGTTGATTGGTTTCTTTCCTGTTTCTCCCGTTGATTATGACTAACGCGGAGGGTGCGGGTCTAACGAACAAGACCCGGCAACCCTCCGTCGATCTTCCTTTGTGTGCGGATTTGGCGAGCGACGGCAAAAGCGCGACGCAAGGGCCATATGTTGATTCCGCAGTGGAGGACGCATCCCGGGAGGAACAACGGCGCAGACGGGAGGCAAATCGGGCCACCGGAGCATCTCCGGCGGCCCGCGGAAGGAGGCGGCGGCGCGGGTCGCCGGCGCGGCGGCGCCGGCGACCGGGGGGCGGCGGCGCCCGGCGCGCCGCCGGAGGAGTCCGCCGCGGCCGAGCCGCGGCGGCGGCGAGCCGCCGGACCGCGTCCGCGGTCCGGCCTTCCAGCACGCGGCCCGCGCGGGCCGCGTTTTCTCCAAAGCCGCGGGTTTGACCCGCGGCGGCAGCGCTTCGGCCGCTCGGCCGAAGCCGAGCCGGTCCGGTCGGCCGGGCCGCGCCCAGGCCGGACCGGACCCGGCCGAGCCGGTTCGGGCCGGGTCGGGCCGACCCGGTTCGGGCCGACCCGGTTCGGCCGACCCCAGGGGGGGGTTCGGGCCGGGTCGCCCCGGGCCCAGTACCCCCGTTTCGGGCCCTCTACGGTCTTTCGCCCATATCTTGGGCCTGGGACCTCCGATTGACGAACCGTCAGCGGCTACGCGATCCTTGGATCGAGACGGTCGTTTCGGTATATTATACTCAAGGTTTCGGAAGACTTTGGGTTCGGCCGGGTTGGTTCGTACACGAAGCCAACCGGGCCCTCGGAGCGGAAACGCTCATAACTTGAGCTACGGACGTCCGAACGACGTACCGTCAGCTGTGGTAGTTTCCTCTAAGTGAGACGGAACTTTTGGCATACTCCGCCCGAGGATCGGATACAGGCGGAGTACGGTCGGGATGGTTTTGCCCTAAAAACCAACCGGGCCCCTGGGACGAAAATGCCAATAACTCTCAGACCGGGCGTCCGATTGACGCGCCGTCTGTCGCGTTGAGATCCTGTTGTCGATACGGAACTTTTGGATACATCAACTTCGGACTACGTGTCAGTTGATGTATCAGCCCCTCGGCTCGTGGAGCGGACCCTCCTAAACGAGCTCGCTACGTGCGGGAACCCTAGCGCTGGCTGTGACCTCGACGACAGAGCAGAGATCCTCCGTGGACTGCGACGACGGCAGAGCAGAGATCCTCCGTGGACTGCGACGACGGCAGAGCAGAGATCCTCCGTGGACTGCGACGACGGCAGAGCAGAGATCCTTCGTGGACTGCGGCGACGACTGTGCAGAGATCCTCAGTGGACTGCGTCGACTACTGCACTCAGCGATCCCACGTGGATCAGTGCTTCAGGTTCTGTGTGAGCCCGATCCTCCGTGGGTCCTTACTACCGGTTCTGTGTGAGCCACTGCCTACCGGTTCTGTGTGAGCCACTGCCTACAGGTTCTGTGTGAGCCCGATCCTACGTGGGTCTTTTTGCGGGGGTTAGTACCTATCGATCCTTCGTGGGTCCGACGACTGAGACGGATCAGTGATCGTCTTTGACGTCATCTGAAAAAGTATACCTGGTTGAGCTGAATCTTATGTTACTCTCCTTTGTGGATTGTGTTGAACTATCCTTTGTGGATTTACTGTTTACTCTCCTTTGTGGATTTGGGTCTTGCTTTCCTTTGTGGATTGAGTTGTTCTTGAGCTCGTGAGCAGAGCTAGAATTGGGGACTTAGGTATATGTATGGGCATATACCTAAGTCGAGTCAGATGTTACTTCGTGATTGCATCTTTCTTTTGTGCTATATCCTTTGTGGATTTCGGGAGACCTTCGGGGGTCTCGGGGTCCTTACTGAGTAGTTGTACTCACCCCTGCACGGGCTATGCCCGCACTTCGTGGTGTTGGTTGCAGACGACGGACAGCGCTGATCGCGGTTGGGGCGTGGAGCAGGACGGTACCTGGAGGTGGACCACTGGACGGGACGTGCTCAGAGCGGACGTGGGGCCCGAGGAGCTTGGAGGCTATCTGTACCCACCCTTCAGGTGGGATTGCCAGTGGACGACACGAGGCCGCCGTCTTTTCTTCAGTTGCTGTACTTTACCTTTCAGTTGTACTTTACAGTTGGGCTTGTATTTCCGGCCCCTTTACCTTTCTGCACTTTACTTTCCGCTTGCTGACTCTGTGTGGTTGTTACTTATAAAGGCAATGCCTTCCCTGTTTACTGGGATTTTACGCCTTGGTGCTAGTCGCCAGCCCCTGGCCTATGGAAGGCGGGCTTGGGGTAGTCACGGCACGGGCCCCGAGGACGGGTCGTGACAAATTTTATTTAAGTATTTTTGTTAATGTGAAAAAAAATTGATAGAGTAGAAGTTTATACCTTGTAATATTGAGATGTAATATAATAGTAATGGACTAATTATATAAAACATTAAACCTTAAAAGATGCTCAATATGAATTCATGAATTAACTCCCTATTAAGTAAAGATTATGGTTAGGGCCTTATATTTGGTATTAGTGGTCATTTTAGACAACATTAAGATTTAGGATATTATTAAATTAATATCCATAAGTTAATTTATGGTAAGATTTAAATGATATAGAATTTACATATTACCATATTGCTTTACCTAAGATATATTTCTGTTTAGAAATGTTTTCCATGTAGTAGACATGGTATCTATGATGGTCCTACATCAGGAAGAAAACAACCTTCCAAATCTGCAACCTGAGATGGATAGAATTGGAACTGAACAGTTGGTTGTAGTGATGGAAAAGTTGACTCATGATATAAATTATTACGGAATACATGCATGAGATCAACTAGATCAACCCCAGAGGAACTTTTCTATAGTGGATCATTCTATGAGGCTACATCCTCCATCATTCGAAGGATCATCTGACCCTGTGTTAGAAGAAGTATGGAATAAATAATTAGAAAAATATGTTGTATGTCATGGGCTTTTCAAACCATCAAAAGGATAGTCTTGTTGTTTACCATTTTGAAGCTGAAGCTGATTAGTGGTGGTCGATGGTTAGAAATATCAGGTATTGTGAGGAGATTGATACTATGGATTGATATGAACTCATAGGTATGTTTCATGGGAAATATTTTCCTATGGTGGTTCAACTTAGGATGGAAATACAATTCATGGAGTTGAGGCAAGAGGTGGACTTAGTGGCTGCTTATTAAGAAAAATTCACTCAACTATCAAGTTATGAACCAAATTTCATATGAGATCTTGAATGTAAATCAGTCATTTCTACTCATGATTAAATCCAAAGAATCTAAGGGCTTTAGCTTCTTAAGAGTTAAAAGGCTATGAAAGAACATGTTCGATGTGCAGAGAAGGTGGAAATGTTGTTTTCTAATGATCATGTGTTATTTAACGAAATATAATAAGCATTTAAGGTGGAAGATAAAAGGTCGAAACTCTTCAAAAAATTATAATGGTAATATAGTTAAGTTTACACATTTTAAAATTATGAAAAAAAGAACACCGTTGAATGGATTTTGAATTTTGGTAAGTGGTTTCTATGTGGTAAAATGGGACATATGGCTCGTAATTGCATTGAATAATATCACTATTAAGAAAAAAACCATGGGGTCCTCTTATCTTTTTTTTTAAACATAAATATGGTTCAATGAGACTTTTCATATATTATAGAGCCTTGAATAATATAACTATTAAGAACAAGTATCCCTTTCCACATATTGATGATTAATTTGATCATCTCTAGGGAGCTCAGTATTTTTCAAAGATTAGCTTGAGTTTGGGGTACCATCAGTTGAAATTAAAGGATGTAGTCATCCTGAAGACTATTTTTGTACTAGATATGGCCATTATGAATGTGTAGTTATGGCTTTTTGGTTAACCAATGAACATGATGTATTCACAGATCTTATGAGTAGAATGTTCCTTGAATTTTTGGATAAGAATGTGGTTGTTTTTATTGATGATATTTTGGTATATTCCAAAAGTGAAGAGGAACATGAAATTCATTAAAGGGGTTTCATTGAAACCATAAATGAAATGAAATTGTATGGTAAATTCATAAATTATGAGTTTTTGTTAGAACAATTTTCATTCGATGGAATCATTTTCTCAAAACATTGGAATAACGGTTGATCCGGATAATACAAAAGTTGTTGAAAAAATTCCATGACTTAAAAATATAACAGATATTCACAATTTTCTTGGTTTGGTAGGAAATTAAGAAAGATTTGCTGAGAATTTTACATGGTAATCTTTCCTACTAGCTAAGTTAACTCAAAAAGGTGTTTACTTTATCTGGAAATAAAATTTGATTATTGTTTTCAGAAATTCAAATGAAGATTATTGAATGCTCTAGTATTGGCATTACCTTCCAGAAATGATGAGTTTTTTATCTATAGTGTTGATAAATAGAAAAGGACGTGGATGTGTCCTTGTGAATAATGACCAGGTAATTTTTCATGCTTCCCATCAGTTGAAACCTCGTGAATCAAAATACCCTACACATGATTTGGAATGATTTGTTATTGTTTTTGATTTAATATTTTAGAGGTATCATTTGTATAGAGTAATGTGTGAAATATATGTGGATAAACAAATTTTAAAGTATATATTCTCTTAGAAATAATTGAACATGAGACAAATGATATTGCTATAATTAATCAGGGATTATCATTTTAATATTAATTACCATCCAGGAAAAGCAAATAAAATTGTTGATTCTTTGAGTGTAAAAAGTAATGCAGCATTAACCATGTTATATTTGGAACATGATATTTTGATTAATGATTTTATGAAATTTTCCATAGAAGTTATTGGTGTAAGAAATTACTCTGTTTTTTCAATGTGGTACTGAAATCATCTCCAGAAGAGAGAATAAATCAAGCACAGAAAGAACATAGCGAGTTTCCGAAAAAGGTAGATTATTTTCAAAAGGGTAAGTTGGCTAAATTTAACACTGATAAATACTTTTTTTATGTTTAGAAAGATATTTTGTGTGCCTTGTGATTCATAGATGAATAAATAGTTATTATGTGAACTCATAGTTCTTCATTTCTAGTATATCCTTCTATTACTATGATGTACATAGATAATCAAGAGTATTACTGGGGGTATGGAATGAAAAGAGATATTTCTAACTTTACCATGAGATGTTTTATTTGTCAAAAGGTTAAAGCAGAGCGGTAGGTACCGAAAGGGATGCTTCAGCCTTTTCCAGTGCCAGAGTGGAAATGGGAAATTGTGTCTATGGATTTTATCATGGTATTACCAAAGACATATCGACATAACAATGAAAACTAGGTTACTGTTAATCGATTAACTAAATCTGCTCATTTTTTCCAATTTGAGATACTCTGTCTCTATATCAACATTCTCGAT
This sequence comes from Viscum album, assembly GCA_963277665.1. Taxonomy (NCBI): domain Eukaryota; kingdom Viridiplantae; phylum Streptophyta; class Magnoliopsida; order Santalales; family Viscaceae; genus Viscum; species Viscum album. Next base: position 559,710,904 of record OY728132.1, on the reverse strand, counting down.
TGTATATTAGAGTGATAGTCTGGTTACATGGAGTTCCCATATCCATTGTATCTGATCATGATCCCAGGTTAACTTCTATCTTTTGGGCTTTTAGAAGTCATTAGGTAGTGAATTAAATTTTCGTACTGCTTTTCATCCACAATTATATTGGCCATCTGAATAAAAAATTCAAACATTGAATGATATGCTACGTCTTTACTCAATGGATTTCCAGGGAATTTGGGACCAATATCTTTATATGGTTAAGTTTTCTAATAATAACAGTTTTCATTCAAGAATACATATGGCAGAATTCGAGGCATTATATAGAATGTTGTGATTAACACTAGCCTTTTCATATAATGTAGGTGAAAGGACTTTTATGGGACAATAATTGTTATAAGATATGGAAGAGAAATTTCAATTGATTCAGAAGAACATGAGAACAGCTTTGAGCAGGAAAAAAAGTAATGTGGATAACCAAAGTATGGATCTTTATTTTGAGGTAGTTGATCATGTCTTTATCAAAGTTTCTCCATGGGAATGTGTGATTCATTTGGAAAGAAGGGAAAGATGAGTCTGAGTTTCATTAGACCCTGTGAAATCTTATAGAATGTTGGATCAATTTTCTACATAGTGGATTTAGCTCTATTTTTATATCAGGTACACAACGTTTTTCATGATTCAATGTTATTAAAGTATACGTAGGATCCATCTTACTTTTTGAGTCTAGTATTAGTTTAGTGGGAAGAGAATATTTCAAATGTTGAATAAACAGTACAGATTCTTGACCGAAGAATGAAAGTGTTGCAGAATAAGATAATTCATCAGTTAATGGTTTTAGGAAAGACCATAAGGTTAAATAGGAAACGTGGGAATCTGAAAATTCTATGCGGGATAAATACCCCCATTTATTTGATAAGTGAATAAAATAACGGTGGAATAATTTCCAAAAGGATAAAGGATGTAATATCTCATGTAAATAAATAATATGACAATTTCATGTTTAATAATATTTGTGAATTAAATATCAAATTTTTTTAAAGGGGATTCTATGTTCGTTGGCATAACTGACACGCAACAATGGGTTTCTCCAAAGTCTTATGTTTCACATAATGATGAGTCATACTGAAAAAAATAATAAAATATTATTATTTTAAATGGTAGTTAATTACTAGATTTTTAATTAAAGGGAATTAAAAAACATAACCTTTTAACGAATAAAAATTTTTGTTAGATGTTTTTACATTTATCCAGTAAATTTAGAGACTTAAATTGAGAATGGATTTAAATTTAATCATAAATATTCTAATGTTTTTAAAAGGTATTTTTATTGCCTTTTGATGGAGAACACATTTTAAATATAGTTCCTATCACTTATATATGTTCTATTTGAAAAAATAAACTTTTTCTATAGAATAAAGATATCAAAATTTACTTTGGGTAAATTTTTGTTATTTTTCTGATTATGTTCATTTTTTAATAAATAATGAATAATACTTCATTTTAAGTCAGAACTGCCATTTTATCTGATTTATTTATATGGATAAATTATATTTTTAATTGGATTTAAATTAAAATAAGATTATTTTTTACCATTTAATCCAATTCTTGTCATTGTAAGTAAATTCACATTTTAATTAGACATAAAAACATGTCAATCTATTGATAGTTATTATTTCTTAAAAACACGCTTATTGGTTTTGACAATGTTAATTAAATTTAAATTAATTTCAGAAAACTTTTTTGTTTTGTATTTCGTAATGTAGATTCCATATTTATAATCATGAAGACCGAATTTTATAATTATGTAACTTTTATTTTTAGACATTATGAATATTAAGTTTAGTAAATATTTTATTTACCATGGTTAAATGGTTAATCTCATAAATAAGGGTAACAAATAATATTATAATAATATTAAATTGCACTAACACTTGTCTTAATCCCATTGGTTGATACATGTGTGGCCATGGGATTCCTTGGGACTATTTTCACGTGTCTTAATCCCATTGGTTGGTACATGTATGGCCATGGGATTCCTTGGGACTATTTTGGGACCCCATGGAGCCACTTGTATGCGAAAATTACATGTTATAAAAATTAGTTTCTAGTTAAGGAAAATGTAACATAAACACATATCTTTTAGTAAAAAATATTTTATATGTGGTTATATTGTGATATATTAGACTATAAATAGTAATTATAAAGCTAAAAATACTTCCTACATCATGATATTTGATTTATAAATTTTATACAATAAATAACTAATTTTAATTTTTACACAATAGTGATGCATTGATTACTTCATTAATAAAGGATTCAAAAAAATTATAATAAAAATGATAAATTTAATTTAATTTGGTTATTTTGATGTCATCCAATAATATTTATATAATAATTATATTTTATAATTGTATTAATGATTTTTTTTGAATAAATTATGTTTTAATAGATTTTTAAAAAATTCATGACATGAATAGGGTCAAAATTGACATAATTCATATTTTAATATATAATATATTTTATTAAATTTTATAAATTAAAAAAATATATTATGAGGAACAATTGTGATGATAAGTCTAAAATTTTATTAATGACTCTTTATTTGGATATTTTTCATGTTTTGGTAACTATTGTGATTCTCAATGTGTTAAATTCATGATAAAACATTAAGAGTACAAACATGTTAAATAGGAACTATAAGGATTAAGAAATATCCATAACCTATGCAATTTGTATTGGATGATTTTATTTCAACTTATATTCATCTTATCTTATAATTTAATGAGTGGTGGACCTTTTGAAACTGAAAACAATTTTATAATAAAATAATACATTCAAACATTCTTAAAGAGCCTCTATTCCCTCTTATAAAAGGCCACCAACTCTAACCCGTTACAAACACCTCTCAAGAAAATTGGCACATCCAAACACTAATACATGAAGCGACCAAAATCCTCACATACCTTCTAGAATCCTTAACCTAGAAATAATGAAATTCAAGAAATCCTTTTGGATCAAATCAAATAGAGTTACACATTTTAAGAGGTAGAATCTTCTCTAAAATTACTTTACACTATTATACTTCTTCACCCCCTATTCGATTCATTTTATTTGATTACATATCAACACCAGTATACTAAATATACTACGTATATTTTGAGAATTAGTCAAACTAAACTTACATAAACCTCCATCTATTGGATTTAGGACATACTGTTTCGGTGGACGGTGATCTACTACCTCACGAAACATTGATTATTCAAATTTTCTGTACCACCAATCATGGTGCCCATTATGATTGAACTATATTTATATTTGATAAATATGATATTTATATTTTCTATATGTTTCTGTATTTTTTAGGTATTAAATAACTTTATGGTTTCCATAATGGGTAAATATTATAATTTCATTTGATGAATTGCGGATTACCGCCCCCTCAAAGTGATATGACTCGAATATACCATACATGGAACATTTAAAATATGGTGTTTATTAAAATCTGTAACATATATAAAATATAATATTTTGATGGAATTATAATATACCTATGTATCATTTCGTTTTCATTCCTTTAAAAAATGAAAAAAGATATGAATGTAGCGTTCATGTGTACGTACGACTTACCCTCTCCATGAACAGTGCATTTCATTTTCATATAACCAAATGATATACAATATTATAAATACATATATATACTGGATATATATGATATATATTATATCTAAATCATGAGTATAATTATGGATATAATTTAATTTTGACCACATGGATAATTTGTAATTATAAAGAGTTCATTTTTGGACTAAAGTTCTGAACACTGAAAAATGTCTGATATGAACTTAGATAATTAATAAATTGTTATAAAAAGGATAAAAGTGATATAAAATGAATACTAAACTTTCAAAATTTTCTTAATCAACTATAAATTAACTTATGTTTATTATTCAGGAAGAACAATGAACATACAAGACAAATCAGACTTGAGGTAAGGGACTTCATATCAATCTCCTTTCATTAAAGAATACATCTATTTATACCTGAATTTATTTTATACACTGTATAACAAACCCATTTGACTTTTAATTTTATTCAAAATGAATATTTTTTCCTCTACGAAGTGTTTGACTAAACGACAAAAACAATGTTTTTTTAACGTACGCGGTGAAAACGACCTTTCCACCTCTATAAGCATTATTTGATATTTGGATTCGTTAAGAAGTTGTAATTTTTTCACGAGGAAAAAAATATACACTTTTTACATATTTTGGTATTGAAAAAGGTTATGATAATGGATTGATTATTTCAATATATTAAAATGGTAAATTTTTATTGCAATGTGGAAATGTTATCTTTCTTTTATGCACGTTCATGTGTTATGATTATGTGATGGTTCTTTAGCATTGTTTATGTATATTGGTGGTTATGTGATAATACTAGGGTGGGTGAGACCAAGATATCCCTCCAATTAATTGGGTAATGTGACGTAGGTAAACGTTAATGTTTCTTCTAAGAGATTTATGGAATATACTGTGATGGGTATTCTAACATAATTCATTATGTAGCTATGAAAGTTACAATGTGAGTATTATATGAATTCCACAATTTACCTTTATGACTTATGATTTTTATATGTTATTCAAAAATCTTATGATTTCAGGAGTTATGTTAAAGATCTTATGGCTTTTGATTGAAAATTTTTATTTCATTGATTTGTATGTATTAATAGATAAAAGTTTTCATTCTTTGTTTTATAACCCTTACTGAGCTTTTTATTCTCATCCTAGGTATTTGAAATGTTTTTCACATAGTATAAGGAAGGGTAAGCGAATGGAAAAATTCACAAATATTTATATCAAAAAATAATTCTTGTATTATTTAAGGAGTTTTATTATTGTGAAATTATTTCGGATAGAGTAGAAGTGTCTACCTTGATATATTGAGAAGTAATGTAATAGTTATGGCCTAATTCTCTACAACTCTAAACCTGAAAAGATCCTCTACGTGAATTCTTGACATAAATCAAGATTATGTAATGTTTAAGGATGAGGCCTTATAATTTCAATGGAATTTTTCATAGTAGCTATCTAAGACTAACGCCATTATATATGGATGAGGGGAATTTTTGAATCCACCCCCACCTATTATATCATCATGTATTCAATGGTTCCTAATGTTATAAGTGGTAGCTCTAATTGAACCCCATCCCAAATAGATGGGGAATTCTCACCACAAAACCACATCATGAATCATAGAATGATCAATTAGATATATAAAAATTGGCGGTGTATTAACATTAACCTCATTTCATAAGACTGTGTGCATTTTTATGACTAGGTCAAAGGAAATAGATATTTTCCCTTTTAGGAAGTGATTTCCAACATTTCATCCTCTAATCATCACTATCGTCATCTGTTAAAACTCTATCATTGATGGATCATTCATAAAGAATGATGTCAATTTCCATTATGATAATAATCCATATATCAATGCTATAGGGACATTAGATAATGATGATCAAACCATTTAGGCTTTATAGTAAAGAAGGAATCACTAGGAAATGAGACCAAGGAGAAGACATTGAAGTTCCCTTTGAAGAGGAAACATTCAATGAAGAATCACTCTATTACTCTGTGCATGATGAATTAATCATTACTACCCAATATGCTTCAGTAATAGTAACCACAATCACCCTAGTAGATAACGAACACCGCTACATGGACACTAGTGCATGAATTGGGGAGTCAATTTCAAAAGATGTTGGTTGTACTAGAAAATGGGTTGAGGTCATATGTACACATAATCCATGAAAACCACTAAACATGGAACCTATAACTATGTGTTCCCAAACCCTCTATGTAATTCAAATAGAGATAAAGGGAATGGTGTGGCAACAAACCACTCATCACTAATAAAGCCTAAATTCATCCCCATGGGAAAGAATTATGAAATTTTACAAGTATAATATATTCAATTTCAGACCACTAAATAAGAAATTACACTTGGTTAGTATTTCAATCCATCATCTTCTTTAAAATTAAGTGAATAACTCTCCTCACACTCATCATGTGGGGGTTAATATACCCATATGAATAGAATCTATGAATCATATTGGTTATGGGTTGAGATAGAGGACAATTGGAATTCTAGAATCAATGAAATATTAGGATTTCACTCTATTTTGGAAGCCACTTCCCTCATATCAAGATATCCACATAGCCTTATTTTGATCTAGTACTCAGCTGTTAGTTGATGTCAGTTAACTATATAAAGATTCTAATATTACTCACACTCCCTGGACTAGATATATTGTGATTTATAAATAACATATCATCACCGTTGAGTATATTTATAATTGAATGGAGGGCATGGAAGGGAGACATTATCTATTATGTACTAAAATATAATCATATCTCAAATGGTATTTTGACACTCATCAAATTATCTTCGATAATTTCAATTTTGCAACCATAATTGGTATAGAAGATCTATAATAGAAAATATAAAAATCATTTTCCCAATATGGTCTCATCATAGATTGATGGAACTAGGAACAGACATAAAGATTGAGGTTCATCATACCGAGCTTAGTGAAGCCTGATTATTTCGGCTAGAGTAACTTCTTTGTTGGGTTTTATCACTAGTTGAGAAGTATTTCACCATCATTTACTTACCAATAATTCTCCATGCTATGGAATTTAATGTTCATTGACCACATAAACTATAAGAAAAATTAAAATGAGTGGTTCTTTAACATTATTTTCCAATAAAAATTCCTTATATACTATTTCATGATTCTAATACCATTGGAACAAAACATTTAATATTGGGTAGGGATCCTCCATTATGAATTATAGAAACCAAAGAGCCAATTGGAATATCTAGAAGATTGTTGGGTGTTTGCAGACATGGAACATTAACTAAAGAACCACATTCCGTTAAATAGAGATAGAGGAAGTGTATGGTCACTCTAAAAGACCTTATGTATCTCTTGTCATTATCATGTAACACAACTCCAGGATGTTTTAGTTGGAATATATTTTCTTTTTTACTATTACATGTCACTAAATACTTTAATAGTATTAGTCTAGATGGATTAAAAGATACTATTTAATGTCTTTGTGTAATAATATTCTAAGAGGCTTATTTCCATTTCATCTAGATTTCTCACTTCCTATTCTTCAGAAGCATCTATTCACTCCACCCCATGTACATATAGGTGAAGATTATGGATATGTTTATTTTCCCAATATATCCAAATTACTTACGGGAAATTTTTTGGTCTTCTCTTCCCCTTTTTAAGTCATCTTCATATTGAGTTCTTTTTAGAACAAAAGTTCCTAAGTGGGATCTATGATGATATTATTTCACAAATTTAATGGTATATATATCAATACTCCACACATACATTCGAAACATAAATTTTTTTTCAGTGAAATGGTGGTAGAATTTATATTAATTTCACCTATTCTAGTTCGCCTAACTAAAAATTCATTTTTTTCAATTTACTTAGTTTTTTGAAACCATTATTTTTTCCCACTCACATCACTATTGTTGTTATCACATCTAATTCAAATATCATTATTCATATTTTTTATCTATTTTAATTTTTATTCTTTATTATGGTCACATTTAATTCATACATCTTTATGGTTTTAACCTTCTTTCTATAGTACTTATAAAAAGTATCTATATAAATAATTAATTTTTAACGAGTCAATAATTACTACTATAATCATAATAAGCATATTATTTTATGATATAGATATTATTGGTAAATGTTTATTATAAGATATAAATATTCTCAATTACTAACGCATCAAGATGGTTTGAAATAAGATTCATGATATATCATAACTCTAAATGGAGGTTTTGGGAGATTGATGAGATCAAAAATGTTGTTTTTTATAATTATATAGTAGAGTCTGTGTACATTAAGTAATCTATGGATGTTAAAGAAGTAGATAAGATTCCAAAATTTATACTGTATCATGATTTAATTACAATAAATAATTACTATATCACACTCAATTGTGATAGTATTATAGTGTTGGATCTTACAAATGAGGTAACATACGATTAGTGGATGAATCACATAATTCTAGAATATCATCTCATTAGGGTTTTTCTTATAGTGGTGATGTTATAGTGGTAAAACATTTCATGACATAAAACATTTGGGATCCCCAAATTAAAAACATAACCTAGTAGATACATGAAGATCATGTTATATCTAGTGGATTATAAGTTATTAAAAGAAATCACTAGTCCAAGATGGATTCTTTTGTGGGTTTTTTCAAGAATAAACTATTTATACATTTGATATCTTTTATATTTTAGTAATTGAATATTAATAAAATAAATTATTACGTATCAGTCACCATTATACATGACTATATTGTAAAACATTATATATTTTTGTAGAATTGAGGGTTATTAATGTCTCCCACTATGTTTAGAACATTAAAATGCTATGACAATATTATAAAATATTGTTCTATAGTCCAATAATATTCTATGATGGGACACATTTTACTTGTATTGTTAAGAAAGAATAAACATAAAAATATGACACATAATCTAAATATGTTAATATTTGGAAATCCCTACGATTAAATATTATGGTAATAGACCATCTAGTAGGAATCCCAAAGGTCTACTGGACATTAGATATTCCTATTAATTCGTGTTTTTAGTGATATCTAAAGTATAAGATAATTATTAGTAATTTTCAAGACTTATAAACATTAATTCTTTTTCATACATTGTGAATTCATATGATCTTGATAAATTTAAGTATGTTGAGTGATTGATAAATAAAATATTTTTAACGAATAATTCATGTAAGTATTTATCACTTCCATAGTTATGAAAGATGATGTATTATCCCATTTTTTGAGATGGAACCACCACAATAATCACATTGTAAAAATGAATAGAGGAGTGAATTATAGATTATATATAGAATCCATATCAAGAATATAGGTTTATGAAAAATGCGTGAAACATTCATGATGACATATCAAGTCAAACAGATTATACTACATAGTTGGAATTCTTATGTGTTTGTAATTGGGGAGATATAACTTCTTCCTCTGTGGTTAATATAATCCATTGGTAAAAATAGTCATGGACATAAGGAATTACACCTAATTCCATATAGGATGACTCTTAGATCATCTCACAAATAGTGTTTTCATTGATATATGTTTATGATATTATATATTTAATATATGGAATAAATATAATTCTGTTGAATGAAATTAAATATTTTTTTTATTTTTAACTAAACAATCACAAATAAAAAATAAATATTAAATAAAATTATAGTTATTTAATTATAATAATATGTAATATTTATTTAAAATAAATTTCACAGAAATAATAATTTATTTATTAAAATAGTAATTTATTTAGATATATGAATGTTAAAAAAACATTTATTCTTCAGATTGTGAATATAATGTTTATTTATATATTTATTCAATTAATATTATTTAATTAAATATTCAGTCAAGGATTCAATACACTTAATAGAGGTTGAGAAAACTATATTTTATATTGTGAAAACTATTTATTTATAAGATTATAAATTAAAAATTTCTCTTTTTGTGGGTTTTCACATGCATTGATATAAAATAATATTTTTATTTTAATACATTGAATAGGCTTCCTTTTAGGTTTAATTTCTTATTAAGGTTATTTGTGATATGGATTAAAAAAATAAAACATAACCCAAGGTATATTAAAAAAAATTATCGCATTTTAAAAGGGTTAAATCATTATGAACAAAAATTCTTCCTAAGATCTCCCTCATCCTCTCTCATCTCATGACCATGAAATCTAGAGAAATTCCTTGAATCATGAAAGGAAATTATGTGATATATATTAAAAATAAACCATGAAATAGCCTGATGTTTCTTTGGAATTTTCATAATGTGAAGGAGATCCTTAGGATCATTTCTAGTGGGGTTATACTTTGGTTCCTTAGGTCTCAAAGAAAACAAAAATATAACTTTCAAATAATCAACATCATCAGTGAATAATGACTTCATGTATGATTAATTTTTTTCTACTTTTTTTAAATAAAATATAATTTATCATGAAAATAACATGTTCGTTGATTGTGGTATATAATTATCATTATTTTATATAAAAATTCCCATCGGTTAAGGCTTTCATATCATATACATTGAAAATAAGCCATTGAATAAGAAACAATCTGACTATTCTGTGGAACAAATATGCACTTCCACTGCATAAATATGAAATAAAAATATTATAAAAATATTAAATTTATGTTATGATATTGGAATAATAATTTCTTAACTTCCTCAAAATTTTTAAAAAATTGATAATAACACTCATGTGTATGTGTAGACTACAACTTCTATTAATGACCAATTTCATTTTTTAATTACAATCTCTCATGTCTGGTTAAAATAATTTATTTAATGAATAAATATTATATTTTTTGAATAAAATTTATTCTACATGAAAAATAATGTTATCCCTTATTTCCCTCCAATTAACTAGAGTAATGAAAATAATGACTGTGCATATCTTTGAACTTCCCAATCCTTGGATAATGAGTTGTGTTTTTTAATCACTGACATACATGTATGGTTCTATGAGTGTATTTAATAAATAAATATTGTATCTATAGAAACTGAGGATTATCATATAAGGATATTATTTATTTTTAGATTAATATTAATTAAATTACTCAATTTCATTCTTGAGGGACATAATAGTTTAGTGCCCTTTGAAACATAGAACACAATCTTCTTAATTCGTGAAATATATTCACTGTCCCCTATTTATATATTCCCGTTTAGTAATACTATATATATATATATATATCATTATAATAGTAGGGAATGGTAACATAAAAAATCGAGATTTAATGCTCAGTGAGGGAAAATAAGGGGTATACATAAGAAAAACATTAGTTGAAGGGTATAATAACTTGATAATAACATTTAAAAATGACCACCTTCAAATAGATGATCAAAATATTTATTCATGTCATAAGTATTGGTAGTTCATGTGACATAAATCATATGTTAGTCAAAGAACGTTTCCCTGCGAGTATAAAATATGTAAAATACAAGGAATTTTGAAATATACATAATAATATAAAATCATATGTCATGGGTAATCCCAAAGAGATTCAAAACGTGTAAGGATTTTGATAACCAAAAATGTACCTTATTATTTAGGCATGGGATCGTGACACATTTAATCTCCCGTTAGAAAGGGTATATCTACTCATGTACCCATTAATATCATAAAAAATTACCAATACTCGATATATTTGATAGAGATATAGGTCCCACAAATTATATAATGAAAATACTATGCATTTATAGAGAACGATCATAAAATAATAATATTATCATAAGCCATGAAATTGACTTTTATTGATAAACATTTCATCTTATCGTTACCCATGGAAAATATGTTAGTTTCATATCCATTCAATCATTTTTTCCTAGGATAACACATTGAAAAATATGAAGTTTTCAAAATAATTTTCTTATGGTATACACATTGGAAGTGTAACAGGTTTCAAAAACATTAGATCACTATAAACATAATCTATTTATATAATGAAAATTAATGGTATCAAGAAATCAAATCTCTCATAAAGAATAAGTAACCTCAAAGTATGTCATCATAAATGGATAAGTATTTTGAATAAAAATAAATTGAAAATTTCATTAAAAAGATGTCTTTTCCTTTAAAATCAATTTTTTTAAACAAAAATTTCACAAAATGTTTTTCAAACCGTTTTTTTAATATATATAAAAACTTATAAAAGATGATTGTATAAATTGTTTAAAAATTTTCATGATGAAAGTATCCTTTCTGATTTAATATAAAACTTATTAAAACATAAAAATGTAAACTCATTTTCATTGAAAATATAACAAAAAAATATAATATAGGATTGAACTAAAACAATGTTCATGATGGAATGAAAATATCTTCTTTTTGTATACATTGAAATAGAGATTCCATTCACATTTTCAATAAAATCCAAACCATATTTATTTGGAGAATGACGCGATGATTCATTACAGAAAAATGTAAAAAATAGGAAATTGATAAAAATTATTTAACAAATCATTAGAGAATAGTAAAAAAATTAATTTTTTAGATGTCATTGTTTTTGAAGAAAACATATTTCTATCCAAAGAGAGAAATGAAGTTCTATTTTATCAAAAACATTATCTCTATTTTTTAACTAAAATTGAGTGGAATATGGTATTATGACTTAAACTGTCATGAATAACTATAAAACAAGAAAAAATAGGATTATATTAAGTTAAAGATCATAATATTTCATCATTGGAAGCGTAGTCATGAGAAAACATAATAATTGATGAGATTAAATCATAAAACTCTTCCCACGTTCATTACTTTTAAATTGAAACTATTATTGATGTGTCTAAGATAAGTATAAAGTTAGAAAGAAATACCTTGACTTATGAATTTTTTCTTTCGTATATGTTCAAAACTCTTGGAAAATAAATATAATTTATTATACATTTATTAAATTGAAACTATTATATATATAAATATACATATAATATTTTTGGTGAATTATTTACGACCTTTTATTGTCTCTTTATTAACAATTATATATTAAAGCCATGTTTCTAATAACAACATCTTTTTTATTCATATATGTTTTATTTTTCTATTTTTGGTCCCATAACAGTGATCATTATTTAATCTTAATGATATTTTTATATTTTATAAAAGTATTATATATTTTAATTTTATTTTTATTTTGAGTAATCTATAAAATTTAGATATTGAGTATGAAATTCATCGTTCTTAGAGACGGTAGGTCTTACGTACACATGAATATTGTTTACGTATTTTTGTTAGGTCAAAATGAAGAAATTTAAATGATATATTATAATGGAATAATAATTCATATATCAAATATATTATTTATTTTCACTTAGCTCATCTTTATTAACTTCCATGTAATCTGTGACTGAATCAAATCAATTCGTGAGGTGGTAGTCTTTCATACCATGATCGACGTTATCATATTCCAGAAAAATGTAGAGTATAATGGTATATATAAAATAATAATTTCATAATTATAAAAATAATAAAATAAAATATACAAATAAAAACTTCATTAACATTTATAGACATGATTGGTAGTAAATGGGAAAAACAGATGATATTGATTCTTTAAGTGGTGGTTTTCCATACACATGAATGATAGTTTCTTCACATAATTGTTGGATATGGATATAGTTATAGGTAATAACATTTACATAGAAACATCTAATTATATAAAATACAATTATTATATTATATCCTTATTGTATAATAATAATTTAATGAGGATGAGAAATAAATAAAACAAAAATACAAATTGATGAACAGTAGATATTCTTTGGGTATCCACCTTGGGTTTCTGCCCAAAGGAATCCATGGTTTGAATTGTATCCAAAATAAGTCTTTTAGGATGAGTAGAGGCATATTTAGATGTTAATTGGGTGGATATTTTCCAATCTAAAAGGGTATTATTTTGTGAATATGTTAGGGCTGGTAGTTGTGTTTTATAAATGGTGGGAAGGAACCCACATGGAATATACCTAGAAATTTTTCAAAAGGCTACAAAATATATAATTAATTCTAAATAAAAATGATCCAAATTACCATATATTGGAACATGGGATGTATAATATGAAAAAAATTTCATCAAATGGGATTTATTAATTTTTGGTTAAATTTTAACCCTTCTCTTTTTGAACCCCTGATAGCCCCATTTTTACCTTAACCATGATAACTAATTTTAACTCTTTTCACTATTCATTTTGGTAAAAAGCTAAGTCAACCTTATTTAATGATATAAATAATTCTAATTTCAAATATGGATTCCATTTTTCCGAATTCATTACTTTTAAGTGGAAAAATATAATTATAAACTGATCTGACCAATACAATGAGAAAGTAGTTCTTCATAGTGAAAATGTACAAATTGTTATAGTGATTTTATCTCGAATACCAATATGAAATTTATTCCAATGAAAAAATATTATAAATATTTATATAATTTTACTAATATTTCTATAAAACCAATTTCAAATATAATTTGAATTTATTAATTTTTTAACCGAAAATATAGTTTTCAATAAAAATTTAGTATTTTTAATAATTCATTAAATATAAATTTTTTTTGGAAAATAAAAATATAATCATCATAAGATAATTATGAGGTGATTATTCTATTAATTAAATTTATTTTATGAAATTTATTTTAAAAAATATTGAAAAAATTACTTTATTAATGTTAAGAAAAACACATAAAAATCATTTTTTGTATAAAATAATATTTTTGAAACATATAATTAATTTATAAAAATTTAAGTTGTTTTTATTATTATATTTTATTTATATAATAACATTATACATGGATTTTAAAAAATTAGTTATTTATTTTCATATATTTATCTTTATGTCAATGTTATAACTAGAATGTTTAAATAACTATAATATATCATGGTTTTGTTAAAACATAGTGTTGTATATAATGCAAGATAACCTAGTGTTTCGTATAACACAAGATTATATTGGTATTGAAAATTACACATCCCAAATTACGTGTTATATGTAACAAAAGATTTAATAGATATTTCATGTAATGTAAAATATAGAAATGATAAAATTTATTAGGAAAGGAATCACAAAAGCTCGGGGTTTTATATTTTACCCCCCTTAAAATGAAATCATCCCGCAAAATTTGTCACAATTGTACCAAAAAATGAGGATATGTTTTCCTAATTACGTAACAAGGATCCCACAAAGCTTCTTCATTCTGGTTGTTAATCCATAATGAAATGTATATGTATGTGGTATTCTTTCATATAACTTTCTATATTCAATCCGGAATATCAATCTGTTGTTTCTCATTAAGAATATCAAGCTCTTATTGAACGACCTCTATATTTAGTATATGTGATGGGTTATATAATTAATTTCTATGGAAAGAGGCATGTAATACATCTTGAACCCTATATAAGTTCTTTCTAATGACCAAAAAAGATAATCTTCTAATATGGTCATGTATTTCAATGGGATCGATATTCTTATGGAATAATTTTCCATTCTTTCTTTCGTGGAGAAATTCAAAGAAAATCCTCATAAAAGAAAAAAATTCTATATCACATTGATGATTATCAGTATAATATTTATTTAAATATAGAGTAGTTATTACATGTTTTTAATGGATCAGACCTTCTCTACCATCAAATTAGCTTTCCAATGTACTAATTGATTTCATTCTGTAACTTCATTCTAGTATGCTGGAGTTATACACTACCTTTGATCAAAGAATTCATCAAAATACATCTAAATTATCAAGTTAATGATATAATTGTATAAAAATCAAACATGAGGAAGGTTTTTATTGTAAAAACCATTCAAATCCATAGAACAATATCTAATATTATCCATTATTTTTTTAGTAAATATCCCAAACTGTCCATCTGTCTAGGGGTGATACATATTGATGATACACAACTATGTATGAATAAATTACTGATGGATTCTAAAAAATATTAAGGTAAAATATAGGTTACAATTAAGTATAATTTAATTTGGTACTCCTTGAAACATTACCACATATTTAGTTCATATTTTGGTAAGAATATCCAAAGAGAAATCTTCTCTGATAGAATTGAAGTGTGATGGAATTATAGATGTTCAACAATAACCAATAATTGTCTTGAAATAAATGATATGATATCCCATAAAGTATACCAATACCTTTAACCACATGTTCGCATTGTACAAAATAATTCATCATCAAATAAAATTATAACTACATATAAAACAAAAGTGTCCAATTTCCATTAAGGTCTTTTAAAGCATCTTTAATCATGATAGACTCACAAAACAGAAAACCTAAAAGGGGGGTTATAATAAATTATAACTTATGATGAATATTTAAATCATAAAACCATGATGTTAACCATAAATTTTATGTTAATATTACATATATTTATATATACATAAAAATGATAATTCACCAATTATTCCTTAAACAAGCTCATATATTATACAATTTTTTTTAGGAATCGTGGGTTCAACATTGTACCAATAGAAAATAAAATGTTGTTTAAATATTCCATAATTCATCTAGTGTGATAAAATCACATGAAAATTTACAAGATGATGAAAAATAATTTTTTAATAAGGCTCATTCATAAAAATTAAAATACGAAGTCCCCAGTTATGTAGGGGATAATTAGTTTGACCTAATTATCCACACTCACTCCAATAATCATGATCACATATGATTTCAATTCTCACTATGTCATTATTGGTTTCTTACATTGATCATCATTTTTAACCCTTATATTTGGAAACTCTTAGCATAATTCCCAAACTATATTTAGTTGAATGACTTATGTATGGGAGGTGAATTATGTAGATATTTCATATCATTCAATAACTTCATTAAATCACTCAATGACCTTCCATATCATGAATAAAACATTTAGTATACCATTTAGAAAATTTCTCCCATACTTCCACCCACACTTGGAGCATAAAGGAAAATTCATTATATCCTCTCCATAGTTGTTATACTTTTCTTTGATTTTTAATTTTCTATCCTTATCAAAACGATGACATTGAAACATAATTACAACCTAAATCCCTAACTATATATAATTTCAATAATTATCATCTTAGAAACTTAATTATCTTCGAGATAATTAAATTCATAGATTTAGTTTAAATCCTATAAATAAATTACCTGCATTACATTCAGGTTGGATGATGGTACCAAAATCCTACCTTAAAAGTCATGAAACATTTTCCTCATAACTACTAAAATATTCATCATACTTTTTCTTTAGATCGAGTCACTCATTCTCTATATTAATCTAAAGAATATAAAGAAATTACTTATTTATAAACAAATCCTTGAACTCATCCCAATCCATATATTCAATTTCATGATGGTTCCTCTTATTCTGGATAAGATTCCACCATTGATATCCTTCATAATCCAAGCGTTGGATATTCAAAATGACTTTTCTTGTTTCAAAAGATATATTATAGAAAATATATTTTCAATTGAATAGATCCATTTCTCTAAATCCAATTTATCCGAAGACCCACTGTATGATTTGGAAAGATTCCCCATTATTTACTTGAAAAAATCTACCTCCTTTTTTTCCAATTGAGGTAAAACAAGATTAATTTCTTATGAATTTTATTAAATATATAAATGATATTTGTTTTAATCCCCCATAACAATTGGATGCCCTGAGGATAATCACTACATTTTTCATTATACTCATCATTAACTTGTATCCATTGGGTTCCAAATGTTGACTAAAATAAGGAAAAAAAATTAGAAACACTAATAATAGTGGGAAACCCACCTAATCAAGAAAGGTAACTTATAGGGTTTCTAAATAATGACACCTTAATTTTAATATATGGTTCCTTAGGCATAACTACTATGATACATGATCATATTCTATTTTAATCATTCTTGATGTTTCATAAATATTTTGATGATTCCCAAAGTCTACACCAAAAATGATTCAACCTAGGTATGAAGAAAATCCCATTATTACATACCATGTGACGTTCACATTGATCTAAATTCACCCTTATAAGATTTATTTCCACTATAAACCACTTCTCAAGAGCCACAACCACTTGTAGTATCTCGATAGGAATGCAAATTCATGAAAACCACTTACCATATCATTTACCAAATTACTAGGTCATTATACAATACTTTGAATCATCAATAGATTTATCATTAGATACATTACTATATATATATGCATATAAATGTCAAAAGCTATTTCTAGAATGATTTCATATCCTTGTTTCCAATTATTAACAAAACCTTTCCTATGATACCAACTATAGTAATATCAAATTACTTTCATTGGATTATAATTTGTAAATATCAGGGCACTCCATGAGTGGTTATACCTCCTGGTAGGGAAACATAACCATCCACAATACAATACCTTTCCTCATTAAGTCCTCGGTTTGACATCCATACATCATCCAGTGATTAAACGTGGGATTTCCCAAAGATCAAATTATTTCATTTTCCACAAATATAAACTATAGTTCTCTTGGATTCTCATACATGGATATTACTTATTTTTTAAATGAATATTTATTAAATTACCCAAATATATGTATGAGAACTATAATATTTTAGTTCCATTGGAATCATGAAAAATTAAATTCATAATTCATGAAGTAAATTCAACGTCTCCCATAATGATCATCCCCTTGAGTAAAAAATCATAAAACATTCTTTATAACCTAGGGGATGGGATCATAAAAAGGCAAGCCCATATTACAAGTATGGGTAGAAAATATATAAATAATAACAACACAATCATATGGGTATGGGAATAAAGGAATTAAGTATGAAAACCATAGCCTATATATTAATGTTCATAATCTTGAGTCATGAAATAAGGATTGGATTTTGATAAGACAATAATCATAAGGGAACTAAGAGAATGAGACATGATATCATAACATTGGCATAAGAAAAATAATTATATAATATTTGTAATCATAAAAACTATTATGACAGGATTAACCACAAAGAAATTGAAAACATTTTAGATTTGTTCTAACCACACATATACCTGTTAAGAAATAGGATGACCACCCAGGTACCTAATTTTTTGAGCTTGGGTAACCACCTGTGTACCATCATTTCATGATTGGGATATCCATCCATGTAACCTATAATATCATAGAAAATTTATATTTTACAAAGGAATTAGAGATAGATATAGGTCCCACACATCACTTAATGAATATCTTAAACATGTGTGGCACAAGATAAAAAAAATTCATTATATCATAAACCAAGAAATTAATGGATATCATAAAAAATTAATAATATCATAACCTATGGATAAGATGTTGGTTTCTCAATAATTTAATCATTTAGTAATATATTAACCCCTGGAAAAAATCAGGTTTCATAAGAATTTATTGTGGTGTAACCCATGTAATAGAAACATGTGACATATATATTAGGTCCTCAAAAACAAAATAATTCATAGAAATAATAAAAATGGGTTTCTTGGATAATATACCCATAAAATTATAAGTTACTTTAGTGTAGTCCATATTAGATATATAATTATTTTGATGTAATGTTCACTTTTATTGTTTCAAGAGGAAGAAGACATTTCTTTGAAAATAAATTTTATAAAACCAAAATTGATAAATGATGGTTACCATATATATACATTTTAAAATAAGTGTGAATACATATAAAATTATATTTCAATAATAATTTATTTTATTTCATGAGAGAAATATCCTTTTCGTATTAATAATTACTTTTTATAACATAAAACAATTTGAAAATCCTTTTGATTGAAAATAACCTTGAAAGAAGATGAAGTAAGATCAAAATAAAATAATGGTAATATATGTGGGAAATTTCATTCGTTCCATACATGATAAAATAATGATTAATTTCCCATTTTATTTTAAAAGAGTAGGGGTAATTGTCATGAAAATTAAATCGGTATTACTTTAAAAAAGTTTTGTACAAATTAAAACATGGGTAAAAATTATTCAATAAATCATTTCTTAATAGTAAAAAATTAAAACATTTTTAGAAAACATGGGTTTTGAAGAAAATGGATTTCCAATCCAAAACATAAATAAATTTTCATTTTCATATAATTAATTTATGAATTATATTTTATGCCAAATAGTTGAGATATTTATATTACATGAAAATATCATAAATAAATAGAGTATAATAAATGAAATTATTTTTTTTCGGATATTGATTATAATATTTCATTATGAGAAGCATAATCACGATTAATCCTGATAAATGATTATATTGACTAAAAATATAAGGCCCCAGCCTTAAACCTTACTTAATCTTGAGTTATTACAAGATTACACATTGAGGATCTTTTCAGGTTTAGAGTTTTAGAGAATTTGATCATAAAACATACATTACATTACACATTTAAACAAAGTGGTTACATAAAATATAGTATTCATTTTTTTCCATCAATGGAAACATATTTAAAATAAAATATGGATTCTTTCTTGACACTTACTTGACATTATCATCATATCATGTCCCTTTCCCTTGACCTATGAAAAAAATTTCAAAAAAAATTGGGATGAGCTTAAAAAGTTCAGTAAGGGTTACATAAATATGGAAAGGAAACATGAGTTCCTATATAAATAAGAATGAAATCATACTTTACCCATAAAACATAGGAACATTAACATACCTCATCAAATCATGAATAAATCATAGAAATCATAAGACATAAAGGTAACTTGAGGCATTCATGACATTCTTACGTAGGGAGTAAGCCTCTTGGTTACATTTGGAATACCCACCACAGTATATTCCCTAAATATCTTTGGAGAAACCTTAACATTTCACTCCTTCACATTACCCAATGCATTGGAGAGCTATATGGGGCTCACCCACCGTTAGTTTATCACAGAACCACCCATCTTCATAAGAATGCCCAAGAACCATAACATAATCGTATCACATAAAACATGGATAATGGAAACCTAACATTTCCACATTTCAATCACAAGATATCAATAAAACACATTGATATAAAAACCTTATGAAAACCATTTTCAATACCAAAATAAAAGAAAAGTAAAACATGGTATTTATTTTTCTTTTAAAAAGAAGGTATGGCTTGTAGAGGAATCTAAAACTCAAATAATGGTCACGGTAGTGGAGAAGTCATTGTCACCGCATAGGTATGACAAAAACATACCCTTTTGTCCTTTTGTAAAATGGTTCGTATAAAAAAGATTACTTTTGGATAAACGTAAAAGTAAAAGGGGTTTATACACCATATAAAAGAAATTTGTGTATAAAACAAAATATTCCACAATGAAAGGGGATCGAGACGAAGTCCCTTACAAAGATGGTATCCTAGGTTTAAGGAAAAATCAATTACATAATTCTGTGTGACAAACGAATACGACAAATATAAGTGGATATTAAGTGTAAAACAATCGGTGGTTATTCACACATATTCATTGAATGACATATTCAAGGAGTACATGTTCATCCCAAAGAATCAAATTTGGGTTAAGAAGTTCCCTCGCAAAAATTTGACAGCCTAAAGGCGTCACTACAAAATTCAGAAAATGAGTTGATGAGAGATAAAAAGGGTAACTCATCACATGGACATAATATTTAAATCAATAAGGATATATAAGAACATATACCAACATAATAGTATGTAAATTAAAAGATATAACAAAAGAAGTCTTTTAAAAAGAGGAGGGTGAACGGTTCACTTACCGATATGGGTATCTTTCGAAACATACGCCCCGTGAAAGAAGGAAAATACATAATTGATGTAAATAATCATAAATGAAATTATATTACACAATTAGTAATGTAATGGTCAGTACATACACCACTCAAAGGAAATTGTGGCAAATGTAGCATAAATTTCACAGGAATAAAAGTGAGATGAAAAATCTCTTACGAAGACTCGGCAGCCTAAGGGCGCCACTTAAAACATCCAAAATGGATTGATGAGAGGAAATAGTGTCCCTCATAATATCAACATAAATTTTACAGAAATAGGAATATAAAATAACATCCCCCAACATAACAAATAAGAGCTTAAAAGAAGTGACATAAAGGAGAGTACTTAAAAAGAAAGAGAGAGGTTGGATCTCTTACGAAAATTTGGCAGCCTAACGGCGCCACTCAAAATGGATTGATGAGAGAGAATAGGGTCTATCAACATATGAACATAAAAATTACAGTAAGTGTAATATAAAATAATATCCCAGTAACAAGAAAGATGAGCATTAACAGGAATGGCATAAAAGAGTGTACTTTAAAAGAAAGAGAGGATTCAGATCCCTTACATCAAGTCCAAATTGTCTTGTTTGTTTCTTTATATTCCTAAATAATAAACTTTGGTCAATTTATAATTGCCTAAGGAACTCCTTTAAATATTATTATTCAGTTCATATCACATATTATAATGTTATAATAATTTTTTAATAATGTTAGTTCATATTAGACGTTTTTGCCGATGTTTGGTACATGAGTCAAAAATGAACTTGTTTGAAAAATGATTGTCCATGTAGTTATATGTAAATAATTTACATAATAGTATTAATGATTAAAATATCATATATATCATTTACATATTCATTTTATACTATTCCATATCATTTGGAGATAAAAAACGAAAAGCACCGTTCATGGAGACGGTAGGCCGTACGTACGCATGAACGCTACTTTCATTTTTTTTGTCATATTAACGGAATTAAAAATAAATGATATATATATATATATTATAATTCCAGAATAATACATATGTTATATAGGTCACATATGTTCATTAATTTCATTCTTTATACGTTCCATGTATTGCATGTACGAGTCACATCACTCGAGGGGGCGGTAGTCCACACTTCCTCATATGAAATTATCGCATTTACACAACATGAAAAGAATAAAGGTATGGTTTAAATATAAAATATAGAAGCATATAGTAAACATAAATACCATATATATCATATATAAAATACAGTGACATCATAATGGCCATCTTTAAAGGTGTTAAAATAATATTGAACAATCATCGTTTCGTGAGGCAGAAAATCGCCAACCACAGAAATAGTATATTCTTTAACCATTAGACGAAGGTGTGTGTAAGTGTATCTAAAATACTTCTTATAAAAATATCCTAGTATATTGATGATACTGGAGTTGTTACAAAAGAAATGAATAAAAAGATTTTAGGGGGTTGGAGAAGAAAAATAAAACAAAAGGACACAAGTGAAGATGTTACCTTAAAATTGGGTAACTCCCTTTGGTTTGAGCTCAAAGGCTTCCTTGAGAAAACTTCTGCCCAAAGTGAGGCTTCAAGGAGTTATATAGGGATTTGGAGAGACAAAATGGGTAGGCGATGTCTGAGACAAAGGCTTTGGAAGTGTGGGTAAGGAGGTAGAGGTGGGGGCCTTTTATAAGAGGAGAGGAGGGGCACTCTTGGAAAGTAAAGAAATGTTACTTTATTTTAGAATGAGTTTCGGATTTTAATGGGCCCACATTGATGTTTTTCGAGGATAAGGTGATAAGGGTTCGAAATACACTCATCCAATAGGTTTTGGACATGGTTAGGTCTTAGATTTTAAATTATCATTCCATTTTATTTAAATCTTTAAATAATGAGGTCATCGATGCATCATCATGATGTAATAAATAATTTAATTTATTTAATGTCTAAAAATTAAAAAAAATACTATGATGTAGGAAATATTTTTAGATTTCCAATGAATATTTATAGTCAAAATTATGACTTGTATAACCCCAGGTAAAAATTGTTTTAGTAAAACATTTCATGTTTGTCTCATTTTTACTTTAACATTAAATAAAAAGGTATTTATGTCATATTCCAACCAAAGTGGATCCATGGGGTCCCCAAGTTGACCCATGGATTGTATTGGTCGGCCATGACACATCCAATTAGGGTAGGACATGTGTCTAGGTCATTTTAGTTTATTAAAACATTATTCTTACGTTAAAAGACACTAATTACCTCTAATCGTGATTAAAAACTTAATAAGTTACTATTCACCAAAAAAAATATTTTAATCCCATTGAACCACATTTTACATCTTAATGAAAACCATTTATGTAGTATTTTTGAAATTCAAAACACAAATATGGAAAAATTTCATTTAAACAGAAAAAGCAGTTTTTATAAGTACCACTTAGTGTTTTCACTATTCATCAAAAAATTGAAGTTTTTCAGAAAATTACCAAAATTTCACCCTAATATATATTTGATATTCAGAATTCAAAAATGATGTCTATTTTATAAAATTCAAAACATATAAGTTTCATTAATTAATTTAATAATTAATTCCCGTTGTCAAAACAAATATCGTGTTTTTATGAAACCAAATGTATCAAAAGATTGACACTAGTTTAAGTTCGATTTCAAAGTGAAATTAATTCCAACGACCACTATTGGATTAAATGGTAAAAATATATTCTTATTTAACTTTAAAACCAATTCAAAAGGTAATCTAATCATATAAGTAAATTATATTAAAAGAGGTTTTGAATTAAAATACATAATTTTTCACTATTCATTAAAAATTGAACTTTTTCGGAAAAACACCAAAATTTTACACAAAGTAAATTTTGATGTCCTGATTCTAAAGAAGATTTTTATTTTGTCAGATATAACACATAAAATTTTCAAAAATTGGATTTAAAATAGGTTCTCCATCAAAAGGCGGTTAATCGACCTTTTAAAGAATATTAGAATGTTTACGCTTAAAATTGGATTCATTTGCATTTTTAATCCTCTAACATTTATTGTAAAAAGTAAAAATATTTGAAAAACTTATATAATCATAATTTAGTTAGTTCTGTTCATTCCTGCCATTACAACGGCTAGGCGTTACCTACTATTTAAAATAATATTATTTTATTATTAGAGTGCAACATAAGATTCCCAAGAAACTCGTTGTTGCGTGTTTGGTATGCCATCGAGCATAGCATCCCATTTAAAGTAATATTAAAATCTTATTCAGAAATATGGATAAATATAAAAATGTCATATTCTTTATTTACCTGGGGTGTTACAAAAAAACCCTTACCATAATGGTAAAATTTAATTGTAAGACACATGAAAGAGAGATCCTCAAATGGATATTTCAATCACCATTATATTAAATATAATTATCATCAAATGAATTAATGTTTAGTATATAAAAAACAAAAATTAATCATTTTGGGAAAATTTCATGTGTCTTCTAGAATTCAAAAGTGATATAGAAATACCATTACAGAAGTCTTCAATTTCTACACACATGTAAAAACCCAATGAATATTTAATATAAGTTTATTATACATATATTAAATAACTAATAATATGTATATTAATCTGACAATATCTTATTTTATTATGACGTTATATTAACCATTTATTTACAATTCTAGGGTAATGTCATGTTTTGGGTAATGACCTCTTTGTTTTTCATATATGTTGTGATTTTTAATATTTTTTCCTATTAAATTGATCATAATATCCTAATGTTAAAAATTATAACAATGATATAAATATATTGTATATTAATTATATTTTTAACTATAGTAATCCATAAAATTTAGTGATATAAAAGAACATACACTATTCATGGAGACTATAGGTCAAACAAACACATGGACACTGAATCAATTTTATTTTTGGATTAATATAATGAAAGGTAACGATATATGATAATTTCAGATTAATTTTTCCATTAATATCATATATTTTCATTTAATAATAACTTATTACCTTCAATGTAAAGTGTTAATGAAAAACCCCTCTTCGCGTGGTGGTAGTACACTATACAAACGAATAATGTAATCATATTCCAAAATCAACAGACTATATGAAGATATGTGTGTTATAATATTTGAAAAAGTGTAATTATATAATAAAATTAGTATATTAGTAATAAATCTATCATTATGACCAGCCACGAGAGGTATAAATGGAAAAGAATGACATCTGTTTGGGAAATGGTAGTTCGCCATGCACAGAAATCTTGATTCCATGATACATTTGAGGGAAGTAGGGATGGTAGTAGGGAATGATCTTCAGAAAAAACATTTCAATATATGGTAGATACATTGTTATTATATCATCATGTTATAATAATGATTTAACTAAAATGAGGAATAAATAATAAAAAATCCCTCGTTGATGAAAGTTGCATCTTCTTCAGGTATCCTACATAAGATTACAACAACATCCCTCTTATGATGGATTTTTTTTTCAAACTAAGGCTTTTTATATAATATGAGGAATGTTTGGAAGTGATTTGAGAATGTATTGAATGATCCAAAAGGGTTTTATAGAATTAATAAGTTAAGGGTGGTGGTGGTCTTGTATAACAGGTGGAAAATAACCCACATGGAAACTACCTAAAAAAATTTTATATGATACACAAAAAAATAATGTCATTCTAAATAAAAAATATACAAAATGAACCTATATTAAATATTTTTAAGTATAATATAAAAATATGGCCATATACATTTAATTAGTTATGTTTTGTGTCATTTTTTAACCTTACCATTTTTGTTTTACTCTCTGGTAAACAATTTTTAACCTTAACTATGATAATCAATTTTTACTATTTCCACAATTTTTTGGTAAAAAAAGTTTTCTACTAAATTAGATAAAAGAAATTAAGTTGATTACAAATATGTAATCCATTTTTAAAATTTATTTTAAAAATATTTCCAATATTTAATTTAAAATTAGTCCTTTAATTAAAACAAGAAAGTGGGGTTCCAAAGTGAAAATGTCCATATGTTTACAAAGGGATTATATTCAATTTAAATATAGAATTTCTTCCAGTTACCATAATTGGATGAATATATATATATAATTGAACACCTTTTAAATTAAAACCATTTAAAATATAATTTAACTTTATTTATAATTTAAAAAATTTATTTTCACTTAAATATCAGTATATTTCATTGTCCATAAAAAATTATACAATTTAAAAAATTCCAAAAAATTCACCTTATGAAAATTTTGACATGTTGATTTAAAAAATGGAATTTATTTTATAAAATTAATTTTCTAAATGTTTTAAAAATGAGTTTTATTATTTTTCACAAAAATAAATAAAAATCATTTTTTTCAAAAAATAATACTTTTCAAAAAAACATATAAATAAATTACCAATATGATAGTAAATGTTTTATCAGTATTTTTTATTTATATAAAATCATTATAAATAAATTTCTAATAAGTCATGTTGAGCCATATATTTTCTATAATGAAAAATATTGATACAATTATATTTATTTGAAACATAAATTCTCAAAATCTTGTGGGGTTACAATATTAGTGACATAATTATTGTTCATTAAAATTAAAAACTTATTTGAATTCCACTATTTCTATAAATTTTAAAAAGATATAAATGTCTCTCATGAGGATGTGTGGACTACCATCACCTTGGAAGATGTTCTTTTTTCATCATACCCTCACATAGATGGTTCTAGAATTTTATTTAGTTAATTTATATTAAATTAATAAGAAATAAATTTTTTTAGTTTGGTAATGAGAGGATAACAAAACATTGAATATCATTATAAATGGAACTATTGTTATCATCAAATTTCCATAAAAGTATCATCACTAATTTCATCTTCACGGATCATAAGAAAAAAACTAATGGAATGATAATGGAATTTTATAAGTAATTATAGATATCCTAATAAATAACCAAGAATATTATTTCAATGATAAACATTTATTAAAAGAATTATGTTCAATTTAATAATTAGAAAACTTGTTTGAAAAAAATCAAAATTACTAACTTATTTTGATGAAAATAAGAAATAAATAAATAATTATATTATGTTAAATGATTATAATTAATGATTTTAAATGGAAATAGATATAGAAAATGTTTTGAAATATGTTGTTAATATATTAATATTTATTATAAAAGAGGTTAAATCACTTTTTTAGAAGTCGATAGTTATGGTCTGGGTTTCTCATCTCGCTTTGCAGTCATTGACAAATATAAAATATTCAACACGTTTTTAATACTTTATGGATTATATACTACCCTATGATGTTTTTTATAAAACATTACTCAAAATATATATACTAAAAATATAAATTTCATGTTCTATATTTAATGTTAATTCAATTAAAATGATACCAATGTTATTGGGGTTTTATAACTTAATCCATATTTCATAGATTTATAATTAATCAACAGGAACATATTTCTTATGATGTTGGTTTATTCCACCATAATAATTTATTATAGGACACTTTTCCATTAAATAAAAGTAAAATTACTTTTCTAATTCTATGACCCTTCCTTTATAAATTTTATTCTGATAAGATAATAAATTTTTTAAAAATAATTCTTAACCTTTTTAATGATTATTTTTCCTCATAATCCATATTCATTATTCCAAAAAAATCAATAAATTTTTAAAAATATAAATATTTATTATTTCATATGATATGAATATATATATACCCATTTTTAGATTGGTTTTTATTATCATTTTTTAAAATATGAGAATCAATATAGTAGTTTTTTAAAAATATTGATAATATTTTTAATGTCCCTATTAATCATATCATCTTCTACTCCATAATTTATATGTAACACCATTGTGTATTTTCCAAGAGTATATTATTTATGTTCCATTATATGAAGTTTTTTAAAAAAATACATTTCAAATTTTCAAAAGATAACATTTAATTTCAACCTCAACTTCTTCTTTTTTTATAATGTTAAAAAAAATTTATAGAATTTTTTTCAAGATTTTACATAAATATTTCTCAATATCTCAAAAATAGTTTTCTTCTTCGGAGTAATTCATCATGACTAACCCTCTAATTTCAATTTTCAAATAATCCTTTTGTGTGATTTAATTTTAGGTAACATATTATATACACTAAAAGTAATTTCATATTATATCAATTGGAAATGTTATAAAACCCAATTTTATTCTCTGGGGTTTTCATGAAATGAAAAATTATTGATTTTTTGGAGAGCACAGTTTTATTGTTTAATATTATGATAAATGTGGGGTCCTACAAAATACTTTAATGAGTAAGAAAAATTACTATCTAATGATGTCAAAAATGTATTGTAGTCTTAATAAAAATACCAAAGGTAACTAGGAGGAAAGATAATACCCAATGAGTGTAAATAAATGGTAATCAACATCCGAAGTGTATGGTGATTCTAAGACTGAGCACAATAAGGGTACATGGATTGTATACCCTAACATAATTCTATACATATAGAAATAAAAAGGGTTCATATCTGGTAAGATGAAGCCCAATAATGGTACATGGGTGATAATTTTGAGACCAATTAGATTACATGGGTGGTAATTCCACACCCATAGGAGCACAAGTTTTAATCCCAAGACCAATAAGTGTACATGTGTGGTAATACCATTCTCAAGTGTTCACTGGTTGTATTCCCAATCTCAATAAAGGTACATGGGAGGTAAACCCCTGACTAAGAGTAAAAAAGTGGTAATCCCAAGGCTAATACATTATAGGGGTCGTCAAATCATGCTGATTAGGGTTCTTTCTATATTTCTTTTCATTTGAAAACAAAAAAATGTCATTTTCCATGCTTCATTATATTACACATTTCACTATTATATTCATATGTTATGATCTATGGTTAGTGATTATTGTTTCATTTTTCCAAATTATTATTCAATTCAATATTTTGGAACATTTGATATTAAATGAAAATATATTATATGGGAAAATATTATTAGTTATTGTTTTATTAAATACTATATTTATCTCAACATATAATATTCTTGTGAGATAAACCTCATTATGAATCATTGATAGTTTTTCCATTATAAGTGATTTGAGATTTACCCTTTATATCATTTCCATTCCCCATGTTGTAAAGATGACTATATCATAGGGTAAGTATATAATTGGATCTAATATTGTAAAATTAGGGGGAACTATTCACAATTGTTGTGAAATTATTTTATTTCTTCGAAAACAACACATGACATTAATCCTAATGTTTCGTGGAATTGTATGATATTATAGTGAGAGGTCATATTAATGTGAAATATAATCAAGGTTATATTGGTTCGTATCACATGGTATGCAAAAATATTTCTAAATAATGTACTTTTGGCACCATACCCTAGATTGCAGCTCTCGAGAACCTCTTACAATGCGAATTACTATAGCAATGTATTGATTAATTAGGAAATATTTTCTTAGGGTTTCATTAATATGATTCTGGGAATAATAAATTTATCCTAGAAAATTTTAATTTGTTTTTATTTTATATGAATATATTTATAATTCCCAACCCATGTCAATATTAATCTTTTTCTTCTTCTTCTTTGTTTTCATTGATTTTTCTCCCTTTTAATATCCTTCTAGAATTTCTTATCATTGATGATATTAGAATTTTTATAAAACTATTGCAACCATCATTTATGGTAATAACACATGATATAGTTAATAACAATTATTGATACCTATAAGTGGTAATATTACACTAGACATGTAAATTAAATCATTATAATTCCCAGCTAGTGATATCTCCTTCCACCAATGAAATCCCTTGAGGAAGACTATACTTACCATGAATATTTAGGAAGCATTCATCATGAATAATAGTTTAATTTTAACACCACATGTTGTTGATGGGTTTTGAATGTATCATCAACCGTATGAAAAATCATATAATCACAATACCCCATATAATGAGCACCACAACACCATTCCCATGAAGGACCCTTCATCCCCAAAAATGATATAAATTCATCATTGAAATCAGTAGTTCTATCAATATACTCATCCTCACGACATCATTACAATCTTCAACATCTTTATTGTTACAAAAATATTCATATTCTTCATCATGTCATCAGAATAATTGTCAGGACCCGTCCTCGGGGCTCGTTCTGTGACTACCCTAATCCTGCCTTCTATAGGCCAGGGGATGGCGACTAGCACCAAAGCCATAAATCCCTATAACTGGGAAGGCATTTCCTTTATAAAACATAAACACATTCAACCAGAGTACGAGCGGAAGCCAACTCTAAGTAAAACTGAAAACAAAAGTATAGCTGAAAGTAATGGGGCCGGAAATACAAGCCCAACTGTGAAGTACAAGGTAAAAGAAAAAACAGCTTGAAGGTAACAAGCAGCTCCTTGATCGTCCACCACAGATCCTACTTGAAGGGTAGGTACAGAAAGCGCAACACCTAGATTGTCCACCACGGATCCTACCTGAAGGGTAGGTATAGATAACCTCCTCAGTGCCCTCGTCCGTCAACCTTCTCCAGGTACCGACTCATCGTGTAGTCCACCTCTGGGTACCAACTCATCGTGAGGTCCCCCACCATGTTCCATCCAGTCCTCGTACACTCGGCCTCCATCAGTGTTGTCTCTCGTCTACATCCAACACAAAGAGGTGCGGGCCTAGACTGTGCAGGGGTGAGTATAACGATACTCATTAGGGACCCTAAGACCCTCAAGGTATCAATAAATCCAACAAGGATAATCACAAAGAACGATCTCAACAGATAACCCTTAGTTATATGCCCATACATATACCTATGTTATCAAGTAACCCATCTCAATCATGAGGATAACACAATGGTCAGCGACTTTGCTCAAACCAGGATTGTTATTCACGATGACGAAAACACAGCTGCTGGAGAACTCCTCATATATCGAGCACAGAAGTCCTATCTCGACTCCGAGGTGCTAATCACTAACCTTAGACTACTGAGTTACTAATCCACTGTCGAGTACCATGGGTCTGCCACCCAAACACAGAAGTGCTCCTCGCCATGGGTCTACTAACCCAACACAGTAGCGCTCCCCCTACTATCCTACAGAGGTACTCCTCCTATCGAGTACCACGGGTCTACCACCCCAACAAAGTAGTGCTCCCCACCATGTTTCTGCCACCCCCACACAGTAGTGCTCCCCACTAGGCTATTCAAGTCACTCCGATACGAATCGTACAAGCAGTCATCAGGTCTCAGCCAGCTACAAGGTCATCGTACTCCGTATGCTCGTCTCCGGGAGGATCCGCTCCATGAGCTACAGGTCGACAGACCATGTTCCACGATGTTCCAGGAGAATGTATCTAAAAGTACCGCCTTGTCATAAGGGTCTCAACAAAATAGACGGCGCGTCAATCAGATGCCTGGTCTGTGAGTTATTAGCATTTTTGTTCTACGGGCCCGGTTTGGTTTTCGGTACAATCCAACCCAGCCATACTCCAACTGCATCCAATCCTCAGGTGAAGTATGCCAAAATAACCATCTCATCAAGAGGAATACAGCATAGTTTACGGCACAACAATCGGACATTCAGTCCTCATGTTATAATTGTTTCTGCTCTGAGGGCCTGGTTGGTTTTGTGTTCGAACCAACCCGGCCGTTTTTCCGAAATCATCCAAAACTTACTAAGAGTAAGGAAAAAGGACCTCCTCGTCGCAAGGGTCCTAGTTCCATAGATAGCACGTCGATCGGACGTGCAGTCTTCATGTTATTCACGTTTAAGTGAAAACTCACCCGGTCCGTTAGACCCAATGGGCTGACGGGTCGGGTCAACTCGGTTTTGGCGGGTCCGACCCGAAAAAGGGGTCGGACCGGCCCGGTGAGTCATGCGGCCGGGCCCGATGGGTGCGGCATGGCCTGAAGGGGCGCGGCCCGGCGTGGCTCTGCTGGGCGCGGCCCGGCCCGGCGCGCGGCCTGACTGGCTCGGCCAGCCGGTTGAGCGGTCCGAGTGCCGCGCTGTCTAAGCGGCATGACCCCTCAGCTGTCTGAACCAGCGGTGCCAAGTGGCACTGCCCTTTTCAAACCGGTCAGCCTTCTGGAACAAGCGACCCTCACAGCGGGCAGCGGATGTTCCGGCGCTGCGCCCTCCTGGCGCCGCGTCTTCCCTTCGCCTGGCCGCCGACGGGCCGGCTGGTCCTTCCACCGAAGTGGCCCACAAACCGGGATACGGTTCCCGCTGAACAGCCGTAGCAACGACGCCAGCTTCCTCCGCTGCGTCCCACACTGGCCACAGTTCCACATCCCCGGCACGAAGCGACGACATCGTGCTTCCTCCGCTGTGGTTTACTTGGCCATGGATTTTATTAGTGTGTGTGAGGGAGGTCCTTGCGCCACCAGCCCCTTTCGTGTTCCACCTCCGATCGCTAATTCCATAAAGATCAAGTTCTAGTGCAGGGTCGTCGGACCGTGTTCGTTCGGCCCACGCCCTCCGCGTTAAGCGATAGAAATAGGTTTGACAAAAATGATTTTCAATGAAAAACGAAGCAATATTTTAATCCATTAAAATTAATCTTGATTCCCCTACCTCGAATTAATGTCTGCGGTGATCGGCGTTGCGGAAGACTGCATCACAGGAAGATGATTCGATGACGACATCAGAGCGTGTCCGAGGAGGAAATGACGTCTCCTCACATGTTTCAGAGATGAGGAAGAGAAGCACGTCATCTATGGCATTCTTCATGGGTGCCTTTTTCACCTTTGGCTTGGCCGAAGTCCGAGTAGATGATTCGATATTCGATGGTTCTTCGTTAGAGGTTGGTCTTCATCGTCGAAGAAGAACACGTCTTCCTAAATCATCTCAAGAGATCTCCCTCAAATATTCCCAACCCAATTAATAGAATGTCCCTCCCTTAATATAACATGCCATGACTTTTCAAAATTCAAACAAATTAATTAATTAATTGAAGAGGTTGTATTCATTAATTAAAGTGTGTTGGCGAGTATTAAAGAGAGGGAGAGGTAGAGGGAGAGTTTTCATAATAAATAGAAGGGGGGGTTTAAGGTAGTTAAGGAGGAGATGAAAGGTTGGGGCTCATGTGGGCCCCACATCATTATTATCCACACATGGGAAGTTATGTGGGTGTGGACCCCACCTCTAACTCCCCTTGGGAAGAAATAACCAACCTCCCTAAATAAAATTTGTACACAAAAAATTTTATTTATTTTATCTCGTCCCAAATAACAATTCTCAACCTGCTTAAAACACAGTTGTGGTAATGGTCCCCTTAAGAAATTATCGGCACTGTAAGTTCATTAGTGCCCTCAGATTTCAATTCTGAGCACCAGTTCAAAAGATAGAAAATCGCACTCATACGTTTACTGAATGTACCCGAACAAAACATCAGAAAAAAATTCCGAGAACACCAGGCCTCGGAATCAGGTGTCGTTAGAAACTGTGTACTCATAAAATTCCAAAAAAAAAGAAAAAATTTACCTTGGAATTTCTAGGACTTTACATTACTCCCACCTCCGGTGTTTACATCCCCATAATGCTACAACACACACTTGGGAAACAAAAGAGGGTACTAAGCACGTATCTGAGCCTCCTGCTCCCCTGTGCTCTACTAGAGGTTCTCGTGCTACCAACAAGCGCGCACCAGAGTAATCGACCATCAATGAAGGACCCATTCTTGTTGATCCTAATTCTCTACTAGAACCTCCGTGAATGTATCCTCCTGGTTGATGATGATAGATAGGTCATCTGTGCATCTCCACGCTGAGATATATGGATGACTTCGTGCATTCGGTGAAACTGAAGTGGAAGGGCTACATGGTAAGACATCTCACCTACTCTGATGAGGACCTAGAAATGTCTGTTTAATCATAGGGATAACTTGTCGCCTCGTCCAAATCCTTGTAGACATCATCAAGATGAGACCCGTAAGAAGACGTGGTCGTCACCCTAGAACTCCAGTAGTCTTCGTCTCCTATCAACTTAGGAATTTTGTCTGCTCTGTGTAGTCTTCATCCCCTCGAGGATGATCTACACCTTCTTTGTTAGCCTCAAGATGAGCGCTCTGGTCAACCTCTGCCTCAGCTCCTGAAAAGATTTACTAGCATCTCTCTGACTAGACGAAGGGTTTCCCCTTCCTCGTCAAAGCTAAAAGAGGTGAAACAACTCTTGTGAAGTCTGGAACAAATCTAAGTTTGGCCAACCCATGAGTGATCAACTGCACCCACTTATGCATGATTCCATCCTGTGCTGCATGGGGTTTCCTTTTTGCCGACAAAGGAAAACCCATACCAATTTTGTAGGTAAACCAATACCATTATACAAATTCAGTCAATCTGTGTATGAACTGTAGTTGCCTAGTCCACACCCAATTTAATGTTGTAAGGCCTCGATGCTGCCACCAAGAGGTTCAAACCGAAACTCTTTCCTTAAGGGTCAGATCACACCATCTACGTAAGAGTGATTATCGATTCTCCTTCCAAATGTATCTCCAGATGTGAGGGTCAAGCCAATGGCTTAACCAGAAACTCTAGGTTTGGGACAAGATTCGTGGAAGAAATGATTGATATCAATGCCTATTGTTAAGACAGCTAGTAGTAGACACAGACCTTACCTCGAATCATTCCTAGATCCCTTTGGTCAAACTCCTTGACCGAATGTAGCTACTATCATCCCCTGCCCTCTTGCTCCATGAGCCTGGCGGGGACTAGAAAGGCGAGTGATTGTAACATGTCAAAATGTACATCACCACATGATTCCCTCCTAGATCTACTTCCACGTCTGCTACTTTTTAGATTCATCTGTCCTTAACACTTCCTATTCTTAAAACATTTTACATGCCCAAGTCTCCAAGACTGGCGCCAGTTTCATGATTTCCCACTACTAACCTTCACTGGCTGTATCCACTAGGCCTATGAATTTTAATCCACAATGTTTCACTCTATCACCCTAAAATAAGTAGGAATGAATAGAGGAAAGGTGATGTCTCGGATGTCCTTAAACACACCCCGCTCGTAAGTTCGAGCCCTAGAGCACTGATCGTATCATAGTCATCATCTACCAGGAATGATAGATACACATCTATGATTACATAGATACCGACATGTCGTCCTGTCGAAGCTGTAAAAGCTCTAGAAAAATCTTATCCATCTCCTAAAGCTAGTCCTCAGCTGCTTGTGAGTCGGGATTGCCTAAGAACCTGAGGGGTATCCGATACTGAAACACGTGTAAGGCACTGAACCTACATGTGTCATATACGGGTACCGCTGGTTGAAACTGCTGACCAACAGGTACTGATATAGCTATCACACTACCTAAAGGTATTATCTCATACATCAGTCCATGTACCGAAGTATTATCACTATGCTGACCATCGTCATGGTTACTCACTCAGAAACACCAGAAGCTAAGATAACCATCTTCTCTACTAGTGTCTAAACTAGTTGTAGAACTCTAGCAATCACCTCCATCCAGTCCACTGCTGCCTGGGAATCTATCTCGCCTCGTAACATCAGAGGCCTCTGCTGCTGGAACTCGTGCAACACGCTCTTTCATCATGCACCATCCGCTACTACAGTTGGTGGAATCTACTTCCCAACAGGTGGTGGTGCTGCTGGTACACTGCCCAAAGGTGCCAACATAGCAAGAGGGCTCCATGCTGGACCCTGTCGCTCGGTGGGCCGTCATCGGGTACTCTATCAGAACTCCAACTGACTTTCTGCATGGAGGAATCATGAATAGATGCGACATGATCAAATAATTTAAACCTGGTGAGCTGACCTGGTTTGAGCTGACTTAAAGAAAACTTTTGGAAACACACACGCAATTAGATTTTTCATGCACTAAGTCAGAAATCATAAGTCAAGGTCCTAGTGTATGGATACGTCGGCTGCCGAACCAACACTGGACTCCCTGAACTGAATACCACACTCGGTACCTTCAACACTATTGCTTCACAGAAAATAATGATATGAGTCATGAGTTCTGTGGTAGAACCGACTCCTCTGATACCAATTTGTCACGACCCGTTCTCAGGGCCCGTGCCGTGACTACCCCAAGCCCGCCTTCCATAGGCCAGGGGCTGGAAACTAGCACCAAATGCGTAAATCCCTATAACTGGGAAGTCATTGCCTTTATAAAACGTAAACACATTCAACCAGAGTACAAGCAGAAGCAAACACTAAGTAAAACTGAAAACAAAAGTAGAGATGAAAGTAAAGGGGCCAGAAATACAGGCCCAACTGTAAAGTACAAGGTAAAAGACAAAAAAGATGGAAGGTGACAAGAAACTCTTGGATTGTCCACCACGGATCCTACCTTAAGGGTAGGTACAGAAAGCGCAACTCCTAGATCGTCCAACACGGATCCTACCAAAAGGGTAGGTATAGATATCCTCCTCAACGCCCTATTCTGTTAACCACCTCCATGTACTGAATCATTGTGTGGTCCACCTCTGGGTACTGACTCGTCGTGAGGTCCACATCCAGGTGTTGTCCAGTCCTCGTACACTCGGCCTCCATCAGCGTTGTCTGTCATCTGCATCCTACAAAATGAGGTGCGGGCATAGCACATGCAGGGGTGAGTATAACGATATTCAGTAGCGACCCTGAGACCCTCAATGTCTCACTAAATCCAACACGGATTATCAAAAATAAGGATCTCAATAGATTACCCTTACTTCGGTATATGACCATACATATACCTACGTTATCAAGTAACCCATCTCAGTCATGAGGAACACACAATGGTCATTGAATCCGCTCAGTCTCGGTTTTTTATTTCCGATGACGAAAACACGGCTAGTGGAGAACTCCTCCTCTGACGAGCGCAGTAGTCCTGTCACGACTCCGAGGTGCTACTCACTATCCTTAGACTGCTAAGGGACTCCTCCACTATCGAGTATCGTGGGTCTGCCATCCCAACACAGTTGTGCTCCCCGCCATGGGTATGCCGCCCCAACACAGTAGTGCTCCCCATACTAGCCTACAGAGGTACCCCTCCTGTCGAGTACCGCAGGTTTGCCCCCCAAACACAGTAGTGCTCCCCTCTATGGGTCTACCAATCCAACACAGTAGTGTTACCCATTGGACAAGTCAAGTCACTCCGATACGAATCTGAAAATTAGTCATCAGGTCTCATCAAGCTACAAGGGCACAATACTCTGTATGCTCGTCTCCGGGAGGATCCGCTCCATGAGCTACTAGTCGACACACCAAGTGTCACAAATTTCCACGATGAAGTATCTCAAAGGACCGCCTCATCATAGGGGTCTCAACGCAATAGACGGTGCGTCAATTGGACGCCCAGTCTGTGAGTTATTAGCATTTCCGTTTCAGGGGCCCGGTTGGATTTCGGGTACAATCCAACCCATCCATACTCCAACTGCGTCCAAACCTCTGTTGAATTATTCCAAAAGAACCATCTCATCTATAGGAATCCAGCATAGTCGATGGAATGTCAATCGGACGTCTGTTCCTCAATTTATAAGCATTTCTGCTCCAAGGGCCCGGTTGGTTTCATGTTCGGACCAACCCGGCCGTTTTTCCGATGTCATCTAAAACACACTAAGAGTAATGCAAAAGGACCACCTCATTGAAAGGGTCCTAGTCCCGTAGACAGCAATAACAGTAGGTTGGAACATTAATATGTTTAATGACAAACTAAGAAAAATTTTAATCCATTGAAATTGAACGTGATTCCCCTACCTCGAATTAATGTCTGCGGTGGTCGGCGTTGCGGAAGACGACGTCGTGGGAAGATGATTCGATGACAACACCGGACCCTGTCTGAGGAGGAAACGACGTCTTCTCACTTGTTGCAGAGATGAGGAAGATAAGCACATCGTTGATGGAATTCCTCACGGATGCATCCTTCACTTTTGGCTTGGCCGATGTCCGAGGAGATGATTCGATCTTCAATGGATCTTCATTGGAGGTTGGTGTTCTTCGTTGAAGAATAACACATCTTCCAAAATCCTCTCTAAAGCTCTCCCTCCATTATTGCCAACCCAATTAATAGAATGACCCTCCATTAATATTACATGCCATGCCTTTTCAAAATTCAAACAAGTTAATTAATTAATTTAAGAGGTTCTATTCATTAATTAAAGTGTGTTGGCCAGTATTAAAGAGAGAGAGGGAGAGGGAGAGTTGTCATAATAAATACAAGGGGGGGGTTTAAGGGAGTTAAAGAGTAGATGAAAGGTTGGGGATTGTGTGTGCCCCACCTCATAATTATCCACACATGGGAAGTTATGTGGGTGTGGGCCCCACCTCTAACTCCCCTTGGGAAGAAATAACCAACCTCCCTAAATAAAATTTGTACACGACAAATTTTATTTATTTTATCCCATCCCCAAATAACAATTCTCAAACCGTTTAAAACGCAACTACGGTAATGGTCCCCTTAAGCAATTATCGGGGCTGCGAGTTCATCGGTGCCCTCATATTTCAATTCCGAGAACTGATTCAAAAGTTAAAAAATCACACTCGTACGTTTACTAAACGTACCCGAACAAAACATCAAAAAAAATTTCGGGAACACCAAGCCTCAGAATCAGGTGCCTTTAGAAACTGTGTACTCGTAAAATTCCAACGAAATTAAGAAAAAAAATTCCTTGAAATTTCCAGGTCTTTACAATAATCATGTTGTCCCCTAGGACATTATTATATAAGACTACCGATATCTAGAAGAACATAATATTTAGCATCATCCATGATATTTATCTCCGAATATATAACATGTTTTTTCATCTTTTGATATTAAGCTTTTCTTAATTTCTAATAGGCATATTCTATTGCAATGTATATTACTCCCTCAATGAATTTATTTAATCCATATATTATTCAATATTTTTGAAATTTGATTTCATCTCATGCCCACTTTACTAAATAACATAATATAGAAACTAATTTTATGAATCATTATTCAAATAATAAATACAGACTAACACTATAATTAATTACGAAACCTAATTGATCCTAATATTCATATCCAAATTTCAAATTCTGATGTGAAGTGAGACTATTGATGTGGAAAGAAAAATTATATCCAAAGTGTCCAAAATATATTTTTTTACAAAATAATAAAATTTAACATTTCTATAAATAATAGTTTTCTATGTCAAGAAATAATTGGTTCCATCTTATTATACAATGAAAATGGGATGGTATGTGTCCTTAGATATTTTATGGACCATGTAATCATTGATACCATCAAATGAGATCATTAAATTCCAAAAATACCCTCCATGAATACATAAATCAACCCAACATATTCACTATCAAGAAATAAATGGAAAATAGTTTTATTTCTATAATTTATGTGGTGATTTTATACACTTCCCAAAATAACTTGTATATTAAAATTTACACTCACCCATGTTGGTATGAATATTTATATGTTTAGGCATATGAATAGGTATTTCTATATACATATGTATTTGTATATTCATATGTGTATGTATATATATGTGTGTATATTTATGTATATACCTATAATATCAATAATAGTTATAATAATACTATTTGTTTCATTGTTTTTTACTGATTAAATATTAATAATATTAATTAATTGTTTTATAATGATTTATATATATAATTATATAATTTCAGCAATACTAATGGAAGTTAAATATTTTATTGGTTCTTTGAGGGAGATAAATTCCAATAAAATATACCAACACCTACAAAGATCTCGGGGAGGCTAGACCCTAAGACCACCACCAGGAAACCTTAATGGTGTAACAAAAATAATATTATATTTTTTAATATATGCGACGTTTAAAACCTATAAATTATAAAATATATTA
The DNA here is from genome assembly GCA_963277665.1 of Viscum album. Lineage (NCBI taxonomy): Eukaryota > Viridiplantae > Streptophyta > Magnoliopsida > Santalales > Viscaceae > Viscum > Viscum album. The sequence goes on along the minus strand of OY728132.1, from coordinate 559,670,728 downwards.
GCAATCTAGTTGAAATTTGAAATATTGAATAGTAAAAAATAATAATTAGAAAAAATATAAAAAAAATTATTGAAACATAATTTCAATGGAATATTTATTCTTTGTTTCAAAACATAACATTTTTACATATATATTTATATTTTTATGATAATAATATTTGATAAATTAAATCTTTTCATAAATATTCTAAATTACATTTGATTTAAATTAATTTTATTATTTTATGGTCAATTTTATAAATTTAATTTAAATTTTATTAATATTATGTGTGGTGGTTATCAATTTTATGAATATTAAACGAAATGTTATTAATTAATGCTTTTTTTGTAAGGTTAATAATATTTTTTTATATTAATGAAAATTATTTTTTGAATAATTTTTTATATTTTTAATAATATTTTATGATTTATTTAGATTGTACTTATAATTTTAATTTTATATTATTTTAAATTTATAGATTTGAAAATTGGTAACTTTTGTTAGGTTTCATGTCAAAATATTTATAGGATTATAATATATTAATTTAAAAAACATTAAAAAAAATTAAAAATATTTGTTATTAGTTTTCATTATGCATCACCCCATGCCTCTCCTCATCCTTTCTACAGTACATCACTTCTCTGAAATTTCAATGCATGATTTCCCTATAGGAATTTTTAATCATTAATATTATATTTTTTTCTATATTCAATGTCATATTTATTTTTGAAAATGATATTCTTCAAAGAACTACATCCCTTCATGATGGATTTCCCATGCCCTAATGTCCTAAAAGCATTATTTTTATTTTTTTATAATCCCTTTTTTATGGGTTTAAGGGGAACCCTTATATGGTCCACATAATTTGTAACATTAACTGACCCGAAGGTCATAAAGGAATTTATCCAGACTATAACTACATAAAACTACACCTCCTAAGAATCTACATAATGATGGATATCCCTAATGGTTTTTCAATAAATTTGTTGTCTTCATTAATCAATGACCAAATATTCTACAAAAATGTAGTCATGTAGGTTTGGATTTCTTCAAATGAAATTTTAATTTTTATATTTAAATTACTAATTATTAATTTTTATGATATATTTATTCATCATTATTTGGTAACCTAGAATCATTCCAATCATATTAACCTATCCACCAAGTATTGATTCCCTCTCTGATGGTAGCTGTGGTATTATAATGATGTGTCATTTTTATAATTTCTAGATGTTTTATTTTCTATAAAACATAGAGAATTATTTAGGCCCCTTCATTAAATTTTAATTTTATTTATATTGGAATGGGATATGGTTATACTCAATGAATTTTTTGTCCCTTTGAATGGGTTTCCCCCATTAGGTTCCAATATTGGTATATTTATCAGATTCTAATATTTTGTTAAATTTGAAAATGTTTACAAAATAATAACGAAGTTATTTTTGTAAATAAATTATTTTTCCGCTGGATAAATGACACTATATATATAACATAATGTAAAAAGATTAAAAAATAAATTGCACAAGATTTAATGTGAAAAACATGAAAATAAATTTGGTTAAACAATAGAAAATAATAATGGTATCACAATTGGAAAAAGTGGGTACCAAATGCATCATAATTAATGGAGAATATCCCTCATTATTATAACTCATGAATATGTGGTTGAAAAAAATCATTATATACTCCTCAAATATAAAAAACACCGATGATGGAATAAATAAATTAAAGGAATTTATTTACATTTATAATCTATTACAATCCCTTCCCATCCAATCTCCCACTACTATTAATTACTAGTTTTATTGACCAATGGAAAAAATCTATCACTACCATTCAATATTTGAAAATGAAGGGACCGGTTCCATCCAAGGAGTGAAAAGGGATTCTAACATATATTCAACATGGATATTTTAATGAAATCAATTCAAATCATAACACTTATATTATATCATTCAAACATCATTTTTATGTCTATCCAATGATACATTAGGATCTTCACCATATGAACTTATCAAATTCTTTTTCCCTCATCATGAATTTTTATTTACTTATTTTCAATTTTCTTAATGTCTACATTTCCTTCATCCCTCACATATTGGAAAATGTGATATTTTATACCAATGGGAATCATCATAGCATGAAAATATAAATTCATTGACATATGTAAGGAAGTCTGACCATTTCAATATAATAGAATCTTTTCATATGTGTTCTTGAGATCCTCTAATGACCATCATATCCATATCAACTATTTTCAATCATATGTAGCTTACATGTAATACTACTCCAGTATGGATAAAGCATCAAATTAATGTACAATTCTTATGTAGTTCCAAAACCCACCTAAAAGATTAAAAACATAACCAATAGTGTATTTTCTCCTATCATATTCACCTAAAAATATTATTCAATATACCAAAAATAATAATATTTTATCATCTACAACATAATTATAATATTATGTCTCCATGTCGTATCTCAAGATCCACCTTACTATTATCTATGAATCTCAGCTATATTCTCCATGAACTAACTTACTACTCTGAATGAATTTATGTTCCCTTATCCATTACAATCCATATCAAACATCAGACTCCATGTAGATGAAGTATAAGATACTGAAGACATCTATATATCCTATTCTTCAAAGCTAGGTTACATTATTTAAGAAAACATAAAATTAATAGTAAATGGGGTATAGATTTCCTTAAATTCATGAAATTTGAGGAATTTTATGTTGTTCCCGAAGTAATTATTAATTAATATCTAAATCATCTAATTATTTTTATTTGAAAAATCTATTTCCTATGTATATATTTTCTAGACACATATCCTTCATATCAAACTTCGTAGCCATATATATCTTTTTTCTCTTGGATCTAATAGATGTTCTGGTCTAAAACCAACATGTTAACCACATATATCAAAAAAATGATGACCTTATTTCCATAAAAACCTCATAAATATGAACAAGGATCTAATTGATGTTTTTTATATCAATGTATCATGATATATGAATCAAATATCTATTACCAACACCTTGAAACATGTTTTATACCATATAATGATTATTCCAACCTGCAAACTAACTCCTCTATTCCCTATATTACAAAGAATTCCAGTTAATAAATAGAGATCTCTTTGTAATTATCACTGGGGGATATAGTCTTCACATCTAGATAATTAATATATAAATTTTATGTATCACAAATTTTTACAACTACGTGAATTGTAATCAGTCTAAAATTATCGATTAAAACATTTCATAAAAATAAATGCTTTCTTTTTTTGAATATCATTTAACCACTAATCATGAATGATATACTTAAAAATGTGTCTTCCTGTCCAATATAAATTAAAAGGCGTTTTTTCTTTTGTCTTTCATCTATTATGTAGTGGCACAATATTTATTGTCTTTTTATTTTGTATGAAATCATGTTCCTCATACATCATCACAATATATGATGATACATCTAGTGTGTGGGCCAACTCCACAAAATAATAGAGATATATATATCATCTATAAATAAGTAGTATGAAATATTTATCTTAGACATATTTCATAAGTGATATACTATGGATTTTTAACCCCGATTGTACCACCATTGTAAAGAATCAACTGATACATGATCTATATTTTCCGGTAATGCTTTAGAGAAACAACCCCAACTAGAAATATCTCCTCCAATTTGACTTTAAAAGTTCGTACATTCCCTTTCTTCATTACTTCATTGATTTCCAATTTAAAAAATTCTTCTAAAAAATGACATCCCTATTAATGATTATTTTTTTTTGAAGGGGGATCCAACATACGATACCCCTTCACAGCAAAATATTTCCCTAAGAAGATACATGGATATCATATACAATGTTGGTTTTTACTATTCACTAATAAATTCATATGTAATAAATAAAAAATTATATAACCTAGAATGGTTATTTGGGTTACCATTCCAGATATCCATCAATTTATATAGATCATTCACCATTTAATGTGATCAGTTGATCACATAAAATTTTTTACTCATACTTATACCCCAATTTTTTGATAATTATTATTGACCTTAACATAACCATTTATTTTTTCAACATGGTTGTATTCTTATTCTCAAATAATCAATTATATTCAGGATCATATTCCACCATGAACTATCACTTGATACCTTATATTTGAAAAATTTATCAACCTTATCACTTGTATATTCTCTACCATTATTGAAACTCAATCACAAGATCTTCTTTCTTGATTAATGATATTTTTACACATTGAATTTTTTAATGAATCCATATAAATTCACCTTCCCATGGATTAGATACACCCAAAACCTTATAGAATAATAATCAATGAAGTATAAAATGTGCCTTGATCTTCCAATGGATATTGGGGGTACATTTCAAATCTCAGAATGGATCAATTATAAGGCCTATTAACATGTAATTAATTTCATATAGAGGTTTAACATGTGTTTCTTATTCAAAAAAGAGTATTTATAAAATTTCAAAGAATCTTTTATAAGACCAGTCATCAAATTCCAATTAGCAAGAATCTTCTAGCCTCATCTATATATATAGAATGGATTATGATTTAATTATATTTTTGTTTCTTCTTTCTATGTAATGGATATGAAAACTATCATTTCCTCCATTTACATTTTCAATATAAGAAGGAAAATCTTATTTGATATGATTTCCACTTTATTCATCACATGTTTACCTATAAAAAATTCTCATCAACCTATTATTACTATTATTCCTTCATCTAGTCTCATAAAAATTTCATAAAGACAATATGTTCCTCTTCAGGCCCTTCATATTGAAAACTCTATTGATAGTTTGAAAAAAAAATATCACACATCATATGATTCATGGTATCAAATATAATATTTTCCAAGTGTTATTTTACCCCATGTACATAGGTCATTCAATTATATTTTAATATTAATCAAAAAATTACCATCGACATGTAATTTGGTAGCCTTCTACTAAGTATATTATCAAAACATAATTTCGTTGTTGTCTACATTAAACACTCATCACCTCATCACTAACAACTATATCTTTATTTTTATAAGTAATTGATGCATTTCTATATATATATATATATATATTTCCACTATTATTCTTATTCTATAAGTACTTTTTGATATCACAAACAAGAAAATATTTAAAAATATGAAATTATTCTTCTTACTCCTTGATTGGGACATACCATGATTTTAGATCCCCCCATAACCATGCACCATTATCTCTTCTCTCCATTGACAAACCCCTATTTCATGAAATATTTTTTGTCTGTACTCTATGTTTCTACAGAAAAATTATTCTTCATTAATCATGGATGCAACATTATTTAAGAGCACCACATAAATTAAGATAATTGTTATGAGGATGGTGATATGTTTATCATGTGAATCTAGAAAACACTAGATCAAAATCTCTAAACATTTAGTATCCAAAATTTTATAGATGAATTTCATGAGATGAGTTAATAGGGTGTTGATGTTATTAATGTGGTTGGTCACTGTTGAGGACTCTTCTATTTTATGGGTTTATAATTCTATCTACCATAATATTTTTTTACAGTGGAATACCTATTTTATCTTTCTCTATGTATCTAATATTTCATTCTTTGTTTTTATACTATAACTCTCCTTAATAACAGAGATTCCAAATCCCAATGGATCTTATTAATATAATTATCATCCATGAAATTCTATTTATCCCTTGTAACACCTATCTTCCTTTATCCAAATTTAAGTAATTTATCAATCTATAGCATTGTATGCATCTTCATTTTAAACAATGTAAAATTATTCTGGTTGAATTTATAGATATGAAATTTTACCAATACCTATAAATTCCATAAAACTAGAAACGTGTATATTTTACAAAATTTTATTTAATTATTTTTAAAAAAATCATATTCTAAATATCTACAACAGTCTTAATCACATTATATACACAACATTAAATGATTAATTAATAAATAAAAAATTGAACAGAACTAGACTATAACCTTAATCTAATTTTACTTAATGAGATACGGAATTATTGTCCCCTGGTTTAGTGAAAATTATACAGTAAAATAATCTACAAAAATGAAGAAATAAAAGACATCAAATGCTTTTCTGAAAATCCTTTAATAAGGAGATAAAAAAAAGATCTCGTAGAAGAGAATCACAATAGTTTAAAATTGCAAGAAAATACCTAAAAATATAAGTCCAATATCTCACACAGTTATCAATCTTGAATTTTTGGGTAAAATGACTCATAAAATAATGTTCAAATATAAAATATATACATATAAGTGGTAAAATTTAGAAATAAAAATACATGGATTATTTTTATATTTTTTTACTATACCTCGCATCCATTTTCACTTGGTTTTCAATGGTTAGTAGTGTTGTAAAACAAACAAATCTACCACCCCCTTCCCCAATTTCAAAATTTTTAGTGGAGAGACTTCATAGAGGAAAAAGGGGGTTTTACATAAGAAATTTTTCTTCATCAGGTTGTAGACTTTTGGTATTTTTAGAGGAAGAAAGTGTCAAAAATTTCAATATTACATCTACATGTGGTGGTATAAAAAATTTCAATCTGATGATAATGAAAAAATCACTAGTGATTCCACATTTAGTGATCAAGTTAATATCCATCCAAATTTTTAGTAAAATGTGTTTTTAAAGAGTAAAAGGATCCCAAATAAAATATTTAAGAGAGGATATTGTTAGATACAATATAAATACCTAGAATACTTATATAATTTTGTTATATACATGCATAGTTTATTGACTTATTCTTAAACTATCCACTGTCATATTTCACTAAATAAGATATTCTAGTTTAGAAAACCATAATTAAACAACCTTATTTTAGTACCTTATTCTTTACCCATTAAAATACATTTCATGATTCGATAAGGAATAAGGATCTCAAAGGAGGATACCAATTTTGGAAAGTAATATAAAAATTCATAGTAATTCACCAACTCTCTCTCTATTAATTTCTATCTAGTGGTCAATAAATATAATAAGGAATAATCTCATCACCATTCTCCCTTTTGCATTCCCAACTTATAATAACTTCTCAAAAACAAGGCCCCCAACATACCTATGAAAATCACTGATAAATAATTAAAATAGTACTCAAATTATATATATTAAACATAAAACCATCACTACCCCACATGCGAAATGGAGATATGCTGTAGTGCATCACCATATTTTTTTATACACTACAGATAGTGCTACCCTATTTTTTATTTTATCATTATATAATTATTTAGGTATTAATTTTTATAAACATTATATTCATGTACTTTTTATATTTTATTAGTAAATTATTAAAAATAATAAATAAAATATTAGTTTTATTTTCAATATATGAAAAGTATTATCATTATTCATCTCATAATTAAAATTTTCAATAAAATATATAAATTTGACATTCAATTATTTTACCTTAGTTATTTATATGTGTTCATAATGAAATATATATATATATATTAATAATTGTATAATTAGTGAAAATGCATATATAATATAATAATTTATATGTTTAATTTTGGACATTTAATATTAATAATAAATAGTATTTAAATAATCGAAAAAAATTGAAATACAACATCCTCTAGTTTTACAAAAATTATATAATTATAAATTGATAATATTTATATATATATGTATAAAAATGTTTATAATATTTATATTTGTAAAAAAACATGAAAAAATTAGAACATGCATTCATAGATGAAGAACCTGCAATTTAAAATGGTAAGAAATTATCATTAAAAATAATAACATCAAAATTTTTAAATGGATTATTTCTCCGAAAAAAATTATTATTAAAGAAAATAACATTTTTATGGGAAATAATCATAATGTAATATCCAAAACAGAACATATTATAAATAGTTTACTTTAATATGATAGATTTCATGTATAACAATAATAATAATAGTATCTAAATAAAATAAAATATTATAATATGCTGGTTTTGCATCACTCCTCTGATGTTGCCAAAATATTTAAAAAAATTGATGTTGGAGGTGATCAAAAAGGGTGCCCTGGTGGTTGGTGAAATTTTAATGCACTTTTCTGTAAATTTTATTCTTGATCATCATGAATAAAAAATTGAAAATTCATATCAAGAATTAATTTCTAATGTCATTACAAATTTATATTTTCCTCTTTAAAATATTCTCAATCTATTTTATTTTCTCCAATTTTAATTTATTTTTTCTTATAATTCTCCAACATTTCTAATATCCTATGATTTTTCATCCATCAATGATTCAACTATTACTATACATTTTTTTATCATTTTTTATTTTAGATTTATATTTCTTCACTAAATTTGTGTTGTGAAATAATAACCACAAATATCATTACAAATCGTGTTTTGTGAAATTGATAACAAGGTAATAGATTTAGATAGTTAGGACTTTGGATTGTATTCTTTGACTCTGATGATACATGATTCTATTTTTGAGAAATTTTTCTTCCAGTACTATCACAACCAATGAATATTTCAAGAAAATGTCTTCTTCCATATGTGTTAAAACCATAATTGTATATTATTCATGGAATCTAGAAGTAATATTATATTTCTTCAGGAACTAAATTGAATAGTTTTAAGATTTTAGTTCTATATACATTGATATAGAATATTAATATAGTAAAGTAAAGAATGACCCATGATATCTAATTTAGATACACCATTTAAATTCAAAATTTTAAATTTTATAAGTAAGACATTTAATATCATCAAATACTTATTGATGGATATTATTGAAAAAACAATGATAATATTAATCAAATCACGTTGACCTCAATCTTGAATTGGTTGTATTCATTTTTGATGGGAGGAAAAAAAATCAGTTGACTAGTAAGCACTGGTAACATAATATTGGTAATTCTTTATATACACCTCATATAATATTATATCTTCTTAAAATGGTTAGCAAGAAGGCCCAAAATCCATTTCGTTTAAAAAAATAGTAACATGATGTTATTGGATAAAATAAGGGAATGAGTGTTTTAGTTATATGATTTTCATTTGTTAGTAGTAAGATAAGTAATTCATATCCAGAGTATAAAAAATAAAATATTTTATAGATATTATTTTGATCTCAATTATTAGAATGATTTTACCCTCACCCAACTATATCATGATTTTACCTCCACCCTAACTATTTGATGGATTTTAGTTTGATTAAATCTTTAGAGGGATTATAAATTAATCTTATCCTTATCATTATTTACATATAGTCTCAATCATCTAGTGAATTTCATTTAGATCATAGCCATTTCATGGATTTTAACACTATCTAACCTTGTCATAACCACACATCAATCTCAACATGAAGATATATTTCATATCAGTCTCAATTGATTAATGAATTTCATCCACACCCATCTTCACCCTGATTTCACTTCTATCCCAATATTTTTTTGGATTACATTTTGATATGATTAGTCAGATAAATTTTTCTCATTATAAAAAATGTATCAAGATTTCATTATGATATCATCCATCATAACTATTCAATTTTGAAAATTAACATCATATCGTTTTTAACATTATATAATGATAACATATCCATGAAAACCATTGGATGGATTTCATATTGATCAGAATAATTAGATGGATTTCATCCTCACCCAACATTATCCTAATTTGACATCCATATGAACTATTTTATGTATTTAATTTTTATATTTTTCATTAGATGGATTTTATCTTTATAGAATCCTTATACAGATTTCACTTTGATTATAATTATCCATTCGATATAAATTTTGATAGTAGCCATCAGATGGGTATTAAATTTACTTAACCATATCATGATCAATTATCCATCATGAACATTGAGTTTATTTCATATTGATCATGATCATTGGATACATCTCACCTTAACAAAAACATATCACGATTTTTTCCCATCCCAACAACTGGATGAATTTAATTTTGAAATGAATTTTCACATGGATTTAATCTTTGGGCGATCCATGTCATGATTTTATTATGATCCTTTCCATGAAATAGATTTTCTGTTAATTATATCCATTATTTGGGTTTTATCATTATCTAACCATATAATTATCCTATATATATATATATATCTTCCATTGTATGGGTTTTATATTGGTTCAATATTGGGAATGATTTCATTCCCATTAAATCTTATTAATATTTCATGTTTATTCCATTGTATTTCATAATATTTAAGTTTCTTTGTATCAATTATTGATAATAAGTCAATGATAAGAGAAAAAAATAAATTACAATACATGATCACATTTTGATATTCATTTTTAAATTTTGTCATTATAGTTGTGATCTTCTTATTAATATTCATCTAGTCCCGCATCATAAAATTCATTTAACAATATGCTTGATGTATTTTATTGTGTAGTGTAGAGGAACAATATAATTATGGTGTATTATTTTCATGAACTGGCCTAGACACTCTTGTACCGTGATACACCACCCAATCAATACATATCCTGAAGGGTGTTCCCGATCACCATGGATTGGTGACATTATTCTAGAATTATTAAATATGAATGTGGGAATGAATTTTTAGCTAATAGAATGGAAAAAAGATGACATATTAGAATGATCAATGAAAAATTCATATGGAGAACAATACTATAATTAAAACATGTATATCAAAACCCAAAAGTACATAAAAAAGATATAGAAAATCAAGATAAAATACCTAGTACACCCTGGACATGGAGCTCTAACCCTGAAGATCAACAACATGAATAACCTCCATGTGACACATTCCATTTTCTCTAACTGAGCAGAAAGAATTATATAAACGCCAAAGGGAAAATCTAGGGTGTGCGCTTGAAATCCTAGGAGGGTATCACCATGTGTTTTATAATAATATGCCACAATAATTTACCAAATAATTATTTCAATTTAAAATTAAATTTCCATGGAAAGACATTAGTTTATTTAAAATAAATTATCTATTTCATTTCAGTTAATGGAACCCATTTAAACAATGGATTAATAAAAATGTTATACAAAAATGTTCAAATAAATTCACAGGGAATGAATTATTTATTTTTTTATTGAATGGAACATATGTATTCAAAAAAATTAAAATGAGAAACATGTTCATATATAATAAGGTAATATTTTTATGGTTTTGGGATCCTCACACACTCATATTGTGGTAATGGAAATCTACACATGCATCCCTCAGTCTTTAGGAAGAGAGGACACATCAACATCCTTCTAAGGATAAGATCAAAATAGGTACTTTTTTAGATATGTAAATAATACATATGATTCTATATAATTCCCATATTATAGAATTTTTTTCTCAAATAAGTTAATAAATTCAATGGAATGGATGTTCTAAAATAAAAATAATTAATCAGAAAATTATTTAATTATATTTTTATTTAAAATTTCCCAATTTTGAATATCTATATTCTAATTTCTATTTAAAACCCAATTTTTTTTAATAAATTAATTCTATTAGATAAAACCAATCCAAGTTTCATATCAGAACTAGTTAATAATTTTTTTTTTCTAAAATTTAAATTTCAATTCAATTTCACAAAAAAAATTATTATAAATTCTGTCAATTTAAAATTATTCCCCAAATTATAATTGCATTGGAATTGGGGTTATCACCAAAATATCATGCCAAATCTATTTCAAATACTAATTCACACCAAATTGGGTTTTCAAAATTTAATTTAGAGAAATATAATATATTCATGAAATTCAATGTTAAATTAATAGGCATATCATAAATAGAACCTCATACCATTGGTCATGGGGTCAAATAGGACCGCACCCTCATGGATAAAATCCAACGAATAATTTCAACTATGGGGACCCACGAATCAATACATCATTCATGATATAAAATTAAGGATCTTATATATCTTGAAAATTTGATAACCTAACAATCCCAAAGTGGGATATGTGAAGATAGAGGGAGAGAAGGGACGATAAAAGAACTATTACCGAAGAGGAATAGAATTAGGTTTTCCATTCATTAATCCACATCGAGTTGGTTTTTAGGATAAAAAATTGGTTCTTGGGATCTCCATATACTAATGAATTTTTCCAATCCCAATTTAGGTCAACTAGGGGATCATATAGGGGTTTGTAAATTTTTTATATAGTTTTTGGAAATAAAATGATTATGTGTGCATAATTTTCTATAGGGGGACACATGGGTTTTCAAACCGTGTTCCATAGTAATACCCTATTAATAGGGTTAATAGTTTATATTAAGTGAGTGAATGGGTTTTCAAAACATGAAACATCCATGAAAACCCCCACTTTTGGGTTTGAAATGTTAACCCTCTGTCAGTGCATGATCTTGGAAAACTGTGCACAAATTTTGAATAACCCAGAAAGTTCAAAAAATTTCAAAAAAATAATCCCAATGAAACATCAGAGTAACCCCATGAAAAAAATGAACCAAAAAATGTTTTGGGGAGTACCTAAAAATTGTAATAATATGTTACAACCTCCCAACCATGGAAAATTTTGACCCCTCTAAAATCCAGTAAATAAACTTCTATATCAAAGAGATGAGGCCATATCACTCCCTTCAGTGCCTCCCTCTCCCAAATCTCATTATCACATGAACTACTATTCCATATAACTAAAACAAAACATATCATCCACCAACGAAGTACCTTAGATTATAAACGAACTATACAGACTATAATTTGACTCAGTGATCAATCATTGTCAATATCAAGATCACTCAATATCAAAACATGAGATGGATAAGGAAGATAATTTTATAGTTTAAACACATGGAACACATTATATAAAGACTTCAACTATGTCAGATGTTATAAATGGTAAACAAACCTTACCTACGAGATCAAAAACATTAAAGGTCTCACACAAATGGGGATCTAGATTCCCTTTCCTCTCAATCAATCGATGGTCAATCCAAGGTTAAACATTCAAGAACACCATATCAACAACAAAAAATTCTTCATAGATTGAAAACATTGCATTTATATTGTATTTATGTTGTAAATATTCTATAATGAATAAAGCGAATAATTTTTTTCACCCTTTGAAACAAGCTTCGTCCAAACAAGATACATTCACCTTTCTACAACCAACACATTAGAGATAAACAAGGATGAATATAAAAGACCACAAATGTAGCTATTTAGATCACTGGATTGTAAGTATGATAATAAGAAAACTAAAATAGTTCTAAAAGGTTATCCCAATATCTAGCAAAGTTAATAATATAGGCCTGAAGCAAATTCTCAATAATCTGAATATCTATCTCAATAATTATATCCATATGCAGATGGTATGCCATACTCAATAAAACCTGAGACCCTAGATCCTCTTAGATTCCACTCTAAAAGAGAGATGTAAACTAGGAATACCTATTAGATTCTATAGAATATATAACTCTGTAAAAATTAAAAACATAAATCACATAGATATTTCACAACTCCTCAACTTTTTTTGTATCACAAATTGTTATAAAGTGATTATATTTCGTCACCATATGGATCAAAATCCATATCACATTGTTCTATAACTATGTATAGGAAAACCAATCAAATAAATCCATAGATATCTCATCCAACATATATTCTAGCACTGGATGTGGAAGAACAAAACATGAAGATCTTTGATTCACTGTCATGACCTATTTTCAATTTTAAAAATGAGAAACAAAATCAATAATTCACTATATCATAACTAGCCCCCAAAATCGTTAATGCACATCATAGAATATATTTGTGGTCCCTGGGAGTAATACCCACTACGAGTAATTGAAATCCCCCACCATAGATTCTCTAGACTATAATGGAACAAAAGAACTGATTCTAAAAACATAGAATTACCAACATTGACAAAGAATAGTTATTAATGGTCTCACAATAATTAACTGATTCTTAAAAGCTATAGAAATCATCTAAAATATATTTATCCTAATGATAAATCTTGAGAAGAGCATAGGTCAACTGAACAATAGAAAAGGAAACTATGGCCCCAAATTCATAGACTCCAATATGAAACTGTACATAAAGATAAATCTTGTTCAACTATTACAATGATTCATTCATGGATTGGGATTGATGATTCTTGTTAAATGTTATAATGAAAACATTCCATTTCATCAGGATATAGAATATTTAGATGCCAGAAGAGTATATAAACTCCGCCCAAAATATTTGAGGATGATTCAAATAATTTTGAGAGAATATATAACTCAAGCTCTTATGGTCAGAATAGATGGTAAGCGTTTCTATGAAAAGTTAATTTTTCCATATTTTCAGAACATGTAATACCACGCTTTGTTTACAGTCATGGGATAGGTAATTCTTCTAATGTGGCATATTTTTCTTAGATCCATAAGAAATTACATGATCACCCTTCATAAGAACAGAACTAATACACAATCCTAATTATTCATAGGAGACAACATATCCATTTGATGTTCCATGGACCAAATAACAACTGTGAGGGGGGTTGAATTAGTTTTTTACTTTTTATAAGTTTCAAAACATTAAGAAACATTACCACTGTAACTTGTAAAAATTTATTTCCCTGTCATCCTTTATAAAATATTTACACATGAAAGAATTGTAATTCAAGTATGGCATACATGATTTATATGGTTTGGCCTCATGCTGAGAATATACATCCTTTCCATAGTCACTCCTGTGGGTCTATGGAAATCCACTATAATGAATATGTGAATACAACTTGTGCAAACTCTTATTAGAAAACTTTTTATCCTAATATGAAAGATTATACTAACTACTTTATTTTTAAAATGTTTTCTTATAGAACAGTTAGGCCAAACAAAAGAATAAAAACATTGTTGAATCTACTCCAAAGATGCTCAATCTGAATCCTCAATCCGATTGGCTAAGTCCAATCTTCTAAGTACAGTATGGTTGATTCCTATTTTTCTTTCTCAAACACTGAAAGAACCTTTTCTTCCATCTGGTGGGAACCTTCCACTTTTATTTCTATATAGATTTTACTTTTTCACATATTTGGAAGTTGAAAATGATCACAATAGTAGAGTAAGTATTTATTTGAAACTCAGAATACAATGGGGAGAATCTTGAAAAAACATTATTTGTTCCTCAAATTTCAAAAACATCAAAAATATCTTGAATTAAAACATCAAATTTGTCTTTTTCAAACCTCCTTAAATTTCTCAAATATTTACAAAAAAATTTAAAACATGTTTGACTTCTTGGACTCTTCACTGAATATGATAATGATAAATCATGGTTCTGAATTTTCTAGAAACATTCTCATAAATGTGGTTCAAATTATCTCAGTAACATGCTCAAAAATGTTGTTATGTTTTTCTCAAAAAGATGATCAGAAAAGTGGTTTAGTTTTCTCTGAAAATAAGACGAAAAGTTATTTAGTTTTCTCAAAAACATGCTCAAAAATGTGTTTCTATTTTATCCATAAAATAAGATCTGATTTTCATTGAAAAATAGTTTCAATTTTCTGTAAACTCAGGTTCTGATTCGCTCAGAATTCTGATTTCATTAGAAATTAGGTTCTGATTTTCCTAGAATTCAGGATCCAATTTGCTCAGAATTAATGTTTGGATTTTCTGATATTCATGTTATGATTTTTTAAGAATTTAGGTTCTAATTTTCTCAGAATTTATGTTCTGGTTTTTTTCAGAATTCAAGTTCCGATATTCCCCAAATTTAGGTTCCAATTTGTAATGAATTCATGTTCCAATTTTTATAGAATTTAAGTTCTGATTTGTTTTGAATTCAGTTTCCAATATTTTCAGATTTTATCTTCTAATTTCTGCAAAATTCAGGTTCTGATTTTTTCATAATATAGATTCCAAATTTTCAAGAATATAGGTTCTGATTTGTGAAGAATTGAAGTTCTAATTTGTGCATAAGTCAGGTTGCAATTTTTTCCAGAAACATGATCCGAAAAGTTATACCGATTTCTTCTGACCACTCCACCATTTCTTCAAAATATTTTATATTGAAAATTTTCATGATGTTTTAGGGAATTTTGATCAATAAATATTCTTATGATCTTTATTTATATTTTATTAGAAAGATTCTAACTTTTGAATTTTCTCTCCACAACAACATCCTCTTTCAAAACACACTAATAACAAAACGACTTCTTCTTTCAACAACATCTTTTAAACAAAGCATCTTCTTTCAAATATAGAAACTTCTTTCAAACTCAGAAACTTATTTCCTTCTCTGATTACAAAATAATAAAACTTCTACTAACCAATATTGTCATCTTCATGTATATCAAAAACATTATTCAACATGAAAGGTTAGTTGTCAACAAATACAAAACTTTGTTAAATCAAAACACCTTAAAGATTCTTCAATATCCCCCTTTGGAGTTTTATTAAAAACCACGTTAACAACTTTTAAAACTCTTAGATTTTTCCTTAACTCTTTTTTTTCAAGAAGCTGGTGTATTTTTGCTTTTATCAAAACATAGTCTTTCTCAAAATAGAGTGTATTGACACCACACTACTGGATGAAGTAATATTTTTTCACGAAATTCCCTCCCTTGGTGGAAAGTAAATTTTGCGGCCATGTAAAGATCACTCCCCCTAACTTTTATTATTCTTTAGACCATATCCTTTCCTTTGCCACTTTTCTTTTTCACTCCCCCATTATATGATAACCCCAACTTTAGCTTCAAAAAAATGAATATATGTAAAACTTATTACAAAGTAAAATTGGTTACATTCTCTCCCCCTTTGTCAACAAAATCCAAAGAACGGTTGGGGTTCTATTATGTGGTTTCGGAATACAAGGGAGTAGGTTGAACATTATTTTTCACCGTCAATTCAATATAACTATTCCTTCTATATTGATTTTATAGAGATATTAGATATCTGATACATTGTTGAAAAGTATTATAAAAACACATCTCCACAAGAAACTTTATTTTTTATGAAGTGAAACCGTATATCATTTTGTTTTGATCATGAATGTTTGACATGATTTATATAAATATCAATTGCACTCTAATTCCCACAAATTATCTTCAATGTATTAGAAAATATTACTTTCAAACCATCCAACTGAACTTTCGTCCACAAAATTTGAGTATCAGTTTCAGGGGATGCCACATATTTTATTTCAGTTATGCTTAAATTTACTGGTAATTGTTTCTTATCGTGCCACCTTTAACAAAATTCATCCAAAAAAACTGTTCCCCCTAAGGTGGATTTTCTATCATTTCAATAACCATACAAATCAGCATCAGTATAACCAAGAAACTCCAACTCAGTACTTATTTTATTTGAAATCTCATATGAAGTGGTTCTTTTGAAATATCGCAAAATCATATTTACATCCAACACATGTGATTCATTCAAATTAATTTAGTACCCAGCACATAAATTCATAGCATAAACAGTATCATTAATTGATGTTGTAAGGTATATAAAACTTCATATCAACTTCTGAAAGTCTTTATGATTCACTATTATTCAATATTAATCACTACTAAAAAAATTTCTCACTGAAATATGAGTGGAAACTTATTTAGATTCCGCCATCCCAGAAAACATTAACAATTCCCAGACATACTTTTCATGAGATAAGAAGTTATATTTTTTCCATTTGTTGAACTTGCAATCCAAGGAATAATGTTATTTATCCAAACATTGGCAATTCAATGTTCTTCTTCATCTCCTCAGAAAAATCTTTATAAACCATTTCTTCATTTCCAAAAAAATATATCATTAACATAAAAAATTACAATTAATGTTCGACAGTCAACAAATTTTACATGCCATATAGTATCAACTTTTTCATTAGAAAAGTTCATCATTCTCAAATAACTATTTATCTTACCATAAAAATAACATTGATCTTTTTTCATCCAACAAAAATCTTTCTTCAATTAAAAAAATCACATCCTCATCAACTAAAAACCCACAAGGGTGTTTAATGTAAACTTCTTCCTCAATCTCGCTATTTAAGAAAGCTGAATTTACATCCATCTGATAAAGTTTTTAATTATGATGAGTATACACTAAAATCAACCCTGGAATATTTTCTAGCCTTGAAATAGGGTCAATGGTTTCATCAAAATACACACCCTTCACTTGTGCTTATCCTCCACAAACATGTTTTTATATTCATCTTAAAACTTCTCCATTATTATTAAATTTATTTATATAAATCCATTTGGTTCCAATAACATTTTTATCTGGGCCTTCGAAAAATTTATCATGTTTTATTCTTTTCAATCTAATCCAATTGTTCATTCATAGCATCCACCAATTGTTTATGTTGAATATCCTATACAAATGATTCTTGTTTTACTATTGAGATAAGTGAGGTCTAATTTTCTAATCTCTACTTCTTTCTTGTCTGATCTGGAGAATTCTCATTCCTAATATTGTTTTCAGATTCAACATGCTTTTGTATGGTCGGAAATCTAACAATTTCTTTCCCAGTATCACTTTCTTCATCATGTGACTCATCTATGGTACATTCTGTTTTTTAGAGATTCTAAAATTTACCCTCCGCTGTATTCTCAAAATAAAATTGGATGGAACGTAGTTTTGTCAAATACCTATTCATAAGATGAGTTCCTTAACTTTTTAAACATTTTTTTAGAATTTATAACATATTATATTTATTGAATAACTCATAAAAGTTCCTTTCACATCTTTCTCATCATATTTTCCCATATCTGTATTTTTAATTTGGAGAAAACATGGACATACAAATACATTAATATATTTCAATGAAGGTTTTTTGGTATACCACATTTTATATGTAGTCATGTTGGTTTCTATTCTAAACAAGAAACTATTTTGAACAAGTATAGTAGTACTAACAAAATCTATCCAAAAGAATCTTGAATTTTTTTATTCTACTAAAATACTTCATTCCATTTCCACAAAGATTCTATTATTTCATTCAATTACACCATTTTTTGTGGAGTATAGGAAGCACTATAATGATGTTCGATACCATTATTTCTCAAATAAGATTTAAAAAATTGATTTTGAATACGGTGACATTATCCATTCTTAGCATCTTTATGAAAAATCACGGTTATTTTTCAGTATCTTGTCTAAAGAATTTTAACATTTCAATAGCCTTTGACTTATGCATCATAAACATTATGTTTTTCATCCAAGTGAAATCATCAATAAAAGTGATGATGCACTAATCCCCATTTTTATTAATGTCTCATAGGCCCACAAATATTGGAATGAATAAGCTCTAGTGGGGTACTGTATTGAACTTCAACTCTTTTATACTTTTTTTGGAATCATTCCTTTTTGAAAAGTAATGAAAACATCTCCATCAATTCATTTTAGCTATGAAAAGTTACGAAAAAAATAAAATATGGAATATTTGTTCACACTTTTATAACCATGCTTCCCAAGTCATTGGTGCCACATTTTTTTTTCAACTTCCATACTCAAGTATCAAGAGTTGTTGAGTTCTACAATTTAGAATAGATCCCCAATGGTTCATTCACATTTTATAAAAATGCATCCATATAAAGAAAATTTTTTGAAACAATAATCCTTTCAGAATATTACCTCTTTTCCATCATTTCATATTTGAATTTCAATAGATATGTTATTTTTTATCCCATTAATAAGTGAAACATCCTTGGATTTTAATTTTACAGCTTCAATCTCTACCATTTTGATTCATCTGATTTTTAATGGACCATCATTACCAAATGTAACTTCTCCCCCATCATGAGTTTCAACATGATTTAAAATTATTATATCTCAAGTAATATGTGAAGAACAACCACTATAAAGTGTCCAGGTTTTGTTTCTTTTGCTTAATTTCAATGTTTTCTCAACAAGAAAATATCTTTCCACAACCTACTTATTTTCAAAAACAAAATCTTTACCATAATAAGAAACTTGTTTTAGAAGGAGTGTTATATATATTTTATCATGATGACCAGATGGATCACATCTTCTAAAAACATCTTGTAGACCTCCAAATTGAATCTTTTTTGGAATTTTTCTAAAATCTTGAGAATTCACCTTTTTAACTTTCTGTGAGTTAGAAAAGTTACTCATTATTCATTCATTATTTCTTCCATATTGCTCAAACATTTTTCTTGGTAGAGATAAATTTTTCTATAAATTATAATATACGTTCCCATAAAGTCCAAAGTACCCATAGTAGCCTTTATTTCTAGATTTTATATTCAACAAAGATCTTTCTCTATAGAAACTTTGTTGATTTTTGATAACTTATTTTAACTCTGAAATAAATAGTCTTTGGACCATCTTTTATTTTGAGTGATATTTCAACTTTTATAGATTTGATAGGTTTCTCACATCATTTAACCACCCTAGATTTAAAAATACTTTTTCTAGAACTTGAAATGTTTGAAGAATTAGATGAAACATTATTTTTCGAAGATAAGATTTCATGTGATTCCATAATGAGACTTCTCATAAATTATTTAAAGTCTCAAATTTTCTTATGTAGCTTTGTTGAAGATTTAATTCATCTTCTTTAGGGTATTTTTGGACTAAAGAAGTTTTTATTTATACTTGTTGACCTCTTATTCCTTAGATTATGTCTTCTTGCAATGATCTTCAATCAAATTTCCTTAATCATCAATTCATAGCTTGTAACTTAAAATGTTTTTAATATATTCATCCTCCAACTTGATTAAATATTTTATTCCACCAGAATCTTCTTCATTATAACTCCCTGATAGTAGTTACCCTGAGTCGGTGCATTATTAAAATAGCATTGGCATGATCACAAGAGAACAAGTCTCGAAATAGCGATTATTTTAGTAACCTTCAAAGTACTAGATACATACATAATTTTTACATTACATTATGAAACGAAAAAACAACAACATTGTGTCCCCTTTGAACACACTCATATACCTTAGCCTATTAATATAGATTAGTCGTAATATGCTTATTTATATCCTGGGAAAAATAAAATATAAGAAAGGTGTGAGCTCCGATGCTTATTAAAGAGAAAAATATAGCCTAAACAATAATAAATAATAATAGACATGTAAGGAAATGTATAAGACTAAACAATATATTTTTAAACTTAATCCACATCATAATGTGGTAAATATAAATCAATTTATTCAATTTATTTATTCACATGGATATTTTACTAGTCTAATAATCACATGTAATATCAATAGCTTGTTTCATAATGATGGAATGCATAATGCCGGACATCATGACCACATAGTCAGGGCCTCATGCCAAGACTACAAATAAGATTTTTTCAAGGCCTTGTGCCAAGACACTAGTTTTTCTCCCAAGACCTACTGATGCATTGAGGATCTACAACAGTCTCCACCCATCACTTACTAAGTCCAATGCATCCCTTATATAAAAACGTTAAAACATTACATAAAAAATCGTATTAAAACTAGCATACTAAATGTTAATAATTTAACCATAAACCATGAATGGTATAAAAATAACACATCCATATTCAAACATATCACATAATCTTCAATAAAATATGGATGATTGAATCATAATAAATCAACTTCAAACAAGTGTAAAATCCACCGATGTATGTTGACATAGATGAAATCAAAACTATTTGAGAGAAATATATATTTCTATTTTGAAATCATTTAAAAGTTATGTAATTATAAAATAAAACATTCATTTTGAAAATATTCTTGTTATCTTGTGAGGGAAGCTTAAAAGGTGCTATAATGGCAGAAAATTTCCACACCTGTCGTATAAGTTAAAAAATGTATTCTTCCCTTAAATTGTCGAGAATGTCATAATGTACCTTATTTGAAAAACGACAGAAAAAATCCATTCAAAACATTTTATAAAAATTCATAAAAACATATAAATAAATTTAAACCATATTTTTAGAAATATTAAAAATGTTTTTAAATACATTTCTAAGAAACATGGATGTGGTAGATAAAGAAGTCTCATTAAATACATATGTATAAACATCCTTGGAAGTAAAGAGACTGTAAAAATAACCCTTACCTTGTACTTTTCCTTGGTCATGGATAAATTAACCTAATGTATAATATTTAAGTCACTAATATTAAATTATACAAGAACCACATACATAAATATGATATCATATATGATCTTCTAATATTTCTTTGTTAATAATATTTCAGTAGTATCATTTTATCATGCATTAACATGATTCATTTTCATTAATATTTTTTGTTACATAATTCTTGTTTCTTATGGATAGGATGTATTATATTTATATCCATAATGTTATTAAGTTCTTAAACATTATTTTTAATCATTAAATTAAAATTATTATTAAATGGTTATAATGGGGAACGAATCTGATCATGTTCGTGGAGACGAAAATCCATATGTACACACGTGCGAACATATATAATTCTATTAATGGTGAAATAAAATGTAATTTGACGTCATATAATATATAAAGAATAATTAAGATGTTTTATTTGTTATTTACATCAATTAAACTCATTATTATACTCATCCAAATAGTTAAGTGTTGAATAACAAACTACACCACGACGGGGAGATGGTAAGTCGTACGTACGCACGTATGGTGACTTTATCATTCACCGGATTGATAGAATAATGAATATGGTTATACCATATTTATAATAATATCTCAGTATGTATAAGGTACTGGAGTTATTATTTTATCATGGAAACAACAAGGAAATAAAAAGTTGAAGAAGAAATGAACGTTGAAAGAGGTGATGAAATTATCACCTCCTGTTTGGGTGCTTCCTTTTCGTTTGATCAAAAGGTCTCCTTAGGTTAGATATATGGTAAAATTATGGCCTTTTGGTTGAATTTAGGGTATATGGGAGGATATTGTAGTAGGTTTTGGACATGTTAAAAGACTTTTTAGGTGTTAAATTAATAGAAGGGGAAGTACCCTTTTATAAGAGAGGTGAGGGTCACTTAAGGAAAAGCATGAAATGTTATTTTATTGTAAAATAATTTTCGGTTTATAATGGATCAAAGTGGATTTAATTCAAAGATAAGGTGGGTATGGGTATAAATATTCTAAAAAAATAGGCTTTAGACAATTTTAGGTCACCATATTAACCTTATACTTTAGATTTAATTATTAGTTAAATAGTCTAACTTTTACCATGTCTTTTTTTATTTTTATAATACATGGTTATTAAGATTATAATAAATTTCCAAGAAAACCTCAAGTGGTCCTTTAATGAAATATATATAATTATATATGTCATTTTTCCAAACATTATATTTTTATAACTATTATATAATTTTATAAAATAGTATTTGTTTTAAAAACTCATTAATGTCAATTTTGACACAATTTAGAATTTTATTTTTTTGAAAGTCAAAGAAAACATGATTACATTGAAAAAATAAAATAAATAAACCATAAAATATCATTATAACCTATAAAAATAGTTTAATTCATCATAAGTCTCAATTTACATTTATTTTTATATTTATAACATCAATTATTTTAATCTTTAATTAATAAGATAATTACTGTATCATCATTATGTCATAAATAAATCTAATTATTTAATGAATAAAAATTATATATAAACTACCATGATGTAGGAAATATTTTTAACTGTATAATTAATATTTATAGTAAAATTTATCTTATTTATAACCTTATATTAAAAAAATATTTATTAAACATTGAATTTTACAATTTTAACTCTTCTAAAAATAAAATAATAATAAATTTCCTAATATAATAAATGTGAATAAAATAGGATCATATTTTATTATTATGGTTTATTTTGGTCAAAAACACTTATCCAATAGAATTAGAACATGTGTTAGTGTAATTATAATATAATTTTCACCTTTAATTACCCTATTTACTTTTAACCGTGGTAAAAGAAATTCCAAAATTATTATTCACCAAAATTTAATTTCATCATATTGAAGCACATTTTACTTACTGATCTCAACTATGTCTCTTGAATTTTTTAAATTCAATTCACAAAAGCGGTAAAATTGCATCTTATGGAAATTTGTAAATGTTCCTAGAAAGTGGATAAAAGACGTTAAAAAGATCAATAAAATTTTATGTATCTAATCTTATCATAAAATGACTCTTTTGAATTACATAAGACTAATATAGGAATTATGTATCTATTTTGATATTAAAATAAATTTAAATAAAAATTATTATTATTTAAATAAAAGTCAGATTTAAACAACAACATAGTATTTTTCACTATTTATCAATAAAATTATGTTTTCAGACAAATATAAAAAATTCACCACAAGCTAATTTTGATATTCTTAATCCAAAAATTAAGTCCATTTTGAAAAATAAAATTTATAAAATTTCAAAAATTGGGTATTACAATTCATAACGGCTAGTTTGATTGGATGTGTTGTACTAGAACTCAAGTTTATGTACAACACAAGCTATTTCATTATTCAAAGTGAAGGGTACCATGAAAGATTAGGTTGTTACATTATTCCCTCCTTCAAATATGTTTATCCTCGAAATTTCTAGAATATTACTTCATAAAAATATTCGGATGGTTCTTCATCATGAGTACTTCAGGTTACCACATTGCCTCTTCCATTTTATGATTTCTTGAAAGAACCTTTACGAGGGGAGTCGTCCGGTTTCCCAACACTTGTTCTATGGTATCAATAATCTTGATAGGATATTAACAATAAGATAGATCAGGTTCGAGTTATATTTCTTCATATGTGAGTACATGCATTGGCTCAGGCATGTATTTTCTCAACAGTGATAAATGGAAGACATCATGAACTTTGGAGAGACGTATCAGATTTTACAAATGGTAAGCAATAACATCAATTCATTATAGAATTTTGGAAGTTCTGATGTACTGGGTAATTAATTTACCAATCTTACCAAATCGTACAACACACTTCCATGGAGATACCTTCATGAAAAAAAGATTGTTTACTTGAAATTCCAAATCCTACCATTGGTTATCGAGATAGTTATTTTGCCTAATTTGAGTTTATTTGATGTGGGTTTGGATAATCTTCACCTTTTCTATTGTTTTCTCAACATGTTATTGCCTTAATAGTTTTCATTCACCAACATCATCCCAACAAGTTGGTGTGCGACATCTCTTTCCATATAACACTTCATATGGTTCCATATGAATACTTAAATGGAAGATATTGTTATAGTATAACTATACCAGAGGTAAATATTGTTCCCAAATATCATTAAAGCCAAGTGATCAAGATATCAACATGAATTCTATGGTTTAAATAGTCCGTTCTAATTTTCTTTCAGTTTGAGGGTGGTATGAAGTGGTCAAATGATGTTCAGTATCTAGGGATTTCTGAAGACTTTTCCAGAATCATTATGTAAAATAGGGATCACGATCAGAGAAAATCTCTTTGGGTACACCATGAAGTCTTAAAATTTCATTAATATATAGTCTTGTTAAACCTTCAAGTGTTAAATCTTCGCTTATAGTAAGAAAATGTGAAGACTTGGTAAAACGATCAACAATGACCCCTATTGCATCATTCCTTCAAGGAGTCTTTGGTAGCCCGATGAAAATGTCCATCATAATATCATCCCATTTCCAGTCAAGTATGAGAAGAGGTTTTATAACTCCTACAAGATGTTTTCTTCCATCCTAACATGTTCAAAAACCATAAATCTATACACATAATCTACAATATCCCTCGTCATGTTGTCCCACAAAAAAATTTCCTTCAAATATTTATACATCTTAGTGCTTCCAGAGTGTACTATGAAATTAGAGCTATGAGCATCATCCAACAATTCCCTTTTTAAATCATGTATCTGGAACACAAATTCACTTCCCAAATTTCAAAATTCCATCTTTATATAAGAAGTTAATCAATATCCTATCATTTAAAGCTATAATTTTCTTTTAAACTTCCTCATCATCAGTCTGCGAACTTTTTATCCTTTCTAGTAAAGACTATTTGGAAAAATTTTGAAAAAGTATGGATGTTCCACCTTCCATGGTTATTCCCATATCCATATTTTCTAGATCCATGAACATAGGATCACTTTCAACTCCCCCTATTCATAATTCCATTATCCTTTCTACTAAAATAATATTCCACCATATTTTCATTCCCAGGGTGGTAGTTTATTATGAAATCATAATCCTTGAGTATCTCAAGCCATCTTCTTTGTCTCATGTTGAGTTCTTTCTATGAGAAAATATACTTCAAACTCTTGTGATCAGTATATATCTCACATTTTCCTTATAGGGATAGTTTGTCCATATCTTCAAAGAAAATATTACTGTTGTTAACTCCTAAAAAAGAGTAGGATAGTTTATTTCATCAATTTTTAGCTATCGTGATGCATAGGTAATAACTCAATCATTTTTCATAAGGACATATCCAAGTCCTTTTTTTGAAGCATCACTATAAATAACTAACCCATCATTCCCCGATGGAAGAGTCAACATAAGAGCATTGAATAATCTTCTCTTTAGTTCTTCAAAAAATTATTCACACTCTTTTGTCCAAAAACATTTAACCCCTTTACGTGTGAACTTGGTTAATGGGTTATCCAATCGGGAAAAATTATGGACCAAATGCTGATAAAAAAATGTTAAACCAATAAAACGGTGTACCTTTGTTATACTCATCGGTGCTTGTTATTCTTGTATTTCTTTTATCATAGAAGTATCAACAGAGATTCAAACCTTAAATACAGTATGTCCAATAAAATAAATCTCTTGAAAACATAATTCATACTTTCTAAACATCTCATATAATTCATTTATTCTATGAGTTTTTAGAATATTGAGCAAGTGATTTCCATGATCTTTATAGCTTTTAGAGTATACCATGATATCGTCAATAAATACCACTACAAAGTAGTCAAGATATTCCTTGGAAAATCTATTCATTAGATCCATGAAGACAAATGGTTCATTAATTAGTCCAAAAGGAATTACGGTAAACTTCTAAAGAACATACCTAGTATGAAAATTTGTCTTCATAATGTCTTCTTTCTTCACGCACATCAGAGGATATCCAGATCAAAGGTCAATCTTTGAAAAATATTGAGATCCTAGATGTTGATCACATAAATCATCATTTAGAGGTTGGGGATAGTTTTTCTTTATTGTTATAGAGTTGATCTCCCTGTAGTCAATGAAAAACCCCATGGATCCATCTTTCTTCTTAACAAAAAACAGGGGCTCCCCATGGAGAAACACTAGGGTTAATAAATCCATTATTACTCAATTACTCAAGTTGTTTCTTTAGTTCCACTAATTATATAGTCAAAATTATATAAGGGGTCTCTGATATGGGCCTCGAACCAGGAATTAAATCAATGGAAAACTCAATTTCTTATTCTGTAAGATGTCTAGGTAAATCCTATGAAAACACATCAACATATTCTTGGACAATGGGTATGTACTCTATTTGAAAATTCCTTTTCTCACCCATGGTTATTTAACTCTATTACTCCCCAATAATTGAATTTAATAGAGCTACTGGGGGTGGATCTAGATGAGAATCAGATGGTGATGTTTCTTCTCTAAAGACAAGGGAATCCTTATCATCATAAAAAATTGTAAACTCCTTCTTTTTATAATATTGTTTGGATTCATTGGTCCGAAAGACAATCTATACCGAGGATTATATCAAATTCAATCACAGCTATGGAAATTAGATCAATAGATAAAGAACGTTTATATGCCATAATGGTAACTGATTGACAAAACATTGTTGAAATGGTACTTCCCTTAAGAGTTTTGACTGAAAACTCTCTTGATAAATCAAATAAAATATATCTAATTTTCTTGGAGAACTAGGAATATTTGAATGAATTTGATGATAAAAAATCAAATAAAGCATTGGCTAAATTTTAGGAAATGATTAAAGTACCTGGAACCATGTCATATGGAGCTTCAACCTCAACAATAGTGATAGCATAAGCTTGGAATTTCTCCCTTGACCTTTTTTGAGGTAGGATTCCTTGATGCTTTTGAATTTTGTTTCCATAATTCCTCATTTCTCTATAATTGTATCATTAAACATTGATAGGCTCTTTCTTTTCCTTGAAATCACGTGCTTGGTGGCCTTTTTCACCACACTTGTAACAAAATCCCATTCCCTTCAGACATGTACTGAGGTGTTCCTTTCCACATTATTACAGGATGAAAATTATACTTTTAACTTATTATCCTTATTTCCATTTATAGAGTGTTTAACATATCTCTTATTCTATATATTTTCTTTAAAATTGTCAGACATAGAAAATTCCTTTTCTATATTGATAGCACATGAGACAATATCTTTGTACGACGAAAAGGATTGCGAGATTAATTGTCAATAGAGAAATGGTTTTAACCAATAAAATAATCGATAAATATTACTCCTTGGGTTATATATATATAATCTACAGCATGCCTTTCTAACCTTGTAATGTTATCCTCAGACTTTGTGACATTATCATCCCCCCTTTCCCTCAGACTCAGAAATTGTCTTTCCATATCAACTCGACATTCATGACGAAAGTATTTTCCTAATAAAATAACCTTAAACTCCCTCCATTACATGATTTATACTCTTTATCCTCATTTGTTTTTTGAATTAATTACCACCATTGATATACATCTCATGTGAGGTGATAAACTACCATGAAAACCTTTTCCCTTTCTCTACACCCAAAAGCATGAAATATTTTCTCTAAGGAAATTATCTATTACTGAGCTACAAATGTATTTGTAGATTCATTAAATATTGGTGGTTATTTCCTTAAGAAGCGGACTTACATTGATCATATGTGTTGTGAATTAGGGTGCTCTATATGGGTAAGGTTATTTTTCATAACCTGAGTGTGTTGTCCCCGTGTGGTATATAGGATGTTCCGCACAAGTTGCATCACTAGCTCCACTATAATTCTCTTGATTACGAGGAAATCTCTACATGTATTACATTCATTGATACAGTTTCCATTCCTTCCACTAGGCACCATTTCTAAACAATGTCATACAATATGTTAGTTTATAAATAGAAATACATAATTCAAAAATTGTAAAATACATATCATAAATTGAACATTTTATGCATATAATCCATAATCATAAAAAAAAATATTTTCTTTTAGGAATTATTTACTCATAAATCCTTCATAATTTATCATAAATAAAATTTGAATTATACAAAGCATATCCCTCAGGTGTGTCATAACCAAGAGTGCAGCAAGGCCCGTTGTCATGCACCAGTTCATGTTCGAATCTAGCTCAAATAGGTGTTTTCGGGTTTTACCCCTAGATACATCTATGCCAGAGCCGCCTCAACCTGCTCATATCTAGAAAGGGATATATAGCTCGGAAAATTCATATGATATCAACATTACTAAAATTATTGTAAGTTATTCTATACTAATCCTAAAAGTCTATCATAGGGTAATGTAACACCCTGAGATTTCATGATATATATTCTTCTTAATTTATTTGATGTCTGCTATTGTACACTACACCAAGATTAGCTTGTACTATATGCAAAACTGTATTAGCTTGCGGTATACGCAACACTATTCTTGGCTTGTGTTACACACAATTTCAAGTTCATTTTGTAGAAATTATTCTACAAAACATTAAGTATAGATTTTTTTAATGTATAAATTAAATAAGTTTTTATTATGTTATACGCAACAACAAAGGAAGCTTCCACTACACACATCCCTGACTTGGCTTTTATTACACACAATCGTGACCTTCCTCGATAGCGTGTGTAGTACGCAATACCAGGTTTCCCTAAAAAATGATATATTGGTATAATATTATTATGAACTAGCCATTATGAATAGTATTAACTAAATTTTGAATTTTATAAAATTTTTATTCATCATAAATATTTTCTAGAACATGTTTTGAGAACAAAATTAATTTTTCGGGTAAAATAAGTATTTTTCAAAAAATGCAGTTCTGCCGCCTTTTGATGATTCACCAACATTAAATATAATTTCTGACATGTTTATCAGTTCAATTTGAAAAAATAAAATCCCTATTTGGAATGAAGATATAAAAATTTACTTTGGATAAATTTTTTATATTATTCTGATAACTTTCATATTTTAATGAATAGTAAAAACACACTATATTATAATTAGAAACAAATGTTCTCATCATAATAATTTATATGGTAAAATTATATTATAAAATTTTATTAAAATATAAATAGAATATATTTTTACCATTTAATATAATTTATGTCATTATCATTGATTTTACATTGAATTCATTGGTAAAATCATTTCAAACTTTTGCAATGTTTTAACTTCTTAAACTCATTTTCTTTTCAACGAGATTAGTTTTAAATTATTTTCTGAAAATTCTATGATTTAAATTTGAAAAAATGGATTTCATATTTGGAATAAGTAAGTAAAAATTATTTTAATAGTCTACTTTTTATTTTTGGGCACCATGAATAGTAACTATGGTAAATTTTATTTATCATAGTTAAAGGTAAATCAGGTAATTAAGGGTAAATATAATATTATAAAATTACCCTAATACTTGAATTAATATAATTGGATGATTATATTTAGTCCTAAGGAATATTTTGGTTGAAATGGATTCCATTGGACGCCACTTGAATGTGATTAAAACCTTTAAATTATTTTATTTAAAGGAAAGTGAAATATGACTCACTCAAACATTAATAATTAAAGTATTTTTAATATAAAGCCATACATGAATATAAATTAAATTATAAATATTAATTTGAAATCTAAAATGTTTTTCTTTTTTATGGTAATTTATTTGTAAATTTTATGAAATATTTAATTTCTTTAATAGTATATACATTATTGATGCAGAAATTTTTTACATAGTGAAAAATCAATAATATAGTTTTTATTAAAGTAAGAATACCAAATAAAATTCCCAAAAAGTTGACCAAAACTTATTGGTAGAGTATATATATACCATAATAATACAAGGGTCGACTTGAGGACCATTTGGAGCTATATAAAAGAGATTAGTACATTTATATTATTTTATTTTAAATGATGTCAAATTTGTCACCTTCATAATTTACTAAATATAACAATTTATATGCTGTTATTTTAAGATGATAAATTCTAGTAAAAGTATTATTATAAACTATATTATATTTATTTTCGTCATAGTATTTTATTTTTAATTTTTAAGCAACAAATAAGTATCTTAAATAATTATACAAAAATTATGTAGTAATTATTTTTTTAAGAGAAATATCAAACAAATGGTTTTAAAAATATTAAAATAAATATTATATGAACTAATTAATGTTTTCCACGGATTATAAAGATTAATATGATGTGTTAGGAGTCTATTAAAAAAAATTTAATATATATTCTGTTTTAATTTTATTTAAATTCAAATAAATGAATTGTGCCAAAATGAACAGTATTGTTATTGTATAAAAATAACATATTATAAAATTGATTAAAAATCACACAAATATATAAAAATTATTAATTTAAATTTTATGGTCCTAAATGTCATAAATTATCCAATTATAGCCAATTCAAAACACATATGTAATTATTTAGAACAATTTAAAAATTATAATTTTATTACCACAAATAAATTTAAATATATTAAATGAGGATAAATCAAATTGATAAGGTTTAAAATAAATTCCAAACAAGTCTAAATTCTATTATTTTATGAGATTACAACCCTATATCATCTCATATTTTAATTTGAGTCATTTTGGTTGTTTTTATGGGGAGTTTTTAATTTTTTATAAGTTGATATTTCTTATGTTTCCAAAGGTGCACATCTCCTCCCATATAAAAAGGAACCTCCTCCCTCTCCTCCTCACACCGCTTTGAGCCTTCAATCTCAGAAAAACCCTTCCCATTTCTCTTTTCCACTTCACTAGAAACATACTAGAGGTCCTGATCTTCTTTAAAGTCCAACTTTAGTGCCCTAAGAAGAGGTTTAGAAGAGGCGCATCGAAGAAGAGGTAATATCTTTTACCGATTCTTTCAAGTTCATTTCTTCTTCTACTTCCTCTTATTTTGTTGTTTCATAATAAAGTAATAACATAAATATCCCTAATATACTAATATATTATTATAAATTTTAACCAAAACTATTTCACCTTCTATCAATCCTACAGAAAACGAAATCACCACACGTGTGTATGTACGGAATATCGTCTCCATGTCGTGGTGTAATCTGTTTTTCCACCAACACCTTACTTGTATGGATATAATGGTGTAATTAATAAATATATATGGTTATTATAACGTGATACTAATTCTGAGATATTATATAATCCACTCTAATTCCATTAAATAATTATGGGAACGATATCATTGCTCGTGCGTACGTACAGATTACTGTCTCCACGACACGATGAGATTCATTCGCCAAGTTAACCATTAAAGAATGATTATAAAGTATATATATTAAATAATAATTAAATATATGACATATTAATGATACTTTATTTATTTATATGTTATTTACGTAC
Source organism: Viscum album (assembly GCA_963277665.1). Lineage (NCBI taxonomy): Eukaryota > Viridiplantae > Streptophyta > Magnoliopsida > Santalales > Viscaceae > Viscum > Viscum album. Next base: position 559,638,300 of record OY728132.1, on the reverse strand, counting down.
TTCTATTCAATTTAATAAGGAAATGAAAACAGCGTTCAGGTCTACGTACGGTCTACCGTCTCCATGAATGGTGTATTTCAATCCATTCATCGATATATTATATGATGAATATATATTATATATAAATCATGTTTTACATTATGGAAATTTTTATCATGATATAAGTAATCATATGAAGAATTAGAAGTCAAAACATGTATGATAAATGAAACAATTTTACCCAAAACGTTTCTTTAACATGGAATTGACAAAAGAACAGGTTATATAAAGTCATAAGTGAATCATGTGTGATATCCTAAATATTGTTATGGTTGTGTTACAAGTTAATAATATGTTTAAACCCACAGTACAGGAGTCTTAGACACGTACAAAATAAATTGGACATAATGTAAGGGAAAATCTCACAATCTCATTTTTATCTGAGATTGTTTATACTTCAGAATTTACTGTGGAATATTTATCATCCACATCCATGTTTCATCAATATGTAATATTATTTATATCCTCCTACAAATTTTTAAATCCAATTTTACCTATTGGTTAATTTTTATAAATAGTTATGAAAGGAATATTTTGTCATTTTCAGCACGAGATACTTTTTGACTTTTCCAGCCAAAGTACGAGAAGAATGTTTTTTTAACTTATATGGCATGAATATTTGTTTTGATTTCATAGAACATTGTTTCCATGATGATACATTTACAATTTTTCAATTTTATTTTCAATTAACTACTTTTATTTTAAAATTTTATGACATGTTAAGAAGGGAAAAATGTTTTTGAACCAGAATGGATATTTTCCCCAAGAATGGAGTTCAAGTGTTTTATCAATATTATTTTCCAAATAAGATAATATAGGGTTATGTTTATATCCCTATTTTTACATTGATTTGATTATGATATTCTGGAATTATTTTATGAAGTCCTTTTATCTTATATGGATTATGTTATGATGGCATGATGTTTAAGAATCCCATTTTTATTACATGGGTTATGCTATGATGTATGATTTATTATTTTTTGGCACACATAAGAATGGTTTAATTATTAGATGAGTGAGACATATATCTCCCTATAATTCATTGGGTAAATATTTATATCTTGTGAGATAGACATGGCTGGAATGGTATGTTAATCCGGTTCAGTGATACAGGACTGGAACGAGGAGTGAACTCGATTCAGTAAGGGACTTTGTCAATTATGAAGGTCTTGGAAGAAATGGCTTGGCTAATATGGAAATCATATCATGTGATTAATGGTTTTCCACAATTACATGTTTTGTTACCCATGCTATTTTATCATGATTGATGTTCCATTATGATCTATGCCTTATGTACTCCCATGTTTTATGTCACTGCTCAAGATTTTGATGTTTAAACATTATGTTCATTCTTTTAAATTCAAATGTAAATGGTTTGTTTTATTTTCTCCATTCTTACCATTTCTGGGCATTTTAGCTCACCCTTTATATGTTTTCGTTTCCTCTGGATATAAATAATGGTTTTAGGTAAGAAAACAAAAGGGGGAGATCTTTATGGGATATGTTGAAGATCATTCACCATGATTAGAAGATTATGTTCTGAGTTTCCAAAGACACTAAACTAATAAGGTCATTGGGCACATGTTTTTTTCATGTATTAAGTATTCCTTAAAACTAATTTAATGTCTATGTAAGTCAATCTATGGGTCTCTATAGGTAATTTTCTCTAATAAGTGTTTTTCTAAATCTAGTTTCCATGGTTTTTACTAAACATCCTCTAATACCAACTGTAACGCCCCAAACGTTGTTACCCAGAGTTGGTGCACTATTACATAACATTGACATGATCAAAATAGATCAAGTATCGAATGACTGATTAGTTCAATATCCTTAGAAGTGCTATATATATACAAAAGTTTTACATTAAATTATGAAATGGAAAAACGAAAATACAGTGTCTCCTTTGAACACACTCATATCCCTTAGAGTATTCATGCAGGTTAATCTGAATATACTTCTTCGCATCCTGGTAAAAATAAAAAATAAGAAAGGGGTGTTCTAAGATGCTTAGTAAGGATAGTAATATAGTTGAAACTATCATAAATAAGGATAATAATTTATGTCAATATATAATTCTAAAAAAATACTTTTAAACATAATATTCAGTATAATATGGAAAAGATAAATCAATTAGTTCCATTTACATATTCACATGGATATTCAAATTGTTGAATAATCACATTTAATATCAATAGTTAATTATATAATGATGAAATTCTTAATTTCGAACATCATAACCATATAGTCAAGGCCTCATGCCAAGACTACAAATAAGATTTTTTTAAGGCCATGTTCCAAGACAATAGATGGTCTCATGAGACCTACCGATGCATCGAGTAGCTTTAGTGGGCTCCACCCTTCACTTACTAAGTACAATTCACTCCTCATATGAAATGTTTGAAACATAACATAAACATTCGTATTAAAACTAGAATATTAAATGTTAATACTATAACCATAAACCATAAATTTTTTAAAAATAACACATCAATAGTCAAAAAAATCACATAACCTTCAATTCAATATGAAGGATTGTTTCATAACAAATCATCTTCATACAAGTGTAAAATCCATCAAAAGTTGTTGACATAGATGAAATCCAAACTATTTGATAGAAATATCTCTTTATATTTTTAAATCATTTAAAATTCACATTATTATAAAAGAAAACATTTATTTTGAAAATATTCTTATATTCTTGAATGGGATGCTTTGAAGGTTTTATAATGGAATAAAATAGTCTCACCCTTCGTATAATTTAAAAAACATTCTTACCCTAATTTGTCTAAGAGGTCATAAAGTACCTTATTTGGAAAACGACCAAAAGATTCGATTCAAAACATTTTATAAAAATTAAAACAAGGGTATAAGTGAATTTAACCCATAGTATATGAAATAGTAAGATTTTATTGAAATAAATTTTTAAGAAACATGGATGTTGATGATGAAGAAGTCTATGTGGCTACTTACGTATAAACAACCCGAGATAAGTTAAGATATTGTAAAATTAACCCTTACCTTGTACTTTTCCTTGGTCGAGGGTATATTAACCTCCTGTGTAATAGTGAAATCATTATTATTAAATTATACAAGAACCACATATATAAATATGATATTATATGTGGTCTTCTAATGTTGCCTTTGTTAATAATGTTTCAGTAATATCAATATTTCATGTGTTAATATGATTTGTTTTCCATTATATGTTTTGTTACATAAATTATGTTTTTTATCGATAGGATGTATTTGATTCATATAAAAAAGGATATTAAGTTATTAAAAAATATTTTTAATCATAAAATGAAAATTATTCTTGAATGTTTACGATGGGGTATGAATCTCATCGCGTTCGGGGAGACGAAAATCCATACGTACACACGGGCGACAATATCATTCTGTTAATGGTGAAATTATATGTAATTGGATGGTATATCATATATACATAATCATTAACATGTTTTATTTATTATTTAAATCTATTATAATCATTATTATACCCATCCAAATAATGACGTGTTGAATAAAAAACTACACCACAACGTGGAGAAGGTAAGCCGTACGTATGAACATATGGTGACTTTGTCATCCGTAGGATGGATAGAATAATTAATATGGTTGTACCATATTTATAACAACATCTTAGTATTTATAAGGTATTGGAGTTATTATTTTAGTATGGAATCAAAATAAGAAATAGGAAGTGGAAGAAGAAAAGAACAATGAAAGAGGTGATGCAATTATTATCTCTTCTTTGGGTGCTTCATTTTGATTTGATCAAAAGGGAACCTTAGGATGAATTTTTGATCAACATAAGGCCTTTATATTGAATTTAGTGTTTTTAAGGATATTTGAGTAGGGTATGGCCAAGACAAAAGTCTTTGGAAAAGTGAAATTAAGAGAAGTAAAGTACCCATTTATAAGAGAGGTAAGGGTCACTTGAGGAAAAGATGGAAATATTTTTTTATTATAAAATCATTTTCAGTATCTAATGGCTCCAAATGGATTTATTTCAAGTTTCATAAGGGGATGGGTCGAATTATTCTCAAAAAATAGGTTTTAGAAGATTTTTGGTCACCATATTAACCTTATACTTTAGATTTAATTCATAGTTAAATAGTTTAACTTTTACCATAGATTTTTGTATTTTTATATTACATGGTTATTAAACAGATAATAAAATTCCAAGGGAACCTAAAGTGGTTATTTGATTACATATGTATAATTATATAAGTCATTTTTCTGAACATTATGACTATTATATAATTTAATAAAATAGTATTGGTTTTAAAAACACGTTTATGTCAATTTTGACACTATTTAGTATTTAGTTTTTGTGAAAGTTATAAAATCATTATTACGTCAATAAAATACATTAAATCAACTCTTACATGTCATATTAACCTATAAAATTAGTTTAATGCATCAAAAGTCTCAGTTTACTTTTATTTTGATATTTATAATATCAATTATTTTAATCATTCATTAATTAGGTAATTACTACATCATAATTGTGTCATATATAAATTTAATTATTTAATCTCTAAAAATTGTAAATAAAATATAATGACATCATAAATAATTTCATATTTCTAATGAATATTTTTTGTCAAGTTTATCCTATTTATAACACTATATTAAAAATGGTTTAGTTATTAAACATTGAATTTTACACTTTTAACACTTCATTAAAAAAAATGTTCATAAATGTCCTAATCTAATCCTAGTAGATCAAATAATATCATATTTTATTCCTAAGGTTTATTTTTTAAAAAAAAATTCCAATATAATTAGAACATGTGTTAGGGTAATTATTATATTAGTTTTACCTTTAATTACCCTATTTACTTATAACCATGGTAAATAAAATTCAAATGTTATTATTCTCCGAAATGTATTTTCATTCTGTTGAACCACATTTTACTTAATAATGGTAACTGTTTCTTTCAAATTTTTGAAATTCAATTTGCATAAGTGGTAAAATTGAATTTTATTCAAATTTTCAAATGTCCCTTAAAGGTGGGTAAAAGACATTAAAAAAGTTCAATTAAATTTTATATATTTAATATTATCATAAATGACTCCAATGAATTACATGAGACTAATGTAGGTATTATTTATCTATTTTTAATTTAAAATAAATTTATGTAAAAAAATTATTTAAATTAAAGTTTTTTTCAAACAATAACGCGGTGTTCTTCACTATTCATAAAAAATTCAATGTTTTTTGAAAATATCAAAAGTTCACCTTAAAATTTTTTTTATATTCCAAATCCAAAAATGTAGTCCATTTTTAAAAATAAAAGTTACAAAATTTCAAAAACTATGTATTACTATTCATAACGTCAATTTTTATAGGTCATGTTGTGCTAGAACTCGAAGTTGCATACAATGCAAGCTATTACATTATTCGAAGAGAAGCATAACATGGAGTCTTGAGGTGTTACATTCATGGTGTTTATTAATTAATCTAATTTAATTCTTGAGAGAATTGTTTTGCTCAAGACATGGAAGAAGTTTTTTTCTAAGCTAATACTCTTTTTAAGATTCTTCGCCACCTTCTTCAATCTCTGAAGAGTCTTTTTTATCAACTTTTTCAATGAAGGATTGTAATTTTTCTGAACATTCATCTTCAAAAAAATCCATGTCGGTTGATTCTGAATCAACCTTATTAATTATCATACTTCATTTCATTCTGGAATACTTCCTCTTGAATTTGTATGAAGACTTCTCTTCTTTATCATTTTGGTGCAACATCTTCCACTGAGGTCATTGATCAACATCATCTTGATATTTTCCCACTTTCTTATTGGGGAAATTCATTTTAATGTACCTGATTCCACCAAACTCAAAAAAGTTTAGAAGAAGTTTTCCCCCATAACTTTCTCTTCTCCTTCGATTGTTCTTAGATATTAGAGACATTCTTTTTTCATTCATCTCATTATCCTTTTTATCTTCTTACTCACAAGGATTTTCTTCTTCAATATCTTGTATTTTCATCTCTCTCATAACTTCAAAAGAAAATTCATCTTTAGTATTCTTTTTAAACATTGGGGCCTTCCTCATTTCATAAGAAACAATAAATTTATTCAATTCATCAAGAGATAAATCATTTTTATCTTCTAAATCATCGATTTTTGAATTGAACCCGTCCGGAAAGGTTCTCATAATTTTTATCACAATTGTTGAATCTTACTAGAAATCATTGAATCCTCTAATGTTGCAAAAAATTTCATTTACTCTAGTGAAGTATTTACTAAATTCTTCATCATCCCTTATTCTGATGTCTTCATACTTACTATACCATATTTTTAGATTTGATTTCTTTGACTTTAGTATTCTATTTGAAAACACTTTCTAGCTTGTCCAACATTCTTTTTTATGTTTTGAGACCCATTTCCTTCTGATAAAAATTATCTGATACAGACATAAGGATTGAATTTCTTGCCTTTCCATTAACTCTAATGATTCTTTTATCCGCTACTGTATTAGGAGCATCATTTTCAAAAGGTGTAAAACCAATTGAAGCAGCACCATAAACTTCAATGCCAAGAGATATGAGATAAGGAACCATACTATTATTCCATCCATAATAATTATTTCCATCGAATGTTGGAATTATTATACTCTTGATATAATTTATATTATCCATGATAAGGATTAAACAAGGGAACCTTCATCTGATACAAATAAGTGTTCAAAGGATTGAATAACAATTGACAAGGGGGTTGAGTCCGTTTTTATGTTTTTATATGTCTCGGACATTAAGAAACATAACCCCGAAAACCCATTTAGATTTATTTCCTTATCAATATTTAGTAAATATTTATGAATGAAAGAAGAGTAAAGAAAGTAAGTCACACATGATTTACAAGGTACAACCTTAATGTGACAACCTACGTCCTTTCTATTGCCACTCCTGTGGGTCAATGGATACCCATTATAATGAACATGTGAATACAACTAGTTCCAAATCTCATTAGACACCTTCTATCTCTAAATATTAATGATTATACAGACTTTCATCAGTTTAAAATGATTTCTTATATAAAAGTCGAGCCAAAAAAAGAATAAAATTATTGTTGAATCCCATCCACAAATGATCAGTTTTAATCCTCAGTTTGATTTGGCTAAGTCCAACATTCTCAGTACGGTAAGGATGATTCCAATTTTTTCATTCTCAAACACTCAATGAAAACATACTTCATTCTGGTAGATCCTTTTCCCTTATAATTATCTAGAGCTCTGAATTTTCTATAAATTTCAATGTTGAAAATGAATAAATGATCTGAGCACGTATTTATAAGAACCATAGAAAAAAATGCAAGAATCTTGAAAAACATTCTCGCTTCATCAAAACTCAGATTCTCTAAATATCTCTCACATTAAAATGTAAATTTTGACTTCATCAAGCCTCCTTAAAATTCTCTATGATGTATAGAAAATTTAAAATCAGGTTTGAATTCTTGAACACATAACATAGTACAATTCTGATGAATCTTAGTCTTATTTTTTCTGGAAACATGGTCATAAATGTAGTTCATCTTTTCTCATTAACATGCATAGAAATGTGGTTCATGGTTTTTATCAAAAACATGCTAAAAAGGAGTTTTAGTTTTATTATAAACATACCCAAAACATTGGTTCAGTTTTTTTCAGAAAACATCATCATATTATTTTTGAAAATAGGTTCCGATTTTCTATGAATTCAGGATTCACTTTTCTTATAATTGAGGTTATGAATCTCTCAAAAATCAGGTTCTTATTTATGGATAATTCAGATTTCAATTTTCATAGAATTCATGTTCTTATTTTCTCAGAATTTAGTTAAAATTTTCTAGGAAATTCATGTACTGATTTTCTTAGAATTTATGATTCAATTTTCTCATAATTCAGGTTTGTATATTCTTAAAATTCAGGTTATGATTTGTATAGAAATCATGTTACTATTTTTTCAGAAATTAGGTTTTGATTTTTGATAAATTTAGTTTTTGGTTTGTGCAAAATTAAGGTTACAATGTTGGTAGAATTTAGGTTCCTATTTTTGCAGAATTCAGGTTCCGTTTTATGAAGCATTCACGTTCGAATTTGTTCAAAATTCATGTTCATGTTTTTTCAAGAAACATGATCAGAAAAGTGATTCTGATTTCTTCAAACCTCTCTCACATTTATTCAGAATATTTTATCATGAAAGATTTAATTATCTTTTAAAACTTATGGATTATCAAATAATCGTCTTATTTTTTTTTATAAAGTTCTATAAAATTTCTAACTTCTCACTTTTAATTATTCCACAACATCCTCTTTCATAACTCTTTAGCAACAAAATATATTTTTATTTTAGAAACATCTCTCAAACTCAAATTTTTTTTAAAAAACATAGTAACTTCCTTCAAACTCGTCAAATTATTTCTTTCACTAATTATGATAAAGAAATAAATTTAATAACCAAATACTGTATCTTCATGTATATCAAAAACAATCTTCAAAAAGAAAGGTTAGTTTTCAAAAAAAAATTAAAACAAAACTCCACAAAGGTTCTTCACCCTTACCTAACTCTTGGAGGGTCAACACCGGCATAGTAGTCAAAATATGTTTCATCTCAAAAATTGAAAACTGAATTTTGTTATCCCAAACAATCATTATTCCCTTACAATTAAGATAGTTAATAAAAGAATAATACTTTAAGATGTTCTTTAAGAACCAATGAAAATATCAATCCAAACCCAATTAGCACTCAATCCTGAAAAGGTTATGTGGTTTTACAGACATCATAACACCTTTAATTATCATAGGATAGACCAAAATACAATTTTCCAACACCACTTATCCTGAGACCTTTAATTCCAAAATCTATAAATATAATATTGATATCATGGAAAAATTTTACTGATTTTTCAATAATTTGATAATAGCTCTACGATGAAACACATTATCCACTTTGTACATAGTTTAGTATAGTATTCCATCAAAAACTTCACCGAATAAATTATTTAAATACTCATCGAAAATCTTGTTTACCATATGTATAAAGACATCGCGATAATTTTTTAGAAAAAATGGCATTATAGGGTACTCATAATTTTAGTACATAAACTACAAGGTATTTATTTGAATTATAGATTCTTTTATTCTCAACTGGTGATAACCATATTGAAGACTGATCTATGAAAACCACTTATCGCATTTCAATTGTTCAAAATAATCATTTAACCATGGAAATAGATATTTGTTCTTTACCCAAGATAAATTTAATTTATTTTAATAAAAACATAAGTGATGTGAGAAACCAGCTTTTAAAGAATATAGAACATGTATAGCCCTAGGTGGAACACTCGGGTGTCTAACTATTACAATAAAAGATCCTCAAAATGAGACTTGAACTCTTTTATTTCATGTAGTTTCATATTGTAAAAATGAAAAATTATTTTATTACAAGGCACTATTTTGATTGAAACCTATAACTTCTTTATTGGGGGAAAACCATATATTTGAGATGGAAAAAATTCAAGAAACATAGAAATAACTTAGGGAGAATAATGATCAATGATTCGTGATCCAAGTCAAAAGATAAAAATGATATCACTATTCAAAACACTGCATAAGAGTGTCCAACTCAATGAAAAATTGGGTACCATTTTATTTGAATGATATGACACATTACATCAAGCACAATTTAGAGGCCCATAAAAGCTACCAATAAATTCATGATTTATTAGCAATGATCCAATCCTTATCAAAAATGAAATATAGGCGTATCATGTCATAAACCCGAAAATGCCATGAATGTTTTATATTTTATGACATGAAAACACAAGTAAGGCAGTGGGGACTCTTCTCTTTATTAATTATGATGGGTCTAGTAAAATCCATAACATAATATAAAAGTTTTTTATGAAGATTTAGAAGATTAAAAATATGTATCAAAATGAATGAAAGAGGTGGGAAAATATCAAATAAAGCAGTCACCAAAGGTAAATCCATAGTGGTGGTAAATCTCAAGGTCATTGGATTCATATTTTATTCCTTTGGGGACTGCTATATAGTATGATGAATCTTGATTCCAGATTCTTATGGTTGGAACCCCTCCATTATTAAAGCATCTGATTGTTCCACAGTACTTTTAGGTACTTATAGTTATGTGCCACCATATGGAGTAGAATAAAAAAGGATGAATATAAGTAGGTTCCCTATGCACCTGGAAGAAACATATACAATGTGTGCCTTAGTAAAAACTCACCTTGATTTCCTATAATTCCTATATAGGTGGAAAATAAAAGGTCCTTTGTCCATCACATTAGGAGGTATATAAAATATCTTATATTGAAAACTTCTATTAGACTCATCACAAGTCCTCTTACCATTATGGTAACTCACAATACTATTAATGGGAGAAATAGGGACTCCCACCAACCCTAAATATCAGGCCAAGTCAAGGTTCAACATCAACACTATATATAGAACATCTAAAAAAGAGGATAGATTCAGCAAGAGAACCTAACAATCAGTATCAGATAAAATTTGGACCATGAACTATCAAGTATTCATTATATCATTTGATAAAATATCTGGTGAATAGTACACAAGCACAACAAAGTGATTTTCATTCTCAATCGCGGTCCTATAATCCTACTCCTGTTAAAAAACTATATCACCATACAAAAACCATAGAATCTAGACACAAATTGTATGTAAAATGATATTTGAAATAATTGTACTCTAACCCATCATTAATCTTTTTTATCACCATCTGGTGCCACCATCTATATCAAGGACCTTAAATCATGAACGTGGCATATTCACTTTGATTTCATTTTTCATCTAAAATAACTCAAATAAATTGACAATAAACCTCAAAGAATCCTTTTTCTACTGAGGATCTTCTGGTCTTTTTAATTCTAGTGGCTTCTGGAGAAGGAAATCTTAAGAAATATTCCTGAACTCATCCATATGCAGTTCCACATCTGGATCGTTAATTATAATGGGTGACTCTTCTTTTCCTAGTTCTTAGACATCACACACAATAATCTAGATAAGATAATGGTCAATGGAAGGATTCTCTCCTTTTAGTACATTAGAATATCCTCCTTGAATATTATCTACACATTATCCTAGATGCATGATAATGCACAGCCTCATATGAAGTCACTAAATTCATTAGAAGGTTACTCATATTAACACTCAATCATGAGAATCAAGGAAATTAATAACCTAAGATAGAAAGAAATATTTTTATTTTCACCTATCTGAACCAAATAATTTTTAAATGACTATGACTAACCCTCAATATGTCTTTCGCACACATACCATGGTTACCTAACTCTAATTACTATAAAATTTGGCCATGAACTCAAACACATCTACCTCTTATGTCAAGACCAGATTACACAACATTATACTAACCTCAAGAAAATATTAATACACTACACCTATGATACCACTCTTTCATGAATAGGCCCAAACACCCTATTACCCTAATACCAATATTGATCCTAACATATACCTCATGTAATTAACAATCCCCATAAGGTGGAGACTTGGACCTTTCATTAAATAATTTGAATTTGATAATGAATTTTACAAAATCAAAAGGGGAAAAATAACTAACTGTCAATATGATCAAAGAAAAATACATAGAGAGAATACTACATGAAGTCACAATGGTTTATAAAAACCTAAAAGTAAGTAAAAATTTATTTAAAAACAATATAAACAACCAATGTCCCCATAGACACACCACGTGATGCATATATCTCAACCACAAGAACCACCCGCAAGTATCACTTTCCATTTTCTCAAATGTGAAAGTAAAAAACCTAAAAATACCAAAGGTAAAATGTAGGGTGTTAGATAAAAATACTTGTAGGGTCTCAGAAAGTACTCAATAAGAAAATTAAAAAACAATTTACCATATATTACTTCCAATTTAAAATAAAATGGGCACAAATGTAAAATATCATATTTAAAAGAAATCATGATTTTCATTTCAGATAAAGGTTTCCATTCAAGCAATGAATTAATAAAAATTTTATATAAAATAGATTATATAAATTCAAACGGAATGTGAAATGATTATTTACATTCAATGGAATATATATATGATAAAAAAAATTAGAAACGCAGTCATTATCACTAAAGTACGACAGTTCCGCATTATGTGATCCTTATAGACTGACATAGTGATAATGGAAATGTTCACAAACATACCTAATACAATGATCATAGAGGAATCCTCAACATATTTAAGAGGATAATATTTTATATGGTATGTTTTTGTTAATGCTTTAAAGAACCAATCTATTTATAGGGAATTTGTATCCTAGCATGTTTCTCTAAAATAACTCAATTTATAACCATTCTTAAAAGTTATTAAGAAATAATAAATAGAGGTATAATTGATTCAAAATTAATTATAATAAAATTTCACCATTTAATTCTTAAATATGCCAAATTATCATTAAAACCCAAAACAAGGGTTTTTAATCATTTCATGAATTTCTCAAGAATAAATGAATTAATGTTTATTATAAAAACATTTTAAACCATTTTTCGCATATACCATTTTGAAATACATTTTTACATATTCCATTCATTTCAAATTACCCCCAAAATTAAAATTCCTTTCAAATTGATGGTTCCCAAAAATCTCATTCCAAATTAATTAAAAATCCAAATTCACATAAAATTGGGTACTAAAATTTTAATTTAATTAAATATTAAACTATCAAGGAATTTTAGGCTAAATAAATTGTCTAATCTTAAACAGAACCACCTACAGTAGATCACATGATCACATAACAAAACACCCAGAATAGGAAACTCCAAAAAAGATTGTGGGAAATAAAGATACATTAATCAATAAAAGATTTAAGATCTAAAACAAAGGAGTTTAGTTTGGTCTATAACCATAAGATTTAGTAAATGCAAAGGAGTAGAGATGAGTAGAGTGGTAGAGAAAGAATAAGAGAATAAATCTTATTGGTGAGGAATCAAATGATGTTTTCATTACATCGATCATCTTTAGAATAGGTTCAGGGGAGCCAAAATTGGTTCTTATGAGTTACAAGGACATAATAATTCATACAATCTTTAGGTTTGTTGACTGAGGGTTCATATAGGGGGTTTATGAATTTTTAAAACATTCTTCGTAATTAAAAAAAATTGTGAACATTGTTTCATGGAAGGGGTTCCATGGACATTGAAATAATGTCTCTTAAATGTGCACCCCACTAAAGGGGTTCGTTGTTTCTACATGGTGATAAAATTATTTTAAAAACAATGATTCAACCAAACAAACCCCTATTCTTTGGTTCTTGATTGTTTACCCTGGTTTGGTGTAGTGTTTTTGAAAACCGTGTTCCAAACATGAACAACTAAAAAAGTGAGAAAAAAACCCCGAGATGGACCCCAACCAAAGAGTGAAAAAAGAAGGGTCAGAGAGTATATTAAAACAGTAAAAGAAAATTAAAATTATTATATAAAATATAATTATCAACCTTCACATATTGAATCTATCATGAGTCACATAGTTAACAATAGCGATTATGAGGCTCCATATCATAATTTTATTAAAGGTTATTTTTTCCAAAATCCATGAAATAATGTTAAATTTTTCCATTAGGGTTATTAAATTTCATGAATTCTTTTTATTTTTATTGCAAAATTAATTAATTCTATTTGATCACTACTTTCAAAAAATAATTGTTTGGCTCAGTGTATTTTGATTTCCAACAATATCGAAATTAAAAATTGATTTTCATATTTCAGTACATGATATCCAAGATAATGGTACTGGTTAATATCATAAAATTGAAAATTCTACATTATTTTAATTTTTAATAAAATTTTATCATTAATTTATAGATTGTTCCGTTGATAAATACCTTCAAACACCTAATGTGAATTATATCTCGAGATTTCATTCTATTGATCAAGAATGTTGTTTTCTCTGAATTCAATGTAATTTGGAATATTTATATTGGAATTGGAAACGTTTTCTTAAATCATGGGATAGATAATAACATATAAGTTCTATATCCCTAGTAATTATTCTTGAAGTAGTGGCTGATTATGATCTTTATATATGGCACACATATTTTGGATTCTTGGGTTCTAAGAATTAAATCAATATTGTTGAATCGTCTTCTGTTGTTTCGAATATCACTCAATGTATCACTCCACCTTTTCAATTTATCATTCATAGAAAAAATAGGATTTCAGATGTTATTTATCAGATAATATATATCAAATAATGTCTCCAAATGTTCAATGTGTCCAATATCCTTGTAATCCAAAGAATAATTATTTTACAATGAATAAAGATTCATGTTGAAAATGCATTGAAAAAGGATTTAGATTTTTTCAATCATGTATTTATATCAACAAATGACATATTAGTTTTAATGGAGGACATTAATTGGATTATATTATGACAACATTCATTTTCATGGACAATAAGATAGTTGAGGATAAATATTATCTGAATTCTCTAAGTATAGTGTTATGGTAGTTCTAACTCCAACTATTGTGATAATGATTAATAAAAATGTTACGTATTTGAACTTACTCAGTATTCATTGATTATTAATAGATTAAGATTATCATATACCCCTGAAAAATTTATTAACTGATCATATATGATAGTGATATATTTATTTATAAAAATAATACTAATCGAGTATCAATTGTAATTTTCTATATTTATAATTGAAAATAATTTTCAATACAAAGGATAATTTTCTTCATGATTGTTATATATTATTAATCAATATTATAAATTTTAATTTATATTATTAACTAATTACATACATAATATTATTATTATATTAAACTTTATTTTTCATTTTATAAATAAATAATTTGTATCTCAACTTTTTTCTATGTTTTTCAAATAATTAATTAAATCACACATATATGATTATAATTAATATATAATTATATAATTAGATCAAAAATCAAATATAATAAATTAAAAAAATTGTTGATCAATGAAAAAACTTAATTATATATAATAATAACAGACTCAAAAAATTAAATTACATTATAATAATTTATAATGATAATAATTTATATTTTATTATCATTAAATTGATACTATTAAAAAAATATCAAATTACATTCAATTTAATTATTAATTAATATAAAATTTACTTTAATTTAGTTATTTATCATAGGAAATATCATAATATTTCACATTTTTTACATAATGGAATATATATCAGTTTTAATATAATGTTTTAAATAAATGTGAGAATAAATAATATATAAATAGAAACACTAGGTAAAATTTGTCAAAATATAATAATTATGAATAACTAATGAAATTCTCATATTTGAACGATTCTAAAAAATGAATGGTGGTAGACAAAAAAGGATTTTCCTTGGTTGCAATGAAGAAGTAAAGGATAGAGAAGGACTACTCACATATGAAGGATAACATGATAAATAGATCCATCTCGGGTAGGATAGATCCTCAAGGTAATTGTTATAGTAACTTCCAAGATGAATCAAATAGGGATTATGATGATTATAATCCTCTTGGATTTTATTTTTCGACATTGTTTCGACATTTTATTTCATGAATAAGGAACTATAGTCTTTTATGAAACCATTAATATCTTCTTATAAGTATTTTTCAATTTAAGAAAGTGGTTTTGCCTCACCATTTAGAAAAAATAATATTACATTATGTGGAAGTGAAGTAAGTCCATTGAATTGAATTTTAATATTCATACATTAACATGTAGTAATCCTAATCTAAATTTATTTCATCCGTTGGATTTTTTCTAATAAATACCACTATGAATTTTAATACCCCCCGTATTAGTTCATAACCCCTAGTGTATTTTCCCGCCCCTAAATACCTAACACATTGAAGAGCATCCACTAAACATGAATATATATTGACTAAAATAGTTAATATAAAAATAAACAAATAAGTATCATTTTTGAAGTCAATAAAATGACCTATATTGAATGGATATTAAAATTATCATTTCACTTTTCATCATCAAATTTTTAGTTAGAATATTTTATTTTTCATTACATTTTTTCATAGTGAACATTTAATTTCAAAAAAGACTAATTATATAAACAATAGTTGAAAATGAATATAATTTCATCACATTAATTGATAAATAATAATATAGTTGAATCAAATCATTGTTTATTCAAAACATAACAATGATACATTTAAAAAATTAGCACCTATAGAGGTCGAATCCATTTTACAATAAATATTAAATTTTATTTATCATATATAACTATAAAACATTAATAATTATCCAAATAACTAGTGTCTTCTGAGTACTAGGAACATAAAACATCAACATTAAAAAAATTACTTTATTTTAAAATCCATAATGAGCTCCAAAGTTGCATTGATCTCCTACAAATGTATTGGAAAACCTAGGGATTACAAACTCTAATGGGATGATCTAAAAATCATTTTAAGGGGATAAAATTGATAATGGAGGTGAATGGGTGAGTCAAACGTAAAATGTAATATCATAATAGAGAAGGATCCTGAGTAATTACACTGTATCATAATATAAATAATTGGAAACTATATTATTATTTCAACATAGTAAATTTGGAATCAATAAAAAACATCACTTCATCATAAGACTTGGATAACTATAAAGACAACATCAAATGGTGGAAAAATTCCCATAATGGTTTAGGTTTACTCTAATATATTATACATAACATTTCATGAGGCAGAATTTTTTCCCAATGTATTAGAGAGAAATATTTGTGGCCCTTTAATAACATGTTCATTATTACGTATCTCGTGATAGGTACTAAGTCACGAAGAATAATCCTAAAAACTTCCAATCAAATAAATTGGGTTATATAATATTTCCTCACATGAAAATCTAATGTAATTTTATAATGACTAAATAAAGAATAATAAATTAAATATTTTTGATGTTAACTTATGACTATATAATCATATGTAACAAAATAAGTCATTTATTTTAGAATAAAAAATTAAATTAGGGTTCCATAATATGGTTGAGGAATATAAAAGTTCACATTAATCGGGGTTATTTTAATGAACTAATTTGAGAAATGAATTTATGTTGTGAATTACCCAATAAAAATATTGAATAATGAGTTAGATAATAATTTAATATATATATATATATATATATATTATAAGTAATCTATAACATAAAAGGATGTCATACGGCATAAAAGTTCCCTAAATATATTACATGGATTATTTCTTGAGAAAAAGTACAACTTTTTACATTAAAATTACTTCTCCAAAATAAAATAATTTCGAAAATATTAGATAACTTTCTTAAAAATAAATAAATATTAAGAACATTATTCATAATTTATTGACTTATCATTATTTGGTGTATTTATATTCATGTGGTATATGTTAAAATAACACGTTCTTTTAATATCATTCTAAAACTATATAAAAGGAACCACACATGGAAAATGAAACAAAATATTGATTTTCAACCATCTTAATAATATTAAGGCATGCATGAAAATTATTTCAAACTATAATACTAGTAATTTATATAAATTAATGAAAAAATTATAAGAAAACAATGAAATTGATCAAAATGGAATTTGGAATAGTGAGACGAATAACATTGGATTCTCATAAAATATATATCAATATATTGTATTCATAAAGTATTTAAAATGAAATGAAATTATTTATTCTACATAATTTACTATAGGAGAATAAATATAATTACTCTCATGAGAGTGTTATAATTAAATTTTCTCAAGGATAAATAATAAAAAACAATCCCAACACATACTGAGATTGTAAGAAAATTAATTAATATTTTTGTACATATTGATTCATAAGACCCATGAGAGAATTAACCTTATATAGATATGTAAAACTCTTTAAATTTCATGATTTTAATCAGAATATATAATCATTAGAATTATATACACCACATAAGGGTAATAATTGGTTAATACAGAATGTGCCTCAAAAAAATCAAAGTGTCAAAAAAATACCTTCCCTCAACTCTGACTTATCAAGTACATTATTTATCACCAATAATAATAATATTATGACAATTATCTAATTTTTTAAAAACATTTTTCATGTTTTTATAATTTTTTAACTTATTACAATGGTATATTTAGCACCATAATCAATAAAGTTCATGTCATACTTTTTGATGATATTTGGGTTTTATGTCCAAAATGACATGGGTAGTTTTAATATGTTGAAAGATGTCATCAATAAATCATATATAAATTTTTAATTTAGTCATAATTATAATTTTTTAAAATAAATTATACTTTAAAAACCAACTATAAGATATGTTTTTGAAAGACATGCTATGTTATAATAATGGAGATGGTCGGTCGTACTTACGTGTGAGTAATTTTACATTTTTTGTATGTTAGTAGAAAAATAAGGTAAGTATTCTTTTACCATTCATGATTTACTTTTATATATTAAATATAATATTATTTCCTTAAATAAACTATTATATACAATCAATGTGATGTGATAATGAAAAAGGAGTCACATTGCTTCATAGAGTTGGTCATCCACACATTTTCAAGAACAAAGATTAAATTGTTCCTTGAACAGAAAGGTTATAAAATATTTGATATATTAATTTTATATAATTTCAAAAAATTCCTTAATATAGTGTATATATATATATATTAAATGCATGATTATAACTAGTGGTGAGAGGATCTGATAAAAAAACAAATTAAAAATGGTCTTGAGGATATTTTCCATCATACAATAGAATCATGAATTCATGTCCAATATCTTGGAAGATGAGATGGATGTCGGATATTACATTAGTATAATAGAATATAAATTGACAAGAGATAATTATTTTACAAAATCATTAGGTTTTAATAAATTTGAAATAGGTATATGAATAAATAATACTATAACATTCGGTTATATACTATACCACATTATCAGGAATGTCATTTAGAGTAGGTTTTTACCCTTATATCATTATTTTATCCTGAGATAACCATTTTTTATGATTTCCATGATAATGAAGTTTTTATGGATTATGGACAATATAGATACAATAAAATTGAAATTGAACCATAAATGGACGTTTGTTGATATTATAAAACATATTTAAATTTATTTTGAAAATGATGGTATTTTTTGGAATTTTATAACATTTAATGAATTATTATATAAAATAATATATCAGTAATGAAATTTGTAAGACTATCCATTTAATTTTACTTAAAACACATTACAAAAATTAAAATTAGATAATTAGACATCAAAATATCAATTATATGATATATTTGACTATGAAATTCAAAGGGAAATATTATTTCTATCCAATTTAATTAATATTAATATGATGGAAAAATGTTTATTTAATTTTTCTATTTATTTATTAAATACTACTTTAGAGTTATATTGTTTATGGTAATCATTTCATCAATAAATATTTATAAATAAATGACCTTTATGAAAACAATTTAGTTTTAAAATAAAAAATTATAATTGAACATAACCTAAATTTATACATATTTTATAAATTTATACATAATGATACAATATGATTCATATTTGTTAACACTTATTCACATAAAAAATTATTTATTAAAAATAAAATTACTAAGGAAACATTTTGTCATATTTAGTGAGCATTAATGTAAATGAAAAATAATCACTCACCTAACTGTATTATGGATTTTTTTCGAGTAGTTTTTAATTATTATCAAATTTTTTAAACATAATTATAAGACTTACCATTACTATGGGGACAATTATTTTATATGTTTAATATTTATAATTATGAAAAATTGATGGGACCTATTTTCATATTTTCGAAATCATTATTATAAATTGTTTTCCATTTTTCAAGACATATTTTC
Organism: Viscum album; assembly: GCA_963277665.1. Taxonomy (NCBI): domain Eukaryota; kingdom Viridiplantae; phylum Streptophyta; class Magnoliopsida; order Santalales; family Viscaceae; genus Viscum; species Viscum album. The sequence goes on along the minus strand of OY728132.1, from coordinate 559,618,401 downwards.
TTGAAATGTGAGAAGTAAATTTTATATTAAAATGAAAAATTCATTGAAAATAGTCTTTATGAAAAATTTATGATTTCTGTGAAAAAATAATTTATAATAAACTCTACCATAAAATGGATACCAATGAACAAAAAGTGATTCTTAGTAGAAAAATAGATTAATGTAACATTTAATTTTTTCACAGAAGTATAATACTTTTTAAATTATAAAAAATATAAAGTTTTCAATAAATATTGATGTTTTTCAATATTCACTAGAAAATGAATCTTTTATAACAGACGCCAAAAATAATTCTTCAATAATATTTACATGATGATTTAAAAATAGATATTATTTTTATCAAATAAAATTTTAATAATTTCTAGAAATTAATTATAATGTCTTCTCATAGAAAACAACTAGAAACTATATTTTCATATAAACTTTTATTGAATTATAACCTAACGTAGATAAATTAAGTGATTATTTAGAATAAATGAATAAATATATAAGATGAGTCATAAATTTTTATATATTTAAAAAGTATATAATCTTATTCATAACAAAAAATTTAACATATAGATTTTAGTGGACATATTTAAATATGAATATTTAATGGTTTTTAGGCTCGATGTGGAGCTTCATATAGGCTACAAAACATTGATTAATTTTTTAAAAATATCATGATGTTACATTATCCCCCACATTAAGAAATTTAGTGTTAACAATTTGAACATGATCCTGATAATCGGGGGTTTGACAAATGAAAATTCCATTTTTGAAATCCCACATCATAAAAACGGTTTATAAAATATACTTTTTATAAATAAGGAAAATGATATTTGATAGAGGTCTAAGATAACAACTAACTAATTTTCCAAATAAGATAACAGTAGTAGGAAGTAAAAATATTAACATAGAGGTTAATCATAATGTCTAAATAATTATTGATATATATAAAGATAATTGATTTCAAGAATGTGAAATATCAAGAGAATGATAATGTATGTAAATCAATTATATGGGGAAAAGATCATAGATTCATTAGAGATGAATGTAATAGGATATTTTTTCAATACAAATGTTTATAATTTGAGGAATTATATTAATATCTAGACTGTGAACATAAAAAAATTACTTACTTGATATGTATAACTTCCTAATTTAATCAATTTTCAACATAGTGTTATATCATTATCCAAATAATTAGTATTGAATAATAAATTTTCATTCCTAAATAATAAAACTAAACTTTTAAAGGATACCATAATATATAACAGGATAACAAGATATTCCTCCTCTCTTCAAAAATTAACCAAAACCAAACTATTTTGACTATGTAAAGAATATTCTTTAAAATAATAAAACTTTATATTATGAAATACAACATTAATGTCAAAGTCCTAGACTATAACAGCAAATTTTTAACTAAGATATATTCTAAAAACTCTATAAAATATTCCATGTTATGTTTGAAACCAAAAACATTATTAGGATTTTGAAACAACACTCCCAAACTCATTGGCTTGAGAATATATAGAGTGAAACTTCTCTTAGGTAACATCCCCAATACACCAAAGGATTATAATAAATTCTAAGTTCCAATAAAATATATGGGGGATGAATTTCCAAAAAAAAATTTTAAACAAAAAAAATGTAGAAATCCATTATTACTATATAGTGCATGGTTACAAATTATTAAACCCACAAAACAATTAAAAAACAAAATTTGAGTGTAAAAAATATGCTATATAAAATCCTGAAAAAATGAACCAAATGACTAAAAGGGATGAAAATTCAATCTCAATCACTAATAAAAAGATCTATAATATTCAAAACCACCAAAAAACCCAAATATTCATTATTCCTTACTTGAGATATAATACATATTCACATTTCCCTATATCCTAATGTATTTCATCTACAATTTCACTGATGTTTCCATGAATAGTTTAGGTATTAATTGAGTAGGAATTCACCAATAATTCCCAAGACATCCACTTAGACAAGATCTTGTTAACATAATTTATATAAACTATTTGTAAATAAGTTGAATAATTTAGATAAATCATTTTGGGGAATCCTTGTGAATAAACCATTAATAGCCATGCTTCATTTCATTCACCTTTGGAATAAGATTTCCAATGTTCACAAGCACACACCTATCCACATACACACAACCATACACTCAAGATTTGTGTAACCATCGATGGTGATAATCTATCACAATTTCATGTCCAACTGTGACGGATGAAATTATAACCATGTGAATCCTCCGTGAACACATTCCATCCCATTCATACGAAATTTCATTCGTTCTAATTTTACCCAAAAAAATATTTCATTAAATAATTATAAAAATTGATTTATGGATAAAAACCATTTCATAATTTTAAAATCATCCTTTTAAAATTTCAAATAATGAGGGGATTTCTTAAATGCATGAAATTTTCTATAATATCCAAAAACATCTAAAATGGTTTCCTTCATCAAATTACCCAATGATAAAATTGAGAATATAAAAAATTAATTTATCTTAATGCTAGGACATCATGTTTGAGAACAGTCAATAAGATTGTGAATCCATCTACTACTCTATAGGTGATTGAAATGAATAATGACACTAAAATATTCATTATCTCTGTCGAAAAAACCGTATGATCATTCAATTCAACAAAATATAATCCTGATCCAAATCCAAAAAGATATATAGATAAAATAAAAAATTCAATGGCTTTGAGGAATATGTGAAGATTTTATCTAAGAAGAAAAATGAAGGATATAAACATACTAATTATTGCGGAAAACAAATGCACATTGAATTTCCCGAAACATGTTTTTGGATTTTAGGGAAGCCGATTGGGATACTAGGAGTGAGAATAACATGAGACCTTGAAATAATAGTGTATTAATTGGTTTTTTGGGGCCATAAAATGGATTATATTAAAAAAGGTTCTGGTTGTGAAACTTCACTCCCAAACATGTCCTAAAACACCATGATACATCCCCCCTAGACAATGGAATAGTCTTAAAAGACCACTATTCAATATTCACAGTTATGTTTATCCAAAAAAATCATCGCTAGTTACCACATCAACTTTATTATTCCAATAAAGGGGCTATAGAAAACCACCATCACCATGGCGTACCATAAAGGTTTAAACGAACCAACCCCTTAAATCTTAGGGGTGTAAAAATTAAAATATGTGAAATAACTCCACCCTTATCAACATATGATAAAATTGGTGGTATTCACATATCATTCACTTAAAGAATATGCCACATCTCATTCTCAACATGAATTTTTTTAAAAAATATGATGACTCCCTCAAAAATCTATACGAAACCTATAATAACTCTTAAATATAAACTTAATGATGATATAATGAAAAAATATATAAAACATTGAAAATCTAAATGAAATTACTGTAGTTACATATTTGATAAAAAATTATTCCAATAATAATTTAACATTTCTATTCAATCATAATTTTTCACTCATAAATTCATATACACAAAAAAATGTTCCCTAGTCAATAATTCATTAAAATATGTTAATCATTTCTATAAATAACTAGTATCACCATTAAAATAATATATGATATTAGAAGATATGTAATCCCTTATATCTAAATTAAAATTCCATTACAATAAATTTACCATAGTCAAATATGGCTCCCAAAAATTGTGTATGTCGTCTGAAATATCATTAATCACTTAAAAAAGTTTTTTTTCAGTCCCATGGTTATCCATATAATGCAAGAGGTGTTCCCAAAATAAAATTATTTATTATGTATCAAATAGTTTAAGAAAAAAAATCAGAGTAACTTGAAAATTATGTTTTCAAGCTGTATGAATTGTACCATTGTGTCCCTATGGTAGTGGGTTTATGTCTAGAGACCATGGCAGAAGTGAATAGTTATCCCATGGCCTACGAGATTTCATTTTTCTAATAAATTAAAATTAATATGATTTATATAAATTTCCCAAAAATATTATAAATATAATAAAAATGTAATATAATTCATGTAAAATAATCCTTCAGGTTATCTATAAGGGTTACATAAAACTGATCCAAATAAAAATTCTCCCAAAATTAACATTTTAACCTTAAAACCTCACGATTAGAAAACTAAAATGGGGTTTCTAATTATTTCAACAACCGATATACCTTATTTTTGTAAACCCATATTAATACACAAAAAACTAATAGTTACCCTCCCAATAATACATATATGATTCCTAAAAATTAGCATAGTCCTTATATATTTCCTAATTTTTGTAACGAGAATATAATAAATATAAAACTCATAAAATTTTATTTTTGGATCCAAATACATAACAATTCTTACACTTTGACATAATTTATTGGAATAATATATATCCTCACTTAAATTTTTGTTTAACCCTTGAATTATGGAATTGACATGGATAATTCTCATATTACGGACTCAAAAGACATTGAACTATAAATGGCACCTTAGGATTAACTTTATATGCCATTATTGAAATAATCTTTTTCCTTGGAAATTATTCACACTATTCACTTCATTTCTATAATGTAAATTATATTCCCATTCTTTTGAGATATTTCCATGAGTGCATATACTTATACACATGAAAAGTATGAAATTGAATCATCTTTTCTATATGGTCTTTATGAAACCCCATTATTTTTATATAAGTTGTTTTTGGGATTTCAAATAAGTTTATATTGATAATGTTATAATGAGTTATTGTATTTTAAGTGATCACATGGATTTACCCTCCATATCCTTTTTATTTTGGTTATAATTGTGTAAAATCATTTTATTAGCCTTCTAATTCATTATAAAAAACACTTATTTTGAAAAATTAACTAAAACCAAAATCCTATAATGAGAAACAATATTTTGTGTGATAAATAACATTATTGTAAAAAAATAATTTAATTTCTATATCATGAGACAATATATTCAATCATTGACAATATATATTCACCCAAGTTTATTCTTGGTAATCATATTTTCAAATCCTTCATAATTTTTAATAAATAAAATTTGTGTTATTCAACTATATCCCTTTGAGTGTCAAGTCAGATTCATAGAATGTGAAATCATACCATGAACCTAAATGATGGAGAAGATATTCATAACCAACTCTATTTGGGTTCATTACCTCTAGATGCATCTATGTGAAATCCAAATCCACTTTTTATGCCCAGATATCGATGTGATTTCTTTGAAATCACGTTCTCTCTAAATCCCCAACCACTCTAGAGTATTTTTTTATAATTCCGCATAGCCCAAGGGATATCACAAATTTATTCTTGTCTTAATTCCCTAACCTAAATATACAGAACTCTAATTAAAACTATAGTAAACCAATATTTTAAATACATATTAAAAAATGAATTTTAACATAAATATATATAAATATAAAAATTGGGATTGAAATTCATATAAATTTGGAAGACTTCGCACATAAAAATCCGCTTTATAAATAATTAATATATATTTTAAACTCAGTGATGATCTCATAATTTCCTTCATTCTCGTAAAATTACATGGGATAACATGGGAAATACATAGCTAAAATGGGTTGGCTTAAAATATTTCTAAGGGAATAAACATGATAGGGAACCATAACATGTGAGTTAATGTGGTAATATAAAATTATATGATATAAGGCCCATGGGTATTCAAATGGGAGATTAAAAAAGTAAATGTTATAGTAATAGCCTTGAAAAATTTGAAATCAATAATATGAACAATAAATAACTTAACCATGAGTCCATGATATCTTCCAAGACAATATCATATGGTAGACAGAGTCCCATAACAGATTAGGTTTATACTCTAATCCAAAACATACTTACTCATGACTGAAATACATTTCCTAATTCATTCGAGAACTATCTAGTCACACCCACATACCATTTTTATGTTTATGAGTGATATAAAAGTAATTTAAACTTCAAAAATTAATCATAATACAAAATCCATGGAAGTAATTGGGTTTTATATATTTTCATTATATCATGATCAAAGGAAATATCATAAATAATCAAGACATGTCAAGGAAATAATTATTTATGTTATTAATTTTAAAGTACATAGTTATAGGTTTCAAAATAATGTTTTATTTGGGAATACAGACATTAAATGGGTGTTATGAAAGAGATTAAGGAAATAGAGAATATAAACTTAATCATGATTTATTTTAATGTTGGAATTTCAAAAATGAATTTATGGCCTGCATTACACCATAAAATGATTAAAAATTGACATACCAAAATATGTAAGAGGCATATATATATATATATATATTGAAATCAACTAATATCATCAAAGGATGGCATCATGGATGGAAAATTATGATAAATGATAATAAGTAAAATTTCTTGACCCAAATACCATTTTTCAATTGGAAATCACTTCTTTAAATTAATAACAATTCAAAAATATTATGGAAAAAAATTAATTTTTAAATAACCTTAAAAACATGTAGAGTATGATTAAATGTAATTATTGTTCATTTTGGTGGAAAATTCTATTAATGAAATTTAAATTAATAGAAAACATTCCTTCCATAACTTTATAAAAAATCAAATACTAACTTCTTTGGAAAATAAAAAAATTATTCCTATTAAACTATATTTTTAAAATGTAAAACATGGTTAAAAAAATTTCAGTATTTCATAGTAAATTATTTATAGTAGTCAAGAAAACATATTTAGAATACCCAGAAAAGGATTTAGAAGTAAATTTGAATAAAAAAAGAAATAGTGTCATTTTTTCTAAAATAATATTTTTATATAAAGAGGGAAATGAAAGTAAAATATGTATTATCGTGAAATAAAATAATTTACATAAGAATTAATATTTTCATTATCGATGGATCATGAAAACACATCAGTGGAAACTAATCATAAATTAACTTGATAAATAATGTCATTTTATTTTTAAATACTTACCTCTTTAGTAAATTTTTTATCATACTCCCCATAAATAAAATAAACATATATGGATATGTAAATACACATAATTAACATGAGAATAATAATAAAATATTTTTAGGGGTAGAAAATAAAACACATAAATGAAACATATGTTGAATATGGAATGTGTCTCACACAAGTAAATGTGATAAGAAAATACCTTACGTCGAGTATGACTAATCAAGTACATAATTTATCATCAATAATAATAAAATTATTTTAATTAATTACATTATTAATATAAATTAGCATGTTCATTAATAATTTTATTTAATATATTAACATGTTATAATATTTAAGTTAATCAATTATGATGATGTCAAACACCTTGAAGATATAAGGATTGTATATTAAAATGAAATTAGTGGGATTACTATGTTCAAATATTTAAATATTCCCCCATTTCTATAATAATAATCATGAATTAATTATAATTTTTATACATAGACTATACATTTTAAACAAATAAAAATATATTTTTTCAAAAAATTAGCTACATTAAATTCCTGGAGATGGTAGGTCATACATGTGCATGATTGCACTTTACATATTTCAACGATCTTTATATAAAAATTGTAAGTGTTATTTTATCTTTCAATAATTATCATTATAAATTTAATAAGACATTATTTATTTAATAAAACATATATATTCCATTCATGATCTATAGTAATGAAAAATTAATCACATCTCTTCTTGGAAGTTGTAACCCTACCATACTCATAAATGATGTTATCATTTTTTTAAATAACGGAAAGAAATGAGAATATATGAACTAGTTTATACATAATAATAAATATGTCATTAATATAATATATATACATTAAATTAGATATTTTGACTTGCCATAAGAGGCAGTGATGGAAAATAATTTACATTTATTTGTAGGGCGGTAGTCTTCCATACCCACTAATAATGGTTTCACATTAAATTTTATGGAATATGAGATGATAGTAGGTTATTTGGATAATATATTTACATCTCAATATATAGGAGATAATTATGTTGTTATATCAGCATGAATTAAAAATATTTGAAGTCGGTATGAGAAGAAATAATACTAAAACATTCAAACAAGGATACAAATGATGTGAAAACTATGGGATGTAGTAAATTCCCCATGTAGGAATCTACTTTTGTTTTACTAAAGGAATAGGAATTCTTCAATTAACTTCTATAGAATGATGAGTCTAATGTTATTTGGGCTGATTTGGAAGATGAGGAGGACACCACTAAAGTACATCATTCCTTATAGGATGTTATAAATAAGCATGTGGATGAAAATCATAGTGATACAGATTTAGATGATTTCCATGTAGAGAAAGAATAATTTTCTCATGTAGAGCATGATGGTATATTTAGAAAAGAACATTATGAATCAAAATGAAAAAATGGAATATTTGGTTAGAAGAACGGATCCTAGGGAGGAAAAAGTACAAAAATGTTCACTTAGGTAATAAAGAAATTAAATCGTAGTCTAATTTAATTGAGAAGTTTTTTTCCTACCCTACCAGGACAAATAAACATGGTGATGATGTTGGAGGTCCCTCCATGGAGCTGTTGAAAAGTCTTCCCTCTTTGAATTCACCACAATACACAAATATTGATTCTTTGGAGTGAAGCTGTGATTTATAGGAATGAAATTGTATGTCATCAAGCACTATGACCCCTATAAATAATATAGATGTCTATTTTGTTTGAATCAACCCTTATTGCCATATGAATATTTAGGATAAAAACAAGCCTAAATCTAAAACATTGTAGGTTTCACGTGTTCTAAACACCAATTCTCCCTAAAAACAATCCCCTTCTATTTCAGTATCTAGTAAATAGGTGATTAAATCATAGAATTATGGTGGATTCAATCTACTAGTGGGGGAAACTTCTAGAATAAATTTCTAGACCCTTATGAGGCATGCAATGAAAGAAAGGGAAAAACTTCTTAGCCTGGTTTGAGGCAGACCTCTCTCATCCAGATTTGGGGTGATTTCAATGCTCAGTCCCCTAAGAATAGGGATAATGAATCCAGACAAAGGGAATGTATTTGAATCCATTTTACACCAACTCCTATAGAGAAGGGTGATGAAAATGCGAAAAGTCATGATTCTATGTTTTTTGTGCCTGCACAACCTTTCACGGAGAGGGATGAACTGAAGGTAAGTACATATAATGCATTTTCACTTCTGGAAACTCCAAGTAGTGATAATGAGAGATATAATGGAGATTGTGTGCTTGATGTGGCTGAGGTAGAAGAATAGGTTGGCATTGGGATTCCAAATGATGGAGGTGGGTCATGGACACAAGTCAACACTTGGAGGAGGGACTGTCATCCTCATGGTAGGGGTGGGAACTCCTCTTATCAAAGCTTGTGCACTCTTTCTTAGGGGGCTTGAGGTTTTTCATTTTTGGTTCTTGTTTTTTTCACTCTTAATATGGTATTTTCCTCCTATAATGTATTTTTTTTCTTTTAATAATAAGGGGCCTTTGCTCCTCCACCTTATAAAAAAATACTACACAACATCCTTAGAAAACATCTTTTTCTTTACATAATAAGCCCTATAATATTGTTATTCTACCAAACCAAATTCATCTATAACATAATTAATTATATTTTTATACTATTATTTTGGTCTTCATTGAAATTAATGGATTTCAATGTCCTATGAAAATGGTTTTTGGTGTTACTTCTTATATCTGTGGAGATGGGATCTCTTAGAATAATGTAACATATTAAATTATTTAATATTAATTTTCCTGGAAAATGATAAAAACTAATATAATATGAATACTGGATGAGTATTAGAAGAACTTATATCATATAATGAAATCTCATAGGATTATATTAGGTTTTTATCCTTTTCTAATTTTTTTAACTACTGTAATCCATTTTTAACAATTACCATGATAACAATTCCTTTAACCTATAGGGGTAAAAATAATTTCTATAAAATGAAAATAGGTTCATAAATGGGTAATTTTTTATATTTTAATCAATATTCCAAAACACATGCATGAATATAAGATTTTTTTGAATTTGAAATAATTTAATAAATTCTTATTTAACATAATATGTCCTTAATTTCATTAGTGATAGTATTACTTTAATAAGACTTTTAAAAAATAAATACATATAAAGAATTATATGTAATACCATAAAAACATAACTAAAATATTATATATTTCTATAAATTCATTTTAATCAATAATTCTATAAAATTATTTTACATTTACTATTCTTGAATTTATTTATTTAATTTTTTCTATTAATTTAATAAATTCCACATTTTGTATTATACGAATTCCAGGAAATTTATTCATGACTAAAATATAGAAATAAATTATAATGTTAAAAAACAATTAATGTTAAAAAAACTGTAATAACATAAAATATCCTCTTTTATTACTATTTCAAGCATTTTGAAATAACAAAACAAAGAGAATGGCATTTTTTACATTTCATTACAGAGAATTATTTAAAGGAAACAATTAATGAAGTGTGACACAAAGTTCCCATATTTTTTTAAGTTTTATGGTAATAGAAAAACTACAGTCATCTAATAGGATAAATTAAAATTTTAGGGTCATTTTCAGTTCTTATCATATTATTTGTTAGCTTGATTAAAATATTTACCCTTGATGTGGGGAAAATTGATTACTATATTTACTATTAATAAAAATAAAATAAAAGATATATTTTAATTATATTTGGGCCCCTAAATTAAAATATTGATTCCATTTTTTAGGATTCAATTTCTATATGTGAAATAACTTAAATTGTGATTAAATGGAAAAGTGAAGAAGAATGTTTTCTATAAAAATGATTTTTCAGTATAAATATGTTTTTATACCATATTAAATAATAACATTGATTTCAATGAACTTATTTATATTATAAATAATATAATAAAAATAATTTAACAATAATACCATTTTAAATAATTGAACTTTTAAAATTTATAAAAAAATTGATATTTTATTCAATGAAATCATGATTTGTCACAATTCTCCAGAAAATGATTCTTTTCAGACATATTAAAAAAATCCCTTATAATTTTGAAATGATGATTTAACAAATGATATAATTTTTTTTAATTCCTAATGTTATAGAAAATAATTATAACATTTATTCAGAAAAAACAATTTTTGAATAAAACATATTGTTGTGGAATAAAAGAAATTTAGAAAAAATTGTGTGAATATTTATGATGATGTTTAAATATATTTATGTTTACTAAGACTATTATATATATTTAATAAATTGGTTAATACCCTTCATACACACCAGTTTAATAGTTTTGTTATACTGATCATATTTAAATATTTGTATTTCACGGTTCATTTTGATTATCGGTTGTTTGTCGTGTATATAATCGAACATCAAATTATTTTTTCTAAAATCTCATGGTGTTATAGGTAACATTAATAGATTTTATAATATAAATTATAATTTCATTAAAAATGAAATTTAATATATGATCTTAAGACTTATAAAAAATCTAAAATTTAAAATAATTTAATAATATTAATAAAAAGAAAATAATAAGTTTTACAAGTAATATTTGGCTTAATAATAATAATAATAATAGTCATTAATTTACAAAAATTTAAAAATATTGACTCATTTCATTTCAGATTCAATTATTTTCAATTTATAATTTTATTATGTTTCCATATATTATTATTTATTTTCATTTAAATTAAAAATTTATAATTAATTGTTTTATTAATTTTTATTTATCACGTAATTATTCAAATATAAACATGTCGTGGTATATCCTATTTTAGTTTAATAATTGAATATTATCTATAAATTTAATGTGATTGGACACAGTTTGTCTTGAACACATCTAATTAATTATGTTATTATTAATAAATATTATTAACTAAGTAATAAATATTTATTAATTATATAATAAAATATATAAAATATTTACAATAATAATATCTTTCTTAATTCATTACATAATAATTATTATGTGCATAAATTTTTTAATGTGTAAATGTTTTTATTTTAATCAATAATGTTTTTTATATAAATTAGTTTTTTATTAAAATAATGAAAAAATATTCGCATAAATTTTTTATATTTTTGGTTTAATTTTAATGTTTTATATTATTTCACTAATATTTCATATTATATAGGCTTATAAACTTATCTACTTAAAACATAGAAAGTATTTTTTTTCAATTAAATGATTTAAAATATTATAAAAAACTATAATTAAATTTAAAATGAAACATAAAAAAGAGAATAAAAAATGAAACTAAAAAAATACTTATAAAAATAGAAAACCTACAATAATATAGATTTTAAAAAGACTATTGTTTTAAAAATATAGAATTTTGGCTTCAGAAGATGTTGAGAACATTAAAATATTATAAAATATAATGTATAATTTGATTTAAATGAAATTTATGGAAGGAAGGTTACACATATAAAATAACTGAAAATAAAAAAACTCACAAAAAATAAATAATAATTATTTTTTATTTATAGTAATAAATGACATAAAAATAATATAATAAAATTATTTATTTAATATTATATACTAATTAATAATTTTAATTTATATTATTATTATGAATTACATTTTTATTTGTAAATCTGTAATTATTAATATTATATTAATATTTAATCATCATAATTGATTACCACTTAATGTCATTATTTTTTATTTAGTTATTATGATCAATAATAATAATAATAATAACAATATAAATAATTACAAATATTTAATAATAATATATTTATTTACAATATTATGAATAATTTTATTATTACTATTATTTATAAAAAATTTAATATTAATATCTTTCAACAAAATTACTAAAACATATTTATCATGACCTTATTATCATGACATTATTATACAGAAATAATGTTATGACATTATTTCCCTCACATTTTTTAACGACTTCATTATCATTAAATCTTATTATTAGGAATTTATTATCATTCCATTGTTATCCATGGTAAAGATTCTAGATGGGTGTATTTTTATTGTGTCAATTTCTGTATGAAACTCTCTTTAAATAATCATGTTATTATTATAATTCATACATATTAAATATAAAAAATAATTTATTGGATGCCAACATTATATATTAAAGACATAAAATTTGTGCATTATTGAATTTACGTGCATGATTATTATTATATATCACATTATTAAATAAATTACTAAATTATTTATTTCAAATTTCATTTTTTATAATGTTGGGGACAAATCCCCTTTGTTTAATAATGTAAAGACCATTTTCTAATTAATGGTAGAGGGAAACTCATTACATGGCTCCTAGACTCAGTGGTAGAATTTATTATCATATCAATTCCAAGTAATCATTCATGGTCCAAAACTACCCATGGCTCATTGCCACATTGATAGTCTTGTAGTGAAAGTCCTTAACACCAAACTCCACTATCGATATGATTCACACCAAGGGTGTTTCTTGAGTGCTCCCTCCAACCTTCATCCATTGTCTCCCTGACTACCGCACCACCAAAGAAAAATCTTGACCTCCACTATCTAATGGTTATTCAATACTTGTATTCATCAAGCACTATAGCCCACTATCTTCTATTATCCCCCTGGTCATTTCATGTTAAAGTGTCACCCAACAATTCTTAGGGCCAGTGCACCAACCATAACATCTTAACCATATCATCCTCTATTGTGTAATGTGTCCTTTTTCAAAATCCAATCTAATATTCTTGAGGAGCCCTACTCACGTCGTCTAGTTACAGACTAATTGAGAATAAAGTTCTTGTAAAAATATAACCCAAAATATGGGCTATTTGGGATTAAACACTAGAAAAAATGTTATCTGATGGGGTTCAATACAACATGGTCAATACCAAAGCTGGAATGTCTTAATTTTATTATTTTATTATTATATAATTAATTAAATATATTAATTATTAAAAATCTTTTAAAAAATATTAATATAATTTTTACCTTTTTATTAATATTAATGACTACTTTATGTATTGATAATTTATTGATAAATATTACTATTAACAAATAAATAAATAAATTCTAATAATAATAATAATTTATTAATTTATAAATCCACGAGTAATAATATAATAAAATTTAATATTTTATTTTTATATTGTCATGGTCATTAATATATGATTTCATAATATTAGTATTTATTAATAATTATATTATTTATATCATCCTTATAATTTTTTTTATTTTTATTAATCAAAAGAATAATAAGTAAAAAATAGTTAACATGTCACGGAAAATTATTATTTATTAATAATTAATAATAATAATAATATTTTTAATATTTTTAAATAAACAAATTATAATATAATTTGTATTTAATAAATTATTAATTGTTACTAATTATTTTTATATAGAAAATTTAATTTATTATTAATTAAATTATTTAAAATAATATTATAAATTATTATTTATTATATGTATGTTATTAATTACTCTATATACTGTAACATTTAAAAACAATTTTTTTATTGGTATTTACAGATTTGATGACATTAATGACATTATTATTAATCATTTTATGACTTAATAGAAACTATTTATTGCAGTATTAGATAATAACTATTTTTTAAAAATAAGTTTCAATTAATAACTTAATATCATTATTTCATTGTTACAAATAATATATTATAAAATAAATTAACAAGAAGTGGTGTTTTAAATTCACATCGAAAACTAAATAATTATTTTGACTGTCCCATACTTGTAAACGTGGGGGCAATGAATTTTAATTCTTTTATAAAATTATTATAATTCATTGATTAAATTAATTCTGAATAGAAATAAATTTAAATAACCATTAGTAATATATATATATATATATCTTTAATATATAATTTTAATATATATTAAAAATAATGTCTTCGAAAAAGAACTATTTATCAGTATCATAATTATAGCACCATATAAGATAACACATTCTTCAAAATATATTTGAAGAAGATGATGTGCCAGAAAACACCCACCAATATTTGTGTAACCCCTGAGTTTTACTTGTAGATTGGAAGATAGTTTACTAATATACTAATTTATTTAGATTGTTATTTTTTTTATGAGATATAATTACCCTTGAGGGGTGACCCACAACCATATTCTCCTATTTCTCCAGACACGAATTCTCAATTTTACATTTGAAAATTCATTCTTAAAAAAAATTGGAATCTCTTGGGGGAAGTTGATATTACAAGATAATGAAACAATTCCAAAAATCATATAATATTTGTTACATTTATTTATTAAAAAAATTTCTATCATTCCATAATGATTATTCAACATTTTTAGAATATAATTTTTCAAAAATGAAATCCATGAAAATTTTTAAAGGTAATGATTTAATATGAAAAAATATTCGAAGAGCCCAAAAATACAGAAAAAAATAATAATGTTCTACACTTTATCGAAACTAAAAAAATTGAATATAGTGAGTTACATCTAAAAATTATAAAAAGGTGATGATAAATGGAAATTAATTATTTATAATTTTATAGAATTGATAAACACACACATTTATCCATGATTTTATAGCACCAATAATGTACCCTTTAACAAGTCTTTGTTATCAAAAAAAGAGGAATTCCATTTATTCTGTATAAGATGCTTGTTTTTAATATTAATAAAATGTTTATTTCATTAAAATCCATTTTATATAATATTATACACCATATTGTATTATAATGATATTTATATAATATATTTTTATAAATCTGTTTTATGTAAAGAAAAACATTTACATAAACATAATATATAATATATTTATTGAAATATGGTATACATAATAATTAACATTCCAAACTAATTAAAATTTTTATATTTATTTACTTGTTTTTGTAATTTAATTAACTTTTGTGATAGAAAAAACTAATAATGTAATTAATGTCATATGATATGTTGAAAATGTTCATGAATATCAAATAACCATAACATTTTATTCAAAAGATTATTTGGGCTTCAATAGATGTCAAGTTAAAGCTTTAGAAGAGTTTTATAGTAATTGATATTTGTTTTATAAGGTAAATTATATTTAAAAACACATTCTATAAGTCTATAAATACAGAATGTTTCGTAGAAATAATAAATATTTCAGCATTCCATCTGTTTTCAATATTGTACAAGAAGATCTTCTTGAATTATTTCAGTATAAAAAGAATTTATTCCTCAACATTACATTCATTTAAATATTATAGTGTCAAAATTTTAACATTTTCCATTTCACGGTGTAATTTATTAATTCGTATATATATATATATATTCATACTTTAATAATTTTGTTTTGTTACATAAAAAATTTAGATTGAATAATTAAATATTTTTTATAATTTACATCGAATATTTCTTTTAGGATATATATAAAATATTTTAATACAATATTATTAATATATTTTATTTAAAATAATAAATTTAACAATTTTATTTTCTATTTCAAAATCCATAAATAAATATTTATACCCTTACAAAAAAATACTTAATGATTATATATTATTATATATGTGTGTGTGTGTGTGTGTTCGTAAAAATATATATATATTAGTATTTCTTATAACAATATGTGAATAAAAAATATTAATATATATAAAAACTAATATATAATGAAATATATATATATGTGTGTGTGTGTGTGTGTGTGTTAATATATATTTAGTAAAATCTTATTTTCTAGGTGTATGTATTCATCATATTTATCAATATAGAAATATATGTCATTGAACATTGAAAAATATATATATTAAAAGATAAATGCATTCATCCATATAGAAAGACACACTTATCTAAATTTATATATATAAATGTACACTTACATATTCCAATATATATATATTCATATAAAGTGTGTGTGTTAGCAACTTAAACAAATACAAATATAGACACACAAATGTATTTATAATAAATATGAATTTTATAAATTCTTTATAAAAAATTTCATTAAAAATGTACAATTGTACTTTAATGTTAATTATATATGTAAATAAAAAAAATTATGAATGTATTTAAAATTATTTATATACTTATATGTATTTACATGAATAGATATATAAATAAATAAAATCTATGTACATATAATAATAAATAGATATCTTATAAAATATCTAATAGACAAATATAAATCATTTATAATGAAATTCACTATGCACAATGAGGTCACTGGATCAAATCATTAGGAGAATGTGAGGCAATATTATTATTGGGAGTTAATTTATGGAATTGGGACTAATAAAAGGTGGGGTGGTTTGTAGGTATGGTGACTATGAGCACTATAAGCAGGTGGAAGGGCTTGAGTTAGGATAAAATTCTTCTTATCACCATCTCAAAAAAAATTATGATTTATTTGGTCTATAAATTAGTGCTGATAAAGGTATCATTTATTAGTTCTAAAACACTTATAACAAATACCCTGATTCATTATTCTGTAATTTTTTTAAAAAATATTTTTCTCTTTTATTAGTGTAGATAAAGAAGACATATATCAGCACTCAAATAACGCACTAATAGATATTAGCAAAATTTAAAGAATCTTTGAACTTCAATGTTTTTTAGAACTGAATTAGGAAATTTCTACAATTTATAAAATAATGATCTGTAATAGTGTCCCTATTTATGTGTTAACCATTTCTTACTTCATTCCTCATATAATCCACCTCCCTCAAAGTCTTTATTAGCTAGATTAAAATTAGTGAAAATAATAACAAATGACTCAATGTGGGTTTAGTCCATAATGGATTCTTAACATATCCTAAAAGAATATAAAATAAATAAACATTATATTAAGATACATTGAATAATAGAAATTACATTAACAATATTAGATTTTGAGTAGCATAAATAAACAGATGATGTAGTAATTAATTAATTCAATTCAATAAAATTAATGGAAATTAAATGTTCATTGAACATCACCAAATATTTAAAATAATATAATGATTCATTCCAATATTAAATATATGATAAAATTTTATCATTATAATCTTCCAAAACAAATAATAATTTTTCTCACTAAACTAAAAAATGCATTCACACAATTTTAAATTAAACATAATTAATTTACTAATTACACTATGAATCTAAAATATTCAGATTCATTCCCATTATAAAACCTATTGTACACATCACAGAATAATATAAATTAATTAGCTTGAAATTTTTGGGGGCATAGACTTTTGTAAATTCACATTTTTCCATTCACTATTTAAATAATCCAAATATACATGAAAATTAAAAAAATACCAAAATTAAAATATCATAACCATTATAATAGTTTAACATTCGAAAAATTAAACACTAATGATCCTAATTTCATCCTAAAATTATCATGATTGCTGTAAGATTATCTCTCAATGTTTCCTTTCTATGATCTTTCATAGAACATAAACATTCAAAATGGCATATGTGATCACCAAAACAAGATTCACCAACAAGAGATACACATTTAAATTTTGGAATCCATATTCATGAATGTAGACTGGGGTGAACCTATGTGGTATCTCTTATGATCAGTATCCAAAACACCTGATATCAATAACTGTAAATATAATATTTCTATGTTAATATATTAATACCAAAAAATATACTAAAGTGGTACTGTTATAGAACCACTATTCAATGTAATTATTATTTACAGACAATGAATTGGGAATTTGGTTCGTATAGCCTGTGTTCCATTAATTTCCTTCGACACACAAGACCAGTAGTTATTGTATGTAAATATGATTATGGCTATAGGGTCTTGAGGTCATCACTGGTGGTCTTTAGGCATTTCTTCTTATGTAGTTCAAAACTAGGGGAGAGTATGCAGATGAAGTGGTAGTCTCTATTTACTAGTTGTACATGGGAGATGATTTGTTAATCATCTTTAATGCTCTTATTAAATTAAAAAATTATATAGGAAATTTTTTCAATCCATATATATTGATATTAGGATTTAAAAGTATGAGATTACCGATACATTAATACAGGATTTGATGTTCTTGGTTGGCATCTTGGAAAATTTACTTTGTTCATGTAATTTCTTCTATTCCACAGATCCTTGAAGAATTAAGATCTAATGGACATTGGTTCACCTAATGGTTTTCTCTCAAACCAGTTAAAAATGAGATAATCTAGAATATAAAAAAATTAAATATTTAGACATATTCATGAAAGGTAAAAACAAGATTCATATGGCATGGAAAATTATTCTATTTATCAATTTCATTCATAAACAAAGCTTTAATGTAGAATTTCATCATGATTATAAAATTAAATTAAAGCATCAATTGTTTCTGTCACACCCTAATTTAAAACTCCCACTCCCTTAATCATGCCTCCAAAAAATTCTGTAATCATCACCATTAGATCTGGGGAATAATATGCTCCTCGCACAATATATGTTCCATGGGATCTGGTATTTCATCCATTCCACACATGAAACTAATCAAAATCTAAAAGGATTTCATAGAAACCAATTTCAAATTAACATTATCCCCAATCCTCTATTTTATTAAGTAGTTAAAAAATTATCTATCATTAACAGCAAAATATCATAGTAAAATTTCAGTATATTTACACTAAGTAACCAATTAAATCAAAAAATAGTAACATAAAAAAATATTATAACTTACCATTTTATTTTAGGAAAATGAAAACGAATTGAAATTATACAAATTCACAATTGAAATTCCTTAATGAAAGTCATTCTGGTCACCATATTATTTATTATGAGAGATTAAATCATGTGAGACAATCTATATACCAAATGTTTCTAATTATATGAGAAGGTCTATCAATAATGTGGGGATATTTTCTCTATATTAACTAATCATAAAAACGTGGAGAAATAAAAAAATATTTCATTCGTAATATAAAAACATAATATTTAAATCAATGTTTCCATCTAACCGTAAAAATACCATGTAATAAATTCTGAAACCATTGTAATGTCATAAAATTAAAACAACATGTAAAATATTACTTCATGTTTCAATCATATACAAAACAAGATCCAAAATTTACCAAAAAAAATTATCATATAAAAATTAGGTGTGTGAGTCTCTACTCAATCCCATCTCCCACTCCAAGTTGTCCAACCTACACCATAAATCCTAAGGCCCTTTCCCTTACCTACAAATTGATATAGATGTTTAATCACGTACCAAAGTGCACATGTATGGTACATATAATATATTTACTACACCAGATAAATGGTTTCACTAAATTTCACTATCTATATTTTTTTCCTAAAAAATATAATATACTATTAAGTAAATAATAAACACAACAACAATTTTTAAATGGAATTCTTGATATCCATTAAATTAATTGAAATAATAACTTTTCCCATTGTTGGAATATGATAGTACACCCATTGTTGTGGATTATGGTCCATAACAAACACCCATATCCTAAGGGTTCCATTTTTGTGGTCACTGTTTATATGAAAGTATCAAAATAGTACAAAATCACTAATATGATAACTTATAAATAAGATTATATCATCATGTAGTCCTCATGGATTCCCCGATGATACATTAAAAATAGACATAGACAAGAACACCCTTTATTTGATCAAATTTCGTGGCATTCTACCTCTTTAAAAGAAAAACATGTCCATCAGATTCCATTCATATAAATAGTTACATTTTTTGTTTATTTTATGAGTTTGATGGCCCATATTCCCAATTCATAAAGTATAAATTCAGTAATTACTTCCATTCTAATTATTTTTTATTCATGCACCTATTATTAATTACCATATGACAAGTAAAACTAATAAAAAGTAATGGTTCAGTATAGTACCCACCTATAATGTATTTATAGAAAACACTTATTTAATATTCCTAGGGGATTATACCTCAGTATTTAAAAATATCCAATTTTGAGAAAAACACTTCTTTTATGTATTTATAAAGATAAAAAATGATATATTGATGAAAACAAAGAACATATAATAGATGATTGTTTTCCTTAACTCTTTATGATAAAAAATTGATCCTATATTTCATTAAGGATCATATATGAAGGATCCAAATTCTTCCAAGAATTATGGGGGTTCATATTTCTATATGTGGTTTCAAATAAGGGATAAAAGTGGTTTTTAAACGAAATATAAGGTATGAAATGACAAAAAAATTATCTAATAATTCTTTGGGGTTAGTTCCATTTTAGACATCAGTGGGACTTTTGCTGGAATTTTTATTTAGAGGGAATTAACACCTACCCCCTGACATGGCCTTTGGACGACCAATAGACTCCCATCAGGTATCTAGTTATACTGTTCTCCATGGTAATTTTTTTTACACTCAACATGTTTTATTTTTTTAATACGAAGAATCCTATACCAATCAAAAAATAAAAAAATATAAAAAAAATTAAATATTTACAGATAAATGAAATTTATATATTGATGTATGATATTTATTACAATCTTCACGAATAAATCTACCCATTTTTAATATACATAACCAAGGCTCGCTATTAAAATGATCGGCTATTTTATTTGTATATTCAGCCCATATTTTTAAGAATCTATAATCAAACATCTATAATACAACCGAAAAAAGTAAATGGGTTATCATGATCCATTAAAGGATCTTATCACACTAATCCACTTTGCATGCAGGTCATTCTAGGAATGGGGAATCAACCACCATCCTCAAATAATTGATTCTAGTTATATGTGAGGTGTTCAAATGATATCATCAATACTAATATATATATATATATAATACATCAAAAATTATTTTTATTTTGAGGAAGTGTTTGTCAGTGTGTCACTATGCTTTTTCACTCAAAAGACTAAAATGGACCCATATATATCAGTGTTAATTTCAAATATAATGATATTCCACAATGCCTAATCATAATAGAAACTCTCAAAAAAAATAAATAGTATACCACCTTGATCTCATAATTTTAGTTTCATGTTTCAATTTTTTATTGACTCACACACTTTTTTATCACCAATAAACTATGAATCAGATGAATATTATTAGTGGTATCCTATACAAGACTTACTGAAACAAATAAATACTCCCCAGCCATAATCCTATATATTTAATACATTCATTTCCTTCCAGATAGATGTAATTAATTTATTATATTAATAGATTTTTGATAAATAAAAAAATAGTCAAATTATTTTTATGTCAGATGACTCTTTAATGATCCACGAATATAAAATGAAACATGAATTATGAATTTATTGCAACATCTTATTATTTTTTTGGAATACCCATCAATCTGAATTTAAGTCACCATGTTTAACATTACTTTATCACTCAAATACCACTATTTATTTGGAGATAAAAAATTGAATCAATCATCTTTATTTTGCCCATTTCTTATTAACACTTCATAAAATTATTCCATATCAAATATATAAATGATATTCAACTTCTCAACAATATTTGTCTCCCAAATTAATTTAAATTGACTAATTCTGTCAAATAATTGACATTACCCATACTATATTACTACTAAAATAAGATCTTTAAAGTGAAACATTATTTTCGATACTAACCTCGCAATATTTACAAACATGAATAGGAATGAATTAAAGAAAACTACGGTGTCTCTTGTTCTTAGAATTCTGAAACTGGCATGTGATACCATTTATATGAATGTTGTTAATGTTCTTATACATTGAAATCTATGAATATTTCTTTTGGATATCCTGATTCATATTTTTAGACATAGGTAAAAAACAAATTTTATGGCATGTGAATCCAAAATCAACTCATCTTCCACACCTATTGGAACTATAACTCTATCTTCCATGTAAAAGATATCATCCTCATACAGGGTCTATTCTAATTTTTAATCCATATCATATTTATCATCCCTCATAAACTAGTATTACATGTTCAAAAAATAGATATTCTTAACCCTCTATAAAAGTAATGAGTTGGTGCCAAAGGCTATAATATTAGACCTCCACCAATAATCCTGAATTTTTATATGATTCTCAGTGTATAGGATAATAGTTTCCACTTTCTATTATAATATCATTCAAAATATACTCATATATTATTAAAAAAAATTATCTTCTGAGGTTTTTTATTCACATAGATTACCACCAACAATTATAGTTCTTGTATAATTTTGTATTCTTATGAAGCCCCAACTACATTGACCCATAAGTGACAACTCATACATCTTGTATCAAGACCGCAAGTCAAGTTTTGATGGATCATTGTAAAATTTGTAATACTTTACCAATACATATAATTTGTTTATTGGGATATTTTTGGACCTCCCCATCAAATATTTAAATGAACATTCCAAATAATCATAAAAGTCATATTTCTCCCCCCCCCCTTGGACAAGGTCATAATTAATGAAAATAATTTAAGAAGTACTGAATATATTATTTATATTACCCTACTAATCAAAAGAATTTACTGATCTCCAGCACATTATTGGGATGTTCTGGAGATACTATAACAACGACCTCCTCTGGCTACTATAATATTTTTACTCGGATATAATGTTCTCTATGAGGAATAATTCATTGATCTCGAAGTGAAAATTCAAAATATTTAGATAATGTTTGTGATAATTTGTTATTACCAATATATTCTTTGATATTGACCACATTACACTCTTAATTATAAGTATAATAAAATTTCAACATTGAAAAAAACATAAAATAACAAATATATGGATAAAATACCCTATTCATCAATACTAATAACACCACTACAACATTTGACCAATTTAATTTCATTTCAATAAATTCATATTATCTATGTATTATTTTGAGACTTAAACAATAAATGTCATCTATCCTTACCCATAATTGGTTATATCATGATCTTATATTGATCATATAGAAGAACCTAGATCCAGAAAACAATTCAAATTTTTCATTTATATAATGATATCGATAGAATTTATTAATCATAAATATATTTAAATTTTAGAAATCTTAATATTGGAATAAATTTTTTTTCCATTTCCTAGAAATCAAAAAAAGGCCACACCAAGATAATGTTCTTAGGAAATTTAATCCCTTCACCTTCATATCCTCTAGTTCGGCCTTAATCACACACACACTCTCTCTGAATAAATTTTTTTATTAATGGATAGGTTACCAATAATCCACTATTAGGGGAAATCCTCAAGGTGGTCCAAATTACTATAATCTAATAGAAAACTTATTGATAATGGATTTACAGTCAATAAGATGTTTACCAAGAGACAAAATAACTTCATGAATGGTATCCAAATATTTATATGAATCCAGAAGGGATTATATATTTTTTACATTTGTTTGAACTGTGTTGAATTTTGTAAATATAGTATGAGAGGACCCTACATCATCTCAAAATTTTAATGCACTCTGTTCTAGGTGTTAAAGTTGTTTTTTTGGAACATAATCACAGTAGTCAAGTAAGTTTAAACAGTGGAGAGAGTATGAATTCTTTAAATTGTAAAATATTGGTCATTAAAGATGGTACTAACCTATATGGTGAGATAATTATCAATACCATAGATTTCAATAAAGTCTATTAGAATAAAGAAATAAAATATCATATATGAGTCCCTTTCAATTTATGGACCCCTCAGTATAGGATCTATATATGGTAACATTCATACAATTGGGGGGAGGATATAACAAACCCATTGACCCTACAATATGTTACTTGTTTTAGACAATATGGGTTAATGATGAACCTATAGTTCATCGATGTAAAAAAATCATATTCTGGGTCATAGATATATATAGTCAATTAAGGGGTAAAAATAAAATCCCTTATTGAATGTAGTTTGGGTAATAAAGTGTAGAATGATTCATGATATTATTTTCCCTTTTTTATGAGATTTGGTCTCTGTCAATGAAATGTACAATATGAATCTAACCTTATTGGGAAGACATATCTCATATGTAAAACATATAATTAAATAATAGATCCACTGACAAACTATTTAGTGGAATCTTCCTGGAGTTATTGAGAAAATATAACACGGAGAATACTTGTTAACCATTTAGGAATTGGTGTATCTCATTATCCTTATTTAAATAAGAAAAACTGATACAGTAAGAGTAAATAGAAATCCCACATAATTATTCCACATTATCTATGTCTAGTGATTTGAAGCACTCAATCCATATAAGAAAACTCATTTTTGGGGGAATCAGGTCACCCCAAAGTTGATTTTCCCATATATCATACCACATGTAGAGATGTAATAGCTTGTAATAATCTATTACGTTTAATTTATTGTATTTACGGGGGATAAAATTAGAATATTATTCTTTTTCATTAATTTAATGTTTTGAAATAATTCTTTATAGTGATAATCTATTGCCTACTCCGTGTAAGATAGGAAGTGATTATAATTTATGAAGTTGATATTCATAGTAGGGTAGTTAACTATGAACAACAGGGTACCCTACCATTTATCTTTTGAGAATGATACATATCCTTTACCTATGTTCCAATGTGAATGTTAATTTAAACTACGTAGTGGTTTATAAAGTATATAAAATAAAGGGTACATTGAAAGTGTTTAGTGAATAAAGACATCCAAATTCAAGCCATATTTTCACCTATAAGAATGAACATAATGTTTTTGGCTAGTAAAGACCTTCTATGTATATTTAAGTTTATATTTGGTTCATTGGGTTCCATGATAATTAAATTGATTCCATCTTCATTAGTTGGTTTTGAAAGATGACTCTAATATTTCTTGTGGGAATGAACATCCCTATTCAAATACGAGAGGAAATTCGACATAATATTTTCTTTATATCTCAAGAATATTTTAGGCTCTCTGGTAATTGAGAGTATTAAATATTCAGGGAAGTATTATCTCCATTGAATAATTTGTATATACCTCCAAATGAGAGGATCATACATTACATTGTGAGGAATTGATATATGATTTTATTCTAAAGGTCATCAAAGATTCAAATAATAATTTATCAATTTGAAAGATGAATTTTGAGACAGTCCCGAGGAAGATATCAGTTTTAGAGGTTGATATATACTTTTTTGAGATTCACTCTCATTGTTGATAATTATCTAGATATATAAACATTTATGATGAATGTGTAAATTCTTTTCAACAATTATTTATGAAATTATTGATTATTATCTAGAAATAATTGATTAAATTATATTTTCTATTAAATAAATATAGCATCTCATCAAGAAAGAATAAATGGTTTATTACAAGAAGTTATTATATACCCTAAAAATGATGTATAACCCCATCTCGAATAACATTGTCTATATTTTTACTAAAAGAATATGGAACAAGAATAAAGAGACAATGGGAAAGTTGTTCCAAATTCTTATAACTACAAATAGTGTTACAAAACAGAAACATTTACCTAGGTGGGTAACTAAGAAACAAGATTGGTATTAAATTAAAAAATTAAGTCACAACACCACTATGAGAATTATATTTTTTATGCTTCTTAAAATAATTTTCCATTATAGTTTATTATATGAATTTTTTATATACACCTTCACAAATATATTATCTCCCCAAACCATTCTATACAAATAAATCACTATATCATGAGATAGTGAAAATTCTCCATGGGGTTTTCTACCTTTTAAAACCCATGTCTCTCCTCCTATACCAATATGGGAATAAAACTACTGAATCTATGGTTAAGGATCTTGAGTATGATATGTTATGGGAAATTACACAAAATAAGAAGGAAGAAATATTAGATAGTGTGTCTTTGTTTAATCTTATTTAGGAGGAAAAGATACAGATTGTAGATTTTACATATTAGGGATCCACCTTTAAATATGTCCTTAATAACTTAGTTAATATCTGTCTTGATGACTTAAAAGGTATTCAGGTATATGGATAATGATTACCAATCCTGAAAAGGAAAACTCTCTAGATCTAGGATCATTATTTCTGTGAACATTTCACCCACCTCAAGTATATTATCATTACAATATAGGTTCACATAAAACGTTATTTATATAAATAAAGGATCATTGGTATAGTTTTTTAGATACTGCATATTATACACTAGATGGATTTTATAAATCATATGACAACCTTGCTTTTTATTACAACTTAAACATGCTTTATTACATAAAACTTCACTTGATCCAACAAAGAAGATCAAGTGGTTTAGTGTATTTGGGGCTTAGGATCATTAAATAAAAACGTTAAACTTGAAATACAACATCTTTATTGAAAACTTACTTTCCATGACCACTATATTCCTTCGTACTTAGCATTGCATGGGATAACCTGAGGACATGCATAAGAAAAGGGTGAGCTATAAAGCCCAGTAAGGGAGTACACAATGAATAACATGAGGAGTACAATGCATGTTAGTCAATAGGAACATCAATAGAGAATAAGAGTAACATGAACATAAAGGCATGATAAAGCATGATAATCATAACATGGCAATGTGGCAACAACACTTAACATTGAATTAGCATGAGCCAAGGCTCATTGCACATGGAGCATGAGTAAACCCTCCTTGCACTTGAAGCACGAGTAAACACTCATTGAATTTGAATTATCATGAGTCAACACTCATTCCACATGACGTATCATGATACTATACATTACCCAATGCATTGAAGCTCTATAAAGGGCGCACCCTTCTTAAACATTTCATTTCATGCATAAGTGTGCCACATGGATCATAAAACATGGATTCATAAAACATAATCATTTATTCCACGATAAAGGAATTTAGAATTCATACATGAAACTTTATAATAAATTAGTAAATGTTCATAAAGGTGAATACCCTTGATGGAGAAATGGGCATGGTATTCATTACACAATGATATCGACTTAGAAAATCAGTGTGATTTCGGCAGCGTAACGGCGTGACATAAGAATTCATAAAAATGGTTGATGAGAGAGAAATGGGTTCCTCATCATATTTAAATGTAATGGACAGTAAGGAGGTCATATATATACATGTCCCAACAATTGAAAAGGAATTTAGATTCATGATACAAAAGTATTGCTTGAATATAGAAGGGGAGAAAAAGGTTCCTTTTGGAATTTCGGCATAGTAACGGGTGTACATGGGAGGCATTTAATGAGAGGGAAAGGGGTCTCCCATCATTCAAAAAATAAGAGGGAAGTATGGGAGAGGTGCAAAACCATACCCCAACATTCATAATTGAAATTAAAAGGGCAATACAACTGTAAGAAAATTGGAAAAAATGAGAAAGGAAGAAAAAACCCTTACTTGGAAGTGTGCTTCCAAAGGCTAGAGAGAGGCTTGTGAGAGGCTTCTTGGGAGCTTGGGGCACCCTGAGAGGATTATATAGAGATAAGGGCATAGGTTGGACGAACTCCAATGGCTTTGAGTGAGGAGGAAGTGGGAGCTTGGGTGGGTTTATATAGGAAAGGTGAGGGAATTCTTTATTATTTAGGTTTGGGACCCCTTATATTAAAATAATCCAAACCACAAACCATCCCATGGTATTTGCCCATGGTTTCTGGAAAAGGAAAGAGGAAAACAATATTTTACAAGGCCAAGGTCCGAACATATTAAAAAATTAGGGTTTCTTATGTGGAGGTGAGTCACACTCCCATGGATATTAATTTAAAAAGGCAAAGTGTTGAATAAGTCATGGGGCTCCATTAATGCTTTGAAAAAAAAGTCAAAAAAACCCAAAACCTCATTATATTAATGATAAAACACATATTGGCCGAACATAAGGATTATGGTATTTTATTACATCACCATTGGGTAATTATGATGTCATAAAACACATTATATATTTAAATGGTATTTAATTTTTACCCAAAAATATGACTGTCTCAGAAAATTATGAAAAATTCACCATTGGATAATTTCGACGTCCTGATTCCAAAAATAATATATTTATTTTATCTAAATAATTTTATAAATATGTGATTTTTCACTTTGAAAATAAAAACCGACATTTATAAAAAATTCACGGGTTTTGACAGAAATGGCTTTCAAACCTTAATAAAAATTTTAATTGCATTCATAAAATTATAGGATCATTTATATTTAATAAAAATTAATTTATTATTAATAATAATATTTTATTAATATATTATTTAATTCAAAATCCTTTAATTTAATAAAATATAATTCTTAATTAAATGATAACTAAAAACACCATTTGTACTTTAAAAACTAATTACAATGTATCAAAAATGACTAGAAATTATATTCATTATTATATACAGAAATAATGTACATGAACATGGTGCTACTTATTTGTTACATAACCCCTTAAAATAGCCGCATAAGACCTAAGGGTAAGGTGTGCGATGGTGACAGACTCTTGGGGTGGCTCGGATAACATCGCTCGAGTTGTAATTTCAATCAACTTCCACTTTTCCCGTAGACGATCACGTTCGAGCTTGACTTGATGAAGTTAAGATTGGGCTTGGTCAAGGGAAAATCCCAAAGACGCCACCTCTTTTCCGAGCTCCGACAAATGGGCTTCGTAATGGGAAATTCTACTGGATGAGGCCATCGCTTCATTTTTCTGAGTAGAATTGGGTTCATTAAAGCATTATATTTATACTACTCAGATGATCACTGTTCAACAGTTATAAAATTAATGGTCACAAATCGTAACGTAAAACTAATGAAGTTGACATCTTATAAAAACATTTTTCGTAAAGATACATTTAACTGGATCAAGAGGGATTTTCCATTAATGAAGCTTTGGGTCGTTACAATATTCCCCCCTTAAGAAATTTCTCCCTCGAAATTTTCCTTTTCCCACACTAAAAAAAATGTGGGTAACTCAGCTTCATCATATCCTCTGACTCCCAAGTTGCTTCATCAAACTTGTGGTTTCTCCACAACACCTTGACGAGGGGCATTGTATTATTTCGTAGAACTTTTTCTCTACGATCTAAGATCTTCACTGGTTGCTCCTCATAAGAAATTTCATCTTCCAATTGTACCACCTCATAAGAGAGTACGTGTGAAGGGTCCGGTATATACTTCCTTAAGAGGGATACATGAAAGACATCATGCACCTTCGCCATAGTAGGTGGAAGTGCTAGTCGATAGGCCACAGCCCCAACACGATCATGAATCTCTAAGGTGCCGTTGTACCTTGGACTTAACTTCCCTTTCTTTCCAAACCTCATGACCTTCTTCCACGGAGATATGCGTAAAAACACCATGTCTCCGACTTTAAACTCAAGGTCTCATCGACGATTATCTGCATAACTATTCTGTCGACATTGGGCTACCTTGATATGCTGCTGAATGGTTTTCACCTTCTCCACCATTTCTTCGACCATTTCTGGTCCAAGCAGCTTGCGTTCACCGACCTCATCCCAACATGCCGGTGTTCTACACCTTTTCCCATACAGGGCTTCATATGGTGCCATTTGGATGCTCGAGTGGAAACTATTATTATAAGAGAACTCAACTAGATGAAGATGTTGATACCATCCTCCTTTAAAGTCCATTGAGCACGCTCTCAACATATCCTCAAGTGTTTGGATAGTCTGCTCGGATTGGCCATCAGTTTGAGGATGATAGGCCGTACTGAAGTTTAGTTCAGTATTTAGAGAATGTTGAAGACTCTTCCTAAACATAGAGGTAAATCTTGGATATCGGTCAGAAACAATAGATAGTGGTACTCCATGCAACCGTACCACATCCTTGATATATATCCGTGCCAGTTGATCCAAAGAGAAATCCTCTCGAATAGCAATGAAGTGTGCAGCCTTTGTAAGATGATCCACAACAACTCAGATTGCATTGTTGCCTTTGGATGTCCTTGTAAGTCCGGTGAAAAATTCCATGGTGATGTTCTCCCATTTCCATTCTGGTATGGGAAATGGTTGCATCATCCCCTTAGACTTCTGCCTCTCTACCTTCACTTGCTGACACACCAGGCACTTTGATGTATATTCAACGATCTCCTTCTTCATATTATCCCACCAAAAATTTTCTCAGAGATCTCAATACATCGTTGTGCTCCCTGGGTGAATAGAGAAATTTGAACTATGTGCATCATCCAAAAGTTTCTTCTTCATCTCCGAACATGATAAAACACATAGTCTTTTCCCAAACCGCACAATTCCTTCTTCATTAACATTAAACTCTGAGGATTTTCCCTTTTTTGATATCTTCCACTTTTTCAAGGATTCCCGCATCATCCTTTTGAGCATCCTTTCACCTTTCCAAAAGAGATGGTTGAGCAATCATTTGTGAAAGGATTGATGATGTTCCCTTCTTTATGATTCCCACATCCATCTTCATTAAGTCTAAGAAGATTGGATCCTTCTCAATTCTCATCATTGATAGAATCGCTGGATCCTTTCTACTTAGGGCATCTACCACCTTGTTCGCTTTCCCAGGGTGGTAATGTATTGAAGAGTCATAATCCTTGATGAGCTCTATCCATCTTCTCTGGCGCATATTAAGCTCTTTCTGTGTGAATATATATTTAAGACTCTTGTGTTCAGTATATATCTCACATTTCTCTCTATAGAGATAATGCCGCCAGATTTTCAAGGCAAAGATCACCGCCACCAACTCCAGATCATGCGTTGGATAGTTTATCTCATGGATT
The DNA here is from genome assembly GCA_963277665.1 of Viscum album. NCBI lineage: Eukaryota > Viridiplantae > Streptophyta > Magnoliopsida > Santalales > Viscaceae > Viscum > Viscum album. The sequence continues at coordinate 559,586,929 of OY728132.1, read as the reverse complement.
TTCAACTGCCTTGAGGCATAGGATATCACTTTATCACTCTGCAACATCACACATCCTAAGCCCTTCTTCGAAGCATCACTGAATACCACAAAAAGCTCCCCACTTGTGGGTAAAGTGAGCACGGGTGCTTTGATAAGCCTCCTTTTCAACTCCATGAATCTTTCTTTGAATTCATCAATCCAAGCAAAGTTTACTCCCTTTCGAGTTAGCTTGGTAAGAGGGTTGGACAATCGTGAGAAATTTCTCACAAATCGTCGATAATATCCAGCTAACCCCAAGAAGCTACGGATATCAGTGACCGATGTTAGCCTCAGCCATCCCTCAATTGCATCTGTTTTGGAGGGGTCCACAGATATCCCATTTCTTGTGATGATATGCCCCAAGAATGAGACCTCCTTCAACTAGAACTCACACTTGCAGTACTTGGCATAGAGCTTCTCCCTGCGCAAAGTCTCTAGTAATGTTCTTAAATGCTCCTCATGGTCCTCCTTGGTTTTGGAGTATATTAGAATATCATCTATAAAGACTACCACAAATTTTTCTAGGTAATCTCTAAAGACTCTATTCATCAAGCCCATGAATATTTCTGGAGCATTGGTGAGTCTGAAAGGCATTAATATTAATTCATAGTGCCCGTACCTTGTACGAAAAGCTGTCTTGGTGATATCTTCCTTCCTCACCCTTACATGATAATATCCCTACTGCAAGTCCACCTTGGAAAAGTATTGTGCTCCACGCTGCTGATCAAACAAGTCATCGATTCTTGGGAGAGGATACTTGTTCTTTATCGTGATTTTTTTAAGTTCAAGATAATTGATGCAAAGCCGCATTGACCCATCCTTCTTCTTGACGAAGAGCACTGGTGCATCCCATGGTGATGCACTTGGGCGTGTAAACCCTTTATCCAGATTCTCCTGTGGTTGTTTCTTCAGCTCTTCAAGCTCAACAACAGCCATTATATATGGAGTCTTGGATATTGGTAGCGCCCCAGGTATAAGTTCAATTGAGAACACAACATCTCTTCTTGGAGGAAGACCAGGAAGTTCCTCGGGAAATACTTCAGCGAATTCCCTCACATTAGTAATTTCTTCAAGGGTGGTTTCTTCCTTGGACTCAATCATCTGAGACAGATATGAATGCTCATAAGGCAGTAATATCCATGCTTGAGATGATGGAGCTAAAGGAGATTCATCTTCCTCCTGACACTTGTAATGAATCGGGGGTCGATTCTCCATATGGAGTGTGATTTCCCTCTCCCGACAATTTATCTTGGCTCTATATAAGGAAATCCAATCCATGCCATGAATTGCATCAAATTCCACTAGAGGGAGTATGATGAGGTTCTCCGGGAAATTTAATCCACAGATTATAATAGGGGAGGACTTATACTCATGGGATGCAATGATTGCCCCATTTGCCGTACTCACCGACATCTTTACTTCCATGATTTGTGGTGGTGCAGGGATTGTTCTACTAAACTTTTGAGATATAGAAGAATGTGTAGAACCTGAATCAAAAAGTACGTTCGATATTCTTGAATGAATAACTAGCGTACCTATCACCACTTCGTTGTCGGGATTCACTTCCGTAGAAGTGATGGAAAAAGTTCTTCCTTGCAGTCTTGGAGGTTGCTGGTTGCCTCCGATAACCCTTGGATTAGGGAACTGATTTGCAAAATGACATGGTTCTTTGAACTTGTAGCATTGAACAACGCGTTGAGGTTCGAACGGAGCGTTCCTCTCCTCTGTCGTATCTGCGGGTCCTTTTGCTGACAGTTAACAGCTAGGTGCCCTTCTCTTCCACACTTGAAGAATTTTCTTGTCCCCCTAAGGCAATTACCAGGGTCCTTCTTTCCATACTTTTGGAAAGTGGGGTGCTGGAACTTCTTAGCGCCATTGGATTTATCCATCGAACCACCAGAATTGAAGTCCACCTTATGTTTCTTGTCCCCATGATACCCCTGTGATTCTCCGATGTCCATTTCAACCTTGAGGTCACATCAGACAATTTCCTCATAGCTATCGAAGTCACGGATCGCTAATGGTTTCCGCAAGCTTGGCTTCATCCCACCAAAGAAGAGGTCAACCTTGAATTCAGAGGTAACGACAAAGCCAGAAGAGTATCGTGCAAGACTTGTGAGGTTTGCCTCGTACGCTCCCACATATTCTTCATCTTTCTCTTTGAGGGAAAGGAAGTCGCATTCCATATTAAGACGGAGGGTGCATGGAAAATATTTATCGAAAAACATATTCCAGAATTCCTTCCACTCCAAAGCCTTGATCTCCTCCTCAGGCTTCGTATTTTTGATCAACGTCCACCATTGATCAGCTTCACCCTCTATAAGATAAGTCGCCAGGAGAACCTTCACTTTTTCAGAGCATTAGAGGATGGAGAATATCTTTTCAATGGAGTTGATCCATTGTTCAGCGATCGTGGGATCGGATGATCCACTAAAAGTAGGAGGCCTTTGTCTTATGAAGCTCTCGATAGCGACTTGTTCTTTCTTAGGGGGGGTTGAATGTTCCTCTTGACTAGTGTTTCTATTCAAAACATGAGTTAGCTGAGAGAGAAGCGTGACAAAGTTCGTGATTCCCGCTCCCATTGGATTGGGCATCTCATAAGTACAATCATCACACTGATCTTCACAACGGTTGTTAGCTCAAGTTCTCCTATTACCGGCCATTGGCTAGAATAAAAGGAAAGTTAGGGGTAACACATAAAGGGTAATACAATGACAAATGTTGATGACTTATAAATAAACTTTAATCTCTTTAACTCATGAGTCTATAGGATTCAATCCAGGCTTTTCATAATCTTCCTTATAACATATATTCTTAGGGGTATTTTTTCCCTTAATAAGGGTTCATACTAATATTGTGAATTTATCAAAACATATCTCCCGGGAGTGTCATAACCAAGAGTGCATCAAGGCCCGTTTTCGTGCACCAGTTCCCGTTTGAGTCTAGTTCAAAGCGTTGTTTTCAGGTTTTACCCCTAGGATACATCTGGGCCAGAGCCGCCTCTACCTGCTCGTATCCAGACAGGGATGTATTTGTTTGATAAACAACTTACATAGTATTTACCAAAACTTTGGGATGTTTTTATTATATGTAGTATTCTATCTAAGGCTTTACTAGGGTTTCTTAATCCCAAAAATAACTAAACCTATCCTCTAATACCAACTATGACAACCCTGCTTTTTATTACAACTTAAACATGCTTTATTACATAAAACATCACTTGATCCAACAAAGAAGATCGAGAGGTTTAGTGTCTTTCGGGCTTAGGATCATTACATAAAAACTTTAAACTTGAAATACAACATATTTATTGAAAACATCCTTTACATGACCACTACATTACTTCGTACATAGCATTGCATGGGATAACCTGAGGACACGCATAAGAAAAGGGTGAGCTATAAAGCCCAGTAAGGGAGTACACAATGAATAACATGAGGAATACAATACATGTTAGGCAATAGGAACATCAATAGAGCATAAGTGTAACATGAACATAAAGGCATGAGAAAGCATGATAATCATAACATGGAAATGTGGCAACAACACTTAACATTGAATTAGCATGAGCCAAGGCTCATTGCACATGGAGCATGAGTAAACCCTCATTGCACTTGAAAGCACGAGTAATCCCTCATTGCACATGAATTATCATGAGTCAACAATCATTGCACATGACGTATCATGATACTATACTTTACCGAATGCATTGGAGCACTATAAAGGGCGTACCCTTCTAAAACATTTCATTTCATGCATAAGTGTGCCACATCGATCATAAAACATGGATTCATAAAACATAATCATTTATTCCACGATAAAGGAATATGAAATTAATACATGAATATTTATAATCAATTAGTAAATGTGCATAATGGTGAATACTTTTGATGGAGAAATGGGCATGGTATTCACTACACAATGATATTGGCTTAGAAAATCGGTGTGATTTCGGCAGCGTAATGGCGTGACATAAGAATCCATAAAAATGGTTGATGAGAGAGAAAGGGGTTCCTCATCATATTTACATGTAATGGAAATTAAGGAGGTCATATAGATACATTCCCCAACAATTGAAAAGGAATTTAGATTCATGATACAAAAGTGTTTCTTGAATATAGAATGGGAGAAAAAGGTTCCTTTCGGAATTTCGGCATAGTAATGGGTGTACATGGGAGGCATTTAATGAGAGAGAAATGGGTCTCCCATCATTCAAACAATAAGAGGGAAGTATGGGAGAGGTGTGAAACCATACCCCAACTTTCATAATTGAAATTAAAAGGGAAATACAACTTAAAGAAAATCGACAAAAATGAGAAAGGGAGAAAAACCCTTTACTTGGAAGTGTGCTTCCAAAGGCTAGAGGGAGGCTTGTGAGAGGCTTCTTGGGAGCTTGGGGCACCTTTAGAGGATTATAGAGAGAGTAGGGAAGAGGTTGGACGAACTCCAAGGGCTTTGAGTGGGGATGAAGTGGGAGCTTGGGTGGGTTTATATGGGAAAGGTGAGGATATTCTTTATTATTTAGGTTTGGGACCCCTTATATTAAAATAATCCAAACCACAAACCATCCCACGGTATTTGCCCATGGTTTCTGGAAAATGAAAGAGGAAAAAAATATTTTACAAGGCCAAGGTCCGAACTTATTATAAAATTAGGGTTGCTTATGTGGAGGTGAGTCACACTCCCATGGAAATTAATTTAAAAAGGCAAAGTGTCGAATAAGTCATGAGGGCTCCATTAATGCTTTGAAAAGTAAGTCAAACAAACCCAAAACCTCATTATTTTAATGATAAAACACATATTGGACGAACATAAGGATTATGGTATTTTATTACATCTCCATTGGGTCATTATGATGTCATAAAACACATTATATATTTAAATGGTATTTAATTTTTACCCCAAAATTTGACTGTCTCAGAAAATTATGAAAAATTCACCGTCGGATAATTTTGACGTCCTGATTCCAAAAATAATATTTATTTTATCTAAATAATTTTCTAAATATGTGAATTTTCAATTTTAAAATAAAAACCGACATTTATTAAAAAATTCTCTGGTTTTGACAGAAATGGCTTTCAAACCTTAATAAAAATTTTAATTGAATTCATAAGATTATATGATCATTTATATTTAATAAAAATTAATTTAATATTAATAATTATATTTTATAAAAATATTATTTAATTCCAAAATCCTTTAATTTAATAAAATATAATTCTTCATTAAATAATAACTAAAAACACCATTTGTACTTTAAAAACTAATTACAATGTATCAAAAATGACTAGAAATTATATTCATTATTATATATAGAAATAATGTACATGAACATGGTGCTACTTATTTGTTACATAACCCCTTAAAATAGCCTCATAAGACCTAAGGGTAAGGTGTGCGATGGTGACAGACTCTTGGGGTGGCTCAGATAACATCGCTCGAGTTGTAATTTAAATCAACTTCCACTTTTCCCGTAGATGATCACGTTCGAGCTTGACTTGATGAAGTTCAGCTTGGGCTTGGTCAATTGTAAATCCCAAAGACGCCACCTCTTTTCTGAGCTCCGAGAAATGGGCTTCGTAAGGGGAAATTCTATTGGATGAGGCTATCTCTTCCTTTGTTTGAGTAGAAATGGGTTCATTAAAGCCTTATATTTAAACTACTCAGATGATCACTGTTCAACGGCTATAAAAGTAACGGTCACAAATCTTAACGTAAAACTAAAGAAGTTGACATCTTATAAAAACATTTTTCATAAAGAAACATTTAACTGGATTAAGAAGGATTTTCCATTAATGAAACTTTGGGTCGTTACAAATCAACCACATTAAATGGTCCATGACCAGTGCACTTGCGTTGGAGACATCTTTAGTGATGTTTACATACATAATATACAGATTAAGGAATCCCACGCATTTACATTATCTAATGTAATAATTATTATTACAATTGTAATGATTTCTCTCAATGAGAATTGAAATTTGGTCTTTTCCTCTAGCCACCCTATCCACTTCCAGAATAAAACCACATACATATTGATTTTTCAATATCATTGAAGAAAATTATATCATTTTCTTAATATGTTTGTAATCTATTTTTAGGAGATTAAATCAGACAATGAACGGTCTATCAATTCCCCATGGGATTAATTTTTTCCTTATCCTTTTCCCATATCACTACATTTTATATTTTAACCTTCCTCTAGATAATCATAAGTGTCTGTGCCTATATATGGAGGTACATGAGTCAATGATGACTTGTGAGCACTATTCATCCTTAGTCTACCATTTTGAGAACTCGAATTGGGTAGTGGGTGATGTTTTTTCCATAATTTTGATAAATATATTATATTGATCTAATCGAAAATGTTCAATACGAGTGAATAATATATTGGGATAATCATATATACCATATAGGTTCAAGAGGAATCAATATAGGATGATCCATGTTCTCATAGAACATTGTTATTTTTAGAATATTAGAAATGGTTTCCTAAATATCCTATTTCCAAAGTCAATTGAGAAATATGAAATTCATAATGTCCAAAATCCCTTACATCGAGAAGTCGAACCATTCTTTAATCTTCGATTGGTCAAAAATGGTACACCTTAACCTATCTTTGATCTAGTAGTTTTAACAATTATGATTGAATAGATATCAGATACATAATTGGTATTTTTTAAATTGAAAATATATCCTTTTAGATTTTTAGAAACCATTAAATGTAGTTATTTAGAACATTATAATAAGGATATAAAGTGGAATAAAAACACAATTTTCTGATCTCAAAACCATCCCCTAAAGCATTAATATTAATTTAGACCATGATGACACCTAATAAATAATGGTAATGTCCCAAATATCCTTCTCTCAAATGAAATACCACAATGAAGGTATAGAAATAATATCTATTAGATTAGGAAGACGCCTATTAGAAACATCAAATGATTATGTAATTATAACTAGTCAATTAATCCATGAAAAGGATCTCATTAAAGGTTCACGTATTGATCAACACAAAAAAATATAAATTCCCATACAAAATCAGTAATAGAAACATCATTTGAATCTCTAGGTACTTTTATATAACTTTACTGAAGGTGAGTTTAATATTAACATCCCTAATAGAAACTCCTGTATTGATCACAAATTTATCACTAACTAAACATAAATGAATGAGTTTGTTGTACCTAATTAAAATAATTTTAAATCCATGGTTTATGATACAATGATCAAACATGGGACCAATAGTGGTCTATTAAACATATTTGGATTAGCCTAATTTATTATGGGAAATTATGATGATCTATAACCTTTCCCATATCCTCTTGCAATAAAGATACCTTTAGGGGTACCATCAATGTGACAAACTGTCTTGGTCTGCCAATAGAACCAACAACCAGCCCTGTCCACCATGGTCTTTAAGTTCGTTCCCAATCACCATTTGGCTGAAACAAGTTCCTAGTCATAAAAACAACAATATCCTAACAAAGTTCACAAAAAGATTAGTAAAATAATTACAAAAACATTACTATAAATTTTCACATAACCCATCACTAAGCTGGAATCCCATTATAAAATATATACATATTAAACAATTTGTATAATTAATATAAATAGTTTAATACAATTTAAAAAATTGGCCTACTTGATATGAACTCTAACTCCCTCTATAAAAAAATATTGAGATCTATCTCCTGGTGTACATATATATAATGCACCAATAATTTTGGAAAAAATGAATATTTTATTAATGTATCAAGGTAATCTTAATAAAAATGGATCCATGGGTCAATTTATAACCCCTACCTAATTTTATCTAAGACTAGAAAAGTGTTTAATAATAACCTGATTTAGTAATAAATTCTAATTTTCATCATAAACAATCTCAGTAAGCCACCATCTAACTTTACTCATGCTAAACCATTAATCAATGACTCACAATATTTCTAGTTTAAAATATAAAAAAGGTACATTTTTTAAATTCGTGTCAATGATGAACATCATTCAATTCCACACAACATTTATAATTTTTTTGTTTGTATTCTACTTAAATCAAAGTATTAGATTTAAAAAAAGTTCCTCATCCTATTACATTTTAATCAAATAAGCATTTAAATTACCCTTCAAAATTCCTAATATAAATAAATACTTAACATTCCTACTGGAATAGTTTCATTCATAGTGTATTTATGAAAAAAATACATGTATACATTTAAGGGAGAAAACAAATCAATTTATTAAACTAATAGTAAAATTCATTCTCAAATCACTCTAAATTTTATCTAAATGAAATATTAAACAATGGGAACTCATAAAGAATTAAAATTTAAGAAATAAAATTAATTTTTTCTAACGGAATATATATATAGGATATTACAACCATGAGATAAAGGGAATCCCCAATATAAATCAACTACAAAGTCATTAATGCATGAGTCACATCCTATGATATATAGAAAGAAAATACAATAATTTTCTAAAATAACTAGTCTAAATAGTGACATATGTTACATCAAAAAAATAATTATACCCCCCCGGTTACCCACAAAAAACTCACAAATACACTCCCCTAGAGAAAGAATACCATATAATAAGGGGGAACTAACTAGGGTCTAAACTAACTAGTGTTTCATAAATCATGGTCTCTAGCATGGTTACCTAGGTTCCCATGATCGATCAAACACAGTGATGATAATACCACAAATCATAGAGTGTCTCCAAAATTATAAAACCAATGAAAATTCATATGAAATAAAATCAAATCAGGCTTAATAAGGTTTCAGACACACACCAATTGTAATATCATTCAATGTTTAAAAATATATTTCTTCTAAAAAGGAAATAGAGTGGATAGATGTCTCTATTTATGTTTTTAAATTTCATTTCTAACAACACGTTCTAAAATTATTCATTAAGAATCAATCATTAAATAAAATATAATTGTTTTAATTAATCAACACTCTCAACACCATTTGGAAGTTTACGTATATAATAACACCACATTCATTAATGTCCTGAAAGGGTCGAAAACACCATGTATATTTTTATTTTATGAACCAAATAGGTGTTTTCAATAAAAAATATTCGCATAACATTTAAAAAATACATTTAATATCATGTGACACATGAAATAAAATGTTAACACAATGATAAGTATCATTGAAATACCAATATTTCATATGAAAAATTAAAATTCTATTCTAAAGTCCATATAGAAAATATTAAAAATTAATGTTTATTGATGTTAAAAAAATTAAATTTTAAATGAAATTTATAATTGTATAACCCTTGTATTTCTATAAAAAGAAAAAATTGTTTTAATCAAATAATTTCAAAAACCACACACCGTCAACTAATTTGGAAATTGAAACACATATTAAAAACTAAACCAATCAGTGGTTCTAGAATTAAAATTTTACAAATAAGAAAACATACCTTGAATTGACAATTAATGGTTTTACACATTGATTATGGGACAAAAAATTCCCAAAAATGGATCACAACCCATAGAAGTAATAAAATCACAATGATCATTTAAAATTCAAAACATGTGGATCATCTCTATAGGGAATAATAATTGGGTAAAAAGAGATCAAAATAATATAAATAAGAGAGGGAATTGGATTTCCTAACACATAGTTTCATCATAAAATTATAATTAATCTTTATTAAATGTAAGAAACTGAATATTGTTTTTAGGTATGTCTTTCTTTTCTGGTTATTTTTTAGGAAAACATGAAATTTTATAAATTTCAGGAGTACAGGCCTTGTACTTATAAGTACGCATCGTGTAATCGGTTACTGCAAGTGAATGTGTACTGGTCATGTAATGGCAGAGTACATAGCTATGTGGGGTGGCCTAGAGATTACCTAACGTGGGGGCCAATTAAGAAATGTACATGTAATATAATTTTAAAAGACACACGTTGTACTTTTTTTTAATTGTTAATTCTGACCGGGGTCACATCTAACTGGCAGAAATGTCTTCTTCTTTGATCGTCTCTTCTAGGAGTGTCCATAGCTCGAGATTCTTCTCCAAGCCCCCAACTCTTCATCTATTCTTAGAATCTACTATCATCTATTGTGTCGGTATTTCCACGATCTACTTGATTCTATAGTGATTCAGGGCTTGAGGCTCACGTATATTGATCTTACAATGCCGAGGTAGGTGGTTTGTGCCTTTCCACAGTTATTCTTTGCATTATATGTGCAAAAGTTACAAATACCATTTTTTGGGGTATTGAGTGTTTAGGGATTTTAACCCTCTTAATGATTTTTATTCCTTTTATGTTTGAATAGAATATGTTTGATTGTCAATGGTGTTAATTTCCATGCTATGGATGTGTTTTCCTATGCTTGTTCATTTTTTGATCGTTTGGTCTAGATTTTCTAGTTAGTCTATTTTTTCTATTCTAAAAGTTTTTAGGATTGAGTGATTATGTATCTGATATGTTTTTCCATGACATGTAGCTAATTAGCTAAGTAGTACTCTGAGGATTACTTTGATTGTTGATTATCATTTGTGTATGATTGCTTTAAACGGGGTTGTGGGAACTTGGTGTAGTGGGACCATAGAGGATTTTGACGTTGAGGGATTTCCTAGAGTGTCTGTTATAATTATCACACATCGAGACCATAAAAGGGATTGACATTGAGGGATACCTCAGAGTGTCTATAGATGCGTTATGAGACCACATGATGAATTGACGTTGAGTGCTTCCTTATAGTTTCTATAGTTTACAATGAAAATACATTAAGGGTAATTGATGTTTAGTTCTTCCTGAGAGAGTCTTTGATTACACAAGACTATAGGGGGAATTGACTGTGAGTTCTTCCTCAGAGAGTCTTCATTATATCCCTCTTGTAAGTATAACCATAGGGGTTAGGCCGTGAGAACTACCCAGAGGATTAGTTGTGATTGTTGGTTGAACCAGAGGGAATGAGCTTTGAGAACATTCCCAGAGGGTTGCTTGTTTTTTTTGTGCTTGGTTGATTGTATTGTTAAATTTAAATGATGTAATGGAAATTATAGGATAGTTTACATTTGAGTACTTCCTTGTTTACTGCTTCGTGTTTCTTATTTCCCGCCATATATATTCACAGAATATTCAGAACAGATATTTGGGTGGTTTCCTACTGGGATTTGTCTCACACCGTGTTTGGGCCATGCTTTTGGGTCCAAACTGATTATGTTGTTGTAGGAATATATCAGGGAAAGCACCCTTATACATCACGTACTTGATTGATGTGGAGCTGGAGAGCATGGAACAATGTTGAGTCTTCTGATGTTGCTGGAGTTCATTGGTTTTCCTTGTTCATCATATTAGTACTATATTCGAGAATTGTGACTCATTTGGACACTTTCCCAGACATATGTATCATGCATCATTTATATATGTGATCCAGTTATTTATTACTTTTAGTTTGTCGTTGTTTTCTTGTGGAATGTTATTACAGATTTTTCTATTGTATATTATTGTTATCTCATTCTTTCTGCTGCATTACTCAGTCAATGAGAGAATATTTTCCCCACCTTCACACCCATGGCCCACAATGCTAGTCAACAGTCTCTAGAATTTCAGAAAGTACGGTTGAGGCCATGTGACCAAACAAGTATGGGAAAACTCTGGGCGGCACCTGGAACTAGGACATTACAAAGTGGTGTAAACGGAATTATTTTATTATTGACTTACTATTTGAAGCCTATAATGAGGTATATAAAGGAATAGGAACTTGGTAATAAGTTGTGCTTGAGATTAGTAACCCATGTTTTAGGGAAAAGCCAATTTACCTCGTATGTTATGATTTTTTGGGATTTTCAATTGTTACAGTTGATTTGATTTCAGCGATGAGTTATTCAAATGTATTATTCTATTATCATAGATATTATTGTGGATCTATTTTTTGTTGCAACCTAATGAGACGGGGGAGTTCCATCTCAGGCATCATATAGGCACTTGATAAAGATCACATTTCATGCACTCTTGACATTCCATTAAGGGTGCATTACTGATTTCATGTTTTTGTGATAGATATTGATCATGATATGGATATTGTTGTGATATATTCCTTGATAGAATACCCGATGTTTGATTGATTATTAAACTGTGTAAAGTTTCATTTTAATGAATGAAACTTTTTGGTTCTTGAGGTGTTATCGGCCCTCATGGACCAGAATTTGGTGGATCATTTCTCTATTATGCTTGTATATGACATGTATAAGATTCCAAATTTGATCCATGGGGAGTATGGGCCCTCAAGGATCAGAAATTGATCTTTAATGTTTGTTTCAATGTTTTTTAGGATTCAGAGTAGTTTTTGAGTCTTATTATCCAAAACAACCCTGAATACATGGTGTGTAATGATAAATACAAGCGATGCATCCTTCTATTTGGGACGGAACTATTTTTCATGAGTACAAACCATGTACCATATGTATATGTTGTGTAGTCTCTAACCGTGTAACCGTATGTGTGGACAGAGACACGGGGTTTGAAAATCATTGGTAGCACACTCTATGTACTAGACGTACATGTCGTGTTATATAGACTGTGTGTCCACCCATGTGACTAATGAAGTGGACAGATGAAACATAATTTATACATGTCGTTTCATGCGTGAACATCTCATGTAGTGTAACCCATGTATTAGACTGTGTGACTGACAATATGGATCGGTGAAATCATTCAAGTACACACCATGTCTGGAAAAAAACACGCTGTGTATCCTCATTCTAGGCGAACCATGTGGGTTAGTCATGTAGAAGAACTTGGGAAGGGAAAAATGATTCCAGTACATTCTCTATCATGGGAGAACACGCCGTGTGTGGGGAGTTAAAGTCCAGGGTTGGCAGGAGTACACTCCCATGGGAAGGCTTAAAGGAACACATTGTGTAGGGTTCATACAAGTTATTTATCCTTGTTTTGAAAAACATTAATTCATTCTTTTTCCTTTTCCTTCTTGCACTTCTTTGTTTTAGTCATTGATAAACATGATCTGAGGTGTGTGCTTGTCCTTGAAGAGTCATTCCACCGAGACGACCTCTGGTTGTACGCTAGTTACAAGGTAGGGAGCAGACAGCAGACATGGATGATCAGGTACCATTAGCAGATCCTACAGTTGTGCCAGTCTTGGCACTAGCTGTTATCCCGGATAAAGATGTTTATGCATAGCTCTAGGAGGGATTTATGAGGGTGACGCAGACCTTCCTGGGAGCATCGCCTCATACCGCGTCGATTGAAGAGTCGATGCGGGTCTTTCAACAGCAATATCCCCCCACATTCTTAGGGGACGGAGGACCCTAGGCTACAGAGTCATGGCTGGAATCCATTCTTACGATCTTCGAGCATCTAGAGATGCCTTTATAGAGGAGGGTCATGATTTCTATATATATGATTCGGGATTCCACCAAGATATGGTGGGATGTGATCTCACAGTCAGGATTCCATTAGGTTAAGTATTACTCTTCTCGCTTTATAGAGTTACAGAACTTCATGCCTGTTCCAGGAGTTGATGAGTTATTTCTGGCAAGGAAGTTCAAGGATAGTCTTAGGAACAACATCTGATCTAAGGTGAACATTTTCGGGCTGACTTCCATCACCTCTGTAGTCAACCATGCATTGATCATGGAGCACATCCTGAGAGATTATGGAGCTTTGGGCTAGGGCGGTTCAAAAACCAGAGTTAGGGATTCACTGGAAGATAGTAGTAAGCATCGTAGGGGGACTACATGTTGAGAACCGAATATCTGTGATACACTTTCTTTTATCCATGTGGTTTGCTACCAGTGTGGGAAGGATGGGTATATGAGGCAACATTTCCCGAGAGACCCATTCGAGTACTGATCTTGCGGCAATATGGTCCATCATCAGTTGTTCTGTTAGTTTTTCTCACAATCAGCTGGTGATTAGAGTTCTTTAATGACCTCGTGTTTAGGAGCAACACCATCTGTTTCTCACCAGTCTGGGAACTGGAGTTCTTCTGGCCATCCTGGCCCAGGTGGAGGTCGTGGCCATGGTACCCAGTCTCCAGGCTTCCAGCGACAGCAGGGTGGACTAGCTCAGTGTGGTCAGGCAAGGTCGCAGGGATGCAGTACCAGCCAAACAATTGCAGTGGTACAAAACTAGCATGAGTAGGATCCCTGACCCTCTATAGTTCAAGGTATGATCTTAGTTTCCTATGTTTTATCTTCTATACTTATTCATACTGAGGCTTCCAATAGTATAACATCTGTTGGGGTCATAAAAATCCTTGGGCTCTATATATTTTATTCTTCTAATTTCTTAATGGTAGACACTCCATTGGGAATAATAAAAACTAGTGTATGACAGTGCAAGGAGTTCCCTCTAGAGGTTGGTGGGTGCCACTTCTTATGGGACCTTTTTGTTGTAGAGATGATGGGCTATGATGTCATTCTCAGAATGGACGGGTTAGTTCCCTTCTAGGTTTTTGTCGACTGCTGTCACTATAGGGTGAGTTTGACATCACCAAAGGGTGGATCGTTTCTTTCTAAGGGAGAATGGGATGTCCATGTGAGCAGAGTAGGACCCAAGCATACTGTGTTGGGAGGAGTTACATACCATATTTGCTAGTCTATATCTGGATGACTTGGGGACTTCATAGGTGGAATTTCTTTCGGCGTTGGATCATTTCAGAGATGTCCTTCTAGAAGAATTTTTAGGTTTTCCACTATAATTAAAGGTATACTTTTCTATTAAGCTTGTGCCAAAAGCGGCACTGGTGTCCATTCCTCCTTATAAGATGGCTACACTAGAGTTATAAGAGCTCAAGAACCAGTTGAAGGAGTTACAGACAAAGGATTTCATCAAACCCAGTACTTATCCTTGGGGTTCTCTTATTCTGTTTGTAAAGAAGGAGGACTGTACCCTCAGATTTATCTTGGATTATCGGATGTTGAACCAATTGACAAAAAATAACTGATCTCCCTTTCTGAGGATTGATGATCTCTTTGATCAACTTGGAGGAGCCTAGGAGCACTCGAAGATTTAATTGAGATCCGTTTATAATTAGTTGCATGATTTTCCATTAGATATACCTCTTACATCCTTTTGGAGTAGGTATGGTCTATAAAAATTTGAGGTTATGTCAATTGTTCTCACGAGCATGCCTACAGCTTTTATAGAACTCATAAACCGAGAGTTCCATTCATACTTGGATTATTTCATGGTAGTATCTGTGGATGATATCGTAGTGTACTATCATACTCAAAACTACCATACCACTCATCTTAAGATTGTTCTAAGTACACAGAGAGAGAATCAGTTATATGCTACGCTCTGAAAATGCCACTTTTGGATGGACCAGATTAACTTATTGGTTCATGTCATCTCAGATACAAGAGTATCAGTAGACCCAAAAAATCAAGATAATTTGTTTCCTTAGAGAAACCGATGGAGTTCATTGTGTTAAGATGTTTTCTAGGGATGACAGGTTACTACAAGAATTTTATACAGGACTTTTCATGCTTAACAGCACCACTGACGGGACTGAGTAAGAAGGGTGTGAAGTACTTGTGGTCAAATTCTTTTGAGTTATTCATTCAAAAGATGAAAAGGAGGTTGACTTCATCACCGATACTAGTTTTTTCAGAGCCAGGAAAAGGATATATAGTTTTCTGTGATGCATCATCCATCGAGCTAGGAGTAGTGCTTATGCAGGGTGAGAGATTCGTTGTGTACGGGTCTCAGCAGTTGAGGCCACATGAGAAGAATTACCCGATGCATGATCTCAAGTTGGCTGTAGTTGTTAATGCATTATGTTATTGGAGACATTACCTATTAAAAGATAATTTTGTTGGTTTTGCCAACCAGAAAAGTCTCAAGTACATCTTTACTCAACATGATCTGAATTTTGAGGCAGCGAAAATGGGTTGATTACCTTAATAAATTTAACTTGGAGCTCACCTACATTCCAAAAAAAAGTAAATGCAGTAGCTGATGTGTTGAGTATAAGGACTCAGATATATGTAGTTCAGGAGCCCAACAGTGAGTGGAAGCTTCTGAATTTGTTCTCTTAGAAGCATTTGGAGGTTAATGAATGACAGGGGTAAATGTTTCTTTATTCTATAGTTGTTACCTATAATCTTTTGGATCAAGTGTGAATGGAGAAACTATCAGATTCATAAGGCCTAGTCTTATCGAAGGGTGTGTCCGGAGGGGACCCTATATCGGGATGGACCGTAGGTGAGGATGAGATCTTGTGTTTTCATGGGTGCATATTGGTGTCAGAAGACATACGCAAGGAGGTGATGCAAGACTTTCATTCCTCTGTTTGGGAAGTTCATCCTGGTGTCACCAAGATGTATCGAGATCTACACCATCAGTATTGGTGGCCTTCTAAGAAGATAGATGTTGTTGGGTTTTTCATGAGGTGTTCCACCTGTTAGCAGGTGAAGGCGGAGCATCAGCGAACATCATGGCTTTTGCATTAGTTACCCATTCCCAAGTGGAAGTGGAATGATGTCACGATGGACTTTGTGACAGGTTTACCGAGGTCACATCAAGGGAATAATGCATTCTGGGTTATCATTGATAGACACAAGAAGGTTTCTCACTTCTTACCAATCAAGGATACCTTCAGTGTCGATGAGATGGGAAGGTTATACTTCCAAAAAATTATATGTTTATAAGGAGTTTTTCACTCTATTGTTTCATAAAGAGATGCATGTTTTACTTCTTGTGTCTAGAAGGGGATATATACGGATATGGGTACACAGGTATTTATGAGTATAGGATACTATCCCCAAACTGATGGCCAATCCAAGCGTATGATACAGGTGTTGGGTGATATGCATCAAGCATGCATCCAAGATTTTGGTTTTCGGAAGAAGTATATACTTCTTGTGGTGTTTTCATACAATAATATTTTTCAAGAAACTATTTAGATGGATCCATATGAGGCTTTGTACGGTAGGCCTTTCCGATCACCCCTATGTTGGCTGGAGGCAGGAGAGGCATCTTTGTTTGGACCTCATCTTTTTTAGGAGACCAGAGAGTAGTTAGAGGTTGTAGAGACCCGAATCTTGACATACATGGACATTACATTAGTTTTTTGGAATACATAATACATAACAAAGACAGACACATAAGGACTGTAATAGTTTAGTGTATTTGGAAACTTGGAACGTAATCTTCTAATCGTGGTGAAAGATGTTCAACATCTCCCATAAAGATCTTCCACTTTTTGTTTCATTACCTAAAAACTTTCTTTTGATCCTGGGGGAAAATAAAACATAAAAAAGGTGAGATCAAATTCTCAGTAAGGGTAAGAATGGATAGAATAAAACATACCATATACATTTGAACTTAAAAACATGAACATAATGTTTAAACATCAAAATCTTTAGAAACGACATAAAACATGGAAGTACATAAGGAATAGATCATAATGGAGCATAAACCATTATAAAATAGCATGGTAATAAAACATGTAACTGTGGAATCCATTAAGCACATGTAATGATTTCCATAGTAGCCAAGGCATTGCTGCCAAGACCATCTTAGTGGACAAAGTCCCATTCTGAATCGAGTTCACTCCTCATTTCAGTCCTGTAACACTGAACCTGATTAACTTACCGTTCCAGCCATGTATATCTAATGAGATATAAAATATTTACCCAATGCATTAGAGGGAGATATAGGTCCCACCCATCTCATAATGAAATCATTCTTACTTGTGAAACAAAATAAACATACATCATTCATAATAACCCAATAAATAAAATGGGTTTCATAAACATCATCCCATCATCACATAATCCATATAAAATAAATGGATATCATTTCATAATAAGAAAAGTGAAACCATGTAAATCATAGAGACATTATACTTAAAACATACACATATGAAATAATTTCATTTTAGATGGAAAATGGTTTTGATAAATCACTTGAAATGAATTCTTGAGGAAAATATCCTTTCTTCTTTAAAATCATTTTCTTTTCACAAAATTCCATGCAATTTTAAAAGATAAGGGTTTTGTTGAAAATAATCATGAAATCTTGTAGAGAAAGCTTCTTGAAAATTTGGCGTTATGAAACCGTAAAAATCCGTTCAAGCCGTATAAGTTAAAAATAACATTCTCCTCATACTTTTTTTCGCAAAAGTCAAAAAGTACCTTATATGGTAACCAAAGGAAAGATTCCATTCATACAATGTGGTAAAAAGTCAATAAAGGGTAAAAATGACTTTAAAAATTCATGGAAGAATGGTAAACATTTTATGAAAACATTTTTAGAAAACATGGTCATGGATGATAAATGCAACCCCAGTAAATACTTATGTATAAGCATTCTCGGATAAAAATGAGATTGAAAATTTATCCCTTACCTTTGGTCTGATATGCTTCGTACGTATTCGAACGTCCTGTATAATGATTTAAATAATGTTATTGACTTATCACAGAATCATATGAATTGTTATGATATCATATATGGTTCACTTATGACTTTATATTACCCGTTTTTTTGTAAATTCCATGTTAAAGAGCGTTTTGGGTAAAATCGTTTCATTTGTCATTTGTGTTTTGACTTGTAATTATTCATATTATTACTTAGATCATGATTACTTACATAAATAATATAAAACATGATTTATATAAAATATATATTCAGAATATACGTATATATAATAGATCAATAAATGGAAATAAATGCACCGTTCATGGAGACGGTAGGCCGTACGTATGCATGAACGTTGTTTTCGTTTCCTCATTGAATTGAATGGAATTAATTGGATGACATACATATATATATATATATACATAAATTCAGTATCATTATTATGTCATATATTTCATGAATACTTATTATATATAGTTTATTATCATTTATGAATGGTTAATCATTGAGAATGAATCACATCGCGTCGTGGAGACGGTATTCCGTACGTACGTACGAGCGATGATATCGTTCCCATGATCGTGGAATTTTATTTGAGTGTATGTATAATAATAAAGAATCAATATCACTTTAAAATAAACATATATAGTTATTATTTACACAGTTATACCCATCCAAGTAAGGTGGTGGTGGAAAATAGATTACACCACGACGTAGAGATGATATTCTGTACGTATGCACGCGCGGGGATTTTGTTTTCTATAGGATGGATAGATGGTGAAATATGGTTGTTTCATACTTATAATAACATATCAGTATATTATTGATACTTATGTTATTTCTTCATAATAAAAGAACCTAATAAGAAGAAGTGGATTAAGAAATAATGGTGAAAGAATCGGTAATGGAAATTTCCTCTTCTTTGAAGCGCCTCTTTGAGACCTCCTCTTAGAACACTAAAATTGGTCTTTGAAGAAGACCAAGACCTCTAGGATGTTTCTATGGAAGTGGATAAGAGAATTGGTCAGGGTTTGGTCGAGCATGAAGGCTCAATGTGGTTTTTGGAAGAGAGGGAGGAGGTTCCCTTTTATAAGGGAGGAGAGGGGAACCTTTGGAATTCTTAAAAATATTAATTTATAATAAATCTAACCCCACTTAAAAAACTCAAAAAATGACTCATATTCAAAGATTAGATGATATAGGTTTTTAATATCATCAACCAGTCAAATTTAGACATGTTTGGATCTTATTTTAAACCTTATCATTTTGATTTATCCTTATTTAATCTATTTAAGTTTATTTGTTGTAATAAAAATCAAAATTTTAAATTATAACAAATAATTACTTATTTGTTGTGAATTTTCCATAATTGTTTACTTTATAAACTTATAGACCATATAAATTTAAATTTATAAATTTTAAATATTTTTGTGATTTTTAAACAAATTTATAATATGTTATTTTTATAAAATAACAATAGTGTCAATTTTGACACTATTCATTTATTTGAATTTAAATAAAATATATACAGAAGATATGTTCGAACTGAAATCTTTAATAGATTCATAAAATGTCATATGTGTCTATAAAATTAGTGGATCACATTAAATAGTTCATATAATATTTATTTTATTAATTTTAAAACCATTTATTTGGTTTATCTCTTAATAAAATAATTAATACAATATTTTTGTACAATTATTTAATATACTGATTTCTTGCATAAAAATTAAAAATAAAATCCTATGTTGAATAAAAATCTATTAAAATTCACAATAATTCTTTTACTCGAATTTATCATCTTAAAATAATAATATTTAAATTGTTATATTTATTACATTATGAAGGTGACAACTTTGGCATCATTTAAAATAAAATAATATAAGTTTCATAATCACTTTTATAAGGCTCCAAACGGTTATATATTAGGTCATTGGATGCTTAAAGTGTAGATATATACTACCAACAATCTTTCGTCAGGTTTTTGAGCCTTTTAATGGGTATTATTATCTCAATATAAACTATATTACTTATTTTCCACTTAATAAATAATTTCTTTATCATTACTGTATCACCATTAATGACAATTATTTAATCCCTAAATATTGTAAATAAATTATAATGATGTAGATAATTTTATTATAATTCTTGAGACCATTAATGTTCGATGTTTTATAATGTTTATCACTAAATTAAAATTATTATACTTATAATATTTAAGAGAGTGACATGTTGTCACTTTCTTTGGTTTTAATAATAAATAAATTACTTTAATGGTCAAAAGTCCATAAAATGAATCTAATTTTACCCTTAGGTTATATGGGTCTACTTTAAGCCATCCAATAGAATTTTGGCATGTGTTAGGGTAATTTTATAATATTATATTTACCCTTAATTTCTCGATTTACCTTTAACTATGGTAAATAAAATTTACCGTAGTTACTATTCATAATTCCCAAAAATAAAAAGTAGCTTATTAACATAATTTGGAACCATTGATTCCAAATATGGAATCCATTTTTCCAAATTCAATACACAAAATTTGCAGAAAATAAATTAAAATTAATCTCGTTGTCAAAAGAAAACAGGTTTTTCTTTAAAACATTGCAAAAGATTGAATTGATTTAACCTATGAATTTAATGTAAAATAAATGTTAATGACATAAATTATATTAAATGGTAAAATTATATTCTATTTATACTTTAAAATCATTCAATATTATAATTTAACCATATAAATTATTGTGATGAAAAAATATGTTTTTAGTTAAAATATTGCGTGTTTTTACTATTCATCAAAATATGAATGTTACCAGAATAATATGAAAATTTTATCCAAAGTAAATTCTTTTTCTTGATTCCAAAGAAGAATTTTATTTTGTCCAACTGAACTTATAAACATGTCAAAAACTAGATTTAAAGTGGGTGTGCCATCAAAAGGCGGCAAAAGTGCATTTTTTTAAAAATACTTATTTTACCCGAAGAAATTTATTTTGTTCTTATACCATGTTCTAGAAAATGTTTAAGATGAATAATAATTTTATAAAATTCAAAATTTAGTTAATACTATTCATAACGGCTAGTTCATAATAATATTATAATAATATATTGTTGTTTAGTAAAACCTGGTATTGCATACGACACACGCTATCGAGGAAGGTCGCGATTGCGTGTAATGCAAGCCAAGTCAGGGTTGCGTGATGTGCAAGAATCCTTCATTGTTTCGTATAACAGAATCCAACCATATTTCATTTATACATTGAATATATATATATATATATATATACTCAATGTTACGTAGAATAACTATTATCAAAATTGTGTGTAACACGATCCAAGAATAGTGTTGTGTATACTGCAAGCTAACACGGTGTAGCGTATAGCGCAAGGTAATCTTGGTGTAGCATACAACATAAGACATTAATGAATTTAAAAGAATATTTTTCATAAAATATCGGGGTGTTACATTATACCCCCCTTAAAATTAATTTCTCCCTCGAAATTCGTCGGGGTTAAAAATGGTTTACTACTCGAAAGTTTGTTTAATTGAAACCCACATCGTAAAAAGGAATACCAAAACCAATCTTTAAAAACAAAATTATGAAATGTAACGGTTACCCATATAAAAGAATCACTGGGTTTCCACCTAGGTGAAAATATGGATATGGAAGATAAATCTAACCATCATGTTCTGATGGAGAGTGGTAGAGAACATGGCTATGAAAAATCCAACAATCACAAAGCTATTGATTTGTGATGATCTAAGGTACCATCAGATTCATCGGATATAAAGGAACCAGGACACCATTTTTGGTTTTCAAGATCATTTCCCTAAAGTTGATGAATTAAAAAGAAATACTTGCATGATTTTGGTACAATCTCACTGTTGTTTGTGAATTGAACAATTTCCACTTCATCCCGTAAAGAAATGAAGTTGAATTTGTTATTCGTGATGTGTTAGCAGATCATGTGATAGAATAATGGGTCATTCCATCTCTTTCAAACAAAAAGTTAGCAAAAGATATAAGTCCATCTTATGGTTAGATTAATCGTATATGGTTCCAAAAATGAACTTATACTTAATATATCATACCGCTTAATTAAATAAAACTAGTTTCTACTAACCAGGGACTTCTTGTAGGCCAGTGGTAGGCGATAAAGGCCAGTCACACTTCGGTTGTGGGTTCAATTCCCACATCCTTGTCCGATGCGATGGGTTGTCGCCCGTCCTGTAGGTTGTCCTTTTTCTAAAACTATATTACTATAACATCCCATCAATAATATCGAAAGAACTTCTATCCTTAAACATTACTAACTTGTGTCCAACATAATCCATTACAATCCTTAGGCTTATCCATAATACTGCAGTCCACTCTCATAATATAGTGAAAACGTTTCCCAGAGATTTAATACCATCGTTGATCCCCATATATCATAAGATATGTCTTGTTGGTCACATTCCAAACATTCGAAGGCCTTAATCATGTATTCTCTTGAAAAATGAATACCCATTGAACCTTAGTGAAAACATGAATGCAGTTAAAAGTTAACACTTTCCTCATACCAAAATCCTCAAAATTCTATATACTCAAACCATGATATCACTTAGTCTTTATATCAATCATGAGCTCATGAATACAATCAAACATCTCATTATCTTCTTATTCCTTCATTATGCGCATATCATCTACTTTACAAAAATAACTGAATATCCTTCCATGGTTACTGGTACCATTCAACATAAACTTTCAAATACTTTTCAGAAAAACAATAGTGTAACAATCCTTAGATGATTCTTTATTCCATAGTACCATTAACTATACAACATAACTCTTGATAAACATACAATCATTCCACTACCTTTTAAAACAACTGACTGAGCTTCAACACTTCTTTCAGCTCACATATCATTTGTAGTCTCTTCATCATCATCAACATAAATACTACCCATAAGACCATACTGATTCTCTTCATCAGACTTTCCCTTAGGGCAATGGTTTGCATAATGACCCTAAATTCCACATTTAAAACATTTAACCATTGTTGATGTCGTAGAAATACAACTATCCTCATCCATGGCATTAACTAAACCTTTTCCTTTGCACTTATTGGCTTTGTGTCCTTCTTTTCCACACCCAAAGCATCTTCCAGTTCCTTTGAAACAATCTCCATGATGCCTCTTCCCACATGATTTACATTAGGGAAATTGAACTTCCTTTCCTCTATGATCATCATGAAAATCCATCATTCTCTTATTATCTGAGATGGGAAACATACCAAAGTTGAGATTATTGATCATATTATGAGATTGGTGATTAGGCATAATAACGATGTCTGGACATCCAGATCCCGTTTCATTTGGTTTCTCATGAAGAAAATCATTCCATTGTCTATCATATCCTCCATTATCATTAATCTTCCTGTTTCCATCTATTTTCTAAATCCCAAAAAGAATAGTGTGAGAGGCAAAAATCATGCTAGGGAATAAAACATAGTAATGGGGGAGTACCTTCAATATCTAACATCTTAGGTTTAATTCTTAGATCGTTAACATAATTCTAATACTATAACCTATACTTATACTTAACCATAGGGACATCCCAAGACATACTTTAGAAATATTTCTAGGGATCTCACTAATGTTCTCACATCCTAGTTTCCAAAGGTTGACTAAACATTTCCTCTAATACCAAATGTAGAGACCCGAAGCTTGACGTACATGGACATTACATTACTTTTTCGGAATACTTAATACATAACAAAAATAGACACACAAGGACCGTAATAGTTTAGTGTCTTTGAAAACATGGAACGTAATCTTCTAATCGTGGTGAAAGATCTTCAACATCTCCCATAAAGATCTTCCACTTTTTGTTTCTTTACCTAAAACCTTTCTTTTGATCCTGGGGTAAAACAAAACTTAATTAGGGTGAGGTCAAATGCTCAGCAAGGGTATGCATGGATAAAATAAAACATACCATATACATTTGAACTTAAAAACATGAACATAATGATTAAACATCAAAATCTTGAGAAACGACATAAAACATGGAAGTACATAAGGCATAGATCATAATGGAACATAATCCATGATAAAATAGAATTGGAATAAAACATGTAACTGTGGAATCCATTAAGCACATGTAATGATTTCCATAGTAGCCAAGGCATTGCTGCCAAGACCATCTTAATGTACAAAGTCTCATTCTGAATTGAGTTCACTCCTCGTTTCAGTCTTGTAACACTGAACCGGATTAACTTACCGTTCCAGCCATGTCTATCTCATGAGATATAATATCTTTACCCAATGAATTATAGGGAGATATAGGTCCCACCCATCTCATAATTAAATCATTCTTACTTGTGCCACAAAATAAACATACATTATTCATAATAACCCAGTAAATAAAATGGGTTTCATAAACATCATACCAACATCACATAATCCATATAAAATAAATGGATATCAATTCATAATAAGAAAAATGAAACCATGTAAATCATAGAGACATTATTCTTAAAACATACACATATGAAATAATTTCATTTTAGATGGAAAATGGTTTTGATAAAACACTTGAAATGAATTCTAGAGGAAAATATCCTTTCTTCTTTAAAATCATTTTCTTTTCACAAAATTCAATCCCATTTTAAAAGATAAGGGTTTTGTTGAAAATAATCATGCAATATTGTAGAGAAAGATTCTTTAAAATGAGTCTTTATGAAACCGTAAAAAACCGTTCACGCCTTATAAGTTAAAAATAACATTCTCCTTGTACATTTGTCAGAAAACTCAAAAAGTACCTTATATGGTAACCAAATGAAAGATTCCATTCATACAATGTGGTAAAAAGTCAATAAAGGGTAAAAATGAATTTAAAAATTCATGGAAGAATGGTAAACACTTTATGAAAACATATTTAGAAATCATGTTCATGGATGATAAATGTAACCCCAGTAAATACTTACGTATAAGCAATCTCGGATAAAAATGAGATTGAAAATTTATCCCTTACCTTATGTCCGATATGATTCGTACGTATCTGAACCTCCTGTATAATGATTTAAATTATGTTATTGACTTATTACAGAATCATATTAATTGTTATGATATCATATATGGTTAACTTATGACTTTATATTGCCCGTTCATTTGTAAATTCCATGTTAAAGAGCGTTTTGGGTAAAATCGTTTGATTTGTCATCCGTGTTTGGACTTGTAATTATTCATATGATTACTTAGATCATGAGTACTTACATCCAGAATGTAAAACATGATTTATATATAATATATATTCAGAATATACAAATATATAATAGATCGATAAATGGAAAGAAATACACCGTTCATGGAGACGGTAGACCGTACGTACACATGAACATTGTTTTCATTTCCTCATTGAATTTAATGGAATTAATTGGATGACATACATATATATATATACATAAATCCAGTATCATTATTATGTCATGTATTTAATTATTACTTATTATATATACTTTATAATCATTTATGAATGGTTAATCATTGAGAATGAATCTCATCGCGTCGTGGAGACGGTATTCCGTACGTACGCACGAGCGATGATATCGTTCCCATGATCGTGGAATTTTATTGGAGTGTATTTATACTATTAGAGAATCAATATCAATTTACAATAATCATATATAGTAATTATTTACACCATTATACCAATCCAAGTAAGGTGGTGGTGGAAAATATATTACACCACAGCGTAGAGACGGTATTCGGTACGTACGCACGCGTGGTGATTTCGTTTTCCATAGGATGGATAGATGGTGAAATAGGGTTGTTTCATACTTATAATAACATATCAGTATATTATTGATACTGATGTTATTACTTAATAATGAAACAACCTAAGAAGAAGAAGTGGAAGAAGAAAAAATGGTGAAAGAATCGGTAACGAAAATTACCTCTTCTTTGAAGTGCCTCTTTGAGACCTCCTCTTAGGGCACTAAAATTGGACTTTGAAGAAGACCAGGACCTCTAGGATGTTTCTAGGGAAGTCGAGAAGATAATTTGGCAGGGTTTTTCAGATATTGAAGGCTCAATGTGGTGTGTGGAAGAGAGGGAGGAGGTTCCGTTTTATAAGGGAAGAGAGGGGCACCTTTGGAATTCTTAAAAATATTAATTTATAATAAATATAAACACACATAAAACCCTCAAAAATTACTCATATTCGATGATTAGATGAGATATGGTTGTAATCTCACCAAACAATCAAATTTAGACATGTTTGGATCTTATTTTAAACCTTATCATTTTGATTTATCCTTATTTAATCTATTTATGTTTATTTGTGGTAATAAAATTATAAATTTTAAATTATAACAAATAATTACTTATTTGATGTGAATTTTCCATAATTGTTTACTTTATAACATTATAGACATTATAAATTTAAATTTAAAAAAATTAAATCTTTTTGTGATTTTTGAACAATTTTATAATATGTTATTTTTATAAAATAACAATAGTGTCAATTTTGACACTTTTCATTTATTTGAATTTAAATAAAATATATACAGAAGATTTGTTCGATATAAAAGCTTTACTAGATTCATAAAAGGTCATATGTGTCTATAAAATTATTGGATAACATTAAATAGTTCATATAATATTTATTTTATTATTTTTAAAACCATTTATTTGGTTTATCTCTTAATAAAATAGTTACTACAACATTATTGTATAATTATTTAATATACTGATTTGTTGCATAAAAATTTAAAAACAAATCCTATGATGAAGATAAATATATTACCATTCACAATAATACTATTACTAGAATTTATCATCTTAAAATTACAACATTTAAATTGTTACATTTATTAAATTATGAAGGTGACAACTTTGGCATCATTTAAAATAAAATAATATAAGTATCATAATCACTTTTATAAGGCTCAAAACGGTTATATATTAGGTCATTGGATGATTAAGGTGTATATATACACTAAAACTAAGTTTTGGTCAGGTTTTTGGGACTTTTAATGGGTATTATTATTTCAATAAAAACTATATTACTTATTTTTCACTTAATAAATAATTTCTGTATCATTAATGTATCACCATTAATGACAATTATTTAATCCCTGAAAATTATAAATAAATTATCATGATGTAGATAATGTTATTAGCTTTCTGGAGACTATTCATGTTTGAAGTTTTATGATGTTTATCTCTAAATTAAAATTATTATACTTATAAGATTTAATAGGGTGACCTGTTGTCACTTTCTTTGGTTTTAATAATAATTAAATTATATTCATGGTCAAAAGTCCATAAAATGAATCTAATCCAACCATTAGGTTATATGGGTCTACTTTTAGCCATCAAATTGAATTTTGGCATGTGTTAGGATAATTTTATAATATTATATTTACCCTTAATTACTCAATTTACCTTTAACTATGGTAAATAAAATTTACCATAGTTACTATTCATAATTCCCAAAAATAAAAAGTATCTTATTAACATAATTTGGACCCAATGATTCCAAATAAGGACTCCATTATTTCAAATTCAATACACAAAAGTTGCAGAAATTGAATTAAAATTAATCTCGTTGTCGAAAGAAAACGGCTTTTTCTTTAAAACATTGCAAAAGATTGAATTGATTTAACCTACAAATTTTATGTAAAATCAATGCTAATGACATAAATTATATTAAATGGTAAGAATATATTCTATTTATAATTTAAAACCATTTAATAATATAATTTAACCACATAATTTATTGCGATGAAAAAAGATGTTTTTAATTAAAATATAGCGTGTTTTTACTATTTATGAAAATATGAAAGTTACCAGAATAATATGAAAATTTTATCCAAAGTAAATTTTTATTTCTTAATTCCAAAGAATAATTTTATTTTGTCAAATTGAACTTATAAACATGTCAAAAAATATATATAATGTGGGTGCGCCATCCAAAGGCGGAAAAACTGCATTTTTTGAAAAATACTTATTTTACCCCAAAAAAATTTATTTCGTTCTTATAACATGTTCTAGAAAATGTTTAAGATGAATAATAATGTTATAAAATTCAAAATTTAGTTAATACGATTCATAACGGCTAGTTCATAATAATATTATAATAATATATCGTTGTTTAGTAAAACCCGGTATTGCGTACAACACACGCTATCGAGGAAGGTCGCAATTGCATGTAATGCAAGCCAAGTCAAGGTTGTGTGTTGTGCAAGAATCTTTCGTTGTTTCGTATAACAGAATCCAACCATATTTAATTTATACATTGAATATATATATATATATATACTCAATGTTGCGTATAATAACTATTATCAAAATTATGTGTAACACGATCCAAGAATAGTATTGCGTATACTGCAAGCTAATACGGTGTTGCGTATAGAGCAAGGTAAACATTAAATTTTGATAATTTTAAGAGTAGACGTAGTGTACTCAGTTGTCAAAGGTGACTATGTACTGGCCATGTAACGGCCGAGTACATGGTCGTTTGGGGTGACCGTGAGACTGCCTAAAGCATGGTCCGATTAAGGCAAGTACAAGCCATGTACTTTTTAAAGACACGCTGTGTACTTTTATTTTAAATTATTAATTTGGACTGGGGTTGCGTCTAATTAGCATAAACATATCCTTCTACGCTTGTCTCATCCAGGAGTTTCTGTAGCCAGATATTCTTCTTTGAGCCCCCAAATCATCATCCGTTCTCGGAATCGACCATCATCAATTGCATTGGGATCGCCACAATATATTGCATTCAAGGGTGGTTCAAGGCTCAAGGCTCACGTATGTCGATCGTACAATGCCAAGGTAGGTGGGTATATTTTAGAAGAAAGCTTCATAGAAATACCAACTAAAAATAGATTCCTTTAGGATATGTGGGTATATTTTAGTATCTTCCAATTTTTTTGATATATATTCACATTACCTTTAATATTATTCATCAAACTGGTGTTCATGTTATGGACCCTTTCGTCCTAATATTCACCCAACATTGATGAATAATGTAGAAATTATATTAAGAGGGCTAAGTAGTCTATTTATGATATTCACATTTTTACCATATACATAAATCCTTGTCCCCTAATCCTATTCATAGAATCTTGAAAAAATTTGAAATAATATATATTTTTTCCCAAAACAGCCCCTCATCTAGACCACCTTTATCCATAACTCCCTCAAACACATTGCTTGTCCATGAAATTTTTATTCTTTTTAATTCAGTATCTAATCAATGGGTGTCTATATCGAGTTAAATTTACATTATATTGACTCTCTTTATAAATAATTATTATATTATCATCCCTCATCCAAAAAATTGGGATGGATAATAAAGTTAAAACTCTATCATCAAATCCTAAAAGTAAGTAGATCTATCAAAATATATTATCAATATGAAATTTAATAATAATACAATTCATAACCATTCAAAGATATTCATTCTCATTTTCTTTCTCTTAGATCTCTAATATAGATTTTTGGGGTTTTGAACCCCTAAATAACAAAATACATTGATCTATAAATTACTATTGCAGATCATGATATAAATATGTTGAAAATTAGTAATATGTAATGCATCCAATTACTCTATATAATCCATAATCACATAAGGATATCAGAGAAATTGGATATCTTAGATCATATCCTATACAATCTCAAGGTTACATACAAAATTTAAAAAGTACAAACTATATAATCATTCATCATGTAACAATGACATAATAACTAATTTTTATTGGTTTTGTAATGTAAATTTTCTCAAAGGACTTATATTATTTACATTTTATAACGTAATATTGAAACAATAATAAATAGAATCTATTATTTCAGTGAGGTTACCCATCACAGGGATTCACACAAATGTATTATAAATCTTAAGTGGAAAAATGATTCATCTACACATACCTTATTTCTAATATATTACTTTTATAAATAAATAAATCAAAAATATCAAAATATATTCCTTGCAAAATTCAAAACAACATCTAAAAAAGAACACTAATAAGATCCTTTGAAACCTAGATTACCCCCAAACATGTGTTGTGTAAGAATAATCAAAGGATCTATCATGAATTTTGACTATTCTCATATTCAACATCATATTCCCAAATATTAATAAAAAATAATAATAATTGGATACGAATTTGTATCTTCTCCATCTTATATGACAAAAAAACAATCTTGGTGTACCACATGATCGCATGTGCACCTTCCCATTTAGCATAAGTTGAAGACCTATTGGTAGGTACTATAAACAACCTAGGGATGTTATACTCTATATAAGATAAAAATAAATAAAGGTTGATATGAAAATTAACCATCATAAACTATATTATTGCTTAACATATACATTTTAGAGGCCAACAAATCAAAATAAAGCATCACATGATATATAAACATATGATCCCACTGTAATGATATATAAGAATTATAAAAATTAGAGGAGTACCCAATGGTTAAATCATAAAAAATCATGATAGATAAAATAAAAAATTGAGAGAGCCTTATATTCTAGGAAAGGGGCTCCACCCAGTCTCATTTATCATTCCTAGTCACGCATCCTCAACTATCTAACATATTTCCCATTTACATGTCATGAACTATGTACTCCCAATGAGGTGCATGTGGAGGGTTTTGGAAATAAAATCAATAATATACAAAAAATTAAATCCTTAAAGATCATTCATAATATATGGGTGAATTAGAATATAAAAAATAATAAACATAACACCGATTCAAATAATTAATTCTCTATATCCATTCCAATGAATGACCATTCTTTATTTGGAAAGTTAAAAAATGACAGAATAATACCATAGTTTTATCCCAATTAGAGTATAAATAGTTTTAAGAAGAAAAAAATATGGAATTTACATTTGATAGAATAATGATTTAATCATAAATTTGGTTACATGATTGTAAAAGAGTACCTGACTCCATGAATAATACTGAAATGGTATCCTTATGTACATTTTTACTAATCATTCACTACGGTATAGAGATAATTTTAAAAATATTTCCAAATATAGTGATATGAATATGAAAACATTACTTTTAGACTGATTATTCACTATGGGGAGATAAATTAAAAAATTAATCACATTCTAATATAAGAGTGAAGAGAACCTCATATCTATTATAGACCACATGTCCCAATAGTTGTTTATGGTAATGGCCATGAAAATCATTATTTAATTATTTAAAAGTCAACTATAAATGTTTTATCAATAAAAAATTGACCATATTGATATACTCAATAGTAATGATTAAATTTTTTTTATCTTTAAATAGATAGAATATAGAGACAAAATGGACCTCAGGATCAAAGCATCTATTCATTTTTATTAATTTTTTATTATGGAGTTTTATAATATCCAGCTCAATATGTGTATTTCTTAAACCATCATGCATGCCCCGCTCAAGTTGTTTTTTCTCTCTCCAATGTATGTGTTAGGATATCCCTACTCCATTCTACATGCATGCCCTATAAAAATATTTTATGCATTCACAACCAAACTCTTGTAGTAATTCCCTTACTGGACAAATCACATGAACCATAATCCAGTAAAAATATGTATGTTGCTATTCTAGAAAAAGTGATTCCATATGGTTTATTGGGAGAATCAACAAATTCACCTCAATGGGGAAATTGGAACTTAGAATGGAAACTATAAATATAGTGTTCATGAGGATTCCATAGTGATAATTGGAATAATTGATTTAGAACATTGATATAATCATTGTACCATTTGAGGACTAGAAGATAGATCCCTATATTTGGCACCATAATACTCCACGAACTCCTATTAGTGATTTTAATATCAAAACCAAAATAAAAGCAATATAAGATAAATTTTTTAAGTCCTTATGAGATTTTAGACATAAAACCCTCATGAGAGAATTCTGGGACCAAGCCTTATTTATAAATTAGGTTTATGGTATCTAATAAATAAGGACTCCGTTGATGAAAAATAATTTTCTATTTCACCTATGGTCCACCATTCCAAATGTTATATCCTAGTTGATAAAGGTAAAAAAATTTGAAGGACTCATCTAGATCTAATACCTGGGTAAATCATTCATATTTCACTATAGTATCCTTTATAAACCCTATAGCCACATTTATCCCAATAATATACATCAATAATAATATTTTGGCCAATATATATGAATTCCCATGGGCTCAACTGTCATCCAAGTCCCCTATATAGAATATTGAATTTTGGTTCACCCAAATCAGTTCCTTAACATCAATTGACACATTTAACCCATTTCATTACCCCCAAGGTAGTGGTTATTCTTAACCATTAAAAATGGTCTCATCCTTTAACATGTTAATGTAAATACCTTACCCGAGGAATCCATTTCGATGTAATCCCAATTAGATTACAAATATTTTCAAATTAGTGGAGATATATGGGATTCTATCCAAATATAAGTCCAATGTATTCACCAGGATATTATACTAGTGAAAAAAATATGGGTTTGTCATGTATAAGACTAAAACCAAACCATTACCAATAATATATCACATAGTAGTAATAGTTATATAATAAAAAAATACAAGACAAAATTATCATGGATGAATGGCCTTAAAATTAGAACCATTTGTTTTTGATTCGTGATGTTAAAAGGAATAAATTTGTTCCTTATCCTATATACATAACAAGGAAATGTTTCCTCATTATATGTAATTCCCCAAAGATCAGAAATAGGAACATTGTATTTGATAATGTGTATGACACACAACACCAATGCATAGGGAAATATAATATCCCATGTTTTTATAAATTATATATTATTTTAAATAAATAAATTATATTTTATAGCTTGAAATGCACATAACACTGAGTTTTCATACATCCCTCGCAACAATGAGATTCCTCAAAGGATTTGGTTACACGCAAGACCATGCTTTACAAAACAATAATATATTAATATATATTTTTACCTCATATAATACGATATAAAAAAGTCATTTTTAATAATATTAAATAACTTATGAAAATATTTGGTTTACACCCATATAAAATGAATACATTGGTAACTAATTAATAATAAATGGATATAAGAACAAATTGTATATAAAGAAAACATTTTTATAGAAAATTATTTCTATGCTCATAATTCATTTTTACCCAACAAAATTAAATTAATTAATATTAGTGATTGGTATTAATGTAATATATTTATCATATATTCAAAAAACTATTATTGATATTTATCCATTATATTTTATAGACTTAAGATAATAAAAAACACAATACTACACATATAATTCTCTATTTTTATTAAGGAACTTCTAACACCTTTCAATGGATAACATATTTTAAAACAAATAGCACATTTTTAAATATTATATATAAAAATAAACATAATATTTTATATAAATACCTTAACATTTGGTTTTTTAATTGTTTCTATTTTTATATAAAGATTCGTTTTTAATGATTAAGAGAAAATACTATATTTTAATTCAAAACAACCTTTTCATCTAATTTATTTATAAGTTTAAATAATATTTTAAATTAATTTTACAGTGTAATTAGGTAAAATTTTTATCCATTAATTCAATTTAGTTCAATTGAATCAATTTCAATGTCAAAATGAATATAAAAACGTAGCGATCTTTTGGCCATTTTTAAATTAATAAATCGCATTGCCACCCAATCTACTGGATTTAAATTAAATTAAATTATGCTACTTATGTGATTGGAATGTTGAAAAATGGATTCCATATTTAGAATCTTTATAATTTATAATTATTAGTATGGTGAACTTAGTTTTTTACCAATAATATTTGTTAATGTAATTAAATTATTTACAATAATTAATGTGAAATTAATCATAACATGGGTCTAAATCTTAATCGTAACGGCCAAAATGACATAATAACTTGTTAAAAATACATTTAATTGATATATTAAGACCATATAATACCTTTTAACTCATTTGGAATATTATTTGATACAATTTCATCGGTAGAAACGTGGGTGGAAATCCCCTTCCAAGAATTTACAAGAGTGACACTCCTCCTTCACTATAAAAAAGGCATCCTCTCCTTCCATTTAATAAAACTTCTATAGCCACATTTTTGACAATTAACTACCCAAATATTATTTTAACATCCATACCAAAATACAAAAAAACAATATTTTTTTATTATGAAATCCAAGTTAGCCCATTGGTGAAAATAAAAATGAGTTACCAGATTAAGAGGTAACATCTTTCCTCGAGCTCTTTAGTATTACATCCATTGTCCACCCCCTTATATATTTTTATTTAATGGTTATATAAAAACAATTATATAAAATACAATAATATGTTGGTATGTTGAGTTTTAAACCTAAAAATACACAAACTTACATCTAATGGGTTTTGAATATACCCTCAATGTGTACGATGAACTACCTCCTCACAAAATGAAGTTGTTGATTTTTCCTTTACCACCATTCATGGTTGGTAATTATAATGGATAATATATTTTAATATGATATATATAATTTATTTAGTATTATTTAAATTCTTTATATCATATAACTTTATACTACCCATTTTTTTTGTAAATACGATAAGAATTTTTGTGGACGTTGGGAGTCCTGCCTCTAAAAAGCAATGTCATTGGTGCACACGATACATGGAATGTATTAAAGATGATTTTAATTAAATATATTTTTAATAAACAAAATTTATATTATAATAATGTAATAATTACATTTATATTAATATATTTTACATGTACATATCTATCATTTTCTTTATTACCATTTCACACCCTTAAGGAGTTATAACATCGTTTACAGATGTGTTGACTACCGCCTCCTTGACACAATGTGATTCCGTTTACATCAATATATATATATATGTATACAGGATTAAAAAAATGGTATAAAATATATAATTATAATTATGTAATTATTCAAGTTACTTACCTTATTTCCACAATGATCATTGAAAAATGGGAACATTACTCATGGGAACATACAATCTATAGTCTCCATGATTGTAACTTTGGTTAATTTTTCATAACCATATTTAATTATTTGTTTTAAAAGTGTAATTTATGTATAAATATCATCATTATTTCCTAAATATTATTATTTATATGTTATATAATAGTGATGAATCGTCCCCGGGGGTCGGTGTAGTGACTACCCCAAGACCTCCTTCCATAGGTCAGGGGATGGAGACAATAACTGAAAGGAATATTTCCTAAAATTGGATGGACTTTCCTTTAAACCTATACAAAACATGATCCGGTAACACAACAAGAAGATACTATGAAGTAAAATGCTATTGTAAAAAGGGTACTGAAAGCCAAGGGGGCCAGAATACAATCCCAACTGTAAAAGTACAAGTAAAACTGAAAAAGGGAAAAGAGAAAATTTGTTGTCCTTTAATGATCCTACCTAAAGGGTATATGTATGTCACATCCTCAACACTCCATTTCCACTTGTCTCTTCTGCATACCGCCTAGTCATGGCTCCCTTAAACTTCTCATTATCTGCACAAGACACAACAAGGTACGGGCGAAGCCCATGCATGGGTGAGTTTAACAATACCCATTAGGGACCCTAAATCCCCCAAATGTCTCTCAAAATTCCACAAAGTAAAACCACAAAGCATGATCACAATCACAAAGCATAAAGTAATAAACACAACTCAAAAAGAGTCTTATCTCAAACAAAGTTTCCACTGAAGTATAGTTGTATAGATGATTAGGCACGAAGATAGATCATCTTATCCAACCAAGAGGAACTGCTTCTGACCATATTGAGTCTGACCCACATAGGATCAAAAGGTACTAACCCCCGCAATGACCCACACAGGATCTGATCTGCCCAGGATCGGTATATCACTAAACCTTGATGGGTCGCTCTAAAGTTGGTCCTCATTGGGTCATGAGGTGATGATCCACAAAGGACCACTAGGTGGTGATTCACATAGAAACACTAGGTTCGGATCCACATCAGACCGATAGGTGCTGAACCACATAGAATCGCTTGGTACTAACCTCAGTAAGATCTGTCTCTAACATCCACCTCACTGCCAGCCACTGGATTTCTCGCACCCTGTGTGATCGAGTTCTATGGAATATACCATTGAGATATTAGTCATACCTCTAATGTCACTATGCTCCAAAAACAATTAACCCAAAGGGCCTCCATGTCGTAAGGGTTGCAATGAAATGTACGGTGCGTCAATCAGACACCCGGTCTGTGAGTTATATGCATTTTAGCACTGGGGGCCCAGTTAGATTTGGGTTAGATCTAACCTGACCATACTCCAACTATCTCTAAAACTCAAGTAGAGTGTAAAAACTTATATTCTTGATCCAAGGGACCCATCATAGTAGACTTTTCATCAAATGGATACCTAGTTCTCATGTTATGGCCCTTTAAATGTTTCTTGGCCCGGGTCTGGTCTGACCTGGTCAGACTGACCCGACCAAACCCGGCCTAGGCTGGGCTGAGGTCTATCCTGACCTGCAAGGGGGAGGCATCAAAAGACGACCAACAAAGGGTGGCCCGAAATGTAACGTCGTGACCCCAGTTACCAAGAGTCAGTGCATTATTACATAACACTGACATGATACATGGAATAATGTCCCGAAATACTGATCAGTTTTGTAGCGTTGGAAGTACTAGATACACTCATAACTTTTACATTACTTCATGAAATAAAAACGACAAAAACATTTCTCCCACTTTTAAAACACACTTATATACTTTGCCTATCCATGTAGGTTAACCATAAAATACTTCTTCACATCCTGGAAAAAATAAAACATAGAAAGGGGTGAGCTCAGATGCTTAGTAAGGATAACAATATCGCGGAAACTTTCATAAATAAGAATAAAAATTTAATGAAATTTATAATACTAAAAATGCCTTTTAAACTTAAACATCAGCATAATATGGAAAAGATACAATCAAATAATTCCATTTAATTATTCACATGGATATTATACTAGTTGAATAATCACATGCAATATTAGTAGCCACTTTTATAAATATGGAATGCATAATTCTAGACTTCATAACCACATAGTCAAGGCCTTGTGCTAAGACTACAAATAAGTTTTGTCAAGGCCTTGTGCCAAGACACTGGATTATCTCATGAGACCTATTGATGCATCGAGGAGTTATAGCGGGCTCCACCCGTCACTTACTAAGCCCAATGCATTCCCCATATGAAAATGTTGAAACATAATCTAAACATTTGTATTAAAACTAGCATACGAAATATCAATACTTTATCTATAAACCATGAATGGTATAAAAATGACACATCCATAGTAAAACATAACTCATTCAATACAATATAGAAGATTTTATTATAATAAATTAAAATCAATCTTGAATAATGAAGGATATTAACATAGATGAAAATAATCATCAAAACTATTTGAGAGAAATATCTACATTTTCTTGAAAACATTTGAAAGTATCACTATTTATCACGAATATCTTTAAAATAGATTTTTCAATCAATGTTTCCAATTTAAAATTGAAAATCTTAAAAGGAATTTTAATTTTAAAACCATAATTTTCATATATATTAATCTTTAAAACCCTTTTTAAAACATGGACATTAATGAGAAAGATTTAGAAGAATAAATTTTTAAAACATTTAGAATGATATTTTAGTTAGAGTTCCAAACCAAATTAGAGATGATTGAATAAAAATAATATAGGTAATTAAAACATAATAATATCATGATAAAAAAGGAATTCATGATATATTATGTCAATGTACGATATATACACCAAATAAAAGTGAATTGTCCCATAACAACAAAGAAGTCTCAATGGAATGTAAGTTGAGATGATATCCCTTATAAAGACTGTATCCTTAGGTTAAGGATAAATCAGTGAAATTATTATGTGTGGAAAATATAAATAAAATCAATATGATTTTATTTTATGTGTAAATCAATCATAGTACAATAACACATATTCTTGTAAAAACTACACTAATGAATTGGACGTTTAACTCAATGAATGGAGATTGAGTTAAAATTACTGTTATCAAGTTCATATAGATGACTTGAGAATTTATCAAGGGATTGACTATGTTTATCAAAAGTATATCCATAGAAATGGGAGTTGAGATTACTAAAAAAATAATAAATAGTTATTCCACACATAATCATGGTGTAAAATAATCAATGATGTATGTGTAAAGCCCAATGAGTGGAAATTGAAATTTAAAATTCCCTTAATATTTTGTTAACTTAGGAAACATACACCACATGATTGAAGTATCACACAATTAAGATGTAAATACCCATAAATTTAATTATATTACCCAAAAAATACTATCATTGGAATTATATAAACCCCACAAAAATAAAATAATGGAAACATAGCATGAATCTCACGGGAATAAGAAGTGAGATTAAAACCCCTTACCACATTGTAATCAATCGAGTGGTATGAAAAAAAGTTAATAACCACCAAATGAATCACATAATACCATGAATATATATAGAATCATGATAATATATTTCAAAGGGAAGTACACAATACACCACATGCAATAAATAAGTGGCGAACAATGGAAATCGCACGGAATTAAATTTGAGATAAGAAAACCCTTACCTTGTACTTTTCCTTGGTCGAGGGAATGTTAACCTTATGTATAATATTTAAATTATTATTATTAATTTATAAAAGTACTGTATACTTAAAGATGATATCATATATGATCCTCTAATATTACTTTGTTAATAATATTTTAGTAGTATCATAGTTTCGGGTGTTAACTGATCTGTTTTCCTTTATATACTCGGTTACGTAAGCCATGTTTGTTATGAATAGGATGTATTTTCTTAATATCCATAATGATATTAAGTTTATAAAAATTCTTTAAAATCATAAAATGAAATTTATTCTTGGATGATTACGATGGGGAATAAATCTCGTTGCGTTCGTGGAGACAGTAATCCGTACATACACACGAGTGACAATATCATTATATTGATGGTAACATCGTATGTAATTGGATGATATATCATATTTAAAGAATAATTAACATGTTATATTTAGTATTTACGTCATTTATACTCATTATTATACCCATTCAAATAATGAAGTGTTTGATTAACAAACTACACCACAACGTGGAGACGGTAATCTGTACGTACGCACGTATGGTGACTTTGTCATTTATAAGGTGGATAGAATAATGAATATGGTTGTAAAAGTTTTATAATAACTTCAAATTATAAAGAAGATACTTGATTAATTATATTATAAAGGAAAAAATCAATGAAAGATGAAGTGGAATAAGAAAAGGACTTGAAATATGTGATTAAATATTTACCTCTTCTTTGGGTTCTTGCATTTGATTTGATTAAAAGGGCTCCATAGAATGGATTTATGACCAAAGTAAGGCCTATATGATGAAGGTATGAAATTTGGGAGGATATTTGGGAAGGGGTTGTCTGAGCCAAAAGGCTTTTGAGGTATGAAATTATGATGGGGGGAAGTGCCCATTTAAAGAGAGATGAGGGTCACTTTAGGAAAATCGTGAAATATTATTTTATAATAAAATATTTTTCGGTTTATAATTGATCCAAAATGAATTATTTAAAGGATAATGTGGGGATGGGTCGAAAAACTTTCAACCAATAGGTTTTATGGAGGTTTATTTCATTATATTAACCTTATGGTTTAGATTAAACTATTAGTTAAATAGTTTGACATTTACCATGTCTCTTTGTATTTTATATTATATGGTTAATGAACATACTATAACATGCCAAGAGAACCCCATGTGGTTAATTATTAATATTAATAACCTTATCTATGTTCCTTGGCCGATACTTTAGTTTTTTAGGTATATTATATAAATTAATAATATAATTTTTGTTTAAAAAACTCAATTATGTCAATTTGACACTATTTATTATTTGATTTATTTAAAGAAATGGAAAATTTATTACTTCGAATAAAATTTATTACACTAACCTTTACATGTCATATTAACCTATAAAATAAGTGTAATTCATCAGATGTCTTAATTTAAATTTATTTAGATATTTATAATATCATTTTTTTATATTCCATTAATAGGGTAATTACTGCATCATCAGTTTGTCATAAACAAATTATGTTATTTAATGTCTAAAAATTATAAATAAGATATGATTATTTAAGACATAGTTTTGTCTTTCTATTTATATTTATAGTCGACTTTATAATGTCTGTTACTTTATATTAAAAAAAATTTAGTTACTAAACATTAAATTTAAATCTTTTAACTCTTCTTTAATCAAAATAATAATAAATTTCCTAATCTAATCCAACTGGACCAAAATGGTTCATATTTTATTTTTAAGGTTGTTTTTGGTAGAATTATACTTATCCAATATAATTAGTACATCTGTTTGGGTAATTATGATATCATTTTTACCCTTAATTACCCTATTTACTTTTAATTATGGTAAATAAAATTCCAAAGTTACTATTCACCAAAAATTATCTTCATCTTATTGAACCACATTTTACATAATTATATTAACTGTGTTTATCTGATTTTTTAAATTCAACTCACAGAGGTAGTAAAATTATGTTTTTTGTAAATTTGCAATTGCTCCAAGGAGGTGGGTAAAACGGTAAAAAGTTCAATAAAATTTTATACAACTAATTTTATTATAAAATGAATCCAATTAATTAAATTGAACATATATAGGTATTATATATCTATTTTTACTTAAAAAAATTTAATAAAATATATTATAAATTAAATAAAAAGTAGATTTTAAACTATAACGTAGTGTTTTTCAGTATTCATCAAAAATTAAATGTTTTCAGAAAAATACCGAAAAATTACCTTAATAGAATAATGATGTTACAAGTTAAAAAATGAATTATAGTTTAAGAAATTAAAAACAAATAAGTTGGATTAATTAATTTAAAATTAATTCCTGTTGTCAAAACCGAAATGCAGGTTTTTTAAAAAGTTAACCTATCAAAAGATTGACATGTACTTAGGTCAAATTTATATGTGAAATAACTTATAATGACCTCAATTGTATTAATTGATAGAAAAATAATCTAATTGTATTTTAATAAATTCAAATACATAATTTAACATTATAAATTATTTCATTTAAAAATGTTATTTTCAATTAAAATTTAGTAATTCTCAGTATTAGTCAAAATATAAAAGTTATCAGAAAAGTACCAAAAATTTATCCAAAATAAATTTTTATGTCCCTATTCTAAAAAAGAATTTAATTTCATTAAATTAAATATATAAAAGTGTTACATATTGGTTTTAAAAAGGGGTTTTCATTAAAAGGTAGTAAAATTGCATTATTTTTAGAATACTTATTTTATCAAAAAAAAATTGAATTTGTTCTTATATTATTTATATGGAACACATAATATGGATTCTAAAATTATATAGAGTAAATAAAATTCAAATTTCATTTAATACTATTAATAACCACTTTTTGAACGGAAAATTTGGTAAGTCGTGGTGCACTCAAACTCAGTGTTGCGTGTAGCGCAAGCTATTGAATTACTTTAAAACAAGTACTTACTTCGAAATATTGGGGTTTAACATTCTTCCCCCCTTTTATAAATTACATCCTTGAAATTTTAAAATTTGTCTTGGGAACTTCATTGAATGTCCCACATCGGAAAAAGAGTCAATAAAACTATCACATTAAAAGAATGAAGAAGAAGTACAAAGGTCACCCGAGATAACCCATACTAGGATTCCATTTAGGAATACGTGGATATGAAAGATAAACTATGTTTCAAGTTCTGATGGAGAGTGATAGAAAACATGACCAATATAAAGTTAACAACATGAAGCCACAAATTAGTGATGGGATAAACGGTCATTAGTTTCCTAGTAGGAAAAGTAAACAGACAACGTTTTTTGTTTTAAGTTCCATTTCATAAAGTTAATAAATTTATTTTTGATATTGACTAAGAACATAATGGGATATTCCTAATTTTTAAGTAGAGTTTCATCCTTTAATAAATTTTTACCACTAACTCGTCTTTTTTTACAAACGTTGAGTTTTCAATATGACTTGGTCACCCCTGAAGCACTAG
This sequence comes from Viscum album, assembly GCA_963277665.1. Lineage (NCBI taxonomy): Eukaryota > Viridiplantae > Streptophyta > Magnoliopsida > Santalales > Viscaceae > Viscum > Viscum album. Next base: position 559,544,454 of record OY728132.1, on the reverse strand, counting down.
AATTAATTTCTAGAGAATGAAATGATCCATAAAGGATAAAATATATATTTATCTTGTCTTTAGAGATTAACCAAAAGAAAAATGGTTTGTAAAAGATCAGATGACCCCCAAAAAGGATAATGCTTTAGAGAAGGAAATACTAATATTAATTTCTAAAATTAAACCAACAATTCCCAAAGTTCAATAAATACCATTAAATAATCAATTGTCATTAAAATCTTATAATATAATCCAAAATTATATTGAAACCCAAAACATAGAAGAATTTGATTACATACTCTCCCACGTTTAATTGAATCTCCAAATAACACCGACTACTCTTAAAGTCACAAACATAAAAGTAATTAACCTAATCACATATTCTCTATGATAGATTAATAATTTTCTTAAATAAACCAAATCTATATAAATATTAAATAAAAACATAGATAAAAATATACCATTACTCCTCAAATGAAATCCCATAGTACTCTATTTTCCTTAGGAATATAGTGTTCCCAACAGAGGAAACATCATCTAAAATAACATTTATCACTTAATCGCCAAATCATCTTCTTATACTAAGGATATCCATTTGACAAGACATAAGATCCCAAATCAACTTATTATTGATAAATATAATCATTTAACTAAAACGAATTAGTCATAATAACCAGGGACTACATATAGTTAAGTGGTATGCGATAAATCCCATTCGCACTCTGGTTGTGGGTTCGATTCCCACAGCTTTCTCCAACACGATGGGTTATCACACGGTCTGTTTGTTGTCCTTTTTCAAAAAATATATTTTATAACATTCCAAAAATGAGAAAAAATTCTCAAAATAACCATATCATAATTTAACCACAAATTTTATCTCATTCTTCGCATTATCATCCCAAAAATCAATAACCTGTAATTTCCTCAAATTCAAGGATCATATACACCAAAATGGTTCTTTAAAACTATATCCACAAAAGAGAAGATAATTCTTCATCAAATATAATTTTCACATAACAAACATCATGGTTACACATAAAAGAGAATAGTCTTCCAAAGTAATCACATACTTTAAACATTTCATCATTCATTTACTTCCAAATAGGTTGTTCCTTAACTTAGAGGTTATCCTATAGAATATGACATTGAATCATGCAATTCCAAGGTCTCTTACATTAACGAAAAATGAGTTTTATTGTATTCTTAGGACCCTTTTTATTTTCTTCTTCAGTACACTTCATCTTTCCTCAGAAATTCTCTACTTTATATCATTCTTTCCCACACATAAAGAATTTATTTGTTCCATTTAGACACTTTCCTAGGTGTCTCATTCCACATTTCCTGCATGATGGAAATTAAGCTTTATTTTATATATGGTCTCCACTACTAGAGCTCTTATCATTCACTGCCTTTATCTTCTTCATTGAGTCTAGGAGTTGGATAATATATATGTTTCCAATCGTATTTTTTGAAAATTGATTCAGCATGAACACGATATCATTTACACCAATCAACATTCTATTCTATTGCTCATTTCCACCATTGTGACCTCCTTTTACATCATGTTCGATGTTACTATGACTACTTTGGAATCCAGCCATTGACTAAAACAAGAAAGCATAGTGTGAGTCATAAAATCATTTATATAATATCATAACACCTTATTTTCAATCGAAAACACATTAGGATTAACCAAGGTAATTTTGTTTCATCGTATATTAAAATCCTTCTAATCAGTTTGTAAAGAAAAAGTGAACTGTCCTAAGCATATCCTCTATGGGTGTTGTAACCAAGAGTACAGCAAGGCACATTTTCGTGTACCAGGATACCCCAGGTCAAGCTTGAAACTCTATTTCAGTGTTTTTACTCCTAGATATATATTTTCTAGAGCCACATCTACCTGCTCGTATCCAGACATGGATATATTTCATAGAAAAACCACATAATATTACATTACCAAAAATTTTGGATGTTCTTCTATAGTAATCCTCGATTTCTATCTTATGGTAGTGTTTTGTAATCAGAGTTTCTTTTTCTAAATCTTGCTTCCATGGTTTGTACTAACCTTTCTCAGATACCAAATATAATTCCCCGAACCGATTTGTCCAAAGTCGGTGAATTATTACATAACATTGGCATGATACATGGAATCGTGTCCTAAAATACCGATCTGTTTAGTATCCTTTGAAGTACTATATACACTCATAAGTTTTAAATTACATCATGAAATAAAAACATCAACAACATTTATTCCCCTTTTTAAACAAACTTATATTCTAAGCCTATCCCTATAGGTCAACCATAAAATCCTTCTTCACATCTTGGGAGAAATAAAACATAGAAAGGGGTGAGCTCAGATGCTTAGTAAAGATAAAAATATAGTGAAAACTTTCATAAATAAGCATAAACATTTAAGGAAATGTATAAGACTAAACATATCCTTTTAAACATAAACATCAGCATAATATGGAAAAGATAAAATCAAATAATGTCATTTACTTATTCACAGGCATATTATACCAGTCGAATAATCACATGCAATATCAATAGCAACTTTCATAATGATGGAATGCATAATTCCAGACTTTATAACCACATAGTCAAGGCCTTTTTCCAAGACTACATTGAAGATTTTTTCAAGGCCTTGTTCCAAGACACTAGTTTGTCTCATGAGACCTACCGATGCTTCGAGTAGCTATTTCGGGCTCCACCCATCACTTAATAAGTCCAATGAATTCCTCATATAATAAGGTTTAAACATAATCTAAACATTCGCATCAAAACTAGCATAAGAAATGTCAATACTTTATCAATAAATCATGAATGGTATAAAAATGACACATTCGCAGTCAAACATAACTCCTTCAATACAATATTTCAGATTGAATTATAAAAAACTTAACCTCAATCGAGAATAATGAAGAAAATTGACATAGATGAAAATAATCATCAAAACTATTTGAGAGAAATATCCTCCTTTTTCTTGAAAACAATTAAAAGTATCACCATTTATCAAGAAGATATTTAAAATAGATTTTTAAATAAAAGTTTTCCATACCACTTTGAAACTTTTAAAAGGAATTTTAATTTTCAAATACTAAGGTCCATATATATAAATCCTTCAAACCATTTTTAAAACATGGACATTAATGAGAAAGATTTAGAAGAATAAATTTTTAAAACATCTAAAATGATATTTCAGTTAGAGATCCTAACCAAATGAGAGACTCTTGAATACAAATATTTTATCTAATAAAAACATAATAATATCATGTGAATAAATGGATTCATGATATATTATGTCAAAGTACATTATATACACCAAATAAAAGTGAATTGGTGCATAACAATGAAGAAGTCTCAATAGAATGTAAGTTGAGATGAAATCCCATATAAAGACCATATTATTAGGTTAAGGATATATTAATGACATTATTATGTGTGGATAATATAAATACACTCAATGTTATTGGATATTAAGTATAATTAAATAGTAGTAAATTCACCCATATTCTTGTAAAAACAACACCAATGAATTGGAAATTTAACTCAATGAATGGAGATTGAGTTATAATTACACTTATCAAATTCATATCGACAACATAAGAATTTAACAATGGAGTGATTATGTGTATCAAAATTTTATCCACATAAAGGGGAGTGTAAATTACTACAAAAATAAAAAACAGTGATTCCGCACATAATCATGGAGTAAAATAATCAATGAGGTATGCGTAAATCCCAATGAGTGGAAATTGAAATTTAAAATTCCCTTACGGATTTGGTAACTTACGATACATACACCACACGAAAGAATTATCATAAAATGAAGATGTAAATACCCATAAATTAATGTATATTACACAAATAATACAATCATGGTCATTACATACACTACACAAAAGGAAATAGTAACAATATTGCACGAATATCACGAGAATAATAAGTGAGATGAAAACCAATTTTCACGTTGTAATAAATCGATTTGTATGAACAAAAGTTAATAACCACCAAATGAATCACAGAATACCATGAATATATAGAAAATCCTGATAATATATATCAAATTCCATTACACAATACACCACATGAAATAAATAAGTGGCGAACAATGAAAATCTCACGGAATTAATCGTGAGATAAGAAACCCCTTACCTTGTACTTTTTTTTGATTGCGGGTATGTTAACCCACTTTATAATAGTTAAATAATTTTTATTAAAATATAAAAGAAATATATATATAAATAAGATATCATATATGATCCTCTAATATTTCTTTGTTAATAATATTTTATTACTACCATCGTTTCAGGTGTTAACTGATATGTTTTCCTTTATATAATCGGTTAAGTAAGCCATGTTTGTTATGGATATGATGTATTTTATTCATATCCAAAATTATATTATGTTCATAAACTTTATTTTTAATCATAATATGAAAATTATTCTTGTATAGTTACGATGGGGAATGAATCTGATCGCATTCATAGATATGGTAATCCGTACGTACGAACGACCTATAATATCATTATATTGATGGTGAAATCATATGAAATTTGATGGTATATCATATATACATAATCATTAACATGTTATATTTATTATTTACATCACTTATACTCTTTATTATACACATCTAAATAATTAAGTGTTTGGATAACAAACTACACCACGACGTGGAGATGGTAATCCCTACGTACGCACGTGTGGTGATTTTTTCATTTATAGGGTTGATAGAATAATGAATATAGTTGTACCATTTTTATAATAACATCACAATATATAGAAGATACTAGAGTTATTATTTTTTAATGTAAACAACAAATAAAGAGGAAGTGGACGATGAAAATAACTTGAAAGAGGTGATGAAATATTTACCTCTTCTTCAGGTTCTTCCTTTTGATTTGATCAAAAGGGCACCATAGAATGGATTTATGACCAAAACAAGGCCTCTATGATGATGGGAGGAAAGTTGGGAGGATATTTGGGTAGGGTTTGTCTGAGCCAAAAGGATTTTGAGTTTTGAAATTAAGAGAAGGGGAAGTTCCCTTTTAAAGAGAGATGTGGTTCACTTTAGGAAAATCTTGAAATATTATTTTATAATAAAATTATTTTAGGTTTATAATGGCTCAAAAATGAATTATTTAAAGGATAATGTGAGTATGGGTCGAAAAAAATTTCAAACAACAGGATTTATATGGTTTAGGTCATCATATTAACATTATCTTTTAGATTAAAATCTTAGTTAAATAGTTTGACATTTACTATGTCTCTTTGTATTTTATATTATATGGTTAGTAAACTTAATATCACATTCGAAGAGAACCCCATGTGGTTCATTATTAATATATATAACCTTATCTATGTCATTTTTCCAAACCTTAGATTTTTAGGAATATTGTATCAATTAATAATATAATATTTGTTTTAAAAACTCAATTATGTCAATTTTGACTCTATTTTGTATTTTATTTTTTTGAAAGCCATAGAAAATTTATTACTTCGAATAAAATTTATTAAACTAATTTTTTATTGTGATATTATCCTAGAAAATTATGTAAATTCATCATTAGTCTCAATTTAAATTTATTTGTATATTTATAATATCAATTATTTTAATATTTCATTAATAAGGTAATTACATCATCATCATTGTGTCATAAATAAATTAAATTATTTAATGTATAAAAATTATAAATAAAGTAAAATTATTTAGGAAATATATTTATATTTCTAATTAATATTTATTGTCGAATTTATATTGTGTGTAACCCTATATTAAAAATGGTTTAGTTGTTAAAATTTGAATTTAAATCTTTTAACTCTTCATTAAATAAAATAATAATAAATGTCCAAATATAATCTAATTGGAACAAAGAGGATCATATATTATTATTAAGGATTTTTTTGGTCTAATTATACTTATATATTAGAATTAAGACATGTGTTAGGGTAATTATGATAACATTTTTACCCTTAATTACCCTATTTACTTTTAACTGTGGAAAATAAAAGTCAAAAGTTACTATTCACAAAAAAAATCATCTTATTGAACCACATTTTACGTAATGATATTAACCATGTCTCTATGATTTTTGAAATTAAACACAAAGAAGTGGTAAAATTATATCTTATTTAAATTTGCAAATGCTTTGAGAAGGTTGGTAAATGATGGTAAAAAGTTCAATAAAATTTTATACATCAAATTTTATTATAAAATGACTCGAATTAATTTCATTGAAATTATATAGGTATTATATATCTATTTTTACTTAATAAAATCTAAATTAAATGAATAATTATTTAAATAAAAAGTTGGTTTAAAACTATAACGAAGTGTTTTTCCCTATTCATCAAAAATTGAATGTTTTCAGAAAAATACCAAAAAATTACCCAAAGATAATCTGGATATTCATAATTCAAAAATTAATTATTTCTTACCAAATTAAAATCCTATAAGTTTCATTTATTAATTTAAACTTAATTCTCATTGTCAAAATCGAAAGCCGGTATTTTATAAAGTACAAACTATTTAAAGATTGACATGTGTTTATGTTAAATTTTAATGTGAAATTACATATAATAACCTAAATTGTATTAAATAATAATAATGTAATCTAATTATACTTTCAAATAATTAAAATACATAAATTCTCATTTTAAATTATTTCGATTAAAAAAATTATTTTGAATTAAAATTTAGTAATTTTCAGTATTCATCAAAATATTGAAGGTATCAGAAAAGTACCAAAAATTTATCCAAAATAAATTATTATGTCCTGATTATAAATAAGAATTCAATTTCATTAAATTTATTATATAAAAGTGTAAAATATTAGTTTTAAAAAGGTTTTTTTATTATAAGGTTGTAAATTTGTATTTTTTGAAGAATACTATTTTTATCTAAAAAAATTGAATTTGTTCTTATATTATGTATAAGAACACGTAATATTGATTCTAAAATTATTTTGAGTATATAAAATTCAAAATTCATTTAATACTATTCATAACCGCTTTTTGAATGGCTAGTTTAGAAAGTCATGGTGTGCTCGAACTCGGTGTTCCATGTAGCGCAGGCTATTGAATTACATTAAAGAAAATAACTTACATCAAAATCTGGGGGTGTTACACGCATGGGAAGCCCACCCTGCAATGGGGAAGCCTGACCAGCATAGGGCATAGCCCACAAGGGGGTGGCCCAGTCTGCGAAGGGCACAACCCGCAAGGGGACATCCTGCAAGGACGATGACCTGGTGGGGCGGCGGCCCGGGATGGCGGTGGCCCACTAAGGTGGTAGACCGGTAAGGCGGCGGCCTGCATGGGTGGTGGCCTGAACACGTGAGGTGCGGCCCGCAAGGGGGTCCTCCCTAGCCGCCACCTGGGGAACGACCCCCAGTTTTACCGAATGGACAAAGCCTGTATTGTATTCTTTATAGTGGCGGCCTGATAGGGCGATGCTAGGTGCCATGCGGGACCTGTTTGAACGGGTCACGCCGACTCTGTCGCGGATGGTCGGTGTGCCTGCTGACTTCTCCAGCAGTGCGCGATGGCGCGCTTCTCTGCCACCCATGGTCGGCCGGTGTACCAGCCGCCTTTCTTTGGTCACCATGGCTAAGGAGCCACGATCCCCTTTTTCATCGGTGGGGCGCAACGGCGTGCCACACCTCCTCCTCGTTCGGTCAGTGCTAGCCACTCTGATGGTCTCCACGGCCTTGTGGCAGAGCCTCCACTTGTGGCGTGCATTGAAGTGTTATCTACAATGTTTTCTGTCAGTATCAACTCATTATCGGTCTCCCATAGAGGGTGTAAAATTGGATATGTGGCTGGGGGTTTGGGCCATATTCGTTGGGCCCAACCCTTTGTGTTATCTCATTATACAAGGGGGAGGGTAAAAATGGGGTTCAATAAATTCACTAGAATTCAAAATGAGAAATCAAAACCCCTACCTCATAACCTATTGGAGAACGTCTGCGCTTGAAGGTGGGTCGTGTTCTTCGTTCCTACAACAGGTACCTAACAACACCGCTCATATGTCATCCTCTGGTTCATTGTTCGGTGCCACCCATCACCTCCTGTTGGGATCAGCTCCGTCCACTATGGGTTCGGCATTGCGGTACTCCTTCAGCACTTCATTTCTTAGTGCAGCTGTGCTGATACTCCTCCCCATGCTTCGTATATATATAATAGGGGGAGGGGAAGTAACGACGTGGGGAATTAATGGGTGCTCATAAATTAGAAATCTTTATAATTCCCCAACGACGTCGTTACATAGAATTGGAAGGTCGAGCCATTTATTGGATTGACACATCCCTAGCCCCATTGTTTTCTTGTATGATGGAGGATATGAAATAAAATAATAAAATTATTTCATTTCATTTCATTTAAAAATCCACAAAACATAACTTTTTCTATGGACCTACTATGGTCAAATTACAGCCTCTATTAAGTGAAACCTGATGTTGCGGATTCAACAGTGCCCTTAGATTTTTATTTTGTGCAACAGTTCAAAATTTAGAAAACACCTCTCAAACCTTTACTGAACGTACCACAAAAATGTTCAGAAATTCATTCTAGGTACTCCGGGTCGCATAATTAGGCTTCGTCATTTTTCACAGACTCGTAATAATTCCATATAATTTAAAAAACAAGGAAAATATGGGTCTTTAAATTCTACCCACCATAGGGATTTTCATCCCCAAAAGCCACAACATAGACTAAAGAAAACAAATGGGGATACTGAGCACGAATCTGATCCTCCCACTCCCATGTACTCTCCTAGAGGTTCACGTGCTGTCTGTGAACCCGCACTAGAGGTATCGACTGCCCAGGAAGGACCCTCTCCCGTCGATCCTCAATCTCCACTGGAACCTCCATAAACGTTGCTTCATCATCGAAGTCCAGCTCACTATGGTCGATGATGTGAGACGGGTCGTTCGCATATATCCTCATTTGGGATACGTGGAAGACGTCGTGCACCCTCTCCAACTACGATGGAAGATCCAAGCGGTATTCCACCTCACCTATCATCTGATGTTTCAGAAAAGGTCCAACAAAACTCATTGATAACATGACAACTAAGCCAAATCTCATTAGTCCATGCAAATGGGATTGTCTCAAGAATATGTGTTCCCCCTCGTAGAACTGCAAAGGTCTCTGTCTTCTATCAGCATATGACTGCTGTTTGCACTGTGCAGTTTTCATCCGCTCTTGTATGATCTACACCTTCTCAAAGGTAGCTTATACCAAATCTGGACCCATAAGTGCTACCACCCTTGGGATTTTCCTATAACACCCCAAGAATCCATGGTACATTTCCCTTTGAATAATACAATAGCTTTCATTGTAAACAACTTCGAGATTCTATCACACCACGACCAATCAAACTAGCCGTTATGAATAGTAATACCTACTTTTTGAAATTTTATAAATTTTAATTTTCAAAATAGATTTTATTTTTGGATTCATTATATCAAAATAAGATTAGGGTAATTTTTGGTACTATTCTGAAAACGCTTATTTTTTTATGAATACTAAAAAATAGTAAATTTTAATTTAAAACAACTTTTTTAAACGAAATAATCTATAGTGTTAAACTATATATTTTAGTTGTTTTAAAGAATTATTAGATTATATTTTTATCATTTAATATAATTTAGGTCATTTGGTATAATATCACTTTTAAACTACACATAATGATGTGTCAATCTTTTGATTGTTACTATTTCTTAAAAACATGCTTTTTGTTTTGACAACGGGAATTAATTTTAAATTAATTTCATCCACTTATGAGTTTCGAATTTGGAAAAATGGATTCCATATTTTGAATCAGGAGGTTCTAATTGTGTAAATATGTATCTTTTATTTTTAGACATTATGAGTATTTACATTAGTAAATATTTTATTTACCTTGGCTAAAGGGTAAATCGGGTAAATAAGGGTAAAAAAATATTATTATTATAATATTAAATTACCCTAAAATGTGTCATATTACTATTGGTTCATACATTTCTGACCATGGGAATCCTTGGGTCGATTTTGGGACCCCATAGAGCCACTTGAGAGTGATAATGACAATTTATGTTAATTAATTTAAATTAAAGACAAAAATGACATAAACATATATCTTTTAGTAAACTAATTTTTACAAGGGGTTATATAAGTTATCATTTCGACTATAAATATTAATTTGAAAGATAAAAATATTTCTTACATCATGGTATTTTTTATAAATTTTATACATCTAATAAATAATATTATTTTTGACACAATAATGATGTAGTGTTTACCTCATTAAAAAATGATTTAAAAAAATGTGATTATAAAATTTAAAAAAATATCCAAAACCTATCCAATTCATATTGGATACTTTTATTGCAAACATGAGTCATCTTATCTTCTAATTTAATGAGTTTTTGAACTTTATAAACCAAAAATCAGTCTATAATAAAATAATATTTTCAATCATTCCTAAAGAGCCCCTCTGCCCCCTTATAAAAATCGCTCACCTCTAACCCATTTGTCACACCTCTTTGGCATGTTGGCTCATCCAACCTCTACCCAATTAAGCTCCATAATTACCTCTCTTCCTCTTAGAAGCCTTAATATGGGCACAAGGCACTCCAAGGAAGCCTTTTGGTTCAAACCAAATGGATTTACCCGATTTAAAAGAGGTTAATGTACCCTCGACCAAGGAAAAGTGCAGGGTAAGAGTTTATTTCATAATCTCTTTATTATCTGATGTATTTTTTAGGTAAGTATCTAATGGGTCCTCATTTTCATCCACATAAATGTGTTTCTTAAAAATGTATTTCAATAAATTTTTAATATTTAATAGACGATGGGTTAAAGTCAATTATACCCTTGTTTGACTTTTTATAAAATGGTTTGAAAGGAATCATTCCATCATTTTCCAAACAAGGTACTTTATAACCTTTTCGAAAAATTAACGTATGATTTATTTTTTAACATATACAGTGTGTGCGGTTATTCTCCAATATTATAATACCTTTTAAGCTTCCCTTACAAGCTTATAAACACATTATCAAAATAAATTCTTTATTTTATAATTACATAACTTTTAAATGATTTCAAAATAGAAAGAGATATTTCCCTCAAATGGTTTTTATTTCATCTATGTTAACAACCATTAATAGATTTTATACATTTTTTATGTTGATGTATTATGATACAAATATTTTATATTATATTGATGGTTTTGTGATATGTTTGACTGTATATGTGTTATTTTTATACCATTTATGGTTTACGGTTAATGTATTAACATTTCATATGTTAGTTTTAATAAAAATGTTTATTTAACGTTTAAAAAATTTCATATGAGGAATTAATTGGACTTATTAGGTGATGGGAGGAGCCCTCTATACCTCATCGATGCATCGGTTGGTCTCATGAGACAAACTAGTGTCTTGGCATAAAACATTGACAATATCTTATCTGTAGTCTGAGAACAAGGCCTTGACTATGTGGTTATAATGTCCGACATTATGCATTCCCTTATTATGAAATTAGCTATTAATATTACATGTTATTATTAGACTTGTAAAATATCCATATGAATAATTATATGGATTTATTTCAATTATCTTTTCCAATATTATGTTGTATTTTATGTTTAAAAGGCTTTTTCTTTAGTTTTAAACATTGACTAAAATTTTTGTGCTTATTTATGAAGTTTCTGATATATTTTTATCCTTACTGAGCATCTGAGCTCACCCCTTTCTATGTTTTATTTTTCTCAGTTTGTGAATAAGTATTTTATGGTTGACATTCATGGATATTCTAAGGTATATATGTGTGTTCATAGGGGACAAATGGTTGTTGTTTTTATCTCATGATGTAATGTAAAACTTATGTACGTGTCTAGTACTTCCAGGGATACTAAACTAATTGGTCATTTGGGATATAACTCCTTATATCATGCCAATGTAATTTAATAATGCAATAACTCTAGGTAACTAGGGTTGGGATTTTAGAGTTGGTATCAGAAGAAATTTAGTACAAACCTGCGAAGCTAGATTTACAAAAACAATGAATATAGAACATTATCCTAAGATAGATTTTGAGGATTAGTATAGAATAACATACTATGAATTTGGAAATGTATATATTTTGATAGTTTTCCAAGAAATACATCCTTGTCTGGATACGAGCAGGTAGAGATAGATCTGGAATAGATGTATCTAAGAGTGAAAACACTGACATGGAGTTTCGGGCTTGACCCGGGGTATCCTAGTACACGACAATGGGCCTTGTTTCACTCTTGATTACGAAACACCCTGGGAATATGCTTTGGATAATTCAAATTTTCGTTACAAACCATTATTATAGATTTATGAGTATATACCTCTTCAAAGAAAACATTTTTAGTATTATGTATTATATCCATAATATTTTCTTTTTATGTTAAGTGTTTTAATTTTTTGGAATTATTTATTACAATTTGTAAAGTAATCTAGTGTATGTCATTATTTAGAAATGTTTCCTAGTGGAAGTAATGGAAGCCTTATCAATGCACGTAATTTATATAGGTATTTCCCTCTTACTCAAAATAATTATAGTGAAGCTGGTGATGAAACTGGTGCTAATCAGCTTATCACCATACTGGGACAACTCACTCAGGTTATGAATAATAAACATACCCATACAGAGTACACTGATCCATGACGCTGATGATAAATGTTAGAATGATTCATGAAGAAAGAATCACCATCATTCAATGGGATTACAAATCCATTTGTAGCTGAGCAATGGATAAGTTCCTTACAAAAAATATTTCATGCTTTGGGGAGTAGTGAAAGGGAAAAGGATTTCAAGGACATGTATCACCTCATGAGAGATGTTGATTAATGGTGTTAATTAATTAAAAACCCAAAGGAAGATGATGAAGTATCAAATTTGAAATGGAGGGAATTTGAAGATATTTTCATAGAAAAATACTTTCCCCGTGACCATCGAGCGGATATAGAAAGACAATTTTTGAGTCTGAGGAAAATGGAGGATGATAATGTCGCAAAGTATGGGGATAACATTACAAGGTTTGCAAGGAATGCAGTAGAATATATTCATAACCCATGGAGTAATATTGATCGATTCCATGATGGGTTAAAACCATTTCTTCATCGATCATTAGTCTCACAATCCTTCTCATCATATGAAGATATTGTCTCATGTGCAATTATGACAGAAAATAAATTCTATATGTCTTATGAATTTAAAGAAAAGAAAGAGAATAAGATATATGTTGAACACTATAGAAATGGAAATAATGGGAAGAAGGGAAAAGATGAATATCCATCCTCTGGTAAATATGGGAAAAACACCTAGGTACTTGCCCGGAGAGAATGGGAGTCGGTTACAAGTGTGGTGAAAAAGGACACAAAACTCATGATTGCAAGGGAAAGAAAGTGGCTATCAATGTTTAATGATACAATTGTAAAGAAACAGGGCATTATGAAAATTATTGTCCTAAGCACCAAGTAAACTTACCTCAGAAAAGGCCAAGGGAGTAAGGCCAAGCTTATGCAATCAATACCGCTGAGGTTGCAGTTCTTAAGGTCATGGTGCCACGTAATTTAATGGTTTCCTCATGTTTATCCAATACTTTATTTGATTCGGGATCATCGTATTATTTCATATCTTCCCAGTTTGCTAAAAAAATTAGATATTTCAAATTTGATTTAACAAAGGAGTTAACAATAAAAACTCCAAATGGATGTATCATTGCAATAATGCTTTGTGAATTAGTTCCCATTAGGGCATATAAATGTTCTTTATATGCTGATCGCATCATCATACCCATGATTTAATATGATATAATCCTCGGTATTGATTGTATTTTTGTCCATGATGAAAAAATTTATTGTAATAAGAATGATGTTACAATTTTTTATGATGATAAGGAATACCTTATCTTTAGAGTAGAAACATCACCATCAGGCTCTTATCTATATCCACCCCCTATAGCTATACTAAAATCAATTATTGGGGAGGAAGAATTCGAAATAACTATGGGTAAGGAAATAAATGTTCAAATTGATGATATACTAGTTGTACAAGAATATGTTGATGTATTTCCAAAGGATTTACGTGGACATCCTCTAGAACGTGAAATTTGGTTTTCCATTGATTTAATTCGAGGTTCATGGACCATATCAAAGACACCTTATAGAATATCCACTATGGAATTAGTGGGGCTAATTACAATACTAGAGGAGTTGAGTAATTATGGATTTATTCTACCTTGAGTTTCTATATTTGGAGCCCCTGTTCTTTTTGTTATTAAGAAGGATGGATCTATAAGGTTATGCATTGACTACCTAGACATCAATGCTATAACAATAATTATCAAGTAATCCTTACAACAAATTGTTGATTTATTTGATCAACTTCATAGAGCTCAATATTTTTCAAAGATTGACCTTCGATCTGGATATCATAAGTTGTGTGTGAAGAAGGAAGACATTTCGAAGGAAACATTTCAAACTAGGTAAGGGAATTACAGGTTTACATTAATGCCTTTTGGACTGACTGATGCACCCTCTATCTTCATGGATCCAGTGAACAATGTTTTCAAGGAATATCTTGATGAATTTGTAGTGTTATTTATTGATTATATCTTGGTATACTCCAAAATCTATGAAGATCATGAAAATCACTTGCGTAATATTTTAAAGACTCTCAAAAGAAATGAATGATATGGGATGTTCAGAAAGTGTGACTTGTATATTTAGGAGATTTCATTTCTTGGTCATATTGTCTCTAAGGATGGAATCTATATAGATCCTTTAAATACCAAGGCAATCCAATAATGGCTATAAACGAAAAGTATAACTGAGGTACGTAGTTTTATTGGTTTAGCAAGTTATTATTGGTGTTTTGCCAAAAAAATTTCCAGATTTAAAAACCCATTTACCAAGATCACACTTAAAGGAGTTACATTTGTCTGTACAGAAGATTGTTAAGATGGTTTTGAAGAAATTAATAAAATATTAGTCAATGCTTTTATATTGACTCTACCATCGAGGAATGATGGATTTATTATTTATAGTGATGTTTCAATGAAAGGAATTGGTTATGACATTATGAATAATGATAGGGTTATTGCCTATGCATCAAAACTGCTAAAAATTCTTGAACAAAACTATCCCACTCATGATCTTGAGTTAGCATTTTTAATATATACTCAGATTATATTAAGACACTGTCTCTATGGTGTAAAATGTGACATTTATTCTGATCACAAGAGTTTGAATTATATTTTCTCACAAAAACATCTCAACTTGAGGCAAATGAGATGGATCTAACTACTATAGGATTATGATTTCACAATTCACTACCACCCGAGGAAGGAAAATAAGGTGAAAGATTCATTGAGTAGAAAAGAACATGGAGTTTTGAACAAGATGAGAATTGAAATGCATCCTATGTTCATGGGTCTATTAAATATGGATAAAAGAATAATCATGGAAGGTAAAAAATCAACACTTTTTCAAATGGTTTCTAAACCATATTTACTAGAATGGATAAAAAGTTCTTAGAATGATGATGATGAGTTTCAAAAGAAAATTATACCTATAAATGATGGGAGATTAATCGACTTCGTATAAGAAGATGGTATTTTGAAATTTGGGACAAGACTTTGTGTTCCTAACATACCTGAGTTTAAATGGGATGATGTTATGATGGACTTTGTTATGGGGCTACCAAAGACTCTTAGAAGGAATAATGCAATATGGGTCACTATTGATCATCTTACCAAGTCAGATAATTTTCATGCTATAAGAGAATATTTACCACTTGAATGTCCAACAAGACTATATATTAATGAAGTTATAAGACTTCATGTAGTACCCAAATCGATTGTTTCTGATCTTGATCCCCATTTAACATCAAGAATCTAGAAAATTCTGTAGAATTCCTTGGATACTGAACATAATTTGAGCACTGCCTACCACCCTCAAACTGATGGGCAATCTAAATGGACTATTCAAATATGATAAGACATTTTAGGATCTTGATAACCTGAATTTCATGGTATATGGGATCAATATTTAGCTCTGGTAGAATTTTCCTATCACAATAGTTTCCATTAAAGTATTCAGATGACACCATATGATGGGTTATATGGATAGAGATGTCACACACCAACTTATTAGGATGATGTTGGTGAAATAAAACCCGTAGGGCTAGAACATGTTGAGGAAACAATGAAAAAGGTGAAGGTTATCCAAAACCACATCAAAGTGTCTCAAAGTAGGCAAAAGAGATATTTCAATAACCAAAGGAATGATTTGGAATTTCAAGTAAGAGATAATTTTTTCTTGAAGGTATCTCTATTGAAGGGTGTTATATGATTCGGTAGGAATGGAAAATTATGTCCCAAGTACATTGGACCTTTACAAATTCTATAACGAATTGGATTTGTAGCCTATCATTTGGCAATGTCGTAATGTCTCTCTAAAGTTCATGATGTGTTCCACATATCACTGTTGAGAAAATACATGCCTTACCCAACGCATGTACTCACCTATGAAGAAATAGAACTGGAACCTGATTTGTCTTATTGCGAAGAGCCTTTAATAATTCTTGATACTAGAGAACAAGTGCTGAGAAACAGGACAACTCGTCATGTGAATGTGCTCTAGAGAAATCATAAGATGGAAGAGGCAACGTGGGAACTTGAGGAACTTATGATGAAGAACCACCCAAATCGTTTTATATAGTAGTATTCGAGAAATTTAAAAGAAAAAATTATTTTAATGAGGAAATAATGTGACACCCCAACCTTCCATGATAAGTTTCCCTTTTAATAATTCAATAGATTTCTATGTACACAACTTCAAGATTCTAACACACCAAGACCAATAAAACTAGCCATTATGAATAGTAATACTCACATTTTAAAATTTTATAAATTTTATTTTTCAAAATGGACTTCTTTTTTGGATTCAGAATATTAAAATTAGCTTAGGGTGAATTTTTTATACTTTTTTGAAAACTTTAATTTTTTGATGAATAGTGAAAATACTATGTTTTAATTAAAAACATCTTTTTTAATGGAAACAATTATTATTGTTAAATTATAAAGTTGATTATTTTTAAAGTATAATTAGATTATATTTTTATCGTTTAATATAATTTAGGTCATTGGATGTAATATCACATTTAAACTAGACATAATCAACCATCAATCTTTTGATAGTTATTATTTCTTAAAAACACACTTTTTGTTTTGACAACAAGAATTAATTTTAAATTAATTTTTTCACTTCTGTGTTTCGAATATGGAAGAATGGATTCCATATTTTGAATCAAAATGTCCAAGTTGTGTAAACAGATAGCTTTTATTTTTATACATTATGAATATTTACTTCAGTAAATATTATATTTAGCTAGGTTAAAGGATAAATCTGGTAATTAAGTGTAAACAAATATTATTACAATAATATTAAATTACGATAACAAGTGTAATACTCCTATTGGTTGATACATTTCCTACCATGGGTATCCTTTGGTCTATTTTGGGACCTCATTGAGCCACTTGAGAGTGATAATGACTCTTTATATTAATTAATATAAATTAATGACAAAAATGACATAAACATATATCTTTTAGTAAAATAATTTTTACAAGGATTTATGTGAGTTCTATTTTAAACTATAAATATTCATTTGAATGAAAATAATATTTTATACATCATGGTATTTTTTTATAATTTTTAGACATCAAATAAATTAAATAATTTATGACACAATAATGATGGCATGTTTACCTCATTAAAAATGATTTAAATTAATGAGATTATACTAATTAAAAAAATATCCCAAACATGTCCAATTCTTATTTAATGATTATATTTTGAACTTGAATCATCTTATATGTGACTTTAATCAGTTTTTTACCTTTATAAACTAAAAATAATTATATAATAAAATAATATTTCCAAATATTCCTAATGAGATCCTCCCCCCTTATAAAAAGCCCTCACCTCTAACCCAATTCTCACACCTCTCATACCGCTTGGATCATCAAATCTCTACCCAATTAACCTACTTATATATCTATCTACCTCCTAGAAGCCTTAACATAGGCATAAGTCACTTCAAGAAATCCTTTTGGTTCAATCCAATGGGAGTTACCCGATTTAAAGGAGGTAAACATACCCTCGATCAAGGAAAAACCAAAGGTAAGGGTTAATTTCATAATCTCTTTATTATCTAAGGTTGTTTTTATGTAAGTATATACTGGGACCTCATTATCATCCACATTTGTGTTACTTAAAAATGTATTTCAAAGCATTTTTACTATTTAATAGATTATGGGTTAATGTAATTTATACCTTTTATTGACTTTTTATAAAATCGTTTCAAAGGAATCTTTTCGTCATTTTCCAAACGAGGTACTTTATGACCTTTTAGAAAAATTGAGGTAAAAATGTATTTTTTAACTTATACGGTGGGTGTAGTTATTCTCCACCATTGTAACACCTTCGGATCTTCCCTTACAAACTTATAAAAATATTTTGAAAATAAAGGTTTTATTTTATAATTACATTACTTTTAAATGATTTCAAGATTGAAAGAGATATTTCCCTCAAATAGTTTTGTTTTCATCTATGTTAACATCTTTTAATGGATTTTATACTTGTTTGAAGTTGATTTATTATGATACAAATCTTCCATATTGTATTGAGGGTATTGTGATTTTTTTGATTGTGAATGTGTTATTTTTATACCATTCATGGTTTATTGTTAATGTATTAATATTTAGTATGCTAGTTTTAATATGAATTTTTATGTTATGTTTCATCCTTTTTCATATGAGGAATTAATTGGACTGATTAAGTGATGGTTAGAGCCCGCTATAGCTCCTCGATTCATCGGTAGGTCTCATGAGATAAACTATTTTCTTGGAACAAGGCCATGACAAAATCTTATTTGTAGTCTTCGCATGAGGCCTTGACTTTGTGGTTATGATGTACGACATTATGAATTCCATCATTATGAAAATTTCAATTGATATTAAATGTGATTATCCAACAATTAGAATATCCATGTGAATAATTAAATGGTATTATTTGATTTATATTTTCCATATTATGATGATGGTTAAGTTTAAAATCCTTTTGTTTTAGTTTTATAGATTGTC
The DNA here is from genome assembly GCA_963277665.1 of Viscum album. Classification (NCBI taxonomy): domain Eukaryota; kingdom Viridiplantae; phylum Streptophyta; class Magnoliopsida; order Santalales; family Viscaceae; genus Viscum; species Viscum album. The sequence continues at coordinate 559,525,307 of OY728132.1, read as the reverse complement.
GTAAATTTTTGTGCTTATTTATAAAGTTTTCGCTGTATTTTTATCCTTTCTGAGCATCTTATATCACCTCTTTCTATGTCATATTTTTCCTATGATGTGAAGATGTATTTTATGGTTTACCGGCAGGGATAGGCTAAGCAATATAAGTGTGTTCAAAGGGGATGAAATGTTGTTGTTGTTTTAATCTCTTCGAGGGATACTAAAATAATTGGTCTTTTGGGATATGATTCTTTGTATCATGCTAATGTTATGTAATAATGCACCGACTCTGGGTAACTAGGGTCAGGGCATTACATGTCCAGCATAGTGGTGATCTTCAAGGCCAACCATATAGGGCCTCAAATGGTGTCATACCAATGGTGGAGTGATAAATTTTGTTGTAAGGAAACTCCAATAAGGGAAATTGATCCTTCCATCTACTGCTAAAATATAGGACGCATGAACAAAGCATGTCCTCCAGTATATGAATGGTCCGCTCCATCTGACCATCCATCTGAGGATGAAAGTCAGTTCTCAAACGTAGATGAGTCCCAAATGCCTCCTATAATCCCTTCCACAACTGGGATGTAAAATGTGAGTCACATTCAAAGACGATCATCGATGACACCCCATGAAGTGGCACAATATTTTACACGTAGAAGCATCACAAGCCCTATACTGATCCATGCTCTCGGATAGGAAGTAAGTGGGCCGAAGAGGTGGGTTGGTCAACGATCAACCAGATATAATCATGTCCCCTTGATGTACATGGAATCCCTGTCACAAATTCCATGGAGATCCCATCCCCTTCCACTCTTGCACCTCTAGTGGATGAGCTAAGCCTGTTAGAACTTGATACTCGGCCTTCACATGCTGAAAAGTTAGGTATCGTGAAACAAACTCTGCCACTGCCTTATTCATCCCTAGCCACTAGTGCTGATGCCAGGGGTCCTAGTACATCTTCGCCACACTAGGATGTACCACCAGAGGGGACGTATTGACTCCATCAACACCTCCTCCCATAGCGCCATCAGTACAGTGGTATGTCCTCTGAAGAGGATGTCGTTCTCCCCAACTTCATAAATTCCATCAGGTGCCTATCCTGAGGATATTTGAGCACATCAGGCCTCACAATAAAAGTCCCCAAGCTACGCTTCCCTGACTCGCTGAAGGAGTGGGGAGTGACAGTCACAAACCAGAGGTAAGCTGCTCAATCTCTATCTACAATGGTTGTCTACAACGCGGATATCTTCTTTATCGCCTCACTCAGCAATTGTAGACCAGACCTCCTACTGAGTGCATATGCTACCACATTCCCCTTCCTAGGAGTATAAAATATCTCAAAGTCATAGTCCTAGAGGAACTCTATCCATTGTCATTATATTAGGTTCAGGTCCTTCGGAGAGAAGATATACCTGAGACTCTTGTGATCAGAGTAGACTTTAAAACGTTCGCCCATCAAGAAAAGTTGCCACATCTTCAAGGAGAATACCACCACTACTAACTCTAGGTCATGGGTAGCGTATTTGTTCTCATGTTGTCTCAGCATTCGTGAGCCATGGGATATAATTGCTCACTCCTACATCAGGACACACCCATGTCCGATCCCTGATGCACTGCGGTAGACTACATACCGAACACCATCATCTGGTAGCCTCAAGATGGGGTCACTAGTCAGTCTCTGCCTCAGCTCTAGAAAACTCAACTGGCATCCCTCCATCCACTCGAAGGGTTGCCCCTTATTTGTAAATGTTGAAAAGTGTGCCAAAACTCTAGAAAACTCATGCACGAATCTCTAATAGTATCCATCCAACCCCAGAAAACTCTACACCTCGGTCACACTCTTGTGTGGCTCACAAGCAAGCACATCCTCTATCTTCCCTGGATCCACTACAACTCCAGCCTCTGAGATGACGCGTCTGGAAAAGTGGACCTCTCGAATCAAGAACTGGCACTTCGATATATTACCATAAATATGGTGCTCTCAGATTGTATATATAAATATCTGTATATGATAGGCATGCTCCTCCTCCACCACTGAGTATATAAAGATGTCATCAATGAACACCAACACAAAGCGATTGAGGTATGGATGAAAGATCTTGTTCATGATTCCCATGAACAATGTTGGGGAATTGGTCACTCCGAAAAACATAACCAAGAACTCATAATGGCTATACCGACACCTGAAGGACGTCTTCTACACATCCTCATCTCGTATTCTGAGATGATGATAACCTGATCTGAGGTCTATCATTGAAAGAAAATGATCTCCCTTTTACGGATCTAAAAGATCATCAATCCTCAGAAGTGGATACATGTTCTTAATGGTCACCTGGTTCAGGCGCAGATAGTTCAAACAGAGCCTCAAACTCCTATATTCCTTCTTTGTGAACAAAATCGGGGCTGTCCAAGGAGAAACATTGGGCCTTATGAACCAATTTCCCTACAAGTCCTCTAACTATACCCATAACTCATGATGCTTCACGGGAGCCATTTGATATAATACTGTAGATATCGGTGTCTTCCCAGGGTATAGGTCGATGTATAAGTCTACCTATATGCGTGGATGTAGCCCAAAACACCATCAGGGAAGACATCGACATACTGGTCCACAACCACAGGATAACTCAGACTCTCAACATCAACTGCTCCGAGGGTAAGGCTAGCTAACTGATGAGTAATCAGAAGCACCCTCTTTGGGTTAAGCCCATCCTATTATGCAAAGGTTCCTTTCTCACTGGTGAAGGAAAACCTGGTCCCATCTATGCAGACACTACACACTTTGTGCGTAATACAGTCAATCTGAGCATGAACTGTGGATAACCAGTCCATACCAAAGATGACATCTTAAGGCCTCGAAACCAATACTATGAGATCCATGCTAAAGGTCTCACCTCCTATAGTAATCTAACACTACCTAATACAATGTGTAATGATAGAATCTGCTTCTGTATGAGCTTCTAGCCATAATGATCGAGCCAACGGTTCCACTGGAATTTCTGAGCTCTGAACGAGGGTCATGCCAACAAAAGAGTGACTAACACCAGTGTCTATAATTATTGCAGCTAATGTGAAGTAGACAAATATTTTACCTCTAATCATGTCCAGAGTTCCAAGGTTGTCGAACTCAGTTTCCTAGAGCCGGGATCGTCTATGTCCTCTTGCTCCCTGTGGTTGGGGTGGACCACCTGGCAGTGGTGGCGGTAGAACCTTGTATCACTGCCTGCTGCACGACCAACTCCTCTACCAAATATTCCACCATACAGACCTCCTTGCATGAACCTATACCTTTGCTTTGGCGGTCCTTTGACCATCTTATGGTCATCCATATGGAATGTTAGACATTCACGATCCATGTGACCTTTCCCGCTGCACGTGTAACACTATTTTCCCTCTCCTAACTTCCTTTGCCTCATGAGCTCTGTACCTCCGAACCTCCATCCCGAGGTTGTAAACCAGAAGGTTTGGTCTGCTTCGACCTCTGTGTGATCTTCCTACTACCTACCATTGATGAATATGCTACCTAACGTCCAGTGGTGGCTCTCGTTGTGGATGTCTACTCACCTAAGAAGATCTCCACCATTAGCACTCGCTCTAGCACCCTAACCGGAGTCAGTATGCAAATCAATACCATCGATGCTATGATCTCTTGTCAGAGACCCTCCTCAATGGTTCTGGCCTAGAATAAAGGGTCTTATACCATCTCGGGGGAGTTATGAGAGAGAGATAAGTGAACCTCACCGAGTACTGGGCCACTGTTATGCGGCCCTATTGTAAGTGTAGTAGCTCTTGTATACACAGAGAATATGTTTTCTGAGAAGAACTATGTACTAAAAAGCCTCTCAAATTCCACCCAGATAAGGGTTGCCTCATCGTGTATCTGGAGAATCAAGCTCCACCATCTCCCTGATGCTGCCTGGAAAAGACTGACTGCCTGGATCACCATAAGGCCAGCTGGTGTTCCAAAAAAGAAGAAAACTATGACTACAACCTCAAGATAGTCCTATGCTACATGCGAGTCTGTCTCCCCTTGAAACATCGAAGGCCTCTGCCATTGGAATTTGTGCAACACGCCCATTCTGCATGCACCTCTGCTGGTGGGGCTTGTGGAAATGGATACACAATGGGTAGTGGGGTTACTAGTACACTACCCGAAGGTGCTAACACCGCAAGAGGACCTTGAATCGAGGCCTCATTGCTCGGTGGTCCGTCATTGCATACTCTCTTAGGAATCCTGGCTGGCTCTCTACGTGGCAAAATCTTGAAAGAAGAAAGGTGTTCCACATTCAATAAGATATACCTGGTGATTTGACTCAAATATATCACATGAAAAACTCTTCCAAAACACACGCAATCAGTGCTTCTGTGTACTGAGTCGGAAATCAAAATTCATTGTCCATGTGTATGGATACGTCGGACGCCACACCAACATTGGACTCCCTAAACTGAAAACTATGCTCGTAACACATAACATTATTTCCTCATTCAAAAGGTCAAGATTTTTGGTTCTTCAGTAGAACTGACTCCTCTAATACCACTTTGTCATGACTCGTCCCCCGGGGCATGTGTCGGGACTCCCCCAAGCTCACCGTCCATAGGCCAGTGGATGGAGACATTCACAGAAATGCGTATTCTCTAAAATTGGAAGGCATTTAATTTTAAACCTTTACAACCCATGGTCTGGGAACACAACAAGAAGCAACTGTGAAGTAAACCAGTGTAGTAAAAAGAGTGCCGAAATAAAATGGGGCTGGAATACAAGACCAACTGTAAAAGTACAATTACAACTGAAAAAAATAATACAATTGAAAACGGGAAAATAGCTACTGGGTCATCCTCCAAGGACCCTACATGAAGGGTAGGTACATATCGCCTCCCCAACACTCCAATTTTTCTTGTCTCATCGGCATACCACTAAGACCTGGCTCTCTCAAACCTCAGCCCAACTGCTCATCGTCTGCACAAGACACAACAAGGTCCGAGAAAACCCGTGCAGGGTTGAGTATAAAAATACCCAATAGGGACCCCGAGACCCACAAAGGACTCTCAGAATTCAACAAAGGAAAACCACAAAGCATGATCTCAATCACAAAGCCCAAAGTAATAGACACAGCACAAAAAGTGTCTCAGCTCAAACCAGGTTTTCAGTGAAGTATAGAAGTACATATGATTAGTCGTGGAGGTAGATCATATTATCCTATCAAGAGGAACTAATTTTGTCCATATGGAGTCTGACCCACAAATGATCGAATGGCACTTACCCCCCTCAATGACCCATACAAAATCTAATTAACCCACGATCGGTATATCATTGAACCATGATGGTACGCTCTATGGCTCGTCCACGTCAGGTCGCGAGGTGATGATCCACACAGGACTACGAGGTGCTAATTCACATAGGATCAATTGGTGCTGACCCACATAAGATTTCTTGGTGCAAACCTCCGTATGATCTATCTCCAACCTCCACCTCACTGCCAGCAATTGGATTCCTCACACCCGGTGAGCTTGAGTTCCGTAGAATCTGCCCTTCAGATATCGGTCATACCTCAACCACCATGAAGCTCCCCAAAGGAGTAACCCAATGGACCACCATGTCGTAAGGGTTCCAACGTGATAGACGGTGCATCAATCGGATGCCCGTTCTGTGAGTTATATGTGTTTTAGCTCCGGGGGCCTAGTTATATTTGGGTTCAATTCAATCCAAATGTACTTTAGTTATCTCCAAAAATAATGTGGAGTATACCAATAGGATCTTCTCAATCCAAGGGTCCCAGCACTATAGACGGTTCTTCAAAACGGATGTCTGTTTCCCAAGTTATGGCCCTTTATATGTTACTAGGCCCGGGTCTGATCCGACCCGGTCGGACTGACCCGGCCCGACCCGGCTCGTCTGGGCTATGGAAAACTTAGCCTATTGGCCTGAGGTCTGGCCTAACCTGCAATGGGGTGGCCCACAAAGAGCATCCTACAATGTGGTGGCCCATGAAGGACATCCCACAAGGGGAGACCGACAAAGGGCGGCCAGTAAGGGGGAGACCCAGCCCGTGTAGGGCGCGACCAGTAAGGGGATGACCCGATCCACATAGGGAGCCTCCCACAAGGGGGCGGCCCGCTAGGGTGGTGGCCCGGAAGGGCGGCGGCCTAGTAGGGCGGTGACCCGCTTGGGCGGCGACCCGTCGGGGCGGTGGCCCGGTAGAGCGGCGACTCGGTTGGGTGGAGGCCCGGTAGGGCGGCAGCCCGACTGCGTGAGAAGTGACCCACAAGGGGATTCTCCCAATCTGCCACAAAGGGAGCGGCCCCCAGTTTTCCAGAATGGCCGATGGTCGTTCGGTCTTCATGGAAGTAGTGGCCCGGTAGAGCACCGCTAGGTGGCAAATGAGACCCACTGGAGCAGGTCCTCGAGACTCCATCATGGTCAGCCGACGTGCTGACCGACTTCTACAGTGGCACGTGATAGTGCTCCGCTCTTCCACCCACGACTAATGGGTGTGTCGGCCGCCTTCCTCCAGTAACTGTGGCTGACGATTCATGGCCCCCTTTTTCCATCAGCAGTGCACAATGGCACGCTGCACCTCCTCCATAGCCTACTGGTGCCAGCTTCTCCGATGAACGTCGTGGCTTTGTGTCATGGACTCCTCTTGAGACGTCCATCAATGTGTTATCCCCAACATAGTCGGTTGGTATCGTCGATCTATCGGTCTTCAATGAAGGGCGTAAATTTAGAAAAGTGGTGAGGGGTTCGGGTTGTGTTTGTTGGGCTCATGCCCTCTTTGTTAGCTCATTTAACAATGGGGATGATAAAAAGGGGGTTCAATCAATTCACATGAATTCAAAACAAGAAATAAAAACCCCTACCTCGTAACCCATTCGAGAATGTCTGTGCTTGATGGTGGGTCCTGTTCTTCATTCACGCAATAGGTTCCCAACGATGTGGCTCATATTTCATCCTCCTGTTTGTGGTTTGGTGTCACCTGTCACCTCCTGTTGGGATTGACTATGTCCTTTAAGGGCCCAGCATCGCGGTCCTCCTTCAACACATCATTGCTTGGAAAAGCAGTGATGATACCCCTCCCCAAGCAAAATATATATAGGAGAGAGGGAGGGTGAGTAATGACATGAAGATTTAATGGGTTCTCATAAATCAGGAACCTTTCTAATTCCCCAACAGCATTGTCACTTAGGATTGGCAGGTCAAGCCATTCAATGGGTTGACGCATGGCTGGCCCCACCCTTTGCCTAACCATTAAGGATATGAAATAAAATAATAAAATTATTTCTTTTCTTTTCTTTTAAAAATCCACGAAACATAAATTTTTCTCCAGACCTACTCCGGTCAAAGTGAATCATCCCTTAAGCAAATCCTGGCACTACAGATTCAACGGTGCCCTCATGTTTTTTAATCCAAGCAACAGTTCAAAAGTTAGAAAATTCTGCTCACGTGCTTAATGTATATAGCTTAAAAAAAGTTCAGAAATTCATTTCGGGCACTCTGGGTCATAGAATTAGGCACCGTCAATTTTCACTGGCTCGTAATAATTACATATAATAAAAAACAATTACATAGAAAATTGGAGTCTTTTCAATAATGATCGCTTGGACCATATATTACCTATAAAAGTTATTTTTGACACATAAATCAAATTTGAACAAAACAGCCAAGTGTAAAATTAATTAATATGTAGTTGTGTAAAAGGGTAATAATTGAAATAAATATTTTAATAGTCTTTCAAATTTTTGTAAATAAATTAAATAGAGAACATCAGTTTTTTATTCAAGAATAAAAATATCTACAAGAAAAATAAAATTCTTGGTAAGGGATTTCATCTCAATTTACATTCCATTATGACTTATTTTTAGTAATGCACCTAGTTTATTTTATATGGTGTGCATATTTCTCTTCACATGTTATATCATGAAAAATAATCTAGAATAATATTATATGTTGTATTTAATTTTAATACTTCATGGATATTATGATTCGATTATTTCAATGTGGTATGGGACACATTGGAAGGTACTAAGATTATTCTCCTAGATAATGTTTTTAATGATTTTCTTTTCAATATCACTTCCTTTTGTGATTGTTAGCATTATTTTGAGACAATCACAATATTTATGTGGCCCTAATTTCATATATTTGATGTACCTACTTCCACATTATCATATCATATCCTAATTTGTTAATTCCTCATGATATTTTAAGTCTCAGTATTAATTATTTCATATAAGGGGATTTGAGATAAAACTTACCTAGTGGAATATAATTTCATAACCCAATTTATTTTCATTAGGTTGTACTACTACATAATTTTCATTAATATTCTATGATTATATGTATAAGGACATTGACTTTCTATTTATGTGTTTTTACATCAACTTAGGGATTTATATTTGATGCACATATTCTACTTATTGATTTATTCTCACTCCAACATTATAATATTTTCAAGGGTTTACTTTACAATCTTGTTTTGTTTTTGATTTTTTACACATGAAATTTACATTAGAGGAAATTATTATATCAATGTATAATAAAAACATTAATTTTTGTCTCCTCTTGTTATTAATGACCTTTTTCATATAATATTACCATTTTCCATCTCTTTGGTACTCAACATGTTGTAGGACATGATATTATGAAAACAAGATTTCATTTCTATCAGTAGTAAAGGAACATTTTTTATGATAAAAATTTTATTTTCTAGAAGGGTTGTAAAAAATATTTTTAACCATTATAAAATGATTTTGTAAATACATGTTTACCCTTTTTTTACAAATATTTTTCAAAGAAATATTCTTATCATTTTCCAAATAAGATATTTTTTAACCATTTTACCGTTCAAAAGGAATGATATATTACCTAATATGACATGTAATGAATTAACCACCATCATTTATTTCATGGATACATTTCAGGATTTAAAGGATAATATTTTTGAAAGCTTTTTTTTTCAAAATTCAATTTTAATGAAATTGTTTTTCAAATGGTTTTCAAAACAAAAAGATATTTTCCTCAAGATTGTATTTTAAAATTTATATTATTTATATTCATAAACAAAAAATCCCATTTATTTTACCCCACTTGGGATATGTTATATCGATACCGACTTTATTCTTCTTCTGGATGGTATATGATTGACATAGACCATAATAGTATTCACATTTACTTCCTTGATTCACTTTATAGTCCCCTTGAAATATTCAATCTCTTAGGATCATTGAAACATTGAATTTTCTATAAGTTATCCATTGCATTTACCATGGATATTAAAATTTCCTAAACCATATACCATTTTTCATACAATATCTATATTGACAGATATTTGATTATTTGAAGAAATATTTGTAATTACATATTCCTCGTCCAATACAAATATTTGATAAGTCATAATATATATTGCTATTATTTGATATGAGGAATGATTTGGACTGAAAATGATGGGCGGGGATTAGACTTTATATAACTCCTTGATGCATCGACAGGTTCTCATAATACAAGTATGTTGAGAAACTTAAATGGGATTAGATACAATGTTTTAACCATATTCTGAAAGGTCTTGACTATATTGGTTTTCATGTTCCTTAGTCATGATGCCCAATAATTACATGTTTATCTCTTTTAGTTTCAGTTATTATTCATCCATGAGATTTTACATCGACCTATCTATGGATAAAAATAATTTTTAGTTAATTGATTAATTTTAATGTATTTCATTTTTCTTTTCTTCCCATAATATTTTTTACTTATTGGGTTATTTGAATGGAATGTGTTCTAATTACAACCTTGAAATATTGTTTTAACATAATCCTTCTCAGTTCATTGATTATATGGAATTTTATTTCATTTATTTACCATTTCATCATTATTCTTATCATTTATTCATTATTTATTCCACAATATATTACCCTTAATGATCATTTAACATTGCTGTTTTTTCCTCATCCAAAGGAATACATGAGGCGTATAGTGAATGTTGTATAGGGAGATACTAGATGGAGTAAAGATATCCTTGAAATAGATAAATTATATTGTAATTAGTGTAGAAATTTGTATTAAATGACTCAATAATATATTTGGTTTAACAAGACTACTAAATTCTCAGTACTTCAGTATTTGATTTCATGTAATCATTCCTTTATAACACTAGTAGACACCAAATCCATGATTCTAGGGTCTGATCACTACAATTTGTGTCAAATGATGTCTAGTTATAACCTTGGGACCATGATATTGGAAAATATATTTTAGAGAACAAAGACCTCATCTAGAATTTGAGGGTAAGTATAGAAGAACATCCATGAATTTTTCTAACATAGATATTTTATTGGTGGTCCTAGAAATACATACATGTATACATATTACAGGTGGATGTTGTTCTAGAACAAATGTACCTAGGATTAATAACTCCGACCAAGTATGTTGGGCCTGACTCAACATAACCATGAATATAAAAATGAGTCTTATTGTGCACCTTGTTTCACACTCATGGGAGGTATTCTTAGGAAAATTCACATTTTCATTAGAAACAATTATGAGGATTTTGATAATGAATTACCTAGGATAAATCTATTTTATCTTTGATTGAATACAAGGTCTCATGATGTCGAAATAATACAACTTTTATTATGGATAAACCCTAGACCAAGGAAGGAAAAATGTGGAAATAAATGGATAAAGTATTTTTTTTATTGGGTTGAATTGAAAGCCATAGTAAGAAATGGAATTTATTTATTAATAATTTTGTAAGGATGAACATCATATTCATTTTGGTAATTATATTATGAGGAAAAACTATATGTTGGATAAAAACCATTCATGTCAAGAAAGGAAGGGTGTCGTGATCCCATAACCTAAGGACAAGAATGGTTTAATTCCAACCACAAACCTATGAAATTTCCTTTTAAAAATGTCATTTCTTTTAGTTAAAACAATTTTATGAAGAAATATTAATGATAAACTAGAATGGTATCCTTTTAGGTTTAGAGAAAATTGTATTGAAAATATTGACATTGGAGAAAGTTTATAAAAAAAGATAGACTTTTCACTGTTTTATGGTGCTTATAACTCAATAAATGTTTATTTTAGTTCTTTAGGAATCAATGTATAATTTTGGATATCTATTGCACAATGAATGGTATGAATTATAATTTTATCAAACAAAAAAATAATGTGAAATTTTATTTATAGAAGCATGTTGTGTAACTATATTTCCATATTTTCTTATGTAGTAAAATAATTACTCCACATTTTGAAAATGCTAAAGAAATGTTTTTCTAATGATTAAATTTTGGGTTAACCGAAAGTATTCTAATTCATCATAGATTTATGGCTTCGAGGCCCTCAGCATTATATTGATAGTTCATTTGTTTTTTATTGATGACATTAATAACTCCCTATAAATATTTACCCTTTTCCACCATGTATGTGTCTCTAATTTCAAGTAATTTTCTCCTATATAGAGACCGAGTTACATGTTACTCCACAAGAACATTATAATTCCCAAAATCTTTTTTATATAATACTTATTAATAACCCTTATCATAATGCGGGACTTAATTAATTGAAAAGTAATGACCGTGTTTTATTGAACAACTATATATTATTAAAATATTATTACTTAACATAATAAAATATAAATTATCTGTTATGAATATTATTAACTAAATTATAAAAATATATGGGTCACAATAATATAAATGGAATTCATTGGCTACAAATTAATTAGAAATATATATATGAACCAATTGAATATAAATGTAATATTTTTATAGCAAACTATTTTTATGCTAACGAAGTTGTTTTAGTATAATAAATAAAAATAATAATATTTGTGAGTCATATTAATGAAATAAATTGCTCATATATTAAACTTATTATTTTTGGTATTAATCCAATATATTATACATAAATATGATATAAATGAAATCCATATTTCACATAAAATACTATATTTTTACATGGGCACTTTTACTACCTTTTATTGGAGAACATATTTTAAAACTAGTTTATAAAAGATTTAAAAATATTATAGTTGAAAAAAACCAAATATTTGAAATTGATACTTAAAATTTATTTTAGGGTGAAATTTTGATATTTTTTCTACGATGTTGTAGTTTTTAATTAAAAATGAAAAATATTGAATTTTAATTCAAAACATCTTTTAATTATAATTTTTTATAGGATAAAACCATATTTTAAATTGGTTTTAACGTTTATTTAGATTTAAATTCTATAAATTATTCTAACATAGTTCATTGGAATCAATTTCACACTGAAATTGAATATAAAAACATTGCACATTGTTGAACGTTTTTACATTTAAAAATTCTATTATTGGCCCATCTCAGGGATTAATTTTAAATTAATTTCTGAAACTTCTGTGATAATAAATTGAAAAATGGATTCCATATTTTTGAATCATATGAATTTATAATATCTAATTATTTCAAATTATTTTTTGACCATAAAAATTAATGAAATTAATTAAAATTAATTACAATGATTTTGGTGAAATTAAGCATAACATGGTATTAAACCTCAAACTTAAGGAAAACATGACCTATAAACTATTACACAAGAAATTTATATCCACCGTTTTACCCTATACTCCATCGTATTTATTTTAAACAATCATTTGATCCACTGAAAATACTAAAAACGTTGGTGGAATTCCCTATCCCAAAATTTACAAGAGTGTCACTCCTTATCAATTATAAAAAGGCCATATATCCTCCCACTTAATAACCACACTCAAGACACATTGGAATGATAATGATATCTCTAAATAGATCTTAAACATCCCTCCCATCATCCTAGAATCATTAACTTGGTTAGGAATAAATCCAAGGAATACCTTTGGTGAAAACAAAAAGGAGTTACCCGATTAAGAGGTAACATATTTTCTCAAACTCTTTAGATTTACTTAAATTATCCACCACCTATTGTCTTCTTATTATATAATAAAACAAAAAAATATCTAATTTAATAATATTTTTTTGGGTTAAGTGTTTGACCTACACTTACACCAACTTCCATCTAATGGGTAATGAGTATGCCACATATGTATACAGTGAACTACAGCCTCACATAACAATGTAGTTCATTTTTTCTTTTACCACCATTCATTGGATATCATTATAATGGATACTCTATATATATGTATGATAAATATGACATATATAATTTATTTATGAATCTGTAATTCTTCTATAACACATACCATTATACATTACATTTTATGTAAATTAGATAACATCGTTTGTGTAAGTGTGGACTACCGCCGCCTAAAAGTGATGTGATTCATTCACAGGATACACGGAATATATAACATATTATTTTAATTAAACATATGTTAAATAAAGAGAATATATATTATATTCATGATATAATTAACTTTTTGATAATATGTATATATCTGTGTATATAATAATTTATTTATTACCCTTTCGCACACTTAATAAGTGATAACATCATTCATGGATATGTGGACTACCGCCTCCTTGATACGATGTGACTCCTTTTAAATCACAATAATTGTATATATGTTTTTATATTATTAAATAATATGGAATTTAAAATATAATGATACTTATGTAATTATTAAAGATACTTACCTTCTTTCCACAATGATCATTGAAAATTTAGAATGTTTCTCATGCGTACATATGGGCTATCGTCTCCATGATTGTAGTTTTTGACAATTTTTCATAACCATAATTAATTATTATTTTTAAAAGAATAATTTATGTAAAATATAATAATTATGTGATGAATATTATTATTTATATGTTTTATAATGACCCCTTTGACCATTGATCACCTACAGATGCTGTTTTTTCCCACATAAACCAAATTTGTTCAAAACACCCAACATTAACATAATTGACTATGTATATGTATAAAACATTGTAATAAGTGAAATAAAATATATGAGAAACAAGAAAATGGTTATAAAGAAATTAAATAATAAACATATGTTTGTTATTCAAGAATATAAAGACACTTCAGACAAGCCAGACGCAATATAATGGATTTCATCTCAATTTAAATTCCATTGAGACTTATTTGTTCTCATGAAGGTAGATTCATTTATATAATTTATATATTTCTATTGAAACTCTATTTCAGGAACCTAGTTATTAACATGATATTATAAGTTTCATTTATTGTTATTACTTCATGTATATTATGATTAAAATGATTCAATGTTTTATGGGACACTTTGGAATGTTTAAATATTATACTCCCCAGTAATGTTTTTAATGTTTATCCTTAAAATTTTAGTTCCTTTAATGAATGTTAACATTCTATTGAAACTATCACATAATTTTTGTGCACATAATTTATTATATATGGTTTACATATATTCACAATGTCTTATAATAACATGATTCATTCATTCTTCATGATATTTTGATTCTCAATTTGATTTATTTTATCACAGGTCATTTGAGTTAAAAGTTACACTATGAAATATATTTTCATAAACATAATTCTTTTCATTGGTTTTTACTACTTCGACATTGTTGTTAATATTATATTATTATGTTTATAATGACATTTACTATATATTGAATTTTTTTACTTCTATATTTGGATTTACAATTGATATACACAATCTACTAATTGATTTATTCTTACTAAAATATTATAATATTTCCAATGGTTTACAATGAAATATCACTTTTCGAGATTTTTTAAACATGAATTTTCCAATAGAGTAAACTATATGATGAATTTAAAATAAACCCATTAATTTTACTCTCATATGGTAATTCAAGTGGTTTTTCTGGTACTAGTACCATTTTCCCACTCTTTAGTACTCAAAAGGTTTTATAAAATATTATTAAAAAACCGCTACATAATTTCACTCATTAGTAATTGAACATGATTTATTCTAAAAAACATATTTTATTAAAATGTTTTCAAAAACAATTTAACCATTACGAAATGATTTAGTAAATTCAGGTGTCCCATTTTTTCCTTTTATGAATATTTTCAATGGAATCTTCTTATCTCTTTCAGAACAAAGCATTTTTCTAAACTTTTTAACTTGTAAAATGAATATTCTTTTTTCCTCATATGGATTGTATAGAATTACCCATCATCATTTTGTGGAATAATAATTTTTATGATTAAAATGTCACTTTTTTGAAGGAAAATGATTTCATGTGTGATTTTCAATGAAATGGTTATTCAAATGGTTTTTCAAAAAAAAATTACATTTTCTTAAAGAATGTTTTGAAAAGATATTTTATAGTGTTTATATTCATAAATGATAATAAACATTTATTTTAATCCACGTGTGATTTGTTATGTTGATATAATATTTATTCTTCCTATGGATGCTATATGATTTATTTGTCTAAGGATATTATTCACATTCAATTCCTAGATTCATTTTTCAGTCCCTTTAAAAAATTCAATCTCCTATTATCATTAAACATAGAATTTTACATAGATTATCCATTTCATTTATCATAGATATTACTATTACCTGAATTATATACCATTTTACAGACGGTGTCAACATTGATAGTTAATTGATTGTTGGGGGAAATATTGATAATTATGTATTCCATATTCAATATTGACATTTTATAAGGAATAATATTTATTTTAATTATTAGATATGAGAAATTATTAGGACTAGAAATGATAGGTGTGCCCACAAAAAATATGGTCCCTTGATGCATCGAGAGGTTCTCATGAGAAAAATAAGTTTCAAAAAAATGGTTTCGTTAACCATCTTTTGAAAGGTCTTAATGGTATATATTTTCTTGAGCCTTAGACATGACTTAGAATAATTCATCATTTTCCTCATTTTGTTTTAGTTATTACTCATCCACATGATTTTTAATCTTTATATTTATAGATAAACAAAATTTTTATTTCATTCACTAAATAGAATTTCTATTAATTTTATAATCCTTCCATACTAGTTTTTTTCAATATCTTTTTATTTGAATGGAATTTGTCTCTAGTTATTACAGTATAATTTTTCTCATTGATTCATTATTTCTTCCACTATTGTTTATATTTACTATGTAATTGAGATCACCCTTATTTGGATTCTTCTTTTTCAAGAATCCAATAAGAAAACTATGGAAGATATATAGTGATATAATATATGGAAAAAGGATTTCCTCTAAAGAAAATAATTATAATGTAATTAATGTATTCATTTTTAATAAAAGACACATGATTATATTCAATTAACCAATACTACTAAACTCTCAACACTTTGATATTTAATTCTTTCTACCCATGAAAACGTAATAGTAGTGGACAATGGCTCGGGGCTTCGGGGGTCGGGTCTCTAAATTATAGGACATAAAACTATCTGGGTTTCCCTTCCCATATAAGGGATATATAATAAGATCCATTCATGGGAATAATCCATCCACTATAATATCTTCCACGACCCCCATCTCCTATAGTGCCCTGGGATTATAATACAGATATATTATAATTTTTTAGATGAAAAATCATCAAATTAAACACACAAACACCATAGGACCACAATAGTTTTGTGTAATTTGATACTAGCCCCACAATCATCTAATTTGGGGAAATTCGTTTAACACTTATAATAAGAATCTTCACTTTTATAAAACAGCACAAAAATACCCTACATAAGATCAATCTCTATATCTAAGTAAAAAACGTATGAAATAGTTAGATGAGATTTACATAATGTTTCCAAAAATGAAAATATTTAAAATAAAAAGATCATGAGGGTACGAGAACACAAGATTTGGGGAATAACAATTTATAATTCCAAATGAATGGATCATAATGGAATCAAATAACATGAACAATGAGGGATTAAGAATTTAATTAGGCATATATTTTTGTAATATACAGATGAATAGAAAATCTTATGTCATAACTACCAACGAAGACATTCATTACGTGTTAGGATTGAGATAACCACCCATTTATGTACTTTGTGCTCGTGTTAACCACAAATGTACCATATTCTCAGAATTGGGTTAGCCACCCTTATACCCTCCTATTTAGATGGTATATAACCACCCATTTACCCAATTTTTTTGGCTATGGATAACCACATGTTCACCCTATGATATCATTGAACATTTATCAATACCTAATGCATTGATGGGAGATATTGGTACCACCCTTCTCATAATGAAAACCATATTTGAGTGTAAAAAAAACATCCATCATATCATAGCACATAAAATGATATGGTTTTGATATACATTTCATATTATTATTACTTGTTGAAAAGAGAAAGTTTTTAAAAACATTTCATCATTTCAACATAGCATAACACATTTAAAATAATTGGGATTCCAAAAAATTCTATCATTGTATTTGTGTTGGAAGAGAAAAAGGATTCTTAAAAATAATTTCACTATATTTTCAAAATATTTATGGAAAATATAAGAATTTTATCCTTGGATCATAGCCACATTAAAATAGAGGCAACATCAACTTATGTTTTCTTAGATAGAGAATTATTTTGATTAATCACATGGAAAATTTCGTTAAGAAAATATCATTTTCTAGAAAATTAATTTTTAAAAACATAAAATACTTTTAAAATACTTTTCTATGAAAATTACATTGAAAAAAATCATTGATTCTTTAAATATCACATAAATAATTTTTTTATCCCATTAACATTTCTTATTTTAAGAAAAAAATTAGACATATAACATTTTAAAATTATTTACCATTATGAAATTATTTATTTAAAATCTATAAATTAAGTTGATATTATGTTAAAAATAAATTAAAAATATATTGAAAAATATTTAGAGGATGCCTCAAATCATTTAGTGCTCATTATAGTGTGAAATACTGCTCATGCCCTTCAAGTTACAAACAATTATTTGTTCACATTTTTTTAGAATCCAAACTATAATTATTTCAGAAAAACATTAAGATTCTTTAAAAAATTAAAACAAGTCAAACATGGGTAAATTTGTCTTTTTAAAATAATATCATAATAGTAAAAAAATTCAAAAACATTATAAATCACTTTTTTGAAAAAATGAATATTTCCCACTGAAGGGATAAGTAATGTTTTATTTTCAGAAAAACAGTAGATAAATTATTTTAAGAACAAAAGAGTGTAATAATTTAAAAACCACATGAAAATATCATTACTAAATATTTTATTTTGAAATTAATGAGATCCTTAGATACGTATCCTTTGATTTTATTAATAGAAACATAATTATAATAAATCATATTAAATGATGAGTGTGTAACATAAAATCATTACCACATTGGTATTATTGAATTTTAAGACCCATGATGTAATAACATAATATAGTACATAAAAATATCACGAGGCTAAATAAATTAATTATTTTACTTTTCAATGGGTCTTTATATGCGCATCGTGACAAAATATATGTGCATAACATAATTTACATCCCAAACAAAGAAATTTGAGATGAAAATACATTACTAGCATGGTAATCTATTTTATCCTAAACATAATTAAAGAATGATGTATAATGAATCATTATATATCATGAAAAAATATTATTCATGGTATAAAATTTCAAAGGGGAAGTATATGCCCCAAAAAATGACCAGTGAATATTCATTTGCCTCACCAAAATAAATGAGAGACTATAAATCCCTTACCTTAAGTCTTGAATCCAGTAGTACACATTCAAACTTATAAAATAATTATTATTAGAATATTATTCATCTATTATTGAAAAATATTTATATATTTCATACCATATATGATTTTTATGACTTTTTATGACTTGTTTACTAATAATTGTCCATAAATGATACGTTTCGGGTAATAATTGTCTAGTTCTTAATATATATTTTTAGTTTTTAGTTTTTTTTGTCTTACAGAAATCATGTTTCCATCATCTACCAAATGTTAATCAATAAGGTCACATTGTGAGGAAGTAGTCTTCTATACACACAAGTGACGTTTTCATATTTCCACGAAATGGAAATAAGCCCTTCATATAACACAATATTAGTATATGGGAGATACATGGGTTATTATATCATCATGGTATATTAATAGGTGAAGTATGTGGAAGAAAAAAAATTAAAACTCTCACTGATAAGTGTTACCACTTCTCTTGATATACTCCTTAGGGTTTCACCAAAAACCCCTCTATGATTGATTTTTGTATAAAATAAAGAATCAATTATTATAAGAGGGAGGCCTTTAAGTTATTTTTTAGTTATTTTCTGAAAAAAAAGGAATTATGGTGTGTGTAATAGGGGAGAATGGATGGCCTCTTATAAGTGCGATTAGTGGAACACTTGTAATTATATATAAGAAAGAGTTCCACCCACATTTATTAATGTTATAGGGATCCAAAATAGATTATTCCTAAGAATACTAGGGATATAGTTGAAATATTCCCACATAATGTGTTTTAGACAAGTTTTTAGTTTTTTAACCCTTATCATTTTATTTGAACACCCATTTAAACTCATTTATACCTTAACCATGGAAATTTTTTTTATTCTAACAATTCATTTCCGTCAAAAAATATGTTTACTTTCAAGATGAAATTAATTGTGATTATTAAAAACATTGAATACATTTTATAAAATTCAATTCATATATGAGTAAAATTTTAATTTAATATCAATACCATAGATGTGATGAGAAAGTAGATTTTCAAAGAGAAAATGTATAATAGTTTACAATGTTTTTATGTTGAAAGTGAATATGTTATTTATTATAATGAAATAAATTGGATTAATGGATGTGTAACTGAACTAATGTTAATTTAAATCAAATTTATAATATACATTATCTTTATAAATAATTTCAATGGATAGGAGGGTTTCAATTAAAATTTTATTTTTCCCTATTCATCAAAAAATTATACATCACATAAAAATCCTGAAAAATAACCATATGATAATTTTGAATAAAATCAAAAATGAAGTTCATTATTTATAATTCACTTTCTAAAAGAGTCAAAAATTTCATTTATTTTTGGTTCAAAAAAATATATAAAATCATATCATAAAAATGAGACTTTTTTAAACGTATAATGACTTAACCAAAAAATTTATTTTATCATCAATTTGTTTTATTTAAATAAAACCATTATATTTTATATTTTAAAAGCAGTTAAAACAATTAAAATCATGGAGTTCAATGACTATTTTATAACAGCCATGTATAAAAAACTATATTGATAATATATTAATGTTTTGTTAAAACATAGTATCATGTGTCATGCAAGCTGACCTAGTGTTGTGTGTTGATAAAGTGTAACATGTTTTTGTGTGTAATAAAAGATATTACTAAAATTTAATTTATTCAAAAAAATAATTCAATGAAAAGAATGGTGTTACATTATAATCCCTTTAAAAATAAATAAGACCCCCTGAATTAATCACATTGGTACCAGAAATAGAGGATACTTCTATATCATTTCATCCAAAATTTCCCACATAGCTTCCTCCAAAGGGTGGTTTCACCAAAAAACACTAATCTAGTTAGAGGTCCTGGTTCATAGAAATTTATATATTTGATCCAAAATATCTACATTTCATTCCTTATAACAAATATCATGGTCCATTTTTATGACCCATGTTTTCAGTAAATGTGATTGATCACGTATTTACTCCCTCTATAGTGATACAAGGAACAAAATATAAAAATGAGGGAGGTTATATAGAAGAAAAAATGGTAATCTATTATCCCGATATGATCATGTTTTTAATGGGGCTGATATATCATGGTCTTATTTTTACCTATATTATTCAACTCAGGTATTTGTATAAATATTTTCTTACCAACTTCAAATTATATATTGAGTAAGATATTATCATTATAAAATTACATTCATATTATTTTATATCATACATATTGACAAATGAATCTAACCATCCCATATATCTCATCAGTTTATTGAGGTCCAAATAGTTTCCTTTCAGTATCTTCATTCTATTATGTTCCATTTATACACATATTCCAATAAATGAATTCCTAAGGAGACATATAGATTCTCACGAGAAATTTATTATTCAATGAAAACTAAACTTGAGGAAGGTATTGATACCATCCACCTTTCAAATCCATAGGATAAGATATTAGCATATCCACTCAAAATTGAATTATTCTATCAAACTGATCATCTTTCTATGAATAATATACAGTGATGGAACTCATATTTATATCAAGAGATACCTTAATACTTCATGAAAAAAATCATGTTAAAATTTTTATTCTAATAAAATAAAATTGATTGTGGTACTCCAAGAAACCTTACCACTTCTTTAATATCAATTTTGGAAGGTATATACAAAGATAAAGCTTCTCTCGTAGAAATTAAGTGGTCTTACATTATAATGTGATCCACTATAACCCATATCTATCTCAACAAAAAAGATAAGATAACCCATATAGGATACCAGTACCTTTAATCATATATCCACAAAGTGTAAAGACAATCATCTCAGAAAACCATTTCCACAATATCTTAAATTAAACTGTTACACTTCCAAAAATGTATCTTGAAATTTATTTAATCCTGATAAACTAACATCCCATAAAACCTCAAAGGTGGGGTCAACTACTTTAAAATTATGATTAATTTTAATCTCCTAAACCCATGATGGTATCTGTAAAACTTAATATAATATTAACTAGAGATATAAATTCTTCTAAAATATAAATCACTCTTTATTCCTTAAATAATCTCTTATCCAATACAATAACAATTATTTTGCAAGCATGGGTTTTGCAATGTATAGATAAAATATCAAATGGAATTTCATTATTAAATAACTCTTATATAGGTAAATACTAAATTGAAATTTAATTAATGGATTCCCAATAATATTTCTATAGTTCTCATCCATACAAAATAAAACAATACATTAAAAAATAATGAGGTTTGGATCGATGGTAGATAATTAATATGATACACTTCAATAATTGTGAGTGTATAATCATTTCATTCCTAATTTATCTTTATAGGTTGTTGGAATTGATCTTAATTATTAATAAAAGTCCACTTCCATAAACATTACCTAATATTGAGTTAAGTTAATAATTTGACTTTATTTCACATTAAGGATATTTTCATGTTTATAACATTAGAGAATTAGGCCATAACTCATACATAACAACACCATATTAAAAATAAGACACTTCTACTCACTATCCATTTTTTATAAAAAAAATTAAAAATAAACATGGTATCATTTCATGTTTAAACATCAAAACCTTTAATTGATCCCATCTGTGACTCTATTCTTCTTTTAATCCTGTGAAAAACATTTCAAAACATTGGGTGAGCATTAAAACCTCAGTAAGGTATACACAAAGAAGTTAAACTATTATTCCTTCAAAAAAACATGTAAACCCTGAATACTTTATTAATAAGTAAAACATTTAACCTATATAAAGTAGTAAAAATTCATTATTGAATATAAGATTATTTCTTACCATTTTGTAACTAAAAGATTACCAAAAACCCATAGAAAGCAACATATAACATATAAAGGTAACATGGGGCATAATCATAAATTAAAGGAATAACCATATGGTCTACTTTCAAACATATCACTAAATGGAATAGTCATACGTCTGAATTCCTTACCAAATTCATTTGAGGTTATTATATATCCCTCATCCTTGGTTTATCAAAAAACTACCCATCTTTTGTTTACCACGTAACCACTCATCCTTGGTTTATCACGTAACAACCCTTAAAATGTAAAAGTACCATTATATAATCATAAAAAATAAATATATTCCAATTATCATGATTTAACTCATACAATTTGTCATACAATCACAAGTAATCTTATCAAGATATTGAAATATTCAATCCATTTCCAAAAAACATTTAAATCATTTAATAAAGGGACTTTTGAATAAAACTGTACTATAAAAAATTAAAACATTTGAAAGAAATTAAAATTTTAAGACATTCATGACCATATGAATAAGTTCATAATTTTTTTTCAAACCATGGACATGAAATAGATGGTTTTAAAAGAATAAATTATTAAAACATAAAACAAAATATTAGATAAAGATTCCATTTCCACTTGAGAAATAGTTGAATAAAAATAATCAAGGAATACAATTAAAAAACATTAAATATAATTATAAAATACTATTTCATGATATAATATGTTAATAGGGATATACATACACCTTATAGGATAATAATGGGGCATAACATTAAGATATCTCACAATGAAAGGATATTGAGATGAAGTCGCATACAAAGGTCATATCATTAGATTAAAGATAAATAATCGACATATTTATGTTTGAAAAAAATAAATAAACCCAATATAATTTTATATTCAGTATAAAAAAATAATAGTTTAGTCAAATATATTCTTGAAAAAAACAATTATGTGGATATTTAACTCAATGAATGGAAATTGAGCATAGATTTCCATTACCTTGAATACGACTTGTCTCATACATTCTTTATTTTCCTGAATAATAAACATAGGTTAATTTATAATTTATTGACATATTTTTTCAATTTCATCATTAATATTTTTTCACTCATTGTCTTGTTATAAAAATGGCATGACTATTTGAGTTCATATCAGACGTTTTGTTGATATTTGGTTCTTTAGTAAAAAATGTACTTGTTTTGATTTAAATTTCCCTTGTGTTAAAAATACTATCATATCTAGAATATTATCCATGATTTAAATATCATATATATTTTATATATTTATTTATAATAATCCAAATTTTTTGGAGAAAAGAAATGAAATGAACCGTTCATTGAGATGGTAGGTCATAAATACACATGAACAATAATTTCATTTATTTTTCATACTAAAAAATAAAAATTAAATTATATATATATATATATTATAATAAAATCATTTTTTTAATTTCATATATGTCTCATAGTTTAAATAAAACCATCATTTATACATTCCATGTATATCCGGAATGTTTCATATAACTTTGACTGGGTTGTAGTCCGCACTTACTCGAATGAAATTATCATATTCTCTGAAAATGGAAAGAATAAAGGAACATTCTAAACAAAAATAACCTAATAATGGGTATAATGTAAATATAATACAAATCGCATAAAAAATATTTTCCTTTATAATGGACACTTGGAGAAATGGTAGGGGAATATTGGAGAGTCATCATTTCTTGAGGTAGTAATTCATTGTTCATAGAAACTGTATATTCGTTACCCATTAAATAGTGGTGTGTGTATGTGTAGATAGAAAAAATAGAAAAAGAACATCCTAGTATATTTATGATATTTTTTTTGTTATTTAAACATTTAATAAGAAGAGTTTATGGATTGTAGAATTGAAATGAAACTAAAAATCCTGAGAGAAGGTTATACCTCTTATTCGGGTGACTTCTTTGGATTTATAACAAAATGATTTACTGGGAGTATTTCCCCCATAAGGTAGGATATCTACGATGAGTTTAGGGATTATAGTAAGATGTGTGGGTATATAATGGCCATGATATGGTTCGTAAAGTATGAGTATTGCAAAAAAAGAACATATTTTTTTATAGGAGAGCAACGGGGCACCCTTGGAAACTCTTAAATTATTACATTAATATAAGTTAAGTTTTTAAATAAAATGGATCTGACATGAGATATGTCATAGATAATATTATTATAGTTATATGTCCTCACATAAAATAATTTTAACCAATAATTTATTTTATTCTAAACATTATTTATTCTATTTTCCCTAAATTATTCTCTTTTAATTTTAATTGTGGTAACCACTTTTTAATTATTACGTGGATATTAATTTTACATTAATGGATTAAATTACAAATATTTGACATTTAATTAACTTTTGGACCTTTTCATAGTATCTTTGAAATTTTAAATAATTTTTAGGATTTGAAAATAATAAAATAAATAAATAATTTCATAAAACAACAATTATTTTAATTTTTACACTATTCCTTTTATTGAATTTAAATAACATATAAAAACATATTTGACCTCAAAAAAATCTATTTAATAGTCTTATAACATGTCATATTCACCAATAAAAATATTTTATGTCATAAATTATGTAAAATATTATTTATTTTAATATTTATAATATCATTTATTTTATTCCTTCACTAATAAAGCAATCATTATATCCTAATTGTGTCATAATTAAATTTAGTTTTTAAATGTAAAAAATAATAAATAAAAAAACATGATTTTTGAAATATTTTATCTTTATAATTACTATTTTCACATTAAGATATCACTTATATTAATCAATATTAAATTTTTTTTAATAAAAATATATATATTTATAACATATTTTCCTTTACTTTAAATTAAATGTTACAAGTGTCATAATCACATCGATGTGGCTTTACAGGGAAAAAATTATATCCAAAGGGTTTTATTGGTTAAAAATAGCTCATATAATTGTATTATGACATGTTTTAGGGTAGTTTTAAATTATTATAATATTATTTGTACCCTTATTTACGTTATTTACCATTTAACCGTTGTAGATAAAAATAATTACTAAAGTTATTATTAATCATGAAATAAAATAAAAGAGACATATTTACATAATTTTATCCATATGATTCCAAATATGGAATACATTTTTATAAATTCAAAACATAGATGTTGTAGTAATTAATTTAAAATTAATCCTCATTGAAAAATAAGAAAAGAGGTTTTTAAAAAGTAAAAAACATCAAAAGATTAACATTCATTTTTATGTAATTTCGATGTAAAATATCCTACAATGACCAAAGTTTGATTAAATGATAAAATATTAATCTAATTATAATTTCAAACTAATTAAATAGAAAATATAAAAATATGAATAACTTTCATGAAGAGGTTGTTTTGAATTAAAATGTAGTGTTTTTCAACATTCATTAAAATATAAATTTTATAAGAAAAATACCAAAATTTCAAACAAATTAAATTTTGATGTCCCAATTCCGAGGAATAATTTTCTTTTGTAAAATATAAAATTGAATTGTGTCAAAAAATATATTTATAATGAGTTCTCCATCAAAATGCAGAAAACAATGTCTTTTTTGAATATATAATTATTTTATACTTAAAATTGATTTTGTTATTTTATAATGTCTAAAAAACATATAATATGAATTTCAATCATCACATTGAGTATATATTTCATTAATATACTTTAAAAGTATTTATATGATTTTATAAACACAATTATTTTCATTTAAAATGGTTTTTATAGAAACACATCCTTTAAATTCAATCTGTTTTTATTTCCATTTTCAATAAATTTGGTAAACAATGAATCATTATATAAACACATGTAAACCATATTTTCATAATGCAGTCAATATTATTCAGTACCTTCATTAAAATATCTATGGTATAAAGGTGAAATTAAAAAAATAATATTTAGTACTTCTTTTATGCTCGATATTGTGTATAATCTACGCTATTGAACATAGTGATTCTTTCTTATAACATAGGATGTTACAACTTCCCCCGTTTAATAAATTACATCCCCAAAATCTGAATTTCGATGGATAAATAGGTTATAACTTTTCCAAATACCATTACTTCAATCCCACATAGGAAAAACAGTTAATAAAACTACCACTTTAAAAGAAGGGAAGAGAAGTAAAAAGGTCACCCAAGATAACACATACTGGGATTCAATGTAAGAAAAAATGGATATGGAAGAAGAATTTTGTGTCAAGTTCGGATGGAAAGTGATATAAAACATTATCAAGAGAAATATAATAATCAAAAAACCACAAACTTGTGATGGTTTAAACGGTCCTTGATTTTGTAGTCAGAAAAGTAAAAAAATCATTTTTATTTGAAGACACTTTTCATAAGGTTGAAGAATTTATTTAGGATCTTGACTAAGAACATTAGTAAACATAAATAATTGTCAATTAGAGTTTCATCCTTTAATAAATTTCTACCACAAACTCATCTTTTCTCCAAATCATGAGTATTCAAGATTACTTGGTCACATCTGAAGAACTAGAATCAATATCTAGAGAATCACATAATCCACTAAAGATTAACTATCTATTCATCCTATCTTTAAATATTACCAAAAACAAAAAATTTAGGATAAAATCATATAATTACTTCAATATAATAAACCATTTTATGAAGAAAAAATTCATTTAATATACAAAATTCAATAGTAATATCCAATGTTCAACAAAGACCATTTGATAAACAAATGTCCTTAAAATTCCTCAAATAATTCAATCAAAGATTGAAACAAAAAATTAAAAGTATTTGATAACATAGTATTCCAAGAGAAATTTAAACATTTATCTCCTAATAACATCAAACACTCACAATGTCTCATTCCAAAAAGTAATTAACCTAATCACATTTCTTCTAAGATAGGTTCATCACTTCCGTAAATAACTTGAATAACCATATGTCCTCTATAAAACATAGAATCTTACAAAAAAAATGAACCATTACACCAAAAATTAAATAACATATTATATTATTTCTGTATGGAATATAGTGTTCCCAAAATAGTGAATGTCTTCAAAAATAACATATATCACTCAATCCCCATATCATCTCCTAATAATAACGATATCTATATAATAAAACGTAAGTTCCAAAAATCAACACCATCTTATTCCATAAACTATTCTAAAAAAATTTCTTAATAACTAGGTACTTCACATAGGTCAGTGGTAGGTCATTCCCCCTGCTACCATTCTTTTAAGCATTTGATCCTTACGGCCTTGCTAGAAGCAACGAGTTATCACCCAGCCTGCGGGTTAAATTTTTCAAAAACTATAGAATTATTAAGGGGTACACAAGGATGGTAGACTATTACTCTATTGAAAACAAGTAAACCATTATTACTTTATCATAATGTAGTACTTTTCACCTTTTTTATGTAGTAAATAATCTTCATTGAATGTATGCTCATTTCTTATCCTTCTTGTAACCAAAATATTACCATAAACGCACTGAAAGAAAAAAATAACATAAAAATGTAACATGTGACATAATAATACTAAAATGAAATAACAATATAGTCAACTTCCACATATCACTAATTGTAATATCCATACAACCGACTTACATACCTGTAACACCCCGAGATTTTAAGAGAAATATTATTTTTAATTTCTTTGATGTCTTGTGTTGTACACTACACCAAGATTATCTTGCACTATACGCAACACTATTTTAGCTTGTAGTATATGCAACACTATTCTTTTATTTCATTACACACAATATCAACCTTCCTCCATATCTTGCGTTGTATGCAATACTGAGTTTTACTAAACAACGATATATTATTGAAATATTATATAAACTATCCGTTATGAATAGTAATACCTACTTTTTTGATATTTTATAAATTTTATCGTTTAAAATTGACTTCATTTTTTGATTAGGAATATCAAAATTAGATTAGGGTAAATTTTTGGTATTTTTTTGAAAACATACAATTTTTGATGAATAGTGAAAAAACACTGAGTTATAGTTTAAAACCGAATTTTTATTTCAATAATTATTTATTTTATTTAAATTTATTTTAGGTAAAAATAGACATATAATACTTATATAAGATCAATGTAATACATTAGAGACAATTTAAAATAATTTTAGATATATAAAAATTTTATAGAACTTTTCACCGTCTTTTACCCACCTCCTAGGAGAATTTGCAAATTTACATAAAAAATAATTTTAATGCTTCTGTGAGTTGAATTTAGAAAATATGAGAGACACAATTAAAATCAATGAGTAAAATTTGGTTCAATGAGATAAAAAAAAATTTTGGTGAATAGTTACTTTTTAATTTTCTTTAGCATGGTTAAAAGTAAATAAGGTAATTAACGGTAAAAGTGATATTATTATTACCCTAACACATGTCCTGATTCTATTTGATTACTGTAATTCAACCTGAAACAACCATTGGAATAAAATATGACCATTTAGGTTCACTTGTATTAGATTAGGACAGTTATTATTATTTAATTCAAATAAGAGTTAAAAGAATTAAAATCAAAGTTTAATAAGTAAAACATTTTTAATATATGTATATACATAAGATAAATTCGACTATAAATATTAATTATAAATATAAAAATATTTCCTATATAATTTTATTTTATATATAATTTTTAGACATTAATAATTTAATTTTTTTATGACAAAATGATGATGTAGTAATTACCATATTAATGAAATATTAGCATAATTGATATTATAAATACCCAAATAAATGTAATTT
Organism: Viscum album; assembly: GCA_963277665.1. Taxonomy (NCBI): domain Eukaryota; kingdom Viridiplantae; phylum Streptophyta; class Magnoliopsida; order Santalales; family Viscaceae; genus Viscum; species Viscum album. Next base: position 559,496,122 of record OY728132.1, on the reverse strand, counting down.
TAAACTTTTTATGAATTAAACTAATTTTATAAGTTAATATAACTTATTCGGATTGGTTAGACAAATTTTTTTAAGTAATAATGTTGTTATGAATTTAGTTAAAACAAAATACCAAATAGTGTCAAAATTGACATAAAAGAGTTTTTAGATAAAATTTTATATTATTAATTGATATAATGGTCCTAAAAATATAAGATTCAGAAAAAATACATATATAATAATATATATGACATTAATGAACTAATTGGGGTTCGATTGGCAGTTTATAGTATGTTTATTAACCATATTGTGTAAGAATACAAGAAGACATGGTAAAAGTTAAATTATTTAATATAGAGTTAAATCTAAATGATAAGGTCAAGATGGTAACCTAAAAATGTCAAAAACCTATTGGTTGAGAGTATTTAGACCCATCCCCACCCTATACTCAAAATAAGTCTCTTTGGCGCCACTATATACCGAATATGAATTTAAAATAAAATTATATTTAAAGTTCTTCCTAAGGTGCCCCTCACCCCTCTTATAAAAAGGAACCTCCTCCCTCTCCTATTTACAGAATTTTGAACCGTAAAGCTCAGAAAACCCCAGAAATATTCTCTTCCCAACCTCCTTAGTTATATCATAGAGGTTCTGGTATTCTAAAAAGACCAACTCTAGTTCCTGAAGAGGAAGTTTAAAAGAGTCACGTCTAAGAAGAGGTAATCTCTTCTACCGATTCTTTCATGTTTCATTCTTCTTCTACTTTCTCTTATTTAGTTATTTAATTATAAATTAAAAACATAAGTATTAATTATATACTGATATGTTATTATAAATATGAAACAAACCTATTTCACCTTCTATCCATCCTAAGAAAAACAAAATCACTGCGCGTGCGTACGTATGGAATACCTTGTCCACGCTGTGGTGTAATATATTTTTCTTCCACCACCTTACTTGGATGGGTATAATGGTGTAAATAATAACTATATATGATTAATATAACATGAAATAAGTTTTGAGATAATATATCATCCACTCCAATTCCAATCAATAATTATGGGAACGATATCATCACTCGTGCGTACGCACGGATTACCGTCTCCCCAATGCGATGAGATTCATTCTCCATGTTAACCATTCAAGAATGATTATAAAGTATAAATAATGAATAAAAAAGAAATATATGACATAATAAAGCTACTGGATTTATGTATATATATATATATGTCATCTACTTACTTCCATTCAAGTCAATAAGGAACAGAAAATAGTGTTCATTTGTACGTACGGCCTACCGTCTCCATGAACGGTGAATTTAATTTCATTTATCAATATATTATATATATATACTAAATATATATATGATATATAAAACATTATTTACATTTTGGATGTATGTAAATCATGATATAAGTAATAATAATATCAAGAACAACAAGTCCAAACACGTACGATAAATGAAACGATTTTACCAAAAACACTACTTTAACATGGAATTGACAAATGAACAGTTAATATAAAGTCATAAGTGAATCATATTTGATATAATAAATATTATAATGATTATTTTACAAGATAATAATATGTTTAAACCCACTATACAGGAGTCTCGGACACATACGTAAGAAATTGTACATAAGGTAAGGGATAAGTATTCCAATCTCGTTCTTATACGGGATTGTTTATTCGTAAGTATTTACAAAGTTGTTGTCATCATCCATGTCTATGATTTATAAAAATGTTTTCATGTTTGTTTAAAGTTATGTTTACCCATTTTTTACTTTTACCAAAAGTTATAGAAGGAATCTATCTATTTTTACCATATGAGGAACTTTTTTACTTTTCCAACAAAAGCACGAGGAGAATTTTTTTTAACTTATACGGCATGAACGGATTTTTATAGTTTCATAACACATAATTTTCATGAAGCTACCTCTATAATATTTCATTATTTATTTTCCACAAAATCCTTTTCTTTTAAAATTTCATGGCATTTTGTGAAAAGAAAAATGATTATGAAGAAAGGATATTTTCCTCAGGAATTCATTTCACGTGTTTTGTCAAAACTATTTTCCAACTAAGATGACATTATTTAGTATAATTATGTTTCAAGTATAATGTCTCTATTATTTACACGGTTTGATTCTTCTTATGATGAAATGATATCCATTTGTTTTATATGGATTACTTTATGATGTGATGATGTTTATGGAACCCATTTTATTCTTTGGATATGATAAATGATTTATATTTATTTTTTGGCACAAGTAAGAATTATTTCATTATGAGATGGGTGGGACCTATATCTCCCTCCAATTAATTGGGTAAAGATTTATATCTCATGAGATAGATATTGCTGGAATGGAATGTGAATCCAGTTCAATAATATAGGGTTGGGACAACATGTAAATCCGACTTAGTAATGGACTTTGTCCACTAGGATGGTCTTGGCAGCAATGCCTTGGATACTATGGAAATCATATCATGTTCTTAATGGTTTCCCACAATTCCATGATTTTTTCCCATGTTATTTATCATGATTAATGTTCCTTTATGATCTATTCCTTATGAATTGTCATGATTTATGTCATTAATCATGATTTTTATGTTTTATGTTCATGTTCTTACGTTCAAATGTTTAGGGATTGTTTAATGTTTCTTTGATTACCCTTACTAAGCATTTGAGCTCAACCTTTTTATTTTTTCTTTTCCCCCAGGATTTAAAGGAAGGTTTTAGGTAGGGAAAAAAGAAGATCGTTATTGGAGATGTTGAATAATCTTTCACCATGATTATAAGATTATGTTCTGAGTTTCCAAAGACACTAAACTAATACGGTCATTGGCTGTTTGTTTTGTGATGTATTAAGTATTCCGCAAAAGTAATGTAATTTTCATCTATGTCATGATTTTGGTCTCTACATTTGGTTTCAAAGTAAAGGTATAGTTAGCCTTTGGAAACAAGGATGGGAAAACATTAGTGAGATCCCTAGAGATATTTCTAAGGTATGTCTAGGGATGTCCCTAAGGTTTAGTATAATAATAGGTTACAGTCTTATAATTACGGTAATGATCATAGAATTAAACCTAAGATGTTAGAGATTGAATGTAATCCCCCTTGATTATGTTGTTTTTCTAGTACGTTTTTTTCTTCTCATACTATTCTTTTTGGGTTTTAAGAAATGGCAGGAAACAAGAGGATTAATTTTAATGGACAATATGATAGACAATGGTATGATATTCTTCATGAGCAACCAAATGAAATGGGATTTGGATGTCCAAATATCTTTATTATGCCTAATAAGAAATCTCATAATATGATCAATAATATAAACTTTGATAAGTTTTTTGATTGGCTAATAAGATAATGATGGAGTTTCATGATGATCATAGAGGAAAGAAAGTTCAATTTCCCTCAAGTAAATTATGTGGGAAGAGGCATCAAGTAGAATGTTTAAAAGGAACTGGGAGAATCTTTGGGTGTGGAAAAGAAGGACACAAAGCCAATAATTGCAAATGAAAATGTTTAGTTAACATAATGGACTAGGATAATGGTATTTATAAGACATAAACCAAGGTTAAATGTTTAAAATATGGAATGTACGGGCATTATGAGAACCAATCCCTTAAGGGAAAATCTCATGAAGAGAATCGGCATGGCTGTATGGGTAGTATTTATGTTGATGATGATGAAGAGACTAAAAATCATATATGAGATGAAAGAAGTGTTGAGGAATAAAATGATAAACCTCGTTCAATGGTTTATGAAGGTAGTAGAATTATTGTATGTTTAGAAAGAGTTATTTTGTCTGGGTAATTGAATGGTACTATGGAATAAAGAAATATCTAAGGATTGTTACACTATTGATTTTCGTAAAGTATTTGAAAGTATATGTTAAATGGTACCGGTAACCCCGAAATGTTATTCAGAAATTTTTGGAAAGTAGATGATATGTGCATAATGAAGGGATAAGAAGATAATGAGATGTTTGATAGTATTAATGAGCTCATGAATGATATAAGAACAAAGTGATATCATGGTTTGAGTATATAGAAATTTTGGGATTTTGGTATGTGGAAAGAGTTAAATTTTGACAGCATTCTTGTTTTCACTAATGTTCAATGGGTATTTATTTTTAAAAAGATTACATGATTAAGGTATTAACATGTTTGGATTGTGACCAACAAGATATATCTTATGATATATGGGTGATAAATTATAGTATTCATGTGCTTGTTATGTGACCTTTCAAATAATCATTTTTGTTATACTATGAGATTGGACATATGTATTTTGGATAATCCTAAATATTGGAATGGATAATGTTGGACATCATCTTGTATTGTTTATAGATATAATATTTTAGATATTATTTCTAAAATGTTTTAATAGTGTAGTTTTAGAAAAAAGGACAACCTGCAGGACGGGTGGCAACCCGTCGCGTCGGACAAGGTTGCTGGAATCGGACCCACAACCGAAGTGCGACAGGTTTATATCTCTTACCTCTGGCCTACAAGAAGTACCTAGTTCTTAGAAAGTAGTTTTATTTTATTAAGAGATCTAATAGATGAAGTATAAGTCCATTTTTGGAATCATATATGAATAACCTCACCATAGATGGACTTATGTATATTTGATAACTTTTGTTAACCTTTTGTTTGAGATAGATGGAATGACTAATCATTTTATCATATGATCTACAAACACTTCACGAATGACAAATTCAACATCATTTCATTAAGATATAAAGTGGAAATTGTTCATAGAATGACCAACAGTGAGATTGTACCAAAATCATGTAACTATTTCTTCTAATTCAAAATGTTCAACTTTAGGGAAATGATATTGAAAACCAAATCGTTGTCCTAGTACCCTTATATCTGATGAATTAGATGGTACCATAGATCATCACAAATTAATGTCTTTGTGATTATTTGAATTTTCATAGTTATTTTCTCTACCACTCTCTATCAGAACATTATGGTTAGATTTCTTTTCCATGTCCATATTTTCACCTATATTCTCCTATGTGGAAACCCAGGGATGGGTTACTTTGGGTATCCATTATGTATCTAACGTTCCTTTTTAAAATGATGTTTTAGTATTCCTTTTTACGATGTGGGTTTCTATGAAATAAACTTTCAAGTAGAAAACCATTTATAACCCTGACGAATTTCGAGGGCGAAATTCATTTTAAGGGGGGTAGAATGTAACACCCAGAGATTTTATCAGAAATATTATATTTAATTTCATTGATGTCTTGTGTTGTACACTACCCCAAGATTATATGGCATTATACGCAACATCGTATTATCTTGTAGCATATGTAACACTATTCTTGGCTTGCGTTATACAAAAGAGCAACCTTCATTGATAGCTTGTGTTGCATGCAATACTGAGTTTCACTAAACAATGAAATGTTATTAAAATAATATATAAACTAGCCGTTATGAATAGTAATACCCACTTTTTGAAAAATTTTAAATTTTATCTTTCAAAATGGACTTCACTTTTGGATTCAGAATATCGTAATTAGCCTAGGGTGAATTTTTGGTATTTTTCTGAAAACTTTCAAATTTTTATGAATAGTGAAAAAACATTGAGTTATAGTTTAAAAACAAATTTTTATTTAAATAATTATTTATTTTATTTAAATTTATTTTTGGTCAAAATAGACACATAATACCTATTTATGTTCAATGTAATTCATTGGAGTCAATTTATAATAATTTTAGATATATAAAAATTTAATAGAACTTTTCACCGTCTTTTACCAACCAGCTATGGGAATTTGCAATTTTACATAAAACATAATTTTACCGCTTATCTGAGTTGAATTTTTAAAATCCGAGAGGCATGGTAAATATCAAGGATTAACATTTGGTTCAATAAGATATGTTTTTTGGTGAATAGTGTTTTTTTACTTTTATTTACCAGAGTTAAAAGTAATTAGGGTAATTAAGGGTAAAAGTGATATTATTATTACCCTAACCAATGTCCTAATTCTATTTTATAATATTAATTGTACCCAAAAATAACCTTAGGAATAAAAAATGACCATTTAGGTCCACTTGGATTTGATTAGGACATTTATTATTTTTTAATTCAAAGAAGTGTTAAAAGAATTAAAATCAAAGTTTAATAAGTAAAACATTTTTGATATAAGGATATACATAAGATAAATTATACTATAAATATTTATTATAAAGATAAAAATGTTTCCTACATAATGGTTTTTTATTTATAATTTTTAGACATTATATAAATTAATTTATTTATGACACAATGATGATGCAGTAATTACCTAATTAATGAAATATTAACATAATTGATATTATAAATACCCAAATAAATGATATTTGAGACTTTTTATGAATTAAAATAATATAATATGTTAATATAACATATTAGGGTTTGTTAGATGAATTTTTTTAGAAGTAATAATGCTATTATGAATTTAGTGAAAACAAAATACCAAATAGTGTCAAAATTGACATAAAAGAGTTTAAAAAAATTATATTATTAATTGATATAATAGTCTTAAAAATATTAGGGTCGTCCAAAAGACATATATAATAATATATATGACATTAATGAACCAATTGATGTTATATTGATAGTTTATAGTATGTTTATTAACCATATAGTGTAAGAGTACATGAAGACATGGTAAAAGTTAAATTATTTAACTTAGAGTTAAATCTAAATTATAAGGTTAAAATGGTAACCTAAACTTGTCTAAAACCCATTGGTTGAGATTATTTAGACACATGCCCACCATATCCTCTAAATAAGTCACTTTGGAGCCATTATAAATTGTATATAAATTTATTATAAAATAATATTTTATGTTTTTCCTAAGGTGCCTCTCACCCCTCTTATAAAAGGGAACCTCCTCCCTCTCCCCTTTAAACAATTTTGAGCCTTCAAGCTAGGAAAACCCCTGAAAATTTAACTTATCATCTTCTATAGTTATATCATTGATGTTATGGTCCTCTCAAAAGACCAACTCTAGTTCCCTAAGAGGAAGTTTAAAAGAGGCACGTCGAAGAAGTGGTAATCTCTTCTACTAATTCTTTCAAGTTTATTTATTCTTATACTTCCTCTTATTTAGTTGTTTCATTATAATGTAACAAAATAAGTATTACTTATATACTGATACGTTATTATAAATATTTAACAATCCTATTTCACCTTCTATCCATCCTACGAAAATCAAAATCACCGCGCGTGCGTACATACAGAATACGGTCTCCACGCTGTGGTGTAACATGTTTTTCTATCACCACAATATTTGGATGGGTATAATGGTGTAAATAATAACTATTTATGATTATTATAACCAGATAAAAGTACTGAGATATTATATCATCCACTCTAATTGCATTCAATAATTATGGGAATGATATCATCGCTCGTGCGTACGCACGGATTACCGTCTCCATGACGCGATGAGATTCATTCTCTATGTTAACCATTCAAGAATGATTATAAAGTATATATAATGAACAATAATGAAAAATATGAAATAATAAATTTACTGGATTTATTTATATACATATATTTCATCTACCTACTTCCATTCAAGTCAATAAGGAAAAGAAAACATCGTTCATGCATACGTACAGCCTACCGTCTCCATGAACGGTGTATTTCGTTTCTTTTATCTATCTATTATATATATATACTGAATATATATATGATATATAAATCATTATTTACATTCTGGAAGTAAGTAAATCATGATATAAGTAATAATAATATCAATAACAACAAGTCCAAACACGTACGATAAATGAAACGATTTTACCCAAAACACTTCTTCAACATTGAATTGAAAAATGAACGGTTAATATAAAGTCATAAGTGAATCATATATGATATCATAAATATTATTATGATTTTTTTACAAGATAATAATAAGTTTAAACCCACTGTATAGGAGTCTCGGATACATATGGATGAAATTGGACATAAGGTAGGGGATAATTATTCTAATCTCGTTCTTATCTGGGATTGTTTATTCATAAGTATTTACTGGGGTTATTGTTATCATCCATGTCTATGTTTTCTAAAAATGTTTTCATGTATGTTTATAGTACTTTTTACCCATTTTTGACATTTACAACATGTTATGGTAGTAATATTTCTTTTGTTTACCATACGAGGACCTTTTTGACTTTTCCGACAAAAGTATGAGGAGAATGTTTTTTTAACTTATACGGCATGAACGGATTTTTACGGTTTCCCAACGCCTAATTTTCATGAAGATTCCTATAAAAGAATTGATGATTAATTTTCAACAAAATCCTTTTATTTTCATATTTCATGGCATTTTGTGAAACGAAAATTATTTTAAAGAAGAAAGGATATTTCCCAAAATAATTCATTTCAAGTGTTTTGTCAAATATATTTTCTATCTAAGATGACATTATTTAGTATGATTATGTGTCATGTATAATGTCTCTATTATTTACATGGTTTGATTCTTCTATTGATGAAATGATATCCATTTGTTTTATATGGATTACATTATGATGGGATGATTTATATGAAACCCATTTTATTCTTTGGGTTATAAGGAATGATTTATGTTTATTTTGTGGCACAAGTAAGAATTATTTTATTATGAGATGGGTGGGATAGATATCTCCATCCAATGAATTGGGTAAAGATTTATATCTCATAAGATATACATGGATGTAATGGAATGTGAATCTGGTTCAGTAATACAAGGCTGGGATGACAAGTAAACCTGATTCAATAATGGACATTGTCCACTAGGATGGTCTTGGCAGCAATTCCTTGGCTACTATGGAAATCATATCATGTTATTAATGGTTTTCCACAATTCAATGTTTTTTCTCATGTTATTTATCATGATTAATGTTCCTTTAGGATCTATTCCTTATGCAGTGTCAAGATTTATGTCATTACTCATGTTATTTATGGTTTATGTTCATGTTCTTACGTTAAAATGTTTAGGTATTGTTTTATGTTTCCATGATTACCCTTACTGAGCATTTGAGCTCACCATTTTTATGTTTTCTTTTCCCCCTAGATATAAGGAATGGTTTTAGGTAGGAAAAAAATAAGATCAATATGGGAGATGTTGACGAATCTTTCTCCATGATTAGAAGACTATGTTCCGAGTTTCCAAAGACACTAAACTAATAAGGTCATTGGGATTTTGTTTTGTGATGTATTAATTATTCTGAAAAAGTAAGGTAATGTCCATGTGTGTCACGATTTGGGTCTCTACAGTTTGTATCAAAGTGAAGGTTTTGTTAACCTTTGGAAACTAGGATACAAAAACATTAGTGAAATCCCAAGAGATATTTATAAGGTATGTCTATGGATGTCCCTATGGTTATGTATAAGTATAGGGTATAGTACTAGGGTTGCAGTAATGATCATAGAATTAAACCTAAGATGTTAGAGATTGAAAGTACTACCCCTTCATTATGTTTTTTTTCTAGTATGACATTTTCCTCTCATACTATTCTTTTGGGGTTTTAAAAAATGGAAAGAAATATGAGGATTCATGTTAATGGAGAATATGGTGGGAAATGGAATGATATTCTTCATGATCAACCAAATGAAATGAGATTTGGATGTCCAAACATCGTTATTATGCTTAATCATCAATCTCATAATATGATCAATAATATCAGCTATGTTATGTTTCATGAATTGGCTAATAAATGAAATATGGTGTTTCATGATGATCATAGAGGAAAGAAAGTCCAATTTCCCTCATGTAAATTATGTGGAATGAGGCATCAATGATAATATTTCAAAGGAACAAGGATATTCTTTAGGTGTGGAAAAGAAGGACACAAAGCCAGTAATTGCAATAGAAAATTTTTAGTTAACAAAATGGACAAGGATAATGGTATTGATAAGATATCAACAAAGGTTAAATGATTTAAATCTGGAATGTACGAGCATTATGCATTCCAATGCCTTAAGGGAAAATATCATGAAGAGAATCATCACGGTCGTATGGGTTGTATTTATGTTCATGATGATGGTGAGACAACAAATGATATATGAGATGAAAGAAGTGTTGAGGAATAAAATGATGAATCTCAGTCAATGGATTAATAAGGTAGTGGAATGATTGTGTTTTTATCAATAGTTATGTTGTCTGGGTATCTTAATGGTACTATGGAATAAAGAAACATCTAAGGATTATTACACTATTGTTTTTCCGAAATTATTTGAAAGTGTATGTTGAATGGTACTGGTAACCATGAAAGGTTATTCAGATATTTTTGGAAAGTATATGATATGCGTGTAATGGAGGGATAAGGAGATAATGAGATGTTTGATAGTATTAATGAGCTCATTACTGATATAAGGAAAATGTGATATCATGGTTTGAGTATACAAATTTTTTGGGATTTTGGTATGTGGAAAGAGTTAATTTTTGTCAGCATTCATGTTTTCAGTAATGTTCAATGGGTAATCATTTTTCAAAAGAATACATGTTTAAGGTATTCACATGTTTGAAATGTGACCAACAAGATATATCTTTTGATATATTGGTGATAAATGATAGTATTCACATGTTTGTTATGTACCCTTTCAAGTAATCGATTTCTTTATACTATGAGATTAGATATATATTTTTTGGACAAGCCTAAATATTGGAATGGATTATGTTGGACATCCTCTAGTATTATTTAAGGATAAACGTTTATTTTAATATTATTTCTGGAAAGTTATAATTGTGTAGTTTTAGAAAAAAGGACAACCTGCGGGACAGGTGAAAAACCTTCGCGTCTGACAAGGTTGTAGGAATCGAATCCACAACCGAAGTATGACAGGCCTTTATCTCCTACCTCTGGCCTACATGATATCCCTAGTTAGTAGAAACTAGTATTATTTTATTAAGAAATATGATTGATGAAGTATAAGTCCTTTATTTAAATCATATACGATTAACCTTGCCATAGACGGACTTATAAATATTTGATAACTTTTGTTAACCTTTTATTTGAGACAGATGGAATAACCCATCATTCTATCACATCATCTGATAACACTTCAAGAATGAAAAATTCAACTTCATTTCTTTAAGATATAAAGTGGAAATTGTTCATGGAATGACCAATGGTGAGATTGTACCAAAATCCAGAAAATATTTCTTCTAATTCAAAATTTTCATCTTTAGGGAAATAATATTGAAAACCAAAAATGTTTTCCTAGTACCCTCATATACGATTATTTGATGGTACCTTAAATCATCAAAAATTTATGGCTTTGTGATTGTTCGCTTTTTCATAGACATGTTTTCTACCACTCTCTATCAGAATATTATGGTTATATTTCGCTTCCATATCCATATTTTCACCTATATTCTCTTATATGGAAACCCAATGATGAGTTACTTTGGGTATCTGTTATGTATCTAAAGTTACTTATTTAAAATGATGTTTTAGTATTCCTTTTTATTATGTGGGTTTCTATGAAAGAAACATTATAATAGAATACTATTTATAACCTCGATGAATTTCGAGGGAGAAATTCATTTTAAGGGGGGTAGAATGTAGCACCCCGAGATTTTATGAGAAATATTATTTTTAATTTCTTTGATGTCTTGTGTTGTACACTACACCAAGATTGTCTTTATCTATAAGAAACACCATATTAGCTTGTAGTATATGCAACATTATTCTTGGCTTGCGTTACACGCAAGAGCAACCTCCCTCGATAGCTTGCGTTGCACGCAATACCAAGTTTCACTAAACAATGATATGTTATTAAAATATTATATAAACTAGCCGTTATGAATAGTAATACCCACTTTTTTAAATTTTATAAATTTTATCTTTCAAAATTGACTTCATTTTTGGATTCAGAATATCTAAATTATCCCAGTGTGAATTTTTATTATTTTTCTAAAAACTTTCAATTTTTCATGAATATTGAAAAAACACTGAGTTATAGTTTAAAACCGAATTTTTATTTAAATAATTATTTATTTTATTTAAATTTATTTTAGATCGAAATAGACACATAATACCTATATAAGATCTATGTAATTAATTGGATTCAATTTATAATAATTTTAGATATATAAAAATTTTATTGAAGTTTTCATCGTCTTTTACCCACCTCCTTGGAAAATTTTCAAATTTATATAAAACATAATTTTACCACATCTGTTATTTGAATTTAGAAAATACTAGAGAAAAAGTTAATATCAAGGAGTAAAATTTGGTTCAATATGATAAATATAATTTTTGGTGAATCGTAACTTTTTACTTTTATTTACCATGGTTAAAAGTAAATAGGGTAATTAACGGTAAACATGATATTATTATTACCCTAAAATGTGTCCAAATTATATTTTATATGTGTGATTCGACCCAAAACAAACATAGGACTAAAATATGACCATTTAGGTCCACTTGGATTGGATTAGGACATTTATAATTATTTAATTCAAAGAACTGTTAAAAGAATTAAAATCAATGTTTTATAAGTAAAACATTTTTAAAATAGGGATATACATATAATAACTTCGATTATAAATATTCATTAATAAGATAAAAAGGTTTCCTACATAATGGTATTTTATTTATAATTTCTAGACATTAAATAATATAATTTATTTATGACACAATGATGATGTAGTAATTACCTTATTAATGAAATATTAACATAGTTGATATTTTAAATACCCAAATAAATGTAATTTTAGACTTTTTATGAATTAAAATAATTTAATAGGTTAATATAACATATTAGGGTTGGTTATATGATTTTTTTTCAAAGTAATAGTGCTGTTATGAATTTAGAGAAAACAAAATACCAAATAGTGTCAAAATTGACATAAAAGAGTTTTTAAAACAAATATTATATTATTAATTGATATAATGGTACTAAAAATCTAAGGATCATCCAAAATACATATATAATAATATATATGTCATTAATGAACCAATTTGGGATCAATTGGCAGTTTATAAAAATTTAATTAACCATATAGTGTAAGAATACAAGAAGACACGGTAAAAGTTATATTATTTATCTTGGAGTTAAATCTAAATGATAAGTTTAAAATGGTAATCTAAACATGTCTAAAACCTATTGGTTGAGTGGATGTAGACCCATAACCACCATATCTTTAAACTAAGTCATTTTTCAGCCATTATAAAACGAATATTAATTTATTATAAAATAATATTTAAATTTTTTCCTAAGGTTCCCCTCACCACTATTATAAAAATGCACCTCCTCTGTATCCTCTTTACATAGTTTTGAACCTTAAATCTCAGAAAAAACCTGAAAATTTATCTTATAATACTCTCTAGTTATATCATATAGGTTCTGGTTTTCTCAAAACACCAACTCCATTTCCCTAAGAAAAAGTTTAAAAGAGGCACGTCGAAGAAGAGGTAATCTCTTCTACTGGTTCTTTCATGTTTCTTTCTTCTTCTATATCCTCTTATTTAGTTGTTTCATTATAAAGTAATACCATAAGTATTAATTATATACTTATGTGTTATTATAAATATGAAACAACCTTATTTCTCCTTCTGTCCATCCTACAAAAAACAAAATCATCGCGTGTGCGTAGGTACGGAATACCGTCTCCACACTGTGGTGTAATATGTTTTTCTACCACCACCTTACTTGGATGGGTATAATGGTGTAAAGAATAAATATATATGATTATTATAACCTGATATAGGATCTGAGATATTATATCATCCACCCCAATTCCATTCAATAATTATGGGAATGATATCATCGCTTGTGCGTACACACGGATTACCGTCTCCATGACGTGATGAGACTCATTTTACAAGTTAACCATTCAAGAATTATTATAAACTATATATAATGAATAATAATGAAATATATGACATAATAAATATAATGGATATATATGTGTGTGTGTCATCTACTTACTTTCATTCAAGTCAATAAGGAAAGGAAAATAGCGTTCATGCGTACGTATGACCTACCGTCTCCATGAACGGTGTATTTTATTTCATTTATCTATATATTATATATATATACTCAATATATATATGATATATAAATAATTATTTATATTCTTAAAGTATTTAAATCATGATGTAACTAATAATAATATATAGAACAGCAAGTCCAAACACGTACGATAAATGAAATGATTTTACCCAAAACACTGCTTTAACATGGAATTGACAAATGAATGGTTAATATAAAGTAATATTTGAATCATATATGATATCGTAAATATTATTATGATTCTATTAAAAGATAATAATATGTTTAAACCCACTATATAGGAGTCTCGGACACATACGAAAGAAAGTGGACATAAGGTAAGGGATAATTATTCCAATCTTGTTCTTATTCGGGATTGTTTATTTGTAAGTATTTACCGGGGTTACTGTTATCATCCATGTCTATATTTTCTAAAAAAGTGTTCATGTATGTTTAAAGTCCTTTATACCCATTTTTACATTTACCACATGTTATGGAACGAATCTTTCTTTTATTTTCCATATGATGAACTTTTTTACTTTTCTGACAAAAGTAAGAGGAGAATGTTTTTTTAACATCTACGGCATGAATGGATTTTTACAGTTTCATAACACCTAATTTTCATGAAGCTTCCTCCAGAATATTTCATGATTTATTTTCAACAAAATCCTTTTATTTTAAAATTTTATGGAATTTTGTTAAAAGAAAATTATTTTAAAGAAGAAAAGATAATTTCATCAAGAATTCATTTCAAGTGTTTTGTCAAAACTATTTTCCTTATAAGATGACATTATTTTTTATGATTATGTTTCATGTATAATGTATATATTATTTACATGTTTTTATTATTCTTATTATGAAATGATATCCATTTGTTTTATATGGATTATGTTATAATGGAATGATGTTTATGAAACCCATTTTTTCTTTGGGTTATGATGAATGATTTATGTTTATTTTGTGGCACAAGTAAGAATGATTTCATTATGAGATGGGTGGGACCTATATCTCTATCCAATGCATTTGGTAATGATTTATATCTCATGAGATAGAAATGGCTGTTACGAAAAGTGAATCTGGTTCAGTAATACAGGGCTGGAACGGCTAGTAAACCAGATTTAGAAAATTGACTTTGTCCACTTGGATGGTCTTGGCAGCATTGCCTTGGATACTATGGAAATCATATAATGTGCTTAATGGTTTTCCAAAATTCCATGTTTTGTTCCCATTTTATTTATCATAATTAATGTTCACTTATAATCTATGCCTTATTCATTGTCATGATTTTTGTCATTACTCATGATTTTTATGTTTTATTTTCATGTTCTTACATTCAAATGTTTAGGGATTGGTATATGTTTCCATGTTTACCCTTAATTAGCATTTGAGCTCACCCTTTTTATTTTTTATTTTCCCCTAGGATAAAAAGGAAGGTTTTAGGTAGGAAAAAAAGAAGATCTTTATGGGAGATATTGAAGAAATTTTCATCATTATTAGAAGATTATGTTCCGAGTTTCCAAAGACACTAATCTAATACGGTCATTGGGAGTTTGTTTTGTGACGTGTTAAGTATTCTGCAAAAGTAATGTAATGTCCATGTATATCAAGATTTGGGTCTCTACAATACCCAATGCATTTGAGGTTATAAAGTAACCACTCATCCAAGGTTTATCATGGATCCACCTGTATTTGGTTTATCACATAACCACCATTAAATTGTCAAAGTACCATTTTATAATAAAAAATCAAAAAATATTTAAATTTTCAAAATTTCCCTTATAAAATTTCACTTCATTCATAAGAAATTATTTCAACATATTGAAAAATTCAATCCGTTTATTAAAACCATTTATATCATATAATAAAGAGACTTTTGAATGAAATTTTCCCCAACCAATTTAATTTTTTTGAAAGAAATTAACATTTAAAAACATTCATGTCCATATATATATTTCTATAAAAACCATTTTGAAAAAATGGACATGAAATATGGGTTTCTAGAATAATAAATCGTTAAAATGTAAAAAATGATGATTTAGTTAAATAGTCTATTGCCACTTGAGAAATACTTGAATAAAAATAATAAAGAAATAAAATTAAAAAAATCTTAAATATCATGAGAAAATAATATTTCATTTTAAAAAGTTTCAAAAGGGATGTATAAACACCTTATAGGATAAAACAGTTTCATAAAATCCAGAAATGCCTCAATGAAAGGATATTGAGACGAAGTCCCATACAAAGATCATATCATTAAATTAAGGACCAATTAATGAAATAATTATGTGTGAAAAATATAAATACACCCAATATAAGTTGATATTTTGTGTAAAACAATATTATTTAATTCACACATAATCTTGCAAAAAAAAACCAATGACATGGATATTTAACTCAATGAATAGAGTATGAGTTTAGATTCAGCTTACCTTGAGACCAACTAGTATCATATGTTTTTTATTTTCCGGAATATCTATAATTTCCTGAGAACATTTTTATGTTTATTATACTTTTTATATCACTTATTACCATGTTGTAAATATTACATAACTATTTATGATCATATTGGATGTTCTGTTGATATTCGGTACTTGAGCCTAAAATGAATTTGTTTTGATGAAATTTTCCATCTGGTCAAAATTCTAACATCTCTAGTAAATTATTCATTATTTAAGTATCATTTATATATATAATATATTTATTTATAATAATCCATAATATTTTGAGATAAAAATTAAATGCACGGTTCATGGAGATGGTAGGTCGTACGTACACATGAACGCTACTTTCATTTCATTGTAATCTTAAAATAATTATTATTAAATGGAATAAATGTTTAATAAAATACCATTATCATATTAATTTCATGTATGTATCATAATATTAATAAAACCATCCTTCATACATTCCATGTATAATGGGAACGAGTCATATCGCTTTGAGTGGGTGGTTGTCCACACTTCCTCAAACGAAATTATCATATTTACACAACATGAAAGGAATAAAAGTGTATCATAAATAAAAATTATAGAAGAATATAGAAAATTTAAATATAATATATATCATATGTAAAAATAGTGTCCATTATAAAGGCCACTGTGAGAGTTGGTAGAGGAAAAGTTAACAATCATCATTCCCTGATGTAGTAGTTTGTTGTACCAAAAAACAATATGTTCGTTGCCAATTAAATTGAGATGTGTGTATGTTTCGATCAAAAAATTATCAAAAAAACATCCTAGTGTATTTACTATACTGTTTTTGTTATGTAATCATATAATAATAAGTGTTTTGGGAGTCAATAATAGAAATGAAACAAAAAATCATGAGAGAAGGTGTTACCAATTAATCGGGTAACTTCTTTTGGTTTATATCTAAAGGCTTCCATGAGTTTCAATATGCCCTAAGGGAGGTCTCTATGATTTTCTTAGGGATTCTAGTAAGAGGTTGGGCTTGGGTTTGGCTGAACCTAAGGGTTCGTTATGTGTGATTATTACATAAGATTGGGTACCTTTTTATTGGAGAGTAAAGGGGAACCCTTTTGAAACTCCTAAATTATTAAAATAATATAAATTTATTTTTTAATTAAAATGACTCCAACTTGAGATATATATAATATAATATGAGGATAGTTTTAAATACTCTCATAATATATTTTTTATACAAGTATTGATTTTATTATATATATTATCTTTTCCGTTTACCCTTAATTAATCACTTTTTTTATAATTGTGTTACAAACATTTTATTTATTAATAGGCTATTAATTTTACTTATATTGGGATTTATTTATCCATAATTAGATTCTTAATGAAATTTTAGTGCTTATCATAGTAACCTTTGGATTTTAAAATATTTTTATGACTTTAAAAAAATATACGAAATTACTATTTTTAAGAAACATCAATTGTGTTAATTTTCAACACTGTTGATTTTATTTAATATAAAAAATATATATAAATAGAGATAAGTTTAAAAATTTAATAGTCTTATAAAACGTCATATTCACCTATAAAAAATCATGGATCACAAAAATTATGTAAAATAATATTTATTTTAATATTTATAATATCATTTGTTTGATTACATCATTAATAAAGAAATCATTATATTATTATGGTGTCATAATTAAATTTAATTATATAATGACTAAAAATTATAAATAAAATACCATTATGTGAAAAATCCTTTTAAATTTATAATTACTATTTATATAAAAATATATCACTTATATAATCCCATATGAAGGTTGTTTTCGTAAGAAGATATATGTTTATAACATATTTTCCTTTACCTTAAATTGTATGTTATAAGTGTCATTATCACACCCAAGTGGCATCCAATGGACAATTTTTCATTCCAAGGGTTATATTGGTCTGCCATATCTAATAAAATATAATTAGGTCAAATTTTATTGCAGTTTTTTATTATTATAATATTATTTTTACCCTTATTTACCTGATTTACCAATTAAACGTGGTAAATAAAAATAATTATTGAAGTTGCAATTCATCATGTCCAAAAATAAAATGGAAATATTTACATAATTTGGACTTTATTTTTTCAAATGCAGAATCAATTTTTTAAAATTTAAATCATATAAGATGCATAAATTAATTTAAAATTAATCATCATCGTCAAAATGAGAAAATGAGTTTTTAAAAACTAAAATTCATCAAAAGATTGACAAGAATTTATATATAATTCCAATATGAGATTACTTAAAATGAATAAAATTGGATTAAATCATAAAATAATAATCTAATTTTACTTTAAAACCAATTAATTAGATAATATGATAATATATATAAATTAGATGAAAAGAAATTTGGAATTAAAATATATTATTTTTCAATATTCATTAAAATATGAATTTTATCTGAAAAATTCCAAAAAATCAACTTAAGAAAATCATTATGTGTTTATTCCAAGGAATAATATTATTTTATGAAATATAAATTATAAAATTTACAAATACTAGTGTTAAATTAGGTGCCCACCAAAGGGCCGTAAAAATGTCTTTTCTGATAAATACTTATTTTATGTGTAAAATTTATTATGTTCTTAAATCATCTCTCAAAAACATATAACATGAATTATAAATATCGAATTGAGTTTATTTTTCCTTAATATAATCCAAAAAGGGTGATATGATTTTATAAACACAATTATTCCCACTTAAAAATGTTTTCATATAAACATATACTTTATATTCAATTGGTTATTATTTCAATTTCTAATAAATGTAGTAACCACAAAAACATTATACAAACTTGCATTAACCATATTTTTATTATTCAGTTTATACTATGTATTCCCACTATTCCAATGACTATGTTATAACGGTATCATTTAAATAATAACATTTAGTTATTCGTTTAAGCTCGATTTAGCATGCCATGTATGCTATTGAACATTGTGTTTCTTTCATAAAACTCGGGATGTTACAATTAACCCATTTATTAAGGATCATCATAAATGAATTCCTAAACTCTTTGTAATTAAATATATGAAGTGTGGGAGGTGCATTATGTGCAGTTCTCTAATAATTCACATCATTATCTAACTTATTCATTCAACTTTTGTATTAATTTGTTCAATGATCAAAATTTATACACTTAATACACATTGTTGTCCCCATTAGAAAATTTTCTACATGATTCTTCCCAAAGAATGAGTATAATGGAAAGATAAACTTTTTATCTCCATAGTTCTTAGCTTAAGATGCCGAGTTTTTTTATGTTTGTCTATCTCTATGATTTTTATTAAATTTAGTCTTGGGTTTGTTTTTCCTCATGTTTACACCTTTCCGGACATGTTTTCTTCATGAATACATGTCTTTTGAATATATCCATCCACAGGATATAAGGAAACATGATAAAAGTGAACCCAGTCTATGTAAAAATCCTTTTAGGGGAAAATTACTAAAATTCCAAAGATTTATGTTTATAATAATTAATGAAGTTTGAGTAGAACTGTGTTATGTTTTTCAAGGTTTTATTGTAACATTAAAAGCTTGAATGGGGGTCAGGTTGTTTAAATGAAAAATGGAATGATATCCCACTTGTAAAACATTTACATGTCATGTAAATGAATTACCCATCATGTAATATTTGGGTGTTTTTTATAAAATAATTTGGAGTGAAGGTTTTTTATCATATCTCGTGAAAAAAAATTTCATGACGTGTAACTACATGACACATTGTGTAATTCAACGACATTCTATATTAAATTATGTTTTTAGATTGAGTACTCATTCTAATTCTCTAAAACATTCTCCTCCCAGACCTAGGTCCCCTTCAAAGAAATTATGGCATTCCAACCATCATTTTGGACATCCCAATAATTTCTTTGATCCTTGGTAAGTGGTTTTGATCTAGTTTATCCCTTATCTCACTTGGTTCTTAAACCATTATGGTGAAAACCTTTGATTTTGGGAATTATTAGTTTTTATCTTGATCGATTTTGATATTGGAACCACTTTGTGATCATCCTCACCTACTTCTTCTTGGGCATTTTTCATTGGATTTTTTGTTTGATCATTTTATAATTGTAGGTGGTTAAAATACTATTTAAATAGTTTTATAATTTTCATTTCTATAAAATATTGGGATTATCCAAATGTTAATTGCTCCTTATTTACTTAAATATTTAATGGGAATATTTTTTAGAGTCCGTTGGTTTCAATTGTCTTCTTACCTAGATTATGGATACCTATTGGGCATGTGAAAAATGAATATATTTTAATTAGATTATTTATTATGGTGTGTTTAGCTATATATGAGATCATAGGTGATTGATTGATAAAGAATCCCTAATTTGTGTATAATTATTTATCATTATAATGTTTCATAAATTGTGATATACAAGAATGTGATATATTAAATACAAATTTTAATTCATATAATTTATCCTTGAGATTTATAATGTGATATTGTGATACCCAATAAATATGATAGGGCTTTCCTTCCATGCTTAAATGATTATATATCAGACTCAGCCCCAAAACATGCACTCTTATATGTTGTAATGGTTTTATAAAGTAGGATAAATCTAGTCCATGTTGATGTTCTTATAGAGAGTGGGATCTACCCAGTCTCATAATATAATAAAAATAGGGTATTGAATCGATTGTTGTAATGCTTGTAGGGTTTGACCCAAAGTCTTGTCATTATACCGTGGTTATATAGTTCGGGTTGGCTTGGTCATAAGACATGTTCCTATATATTCTGGAATGACATTGAATTTGGTTATTTTACCATGGTTGTATATTTTTGGTTGGAATGGTTATAAGACATGCTCTAAGATAATATAGAATAGAGATGCAGAATATTGAATTTGTAGTTAATTAATTATTTAATTAATTAATACACTTATTTAGCTCTTACTTTTGTGTACTTATTTTGGGATTGGTTTTTTTACATATTTTTGTCGACGTATTGAGTAATACTCACACACTATTCATTTCACCACTTGGTTAATGATCGGTTTACATGGATGCATGTTTAGACAAGTGAAATGGACGTTGTTGTTGACTAATGATTTCTCAAAGGGATGCAGTTTTGAGGAGGGATTGATTTGGGGTTCAAGAAAAGGAATTTATGAGCCATTATTATTGTCATATAATATCTTACTTATATTTCTTCATGATTTACATTAATTATATTCCAACATATCAATACACTATTCCAATTTTTATTAATTGATTATTCGATAGAAACTTATTATTGGCGTCGTATTTTTACACACTATGATTTCATTCATTTATATGTATTATTTATATAGAAATGACACTTCTTACATGGTTCATACTCTCCCCAATATACACTTCACACCTCCACAACTAGTTTTCATCCTCTGGCACACAAGGAATCATTCCTGAGTTCTCGTAACCAAACCTTTTGGTCATGTGAGAAATTTCTTGATTGGGGGATGTTAGGAAATAAGTATGAAATATAATTTATATTTTCTTGTACATTACTATTTGTGAATGGTATAAATGATAAAAAGATGATTCAGGGATTTTTAATGATATTGGGAATCATATTATCTATCCAATGTATATGGGAAAATCATAATACTTAGGGATTAGAATTCTGTTTTTACTGTTTTCTTATAACAATTGATGTTATTTCATCTTCGGTGATTCACTTGTTTTTTAGGGTTATTTTTTTATGATGTTACTATTTCTTCCAATTTATACTCATGGTATGTTATGTCATGATAGGAGGATATATGCATCATAATATGAATATAGGAATATATTGAAAATAACTCTTCATGATAGATGTATTTCTATTTTTTCATGTTATATATGCTTCCATGTTGAATTGTTATTTGAGATATGTACTATTTCTGATAAACTAGATAAATGAAATGAATTGACATATTAATGATAAACCTCTTTTTATCCATTTTAGAAGCTACTAAGGGTCGGTGGCTCCCTATTACGGTTGTCTTTGTTATATCCTATTCTATTAGGTGTGTATATTTCATATAGAAAAAGTTTATTCTCATAATATTCAGGTTTAGTGTCAGGTGATTGGAAGTCAACATGATCCTAACATAGAAAAATGAGAGCATATTATTGTTCATATAGATTAGTCGGATGTTCATCTTTGTGAAAACTTCTTGAGGGTCATGAAATCCATGGAAAGGGATACTATTTGTACCGTGCCTTTAATTTATGAGATGAAAAAAGAGTTCTAGCTCTATCAAAACCCAACATTCACAAGGGAAGGAGGACCCCCAAAATATAATATCTTGATCGAGTATGTCAATAAAATCTTCTTGAATCTTGAGAGACCAGCATATTGGAGGGTGAATCTTGTTTCTTATATACTTTTTGGACATTCTTAGAGTTGGTTGGATATTCTGAATGAATATGGGAAATATGATTTGCTATATTTGAAGTTCATTGAGATGAATTTCATGATTCATTTATATCATAGGATTTTGAGGAATCAAAAAAAATGTGAGTTCATGCACGTGACATAGAAGGACATGTCAGTTTTGGACTATGTTGGACATTTCACTAACTTACAATGATTTGTTCCGACCATGGACGCTAATGAGATCTATAGGGTGGTATTGTTTTAGGATGGTATTCATTATGATGTCATTTCAAACTTGACTAATATTCATCTGAGAAATCTAAAGTATGTGAAGACCCATGAACTCATCATGGAATGGGATATAAGAGAGGCCTAAGAAGTAACCATGTTATTTTAGTAGTGAAAACTAAGAGCTATCCTTCTTATGGAAAGAAGCACCGCAATGATAGTGTCTTCAAAGTCAGCTGTGGGAGGAGCAGTCTGAGAAGTTAATAGAAAACTTAGGACCATGTTTCATTCTAGAGCTATCTGTGTGGAATGTTTTTTCCACAAGATCCCACATTGTCCTCACCTCATTATTGATTGTCATATCAGTGGAGTATTGGTTCATATTCAGAGGTTATTTAACAAATTTCAAGAGAATATCATTGGAAGTGGATTAGGATAGGCACTTGAGTATATAATCGGATCATCTACTCTTTAATAGGTTAGTAGATGTAGTTCTGTGAGCTCTCCATGATGGGGCTTGGGATGTGGTATCCTGATATAGGAGATGAATTTCATGATGGAACTGATATAGGAGATGCATTTCATGATGTAGTTCTGTGAGCTCTACATTAGAAGTGTGGTCAAAAAAATTCAAACATTTCATGGCATGTTCTCTATTAATTGGTGGTTACTATTTCTTTTGGAAACCATTCATGATGGAACTGAAATTAATTGACATTATTCATGGCATGGAGTTTTTAGTTCTATAATAGGCTCACATCAACTGTTACTAGATGATATTTATCTTACTACCCCTATAAGTAAGAAGGTAATCTCACAATGGTGAGTGGGATCATCATTCTTGTTGTGAAGGCCCAATTCAGTGAAGATTGGACTATCTCACGGCTTATGTACTCCAAATTTCCCTATATAGTGGTGTATTGTAGAAATATTATTTTCCCCCAGTGGTAGACCATTTCCAGGGTTATTTCCCTAACAATTTCTATGAATTACATCCCAAGTGAGATATTGTGTTCACGATCATGTTGGTTCTGGGTGGAGATCCTATTTCTACCCCTACTTATATAATGTCACTAGAAGAGCAATGAGAATTGAAAAGTTTAGTTGTATTATATGACCCCAACCTTAAATGTTAAATATTCTTATGTTATGTCACGAATTTTAAATCATCCACATTGAGGATAATTTATGGATTAGAGTTTAGATAATTAGGCCATAACTATTAAATAACAACTCAAAATATTACTAAGAAAACACTTCTACTCATTATCCATTTTTTCAAAAAATAAATCCACTTAAAATAAAACATGTTTTCTTTTATTTTTGATAAAAATATTCATGTCATTCATCTTGACAACATACTTTCTCTTACCCTTCCTTACACACTGTGAAAACTTTTTAACAACTTTTGATGACCACAAAAATCACAGTAAGGGAAATAAGATAAGGAAAACAATTTCACCCATTAATAGTTATAAACCCATGAAATCATAATTTTCACACATAAAACATAAGCTCTTTAATATACCATAATAAATCATAAGATTCTTTAGAAACTCATAGAAATAATAAATAAAAAAGGTAACTTATTTCATCAATATCATACTTACATTATAGCTTTCACAACTACATATGGGGTGACCTTCGTGGATATGTTTAGAATACGCATCAGAGTATATTCCCTAATTATATTTTGAGAAACCCTATCATTTAACTTTATTTAATTATCCAATGCATTGGAGATATATCATAGGCATACCCACCCTAGGTTTATTATTGAACCACCCATATACATAAATAATGCTCAAGAACCATAACTTAATCATAACACATAAAACAAGCATAAAGTAAAAAATAACATTTCCACATTATCATCAAAATATATCACTTAATGATATTATCATAATATATCCCTTCTCAAAACCATTTTCAATACAATAATTCATGAAAATTGTATATGGTATATTTTTTTTAAAACATTACTGTTTGTAGTGGAATCCAAATATAAAATAATTGTCACTGTAGTGGAAAATTCATTGTCACTACGTACATAAAAAACATTCCTTTTTTAGTTTATTAAAATGATTCATAGAACATGATTCCTTTTGAAATTATCTAAATGAAATTTAAAGTCAAAAGGGGTTTATTATACACTATATAAAATAAGGTGGTGTATAATATCAAAATACGCCTCAATGAAAGGAGATTGAGATGAAGTCCCTTACCTTGAGCATGACTCATCACATAAATTTATTATTTTCTTGAATAAAAAACATAGGTTAATTTATAAAATATTTAGAAACTTTTGATGTTTACTATTACTTTTTATCACTTCTTATTTTCTTATAAAACATACACATCTATTTAAGTTCATATCAGATGTTCTATCAATATTTAGTATATGAGTCAAAAATAAACATTGATCAATGTCAATAGTCGATGTGGTCATAATTCCATGGTCGATGGAATAAAATTCCGGAAATAATAATCAATTAAATACATCAATTATAATTTTAAAATCATTACATTCATTTATGGTATGTAAAATGAACAATGTTATAATCATGGAGATAGTAGGCTGTACGTACGCATGAGTAGCATTTCAATAGTTCACTGGTCATTATAGAAATATGGTATTTATAATTTTATCCTCACATAATTATAATAATATAATTAAAGTCATAATAATTATTTATTTATACTAATTATATATCATAAAAGTGATATAATGTTAAAAAACAAGTCACGTTGCTGCATTGAGATGATAGTTTACAAGTACGCACGAATGACGTCCTCATTTTTATATGGAAGGAAAGTAAAAGAATAATTGATATATCATTATCATATAATGATATATTTGTCATGAATACAACATATGAAAAATAATTCCATTATTATAACCAATCATTATATATTTCGTTGGAAAATGAGTTAGATCAGTTCATGTAGGTGATATTTGACACATATGCATGAACGATTAATTCTTTTACAATCTAATTGATGTGGAGTCGGATTTAGGTGAAAAAATTAGCATGATAACATACCAGTATATTTACAATATTGGAGTTATTATTTCAACTTTGAGTAAAAATATTTGAAGGATGTTGGAGAAGAAATAAAATACAAAAAGAAAAGTAAAACAATACATATTCATCGGTTAATCACCAATGGAGAAGACACTAACACCTCTATGAAGGGTGTTATGAAATAAATAAGGCCTTTGGAATTAGTTGATTGATTATATTATGTTTTTTGGGGAGTTTGTGGCTGATCAAAATGGTTCTTGAAGTGTTATTATTAGAGAATAGTGGGTACCATTTTATAGGAGAGGGGAGGGGAACCCTGGGAAACTCATAAAATATTTAAGTAATATAACTTTAATTTTTAATCCAAGTAAACCCAACTTGAGATATGTTGAATATAAAAATATTATTATTCTAAAACATCTAATATAATAATTTTTGGTCATGTATAGATATTATTTTAAACCATACCTTTTCTATTTTCCATTAATTATTCTATTTTAATTTTAATGTTGGTCAACACATGTTAAATGTTAAGAGGCTACATATTTTACTTATATTGTGTCAATTTTCCATAATTGGAGACTTAGTAAACATTTAAACTTTATCATAGTCAATGTTTTTTGTTTTAAAATATGCATTGGATTTTTAAATATTTTATTATTTTATTATTTTTATAAAATATCAATTATGATAATTTTTTTACTATTCATTTCATCAAATTAAAATAAATTCCAAAAAAATAGATAACTTCAAAAAACAATTTAATAGATATATGACATATCATATTAACCAATAATGTTTGTGGATGGAATAAAATATTTTTTATTAAATTTATTTTAATATATATAATATTATTTATTTGATTCATTAATTAATAAATCTATTACGACATCATCATTGTGTCATACTTAAAAGTAATTATTTATTTTCTAAAATTATTAAATAAATACAATTATGTGGGTAATATTTTTTACTTTATAATCGTTATGTATTGTCGAATATTTAACTTATATAACCCCATATTTATATTGTTTTATTAAGAATAGTCACGATTATGTAATTTTTATCTTTACTTTAAATTAAATGTTATAAATGTCATAATAATACCAAGTGTATTCCAAAGGCCACCATTTTGACACAAGGATTTTCTAGGTCATCTATAACTCATCTAATTAGATTAGTATAATTGTTTTGGTCGTTTTAAGTTTTTATAATATTATTTTTACCTTTAATTATATGATTTACCATTAATCATGGTAACTAAAATACTAAAGTTACTATTCACCAATAATAATTTTGATCCAATTATATCAAATTCTTCATAGTTTTTACAAACATGTTTCTCTATTTTTTAAAATTAAACTCTGAAAAGTGAATAAAATTAATTTAACATTACTCCACTTGATGGATTGAGGAAACATGTTTTTTAAAAGTAAAAACCAACAAAATATTCAAATTTTATTATATCCAATTTTTATGTGAATTTACTTCCAATGGAAAAAATTAGATTAAATGATAAAAACATCATCTAATTATACATTCAAACCTTGTAAAATTATTGTCTAACAGTATAATTATATTAGATGAAAAGGCATTTTGGAATTAAAATGGAGTATATTTCCTTATTAATTAAAAACGATTTTTATTAGAAAAAATACCATAAATTCAACCATATTGAATTTTTATGTCCCGCTACTAATGGAAAAGATATATTTTTTCAAAAATAACATAAAGAGCGACACAAACTAAATTTAAAAAGGGTTCTCCATCAAAGGTCTGTAAAACTACCATTTAATGATAATAAAGTATTTTTTGCTTAAAAATTGTTTTCTTTTCATTTTAATAATATAAAGTTTATTATAATTAAAACTATTTAATAAATATGTGTAAACATAATATAGTTAGTTCTGTTCATTCCTACCAATCCATTAGCTAGGCGATAATTAACATTTTGAATAATAATATTAAAAATGTATTTATCAGAATATATATGTGTTTTCTGCAATAAAAGATTTCAGAGAAAACCTATTGTTGTGTGTTAAGTATGTAACATCTCATAATTTCTATTTAATTTATTTTATATGGAATTTTTTCGAGACAAAAAATTCAACGACATGTGATTTCGAGGTCTGGGGGGCCCGAAACAGAATTTTGAAATTTTTTTAGGTACGTTTAGTAATGGTGCAAGCATGGTTTTATATCATTTGAATCATCACTCAAATAAAAAAAAATCTAACGGCACCGTTGAATTCATAATGACGGGATTTTCTTAGAAATGACTTAACTTTGGCCGTCAAGGGTTGGGTGTAAAAGTTATTTTTGAGACAATTTGAGAAAAATAATAATATAATTTAATAGAATTATTTTATTTTCATTATCACTTTTGAGTGGCGGACAACGATGTTGTGGGGTAGTGACAGATAAGCGATGATGAGAATCAATGAGTCTCATTAATGATTTGTCAAACTCACAGAGTAATGATGCATTAATGGTGCGTAACAAAGAAGTTGTTTTTTAAATAAAACATCATAATGAAGCGACATCACATCATAAAGGGAAGGTTGTGACATCCTTCAATTTATAGTTCAACGTGCAGGGGGAATGTGGATTAAAATTTGGAGGATTCTCTAGTGAAACTCTGACGAGCTTCCACCCCAGTAAAGAACAACAATGGCCGACAGAACTTCTTCATCTATGATACCTTTTGAAGATCAGAGTCAGAAAGCAAAATTGATATCCCAATTCCCTCAAGGATTAACGCCGCGACATTAGAAATCATAAGAAGTACGAGTTATTTGATTTTAATGTTTCCCCATCCTTATTTAAAAATGAATAACATGGATTAACCCAGGAATAGGTTAATTCGTAGACCATGCATTCTAGTGATATAGTGATTTCATTAGGGTTTCTTTATCTGCGATTTAATTACCTTTGTTGTTCGAATTCAAATCCTCGAACCTCCCTTGTTTTGTAAACTTTTAATATGGAGGGAATGGGGAAACACGAACAAGTCCCTAGCCCCTCCACTATAAGTGTTATTCATGAAAAAACTTTCAAATTGACAAAAAGGTAGACTTGAGACTGTCATGGTGGAGAGGATGATCCTCAGAAGACGCATGCACAAGAGGCATGAATAATGGACCACCGATGCAGACCCAGGGATCTTTAGAAGAATCCGCTGGTGCACCGATGTCAGTGGCGACATCGGTGACTGCCGAAGGTGGACCATGGTAGCAGCCACAGGCGGGTGGGAGCGTGTCATGACATCGTAACAAAGGAAAGGACGAGGCCGGACCGGGCCATGGCATAGTAGGAGAAGCCATCGGTAGCGGGAGGCAGAAGACATGGTCGATTGACTATGTCGGAGGTATGTGGATATGGCACTGAGCCTCATCCCACTCGACAGGCCATAGTTGCTGGACCGTGGCGGAGGAGGCGACCCACAGCTATAATGACCCGAACATTTCAATTATATTTGTTTCCTAATTTTGGTAGTTATTTTATTTTATACTCAACAAAACTATATCTTTTAATTAGTGAAGTGGGTATAATTAAAATGAGACCATTGGGTTTTGACTGTTATATGACCGTTGGTCAATATAACCATTGGAAACTATAATCTTAACATTGTGTTTTTATAAATAAGGTTATCTTGGTTAATTAATATAGAAAGAAGATTGAATGGACTCATCTAGTCGACTCAAGCCATATGAAGCCCATCTGTCAGAGATTGGGAAGGAGGTAGCATCATTGGGCTTTGCTCTGGAACCATCCCAAGACGAACTTCAGCGTATGAAGCTTGAACAGAATCGCTTAAGGGAGAAGTTCAAGCTAATAGAAGTCACCACTCGGGCAATGTTTTCCGACACACCGAAAGATTCTATCCCCATAGCACACATTATACTTAGGTCATATGCATCTGTTATAAGGGGCTATGTAACGAGACCTTCGCGGATTTATGTAATCCCCTTTATATAGATAAAATTGTTATTTATTCTTATAGAAATGTTTGTGAATTTAAAATATCTAGATAAATATAGGATATGTATTTTTGATGAATTTAGGAACAAAGGGTATTTTAAAAGATTTTTGTATTCATCAAATAATTAATAATTTGAAATGACTTTCAAAAAATGGTCTTCTATAGATTTAATCAGTGATAAATTTAGATTCTAATAATATCAACTTGGTTTTTAGTGAATATTATATTAGGAATAGTAACATACCCTAATGAATAGTAATGAATAGTAATCTGACCAAAAAAATAGAAACATCACCCATGATTGTATAAATACATTTTAGACATCATAA
Organism: Viscum album; assembly: GCA_963277665.1. Lineage (NCBI taxonomy): Eukaryota > Viridiplantae > Streptophyta > Magnoliopsida > Santalales > Viscaceae > Viscum > Viscum album. The sequence goes on along the minus strand of OY728132.1, from coordinate 559,465,757 downwards.
AAGTGAAAAAATGATCATAGTTTCAGTTTTGGCATTTTTGTACACCATAAATACATTATTTTCAATTTTATAATTAATTTAATAATTTAAAATGGAAATTTATTTTCATAAAATTTAATCATAAATTGTTACTTTATTGTCTTATGGGTGTACGATATTTTTATGGGACATTGATTACTTTTTTAAGGTGTTACAAAATGAGTTATAGTTTTAAAGTATTATTTTTGGAATATATTATGATTATATTTAAAAATTAATTTAAAAATATTTAAAAAATTATTTTCATAAAATGGACTTAGTTTTTGAATTTAGAGCTTCAATATTAGGTTATGGGGAATTTGTGGTGGTTTTCTGAAACAGTTGAATTATCTGTGAAGAGTAAAAAATGCAGTTTTGAGTTTCGGGTGTTTAATGACATCATTTATGATGTAATAATGATGTAATATTTATGGTCAACTTATGAATAGTGAGATATTCTATTAGGTGTCCCAAGTTACCAATACCATGGAAAGCTCATCGTTTTTCAAATACCACCGATGAGGTGTCCCTTGGAAATTAATTATTTATTCACTAACTTTTCATATAAATACCAAGCCATTTCCCTCATTCATTTCATTACAAAATCATACTCAACAAAGTTCTGGTCTCCTTACCTCCCAATGAGTCCTCCCAAGGTTCTCTCAAGCATCCCAAGGTCCCAACCATCATGATTTCGAATATACTCTTCATGGTAAGGGATCCTTTCTCCCTCCTCTTATAAGTCATGAATTATTTTATGTTGTGTCTTCTAGTTCCCATTTTTTATGATAAAGGTATGTTCTTATATGTTGTATTTACTTTAAATTTCATTTATAATTGTTGAGAGACCATTTCCGCTCTCATCAATTTGTTTTCTGAATATTTAAGTGACGTCATTTGGCTGCCGAATTTCTCGTAAAAGGAATCACATCTTCTCTTTCCTTTCAAGTTTCCTATTCTTGTGGTATGTCATTAAAATATCCATACCATGTTCTTATCTCCATGTTATTCTCTATTTATATTGTAATATATGTTATTTATGAGTCGGTTACCCTTTCACCCTCTCTTTTTATTATTTTCTAAAACCATGTCATATAGCTGTTACGCTGCAAAAATTTCGCCTCAAAATGTCTATCTCTTTCTCTCAAGAAATTATCTTGTTTATTTGTCTTAATACCTAGACCTATTTTGTTTCTATGGGTGTTCATAAATATATAAAAATGATATATTTTATTCTGGAATGGGCATACATATAAACCTCACTCCCTTTCCATGGGTTATAAATGATATAATGATCCTATTTTTAAGAGATATTAAAATGTCAAAATTTTGAAATGAAACCCGTTTATTTTATTCTCTATAGGTTATTTATGAAATTTTTTATTATGATATATGTGGCTCACATGAAAGTAAATACATATTAAGGGTGCGACCTGATAGTGCTCCAATTCATTGGGTAAAGAATTAATCACTAGAGATGAAAAGTTTCATGGTACCTTGGTGAATAACCTTGGTAATTTTCATGACACCTCAGGGATAAACAGTGGTGATATGTTCATGAATGTATAAATTAAATGATGTATCCACGTATTCAAGTTATTTTCCACTTTCTTTTCATTATGATATTCATATACTTTCATTTATCATGTCTTTATGTTGTTATTCAAGTTTTTATTGTTAAACAATTAAACTGATTCCCTTGTTTACCCATAGAGGGCCTTCTTCTCACCCTTTCCTTGATGTATGTATCATGGATATTAGATGAAGTAGTTGTACATAAGATGAACCTACGATGAATCCCTACAAGTGGTTTAGAATATTGTTTTATGTTTTTTTTCATGTATTATGTTCCTGATTTCCAAGACACTAGAAATTAAAGATCCTCTAGTTGTAAAATGTAATGAAAAGTTAACTAATAAAAAGGTGGGATGCTACAGTTGGTATCAGAGGATAGTTTAGTTATTTATAGAAATTTGGCTATAAAATGTATAGGAATAATCCTATAGAAATGTTTAAATATAGGAAAACTTCCGGGTATTTTGGGAAGAGTTTAGATGGATTTTCATCAGTATGTATCTCCATCGATCCCTGAGTAAAGAATGGAGAACGAGTTTCTCGAGCTAAAGTATAAGGAGAACGATTCTATCAGAAGCTATGAGATTAACTTCACCCAACATTCACGATATACCACAGGATTTTTCATGGATCCAAATGGTAAGGTTAATAGATTCTTTGGTGGACTGAGACCTCATCTATGGAAGAATCTATCCAACCGAGACTATGATAGCTACGAGGATATCGTGCGGAGTGCGATGAAAGTCAAACTGGTGTTTGGTGAGACGTAGTGGTCTCATAAATAAAACAACAAAAAGAGATCAATGTAGCCAATCTTAGGGAGGATCTTTGATCAAGGAAGAATAGGAAAGCAAGTCCAACGTCCCACGTGTAACAAATGTGGGAAGAAGAATTCGGGGAACTACCTTCTCAGGAGTGGGAAATGCAACAAGTGTGGAAGAGATGACCATATTGCGAGGAATTATCGTAGTGAGGTGAAACCTCATCTTCCAAATAATGATGATAATGGGAAGATGGTGCAGGCCCAACCTGATGTCCAATGCTTTATGTGTGGGAAGCTTGGGCACTTTTCCAATCACTGCCCAAATCTGAGGGCTATGGAGGGGAACCACCATCAGCCACAGCAAAGGATTAGGGATCAAGGTCATTCTTTTTCTATCACAACAGCTGAAGTTGAAGCTCCAAATGATGTGGTAGCAGGTACTCTTGTTATTATCTCTAAGATAGAAAGTACCTTGTTTGATTCTGGTTCGACGCATTCCTTTATTTCCTCCAAGTTTTCAATGAATTTAGAATCAACCCCCCGACTTGCTAAAAGTAGAGTTATCAGTCAAGACTCATGGTGGGATTATCCAATCATCATCAGTGTTTAGAAACTCTAGTATTTAATTTGGTGAGCACAATCATATTTCAAATCTAGTATACATTCACTTTCTAGAATTCGACATTATACTTGGGATGGACTGGCTCTCAAAGTATATTGCTAAGATCAAATGCAGAAGTAAGGAAATCTCAGTAGTCTTGAATGGAAAACCTACAGTTATCTTCCAAGGACAGATATCTCAACATTATATGTGTCTAGAATAACCTCATATATCCATCTTTATGGACCTGATCGGTGAAGAAGAAGAATGAAATGAGATTTTGAATATAGAAAATGTACACATAATCTAGGAATACATTGACCTATTTCATGAGGAGTTGCATGGACCTCCCCCAGAAAAAGAGGTAGAGTTCTCGGTTGAAATCATACCTGGATCTCATCCAATATCAAAGACCACTTATTGGATTGAAAATGTGGAGCTGGAGGAATAAAAATAACATCTTAAAGATAATTTGGAGAAGGTGTTTATCTGACCGAGCGTGTCTCCATGGGGAGCACATGTTCTTTTTATGAAGAAGAAGTATGGATTGATGCAGTAATGCATTGATTATAGAGAACAAAATGGAATCACATTAAAGAAAAAAATACCCTCTTCCAAGAATTGATGACTTATTTGACCAACTTAGTGGGGCTCAATTATTCTCAAAGATTGATCTCCGATGTGGTTATCATCAATTGAGGGTGAAGAAAGAATATATTCCAAAAAATGCCTTACGATCAAGATATGAGCATTATGATTTTGTTTTTATGCCTTTTGGACTGACTAATATACCTGTTATTATTATGGATTTGATGAATAGAGTGTTTAAAAACTACCTTGATAACTTTGTGGTAGTTTTTATTGATGATGTTATGATATATTCCAAAAGTAGTGAGGAGAATGAGGATCATCTAAGGTTTATTTTGAAAACTATATGGAAGGAGAGACTTTTTGGAAATTCTAGTAAATGTGAATTCTGGTTACAACAAGTTTCTTTCTTGGGGCACATTGTTACCAATGAAGGAATCACAGTTGACCATGCAAAGACAAAAGTTGTAGAGGATTGGCCTCCGCCTACAACAATTATTGAGATTCGTAGTTTCCTTGGATTAGTAGGATATTATAAAAGGTTTGTGAAAAACATTTCATGACTTTCTAATCCATTAACCACGTTAACTAGAAATGAGGTCAAGTTCCTCTGGACAAAGGAGTGTGAGGAATGTTTCCAAGAGCTGAAGAAGAGATTGGTTACTGCACCTGTGTAAACTCTACCCTCAAGTAGAGAAGGATTAGTTATTTTTAACGATGCATATCTAAAAGGGCTTGGGTGAATCCTTATGAAAAATGACATGGTCATGGCTTATTCATCTCGACAATTGAAGACTCATGAACAGAAATATCATATGCATGATCTGGAGCTGGCTACAGTCGTTTTTGCTATGAAGATATGGAGGCACTATCTTTATGGGGAGAAATGTTATATATATAGAAACCATTAAAGTTTGAAGTATATTTTCACAAAAAAATAATTGAATATGAGACAAAGGATATGGTGGGAACTCCTTATAGACTATGATTGTCCAATTCATTATCATCCCGAATGATAAAACAAATTCACTGATGTATTAAGTAGGAAAGACCCAATAGTTCTTGTCTATTATGAGGATTCAAAGAGATCCTTTGATCAATGACCTAGTAAAATTGGACATGAGAATTATAAATGATGGGAAATCATCAAACCTAACCCAAATGATTTCTCAACTGTCACTACTAGAGAAGATCAAGAAAAATAGTAAAGAAGATCCATTGTTATAGAAGAAGTTTGAGGCTATGAAGGATGGGATGTTTCCTGAGTTTAATACTGACCAAGAAGGTGTATTGAAATTTCATACAAGACTATGTATTCCATATATTCCTAAAATAAATAAGGAGCTGATGGATGAAGCTCATAGATCTACATTCTTTATACATCCAGGTAGCTCAAAAATGTATAGGGACCTTCTTGATAATTATTGGTGGGATAATATGAAAAAGGTAGATTTCTGACTACACTTCAAGGTGCCCAGTATGTCAGCAAGTGAAGGTAGAGCGATAACTTTCTAAATGGATATTGCAACCACTACCCATACTAGCATGGAAGTGGGACAATATCACTATAGACATCATCATTGGTCTCCCGAGAACTTCAAAAGGTAATAATGTGGTATGGGTTATTGTGGATCGTCTCACCAAGACTACCCATTTTGTATCCTTTCGGAAAAATTTATCTCATGATAAACTTGCCAGGATTAACGTAAAGGAAGTGGTAAGGCTGCATGGAGTTCCACTTTCTCTCGTATCTAATCGTGATCCATGATTCACATCAAAATTATGGAGAAGTCTTCAACAAAATTTAAGCCCTGAATTGGATTTCAGTACGGCCTATCACCCCCAAACCAATGGCTAATCTGAAAGGACTATTCAAACACTCGAGGACATGCGGAGAACTTGTTCAATGGAATTTAAAGGTGGATGGGATCAACATATCTTTTTATTTTAGTTCTCTTACAACAATAACTTCCACTCGAACATTCAAATGTCACCCTATGAAGCTCTATATGGGAGGCAATGTAGAACTCATACCTGTTGGGATGAAGCTAGTGAGAGAAAGCTTATTGGGCCTGATCTTGTGCAAGAGATGATAGACAAGGTCCATTCCATCCAACAACACATTATGGCTGCTCAGAGTCGGAAAAAGAGCTATGCCAACAACCATCAAATGGACTTGGTGTTTGATTTTTGTAACAAATTCATTCTTCGGATTTCACCTTAGAAGAGGTTCATAATGTTTGGGAAGAAAGGGATCCTCAACCCTAGGTACATTGGCCCCTATGAAATCCTTGATCGTGTGGGAGTAGTGTCCTATCGTCTTGCACTTACTCCAAATCTGTCCCAAGTTCATGATGTCTTCCATGTATCCCTCTTGATGAAGTACATACCTGACCCATCACATGTACTTAATCCAGATGTGGTACAACTGGAACATGACCTCTCTTATGAGGAGCAGCTGATGGAGATCTTGGATCATAGATATAAGGTTCTATGCAACAAGACTACCCACCTTGTTAAGGTGTTTTGGAGGAAACACAAATGTGAAGAAGACATGTGGGAACAGGAGGAGTCCATGTAACATAAGTACCCACAACATTTACCATCAGATGATACGACATAAAATTTCGGGGACAAAATTTCTTAAGGGGGGAAGAATGTAACGACCAAAAATTTTCAATTATATTTCTTTCCTAATTTTTTTTGTTATTTTATTTTATACTCAATAAAACTATATCATTTAATTAATAAAGTGGGTATAATTAAAATGAGACCGTTGGGTTTGGAATGTTATATTACCGTTGGTCAATATGACTGTTGGAAACTATAATCTTAACATTGTGTTTTAATAAATATGGTTATCGTGGTTAATTAATACAGAAAGAAGATTGAATGGCCTCATCCATAAGACTCGAGCCATATGAATCCCATCTATCTGAGCTTGGGAAGGTGGTAGCATCACTGGGATTTGCTCTGTACCAAGGCCATGCCGAACTTCATCGTATGAAGCTTGAACGGAATCACCTAAGGGAGAAGTACAAGATGATAGAAACCACCACTCGGACAATGTTGTCCAAGCGACCCCAAAATTCTATCACCATATCACATCTTACATTTAGGTCCTATGTTGGTGTTATAAGGGGCTATGTAACGAGACCTTAGCTACTTTGTGTAATCCTTTTATATAAATAAATTTTTTATTTCTTCTTAGGGCAAAGTTTGTGAATTTCAAATATCCGGATAAATATAGGATATGTATTATTGATGAATTTACGAAAAAGGGTACTTTAAAATATTTTTTTATTCATTAAATAATTAATAATGTGAAATGATTTTCAAAAAAATGGTCTTCTACAGTTGTGATCAGTGAGAAATTTAGAGTCTAATAAGATCAACTTGGTTTTTAATGAATAGTAAAGTAGGAATATTAACATACCCTTATGAATAGTAATAAATAGTAATTTGACAAAAAAATAAAAACTTCACCCATGAATGTATAAATACATTTTAAACATATTAAAAGTGAAAAAGCGATCATAGTTTAAGTTTTCGTATTTTTGTACGCCATAAATATTTTATTTACAATTTTTTAATTAATTTAGTAATTTAAAATGGAAATTTATTTTCCTAAAATTGAATAATAAATTGTTACTTTATTGTCTTATGGGTATAAGATATTTTTATAGGACCTTGATTACTTTTTTAAGGTGTTACAAAATGAGTTATAGTTTTAAAGTTTTATTTTTGGAATAAGTAATTATTTTATTTAAAAATTAAATTAAAAATATTTAAAAATTTATTTTCATAAAATGGACTTCATTTTTTAATTTAGAGAATCGATATCATGTTAGGGTGAATTTTTGCGGGTTTTCTGAAATAGTGGAATTACTGGTGAACAATAAAAATGCAGTTTTGAGTTTCGGGTGTTTAATGACAAAATTTATGATGTAATAATGATGTAAAATTTATGGTCGACTTATGAATAGTGATATATTCGATGAGGTGTCCCAAGTGGCCAATACCATGGGTAAATACCATGGGAATGCCCATGGTTTTTCAAATACCACCGATGAGTTGTCCCTTGGAAATTAATAATTTCTTCCCTCACATTTCTTATAAATTCCAAGCCATTTCCATCATTAATTTCATTCCTAAAACATCCTCAGTGAATTTCTGGTTTTCTTACATCCCAAGGAGTCCTTCCAAGGTTCCCTCAAGTCTCCCAAGGTCCCAACCATCATGCTTTCGTAGTTACTCTTAAAGGTAAGGGATCCTTTCTCCCTCCTCTTTTAAGTCATGAATTATTTTATGTTGTGTCTTCTAGTTTCCATATTTTTATATTGAGGGTATGTTATTATATGTTATCCTTACTATAAATTTCATGTCTAATTGTTTATAGACCCTTTCCGCTCTCATCAATTTGTTTTATTATTTTTTAAGTGACGTCGTTAGGCTGCCCAATTTCTCGTGAAAAATCACACCTTCTCTTTCCTTTCAAATTTCCTTTTCTTGTGGTATGTCATTAAAATATTCATACCATTTTCTTATCTCCATGTTATTCTCTATATATATTGTAATATGATTTATTTATGAGTGGGTTACCCTTTCACCCTCTCTTTTTATTATTTTCTAAAACCATGATATATAGCCATTATGCTGCAGAAATTTAGCCTCAAAACTTCTATGTCTTTCTCTCCAGAAATTATCTTATTTATTTATGTGAATACCTAGACCAATTTTGTTTCTATGTGTGTTCATAAATATATAAAAATGATATATTTTATTCTATAATGGAAATACATATAACCCTCACTCCCTTTCCATTTTTCATAAAATATATAATGATCGTATTTTTAAGAGCTTTTAAAACGTCATGATTTTTAAATGAAACAAATTTATTTTATTCCTTATAGGTTATTTCTGAAATTTTTGATTATGATATATGTTTTTCAAATGTATGTAAAGTTATATTAAGTGTGCACCATGAAATCACTTCAATACATTGGGTAAAGAATTAATCTCTAGAAATGACAAGTTTCACGATACCTTGGTGAATAACCTTGGAAATATTTTTTGACACCTCAGGGATAAACCTTGTTGATATGTTCATGAATTTCAAAATGAATTTTTGTAGCCACATATTCATGTTATGTTCCAAGTTATTTTCATTATGATATTCCTATACTTCCATTGCTCATGTCTTTATATTGTTATTCAAGTTCTTATTAATAAACAAGTAAACTGATTCCCTTGTTTACCCATACTGGGCCTTATACTCACCATTTCCTTTAATGTATGCCTCCAAGATATGAGATGCAATAGTTATACGTAGGATGAACCTCTGATAAAGCCCTAAAAGTGGTTTAGATGAATTTTTTATGTTTATTTCATGTATTATGTTATTGATTTCCAAGACACTAGACTTTAAAGATCCTTTGGTTGTAAAATTTAATGAAAAGTTATGTTATAAAAAGGCTGGATGCTATAGCAGCGACCCGTAGGGAGATGGCGGGGCACTGACATGGCTTCTAGCATTATCCAGTGAGGCCAACCGGTCCACCTCTTGCGAAACGGGTAGGGTGAAAACTGCTCAGCAGGCCAGACTTGTAGCTCACTGTGCTGGGTTGAGCTCGTCCCTACTGCCCAGTGGGTCGGACAGGACCAGGTCACTGGGTGACCCAGTGGGTTGGACCCTCGGCAAACTGGGATGGGTCCAATGAGGCATCTGAGGCCTGGCCTAGCGGCCATTTTGGACTAGACCGACCTTGACCCGCACCAGGTCAGGTTGAGTACATCACTAATTAATAGGTGTTTGTGGGACCCCCAGTCCGGTTTGGTCAGGTCTGTCTCACCAGGTCAGACCGGGTCCCATCGCAACTAGTCCCCTAGTTACTAAAATGCATGTATCTTGCAAATTGTATGTATGTTGGACGAGTCGTTTTCGGCGTTGGGACCCTCTCGACGAAGAAGATCTTTTGAAATGATCTATGGTGACTTTAATGGAAGTGGAGATGTGATTCATTACTTCAGGAACAATTATTCCAAGTACACCATGTGCAAAACCCTGCAACTGACTGAAACCTGACGACTGCTTAATTTTGGCCTAGTGGGAAGCACATCTTCATGACATGGAAAGCCCTGGGTGGGAAGAACCTCTATGTGACTTTTCAGGCCCATGGTATTCTATTAGGATGAGTACCTCAGTAGGAAATGACTTGTGGGAAGAACCTCTCTGTGACTTTCCAGGTCCATGGTACATGATGGGGGAGAGAGTACCTAAAAAGTCCAAAGTTAGTGGGAATAACCTCTTCATGACTTTTAAGGCCCCCTATAATAGCTATAGGAGGAGTTCTTCAGTAGACTAGGTGTTTGATGATATGACTAATGAAGAAACTGTAACTATCCTGCAATATACCTGGTGTGATCTATCTTGTGTTTCATGCTTTACATTGAGAATTGTTGTGTGGTATTTCCTCTTTTTTTGGGGTCCCTACTGAGTGTTGTGTTACTCACCCCTACACAGGCTTCGCCCACATGTGCTGTGTCTGGTGCAGACGACTGACATTTTGATAGGGGTGCTCAGGGAGATGGGACTGACGGTCACTACAACAGTGGACTTTGTGGTCTAGTACTAGGCAAGCCTCAGTAGGACCGGGCGGATAGGACATACTGATTTGGATTCTAGTAGCTTCTCTACTCTCATGATCATGTGGGGGTTTCTATGGATAGCCATCAGAGTTTCCTTTTTTACATTCTTTTTTCTGTCTTTTTGTGTCTGTATTCAGGCCCATATAATTTCAGTTGTACTTGCACTTTTCTTTGTTTTAGTGGTACTTTTCCCCCTTTTTCAGTGTGTTGGGATGTGGTTGGGTTTGTGTGTGCGTATAGGTATGCAAAAAAATTCATCCCACTTTCAAGTTGACGCTTTCAGCACTAGTCTCCAGCCCCTGGCCTACGAGAGGTAGTCTTGGGGTAGTCACGACCTGGGCCCTGAGGGAAGGGTCATGAAAAATTTGTATTAGATGGAGGTTATATCCCCATCAATGACCGAGAGTCTGTGTTTTTTTTGGGAAACAAAGTTAACTGTTGCGATTTCGACTTTCATATTCATGGAGTCCAGTGTTTGTGTGTCGGCTGACGTATCGATACACGAGGACCTTGAATTATGTTTTCATCTTAATACATGAAAACACTGGTTGCATAATTGTCATCTTATCTTGTATAAGAGTCATGTCACCAGTTATATCCTTCTAACTGTTGTTCATCTTGATCTTTCTCAGGATGCTGCTACGTAGATAACCAGTCGGGATCCCGATGCGAGGTCATGAGGATAGCCTGCCTAGCGACGAGGAGTCCATTCAAGGACCAGTTCTATATATGGACCCACCATGTGGTTCACCAGTACTACCACTGACCGATGGTTAAAATATACTACTAGTGGTTCTGTCAGAGGATGTTCATATGATCAGTGTCGTACATGAGTTTCAGATATGGAGACCTCCCTGGTTTAAGGGAGATATGGATCCTCAGGTCACTGAGGACTGGCTAGAGCTTGTGGCGTAGGTCTTCCTCTTTGTGAGCACACCACCTGACCAGATGGTGATCCTGGCAGTAAGCCTTCTATAGGTCTTAGCAGGGAGATGGTGGAGTTTGACCATCCCGAATCACAAGGAGGTGACCCTCAATTGGTATGTCATTTAGAGGCTTTTCTAAGAGGAGTTTTTTCCTATGACCTTACGCTCTGTGCTCATCTAGGAGTTACTTCACCTATATAATGACAAAATGATGGTGGTCGAGAACTTGAAAAGGTTCACAGAGCCTTCCCGCTACTCCATAGATATGGTACGAGATCCTTTCTTCCGAGCTCTTTCCTTTGAGAAGGGACTCAGGTGGGTGACCAAGGCTTCGATGGCGTCTCCCTGCATCCCAACACACGTCGGGGTGCTGGGGTGAGACCATTTGATGAATATCTTATTAGTGGAGAAGGATCCCATATCTAGAGTTACCAACCGACCCTAGGAGGCGGAGTCTTCGGCAGGCAGCAGACAACAGACGTGTGGGCCTAAGCGGGTCAGGTCTTTCAGAGGCCGACCTCAGAACTCATGGTAGGTAGTGTGAGGCTCCCAGGCCACAGAATTTCATAAGAGGCCAGGCCTATCTACTCGTGCAGTGGGCAGGGACACATGGCAGGTGACCGACTGACATGCCGTATAGATGACCAGCATATGATCGTGGGGCCACCTATGATGTGACAGCGGTTCAAGCGAGGTGCTCCACAGGGCGTCAGATGTTGCAGGGGATCTGTCCGAGCGGAAGGCGATGGAAGATGGTTCAAGGTGTTACCAGAACCACCCCCAGGTGGTATACTCTTACCTCAGGGATTATGAGAACATGGGCGAGCTCAGGATCAGGTAGTAGAGGCTTACAACCACAGTGCTCCTGATATAATCCGAGGTATAATCTATCTCTTTTCCACCCTAGATTTAGTACTTATAGACACAGGTGCTTGTCACTCCTTCCTTTCCACAACTCTCATTTAGATCTTGGTGATTCTAGAGGATTTGTTGGCTCTATCCTTATGGTTAGAGACTCTTATGGGAGGGGATTCGACAATTACACACTAGGTCATGCAGTGTGAGCTTACTCTAGGGGTTGAGAGCTTCAGTTGGGATCTCTGAGTAGCATCTTCAAGGACTTACAATTTCATCTTGGGTATGGACTGGTTATCCACGTTCCATTCGTAGATCGATTATTTTATATGTACAGTAAGGTTTATCCATGGAGATGGGACCACGTTTTCCTTCACTGGTGAAAAGGAAATCCTAGCGGCAGTGGACAAAATCTCTCAGAGGAGGGTGCAGCCAATCACTCACCAGTTGTCTAACCTCACCATCAGTTCAATAGTGGAGAGGAGTCCAAGCTTCCCTATAGTGGTGGACGAGTATGAGAATGTTTTTTCTTAATGAGGTTCCAGGGATACCTCATCGTAGAGAGTTATAATTATGTATTAACATGTACCCTAGGGCGACACCGATATCCACAACGGCATATCGAATGGCTCCCAAAAATCTTCGTGAGCTGAGGGAACTACTGGAGGACTTATTGGATGATGGGTTCGTAAGGCCCATTGTTTCCCCATTGGCATCCCTAGTGCTTTTTTCCAAGAAGGATGATGGAAGTTTGAGTTTGAGCGTGGACTTCCGGTGCCTGAACTAGGTGACTGTGAAGATCAAGTACCCACTACAAAGAATTAATGACCTCTTCGACCAGCTGAAGGGAGAGAAGTGTTTCTCAAATATAGACCTCAGATCAGGCTATCATTATCATCATGTACAAGATGAGTATGTACTATAGACAACCGTCAGGTTCCGGTATGGACACTATGAGTTCCCAGTGATGACTTTCGGCATGACCAACACCCCAACAGTGTTTATGGTCCTCATTAACAGGATCTTCCTGCCCTACCTAGACTGAATCATCATGGTCTTCATCGATAACATGTTGGTATACTCAACATCAGAGGAGGAACACGCTTTACACTTGAATTTTGTCCTCAATACACACTGAGAGCACCAAGTTTATTTGAATATTTAAAAGTGTTAGTTTTAGATTTGGGATGTCCATTCCCTAGGACGCGTCATATCAAAGGATTGAGTTTCATTAAATTTAGAGAATATAGAGTTCATTATTTCTTGGGAGCCACCCAGAAACATGAATGATGTATGGAGCATTTTGGGCTTGGATGGTTACTATCGGAGGTCTGTACACAAGGTTTCTGGAGTATAATCACCCTTATCGGTATTTACATGGAAGGGAAAATGCTTCGTGTGGATGGATAAATTCCAGCATAGTTTCTAGGAGTTGATGTGGATACTGACTGGTGCCCCCATCTTGATATTACAGGAGGAGGACATTGGGTATGATGATTATTGCAATGCTTTTGGGACTGGGCTCGGTTATGTAATGATGCAGGAGTGAGTGGTGACTGCTTATGGCTAATGATAGTTGAGGCAGCATGAGCAGAACTACGCGACCCACAGCACAGAGTTAGAACTAGAGGTCTTTTCCTTGAATTTGTGGTGGCACTACTTGATGGGTTAGTGGTTCACAATTTACTCTGAGCATTGGAGTCTCAGGTATATCTTCTCATAGAAGGACCTTCACCTGATAAAGAAACAATGGATAGAGTTCCTCAAGGACTATGATTTTGTGATATTCTATGCTCTTGAAAAGGGTAATGTGGTGGCAAGAACGCTCAGCAGACAGACCGGGTTGCCACATCTGAGTTAGGTGACAGAGCAGTTAGCTGTGATGCAGATATCCCTCGGGCATTATGGTAATGATATTTATCTCACGTTCATGGTTGTTACTCCCCCACTCGTATAATGAGCCACGGAGGCATAGCTTGGAGATGTTCACCGTGAGGCCTGATGTGCTCAGATAACCTTAGGACGGGCTCCTGATTGATTTTCAGTAGGTGGAGAGACATCATCATTTTCAGAGGGTTCACCTTCATAACAGTGTAATTTCAGGTGGAGGTGTTGAGGGAGATTCATACATCTCCCTTGGTAGTACATCCTAGATTTGCAAAGATGTACCGACCTCATGTTTCATTACTGGTGGCCAGGGATGAAGAAAGAAGTGGTTGTGTACGTTTCACGACGCCTCACATGTCATCAAGTGAAGGATGATCCATAGGATCTTGAAGACTTGACTCAACCACATGAGGTACCAGATTGGAAATGGGATGGAATCTTGATGGACTTCGTGACGGGGTTACCAAGTACGTCTAGAGGTCACGAATCTATTTGGGTGATTGTTGAATGACTCACCAAGTCATCTCACTTCCTACCCATCTGGGGTAGGGACTAGTAGAGGGATTATGACACCTATGCATCCAGGAGATAGTGAAACTTCACGGGTTTCCTTCGATGATCATCTCATATCACAATTCTCTCTTTATGTCTCAGTAGTGGAAGGGATTACAGGAGGCATTAGGAATGAAGATGCGTTTGAGCATAGCTTTTCATCCCCAGTAGGATGGTCAGACAGAACAGACCATACAGACCATAGAGGACATGATTCATGCTTGAGCCCAAGACTTTGGTTGTTGTTTGGAGAACCACATGCCACTGGTGGATTTTTCATACAACAACAGCTATCACTCCACCATAAGTATGGCACCATTTGAGGCCTTGTATGGGCGGCCTTACAAATCACCCATATGCTGAACAGACCCAGGGGAGTCGGCACTCATGGTTCCAGAGTTGGTACGGGTTACCAACAAGAAGGTGCTGATCATCCAGTAGTGGATGAGGAATAAACAAAGCATGCAGAAGTCTTATGTCGATAGAAGATTGAGACCCTTGGAGTATGATGAGGGAGATCATGTGTTTATTCGGGTCTCACCAGGACGAGAATTGCAGAGATTTGGCCAGGGTGTAAAGCTATCTACAAGGTTCATCGTAACTTCTCAGATCCTGAGTAGATTTGGTGAGGTGGCATACAACCCAACTATTCCACCACAGATGCACCGGGTGCATGATGTTTTCCATGTGTCACAGCTGAGGATGTATGTGCATGATCCATCACACATCATTAAGTGGGGTGAGCTGGAAATTTACTATGGGGTGACATTTATGGAGTTCTCAATGGAGATATTGGATCGATAGGAGAGGGTCCTATTCGAGCGGTCGATTAATCTAGTGCACATCGGATGGAAGAATGAGAATCTCCAAGAAAGCACATGGGAGTGGGAGGCCTCGAATAAAAAACATCAACCGGTAAGGGCCGAGTGGAAATGTTATTTTTTGGAATTTTTGAGAAAAATAATGAAATAATTTAATACAGTTATTTTATATTCTTTCTCAGTTTTGAGTGGTGGATGGTGACACTGATGGGAAGAGACAGGACAGAGATGACGCATATCAATGAGTTTCATTAATGGCATGATAATCTCACAACATAATGATGCTTTAATGTCATGTAACAGTGACGTTGTTTATTATATAAAATAGTGTAGCGAAGCAACATCGCATCATAATGGGAATTCTTCGACATGCTCTTATTTATAGTTCGACGCGTTGGGGAAATATGGATTAAAATTTAGATAATTCTCTGGTGGACCTATAATAGGCTTCCACCCCAGCGAAGAATGATGAAAACTGGTGAAACTTCTTCATCTTTGACGCCTTTCTAAGATCATAGCCAAAAAGAAACATCGACATCTCAAATCCCTTGAGGACAAACATCGCGGCATCACACGTCATAAGAGGTTGGGGTTATTTGATTTTAATGTTTCCCCATATTTATTCGAAAACAAAAAAAGTAGATTAACACACGAACAGGTTAATCCTCGGACTGTGCATTATTACGGTTGGGTGAATTCTTTGGGGTTTCATTATTCAAGATTAAATTATCTTTGTTTTTCAAATTAAAATCCTCAGACCTCCCTTTTTTTTTGTAAAATTCTAATGCGGATGGTGTGGGTTTACATGAACAAGGCTCAATCCCCTCCGTTGTGGGTGTTCTTTGTGGCCAAACTTTCGAATCGATGACAAGGAAGATTTGAGACTGTCGTGGTGGAGAGGACAATCCCTGAAAGATGCAGGTGCAAGCACCACGATGAATAGACCACTAGTGCAGACTTGGTGGTCCACAAAAGAATATTCTCGTGCACTATAAAAGGAGACAACAATAGGTGGGTTGTGGCAAGCCATGATGGCATTCCAGATGAAAGGTCGTGACCGGACTGGGTTATGACACTATAGGGGAAGCCGCTGGCAGAGCCATTGGATGGAGGCGGTGGACACGGTTGCATGACCATGTTGGATGACTGAAGACACGGCACCGAGTTGTGTCCCATGTGATGTGCCGCGGTCACTTGACATCGGCGAAGGAGTATCCCCATGAGGTGATGGATGGGCCCAGATGTGGCTCTCGGCCACATCTAATGAGGCAGACCGGGAGGGGTGTGAACCACCCTGTGGGATGGTTCCACTGCCCAATAGGATAGACCATGATGGTGGTCCGAACCCG
Organism: Viscum album; assembly: GCA_963277665.1. Taxonomy (NCBI): domain Eukaryota; kingdom Viridiplantae; phylum Streptophyta; class Magnoliopsida; order Santalales; family Viscaceae; genus Viscum; species Viscum album. The sequence continues at coordinate 559,449,174 of OY728132.1, read as the reverse complement.
CACCCATTGAGCCAGACCTGCACTAGTGGGCTGAACCCACACCCTCTTTGGGTTGGGCCAAACAGGATCGGGTCGTCGGGAGACTTGCTGGGTTGGACCCTCGACCAACTGGGTCGGGTCTAGTGAGGCCTGTTGGGCCTGGCCCACTAGCAGGGCCGGACCAAAACGACCTTGACCTGCACCAGGTGTGGTGATTCCATCCTAATGGACCAGGTTATGTCGGACTCCTGGTCCGGGATGGTTGGGTCGGTCTGACTATGTAGGATCAGGTCCATTCCCAACTAGTCCCTAGGTTACTAAAATGCATGTTTCATGCAAACCGTACATCCATTTGATTAGTCTCTTGTGGTGTTGGGACTCTCTCGATTAGGTAGATCTTTTGGTAGGCTCTATATTGACTTTTGTGGATTTTGATATGCGACGAAGGGATTGAGGAGCAGTTCTCCCAATCTTACTATGTATAGAACACTACGACTGTTTGAGACCTGAAAACTGCTGACTTTTGGCCCAGAGGAAAGAACCTTTTCATGACATGGCATAACGACGGTGGAAGGCCCCTTTCTATGACTTTTCAGGCCCATGGTACACGATTAGGACGAGTATCTCCGTAGGACGTGACTGGTGGGAAGCACCTCGATCTACCTTTCGAGTCCCACAATACGAGATGGGGGAGGAGTACCTAAGAAGACAAAGGTTAGTGGGAAGCCCCTCTTCGTGACTTGGCAGACCCACTGTACTCACTAGAGAAGGAGTTCTCCAGCAGTTGAGGTGTTCGACGATGTGACTGATGATGATACTGTTACTACCCTAGAATATACCTACTATGAGTTATCTTATGTTTTGTGATTTACATTGAGATTTTTTGGTGGTATTTCCTATATTGTTTTGGGGTCTCTACTGAGTATTCTATAACTCACCCCTATATGGGCTTTGTTCGCATGTGTTATGTCTGGTGCATATGACTGAAGTATCAATAGGGGTGCTTAGGGATTCAAAACCGATGAATGCTACGACGGTGGACTTAGTGGCCTATGAATATGCGGGGCCCAGTAGGACAGGGTGAACATGATGTACTAATTTTGCTTCTGGTAGCTTCACTAATTTCACGATCAAGTGGGGTTTTCTGTGGATGGCCATCAGAGTTTCATTTCTGTATTTGCTATTTTTAGTATTTGTTGGGTTTTTATTCTGGCCCACATACTTTCAGTTGTACTTTCACTCGGATTTGTTTTAGTGGTACTTGTTTCCCCATTTTCAGTGTGTTGGGGTGGGCTTGGGTGTGTGTGCACATACAGGTATGTAGGAAAATGACTCCCACTAGCAGATTGATGCCATCAACGCTAGTCGACATCCCCTGGCATTTGGGAGGGGGTCTTGGGGTGGTCACGGCATGGGTCCCATGGGACGGGTTGTGACTAAGTATGCTATTAGACATAGAATCCACATTAAATTAAAATAAATATATAATTCGTAACTATTAAAAGACATTTAAATTTCTTATTCTATAATTACCTAGTATGTTACATGGATGTTCTAGAATATAAAGGATTCATATTTCAGGGTACATCTCATTGGGGATCTCCAGTTATTTTCTCCAAGAAGGGCGATTGGTCTTTGCGATTATTTGTGGATTATTTGAGGTTGAACAAGATGGTGGTCATGAACTCGTATCCTATTCCATTAATAGATGATCTTTTCGTTTAGTTGAGAGGTTCTTAGATATTCCGCAAGATTGATTTGAGATCATTCTACCACCAGTAAATAGTGAAACTAATCAACATACCTTGAACATTATTGACGAGAACATATGGATTATAAGAATTTGTAATGAAGTCATTTGGGTAGACTAACGCACTGTAAATATTTAGGGCTTGTTGAATAAGATATTCTATCCTTTTTTGAGAAATTTATTGGTGATTTTTGTCAATTATATCATATTTTACTTTTATTATGTATAGGTTCGTTCCAAACATCATGACATAATCTGGAATAAATTGAGAGAGCATTAGATTTAAAACAATATAACTATAATTATTTTCTAGATTAACAATGTCCACATCATTTTTCATGTCCTCTCATAATAAGGATTAATAGTGTACCTTGAGAATGTCTCAGTGATGGTATCTAGGGAATAGTCCAAGAACGTATTCAATATTTGGAGATTTATATGCTTAATTGGTTATCATCGGTGCATTATCCAATATGTCTCTAATTTGGAAGCACCAATTTCTAGGATTAGAAAAAAAGGGGTAAATTTTTTTTGGTCTAATACTTGAGAGAGAAATATTTAGGAACTGAATGGAAGGCTGAACTCAGTACCTATCCTCACATTAAATGTTACATGAAAAAAAATATACCACATAATGTTATGTATCCAATGTTTGGCTTAAAGAAATAATAATATAGGATGATCGAGCGGTTTTTTATTTCTCCAAGTAGTTGATACCATATTAGATTAATTATCCTATTCATGATCTATTGTTAGAATTAGTGGTACATGACCTGATATGTTGTATACACGATCTTCTGGATGAATGGTTTGAGGTATATACAGACCATAAGAGAATCCGGTGCATCTATTCTAAGTGATACATTAATTGTTAGTAGAGTTGGTGGTTCAAGTATCTATAGTATATCAACCTTGGTATAGTGTATACATTGTGTAAGTGAAACATCGTTTCTGATGATTTGATCTAAACGACACAAAAAGATGCAGTATGTGAGTCTTGTGGCAAGTGGAATATAATTTCCCTCTTCAAAAAATTCATCTAGGTGTTTAGGAGTCTAATGGATCAATATATGTTACTTCTATACATTTTATATCCTAGTTATTGGACCAAATTAAGACCAAGTAGTGTTCTTGATCCAAATAACATAGTTTAAGAGAATAATCATATGGCTGGGAGACACAATTAGGAAAGACTCTAGGTAGTGGAAAGTTTCTTTTTTTATTTAGCTGAGTATGAGTTCCAACGGGCTTATAATGGGAGTTGATGAGGGATTTTTATGCATCTATGTGAGAGGTGAATCCTTTACTGACAATGATTTATCATAATCATTGTAGATAGTATGATATTCTATGAATTTTAATGGAGGTTTATGTATTTCTATCTTGGTACTTTTCATTTCAGCAGGTGAAAGTTGAGAATCAATGTACATGTTATATTTTAGATCCTTTTCTTTTCCCAGAGTGTAAATTAGATGATTCTACAATAGATTATTTTATAGTATTACCAATGAAAACATGTTTGAATGATTCTATATCAGTGATTTTGGATCAACTAAAGAAGGTAGACCAGATCATACCTATCAAAAATACCTTCACAGTTGATAATCTAAGAAGTATTGTTGTGGAAAATATGGCTCAATTTCACTATGTTCTAATGAGTATAATTTCATAGAGATATCATAATTACGCATAAAATGTTTCATAAGTTCTTTATAATACAATTGGATCATGGGTTCTTTTGAGAGAGACATATTATCTATATAAAGATAGAAAATTAGAATGGTGTATTCATGTTCTAGAGTATATGTTGTGAGAATATGTACTAGATTTTGATTGTTCATGGGAGTATCATTTGGAAAATGTGTATTTTTTATATAATAATATCTTCCATTCATCGATCCTAGTGGATAATTTTTGGGGTTTCTATGGCCGGTCATTTCATTTTGTTCTTTGTTGGATGGTGGTGGGTGAGTTGGCACTTGTGGGGACCAGTTTTGAGCAGGATACATATGAGTAGGTTTAGTGGATTAGATAGTAGTTGGTGACCACACAGAGAAGGAAGAAATCATGTACAGACCATCATAGAAGACCTCTATAATTCAAGGTTGTTCCTCTTGTTTCCATTCAGGTGTCACTAATACTAGTAAAATGACTTCTCAGTAAATAAGGTAATTTAACACCTATGTTTTTTGAATCATTTCACATAGTGGAAAGGGTTATTCCATTTTCATATCATTTAGAACATACACAGTTCTATATCTCCATGCCAGACATGTTAGATGTGTGGTGACTATAATGATAGCATCCATACCCTTACCATGTGATAGATATAGTGTCCATGCTTGTTTGCTGAGACCTCGGAGAGTGAGTCTTATATGTGAGTAGAATGGATTGAATTGTTTGATGAGACCAGACATAAATGCTTGGATTAGCTTAGGGATGATCTATTTTGTGTAGGGGAGGTTGTAAGATTCTATATTTGTTTAGGTATGAATATATCTACATTTTTCATTAAAATTTTCTTTGGGAAATTACTTCCTGGTATTTAATCCATGGTGGTAATTATTCTGTCATGGATACATATTTTTTGAATAAATTTTATATTAGGTCTAATAAAACATTAGATTACTAGAGGGGCTCCTCATTAAATTATTTCTAGGGGAATATGACTTAAAATCCACATATTTATGTTTATATGAATTAATGGGGTCCATGTATAAATGGGTCATGTGCATCAGATGCACTATGTATGTTGAGAAGCTTTAGAGGGGTTCAGTTTTTTTAATGGATATTGGTTTGAGAAACCATCTACATATTATTTACAAGACATGTAAATGGATTTCATGTCCTAAGATGTTGGGTTTTTTATAAAAATATAATCTAAAGAATTTTTTTATTTAGAATATTCCATTAAAATAATTACACAAAGTGTAACTACATTACATGCCATTTAATTTCATGACCTCGTGTTTTAATATATTTTGTGTGGTTGAGTTTTCATTCTAATTGACCGTAACCTTATCCTCTCAAATATAAGTAACCTTCCATGTAATTTTGGAGTGTCAAACATCCCTCTAAGTGTCCTGATAATTCCTTTTTTCCCCAATAAGTGGTTTTGGACTAGTTTTCCCCATCTCTCCCTTATTACACCAACCATTGTGGTTATATCCATTAACCGTGTGCATTGTTGGTTTTATAAATTTACAAGTTTATAAAATATTGTGATTTAACCAGTGTGATGTGTGCTAGAATCAATTAGATAATGAATGGGATTATTACATGGAGTCCTTTTGTTTCAATTGGCATTAAAATTGGCTTATGGATACCTATTGGGTGAGTGAACCTTGAAATATGAAACATATTCCATTGCACGTCAGACAAGTGACCAATTATCCTTGAACCCAAATATTTTAAAAGACACATACTTCCATAATATATGGAATATATAGTCATGGAAGCTATAATTACCACAAAATATTACCTCATCCAATAGGGAAACACATTTTTACTTAACTACTCTAACTGAGATTGGGAAAAAATATCAATGGTTAATCCCTCATGCTGGAAGTAAATTAATTATTGCACCATTTCCACATCATCTAAAATACAATAAGGGTAATATGTCATATATTTTCAAATATCAAAATAATTCTTAATGAAATCATGATGTTTTGAGTAAAAAATATTCTATACTCTATAAAATAATTCTTAAAATAGGGTAAGATTAACTTTATAACACACAAACCTGGGGTTGGCCATCAATCACAATAATTTCAAATCATACATCATGATCTAGGAATTACAAGAGTATATTTATTCAATTGGATTATCATAATCACATTCAAATTGGTGAAAATACAATGTGAATCCATGCCTACCCAAATGATCTTATCAATACATATATCATGACCCCTCAATGAGAATCATGAAGCTATATCATAACATGATCTGGCCTAGTAAATCATTCCTATATTAATTATTCATAAAATCATCATCCCTAAACTTATAAAAAACTAGTTAATAATCCCAAATTTAATCTGAATATATATACATGTTAATGAATGGTTTATAAATATCATATCTTGATTAATTTATTTATCAATTCAATAGAGAACAAAGAATTAATGAATCAACAATAGACCTATATCTCCATGTTAATCTATGCATCCCCTTGCAATAATAATCTGCATCAATCTACTACATACCAAGCATGAAATAAAATCACTATGAAATGAAGGATCATAGTCAGGGGTTCCCTCACTGAAAAAAATATCATTCCAATTTCATCTAGTAAAAATGATATTTTTTGGAATCGAGAACACCCATTTTATCTTGAATTAAGAATTATATTTCATACTATAGATTGTCAACATGATAATTTTAAACCTTCACTACGGCTATATTGGTAATAATAAAACATTGTATAGTAGATGTCAAACACCCCTTACTCACAGGTATGTAGATGATATTATAAATATAAAAAGTCCCATCATTATCATGCTGAAATATTTCTTATGAGAATTAGATATTTCCACTAGGAGATAGTGATATCCATGAATAGTATGACAATACTCTGATCTAGTGTCAGGATTATATATTAATTGATAATAAACAAATGTATTTGTTGGAATTTACTATATTAAAAATAATTGATACATTTCCTTAAGAATTCAATTGATTTTCATGGAAAAACGTTTTTCTATCATATTTAATTTATCTGTATTAGTTATGAAGGGTATAAATCATTAATACTTCATTCCAATAATATTTTTAATATGTTTGTGTATTATCCGAGAATTTTAAAAAAAAAATTGCTTGTATAATCACACATGAAAATTGAACATGATATGAAAAAAAATATCCCCTATACGTTATAAAACAGACATCAATAAAATATGTTTTAGTGGTGTACTATCATAAATAAAATATTTATATGTGTTAAATAATGCTTATATTTTTTTTGAAAAAAAAATCATTTAGAAAAGATATAAGTGGTTTTTCCAAATATTAAATAGGGATATTAATTACTCTTGGTTTTATCACAATAGTTTTGATTTCTAATAATGTTGTTATTCAGAGTAATGTTTTACTTGAAATACTAGTGATTCAAATTTTATAGATAACAATAAATATTTAGCCATTAAATTAATAAATCTTAAAAAATTTAATCAAGTTAGTGAGAGTTCAGAATAAAAAATTATTTCTAAAAAATATGTTTCCACCAGTAGTGAAATATCACGTTATAGATTACAAGTTATTGTTTAATTGGTTTGATAGAGAATTAAATAAGTAAATACGGGTTTTGATTATGGTTTTTTGATTAATAGTAATTAATGTTATTAAATTATGGTATGTTTCTAGGTAATTTTGAATTATGTAAAGATGATATTTTTTGAATATTTTATAAAGAATATATAAATGTATAAAATAAGTTATTACAACATTTTAATGAATCATTAAATCCCAGGAAAAAATATTCTCCCAATTGCTATTATTTTATTGGGGGTCTAGTAAAGATTCTAAACTTTATTTTTGGTCCACTATATTGTTGATTAATAATGTATTTGTGTTAACTTAAAATCAAATATGAAATGTCCCATAACAACCTATGTATTCATGATAGGTATTACCGAATGGATCTTAGGTTGAATATCTATATTTAGACCCTATTGAAGTTCCAAGTTGTCAATAGAGGTCCATAATAATCTATTGAAGAGTTTTCATTGTATTGGAACTAAAATTATACAGTTGGATGATGGTCACAGTGTATCTAGTGGAACCAAAATATCATGGGTTATAGTATAAGAATATAATTTTGTACTAATCGCGGACCATTCCACATTCAAGAGTCTATAATTATAATTCATAATCAAATAAAAATAAAAAAATCAATAGCATGTTTAAAATTTCGTGCTACTAGTAGATCATGATAGAATAGGGTCGATTAAACCATTAAGGCTGAAAACATGGGATGATTTCACCATATCGATGAGAGGATATGATAAGAATATAGATAAATGTAGGGTATTTCCCCTTGATGAAAAGTTTCACACCATAATATGATCATATCATGGAGGTATCAGGTTCATTGGTTATATTTTAGAGAGATTTACTTTAATATGACTAAATTTCCATGATCTCTGGTCGGTATGAAATGAACATTTTATGATGAAATATAAGGTCACCCTCGAATATAAGTTATTCCAATTTTATAATTTTTATTTACTTTTTATTATTTACTGTTTGAATGATCAATTTCAATAATTTATGTCCATAAAAAGGGGGAGTTTCCCTGTACATCCATATCATTCTCTCTTCTTCGTGATAATAGTAAATTTTTTATTTATAGCTCGATTAGATTGTCATCTATAAAATGGTTCATTGTGGATAATACATCATATTCAATACAATAATTTTCTATTTTATTATTTTCTGTGATGATTTTCATCTAATATATTTATTTTATGTTTTTCTATGGTTTCTTAACTCTTCATCATTTGGTAATATGAGGCCATGAAATTCAATTTGTCAATATATGATATTATCATGAAGGTGGTGCCTATATTTCACAATTCTTATATATGATTTAAATAATTTTTTGATTTTATAGCGTGGTTAGGGACATCTATGTGACTAAGAACCAAACCAACTTACATTTCAATTGTCCATGTGAGATAAAAAAAGCACTCTGAATTATTTGATGAATTTTTTCCAAAGTATGGTTTTTAGGATTAGTTTTTTTTTCTTTTCGGATTGGTTGGAATGGTATTACATGTTTTTAGATTTTGGATCATTGGTGTGTGATTATTATGTTTAATCCTTGGGAATTAGATTTGTGTAACTAGTGAGGCAATGTGGTGATATGGTTTATTGATGTATGTGGTGGTGTTGTCACATTAACTGATGGGGAGATGGTGGTTAACTAGGATGTGGTTATAGGTTTTTTATGCCACTCATTATAAGTTTAATGATATTGGAGTTGTTTTAACATAGGAATGAGCTTCTAATGTGGTTTTTACAACTTTTTTTCAGATTTATCCTCCATAGTTGAGTGGTTTATGCTGATGTTGTAGACCATTGATTCAAAAAAGATTTAATTTATAGGATTCTAATGGATCATTATGTTTACTATGATCACCAATATGAAATTGGATTCTCACCACATGTGTTATATATTTTGGGGTCGATGAAATATATTTGGTAAAGAATGGGTGTTCAATTTGAACGTTTTATTCTCGATTTTAATCAAGCTTTTAGAATTACTATTGGATTTTTATGCACTATGTGGTATATTATGTGGTTTTTTCCTTTGGGGTATCCTTTCTAATGTATAAGGTAATATATTGAGGATATGTGCTGGCACGTGAAACCATTTGGTGTATAATTTATTTGAAGGATAAGGTAATAAAATAATATTTCAGACTATGGGTGTCTCATTCCGCATTATCATTTGTCAGATATTCAAAAAGCCCACTCATGGATATTAGAGAACTAGTAGAGTGGTTTTTATTGGATTATCTACTATTTATATTTAAATATTTATATGGACACATATATTGTTAAGGAACACCATTCATGGTAGCCTACGGATTTCTTATCCACACCCTGCATGGTCCCACTAGGACACATGGTGACTTTAGTCCCCATGACATGAGTATGGTAATGGGGTCATTGTAACAAGATTAGTAATATGTGGTACCTTAAATACATGTGATAGATATTAGTGTATTATAGATTGAATAGTTAAATCCTAGATAATTATCAGGGGACTATAATTTTTACCTTATTATATCTGATCTTCCTATAAGTAATCCTATTATAATTTTCTAATTATTATAACACATTATACCTACCTTGTGAATATCTTATGATATATAATCATTTTTCTACTATTTTTCATTCATGTTTAGATATTTATCTTCATATTTCCATTGTTGTTCTATATTTTTAGTTTTATCATCAAAGGGTATAGTCTCCGTACATTCATCTCTTAGACTCTCATTTCTAGAAAGAACCCTTTGTAATATGGGAAGACATGCCTATGTTCTTGGTGTATCAAGTGGGTTACATTCAGATGATCTATGTAACACCCCAAGGTTCCATGATATGCCTCTATTTTAATAAAACAATATCTTCCATTATACGAAGCTCCGAGTTTTAGCACACCACGACAAATCAAACTAGCCATTTAAAAAGTATTTATAAATAGTAATACCCACTTTTTAAAATTTTATTAATTTTATTTTTTAAAATGGCCTTCATTTTCTGATTCATAATATCAAAATTATCTTAGGATGAATTTTTGGTATTTCTCTAAAAACACTAAATTTTTGATGAATAACGAAAAAACATTGCGCTATTGTTTAAAACTGAATTTTTATTTAAATAATTATTTTTAATTTAAATTTTTTTAAAGTAATAAATAGAAACATAATACCTATATTATTCCAATTAAATTCATTGGAGTCATTTTATAATAAGATTGGATGTTGAAAATTTTATTGAACTTTTTATTGTCTTTTACCCACCTTCTCGGCACATTTGCAAATTTGAATAAAACTTAACCTTACTGCTTATGTAAATTGAATTTAGAAAAATTGACAGACATAGTTTTCCTAAGTAAGTAAAATTTGTTTCAATAGTATGACATGTTTTTGGTGAACAATAACTTTTGAATTTTATTTATCACGATTAAAAGTAAATTGGTTAATTAAAGGTAATAATTATATTATAATAATATAATATTACCCCAACACATGTCCTAATTCTATTGAATAAGTTTATTTCAACCAAAATCAACCTTAAGAGAAAAATATGATCATTTTTTTATCCACTTGGGTTAGATTATGACATTTATTATATTTTATTTTAAGAATAGTTAAAAGTGTAAAATTTAAATTCTAAAAACTAACCCATTTTTAATATAGGTTTATAAATAAGATAAATTAGACTATAAATATTCATTATAAATCTAATAATATTTCTTAAAACATGTTATTTGATTCATAATTTTTATACATTAAATAATTAAATTTATTTATTACAGAATGACTATGTAGTAATAACCTTATTAATGAATGATTAAAATAAATGATATTATAAATAGATAAATAAATCTAATTGGAAACTTTTTATTCCGTAAACGAATTTTCTATGTGAATCTGAAATTTTAGGGTTGATTCAAAGTTTTTTTTCTATGTAATGAAGTGATTATGGCTTTAGGAAAAAACAAATACCAAATAGTGTCAAAATTGACATAAATGAGTTTTTAAAACAATTACTAATTTATTAAATCATAAAATAGTCCTAAAAATAAAAGATTCAGCCAAATGACTTAGATAATTTTAAATATATAATTAATTAACCACTTTATTTTCTCTTTGAATTTTATATTAACTATATTAACCATATAGTATAAAAATACAAGAATACATCGTAAAAGTTAAACTATTTAACTAAGGGTTAGGTCTAAAAGATAAGGTTAATATGGTGACCTTAAATTTTCTAAAACCTATTTTTTGAGATTATTTCGACCCATACCCACATTATCATCCAAATAAATCCATCTGGATCTATTATAAACTGAAAATAATTTTATAATAAATTAATATTTCAATATTTTCCTAAACTGCCCCTCACCTATCATCTAAATGGGTACTTCTTCTTCTCTTAAATTCACACCTCCAAGAACATTTGGATATGTAAAAATCCTACCAATATCTCCTCCCAAAAACATTAACTTCAACCTAGAGGCCATATAATGATAAAAAGGCCAACCTATGGAGCCCTTTTGTTCAAATCAAATGGAGGCACCTGAAGAAGCGGCAATGATTTTATCACCTCTTTCTAAGTTCATTTCTTTCTGTACTTCCAATTTCATTGTTGTTTCCATACAAGAATAATATATACAGTATCTTATACATAATGAGATGTTATTATAAATAAGTTACATCCATATTAAGTATTATATCCATCCTACGAATGACAAAGTCACCATGCTTGTGTACGTGTGGCTTACCGTCTCCACGTCTTGGTGTAGTTTTTTATGCAAAACTACATTATTTGGATGGATATAATAATGACTATAATTGATTTAAATAGGAAATATAAAATATTAATGATTCTGTATATATAATATATTATCCAATTACATACTACTTCACTATCAATATAATGATATTGTTGCTCGTGCGTACGTGTGACTTACCGTCTCCACGACGCGATGAGATTTTTTTCTCCATGGTAAACATTCATGAATAATTTTAATTTGATGATTAAAAATAATTTTTATGAACATAATATCATAATGGATATGATTAAAATACATTCTATCCCTAAAAAACATTACATCTGTTACAAAACATATGAAGAAAACCAATCAGTTACCACAAAAAATAATGATATTTCTAAAATATTATTAATGAATAAATACTAGAGGATCATATATGATATAATATTTATTCATGTGGTTCTTGTATGGTTTAATAAAAATTAGTTAAACATTATACAAGTGGTTCACGTACCCTCCACTAAGGAAAAGTACAAGGTAAGGGTTAATTTTACAGTGATCTTATTATCTGAGGTTGTTTATACGTAAGTATCTACTGGGACTAATTTATCATCCACATCCATGTTTATTAAAAATATATTTAAATTTTTTTTACTATTTCCTAGGCTATGGGTTAATGTCATTTATATCCTTTTTCACTTTTTAAAAATATTGAAAGGGGTCTTTTCGTCTTTTTCCAAAAAAGGTAATTTATAACCTTTTTGAAAAATTAAAGAATGAATTTTTTAACCTATATAGAGGGTGTGGCTATTTTCCATCATTATAACACCTTCAAAGATTCCCTTATAAGCCTATAAGAATATTTTCAAAAATTAATGTTTTCTTTTATAATTATGCGACATTAAAATTTTATTTCTCTCAAATAGTTTTTGGATTAATTTTATTTGTGTCAACATCCATTAATGGATTTTATGATTAATTGAAGTAGATTTTTTATTATAAAATATTACATATTGTATTGATGGTTTTACGATATGTTTGATTGTGGTTGTTTTATTTTTATTTAATTCATTGTTTATGGTTAAAGTATTAACAATTTTTTTTCTATTTTAATACAAATTTTTATGTAATGTTCACCCTTTTCATATGAGGAATTAATTGGATGTAGTAAGGGATGGTCGGGGTCTACTATAGCTCCTTGATGCATCATTAGGACTAATGAGACAAACTAGTGTCTTGGCACAAGGCCTTGAAAATATTTTTATTTGTAGTCTTGGTATAAGGCCATGACTATGTTGTTATAATGTTAGACAATAGGGATTCCATCATTTTGTGATTAGTTATTGATATTACATGTGATTATTTGACTAGTAGAATATCCATGTGAGTATGTAAATGGTATCATTTGATTTACATTTTCCATATTATGCATATGTTTATATTTAAAAGGCTTGTGTTTTAGTCTTATACCTTTCCTTAAATGTTTATGCTTATTTATGATATTTTCTGCTATATTGTTATCATTACTGGGAAGCTGAGCTCACCCCATTCTTATGTTTTATTTTTTCCAGGATAAAAAAATATATATTATGAGTAACATTCAGGGATATTCTACGAAGTATGAGTGTGTTCAAAGGAGAAACAATGTTTCATTTCATTTCATAATGTAATGTAAAACATATGTATGTATCTAGTACTTCCAAGTCTACTAAACTGATGGTTCTTTCGGCACATGATCTCTTTCAATCATGAAAATTTTATGTAATAATGAACTGACATTGGGTAATTTGGTTTGGGGCATTAATATCTAGGATATGGATACTAAAAAGTAATATCAGAGTGGTAAGAGCGTATTTTTGAGAAGGAATTATTTATTTTTGAGATGTATTATTAAAAGTATTAGCAATGTGTTATGTCATGGGATTATTTTCATGTTTTCTTCATATTGAGTATAAGTATTGGATAAAATATAAGTGTCTAGGTAACCAAGATTAATATTTTTTTCTGATTGCAGTAGATTTATTAGACCTTAATAAATATGGTTTTCATGTAATATATTTTATAAAGACTTATGTCCTTGAAAGGTAACAGGTTTAACTCATTTATGGTTACCCATTGGGTGGGGTAACCATATATCTAATTGAATTGGATAAGGGTGTAATGTGTGTTTATCAGGACATGAGACCTTAGGTGATTTATTGATCTAGAATCCTTAGGTTGTGTCTTACTACTTATTGATTTGACTATTGTTTAATAGTGATATAAATGGGACACGTAATTGAAAAAAATGTAAATTAAAATAATTATCAATTTTAGAATATGATATGCTATCATGATATCAATACAGTTATTAAAGGACATGTGATTTATGGTGAAATTTTTTTATATTATAAATAGTCGTGGAATATGTATTGTTTTATGTTTTAATGATTATATTAACTGGGATTGGATGAGTCCAATTATATAATTCTTATATTGCATTGAACCAGATGTTGTAATGGTTGTATTGAGAAGGCATATCCTAGTAACATACTATAATGCTGATAGGGATTCGACCTAGATGTAGTAATGCTTTTATTGAGAGAGCTCTTCCTAGTCCCATAAATAAATGCTTATAGGAATTTGACCTATATTGTTTCGATTACACCTCGGTCATATGTTTGTGGTTGGAATGGTTATGAGGCATTCTCTGTGATATCCCAATGTGAAAATGAATCCAGTTATTTTATTATGGTTATATAGTTGTAGTTGTCTTTGTTTTTGAGAATCCTAACAAACATTCGGGCATGATGAAGAGTCAGTTATATTAGCATAGTAATATTGATGTGAGAAATTGTTAGATATATTATGGCATGGAACTGAAGCATAATGTTTTTGTATTTGATTAAATTTTGAATTATTTTTTACACATGTTAATCTCTTTATTTCATACACTTCATATCAAACTTGTTAATTTTGACACGGTGGTGTTGACCAACTAAGTTATAATCATAGTATATTGGGGAATCCATTTGGAACTCGAGAATATTATATGGATTCGTGTTTGGAAAAGTGTATAATACCTTGATTTTTATTATTTTCATGTTTTATGGACTGTGGTTTCTAGGTGGGATCTACATGGTGTTTGGGACTATGGATTTTTGAGTCTTTATTTGAATCTTCTAGTATTTTACTTGTATTGTTCTACACAAAACTTTAATTACATTCAATCACATCATTACAATATTCCTATTATAATTGATTGGATTATTCATTTAGGTTTTTTAATTTCTTTCCTCAAAGTCTATATATAGATTGATGTAATTTATTTGGATTATTTCAACTTCTATGACACTTAATATATGGGGGTATAATATCCCCAGTATACATTTCATACTCCTGCTACTACATGGAATCACATGCAGGGAGGCATTTTGTGGTCTCTTAACCAATATTTTTTCCACATTAGATAATCCAATATTAGGGGATGTTATAAATAGGTATTAGGGTAATCAGTTTTATATTCTTTTGTTTTACAATTTGGAAATGTTAAAAAATGATACTAAGATTTTTTAGACTTGGTAATGAGATTCTATATGGGAGTATCTAACCCATGAATGGGTGAAATCTAAGTACCCACGGATGGGATTGTTGTTTGTATTGTTCTCTTTCAATAGTTGATGTTATTTCATCCATGTTGATTCACATGTTTTGTGAGGTAATTATTTCAGGATTCTATTGTTTCATGATATTTTTACTCATGGATCAGGGTGGAGCAAGATGAGTATTCATTCATTATAATAGGCAGATAGTGACATATGGACATTCACTTTTCATTATATGGACATATTTATCCAAATGTGATATATACTAGCCTATTAGACTATGATATGAGATATCTATTTTAACAAATAAATGGAATGACTTGATGTTTCATGCTCAGATATTTGTAAACCATGTTTTGAGATACCATGAGTATGTGGTTATATTCTATAGTCACCTATTGAGGTTGAACTTTTTGTTATGAAGCATTTTATGTTGTGTTATTTTCATCTAGGTAAAATTACTTCTCTTCATCATTGAAATGAGAATTACAAGAGTAGTAATCAGCATGATCCTAATGTATAATAATTGGATAATCTTATAGTACATGAGGATCAGATGGATGTTCAGATTCACGGTAGCTTCTTTAGGGTCATGTGATCTATTGAAAGAGAAAATTTTCATACCATTCACGTGTTGTATGAGATGAAAAGAGTGTGGTAGGTGAATAATATTTCTATGTTTACTTGGGAAGGGTGACCCAAGGATGTTGAGTTCTTGATTGAGTTAGTACAGAAAATCGTGATGCATTTTGAGACACCCATAAATATAAGGGTGAATCATGCAATATATATGCTTTGTGGACCAACCAAAAATTGGTGTGATATTCTATAGGAAGATGGGAAGTATTATGAGATATATTGGAAGGACATAGAGATGATGTTTTTGAGGAATATATATCCAAATACATCGAGAAAATAAAAAGATCATGAGTTCATGCATCTAACCAGGGGCGAATGTCAGTGGTTCACCATGTAAGACATTTCACCAAGTTATAGTGTTTTGCACCATCCTTGGAAGGTAATGAGATCTATAGGGAAGGAAATTTTTAGGATGGTCTTAGTTATGGTATAATGTCCTTGGAAAACGTTTTTTCAGAAAATTTTGATGACATGATGGACCAATAACTCATCACGGATGAAAATGTGGGAGAGGCCCCCAGGGACAGCTAGGCTATTCTTGAAAGAAAAAATGGGATATTTTGTTTGAGTACCACAAAGTGCATCTATGATAGTTTTCAATAAGGTATTAGTGGGAATATTGGTCAGGGTAGTGGATTGTAATATCATGACTATATTCTTTTATAGTTCTATCAGTGTGGACTGTTTACCCCCAAGTACCCATAGTTTCCTTACCCACATTTAACATTCATATCTATAGAACACTGGGTAATTTTAAATGGTTCTATAATTTTTCATACAATACAAGTGGTAGGGGATCATAAAAATTACTTTAGTCAATAAGGGGACCAGTTACCCATCAGGGGGTGGTAGTTGGAGTTCCATGGGTCATTTTGTTTGAGTTAGGGGATGTTGTTCCCCAGTTTGGGAGAAATAGTATCATGAATGGGAAAAGGATAAGAGTAGTTAATCTAGAGGTAATGGAAGAGGTATAAGTCAGTTAAATGTCATAATGACTACTCTTGAAAATGTGGATAACGGACCATCTACCGTCAGAGGTATGATTCTTGTATCATCAACCTTAGATTGCTTTTTGTTTGATATAAGAGAATAAAATTATTTTCTATAGGTATTTTATGAAGAATGTGTGGGCTTGGTTGAGAAAATCATGGATGATTTTTTTACCATCTACACACCATTGGGAGTGTATAAAGATAATATCAAACATTGAAAGGCATGTTCTCTAATGATCAAGGGATAATATGTCATTCAGTAAACATTGCTTTTGGAAATGAAATACATCAATTTTATTCTTAGTATGGATCTTCTAGTTCACTACTAGGATTATATAGACTATTATATTAGAATATTTACCTTTCTATCTATAGAATCTGGCCTATTTATCAAATAAACTTTCATTACATTATACAAAACTGAGGATCTTTAATGTTTAGTGTCTTGGAAACAGGGAACTTATTACATGAGAAAACAAATTCTTCTTAAACACTTGAAAGGCTTCATCATTTGTTCATCGTATGTTCATTACAGCATCTCATAACCTGGGAGCATACATAAAGAAAAGTTTTAGAAAAAGTCCTAGTAAGGGAAACAAGGGAAACATTTTAAATGAGAACTTGAGATACATCAAAAGTCATGAAAAATAACTTTATGGAATGGGAAAGAGATCATGAGGTATATCCTAATAAAAATAACATGTTTCATAAATTGAAGACGTGGCTACAACATTTAATATAGACAATAAATTACGTTTCACCAAGGTCCATCCCCAAGGTGTCATTAAAAATTACCAAGGTTATTCACCAAGGTATCAGTCAAAATGGTCATCTCTAGAGATTAAGTCTTTACCAAATGCATTGGAGCGCTATCAGGGCACACCCTTCAATTTTCCTTTATTATAATGTGAGCCACATATATCATCATCAATCATTTCACAAACAACCCATATAGAATAAAATAAATGGGTTTCATTTAATTATCATAACATTTTAAAAACTGCTTTAAAGACATGATCTTTATGTTACTTTAAACCCACGGAAAAGGAAAGAGGGTCTCATGTATGTAAATATCAGAATTTAAAATAGAACATTTTGTTATATATGTGAATACCCATTTATAAGGAATATATTCGAGTATTCACTTAATAAAATAAAATAATTTGAGAAAAAGAGAGATACATTTGAGACGAAAAATCTGTAGCATAACGGATATGCTTCGAGGGTTTTGAAAACATTGAAAAGAGGGGGGACATAGGTCACCCACTCATAAATGATCCAAAGAACAGTATAGGTACATAATATAATGGATATAAGTACAAGGTAATGAAATTTTAAAGACATACCATATGAAATGGAAAACATGGAGGGAAGACAAGAATAAGATTTCTCTTATGAAAATTTGGTTGCCTAACGGCGTCACTTAAACTTCAACAAAATGAATTAAAGATATCAAATAGGGTATCTCATCATATGAACATAGAAGATCAGTATGATCGATATAGAGATAATACCCCAACATAATAAAAAGGAACTTGAAAGACTTTACATGAATGTATAACTTTGAAAATGAGAAAGGTGAAATAATCCCTTAAAAATTCGGCAGCCTAATGACGCCACTTAAACATCAACAAAAAATGAATTTGTCGAGGTAAAATAGGGTATATCATCATATGAAAATAGAGTATCAGTATGATAGATATAGAGATAATAACCCAAAATAATAAAAAGGAACTTTAAAGACTTTTCATGAAAGTAGAACTTTGAAAAATGAGAAAGCTGAAAGAATCCCTTAAAATTTCGACAACCTAACGGCGCCACTTAAACTTCAACAAAAGATGAATTTGACGAGGTCAAATAGGGTCTCTCATCATATGAACATAGATTATCAGAATAATAGATATAGATATCATACCCCAACATAATAAAAAGTAACTTGAACGAAATGACATGAAACTAGAACTTTGAAAAATGAGAAAGGTGAAAGAATCCCTTAAAAATTTGGCAGCCTAACGGCGCAACTTAAACTTCATCAAAAAGTTAATTTGATGAGGTAAAATTGGGTCTCTAATAATATGAACATAGAAGATCAGTATGATACATATATATATATCATACCCCAACATAATAAAAAGGAACATGAAAGACTTGACATGAAACTAGAACTTTAAAAAATGAGAAAGGTGAAAGAATTCCTTAAAAATTTGACAGCCTAATAGCGTCACATAAACTTTCTTAAAAAGAATTGATGAGAGAAAGAGGGGGTATCTCATCATATGAACATAAAAAGGGCATTAAAAGGAATATAAGAGACCATACTCCAACATAAGAGAATTTATCATAAAAGAAATTACATAAAAGAGATTACTTTAAAAGAAAGAGAGAAGTAGAATCTCTTACCTTAAACGTAACTCTTAAAACTCAATGGTTGGGACCTTGAGGGTTTGGGGGCACCTTGGGAGGACTCCATGGGAGGTAATGAGACCTGAGCTTCGTTGGGGGAGAGTTTGGAGTGACTAATAAAGGAGGATAGGGTCAGTATTTATAGGGAATGTGAGGGGACATGGCATTAATGGCCAAGGGACACCTCACAAGTGGTTTTCTCAAAACCATGGGTTCTCCCATGGTATTTCCCATGGAGTTAGGCCACATGGGTCCCCCCATACAATAGATAATCACCTTTGGTCGTAAAACCCTTAATATATCTCATGACATCATCATGAAATAGTTATGATGTCATTAAACATACTAAAATCCTAAAACTGTATTTTTACTATTCACTGAAAATTCAACTTTCTCAGAAAAATCCCAAAATTTCACCTTAACCAAATATCCATGCAATGAATTCAAAAATGAACTCCATTTTATAAAAATAATTTTCTAAATATTTTTAATTTAATTTTTAAATAAATACACTATTCACCGAAAATTCATTTTTTTCAGAAAAATCCCCAAAAATTACTTTAACATAATATCGATTCTATGAGTTCAAAAATGAAATCCATTTTATAAAAATAATTTTCTAAAAATAATTTTCTAAATATTTTTAATAAAATTATTAATTAAAAAACACTATTCACCTGAAAAAACTAATACTTGACTAATAATCTCTGAAACAGTTATTTACC
This sequence comes from Viscum album, assembly GCA_963277665.1. Lineage (NCBI taxonomy): Eukaryota > Viridiplantae > Streptophyta > Magnoliopsida > Santalales > Viscaceae > Viscum > Viscum album. The sequence goes on along the minus strand of OY728132.1, from coordinate 559,429,093 downwards.
TATTTTATTAAATCTCATTACTTAATCAAGGTGCCTATATTTTATTAATACTTTCTTTAAGTGAGATTACTAATCCATTTGGTCACATTACTAATCCTAAGCATAAAGTCAATGTTAATAATTTACTACTCATCAAAAATAATTTTCATCATATTAGATTCTAAATTTTGTACTGAACATAATTGTAGAAGACCATTTTTTGAAAATCGTTACACATTTTTAATTATTTAAGGTTTATATAAACATTATTAGAATATATTTTTTCTAAAATTCATAAAAAAATATGAATACTATATTTATCCGGACATTGGAAAATTCATAAACTTCATCATAAGAAGAAATCAAAATTTTTATTTAAAACAAAGGATTACACAAGGCAGTTACGGTCTCCTTACATATCCCCTTATAACACCAGCATAGGACCTAAGAGTAAGGTGTGATAGGGTGAGAGAATCGTGGGGTGGCTCTGCCAACATTGCATGAATAGTAATTTCTATGATTTTGAACTTCTCGCAAAGGAGATTCCGTTCTAGCTTCACACGATGAAGTTCGTCTTGGGTTTGGTCCAGAGCAAAGCACAATGGTGCTACCTCCTTCCCAAGTTCCATTAGATGGGCTTCAATTAGCCAGAGACTACTGGATGAGGCCATCAAATCTTTTTTCTATATTAATTAACCAAGATCACTTGTATTTAGAGACAGTAATCGAAACGTTGATTTTCCAGCGGTCATATTGACCAACGATCATATAACATTAAAAATCCAATGGTCTCATTTTAATTATACTGATGTTATAAAATGAAAAAATTTTGTTGAGTATAAAAATAAAATAACACAAAAAATTAGGAAACAAAATTTATTCAAAATTTTGGGTCATTACAATCATCCCCCCTTAATAAATCACGTCCTCGCAATTTTTAAAATTGGGTTTTGAAATTTCACTGAAAGTCCCACATCGGAAAAGGAGTCTGTAAAACTATTAATTTAAAAGAAATAAAGGGAAGTACAAAGGTCACCCGAGTTAACCCATACTAGGATTCCATGTATGAAAACATGGACATGGAGGAGAAAACAAAAGGGTCACATTCTAAGGGAGAGTGATAGAAAACATGATTAGGAGAAAGTTAACAATAAGAAAATCAAAAACTTATGATGGGTTAAACGGTATTTGATTTCCTAGTAGGAAATGTTAACATACAACATTTTTGTTTTACGTTCCTTTTCATAGTTTTGAGGAATTCATTTACTACATAGAATAAAACGCCAGAAAATATACCTACCTTCAAGTAGAGTTTCATCCTTTAATAAGTTTATACCGAAACAAGTCTTTTCTCCAAACGATGAGCATTCAAAACTACATTGTCTCATCAAAGCACAGGAATCATCTTCTTGAGAGTCACGTAATCCACAAAATATTAACTATCAATTTCTTCTATCTTTAAACATTATCCCAAAAATAGAAAGGGTAAGATAAAATAACTCTTCAAAAAGAAAGAATCCCATAGGAAGGGAAACTTCCTTAAATCTTCAAAATTCCACAGTACTACCCAAAGTTCATCATAGACCATTCCATAAATAAATGTCCTTAAAATTCCTCAAAATAAACCAAACTAAGATTGAATCCCAAATACACGAAGGATTTGATAACATAGTCTTCCAAAATAAACTTCATCATTCATCTCCAAACAACATCAACCACACCTAACATCTTATAACAAAAGTAGCTAACCTAAACATGTTTTCCCCATGATAGGATAATCATTTCCATAGGTAACCTATATTACCATAAGGGTACCTTAAATTCATCTATTCTTCAAAATATAAGTCAACCTTTACTCCTCAAAGAAAATACCATAGTAATCTATTTACCTCGATCAAATAGGGGTCCCAGAATAGTGAACGTCTTCCAAAATAATATTCATCTTTTAATCCACTAATCATCTCTGTCATATTAATAAGGAAATCTTCACATTTCCTATCGCATTGGTTGTTGGGACATGTTCTTCCATTTCCCGCCATTAACTAAGATATGAAAGTACAATTAGGGGCTTAAATACTTAGACAATAATCAGGAAAAGGAACTTAAAGCATATAGGGATAAATTGTAGAAGAAAAGTATACCCCAACTTGTGATCCCCTAGGTTACAAACTAGGTTATCCATGATCATATATTCTTATGGGAATCTTTATTTTATTTTATCTTTTTTCCTTTAATAATGGTTCATACTAAGATTATTAATTTACCAAATCATATCCCCTGGGAGTGTCATAACCAAGAGTGCAGCAAGGCCCATTATCATGTACCAGTTCCCGTTCTAGTCTATCTCAAAGCGGTGTTTTTGGGTTTTATCCCTATGTACATTTGTGCCAGATCCACCTCTACCTGCTCGTATCCAGACATGGATGTATTTTTTTTAAACCCCTTACTCAATACTCACCAAAATACCAGGAAGATTTTCTATATTTAAACATTTGAATTGGATTCTTCCTAAAGTTTTCATATCCTAATTTCCAAAAAAAAACTAAACCATCCTTTGATACCAACTATAGCATCCCGACTTTTTATCACATAAACATTCATTACCTTATACAAAACTGAGGATCTTTAAGGATTAGTGTCTTGGAATCTAGGAACTTATTACATGAGAAAAAAACATTCTTCTTAAACACTTGAAAGGCTTCTTCATTTTTTCATCCTAAGTTCATTACAGAATCTCATATCCTGGGAGCATATATAAAAGGAAAGGGTGAGAAAAAGGCCCAGTAAGGGAAACAGGGGAAACATTTTACATGAGTACTTGAGATATATCAAAAGTCAGGAAAAAAAACTTTAAGGCATGCAAAAGAGATCATGAGGCATATCGTAATAAAAATAATGTGTCTCATAAATTGAAGATGTGGCTACAAAATCTAATATAGACAATAAATTCTGTTTCACCAAAGTCCATCCCCATAGTGTCATTAAAAATTACCAAGGTTATTCACTAAGGTATCAGTCAAAATCGTAATCTCTAGAGATTAAGTCTTTACCCAATGCATTGGAGTGCTATCAGGGTGCACCCTTAAATTTGACTTTATTATCATGTGAGCCACATATATCATCATCAATAATTTCATAAAAAACTCATATAGCATAAAATAAATGGGTTTCATTTCATAATCATAACTTTTTAAAAACTGCTTTAAATACATGATCTTTATGTCACTTTAAACCCACGGAAAAGGAAAGCGGGTCTCATGTATGTAAATCCTATAATTTAAAATAGAACATTTTGGTATATATGTGAATAACCATTTAGAAGGAAGAGCTTTGAGTATTCACTTAATAAAATATAATAATTTGATATAAAAAGCGAGACATTTGAGATGGAAATTCTGCAGCATAACGGCTATGCTTTGGGGTTTTTGAAAACATTGAAAAGAGAGGGGACATAGGTCACCCACTCATAAATGATCCAAAAAACAGTAGAGAGATACAATATAATTGATATCAGAACAAGGTAATGAGATTTGAAATACATACCAAATGAAATGAAAAACATGGAGGGAAGACAAAAATAAGATTTCTCTTATGAAAATTCGGTCGCCTAACGGCGTCACATAAACTTCAACAAAATGAATTGAAGAGATCAAATATGGTATATCATCATATGAACATAGAAGATAAGTATGATATATATAGAGATAATACCCCAACATAATAAAAATTAACTTGAAATACTTTACATGAAATTAGAACTTTGAAAATGAGAAATGTGAAAGAATCCCTTAAAAATTCGGCAGCCTAACGGTGCCACTTAAACTTCAACAAAAAATGAATTTGACGAGGTCAAATAGGGTCTCTAATCATATGAACATAGAAGATTAGTATGATAGATTTAGATATCATATCCCAACATAATAAAAAGTAACATGAAAGACTTGACATGAAAGTAGAACTTTGAAAAATGAGAAAGGTGAAAGAATCCCTTAAAAATTCGGCAGCCTAACGGTGCCACTTAAACTTCAAAAAAAAATGAAATTGATGAGATCAAATCGGGTATCTAATCATATGAAAATATAATATAAGTTTGATTGATAGAGAGATCATACCCCAACATAATAAAAAGGAACTTGAAAGACTTGACATGAAAGTAGAACTTTGAAAAATGATAAAGGTGAAAGAATCCCTTAAAAATTCGGCAGCCTAACAGCGCCACATAAACATCAACAAAAAATTAATTTGATGAGGTAAAATAGGGTACCTCATCATATGAAAATATAGGATCAGTATTATAGATATATAGATCATAACCAAACATAATAAAAAGGAACTTGAAAGACATGACATGAAAGTAGAGCTTTAAAAAATGAGAAAGGTGAAAGAATCCCTTAAAAATTCGGCAGCCTAACGACGTCAGTTAAACTTTCTTAAAACGAATTGATGAGAGAAAGAGGGGGTCTCTAATCATATGAACATAAAAAGGTAATTAAGAGTAATATAAGACACCATCCTCTAACATAATATCATGGAGCATAAAAGAAATGACATAAAAGAGATTACTTGAAAAGAACGAGAGAGGTAGAATCCATTACCTTAAACGTAACTCTTAAAACTAAATGGTTGGGACCTTGAGGGCTTGGGGGAACCTTGGGAGGACTCCTTGGGAGATAATGAGACCAGATATTCGTTGGGAGAGAGTTTGGAGTGAAAACTAAAGGAGGAGTGGGTGGTTATTTATAGGGAATGTGAGGGGACAACACATTGATTGCCAAGGGACACATCACAAGTGGTTTTCTCAAAACCATGGGCTCTCCCATGGTATTTCCCATGGAGTTAGGCCATATGGGTCCCCCCATACAATAATTCATCACCTTTGGTCGTACAACCGTTAAAATATCTCATGAAATCATCATGACACAGTTATGATGTCATTAAATATACCGAAACCCTAAAACTGTATTTTTACTATTCATTGAAAATTCAACTTTCTCAGAAAAATCCCAAAATTTCACCTTAACCAAATATCAATGCTTTAATTTCCAAAATGAACTCCATTTTAATAATATAATGTTTTAAATATTTTTAATTTAATTTTTAAATAAATACACTATTCACCAGAAATTCATTTTTTTTAGAAAAATTCCCAAAAATTACTTTAACATAATATCGATGCTATGAGTTCAAAAATGAAATACATTTTATAAAAATAATTTTCTAAATATTTTTAATTAAATTATTAATTAAAAAACACTATTCACCAGAAAAAACTAATACTTGACTAATAATTTCTTAAATAGTTATTTACCTATTTTATTTAATCTCATTAATTAATCAAGGTGCCTAGATTATATTAATACTTTCTTTAAGTGAGATTACTAATCCATTTGGTCACATTACCAATCCTAAGCATAAAATCACTATTCATAATTTACTATTCATCAAAAATTAAGTTGGTCTTATTAGATTCTAAATTTTGTACTGAACATAATTGTAGAAGACCATTTTTCAAAAATCAGTACACATTTTTATTTATTTAAGGTTTACATAAACATTTTTAAAATATCCTTTTTCTAAAATTAATCAAAAAATATGCATACTATATTTATCTGGACATTTGATAATTCATAAATTTCATCATAAGAAGAAATGAAATTTTTTATTTAAAACAAAGGATTACACAAAGCAGTCATAGTCTCCTTACATAGCCCTTTATAACACCAGCATAGGACCTAAGAGTAAGGTGTTCTAGGGTGATAGAATCTTAGGGTGGCTCGACCAACATTGCACGAGTAGTAATTTCTATCAGTTTTAACTTCTCGCAAAGTTGATTCTGTTCTAGCTTCACACGATGAAGTTCGGCTTGGGTTTGGTCCAGAGCATTGCCTAGTGGTGCTACCTCCTTCCCAAGTTTTGTTATATGGGCTTCAATTGGCCTGAGACTACTGGATGAGGCCATCAAATCTTCTTTCTATATTAATTAACCAAGATCACTTGTATTTAGAGACAATAATCGAAATGTTTAGTTTCTAGCGATCATATTGAGCAACGATCATATAACAGTCAAAACACAACGGTCTCATTTTTATTATACTCATGTTATCAAAGGAAACAGTTTTGTTGAGTATAAAAATAAAATAACACACAAAATTAGGAAACAAAATTTATTCAAAATTTCGGGTCGTTACACTATCTCTTAAAGGAGCCATCTATTCTCACCAAGGTGATTGATATATTTAGATTGTTCATGCATGACCAATTCACTATAATTTAGATTTCATCATATCTCAAATAGATTGTTTTTCTCTAGATTATGGTGGAATTCAATAAGATTATATTCCTCTAGTGCTAAACTATTTTTAGGACATATTTATTAAAGAGTTTTTTTCTTCCCGACCAAGAAATAGATTGAGTTCATAATTGATTTAGTGATGGGAGAAGATTAGGTTTATACCATGCCATACACAATGGAACCAATAAATATTTGGGCATTGAAATTTCAGTTTAATGATCTGAAATCCAAAGGCTTCATATGGCATAGTACATCTCTGAGGCATTCTCGAATTCTCTTCTCCAAGATGACTGGTGGGTCGTCGTTCTAATGTGTGGATTATTATAGGTTGACCAGAAGATGGTGAAGAACTAGTATCATCTTCCATGCATCTTAAATCGCTCTGATTATATGAGAGGTGCTAAATCTTCTCTAATATTGGGTTGAGATTAGGATACCCTCAGTTATGAGTGAGACCATAAGACATACCCTAGAATAAATTTAAAATCATTCATGGTTTTCATTATTTTATAGTGATTCCATTTGGTTTGACCAATTCACTAGAATAATTCATGGCATTGATGAATATGATATTTCATCCATTTCCTAACATGTTTTTGGTTTGTTTTATCGATGATATCTTATGGTACTATAGGTTGGTTGAAGATACTTCCCATTATCTTGAAATCATCCTCAGTACATTGAGAGGTCATCAAATTTATTATAACCTAAACAAATTCAATTTCTATATTAATAATAAAATCTTATAGGGTCTTGTTATCTTAGAGGTTGTTGTGACACTGGACCTAGATAATGTTGTTGTTTTTTCATATAGGGTAAATCAAATGAATTTTTTTGAGGTTCGGATATTTTTGGGTTTAGTTTGTTATTATCAGCACTTTTCCAACGTTTCTCTCATTTGAAAGCACCAGTATCTAGGATGACCAATAAAAGGGTGAATATTTTTTGGTTGGATTATTGTGACAGAGAATTTTAGGAGCTAAATGGAAGTATGGTTTTAAAACCTATCATCATTAAACCTATTTCAGGTAAAGAATAAATAGTGTATTGGGAATCATTTTTGAGTTTCACTTAGAGACGTTCTAATGTAGGAGAATTGAGTGGTTTCTTATGGCTCCATGAAGCTGATGCATCATTGATTTAATTATCCTAATCATGATCATGAGTTTGAATAAGTGGTACAATCTGTTATATGTTTAAGACATTATCTCGTAGATGATTGGTTTGGGGTACCCATGGACTACAAGAGGATCGGGTATATCGTTTATCAGTGAGACCTAAACCTTAAGTTGAGGAGGTAGTTTGTGTACCTTCAGTATATTGACATCAAGTATCTATATACATTGGGAAAGGGAAACATTTTATCCAATGCATTGATTTTAATGAAACAAACATAGGTGTTATAGAAGTCTGAAGATGTGTAAAAGATAATGTCTCTCTTTGTAGACATGTATCAAGATGTCCAGGAGTCTCATTGTCTAGTAACACCAGCTTCACCTTCTCCACTAAACATTTTTTCGACTAGTTGAAGGGTAAAAAATTATCTAATCCATTATGATAAAAAACATATATAGTGGGAAGACACCATCAGGATGGTCTCTTGTTAATGGAAATTAACTTCTTTTTGGTGGTCGAGTGTGGGTTCCTACATGTTTTATGTAAGGATTTGAAAAAAATGAATTATTACTTATTGATTAGTGGTACATCATGATTATAATGAAATGTATCATGATCTTAATTGACACAACTAATGGTCAGAAGTGAACGAATGATATAAAAGTATTTTTGGCAAAATTATTCACCTATCAGAAGCTAAAAGCTGAACATTAGAAGATGGACAGGGTTTTCTGGCATTTTCTCATTCATAAGAAAAAATGAGATGATGTAACTATGTATTTATTGATTGGATTACCCCGAAAATTCCAAATGAATGATGTTTTATGGGTTTTTTGATCATTTATTGTAGGTAGAACAGTTATAATGTAATTGGAAGACTTTCACAGTTAATGATCTAGGATGTCTTTATGTGGGATAGGTGGTTTAGTTGCATGGTGTTCCATGTATTATCCCTTAATATAGAATTCCATGTTTCGCATTATGTCTTTGGTAGGGTGTTCATATAGAATTGGTGTCTAAGGTGCTTTTGAGCACAGCCTATCATACTCAGACTGATGGTCAACCTGAGAGGACTATTAAGGTTCTAAATAATATTTTATGATGACTTGTTTTGGATTATGTTGTTTCATGGGAGTGACATATATAACTCAGAGAGTTTACATATACGAATTTTTTCCAGGAATCTATCAAAATGGATCCTTTTGATGATTATTATTGAAGTCCATTTCGTTTTCCCCTTTGTTGGATAGAGGTAGGTGAGTCAACACTTGTTGGGATTAGTCTCATACAGGGGACATCTATGCTAGTTCAGCTAACCAAACAATGGTTGGTGACTGCACATAGACGGAATAAATCATTTATTAACCATTAGAGACAACATGTAGGGTTTGAGGTCAGTCATTATGTATTCCTTCAGTTATTCACTAGAAAGGGGCTATGCCGTATATGAAAATATGGATAATTATCACCTAGGTTTTTCATGCCATTTTTTATAGTGGATATGATCTGTTTATTAGAATATTTTTTATTCGTTATATGACACTAAATTTCTATGCATGATTTATTTCGCATGTTTCATCTTCGTAGAAATAATCCAGACCCTTCCCATATGATAAATGTGGCAATAAAAGGGGTTGGTTGGTTTACAGATAAATGGTATGAAAACCATATACAGAACATTTAAACATAGTGTAAATGGATTAAATTTCATGTAATTTTTAGGTTTTTTTTATAAAATAATCATAAGTGATGCATTTTTTAGAATGTCCGATTAAAAATATTTATACGACATGTACCTACATTACCAGCTATGTAATTCACCAAAATTTTATTTCAAATTATGTCGTGTGGCTAATTTTTTATTTCATCTTGTGGTTGTCCTATTCTATTAAGCCTATGGGATACTTAAGGTGAATTTGGATTTCCGTCATATCTTTTTGTGGTTCCATGAATGTGGAATATCCATTGTAAGTGGATTTAGTCTTGTTTTCCTTCTCTCATTTGTTTCTTCAAATGTTATAGTGCAATATCTTTACCATGTGCATTGATGGTTTTTATAATATTTCATTTCGATCTTGGATCCCTCTTGAGATCACCCTCGCATTCTTACTCATGGGTTGTTTCTATTGTAAGATTTGTATGATCATTAGTTAAAGTTAGGGATCTAAATCGTAACCATATGGGTTTGTAATTATGATGTATATACAATATTGTGATTATTCTAATGTAAAATGTACATAAATTAATAAAATAATGAATCAAATTATTCTTTTAGGTCCATTGACTTCAACTAGTTTTTTATATGGCTTATTGCTACCTACTGGGAGAGTGAACTGTGAATATAATTGAATTGGATAATGTATTAATGCATGTTTAGAATGAAATAAAAACTTAAGAGATTTATTGATATAGAATGAAATTTTTTTGCTTACAAATTATTTATTTTACTAATGTTAAACTGTTATATATATGAAAAGGTACTTGAAATACAAATAGAAATGTAGATAATTAAACGATATAGATTATGATGGGATATTGTGATATCCAAATAGATCTGATAGGACTTGTGATATATACATAAATTATTATATATCAACAATTTCCATAACACATTCACACTTATATTTTATATTGATTATATTTAGAAATATCAACCTTGTCCCATGCTCTAATAATTTAGGGATTACATCAAGATGTTGTAATTATTATATTAATTAGGCTCACCTAGTCCCATGCTGTAATATAAAAGGTATTTGACCGAGATGTTTCAATTGTTATTTTGAGTATGCCCAGACCAATCCCATGCTATACTATTTATAGATATTTAACCCATATTATTGTGATTACACCCTAGTTATATGGTGGTGATTGTGATCATTGTGAGACATTCTCAAAGACATTCTAACATGATTCCTAAAAAGGATATTTTACCATGGTTATATAGTTATTGTTGGAATGGCTATGAGAAATGCTCAGTGACATTCAATAATGTCTCTATAGTAGGTTATTCTACCATGGAAATATATTTTTGTTTGTCATGGTTGTGAGACATGCTCAGATATATTTAAACATTTAGAAAAATCAAGTAGTTGTTGTATTTTATTAATATTTGCAACAATTAATACACTGGTTTATCACTTTAGTGAATAAAGTTCTTATCAGACTGCTTTATTTAGGCTTTGTGGTTATGAAAAAAATAGTTAAACTCACACACAATTCAAGCCACCATTAGGTACCCAAGAATAGTATATGGATGTGGTTTAGTAAAATGAAAAAGGACCATGGTTATGATTTGTATATTTTTGTAGTTGATGGAATTTGGATCTAGGACTGGCATGGAGATGGGTTATGAGGACTTTTGAGTCATTATTTGAGTCTAATGGTATTTTAGTTATATTATTCTAGACTAAAATTTGGTTACATTCCATTACATAATAACATTATTACTATTATTATCTATTTTGTTATTCAGATTGTTTTTTGGTTTCTGCTAGGTCTATGCATTGATTTATGTAGTTTATCTGTCTTATTTATACTGCTATGACACTTCATAATGAGATATATAGTCTCCCTACTATACATTTCACAAACTTGATACTAGTTCAAAGCCTATGGAATATGGGGAGGCACACTTGAGGTATTATAACCCACCCTTTTGGCCATGTGAGAGAGTACCGAATTGGGGGATGTTAAAACAAGGGGTGACCTGACATGACATGTCTGTGTTACACCATGACACATATTTCCTTGTCTAGCAACAGATACTAGAGGGGTATTGGGCATGGTATATAATAACTACACATCCCCCTTCATATCACAATTCCATTTCAAAGGGGGTTGGCATGTTATTCACCGTGGTTGGTATTGGGTCCTACTTAAGTACAAAATCATAAAGGATTGACACAAAATCGAAAATATTATGTCCGGGGTCCCTACAAAAACAATATAGATACTACATAATAATTATATAATTAATTAATAATAAGTGAGTTATAGTTATAATTCAATAAAATAGTATATAATATCATGTTTAATAAATAGAAAAATGGATAGGAAATCATAAAAATACTTTTAGTAATGTTTATAATACATGTTTTAAAAAGGGAAATAACTCACTATAAATTATTATTCTCCAAATATTTATAAAAATATTAGTAAAACACCGTTTTAATAATTCAATTACACAATAATTGAACATATAAATGAAATAGGGATAAACTAGAAGAAACATGTATAGGGTGATCGGTATAAGAAAGTATTATTTTATAAACGTCATAGGTTATGATTTATTGAAATTAAAGGGAGTGAAAAATAATTACATGAGTATAACTGAAATAAAATAAATTGAAAAACAATAGATAGAAGTGAATAATATGGTAAATATTTAATGATGGGGGGGAGAGAGACAATGGTGATAGAGAAGAAAACCACAAGATTGAATAATAGTATATTGAAACCATTATGAATAGGGTAGGATATGAGATATTTCTTTAAAGAGGGTGATGCCTCAGTCAAAGACTAAGGAACAATTTATTGAAAAATAGAAAATTATTACATGAGTCCAAAGGAATGAATCTTATTACAATATTTATCACTAAAGGGGATCAAATCACCAAGCAAATCATCCTGCCATGTAATGTCATGATTGACTCCATTGTTGGAAAGACCATCTGAAACCATGTTCGCTTCATGAAACGTATGAGTGAAAATGTAGTTATTATCCTTGAGAAAAGAAATATTATTTATCCAAAGGGAGGTGAGCGTCCATTCAAGATGGACCATCCCCTTCCAAAAAGCTTGAACAATTTTGGTTGAGTCACTTTCAATCCAGATATTGTTCCATCCCTTGTGCTTGAAAAAATAAACTACATGGATAACTCTGATCATTTCATCTTCCAGAACTGAGGCCATACCACAACTACCAAAGAAGCATCAATTACATCTGCTAAGGTAATCCCTAAAGATAGCATTGTAACCTGCCAGACCCTGGTTGCCTATAGATGCACCGTCAACATTAACTTTGATCCATCCTGAAAACGGAGCCTGTCAGAATACCCAAAAGGTGCACCAAGGAAATCTGTACATTACAGGGATCCGAAAATGATGCGAGATCTCAAATTCCCTAATAGAGTTGTCACTATATGCTTTCTGGATCGAGGTAGCTTCTCGAATGGAAATGAGAAGTCGTGTGTTACCTGCATTAAGATTAAATGAGCAGTTATTAAAAAGGAAATTATTCCTATCATACCAGATCACATGAAGAAGCTCAACAATGGCAGCCAAAAAGAGATTCTTGATTTGTTGAGATGAATCAAAGTTAACGCAATTCTGCAACTAAGAGATGATACAATCATAAATTAACCATCTGCAACAAAAATTATCAAGAATATAATCCTAGAGAGTTGCAGTTGTATCACAAAATAGAAAAAGATGATTGACATCTTCTCTATGCTAGTTACACATGTGACATTTAAAAAAAAGATGAATCAAAAAATATTGTAGAGAAACGTCAGTGGGGATTCTGTGATGAGCAATACGCCAAACATGAGTAAATCTCGATGGCTGAATCCAAGGTTTGCAGAAATATTTCAGACAACATAAGTTAGAAATAGAGTTTATGAAATTATTATTGTAGAAGCTTTTGGAGGCTAGAACACCATTAAGAGAAATATATTAGATGATGAAGTCTCGAGAGTTGTAGAAGTGATAATTTTTAATGACATGAGTGATATCCTCTAGAATATTGATGTTTGGAGAATTAACAACATCCCTAATGGAAGAATTGATCTTAACAGGAAAGTAATTTGGAGTCAGTATGGAGATTAAAGGAACACCAGCCTAGTTATCAAGCCAAAATTGGATGGTGGAGTTAGCACTAACCATCCATCTATAATTTTTCATAATGTTTGAAAAGGAATGATTAATGGATGGCCAAATGGAAGAAGTGGTATAGTTTCTATTTTCTTTCTTAATATTTATAAGAAATCTGTTTTGGAGAAAGGTAGTGGAATCCATGTTATTATGAATTAGACACCAAGTCATCCTATCTTGAAGATCCTCATTAAAGAACTTTATATTTTTGATTCCAATATAACCCTTATCTAATGGTTTACAACAATTGGTCCATGTTATGGTCACAAGCTTTCTCTCAATCGTACTTATAGTCCAGACAAAAAAAATTATGTAGACGTTCACTTTTTCTAGAAGACCAGTGGGCCAGTGGTAAACCATCATCGAATATACCATTTTAGAAACAATATTAGATTTCACAAGGCAGATTCTATTGTCCATATATAGGGTTTTAACCTTAGAGGAAGAGAGTTGACTGATGATTTCATCAACAATGCTGGAATGGTAACTAGATGTTGCTCTTCCCTAAAAGATAGGAACACAAAGCTAAGTGAATAGGAAGGAACCTTCCTTTATTCCTAAGTAGTTGATGATAGTACCTTTTCTGTTAGAAGCAAAAAAATTCAAAATAACACAAAAGATTTTCTCCAGCTTAAAGATCGACCAGAATCCTCTTTATAATGAGACAACACATTTTTAAGATTTTTGATGTTCCTTTTATCACCTCCTAGGAATAGAATAATTTCATCCACGTATAAGATATGGGTGGGAACTATTAAGTTTCTAGAAGCATGCAAGGGTTTAATCTTGTTTGATCCACATGACGGGTGAGTAATCTGCTTAAGTAATCCTCTACAATGAAAAAAATAATGGTCAAGAGAGGGCCTCCTTGCCTAACACCCTTGTTGCATTTAAAGAACCATTAGAAGCATCATTTAACAGAACAAATATGGACACAGAATTGAATTAGGTACCTATCATACCAATGAAGGAATCACTAAATCCAAAGCTTTAGAGCACTTTGATGAAAAATCCCTAGTCTATGGTATCAAAAGCTTTCTTGATGTCAAATTTAATGGCAACACTGCCACCTCTAATGTCTTTGATTAAAATGTCAGTGCATTCTGAAGCAAGACAGATGCAATCTCGAATAGTCCTACCTTTAATAAAACCAAATGGATTCCAAGAGACAATTATATTACAAATGGGAGGAAGCCTATTTTCCTGATGGTTGGAAATAATTTTGTATATTGTATTAATAAGAGAAATGGATCAAAAAGGTGAATCTCATCAACATTATCCACTTTAGTAATAAGGGTTAAAAATAGGGAATTAATTCCATGAGGGAGAAAACCTATGGAAAATAAAGATTTAACTAATTTTCAAACATCCAAGTGGATAATCTCCCAGTAATGTTGGAATAAATTATTGTTGAAAGAATCAGGACCCGGGGCACTATCTGGATTAAAACTGAGAACAATGTCTTTTATTTCATGATCAAGAGGTATGCTAAGGAGAGAATCATTGTCATCAATAGTCACCATATCCAAGATGATATCAGGAAAAAGATCATTACTAACAACCAAACCAATGAATAAGTTATGAAAATATGAGACAGTTTGATTAGAAATAGCCTCCTTCGTGCCAAGAAGGGTTTCATCAACTCTATGTAAGGCTAGAGGCCTACAGGCTTTTCTAATCTGATGAATAAAATTATATAACTTTTTATTCCTATCACCATCTGAAAGGCATCTAAATTTGAAGACTTCTTTTCTCAAATCATCTTTATGTTTCAGAAGAGAGTTGAGTTTTAGAGAGATGTTGATTTATATTTGAGGATCCAAGGAAAAATCATAGCATGTATTAGAGTTTTGAATTTTCATAAGATAACTCCCTAGCATGGAGATGTCCTTATCAATATGTTTTGTTTTGAAATTACACCAGCCCCTGAGGAATTATTTAAGAAGTTTTAATTTGGTGATACAAGAAAAAGCATCATTGTGATACTGCATGCCTTCCCAGAAGCTTTTAATAAACTTAGAACAATCCATATCCGCAGCCCATGCATTATTAAATTTGAAAGGAAGAGAGAGTTTATTACTTCTAGTGAAAATCCTAACAAGGATGGGATGATGATCATAGTTGATCCTTGATAAAGTAATACAAGAAATGGAGTCCCATTTATTAAGGGAAAACATATTAGTAAAGTCCCTATCAAGATTTATGCAACAACTCTATTATGATGTCTTCTATACCATGTGTACCTAGAACCAGTAAGGATAATTTATAAAATATTACAATCCTTAATAGAGTATTTAAATTCCCTTGAAGAAATAGAAGACTGGAATAGTCCAATTTTTTTACAAGAGGAAAAATCACATTAAAATCCCTAATCACAAACCAAGGGTCCCGAATAACATGAGCTAGAGCACTGAGATCATGCCAAAGGGATCTATAGTCCTGGTATCTATTCTTAGCATAGACTATTGTGCAAAAGGAATGTATAACATACAATGAAAAGTGATAGGTAAAATCTGTCTAAAATCATTAAAATCATTGACTGACTGTAGTGTTGAGTGATAAAAGACCCAGAGTGATTCAGTAGCAATACCATCCTTGTATGCACCCAAGAAATTATAACCAAGGGAGCCAGGATGCAAGAGTTTTTCAGAAAAATTAATTTTTGGCTCAGCGATAGAAAAAATTTAGGATTATGAGTGAAATGAAATATTTTTAGGACAACATAAGTGTCATTGTTAGCAAGAACCCGGCAATTCCAAAATAAGCAATTCATTTGTTTGGAGTTAGAAATTCCTTTTTTTGGACCACCTGAACCCTTCTTTCAACTTGATCTTCTAACAACTTGTGAGGAGGGTAGTCTAACTTTCTTTCTCTATTAACTCATAGAGGAAATAGAGAAAATGTCAGAATCACTTGTATTATCATCGATATTATCATTTTTAATAAGAATGCACGAAGAGACAGAAATAGTGGCAGCATTAATACCCACCACCATTGAAAGATCCCTTGGTTCAATTCCATTTTCTAGAGTATTCTCCCCTATATTAGTCTCCACACTAGAAAAACTAGAGTTTTTGGGCGCGTCCAGAGATGCATCCATCCCTTTTCTATTCTCCACTGAATCATGAGAACCCTCTCCTGAAGAGAATTTAGGTTGTCGCCCAAAACATTCCATGTAACACCCCGAGATTTTATGAGATATTTTTTTTTAATTTTTTCCATATATTCTGTTGTACGCTACACCAAGATTATCTTGCGCTATATGCATCACCGTATTAGCTTACAGTATACGTAACATTATTCTTGGATCATGTTACACACAATTTCATGTTCATTTGATAGTAGTTATTCTATGCAACATTGAGTGTATATATATTTATATATTCAATGTATGAATAAAATATGGTTGGATTCTATTATATAAAACAACTAAGGAGTCTTGCACTACCCGCAACCCTGACATGGCTTGCATTACACGCAATCATGACCTTCCTCGATAGCGTGTGTTGTACGCAATACCGGGTTTCACTAAACAAAATTATATGGTTATAATATTATTATGAACTAGCCGTTATGAATAGTAGTAACTACATTTTGAATTTTATGACATTATAATTCATGTTACACATTTTATAGAACATGGCATGAGAACAAAATAAATTTTTCAGGTAAAATAAGCAATTTTCAAAAAATGTAGTTTTGACACCTTTTGATGGCGCACCCACATTAAATTTAGTTTTTGACATGTTAATAAGATAAATTTGACAAAATAAAATTCATCCTTGGATTCAGGATATAAAAATTTATTTTGGATAAATTTTTCATATTATTCTGATAACTTTCATATTTTAATGAATAGTAAAAACATGCTGTATTTTAATTAAAAACAACTTTTTTCATTGCAATAAATTATATGGTTAGATTTTCTTTTTAATTGGTTTTAAAGTGTAAATAGATTATATTATTACCATTTAATCGAATGTTGGTCATTGGAATTAATTTCACTTTGAAATTGGACATAAACAATTGTCGATCTTATGATAGTCATTGTTTCTTAAAAACAAGCTATTTGTTTTGATAACCAGAATTAATTTTAAAATTAATTAATGCCAGTTATATGTTTTGAATTTGAAAAAATAGACATCATTTTTGAATTCGGAATATCAAATATATATTAGGCTGAATTTTTGGTATTTTTCTGAAAAACTTCAATTTTTGATGAATAGTGAAACCACTTAGTTGTAGTTAAAAAACTGAGTCTTTCATTTAAATGAAATTTTACCAATTATATGAATTGAATTTCAAAAAACCGACATACATGGTTGTTATCAAAAAGTAAAATGTGGTTCAATAAAATTGAAATAATTTTTGATGAAGAGTAACTTTTGACTTTTATTTACTTTGGTTAAAGGTAAATAGGGTAATTCAATGCTAAAAGAATTTTATAATAATTAAAAGTTACCATAAAACTTGTCTTAACCTTATTGGATGAGTATTTTCCGACCATTTTCATCCTTGGGTCGATTTTGGGACACCATTAAGCAGCTTGGTAGTGATAATGACAATTTGGATTAATTAATTTAATGTACATAAAAAATTGACATTATAAAAAATATTTTAGTAATAAATTTTGATAAGGGGTTATATAAATAATAATTTTGACTATAAATATTCATTGTAAATCTAAAATTCATTCATACATGATGGTATTTTTTTTATAATTTTTAGACATAAAATAAATTAAATTATTTATGAGACAATTATGATGCAGTATTTACCTCATTAATAAATGATTTAAGTAAATAAGATTATAATGATTAAAATATTATCAAAAACAGGTCCAATTCTGATTGGATGATTTTATTTCGACCATTAGTCATCTTTTCTTAATCTTTAATGATTTATGGACCTTTTTAAACCAAAGATAAGTTTATAATAAAATAATATTTTCACACTTTCCAAAAGTGCCCCTCTTACCCCTTATAAAAGGAGACCATTTTTATCCCATTCCAGACACCTCTAAAGCCATTCGGATCATCCAAACTCTACCCAATTATGCTCCCTACATCCATCTACTCCCCCTAGATGCCTTACCTTAAGAAAAAGGCACTTCAAGAAGTCAGTTTGGTTCAAACCAAAGGAAGTTACCCAAATTAAAGGTAACAGTTTCTCTTAAATTGGTTTCTTTTATTCTACTTCTCCAACGCCTAAACATTTTTTAATCCTTTATTTTGTAAAAACAACAGTATCCTGAATATACTTGGATGTTGTTATGAGAATTATTCGAACACAACTTACACACACCTCCATCTAATAGAGGAAAAACATAATGTTTCTGTGGATGGAAAACTAACACCTCACGAAACGATGATTGTTCGATTCTCTCCTACCGCCTCTCATGGTGGCCATTATGATAGAACTGTATTTTTATATGATATATATTATGTTTATTATTTCCTTATTCTTATTTAATTCCCAATTATATCATGCTTTTATGGTTTCCATAGTGGGTAAATACGATAATCTCATTTGAGGAAGTGCGGACTACCACCCCCTCAAAGTGATGTGATTCGTTAATGCCTTATGTGGGATGTATAAAGGATGGAGTTAGTGATATAATATATGATATTATACTGGAATTATAATATAACTATGTATCATTATGTTTTAATTCCATTAATATAAGAAATAGTAATGAAAGTATCATTCATACGTACGTACGACTTACTGTCTCCATGATAGGTGCATTTCATTTCTTACCTCTGTATGTTATGTACTATTATAAATACATGTATATGATGGATATATATGATATATATGATATATAAATCATGAATATAATTCTGGATATAATGAAACTCTTACTACATGAACAACATGTAATTATAAGATTTCCATTTTGGACTCAACTACCAAATATCGACAAAACGAACGTTATTAACTTAAATGGTTACATAATGTTTATAACATGGTAATAAGTGATATAAAAGGAATAATAAACTTGAAAAAGGTTCTTAAGCAAGTATAAATTAACTTTTATTTATTATTCAGGTTATTAAATAATGATCAAGTGAAGTCGGACACGAGGTAAGTAAACTTGTTCACACAATTTTCGTTCTTTGGGTTGATCTTTTCTTTCTTGTTTATGTCGTTATTTAATTATGTGAGAAATGAATTTTTATATCTTATCACATATTTATACTTTCTTTATGTGTCCTTATATTGAATACACATAAGTGATCTATTTTATTTACAAAAATATTTTTGTAAGTGATAACCTTTCAAAACTCGTTTTTATCCAAGATTGTTTATTCGTAAGTATTTTCTGGGGTTATATTTATCATGCATGTCCCTGTTATCTAAAAATGTTTTAATGTATATTTAAAGTCCTTTTTAACCATTTTTTACTTTTACTGCATGTTATGTATTGAATCATTCTTTTTTTACCATACGAGGTACTTTTTCACTTTTCCGAAAAAAGTACGAGAAGAATGTTTTTTTAACTTACACGGCATGAACGGGTTTTTATGGTTTTATAATGATTTATTTTAATGAAGCTTAGTCTACATGATTTCAGGACTATTTTCAAAAAAATCCTTTTCTTTTAAAATGTCATTAAATTTTGTGAAAAGAAAACTATTTTGAAGAAGACATGATATTTTCCTCAAGAATTCATTTCAAGTGTTTTATCAAAATTATTTTCGTCTAAGATGACATTATTTAGCATGTTTATGTTTCAATTATAATGTCTCTATTATTTACATGGTGTAATTTTTCTTATGTTGAAATGATATCCATTTTCTTTATATGGATTATGTGATGATGAGATGATGTTTATGACACCCATTTTAATTTTTGGGATATGATCAGTGTTTTATGTTTATTTTGTGACACAAGTAAGAATGATTTCATTATGAGATGGGTGGGACCTATATCTCCCTCCAATGCATTGGGTAAATATTTATATCTCATGAGATAGACATGGATAGAATGGAATGTTAATCTGGTTCAGTGATCCAGGAATGGAATGAGGAGTGAACTAGATTCTATTAGGGACTTTTCCCACTAAGATGGTCTTGGAAGCAATGCCTTGGATACTATCGAAATAATATCAAGTGCTTAATGGTTTCCAAAATTACATGTTATATTCCCATGTTATTTTATTATGATTAATGTTTCTTTATGATCTACACCTTACGTAATACCATGTTTTAGGTCATTTCTCAATATTTTGATGTTTAAACATTATGTTCCTGTTTTTTGTTCAAATGTATATGATTTGTTTTATTTTCTCCATGAATACCCTTAATGAGAATTTGAGATCACCCTTTATATTTTTTATTTTCCCCAAGATTTAATGAATGGTTTTAGGTAAAAGAAAAAAATGGAAGATCTTTATGGGAGACGTTTAAGATCTTTCACCACGATTAGAAGATTATACCCCGAGTTTCCAAAGACACTAAACTATTGTGGTCCTTGAGTGTTGGTTTTTGTTATGTATTAAGTATTCTGAAAAAGTAATATAATGTACATTTACTTCAAGCTTTGGGTCTCTACATTCCAGGCCAGTGTCTAGAGTGGCATCAAACTGGATCATAACCAGGGGAGTAAGTTGCTATATGGTAAAACCGAGAGATCAATATCCCCCTCAGATGAACTAGCCACCGCTGCCTCACATCCCATGCCTGAGAGAACCACTGGAGAAGACATACTGCTTCATCAATGATGAAGGTACTAGGTTATTTTGCAGTTGGAGCATATACAGGAGGCTCTACCTGTATCTGATCACAGAGGTCGAAAATCATTTTTTCGAGGTCCTTAAAGATTCCTGCATCAAAAAATTGTTTCTCGTCTTCTTCAACCATCTTAGACCATAGGGAGCCTAATTTCTCACCCTGGTGGAGAGTTTTTAATCCATTTTTGAGAATTATTCATGGGAACATCAGGCTTACCCAGTTTAGAATTATCCCTTTTCTTGTTTCGGACCTAAGTCCATCCATCAGCCTTTGGTTGGTTCTCTTAGATCTTTACCTGGTTCTTCATCACTCGACAATTGTTCAAAGAGTGACCAGAAATCGTTCATAGTTCACAGAAGGGTGGTATACATTCATATTCAATACTAATCTCTGTTTTGAAGTCCTTGTATTTGAAGGTAATTGTTTTCAGAAGCATAGAATCAAGGTTGAATTCAACCATAACTCTCGCATAGAGCCCCAGTTCTGCACTGAGTGTTCTCTAGTCAATCTTGAGTGGATTACCAATACAAGAAGTGATATCGTTAAGGATCTTGGGATGCCAAAAATTGAAATTTAGACCTTTAAGCCTCACCCGGACTTGAGCCAAAGTGTTCCGATGCATAAGAGGATTGAATTCACAGTCGCATTTAGAAAGATGAAGCACCCCAAGCATGAGATGGACATTCCTCATTTTCCCAACACAATCTAGTTACTCCTTCGAGCATAATAAAATATGATAGTATCCCCTTCTGATTGGTACTAGCTTCCATTCAAAGAAACCCCAACCATGTGCGAATTTACTCTTGAGATCGAGCGACATCCAGGGTTTATCACTTTTTTTAATATGAAATTCAATCCATACCAGAGAACTTACACAGTTGCGAATGTTGCCATAAGGCACCGGGATTTACCTCAACTATATAGAATCTATCATCCTTCTTTTTCAGAAGGAGTGCTTCGATTCAATAAATTTTCACAGATCAAACCCCTTAAGGGATTCCAGGAAGGATATTCCTTTAGATTTATCAAACACAAGGGATTGATTTGCCTGAGGTTTGAATTAGCCACCATCGAAGCCCTTTTTCCATTCATTATCATAGGCCACCATGTTAATAAATCATTGAGAAGATTCAGCAAGAACATCTTGAGCATCACAAGCAATCCCTAGGATTCGATCATGCACCGCCGAAGAATGCTCTCGAGCCATCACGTCACGATATGAGATATTAAGATAAGAGAGGTAAAAAGATATATAATACCTTAAAATTATGTAATATTATTTATATGATAACTTAAATAAAATGGATATAATAAATAGAATATTTTATATATGAAAGTGAATTAACATAATAATATTTGTTATATGGATGAAAATAACTAACTGTATGTCCTAGATCAGTGAATGTTTCCCCTAAACTCTAGAATAATTTATTTAATTAAATAACATGAATAGACTATAAAACTAATAATATTTATGTTATAATTTACAATTAATTTATTTTCATATGTTTTTATGTTATTAGTTTGATGTTTGTCATTTTAATGATTTAGGGTCCATTCGTCCACATTTTCAATGCTTATTTGAAATAATGATATTGAAAAATGGTGTTTATTTCATTCTTATATAAGATTATAATAGATTAATGTGATTATCATCAAGTTAATCCAGTGTTACCAATGTTCCATGTTAAATAGATATTATTACATTTTAACATTTTATAAGAAATTTCTCAAATACATATGTTTTTAAGTGATTAAATTAACTACTAAATTTTATATTAAATATATATAATAATATACTAGTTGTATGACTTAAAAATAATGAACATAAAATAATTTGTTTCTCAATTTTATTGTATTAAATTAAAACCATATTTAACTCCATAAATTAAAATTTTGAAGGGAAAATTAATTACTCTCATTTACTAAATAAACCAACCATGTTGTGAGCTGTGTTTTTAAAAGAAATAAAAATGAAAAAAACTAATAAATAAATAAATTTAAAAAATTAATTATTTACTATTTTTAGAAATATTCTGAATATTATTTATATTTTTATTTTCCTTTCTTCATCCATTCCTAATGAACATATTAATTTGATGTTTTTTATATCAAAATCATTGTTAACAAGTTGAGATATTCCGATATCAATGTGAAAAGAATCATAATTATTTATCACATTTGTTTATAAAATCAATTAGATTCGTGATATAAGGTTTATAATTTTCTATAAATTAATGTTTCATATAAATTCTATTTTCTAAATGTTATACTAATCATGATTTTTCAACATAGTTGTTTACGTGGTAAATAGACTGTGATTGTTTATTTATTATTTATTTAATACTATATTCCTTTTATTTTTAAAAAATATAAATAATTATTAAAAATAGTCATTCAAACCATAATTATTCATGAATAACATATAAAACCATCTATATAGATAGTTATTAAATATAAAATAGGTCATCTATAGAGGCTGTGAACCAGCATAATATGTGAGATGTCATCATTTTGTGAATAAATTTAAGGGAGTATGATAATGTAATCTCCATTAATAAAGTGATTTTTTTATAGCTTTATGCATATTTAATTAAATCATTATTTTTAGTATAGGTTTTCAGGTTTTATAAGAAGAAAAAACTGAAAATAATGTCATTGAGAAAATTTATCGTTTCCTTTGATATTCCACTTTTGTTATGCTACATGGGCTCTAAATAATTACCTTTTGTTAAGACTAAAACATATATAACATGTATGGGAAATTAATAAAAATTATGGGTACATAGAAAAGTAATATTTTATAATTATAGGGTGCTATGATGGGATAAAATTTCCAACTCATGTTTTTTATAAATGTTTGGTTATTTTCACATTATAATGTTTTTAATTTTATACTATATATTTAAAATTATTATACAATTTTATATCTTTATGAAATGATATATTTATAATATTTATATGCGTATCATTCACTTTTTTATGGTATTATTTTTATTTAGTTGAAATACTATTAATTTAATAAACATGTGTTTAAAAAAATAAAATATAATTATTAATAGTATATTATAGATTCATAAAATTTAAAACAAAAAAATGATTATATATATATATAATTTTGAATATATTTTAAAACAATATTTATTGAAAATCTAGGATGTTACATAGATCCCACTTTTCAAAAATGATTAAACCCTATATATATTCTGGTAAACCCGTGAAATATTTGAATTATTTTTATCAATTTTCATTTATCTGAATTTGTTGTTAAGTTAATGATAACAAAATCACATTTTTAACTGAAACTAATTTTTCAAAACATAAAAATAGATTCTAATTATATGAAGTTGAAATTATTATATGGGTAATATAAGCACTAATTCATAGGCCTCTTAGTGCTTCATGAAGTCCTAGGGTATCTACAATTTGTAAATAATATTGGTTTAAACTATAGTGTCCATTTACATCATTTCAAAATGGATATTACTTCATTATATAAAAATATAATGAATTATTTCAATAATAATTCTATATTAATGTTTAATGACATTAATTTTAATTTATATATATAAGTTATGATCACATATATTCTATTATTTGAACTTGAATTTTTGAGATCTATAATGTTTGATTTATATTATTGTTATAAATTATCTATCCCTCTCACTAAACTGGTTTAATGAAAATTAATTTTATTTTATAAAAAAGTAAATAATCATTTTCCTCAATGTCTAAAATGGATGTAATATTGGTTTTGTGGTATAAATTGAACTAACTTCTTGGTACAATCCCTATTCTATTTTTTGAATATAATATTATGTTCATGGAGTCCTGATTCGAAATTATTAGGTATCAATTTTTTGAATTACAAATTTTATAAATTTATTCAATTGATAAGTTCTTCACACAAATAAGTTGTATAGTGAACTTAATATGGTGGTATAGAGATAAGAGAGAAGAAATTACATTTGTAAAATAGTTTCTCTATGTGCCCCCTGAAAAATTTGATGACAAAGTATCATTTTTGACTATAGAGATTTTGGAAACATCACAATGGATAAAAAATGTAGAAATCTTATTTCCCATTGTAATAAAATAGAAATATCTGAAAATATAAAAAATAAAAGTAAAAATTAGGTTGAATTTAATGTTTCTATGAAAATGAAAATCAGGGAACATAAGGATGAAAAATATAAAATTTTATAATATTATGAAGAAATAATGAATAATGAAGAGATCATATCATATAATTTAAGAGTTATTATGAAAGGAAAGAAAATAATTTTCATTGTAAATCCACTATTCATGTGTTTCAAATATCAAATGTTTGGATAGTTCATGGATAGTTTTTTATAAATCCCCATGAGGATAAAGATGAATTATAAGATCTTAACAATCATTTTATGGTGGGGGAATGAAAAGTCTCAATCATTAATAATGATGGCTATTTATATATTATATGTTTTTGATAAGGTTAAAAAATAAAATTATTAAATTATTATCTATGTAGATCAAGTATTATTATAGTACATATAATTTAATTGTTCATGATATCTCAAAAAATTATGGGGAATGACCATTCAAGAACATATAAATGATAAAGAACATTTTTAATGTGAAGAAGTAAATTATTTTGACACGAAAAATCCAAAATACAAAATATGTTTCAATTATGACCAATTTTTTTCAAAAACATCAATCTATGTTAAATAAGAAGAATGAATCATTAAATACATAATGAAATATATTTTATATAGAGTTAGAATTTATGATAATATTATATTTTCTCTTGTTGAAGATTGAGGACTTCAAAGCATTTATTTTTGGATAATATTTTTATTATTTATTGAATGTCTTAAATGTTAAATAAAATGAATAAAATATAATATAGTTATATAGTTCTAATTTATTTAGAAATTTTTTTTAATTAAAATTATTTTATTTTAAATTATCCATGTATGAGATTAGAGAGATATAAAAAATTAATAAGATTAAATCCATGTTATCAATGAATATCTACATATTGTTAAGAATATAAATACCTATTTAATTAGGTAGTAAATTCTATGGATATATTCATGGGATAAACATTGTCTCATCACATATGAAGAAAGATTAATTTTTATCTCTAGGATATACAAAATTATTTGTTTCTACTGATAAAAATGGAACATAGAAAAAAAGAACAAGGAAACATTTTAAGGAAAAATTTCCAAAAAACATACAATGATCAGAATTGGATGATTTAATTTTTCCCTGAAAATTATTCCGAGAAAAATTAAACTATTATGTTGTTGATAATTGAAAAAATGTACAAATATTTGATTGATTGAGTGTTCAATAAAAATAATTTCATTAAAATGTATTCATTTTTGTTTCTTAGTCTATGGAAAAAAATTCATTTGGTTCTAAGATAATATATCTTCTTAAAACCAGATAATAGGATTGTATTTGTGGGATAAATAATCATAAAATTTAAATTTGGTTATATTATAGACTTGGAGTCTTGAAAATGAAATTACAAATAGTTTTTATTATCTTATATGCTTGTGTTGGAGGTGTGAAAAAATTGTATATAAAAAATGAATGGTTCATAATACTCTTAAAGAATTAATTGAGGTCTAATTTTAAATAATCATATCAAAATTATATAATTTATTTTGATCATAACATGGTGTTTTAGGTTTACTAAAAGGATTTTATTTTTATGATTCAATGGATTTTGGTTAGAGGATTACTGTCATAGTTGATGATAGATACCACACATATAAATGGAATACATAAATTTAATGGTGGGGCTATGATATTTTTTAATTGTGCATTAATATAGATTAATGGTTTTAGAAAATCACAAAAAGGAGATACATAGATCAAAAAAATAATTTTTTTGTCGGATTAAATGATGAATTGAATTTTTTTAGAGTCTCTCATCTTTGTAATAGTGGAAAAAAATATTTTTATTTATAAATATTTTGGTGGTTAATTCATTCATTGAGAAATCCATAATATTTTTGAATTAGTTGGAAAAAAACTAAATACAAAGATAGAGTGTTGAATAATTGCGATATTTGGGAATTAAATATTATGAGATAATCTAAAATCTATGATATGTCCACATCGGTTAAAATAAAATGGGTGAATTACTCTAAGAATTTCCAAATATGCAAAATAAAAAATGTTAAAAACGTCTATCATATTAAAATTTTCCTAAATACACGATGATTAATTAATATCATAAATCATTATAGATGTTAACATGAAATCCACATGATGTTATTCACTTTGATATAATTGATTTAATAACTATGAGATTAACTAATAAAGATGTGTACTCTATAAAATTTATGGGTGATAATACTTGAATGTACTGTTTTATATTTCTAGATAGAAATTATAGAACTTTTTTATATTCAATATCTATCAGTTGTAAATTAAAAAACAATCGATCTATTTTATCGAGAGGCCTTAGATCAAACAATCAAAGTAGTTATTAAAATCATGTTTTTTAAGTAAATAGTAAAAAAACCAATAATGATTTCTTCCGATCATATAATGTAAAAAAATTCTGTTTCCAAATAAAATAAATGTGTATTTTGGGGATGTTTTAAACCGTTATTATAGATAATTATTTTTTATAATACATTTATAGGAACCCAAATTTGATGGTGTTGTATCTTTAAAAAATAAGTCTCTTAAGGACTTATTTCCGACATGGATTAATATAATATATTGTACAAAAAATAGTCAAAAATGGATAATATATGATTTATTCAATATATATATATATATATGATCAATGTAAAAGGGGTGTATTTTATAAAAATTAATTATATAGTGGTTAAAATAATATTTCATTTCTATAAGACAAATAGATTATTTTATTGGTGTTACAAATTTTTTTTGAATTATTAAGGATAAAATTTATGGTATTGTTATTAATTATAATTAATGTTTAAAAAATCAACCATAACCCCTTGAATACATTGAGGAGGAACATATTAAATATAGGAAAAAATTCATTATTCATTTTTAATATCTTGAAGAACTGGAATATGATGATTTATTTAAGTCTTATAAAAGATAAATAATGATATGAAAAAACAAATGATGAAACATTTGATAATGATAATTTTTGTTCATACTATAGACATAATTATTTACATTGATGAATGTTTATTATTATACAAAATCTTGCGTAATGATATCAATAATACCTTTCCTTCCATAGTGAATCATATAGTAATTGAAGACTTACTTCAACATAAGGATTCAATAACTATTATGGAATATGGTCTCAACAAAATATTGAATAACATGATGTGGGATCATCTATGATGGACAAAATGGAGGAATATGATGAATATAATGTTTGTATTTTGTAATAAGATAAATGATATTAGTGAATTTGTTTGGTGAAAGTAACGCATTATATGTAGGGAATATTCATAGGTGGAAGGTATCCAATTTTAGAAGATATTTTTTCTCATTTAATGATTTAAAGAACAATATTTTTTCCTTCGTATTAATGAAAAAATTAATTATATGATCTTTAAAATGGGTTTTTATTCTACCTTACTCAATGGTTACATTGAATATGATGTCCATATAGAACAATTTATGGGATTAAATAATTTTGATGTTGTTATTTGTGTATTTACACTAAAAATTAATTATATAACATAAATAAATCCACTATATTTTGGTATTCAATGATGTACATGTCATTATAGGACATTTAACATAAACGAAAAATTTCTACAATATTATTTACACTGTGAAATGCAATAAATATTTCCTCACTATTGTCATGAATACTGATGATATTATATTTAATTGAGATAAATCACATTTCTGTTAAATATTCCCTCTAAAAATTAAGCAAGTATTTTATATTTCTATTCATATGGAAATTGATTATCTACTAAGGATTCAGGTTACATTATCTTCACATTGTATCTTCCTTTAATAAGGCAACTTTCCCAATTAACAACTATAATAATTTGGAGTAGAGAACCTGAAGAAGGTTCCAACAACTATCTTTGTGGTATCCAAATTGAGTATGGATGATGATGGAAACACCATTAATCTATTAAAATATTGAAAAATTGCTGGTATTTTTTCTCATAGAATCCCAAAATGACATTGTTTTAACGTTGAAAAATTATGCTTGATATGAATCCAATTAAATGTATGAACACCTTATAAAAGACCATATTATATTATATTAAAGGAATGGGATGATTTATTCAGGGGTGATGTATTATTGATATGGAACACTTTGATATTTGTATAAATAGATGTGCATTGGTTTGACAACATTGATGGGAATATGTCCAATTATGAAGATGCATTTTTTTATATAGTTAAGTGTATTTATATCATTTTAATGAAGTGACCCTCAATGAAATTTAAAATAGTAGATGAATAGTATGTCATTGATACTTTGGTGTTGGAACAAATGGTGTAGAAAATCTTTCAGTTAGTAAATATATAGTTAAATTTGTAACTCATATTGATGATCATCTATGAAAAACATAAAAATTAAATTATCAAATAAAATTGTGACACTCAAATTTCAAACATTTTTACATCATGAATAACTTTATAAAGAATAATTTCAATATTTTTGAGTTGAAAATGTATTATCATACTACTAAAGAAGATGTTGATGATACACTAATAAATCCATTACCAAAATAATCCATTCATTTTTTAGGTTGGGTTTGGGTGTATTTTCCCTTCCTAAATAATTCAAATTATTCATTTTCATTTTCTCGATGACGTATATTTTATTTTATTACTGAAGGTGGTGAAAAACATGTGAAACCCCAATTAAAATATTTTAGAAATTATGAATAATGATTTAAAATAAAATACAAGTTATTTTAAAAAACATGTGTTACATCTAAAAAATAATGAGACATGTGAAATAAATTAGTGAAATGAGTTAATTCATTATAGGGGTAGTTTTGATTTACATTGAAAATAAGAAATAACATTTTTTATAACGTATCCCTATTCATTCATGTTGGTATTATTTCTTCCACACTAAAAGTGATATATTAAAAATAGAATTCATATTCCCATTAATATATTATAAGTTTGGATTTGTTCATCACACTTATAGATGAAGGTTTACCAAAAAAATACATAATATTATGTATAGTTTACAATATTTATCATTTATTAACAGAAAAATATTTAAAATCAATAGATTATTTTAATTCAAATCATTTGATATATGTTATGGGGTTCCATAGAGTATTTTTTCATCTTTTCTTTTCCATATTAATACTTTTATCGATGATAGTGATCAAGGAACGAGGGTATAAATTATATAAAAATCATTCCTAAAATATTTAGTTTATTTTTTTGAATTATTGAAAAAATATCATGTAATTTTTTAACTATGTATAGACAAGTTGGTTCAACATGAAGTGGAAAAATCACACTATCTACTTAAAAAACATATAATTATAAATATAGTTTTGGTATTTATGTATCTTGAATAAAAAATTTATACATATATAATTATATATTAAATATTTTTGTAAAATTTGATATCATTTTGTGTAAATTAATAAAGTATTTTACAATTTTGAAATATGGATACTAAATTCTCAGTGTGTAGTTGTGTATGATCTAACAGTGAACAGTGCATCAGTTATATGGAAATCATTCCACTTGAGATATATGATAAAAACAATTCACATATATAGTGATTTTTGAACATGGGATTAATAATTATAAACCATGTTTTATTACATATATTAGTGTATGGAATCAAATTTTATATCCTAAACAATTTTGTTCAGTAGGAATGGGTAATCAGTTTATATATTACAAGTTTTCCATTAATTACATTACTAAATAATGATTTCTAATGATACATGTTTGAATTAAAAATATATTCATAGTTTTTTATATTTATATATAATTTTTATGCATCTAAATAAAATAACTATAATGTATTTAATGATAAAAATAATAAATCATACTACATTTATTACTATATAACAACACATTGGTATGTGTCATGACCAACCCTACAACCAACATGAATTATTTTATTATGTGTTTTATTAATTAATTTAAAATAAATTTTAATCATCCATAAGATTGAATAAATTACTCTTTTATTATTTGAAAGTAATAATTTCATCATTTAATGAAAGGGGTTCTAATAGTTTCTCATATATTATGGGTATAAACATTGTTTTTTTCATTATGGTTCTATATGAGTGTCTCCAAGTCTATTTATATTCTCTTTCATAGTTTTACTTGGGATTCTGTTGAAACTAATATATTTAATATTATTGATACGAGTAATAAAAGGTCATTTATGATCATTATATAGTTTATTCATTATTTATTCATCATTTCATTGATGAATTTATCTTATGATGAATGCTACACACATAAGGAGATTGTTGTTATGTCACTATGGGAATCAGAAAAGAAAGAACAACTTGTGGTATTTATTCTTTGGTTAGGTTGTTAATCAAGAATTTATCTATCATTTATTTTACAATAATGTGTAATCACACTCTAAAAGGAAAATTATTTTTCCGAAGTATGTGGATACCCCTTTCTTTTTCTTCTTTAATAAAATAAATGAAAATATTAAGCTATCTAAAGTGGGAGATGAAAAAATATGCACTAACGAGTAGATCCTCATTTGTAATGGATGAACCTTTAACATATCATAGTGTATTATTTTGGTTTTTTTTTGTTTCATTAATTTGTTTTCAATAATAGACTCTTCTAATCAATGGGATCTAATTTTTCTAAAAACAATTAGAGATTCTCATTCTTTGGAATTTAATTTTTATAAAAAGAAAATAGGAATATATCCACCATCATATCTATTCTTTAGCTCATTCTTAGAATCTCTAAAATCAGCCTCATGATTATAAATACATGAATTACTAGTATATTCGAGCACAATAAAGGTAATCTTGGAAAATCATTTATTTATTTATCTATATGATATAATATTCCTTAAAAAGTGTATTTCACCATTGATATGTAGTTAACATCCAAATAAGTATTATTTCGATCTGTATATCATAAATTAATTTTTTTCCACTAAATTATAAATAGATCTATAAAATATTTTAGAAAGAAAAATAAAATCAATCAAACTACACTATAAAATATGTAGACAAATGAAAAAACACAAAAAATTACCCCTCGGTCTAGCCCATACGAACTGATAGCAAATAATAATCATGTGAAATCATTATATCCCTGATGAAACTCTATGTTATATCTACCTAAATAAATTCATGTTTTCTAGATAAAGAATAATATTCACATAGGTATAGTTCGGTAACAATAAAAAAATTTCATAGGATTACATTGGTCACCCACAACTATAATTTTTATCCTTTTCCGAATATATATAATATGATTATATAATTATACTTTATATTTCTAACATTTATGTTTTGATATTTGTTTTTGGTTTAACTTCTTCATCGAACAATATTTTTTCCACTAGTTGATACGATTCCTCTAATGGCGATGTAACAGGTTTGTTGGATTTTCATCTTTCCCTCAGGTTTTCTACTATTCATTTGGTAGTTATACAATTTGTAATAGGGGTTTACAATGTTTATGTATGGATATAATCATCTCATGTGTTGAATTCACATCATAAGGATTTACATTTCACGTAAGGGTTACATGTAATGTAATTTAAAAATCAGTTTTTTAATTAAAAATTCAATTCATTTTCTAGTATTTTATAAAATGAATGGGATTCATGATGTGTAAAATATTCCACACCATATATTTCACTGAGTTTATGTTTTTAGGTTGTTTTTTGGGTTTTTAAGGGATCATATCTTCTTTCATCCCTCCCCTCTTATTCAGTTCTCTTACCCTAGGTGATTTTGGGTGTCTTCCATCAATTCAGGTCGATTTGTTTAGAGATTGATCAGTAGGGTTATGTGTCTCATCTCTCCTAGTATGAATTGCTTTTCATTTCCACATTATTTGTGGTTTTGGAATCATTTTTTAGGTATTATTATCTGTATTGGATTTTCTATCAATCCTTTTCAGTATTTGGTCATTCCATTTCATCCAAATGAAGATATTCCTATTTTAAATCCATGGTGTCAATGGAGGTTAGGTTTTCTATGATCTTTTAGTAAGTGGATATATTCAATTATTCTAATATCATGCATTTCATTTTTTTTAGGTTGATTTATTTTTATTTGAAATGTAATTTCATTTTTTGGAATTGAAAAGGGAATGGGTTCGTGTTTTAATGGTGTTTTCCTTGGAAATATAATTTCTGTGATTTGAAAATGGAAAATTGAAATTCATACCTTGATTCAAATTTTCATTAAAATGAATTTATTTTATAATAATGTGATGATTGTTTTTAAAACATAAACTGATAACATTACACTATGGGAAACTTCAGTGTGTCGAGATAAAGACACGGGTAGCCTTAGGGTTTTTGGAACCACTAGGAGGTAACCTATTTTATATCGATAGTATTTAGAATCCATCAATGTTATTTGGATCAAAATTTATATATTTTTAGTCTTGTGAGTGTCTAGTTCATATTTTTCCATAGGCTAGAGCACATCTGGCTTGTTAATTTTTTTTGGTTGTCTATTACATGCTACATTATTTTGTGGATGTTTCCTCACATTATTTATATTTCAAAATCATTACATGCTTATTTTCGTCAAAAATATGGCATGCAATTGGGGAAAACTTGTTAATTTTCATAAAATGATTTATTTATAATAATTCTTATAAAACTATTATTTTTTAATCATGGACTTTTGCATTATTGTTATTAGAAATTTTATAGGTCTTTTGGTGGTATCATATTGGTAATTGTTTCTCACACCCTACTTCTACATATATGCAGGTATATAAATTATTTTTTAGGATTCATATAAATGTAAGAGTATTATTTAGCTTATAGGCTTATCATTACATTATTGTTTTATTTTGGGATAATTTTCTGTTGACATTTTTTCATATGGAGAATTTTTATCTTGAATTTTCTCTTTTTTCATCTTGTTTCTCTCAGTTTCATATCCCATTATTATCACTTCATACACCCCTTTTGGTCTTTTTTATTATAAATGAGGCTAGTTTTGTTATATATTTTTTACACCACCCCATGATTGAGATAATTGTGTGAATGTTCTAGTTTACCATAGTTGGTCTCTTATAATTTTGTATCAGTGGGGTTACTCAGCCTAATATTTGTTAGTACTTCATATGTTAGTTCTTGTGTCTTTGATAGGGTGGAGCTTGAATGTCGGAGCTCTAATAGTAAGTTCATAAAAAGGGGCCTAGCCATTTTACACTCATTATTGAATCAATGTTTCAATGGGTGGTCATAAAAATATTCAAAAATTCCAAGAACAATTATTTAGGTTCATTTGAATAAATTTTATGGGAATTTTATTTTAATTAAACCATCTAAACTATTTAAAGACTTGGTGTGTGTAATAAATTTTCAATAAACAATGTGGGGAGTTTCATTAGATGGACTTGTTCCTTTCAAAACATATTTTCCTTTAGTGGTAAATTTCATTACTGAATTAAATTATTATTTTTTAATCATGGTTTTGGATTATTTTTTCAGATTATTTGTTTTGGAATTTTATCATGGAAGATTGTTTATTGTATTTTGTTTAAAAAATCCTCCTAGAGGATAACTTATACATAAAATCGGGGTAGTATCAAGGATGTTACTTCAGTCAGAACCACTATTGACCCTTCTGTGGCTGAAGCACTGATCTGTACCATTAAGACACTAGGGTTAGTGTGTGTAGAAAACCTTGGATGGGCAGTGGATCTTGGTAAGAAATATAGAAAGAAGAATCCACCTATTTTCTATGGTGTAAAAGTACCAAAAGACTAAGAGGAGTTTCTTAAATGGAATGAAATGATCTTCATCTTTTTTAGTACTCATGATGATTATCAAGTTGGTCTTTCCACATATATTCTCGAAGGAATTGAAATAACATGGTTGGACTCAATAGAAAAATCTATGTTACATGATGTTATTGTCTGGGAATCTTTTTTGAATATATTTAATCATCGTTTTGATCCTAAGACTTTATGTGTGGTGAAAAACCATGAGTTTTTTATGAGGAGTAATGAGAGCGTACCATTCTGGAGTACTCCACCTAATTTTTAAATTTCATTCATCTGGCACCAAAGCCTGTCACCAATGACTACATTAAGGCTCAAAGGATAAATATGGGGTTGATAGCCGATGTGAGATCAATGCTATTTATTTTTTCCCTTCTTACAATATTTTAGGTAGTGGATAAATCATATTTGGCTAAGGCATACATAAATAATAGGGAAGTCTTAGGACTTGAATCAGTTGTTGTAGCGATTAGTCAGAGAGCTTTTTTTCTCAAAAAAGAAAGCACAAGAGCGGTCTTTTTTTCTGTAGCTCCAATGGTATGTGTTTCTATAGAAAAAAATTTACTTTTTACTAGTGTGGGAGGTGTGGTCATACTATGACATAGTGAATAGAGGATCCTATAACTTAATATCTTTGTGGGTGATCATGCCATTGGAATATTTTTTATGATATAGTGTATTAAGGAAGAACGGAGGGATAAACATTCATCAATGGGTCTCATGTTCAGGTTGATACTTCAAAGGGTGGTGGGTCTCATTCCAATGCCAAGTTTTATGTCTAAGTGGACTAGTTTGGAAAACATTATACATCCGAGTGTGTGCCAGATGAATTTAATGTAGGTATAGCTACTGGAAAAGGTATGGTGTTTATTTTTTCTTCAACGTTGCTAACTTTTATTAATATAGGTGAAACTGATACTATTATGTATTTAAAGATAATGGACATGTATGGTTTGAATTTGGATCTTATTCAGGTCCTATTGTAGCTTTCCATGTGTTTGGGGAATAGTTCTACAAAAGGTTCCAAATTCCCTGCTTGTTGGGTGCTGATAAGCCACTTTTAGGTTGTTTTGGACATCATAGTTCGTGATATTTCCCTCTATGAATTAATCATTTTAATTTAATGGATTATAAAGATAAAGGATTAGATAGACTACGATCATCATCATTTGTAGTTCTTATCTATCGATGGGGTCACTCATGTTTTTCTAAGTGAGTGGGACTCTAAATCAGGATGGGAAGGGTCAGTTGTTCATTATTTCAGTTCAATCTCATGTCAGTTTCCAAAAAACATTCCTGATAAAGTTCACCAATTATTGGGTATCCATCTATATGATGTTGTTTGTGCATACCCTAAGGTTATTACAAATTTTTATTCTAGTTTTTTCAACATAGATAGGTTGAGTGAGCTATATAAATGTTTCCTGGAAGGATTCCCATTTCAATGTCATCCTATCAAATGGAACCCACTTGGTTGGTGGAATATAATGTCTAATATGAGGACTTAGAGGTTAAAGTATTTATTCATTCTACCATGTCATTGTGGAATTCACCTGTACAATTTTCGAATAATAAAGTGACGCGTCTTCAATATTGTACTGACTATAGAAATTTGAATCAAGTGACTATCAAGAATTAGTATTCATTACCCATAATTGAGGACATTTTTATCATATGACGGGGATTGTACGTTTTATAATATTAACTTGTGGTTGGGTTACCACAAGAAGAGAGTATAAGAAGAGGATAGACCCGTGATTTTTTTAGAGTGGATATGGACATTTTGAGGTTCTAGTGATTCCATTTAGACTCACTTACTTGCATGCAGTGTTCATGGTCTTTATAAAATGAATCATTCAAAAGGTCTTGGAATTTTTTGTTGTTGTTCTAGTCTTTGTAGATGATATCATATTGTACTCTAATCTAAACAACCATTGGGATATATTTATTCTAAATTTTAGGGAACATATTCTTTATGTTAATCCTTCAAAGTGTCAAATTCAAATTTGGAAGGTGATGTTTTTGTGGAACATGATATC
The DNA here is from genome assembly GCA_963277665.1 of Viscum album. Classification (NCBI taxonomy): domain Eukaryota; kingdom Viridiplantae; phylum Streptophyta; class Magnoliopsida; order Santalales; family Viscaceae; genus Viscum; species Viscum album. The sequence goes on along the minus strand of OY728132.1, from coordinate 559,392,146 downwards.
TGATAGGGGTACCATAGTTGATCCTAAATATGTACATGAATTTATTTCTTTGGAGCATCCCATAATCATGTTTAAAATCCAAATATTATTGGGGTTTTTTCAATTGCCATTTATGGGTTTTGGTGACTTCTTAATTCTTGAATATTTGGTGACATCATTAACCCATTAATGTTCATTGTTTTTATCAAATGAAAATCATCAGATATCTTTTGAGAAATGAATTTGAGTTTAAATTTAGCCCTAGTTTTGATTCTCTTGGAACTCGGGTCAGGTTATTAGGTTTTCTATGATTTTTCTAGTATGGGTATGATATAAACATGTTATGTCCTATGTCTCTCGCTAGTTATTCCCTCACAAGAAGAAATACCCTACCCATGATCTTGATTTGGAATAACTTATTCATGCATTGAAAACATGGAATCACTATATGTATGGTGAGATTTTTACGTTATAGTTTCATTATAAAATTATAAATAATATTTTTATTCAGAGGAATATGAACTTATGAAAGAGATATTGGTATGATTATCCAGACAAATTTTATTTTGATATCTTATATAACCCTATTAATGGGAATGTGGTGGATGATACATTGAGTAGAAAATTACAAAAAGAGTCCATGAATGTATAAGCTGAACATTGGTCTATGATGAGTTTTTATTTTTGAATTGATCTATGGAGTGCAAATGGTTTCTTACATGTGTTATTGCCTTTGAAAAAGGTTGAATCTTATTTGATGAGAAATTTTTACTTGCAGAGAAAATAAAAAAATAGATGATGATTCATATAAAAATTAAATTGTGAGGAGACATCTTGGGAGTTCTATTTGTATCCTTGTAGATTTTTTTATTCTAAATATGTTGTGTTCTATTTTTTCCTTGATGTAGGAGTTTTTAGATCGTGGAAACCGGTCATGTTAGTCTACACACCCTCAGGATAAAAAGATGAACCCTAAACTGAAACATCAGTATTGGTGGCCATGGATAAGGTGACACATTTTAGATTTTATATCACTGTGTCTCAAATTTCAAAGGGTTAAGGAGGAACAGAATTAACCAGAAGGTCTGTTGAATCCTTCAACCATCATGTTAGGGATGTGAGGTGAGATTTCCATAGATTTCATAATTGGTTTGAAATGTTCTCCTAGTGGAAAGGGTGTGATTTGGGTAATTTTTAATTGACTCAAAAAATTTAAACATATTAATACAATAAAAGAATTGATGAAATACATATAGTTTGAGGAATTTATGCTTGAAATTTTTTGAAGCATCATGGGGTACCCTCTAAAGTTTATTGATAGGGGATCAAGGTTCAAATCCGGATTCTGGAATGGTTTGCAAGAGGCAATGGTTCCCCAATTGAAATTAGTCATGTCTTATTTGCTCCAGACATATGGATGGACAGAGAGTTTTATCTCAGTTCTTCAGGATATTCTCATGGAATCTGAGCTTGATTTAATGTATCATGGGATAAAATTTTCTTTAGGTTTATTTTGAAAATAAAAATAGTTATTAGGAATCTATGAGGATGGAACCCTTTGATTCCTTTTATGGGCGTCCATGTCAATATACCTTATGTTGGGAATACTGTGGAGATAGGTCCTTGGATTGTCCAAGTGTTTTTTAGGATATTATAGGGGTGGGGTAGCTGATCCATATGCATTTTATCACATTATTTAGTCATTAAAAATATTATTTGGACCATTGGTGTCTGTCGCTAGAGTTTGGGGTTGGTGATCTGGCCTTTCTCAATGTTTCACTTTACCTTGTACATCATCAGTTGGGTAAGCATGGAAAGTTGGAATTGGGGCTTTTGTGACCCTTTGATCTCATTGACCAGTAGGGGAGGGTGACAAAATGATTTTTGTTACCATCTATATTGACTTTTAAAGAGTAAATTTTTATGTTTTCCCAGTTGAGGATGTATATACTAGATCCTTACCTTGTGAGTAAATAGGATGATGTAGTTCTTGAGCCCGACACCACTATGTCTGAGTAGTCAGTTCATATTATAGATCATCGGGATAAGGTAATAAATGTCAAAACAATTCCCCTATTCTAGGTACTTTCATACAACATACATGATTTCCAAGAGACATAGGATCATGAGTTATTGATGAGGTAGCAGGGGCCCGATGTTTTTACAGATCCTTGGTCTTGAGAACCTTCTGAGGATACAAAGATTTTGTGGAGTGTATATTTTAACACCCCATTACCTTTTGTAATTTATTTTATGATATTTCTTTGTGGATTCTATTTTTTATTATTATAGTAGTTTTTTGACTTGAATTTAGAGGATACATGTAATGGGGAAGTCATGTGTTTGATGGATTTTCATCTTTTCCTTGAAGATTCTATTATTTTTTGAATAGTTACAAGAAATTTTATGGGGTTTCACGATGCTTATTGATAACATAAATCATCATATGAGTTGAAATAATATGGTGAGAATTTAAATGTCATGTAAGGGTTAAATGTATTTTAATGTGAAAATAAAGAATTAAATTAATAAGGAAATGAATTTTCATGTGTAACATTAAATGAAATGGATTCATGGTGTGTAAAGGATTACACGCTATGTAATACCTCATCTTCAAGTTTTTAGGATGTTGTGTGGGTGTTTGAGATATAACTTCATTTTTACGACCTCTCCTCTCATCTAGAGATCTTATCCTAGGTTATTTTTCATGTCATCCTTCCATCTGAATGGATTCGTTCAGTTATTGATCAATAGGGTTATATGTTTCATCTCTTTGGGAAATCCTTTCTCTAAATTTCTCTCTTATTTATGTATAAAACATCATTTTCTGTAGGTAATGGAAATTTTATTGTTTTTCTGTCAATACTTTTTAGTTTTTAGTCTAGAAATGTCTTCTGAAGGCAGATATTGTGGGTTCATATCCTAATTGTCAAAGTCAGTTAGGTTTTTATAGTCTTTAGGTATGTCTATATGTTAAATTTTAATAATTTATGGAATTTTTTATTTCTGACTTTAATTTCATGAAATTGAAAATGGAATTTGAGGTGTCTGAATTGAATAGAGAATGGGTTCGGGTTTTAAAGGGGGTATTACTTGAAAATGTAATTTCCTTGGTTTGAAATGTAAAATTGATTTTGGAACCCTTATTCAAATTTTATTATCATTGAAATTGTTTTATAAAAAAGTGAGCATGGGTTTCAAACATAAATTTACAAGCATTGCACAATGTGAAATATGGGTACGTCAAGATACAAAAATAGGTATCCATAGTGTGGGTTAAGATTATACTAGGAAAACACTTATATTTATGTGTTCTATGATAGGCCTCAATGTTATTTGGATCCAAACTTAACCCTTTTTAGGATTATGAGTGTATAGTAGGTATTTTCCCATAGTCTAGATCCTAGAAGGTAGGTTTATTGTTATTTCCAGTTTCTTTTTATATGAAACTTTATTATATTAATGTTTGATCACACACATATTTTTATATTAGTATCATCGACTTCTTTGTTATGTCTTTGTAAAATATGGAAAGAAATTCGGGAAAAATAAACCACTGTATCAAAAATAGTTTATTTATAAAAATTCATTTAAAAACCCTTTTATATTAAAGGGTGGACTTCTGTATTATTGACATTATAACATATATAGATAATTTGTGGGTATCCAACTAGGCTCTATATTTCACAACCTACATTTTCCTATATGAGAAAATAGACCTTTATTGTATAACTTGGGTAAAAGGAAGATAACTCTATTTCATGCATGGTTCTAATTACGTTGTTATTTGATTCTGATATAATTTGGAGGAGGTTTTTGGTCACATGCGGACTTTTTTTCTAGAATATTTTTTTCTTTATTCTATTTGATTAATTTTTATCTCCAATTGTTTTCTTCTTAGACTATGGTTGTTTTTAAAATTTTCATTATGTATTAGAATAGTTTTTTGTATTTTTTACCCCAACCCTTGATGGGATGACTTGGTGGACTGGTCTGGTTGACACCGTTCAATCTGTTATCTATTAGAAGTACCATTGCCTCAATATTTTGACACAATACTCATATACTAGTTCTATAAAATCTATCCTAAATCTAAACTAAATTCTCTAATTCCCCTACTTCATTATTTGAATTAACTTGGGACATACCTTTTTTAGTAGTGAATGAAATTGTGAATCTTGAGTTCTACCTCTAATATTCTACTAACTAGAAACTACTGTTGGTAGTATAAATCTAAAAAATAGTGGTCTCTACCCTATAGACAACACAACTCTGAAATGTAATGTAAAATTAAAACCACCAAATCTTAACCAATAGGGAACTAATTATTAATTAAAATAATATTTCATGCATAATCATAAATTTCATAATATTCAAACAAATTTCATGAAATGTGAAGTTGTGGAAAAACCAACACTATTCATAACAATTTATTAAACCCATGTAACCTATATTTCATCATTGTATGTGAAAAAAATCCCTAAATAAAAAACTATTACTTCAATAACTAGTAATCAAAAAAAATCTAAAAATTTCTATATCAAAATCCTGTAAATATATACATAACATAAGGGTTCTATATATCCACAAAAACAATAGGATATACTTAAAATAAAATAAAAAATATGTAATATTGTGAATTCATAATAATGAAATATAATAAACCATAAAGGAATTGTTTTTTTATTTCACTAAATTTTTAATCCAAAGGAAAACTATGTCATTTTACAAGTTTAATCATATCCCAAAAAATGATACATTTTTTGAAATAACCATATATCACCTTAAATAACATTCTATAAAAACATGAGAGTAATTTATAGAAGTATTTATCAAACTCAATATAAAATAATACTAATTAAAATGTAACCTTTAAACCACACCCACCAACCTCATTAATATAGTCACATTACATAATTTTATAAAGGACATCATCTTCATTCCTTTATTATAATGAATACATAAAAAAAATAGATACATAATTAGGATATCAACCTCATGTGTTAGTAGTACTCCAATTAAAATTATGTTTAGTACTCCCACATCATGTTATCATGTGTGTTAATCCCAAAACATTACTGTGAGTTTGGGACTCCCACATCATGGAATTGGTAGAATGAGGACTATTTATACTTGTTGTAAAACATACTTGCCTATCCACTCATTGTTTATTTAGTAATACCCAATAAAATATCTATCATGTGGTGGTTGTGTACCATTTTATACTTCTATCACACAAAAAATATAAACAAAATAACTCACATATTCCATAAATAGTGGCACTTCAATTAGTATAACAAGTTGTACTCCAACATCACATAATCTAGGAAAATAAGTATGACCCTAGTATGTGAAAAACTATTTAGCACTCCCATAGACATCATTCATGGTACTCCCATATCATATAATATAATAATGGTATAATTTTTATTGTATGATCACACTATATGAAGTTCTCCCAACATCATCATATATGGTACTCCAATATCACTAATGAATAATTGTCTCAAGTACCCAAAATTTTTCATAATTCAACACACATTTAAATCAAATCATTATAACCCACAATTAGCTACACTACATTTCCAATAGAAAAACGCAATATGAAGATTTCATATCTCCGTTATATCCAATCCCTTTATATTAATAATAATAGTTTAATATGGCAGTGAAATTTCATAAAAGTGAGTTCAATGTATTATCAACTACATTATTAATAATAAAATCGAATTACGTCATATAAACATTAATATATTCACCATAATAAAAATGATCAATTCCATATTTCATCCACTATCGTTAAATAGACACTAATTCATCATCCTCTTCAAAAAGTGAAAATCATATTAATTATCACATTATCACCATAGACATTATCATAATCATTGTCCTCACTATTATTACCATTGAAATATTTATCAATTCCTTATTATCACATTAACCCTCAATGCATCATTATATACACTATCATATCACAATATGATTTTATTTATACTATTTATCATTTATTTAGGTCTTCAAATATAAAATACATTATTTCCATCATATAGGGTTAACCTTTTCTTAATGGAAAATCAATATGTTTCATTATGAATTAGATCATTCCAGCATGGTTTTGAATAAGACTATGGATCATTCTACACTATCACTTCTGAATATTTATTCACACTCACCATATTTAACACTATATTTTATGGAAGAGTTTAATATTTCTTAACCCAAATCATAACAAAAAACATTAAACATGTCATATTAAAAATCCTAAATGATATTATATTCATCTCAACATTTTCTAGTCACACTAGATTATATTTAACAATCTAATTATTAAAATTATGTTCAAATGAACTACATATAAATCCAAATACATAATCATAATTAAATATTTTTTCCAATTGAAATCTCAAAATAAAAATTAATAGGTTGAAATAATGATCTAACTAAAAACAATTCATGGTAGTTTACCTAAGACAAAGTCAATACAAGTCATCATCAATGTTGACACCTGACATCATTTAATAACCATGAAACCATACAAAAAAACTGTAATACCCTAAAAATATGACCATTATAGTATATATATAATATTGGGTAATTTAATTTATCCAAATATCAAATATGTGACCATGTGGTAAAAATAAATATTTCCCAATTTATAAGAATGGGTCAATCCAGGTTTCACATATCCCTTTATTTAGGGAATATTTTTTTTGGATTTGAGCTTCACTATATGGAGGATTCTTATGAAAGTAATAGTGTCTCTTGTTGATTCCATTATGAATGAAATTAATTAAATGGTGGATTTTAATAAGATTCCCATTATGTCATGTCTTAATCTTCTAAAAGGGGATGATTTATGGATGCTTCAAGATTTGGTTAAGTATATTATAAATTTTAAGGGATTTTATGATTGGTTTATGATCAATCATGGTCGTGTATTTTAGAAAATTAATTTCTCATAATAATTTTTAATGAGGAAATAATTTGTATTTCAATCTATCTCTATGAATACAATCATTCTAATGACTCAAAAATAAGAAATCAATTTTAACTGGGTCAATGTGAGTACAACCCATTCCCAAGCTAGGATTTGATTAAATGGACTAATTTGGTTTTATTGAAACTCAGAGATATTATGGGATATTAATGTTTATTTGGGAAATACTATTAAACAATTTAGTGAGATTATTAGGTCTTCACATTCTCTTTATGGTAGCATGATTGTGGCAGTTGGTCTCTCTTACACAATAACTAATAAATTAATTTCAAAAAACATTTTAAGACATTATTAATCAAAATATCTCTTATTTGAGGCTTCCACATTTTTTATTGATTGAAAATTTATTGGTTATGAGTATAGTGGGCACAGGATTACCAAGGTCACTAGTATACTTTGAAATATCAAGGAACATGGAGAGACAGATTCTAAGAAGGATAATTATTGGGACAATGATTATAGTAAGTCATATTTTATATCTATGGGAGAGGATTATATCTCTTGAAAATTTCCATGGACACTCGTTTGGGATGGTTATGTAGGTCTGGGAAACTAATAACGGACATAGTGTAGATAATCCTTTGGAATCCCTAGTTGATTTTGAGATGGTGGGAAAGGCATAATGTTGTCACCCATATATTTATCCCCTTATATTTATATATATGTTAACTCCAATAATGTGGAAAATGTTATCATTTACATTGAAGTTACTATTTATGTTTCAATGATGGTTATGACTTTTATAAATGATATGATGAAATCAGTGAACATTTAGATATTCTTGGTGCTAATGGAAATTTTTCTAAGGAATTGATTTATTTGGAACTGAATGAAATGTCACTAATTTATATTATTATAGTATATTGTGTTTTTTACTTCTAATGTAACCTTCTTTAATACCTTTGTTTATGACTCTTAGGGGCTAGAATCACCTATGATAATTATTTATTTGTATTTATAGTGACATTTAAGACCAATAATTCATATGTGCCTCCTAAGATTGTGAATTTTTATTACCATGATAATAGTTATACTAAGACTAGTATAAGATATTTTTTATCTAAAACAATGAGTATTACATTTATCAAATTCCCATCTGGGAGGTGATCCATGTCATATAAATTTTTAAAGTGGACATCTAATATATTCACCAATAATAACATAACTTTGTTAAATGATTTCTCTAAGAGACACAATTGGATTGATGAGGTTGAATCTCAAGAACAAGGTGAATCCAATATGGACTTCATCACAACTAATAGGTTAAGTGGAATACCTATAAAAACTAATTTTAGATCCCAATATAGTGAAATGGACCCTTTTGAATAATGAAATTATTTTAATTTTTTTAAACCATCATATATATATCCATGTGGACCCAAGACAATTATTTCAATTTTTTTATTTAGATATTGTTTGAGTAGCTAAATTGATTGCTATCTTTGATAATTTCAATCTTATAAACTATATCTATCTAGTTTGTGATCTAATTTCTCAAAAAGGCTTAATATATTAAAAAATATTTGGGTTCATCAAAGAATAGATCTTGATGCATTGGTTTTTAGATCGATTAGTGGAATGTTAATTTTTTGTGATGATTTTGGTGAATGAAAATGAATATCCTCTTTGATTTATGATCTACAAACTATATTAAAAATAGGATTTTCTAGGGAAAAAGTATTGACCTCTCCCCATCATAATTTTATAAAACGGTTATCATGCGATATATTAATTCTTTTCCCATCCATGTTGAGTGGAAGGGTTATCACCATGATTATAATTCCTATTTGGTTTTCAAAATAATTATTAAACAACTTTTTTATACCTGATATTTCCCTTCATGTTTCTATGTACGTATAAACTAGATTCACAATTAGAAATATTCAATACAAAAATATTTATAGGTTCCTCATTTTCTTTAATGGAACTAATTTGGGGATTCAATAATCTTGACTTACTCTTCTGTAAATTAACTCAAGACAATATATGTTGTTGTTATGTATTTTTTGCAATATTATAAGAAAATATATGAATTTAAAATTCAATTTTTAGTTAATTTTTAATAATTTTCGATTATTTGTTTCAAGAATAGGATAATTATTTATTGGATGACTCTTTTTAGAGAATCAAACCAATGTTTAGTACTATATAATCACCCCTAGGCGATGGTCTGAGGATAAATTATATACACTATATGATTATATAAAACATTATAAGAAAAATACAATTGCATTTAAATGTTTTTTTAATTGGATAATGATTCATTTTTTTGATTAAACTACATGTTAAAATTGAGGATCTCATTAACACTAATTAAAATGTATTCTAGGATAAAATAAATCATTTTTGGAATAAGTAAGGTGACATGAATTCTTATTTTTTTCATATATTAAATAAAGAATGAGAGTGCAAAAAGGAGAACAATCCTTTTTATTAATTGGGTAAACCATAACTGAGGAAGTGGGAATATCTAATTATATGGTCAACTATAATGACTCACAATTATGCCTTCTTTGTTTAAAAACCATGGAGTGTGTTTTGATAGATGTTATCACACATTTTGATAGCCCTATATATAATGATTTTATCACTATTATACCTACCAATGAGGTTATAATGGGTGATATATTCCCTCTGAATATTAATATTGAATTTGGATGGATTGTTTTACTAATATATTCTCTATAAAAATTTCTAAATTGTTAAATTTTTGAATCACTATATATGTTTATGATTTTTGATGAAATTATTATCTTCTCATAGGGAGTAAGTATAGATTTATTATTTTAATTCCTAATGTGGAATATTCTTTGGATTTCATGTATTTGGGGAATATGTTATTTGGTAAATATTTTCCAAGAATTATCGGCACGTTTATGCCAATGGGCTGGAGATTGTTTCTAACGTTATCAAATTTTCTAATAAATTTGGTTTCATATTAGGATATAATAATTAGTATTGTGAATATAGTACTACATATAGGAAATGAAATAATGAGTATGTTTCATTCAATGTGGAAAATCCATAATCATTTGACAGAATTATGTTCGATGTCAGATTAAATGTTCCAAAATATCCTGTTTTTTCATCATATTTTATAAATTTATTCATTACAGAATTAATATATTAAGTATATATTTAATATTAATTGGTTCCCCTAAATTATATTTGGGTTTCTATAGAGTGTTATGTAAAGGAGATAATACCACTTCTCTTCTCTTAGGAATTTTGGAGCATCGACTCAATAGATGTTTATTAAAATCATTGGATTCTGGTAAACTCCAACCTATTTGGGCTTCCTGTTCATTTACATCCCACAATAATATATTATACACTAATAATACTCTAATTCTCTATAGATATTATAGAAACTCTCCTTCAATCATTAAATATATATTTATTCACTATGAACCTGTTTCAGGTTAGTTTATGATATTGGAAAAATTAAAATTGTATTATGAAAAACAATTTCACTATGGTTGAAGGAACTAGATTTAAATCTTATTTTGATCGAATCCTTGGTATTTACCAGTCATCCATTATATATTCCACCTTTTTTCAGAAGTATAAATTATTCCTATCTTGAAGGTATTGAATCTAACATCATTACCAAATATTACTAGTATGATAGGTAAATACCTATCCATTTCTAGATAATTGATTTCTCATAATTCATCATTTACATCCATGGATATATATTCCATATAGAAAGAGAAACACACTAGAAGAATCTATAAGAAATATGATTAAAATGTCACAAAATTTATCGATAGTGGGTTTATATATGATTAGAAATGTGTAATAATATTATTGATAGAATTAAATACAGATATTTACATTGGAGGTTTGTAAATCAGAAATTCGGCTGTCTTAATTGAGTTTCTTGTCATTATCTTTTATTGGATTCATTTTTTGTTAGATTCAGATTCTACTATCTATAAGGGATGAATTAATTATAGACTTCAATAGACAAATTTATTCTTCCTAAACTCAATTGTTTGGCCATATTATTAGTGATGTTATCAATATATCAGGACTCAAGTTAAAATGGTCAATTCTAGTAACTATTCTATGACCATATGTGTCCTAAACTGAATAGCCATTCCCATTGTAAATTGTTTATAAATTTTAGAATATCTAAATGAAATTAGAATTAGTGATGTTATGGATGACCCGATCATGTTTGAATATATTATAAAGACTAAATTTTTTATTCAAATGAAATGATATTGAATTAATGAGAAGGATCACAACATCAAGATGTTGACTAGGATGGGTGTTTCCCAAGAAAAGATATTTTATATTAATTATTTTGGATTCATGGATCTTCCACATGTATGGATCAAAAAATTTAATCATAGGGTCATATATATTTTTCTATGTTCTTCCTTAGATAATTTGGATTAATATTCATTGAAAATATAATATACATTCATTCATTATGAAAAATATTACCTCATTTTTTTAACTCTACATGAAGGATCTAGACTATTTTGATTATGTGTTATTTCATTATGAATTTTCCATGTCGGTTTGAGGTGGTATTTTATTTTGATTCCTTTATGAGTAACTCATGGGATATTCCATTCATTATTTCTTCTTAGTAGTTATGTATCTCGCTTTGAGAACCCAAATGGAAAATATTTTTCCCCATATATTCAATATTGTATTACAATAAATTTGTACATCCCATATCCCCCCTAATTTTGATATTCTTTTGATCATGACTTGCGATGTTATGTATTTTCTTTGTAGGAATGTTTATTTGGATCTAAGTTCCAAAAATGTTCTATGAAGAAAGTTTTAATGATTTGATAATCCAAATTCTTCTTCATTTGAAATGGCTTCATAGGAATCCAACATTTTATAAATATATCATATTAATTCTCCCACTTCCACTCAATATTATTGTCAATTTGGATGGTTCCACTCAATGATCCACTAGAGTTTCTGGTCAAGTTCGTATCTTTAGGAACGACATAGTTTTTATTTGGTTATGTTCATCATTATTTCTTGGATCACACATGTCTTCTTATGTAAAGACATGGGTTTTCATATTTTCAGTGTAATAGTCTTCAGATATCAAATAGAATTATATATCAATTGAGAATTACTCTATACATTTATTCAATCATGTCGGGAAAAAGTCATAAAATGTAAATAGGAGGTTTTTTTATAGAGTAGTTGTTTCGCATGGATTGTGGAGTGATAGATTATAATTCCAAATATATATTGAGGAGTGAACAAGGTTTCTAATGAACACATGAATAAGGAATTTTATGATCAACACTCCTTTAGGTCTTGTGGTTTGAGTGATTTCATGATGTCCCTTTATTTTTATAATGTGGTAGATGATATATACATTAAAATTTAATATCGTATCCTCATGTTCACTAATTTTGTTTTATTTGATTCTAATGGGTGTTCCTGATCTATTTCTTGAGGGACAATTGATGATATAATTATTAATTATATTAATTTTTTATTAATATCCTTCAATGTATTTATTTAATTAGATTCAATAATATTAAAAATAAAGATGTATTTTTTTCTTTTGTTTTATTATACTTTCCAATATTATTATTTCCTTTTATTTCCAGTTATTCCTTAATTTCTTATTCACCTCTTCTAGAAATGACTATTTTTTAAATAATTTAAATGTTCAATGATCATACCTAAAAAATGCAGCCTCTCACATATTTATAAAACTAATGATAATAGGGTGAGGGTCATCAAACAATCTATGGAAAAAGGTGTATTCCCCAATTATGCCTTATGGAAAAAAATACCAAACGGGTGGCTATATTTCATTCCATTATCTTAAAATTTACAAAAATAAATAGTCTATAAGGGCCCATATTTTTCTTACAAGACTATTCTTTATTTTTAAAAATAAGAAACATAGTAAAATTAATAAACCAGGAGACAGAGGTTTATTGTTTTTATAAAACTACGTGAAAAAATAACTTTTACATAATAAAACATAAATATTAATTTAATTCATTATTCTCTTGATTCTTAGTGGGCTATATTTTATCCTTAATAAATGTAGTCACCAAAGGATATACCTCAAGGAAATGGGTGAGTTAAAATCCTAATAAGTTGCTAGATAAGAACATGAATCAATATATCATGGGTGAGAATATTTATCATCATCATAAAAAATAATTCTATCATAGTAATTATCATGAGAGGAATCATTAGTTAAGGTTATGAAATGTGTAAATGAAACATCATTTCTTATTTGTAAAATCAAACACATAGTTGTGAAAAAACCTAGCATCATGTTCACAAATAACATATGTGGATAATCGTAAAATAGTCAATGTGAAAAAAAGATAATATCATGTTCACACATATTCCACATTATCTCATGATATATATCTCTTTACCCAATACATTGGAGAAGAATATAATTTTAGGCTCATCTATCACTTCATAAAATTAACATAATCATAGATACCACATAGATCATAAAATAATATTTTAAATAAAATAACCCAGGGAAAGGAAGGGGGTCTTATTATAATTTTATATACCACACATTCTGGAATTAACTGTGGAGTTCCCAACATAAAGAATGAATAAAATTATTGGTTTCAATATTTAGTGAATAGGAAAAAATCTCAAGAGAAGTGAAATATTAGTTTTAAGCTGGAAGAGTTCTCTTGGAAAAATATTATCATTTTTAATATAAAAAATTAGAAACATGTATATCCTAGAAAAAAATCAATGGAAAAGAAATGATATTTATATAAAATTAAATGGATATAAATACATAAACACTACTAAAAAATTTTGTTTATCCTGTTCTATGGCTTTAACATCGCTTTCTAAAAATGCTGTTAAAGATCCCCTTTGTCAGTGCAAAAAAATAGTTATAGTGGGTCTTTAAGCATGATTTTTTAGCACTATTAAAGGGGGACCTTTATCAGTGATTTTTTACAAGAACATAATAATTACTACCCTTTATCATTGCTTTAAAATATACACTGATAAATGTGGCCTTCTAATTGAGCTTTCAAAAAAGGGTTGTTATGTGCGTCTTTATAATCACTTTTCTAGAAGTGCTAATAAAGAACCCCCCTATCAGTATTTTTTAGTATCACTGATAAAGTTCAACAAAAAAATTATATTTCATAAATAATAATATATATATATATATATATTTATTTTGATATAAATATAATATAAATTTTTTAAAATATGTTTTAGATAATTTAAATAAGCATTTAAATTTAATTTATAAGATATTTTTCAAAAATGGTTTCAAAAAGAATAAAAAATATTTTTTGATTAATATTTTTCATATTATTAAAAAGTAATTGTAATTTAATATCAACATGAAGATAAAATAATTCAAAAAATCAATAAAATATATCAAATAAGTTGAAAACATTACGCAAACATGAAATCACCGTAACATTTGATATGGTCCCCGTTTGAGCTCTAACACATATCAAATCAAATCTTGTGATGAGCTATAATGTATTATTAACATAATTCAAACTATTTCACATTTTTTTTTCTACGCCAAAAACTCCTTATATGGCCTCCAAGACTGAGTTTTTAGTCAGGGTGCCATAATTTTTAACATTGGTTGTATTTTGAACCTCATTTATGGGGATGTTGTGCCTTTTCCAAGGGGAGGGTAAATTTATTGCTTCATATTACATTTATTTTTATATTTTGGGTTTCAAATTCAATCATTTTTTACAATGTAATTTTCTTTATAATTAAATATATGCATATTTTTTTATATTTACTTATAATAAAACACTCATATAAATACATATATCAATATTTTTATGCTAAAATGAATATTATAATATATGTAAATCAATAAATATTCCAAAAATGTATTTCCAAAAATATCTAACTACTTTTTACATTATATATACATACACATATTTTTCTATTAATAATGTGATATATATTTATAATATATTCTCATATATAAATGAATATAATATATAATATATTTAAATAAATCTAATTATATATATCACACAAACACGCATTGTATAAATTTATTTTAAAATAATTATATAAATATTCATATATATATATATAGAAATTTTATTAAACAGATAGAAAAACAACATAGTGTAGGGTTAAAGTTGTTCCATCTTTGAAAGAGCGGTGTGGGGTTCAAATAAATGCAGGTGCACTTGAGGCTGAAAATTCACAAAGAAATAATAAAAGGTGGGGGGATAGAGCACTATTAAATTGGTCAAGGAAGGGTAGATAAAGGTGGTCGGGATCATAGGTTTAAAAACAAAGTATGATTTTACCCCCTTTAATAGCACACATAAACGTCTCAAGATTTTAATTGTGATCATATTTTCTATTCTTTATTAGTTATGATAAAGGTCTATCCTAGTGCTGTAAAAGGCTTATTTTATATTAGTGGAAATGGAGTGAAAGACAAAAAAAACAAAAATTAGGGGTATGTTTGAGAATCCCATAACCTATTGTCTAAATTCTTTATTCAGATTATTATCTTGGATAATCATATTCGATCAATTATTTAATTAAGTAGTAAATAACCTAGAATACATATATATGATTTATTATAGTCTTATTAAGTTCACTTTTGTTCATTATTATGAGTTATAGAGTTCAATTTCATCATTTGAGAGTGTTCGTTTTCTTGGTATTCATGATCGGTTTTCTTGTGTACATGTATAGAAGTTCATGTAAAAAGAGGATAACTTTCCAGAATTGAGATTATGTGTTATTAATGATCTTATAGAATATTAAAGAGTTTTAGATATTATTTTTCCATATATAAGGAAGAATCATTTGGTGGTTTTCAATCAGAATAAACTCATTTTGTTTTATTATTTAATATTATGTATATATGTTAGTACCAGAACATAAAAAAAATTTATAAAATATTTTTTAAATTCTTACTAAAACACTATAATTGTTTTATGAGTTGAATTTAAGGTGGTATATGAAAATGAAATCATATCGTCCATGATGGCTGTAAATCGACACATCACAGATGATGTTTTCATTTTGTAATTAAAGAGATCAGAGAAGGGGATTGATGATGGAATATTCCTTTAAAATAATAAAATTACATAATATGTAATATAATAGAGTTTTCATGGAAATTGGATAAGGTGATATTAGGATATAATAATAAGGTAAATAAAATTGAAAAGAAATAAAGGGAAAAGAAAGATAGTTTTACCTCTTGAATTTCTCCTCATTAAGGACCGCCTTAGGGAAAAGGATTTGGAATTTTGATGAGAACAAGGGACCCAAGGCATGGCTTAGGGAGGGGAATAATTGTTCATGATTAATTTCTTTTAAGGTTTGTGATGAAGAGGTGTTGAGGTGTGGTAATTACAAGGGAGGGGAGGGGGTGTTTTTTCATTATTATATTCCAAATGTTTTTATTTTCACTCAATAAAATGAATAGTTTGAACCTTATTAATAAATATATTATAATGAATAAGGATATTTTTATATTTTGTTCTTACATAATCCTTAAATAAATAATGAATCCAAAATTCATGTATTTAGCATTTAGTATTAACTTTTGTATTTTACTTTTCTGCAAAAATTCATGCCTTGTAGAAAAATCCCAAAAAAATACCATAGAAATTTTATGAAGTTGAAAAATTCAAAGATTAACTCCATTTAATGAAAAAAAATGTCTAAAAATCTGAAGATTAGTTTTTAATTAAAATCATCATTTACTTGGAAAATACTGATTTAAAAATAATAATTGATTTTATATGACTTTAAAAAAATAATTACGGTCTCATAAAATAATATTATAATCATAAGACAACAAAATATTAATTTATGAATATATTTCTTGATGATAAATATTTCTTTTGAATAATTATATTAATTATAAAATTATAAATAGACATTTATGTTTTATAAAAATACCAATTCTTAATTAATAAATTTTAAAAATATTTATTTACTTATACTATGATATAACTATATAATATTTTCGTTTATAAAATTTCTAAATTTTATTTATAATTTTAAAGATGATGTTAAATTTTTATTGAAAAATTTATTATTCTTAATGTCCATATTACTATTCCAAATGTCAAGTTATAATTCCATGGGTACATGTTTCTTAACTTCTAGAAATACCAGTTATTTTTTTAATTTTAATTTTATATGTTTTTATTTTCTGGTCTGTTATATTTTAAATCATTTATACAATATGGATGAATTATAATAAGGGAGTTTCCATTGATAAAAATTTTTCGTTGCTACATTATTACCCCCTTATGAAATTTCTCTCTCAAAATTTCATTTTACAAAAAAAAATGGATGCGGGGACTTCTCTCTAATCGATCCCTCTAGTTCCCCTGTTTCTTCATCGTACTTTTTCATCTTCCATAGTACTTTGAATAGGTGGTTAATATTAATTCCTAACACTTTATCTCTATGTTATATGATCTTAACTAGGTACTCCTCATAAGAGATATCATTTTCCAACATTACCACCTATAGATTTTGTACATGTGAGGGATCTGTTATATACTTCCTTGAGAGGTTACATAGAATATATTGTGTACTTGACACACGATAGGCGGATGTTCTAGTTGACAGACCACAACATTAACAAAATCAAGAATCTCAATGGGGCTGATATACCTGGGTATTAACATTTTTTTCTTCCAAATATCATGATCCTATTACATAGAGATATGATGTGGAATAATAGGTCTCTATCATTAAAAAGTGGTTCATATTGATGATTTTCTACATGGATATTCTATCAACTACGTGCTTCCATAATGTGCTACTAAATGGTTTCCACCTTTTCCACCATTTCTTTATTAATTTTATGTCCTAGAAGCTTAGGGTCATTAGCTTCATCCTAGCACACCGATGTTCTTCATCTTCTCCCATTAAGGTCTTTTTATGGGGCCTTTCAGATGCTCGAATGGAAACATTTGCTATAAGAGAACTCGGCCATAGGAAGATGTTGGTCCCATCCTCCCTTGATGTCCATAGAACATGATCTCTATAAAGACCCAACCCTAAAACATTTTATAATATTTAATTTTATTCAAGAAAATTATTTCTTTCACATTGAAGATCTTTTCAGTTTTGGAGTATTAGAGAATTTGGCCACAACTATTATATAACATCTCAAATATTACATAGTAGAAACTTATACTAACTATCAATTTTTTCACAAAATAAAACTCTCAAAAATAAAATATGATTTCTCTTTCTTGATAAAAACAATCATAACATTCATCATGAAATTATCCTTTCTCTTAACCATCCTATTAAACCATGAAAAACATTTCTATGAATTGGGATGAGAAAAAAAATCTCAATAAAAGATATAAATAAAAATATCATTAGTCAACTGATAACATAAAAACTAATAAAACCTATTTCATAAAAACGTATTAAAATTCATAGAAACATCATGAATATTACTTGGGTAATATTTTTCATATCACTATTACGTTCACCCTTACACATGGAATAAACATTTTTTCAACTTCCAACTCGGGAGTACCCAATGCATTAGAAAGGTATAATGGGGCTCACCTATCATATCTTGAGCAATAGTGGGCTTAACCCATCTTATCATGAGATATATGGGGATTAAAAATATATATTGATATATATTAGGATCAAAAAACATAAACAATTTCAAACTAGCTATCATTAATAAAACACTTGATAACTCATTTAAACCCATGATAAAAACACATTCAGATATCCAAAATTCCCTTTTTCATTAAATCAAATCACTTTTGAAATATAGAAATCAAGCAAAAGGTTGTGAAGTTATATTATTCAAAAATAACTATGAAAATAGATTATTGAAATATTATAGTAATATAGAATAATGAAATCAGGATAATCCAATCATTCCATGTAAATAAAAAAGGGTCTTTTTTAATTTTGGTAAAAGTTCCCTTTACCATGGATTTTAAATGGAATGTCCTTTAAATAACTAATTAAAAAAATTCATTTTTAAAACACATATGAGAAATTGAAAAATTAATAACCATACATATCAATTCACAAAAAATATTATTATGACATGGATATAATATATAATTAATTATAAAAATAAATCTTTAAAACATTTAAAATAATGTTTTAGTTAAAGAGTCCCTTGCCTAATTTTTTAGTTCCTTAAAATGTGTTCGATAATCTTGTTTAATAGTTTAAATTTTTTTATTAATTCATTAAAAAATTATTCTTTATAATACCTTACATCATCTTGTTGTAACATTTTGATCCATTTATTATCAATATTTGGTTATTTTTGTTGTTTTGTGTGTGTTCTTTTCATAGATTCAATGGTCAGATTATTTATGGTATTCCTTATAAGAATGAAATAATAAACCAGAAGTGAAACAATATATATATTGAGGTCATTATAAACAATTACATGTGAATTTAAACTTTCCATGATTTTGGAAGAAGGTAAAAAAAATCATCATCTATGAAGGCGTTGAATTAATGCAACATGGGCGATGATTTTCCTTTTAAAGAACAAAAAAGAGGAGAAGATATATTTTTTTAAGCATATACCATTAAAAAACTACAGTATATATTTGATAAATTAGTTTTGAAGATAAATTTTATAAGAGGTGGGTATATGGTATATGAAAAAAATAATTTAAAGAAGAAGAAAAAGGTAATATTACTTCTTGAATATTCCCCATTGACAACTTCCCCAAGGATCATAGAAGTTTTGTTTTTTTGAGACAAGGAGATAAACAATGTATAATGGTATGTAGAGGTGGTAATTTGGTAGATATTACTGATGAATTAAGGCTTAAGGTGATAAAAATTTGTGAAGGTGTGAGACTCCTTTTATAAGTGAGGTGATGGGTAAAATAGGAATTAATCAAATTTTGAAAATATTATTAATTTATTATTGGTTTTATGAGATAAAAATTCCAAAAAATTATAAGTAATACCATTTTAGAAGGAATATTATAATCTCACTCCTTTTTCATGATATTTTAGTTTTAAATTATTTAGTAACCAATTTTATTTATAAGAAAATAATTTTTTCAACTTAAAAACTATTTGAAACCATGACTTTAAACACACACAAAAAACAATGTTTCCAAATTTGAAATAAATTTTTCATTATATCTTATAAATATAATAATTAATAATAGAAATTTTTAACTTTCTTAAAAATATATAATTAAATTTCTTTTTCTACTTTTAATATAATAAATTTTATTTATTCATTAATTAAATATGTATTGCATCATAATTTTTCAATCCATTAAAATATTTATTTAAGAAAAAAATTAAAAAAATGATATGAAAAAATGACTTTATTATCTCTCTAGAGAGTATTCATTTTGAAAAAAAACATATGGAAACCCTCTTATTAAAATATTATAATAATTGAAAGTTATATTGTGAACGGGTTATCTTTAGTTTTAATAAAAAATATATAGGGACTAATGTGATCCATGTGGGTCCAAAATAACCCCAAATAGACTGAAAAATAGATATTTGACAAAACATAAACATCAATATAAAAATATAAAATTTATGGGTCAATTAATTATTATTAAAAATCGATTTAAATAAATAAATTTATTTATTTCCTTCTTCTTGTACAATATTTTCATTGACATTAAAAAATAATTAATATTAATTAATTATTAAATAAATAAGAAAAAAATATTATCATATATTTAAGTTAAATAGGTTGAATATAAAATTACAGATTCATTCATTATTTATGTTCACTCATATATATGTCAAAATAACATTATAAATTTTTTAGTTTTTCTTTTCTCCGCTTGTGCATGCATTACACAAAAATTTCGACACCAGTAATGTTATATGGCTATATAATTAACAGTTAACAGCCAAAAACATCAATTATAAAATAATAATTAATAAATTATTTCTGAAAAAAACTTTTAGCACTCATTCATTAATTATGAAGAAAAAAATTTAGCATTTCCATGGTTATATAGGCGCTGGATCGACACTAATAAATATTATTGTACATATCATGAATAGAATAGAATTTTTATTTTAAAAAATATTTCAATAAAATACTTTTCTTATAATATAATTATATAATTAAGAAATAAAATTGATAAATTTTATATCACAATTATATCATTCTGAGGACTTAAAAAATTATATATTTATAAAATACTGTATTTTTTACTATTTAACAAAAAATAAACATTCACAAAAAACTGTAAAAAATCATTCTAAGAAAATTTCAAAACTTTGAATTCAAACAATTAAAATATTTTTTTCAAATAAAAATTCCATAATTGAAAAAAGTATTTTTCTAAAATAAATAACCAAATTATATATTATATATTTTAATAACTACAATTTAAATAAAAATTCAAATAATTATAAAATCAAATTATTCTATATATACCTAGATTTTATATCCACGCCCCCATTTGAAATTTTATTCTCACAATTTAATTCAATTTTTAAACAAATGGGTGTACTTTCCCCCATAAGATTTTCCAATTACCATACTGTTTCTTCAATTATTTGGTTTCTCCACAAACCCTTAACTTTGTAAATTACAATATTCCGAAAAACATTCTCTCTACAATCTATAATCTGAAAATGTTTCTCTTTATAATAATCAGTATCTTCTCTCTGAATGAATTTTGTGCTCAAAATAAAATATCGATCTGGCACATATTCGTTTAACATTGAATCAAGAAAAACACCGTGTCCTTAGGGTAAAGTCAGGGGTAAATCTACTTGGTGGGAAAATGGTCCAACTTTATATAAGATTTTGAAAGGTCCAATGAACTGTAGACTTAACTATCCCATTTTAAGAAAAATTATAACACTTTTCTAAGGAGATATTTTAAGGAAAACATGATCACCTAAATTGAAAGAATGGTTTCCTCTAGTTACCTACATAACTTTTCTACCTACTCTGAGCTATCCTCACGTGTCGCTGAATCTACAGAACTTTTTTTGCCAATTCATATATTATTTCTTGTCCCATGAATATCATTTCCCGAAATTTCTCATTTCATTCCACCCCACCATTAATATTCCCAAATATCCTTGTACATATTAGTGCTCACATTTTGAATAGAAAATGTGGAACAATTGTCTTCCCATAACAACTCTTTCTTCAACTTTGAATCACAAAGAGCACGTAATCACATCCCAACCCTCAAAAACACAATCTTATCAATTTTAAATTCAGTCAAATAACCTTTCTTAACTACTTCTACAGTTTTCTGCAACTCACATTATTACTTCTGGGATTTTATAATTTTGTCTGGAAGAGAGGATTGGTATGAAACATGATACAAAACAAAATTATGTCATACACCAATAACATCAAAGTAGAAAAAAAATAATTCAACAAGGGGTCATGTTCTAAACATATCATGGTTAATATAACATTATTTTTATGACTCAAAGAATTGGCCACTATGTTTTCTTCCCCATCATGGTAATTGAGCATGAAATCATAATCCTTAATTAGTTATAGTCATCTAATCCCTCTCATGTTCAATTAACTATAAGTAAATATATAATTCAAACATTTATATTTAGTATATGTTTCAAATTTTACTCCATAAAAATGATGTCTCCAAAATTTTAGTGGGAAAACAAAATCATCTATTTCTAAATCATTGTTTGGGTAATTTAACTCATGAGGTTTCAACTGACGTTAAGCATAAGGAGTTACCAAATCATTTTATATCTGAATATGACCATGTCCCTTTAAAGAAGAATAATTGTAGATTAATAATTCACCACTTATATAAGGTAGGATCAAAAATATAACATTCACAAATATGATTTTCAATTCCAGAAAACAATCCTCGCATTCTATAATCAAGATTAATTTCACTCCTTTTTTAGTTAACATCATAAATTGGCTAGATTACATCGAAAAGTTTAAAAAAACACTCGTAATATCCTACCAATCCAACAAAACTATGAATCTAAGTTTTATTTTCTAGTCTCAACCATTTATCAAAAACTTTTGTTTTAATTGGATCAATATTTATGAAATCTTCAAAAACAATATGAGCATGGATTGAAATTTTTTTCAACAAAAATTCACACCAACTGAACTTTCTAAAAATATTATTATCTTTAAATGTGTGAAATACAAGGCTTAGATGTCGTCTATTCTCCTATTTAATTTTAGAATATACCAGAATTTTTTCAATAAATGAAACCACACTCTTATCTAATAATTCATGAAATATTCTATTCATAATATCCAATAATATATTAGGATCATTAGTTAACCCAAATTTAATAACAAAAAATTAATAATTCTCATATCTATTTTGGAATATAGTCTTCAAAATTTCATCTTCCTTTACATTCCACTAATTGTACCCCAACCTCAGTTCATCCTTCAAAAAATATGGTTCTCTAGAGAGATGATCTAATAAATAATCTATATGAGGAAAATATACTTGTTATAAAAAGTGATGTTATTCAGGGCTCTATAATCAATGAAAAGTCTCATCGAACCATCATTATTTTTAACAAACTAAATAGTATCACCCCATAGTGAAGTTCTAGGTTAGATGAATCCTCTATCTAATAATTACTACAACTTCATTTTCAGGAAATAGCTCAATGATGAACTCAACCTCTATATAATGAATAAAACCAGGTAAATCATTAGAAAATACATCCAGATACTCAATTACCACTAAAAAATTATTAATATGAATGAATAACATGTTTTCATCAATGTTTGAAAAAAAAAATCATTTAAATGTTTTAATAGTATCTTAACTACTTGATATGCCATCAATGGTAAGAGTTTATTCATATACACACACTGAAACTCTATCTGATAAACGGATTATTTTTCTCAACAATATATTGTATCCTTATAAAAACATAACCAATCTATACCCATGATACAATCATACTCTACTAGAGGAAAAATAATAAGGTTTGAAGGGAAAATCTTCTTAAAATCAATGATAGATACATTTTTATAATTTCCTTTATTCTAAATATTCCATCTAGTATTTTTTACAATGAGTTATGGCTTCATTACATGATGTGTAATTTAAAATTTAGCAGAAAATTTCTAAAAAATAAACAAAGGAGTCGACCCTGAATCAAAGAAACATTATAAAAATTTGTAACAACAAGAAATGTACATAAAAACACCTCATTCGGTGTCATAAAAACACCTCATTCGGTGTCCCAAAAAATTCTAAAGTAGTTATGAATCATTTTACCATAACCTTATTCTTCCAATATTACTGATTTCATACTGAAGTGACTAGCTTCGGAAACAAATTTGAAAAATGACCCAATTTCATATTGTTAATGAATCTCACCATCAGATTCTCGTTAATTATCAAATAATTTTCAATGAAATCATGAGGCATTTTCCCAAAATTCCACATCAATAGAATTTCTCATAATATACCATACATTCTTCAGGATGCTTTTTACCACACATTTCACCAAACGGGAAATTGATTTTCTTACCTCCAAATTTCTTTGATGAATTCTTCCACAATGTTTACCAACCAGACTGCTTATTATTCATCTCATCTCGAGGCACATACATGTTAGAAAACTACATCTCCACTTTTTCATCCCAATGACCAAGTTTCTCATTGCTTTTAAAATCTCTTGAATCAAAATATCTTCATAAAATTGGTTTGAAATCATATTAATGTCCATTAATTTTACTATCAATGTCCCATGTAAAATCTAGTTTATATCATTCTAGTCTTGTAAAATTGGCTTTATTTGATTCCATATAATCATCATATTTTTGATTCAATTCCATGAATTTTTTCTTACTTCTGAGACTTAAAATTATAAAAAAATATTTACCCAGAAAAGGCTCTTCAAATCTTCTCATTCTAGACAGTAAGGATCATGTCTTTCTCAGAAATTCTTATCTAGATGACACAATTGATCAGCTTCACCTCCTAAACAACAAATAGGTAGTATTTCCTTTTGTCATTCCGAACACCCCATGATATCATATATCATTTATATATCATTGATACATCCTTCATCTATCACTAGATATGTGGTTCCACTGAATGCTGGAGCATGTTTGCCATAAAATGCTCCCAAAAAAGACATGTTTCTTTAGGGTAGATTAGGTTCCTCTCTATCGTGGATATCACAAAAATTTATCACCTGATTGAAAAAATCCATTACTATCAAAACCTGATCAGTGCTAATTCCCACCATTCTAGGATGATGATTTAGAAGGATATAATTCTATCTGACCCTTTCTACTTAAGCTTACCTATTTAATCTATAGAAAATCTCTATAAATAGACATAACATAGATGAATCGACATGGTAATATTTAAATTATATATCATTTCAAATCAATCATAAATTAAAAATCATTTAAGTTATTTTATTAGAATTATCCTAACCCTTAAAGTTATATAAACCATCCATTGATAATAGTTATAAGGGACAAGCATTAAAGTATTTCATAATCATTAATTATATTCAATAACAAACTATCTTTTCACATTGAGTATCTTTTATGTTTTATTGTTTTATAGAATTAGGCCATAACTATTAAATAACATCTCAATTACTATAATTTATACATTTACTCACTATCTATTTTTTCCCAAATTAAAACAGTTTAAAAAATGATTTATTTAACTTAGTAAAAATATTTATAACATTCATCTTAACTTTTTCAATTTCTCTTAACAATCCTTATAACATATGAACAACATATTTATATCCTAGGATGAGCACAAAAATCATAGTAAGGGATATAAATAATGAAATCATTAGTCATGTGATAACATAAAATCCAATAAAACCCATTTCATACGAACATATTAAAATTCATAGAAACAACATGTATTTTACTAAAGAAAATTTTACCATATCACACTTACATTCACCTTTACACATGCAATAACCATTTTTTCATCTATTATCTCCATTGTACCCAATGAATTGTGGAGTTATAATGGGGAACGCCTGTCATATCTCGAGATATAATGGAATCTACCTAAAATATCTTGAAATATAATGTGGTTAAACCCATAATATCTTGATCTATAATGGCCTCAACAAAACATAAAAATTTTACAAGGAATACATCACGAATAAAACACATGATAACTCATTTAAACCCTTTAAAAAACAAATTATGATTTTCAAAATAATCTTTTTCTGTAAAACAAATTTATTTTAAAATATAAAAATCATGAATATAATAATGAAGTCATGTTATTAAAAGATATCAATGAAAACATATGACTGATTCTTTATCTTAATAAAACATCCTGAAATAAAGAGAATCCACTCATTGCATATTAAGAAAAAACAATCTATATTAATTTTGTAATAGAGACTTTTAAAAGGATTTTAAATGGAAAGTCCCTCACATAACACACGATGAAGACAAATATAAAAAAACATAAGATAATTTAAAACATTGATAACCATATAGATATATCCATAAAAATCATTTGAAGACACAGATATAAAATTTAAATATTTAGATAAATAAATCATTAATCATTTAAAATATTGTTTTAGTTAAAGGGTCAATTACCTCATTTTTGAATTCTATAATATGTTTTAGAACCTCCTATATAATGGTTTTAATTGTGTTATTAATATTTTATTGAACTAAACTAATGTTTATAATTCCTTAAATTATCTTTTTATAAAATTTTACCCATATGTAATTACAATATTTTGTTATTTTTTGTTGTTTTGGGTGCATTCTTTTCATAGTTTTCATAGTCGGTTTATTTATCTTTTTCCGTGTAAAAATGAAATAATCAACCAGAAGTAACAAAATATATATAATTAGGTCATTATATAAATTTACATGTGAATTTAAACTTTCCATGCTATATGTAAAAGTGAAATGAAAAATCACCATCCATTAAGGTGCTAAATTAACGCACCACAGACGAAAATTTTGATTATTATGAATAAAAGGAGAAGATATAATATTTTAAGATAAATATACCATTAACACAAAAATACCTCAGTATATATGGGATATTTTAGTTTTCATTAAATGTTTTATAAGATTTGGGGATATGTTATATGTAAAAAATAATGTAAATGAGAAGAAAATAGAATCTCTCTTATTGAAAATTCCTCCTTGATAACCTCCATAGGGTTCTTAGAAGTTGTATTTTTGTGAAACCTAGAGATCAAGAATGTATAAAGGGGTGAGGATGAGTGAATTTGGTAAAGTTAGTCTAAGAAATAAGGGTTAAGGTGATGATAATTTGTGAAGGAGGGACGCTCCTTTGATAATTAAAGAGAGGGGTAACATAGGAGTTACTCAAATTTTTAAAATACAATAATTTTATTATACGTTTTAATACATATAAAAGGCCTAAAAAATATTTTATATCTAATTTTACACTACATATTACCATTTTTTGGAATTTTTCATTCTTTTTTAAATATTTTAATAAAATATTTTATTCAATAAAAAATAATATTGTCAAATAAAAAACAATTCATAATCTTGAAATTAATCACATTAAAATATATTTTATATTTATAATTAAATAATTTATTATATTTTATACATATTATATTTACTTGTTAAAATCATTAATTTACCTAAAAATGTCAAATTATATTTATTTTACTATTTTTAAAATCGTTAACTTCATTTATTCATTAATTAAATATTTACAGAATCAAAATTTTTAAAACCATTAATATATTTATCTACTACCTAAAATTAAAAATAAAATTCTATGAAAAATATAATTTTATTATCTTTATAAGTATTTTTTTTTCAAATAACACTTTTGGAAAACCTCTTATTAAAATATTATAATAATAGAATGTTATAGTGTGAACAAGATCCCTTTATTTTTTATAAAATAATATAAATGGACGAATATGGTCCATGTGGGTCCAAAATGTCTCCATTTTGAATATGAAATAGATATTAGATGAAAATTACACATCTAAGTAAAATTATGTAGTTTATGGGTCAATTAAATTTTATTTTTAATCCATTAAAACAAATTATTTATTTGTTTTCCTATCATTCGCACAAGATTTGCACCAGCTTTGCATAATAATTACTGTTAATTATTTAATTTATAAAAATTAAAAATAAATCAATATAATAATTGTTTTTTTAGGTTCAACATAAAAAATCTAGATTCATCCATTATTTACATTCACTCATATAGATGTCAAAATAACATCTTGAATTTTTTATTTTGGATTTTCATGAATTGTGCAAGCATCACACATGCATTTTTAGAATATTGATGTATATTACTATAAAAATATAAATTAACATCCAAAAACATAAATAATACATGATTATTAATAAATGAGCTTTGATAATAATTTTTACCACTCATTTATTATTTATAAAGTACAAAATTTGACATTTTCAATGCTGTGTAATCACAATGTCGACACTGTTAATAATTTTTATACTTATCCAAAATAGAGTATATTTTTTATGTTCAAAGTTATTTATATAAAATATTCCTATTATAATTATTTTTATTTTCAATATATTTAATAATTTTTATTTCACAATTATGTCTTCATGAGGTGATAAAAAATATCATATTTTATAAAAACCTGAATTTTTTACTATTCACCAATAATGAAACATTTTCAAAAAATTATCAAAAAGTTATACTAAGATAATTTCAACTTTATGAATACAAAAATTATATTTCTTTTTTCAAACTATAATTCTCTATTTCAGCAATTAATTTTTCAAATAAATTATGATAAAATATATTATTTATTTTAAGAATTACTATTTAGAAAAAAAATACTAATTATTATAAAAACAAATTATTCTATAAATACGGGGTTGTTACATTCTCAACATTTATTCAAATTTTTGACTATTACATTCATAATATCCACCATTTTTTGGATAATAGTCTATGTTGAAGCTCAACTTAGTGTCTAGATCATGTTGAAGACTTTTCTATAACATGGATGTGAATCTCATATCTCAATCGAATAAAATCGATAGTGGTACTCCATGCAGCCTTACCACACCCTAATGTATATTCATGCTAGTTGATATATTTATTTTTCCTCTCAAATTTAGAAAAATTATATATCTGTGTGAGATGATCCATAAAAGCCAATAAAAAATTATTTCATCTGGAAGTATTTGGAAGTCCACTATAAAAGTACATAGTAACGTTTTCCAATTCCCATCATAATAAGGGTAACAGTTGTATCATCCCTTTATACGTTTACCTTTTAGATTTTATTTTCTGACATACATGGTAGTTTAATGTATACTCAGTGATCACTTTCTTCATATTGTCCCACCAATAGTTCTCCTAAATATCTCGATAGAACTTTGTGATCCATGTACGAATAGAGAATGTAGAGCTATGCGTATCACGTAGAATATCTTTCGTTATCTCTGGAATTTAGGGTACACATAGAGAGATCCCAAATATCATTTCCCTTTCCTCAACCATTTTGAACTATATGAATTTCCTATTTATGAAAATATCCATCTATTTCTAAATTTCAATATCTTTTCATTGAGAATCCTTTATTTTTCTTCATAAGGGATAGTTGGGTTATCACATAAAAAATGATTTATGACATTCATTCCATAATAAATTCTTTGAAATTTTACGAATATTAGATCCTTCTCAATTCTCATCATTCATGAAGATACAAGATCCTATATACTTAGATAATCTTACATCATATTTACCTTACCACGATGGTAGTGGATTGAGATGTCGTAGTCATTGATGTGATCTGACCACCTTTATTGATTTTTATTAAGATACTTCTATGTAAATATATATTTAATGATCTTATAGTCTGTATATATCTCACACTTATACCCATAGAGATGATGTCACAATATTTTTCAACATGAATATCACAATTGTCAACTACAGGTCATGATTATGATAGTTTTTCTCATGAATATTCTACCTCCATGATGAATAGGCTATCAAATTACCATTTTTCATCAATAACCTTCCTATTTCAATATTTAAATCATCTATATTATCCAAAAACAGTTCCTCACTTTTCAAAAGTTTTAGTACTGATGTGGTGATAAGCCTCTTTTTTTAACTCTCCAAAGCAGTCTTCACATTCACTCCTCCAAACAAACATTTGTCCCTTCCGAGTCATCTTGGTTTGTGTTTTTATAAATCTTGGGAGGTTTATCACAAATTTAAAGTAATACTCATCTAGACCAATGAAACTATAGATCTCTTTTATAGATTTTGGTATGGGTCACTCATCAATTGCATTTATCTTGGAAGGGTCTGATGATATTCTTTCAATTATGATAACACACCCCATGAAATATAATTCCTCTATTCATAAATCATATTTACTCTGCTTTGCATAATGTTTCTCACTTAGAAAAAAATTTAGAACATTATTCAAATTATACTCATGTTCCCCATTTCTCTTGGTGTATATCATATTATCAACAATAGACTACAAAGAATTTGTTGAGTTAATCTCCAAAGAAACTATTTATTATTTCCATCAATATTGTTGGAACATTAGTGAGGCTGAAGGGAATCACTATGAACTCATAGTGTCCATACCTCGTTTGAATGGTAGTACTCAAAATATTTTACTTCATAGCCATTAATTGGTTATATCCTAACCAAAGGTCCACCATAAATAAATACATGGATCCAAGCAGTTGATAAAATAATTTATCTATCCATGGATGGTAATAATTTTTTTTACCATGATTTTTGTGACCTAATGATAATCAATTAATATGCACGTTTATCCATCCTTCTTCTTAAAAAATGGGACCGACGCACCCTATAGTAAAACACTCTGGTGTTTAAAAGGATTTTCTATATTATATAGTAACTACGTATTATGTTCCTCCAAATCAATAGTTTCCACTCTATGATGTGTCTTGGATAAAGGAAGAGATCCTAGAAAATTTTCAAAGAGATAGAAATCCATCGGTCATGGGGAATACAATAAAATTCATTAAGGAACGCATTATTGTAGTCCATTGCAATAAGAATGTATTTAATCATGGTTCTCTCCATGATATCAATCATTTAATCCATATATTATTTCTCATATGGAAAAAATATCCCCACATGAGATGATTATTCTACCAGAGATTCACAGTTCTCCTTACACTTGTATTGAATTGGAGAATTCCATGGGATTTTTAGAGTGATCCCGCTTTCCCGATAGTTTACGATGGGTTTTTATAATGAAATACAATCCTTGGAAAATATATAATAAAACTACACCTAACGAAGTATGATAATATTATATTGGATTTTTTGTCAGAAATAATTAACTATGAAGGAGTTATATATTCTGGATGTAGAGATCTAGGAATAATTTCAATAGAGAACTCAATCTCTCAATCCAGAAGAATAAGATAAAATTCATTATGGAATACATCACTGTAATCACATAAAATGGGTATGTAATTGGTCATGCTTCTATCCTTTGTGTTAATAGTTTTACTTGTATTTTCTTTCTCATATTTAAAAAATATCCACACTTAAGATAATGATTCAAATGGAGATTCACCCTCCTTCTAACACATGTATAGAATTGGAGGTTGCCTTGAGATTTGGAGAGTGATCCCCCTTTCCCGACAGTTAATTTTGGATTTGTATTAAGAGATCCAATCCAATCCCAATAGTGCATCAAACTCCCCAAAAGTGAGTAATATATGATTTTATGGGTGGTTCAGCCTACAAACATTAACCCCTAAGTAGTTATATACATTGGATGCAATAATTTTCCAATTTATTGTTCTCAATGATATCTCAACCTCCATATTTTGTGGTAGTTTTTTAGTTATTATACTAAACTAAGAAGATATTAAATAATGTATAGAACTATAATAAAATAGTACGTTCACTAATCATGAATGAATAACCAGCATGCCTATCAACACATCATTTTCAGGATCTACCTCAATAGTAGTTATGGAATAATGTTTCCCTTTCTCATTTGGATTTGGAGGATGAGGATGTTGGTTACCCTCTTGGACACAAGGGTTAATGCGCTATCTTGTATAGTTCCTTCTCTCTCTATAGTTTAAGCATTGAAACATAGGTGATTCTCTTCATTATTCCACCACATTTTCTGACATCCTCTTATCTCTTATACATTAATGATCATAGTGTTCTTCTCTACCACAATTGATGTATTTCCCAATACCTTTGAGGAAATTACCATGTTGCTTCTTACCACATTTTTTAAAAGTGATTGGTTGAGTTTTCTTTACACGGTTTTCATTAGATCCACCATATTGAAACTCAATCTTTCATTTCTTATCACCATATCCATGAAACCACTCTCTAAACTCTGTCTACACTTTGAGATCACATCAAAAAACTTCTTTATTACTCCCATAGTCATGAAGTTTTAGGGCCTTATGAAGGTGTGTTTTTAATCCCCAAAAGAATCTATATTTTTTTCTATCATTATTGATAAAAAACTGGAATTGAACCTTGAAATCCTTGTGAAATTTAATTTTTATTCCATGATAGACTCACCTTCATTTTTCATCAGCTCTCCAAATTCTATCTCAGTCTATTTCAAAATTTATTGAGTGAAATACTTATTAATAAATATTTTCTTAAAGACTTTCCACACCATCCCTTCAATATTATCATACATATTGGTGTTCTTAATAATATCCCACCATTTCTTTTTATCTCTATCTAAATAATAAATGACTATAGTCACATTATCCATATTATAATAGGGAATAAGAGAAAATATATTCTCCATTGATTTGACCCATTCTCCCATGACTTGTGGATCATAATTTCCATTAAATTATAGTTGTCGTTCCTATATAAATTAATGGACAGTTTTTTTCTCCCTCTTTAGTGATGGTTGATGTTCCACGTTATTTGGATTATTATTCATGTCCGGAGACAAGTGGATGAGCATCACCATAAAACTTTGAACTCCACCTCCCCATAAATTGGGGATGTCATTATAGAAATCTCTGCATTTCCCATCGCATGGGTTTTTGGACTATGTTTTCATGGTTCCCACCATTTTATAAAATATAAATGGTTTTAATAACACAATAGTCAACATGTCTTGAGTAAATTAATTATTCATTTGTATAATTTACTTTAAATTCAATCTTTGTGGGGTCCCAGTGTATAATATTTTTCTAAAACAATTCTTCTTGGATTATTTTAAATACTTATTCTCATGCTAAGGGTTTTCACACAGCTTCACTAATAATAATTCCAAAATTTACTAAACGGTTTTTGATACAATATATAATGACCCTAATTTTTCTTATAAGGATATAACATTATTTTAATGATAAACCACACAATAGCATTTCCAAACCAGGATCCAAAGGTTTTGTGTATTAAGAAAATTATGACGAAACAAAACATTTAAACAGTGAAACATACCCAATAATTTAATTACATCATCTCTAGATTCTCAATTGACCAAATTTTCTCCATAGCACATATATTCACCTGATGATATACATCAAATAATGTGGTGAGTAATAATCCCAACAAGATGATAGATAAGACATGAATCAATATAACATGAGTGATAATAATCACTATCATCATAAAAAATCATGGGATCCTCAACATTGTCATAATAGGAATCATCACATAATGGAATTGAAGGTGGAAATGGATAGAAATGAAATAATATATCTTAATAGTGAAGTGCCACACATAGTTGTGAAAAAATATAGTATCAAGTTCATAGACAACATATGTTCATAATCATGATATCATAATTCTGAAAAAATATAGTATCATGTTCAAGAACATTTCACATTATCTCATGAAATATGTCACATTACCCAATGAATTGGATAACTACATAATTTCACACTCACCAGTCACATCATAATATTTACATAATCACGCATAACACAAAATACGTTTGACAACATTTGCCTGCAAATAACCCCTGGAAATCAAAAAGATTTAATGAGAATTTCATAATGAATAAATTAGTGAATAAACATTAAATTTCCCAAAATAAAAAGTCAAAAAATCTTTATATCATTCTTGAGTGATGAGGAAACAGTCTCAAGATAAGTAAAATATTTGGTTTAAGAAAGAGGAGTAATTTTTTGGAAAAAATATTAAAATTTGTCAATAAAACTAGATTAAAAACATATATATCCGATAAAAGAAAAGAAAATGGAAAAGAAATAATATTTTAAGAACCTTAAAGGAACATTCATACTAATAATTTATTGAATGTAAGAATCCTCCAATAAATTGACTTAGGTTCGAGAATCCCCTTCTATTTTGTCAGAATTATTTCATCACTTTAATATCCTGGATAATCTAATTGGATATATTAATTAACAAATATAAAACATCTTATAAATGTACTCAATTAATTAAATTTTTTAGGTTCACTAATGTCCATTATGATGAGTTGTAGTGTTCTATTACATCATTCAGAAGTGTTTGTTTTCTTAGTTTTCATGTTCTATTTGCTTGTATAAATGTGTGGAAGTCCGGGTTAAATGAGGATAATTTTCTAGAATTGAGATGATATTTTATTTGAGATCTCAAATATATTTAAATGTTGTGATATAATATTTTTTTGATATATGATGATGAATAATTAGACAAAATTCAAATTATAATTTTCTATATTTATTTGGCGATTTTTTATCATAAAGAACACGTTTTGTTTTACTATTTAATATTATGTACATAAGGTAGCTATAAAACATTAAACAATATTACCACACAAATTTTACTATACGTTTTAGCCATTATAAAGGTTTTATGACTAGACATAATGTATTTATAATAAAATAAATGCTCATCTCCTACGATGGTGATAAATCAACACATCACGGACGATGTTTTCATTTTAGAATAAAAGGTAGAGGAGAAGATTTTGATTATGGATTCAAACATAAACATAATCAAATTCTAGTATATTTATGATATAATATTTATCATTAATCTTTAACCAGGGGATATGAGTAGAGAATAGCTAAGTAACATAAATTAACAAGAAGAGAAATAGGATTTTACCTCTTGAATTTATCCTCCTTGAGAACCTCCTTAGAGTGAAGGGTTTGGTATTTTTATGAGACCAAGGGATCATGGACGTGGTGGAGGGACTTGGGAAGAGTATTGGGAAGAACCTGGAAAATATTCGATGCTTGAAAGGTTGGAGGAGATGAGGTTTGAGAGGTGGAATTTATAAAGGAGTGGTGAGGTGTTTTCTCATTATTTTATTCCATAGTTTTTAATTTTGGCTCAAGAATATGAATAGTTTGAACCTCATCAATAAATATATTATAATATTGAAGAAAAGTTAATTATTTTTGGCTTACATCATCCTTACAAACACAATGACTCAAAAATTAATGAATATATCTATTTCATAAATTATCATAGTTTACAATTCACCAAAGATTCTTGTATTTTAGAAAAATCCAAAATTTCCCCATAACCATTTTTCAACATGTTCAATTCAAAATACTAACACCATTTTATTAAAATACTATTCAAAATAAGATAAATTTAATTTTCAATTAAAATCATCATCTACTTTTAAAATACCAATTTTTAAATAATAACTGTTTTAATAACACTTTTAAAAAATTTATTAAGGTATCAAAAAATTATCTTATAAAAAGAAAAAAATGTTAATATATGAATCTATCATATGAAAATTAATTTCTTGTAAAATAATTATAATAATTGTAAAACTATAAATAAATATTTATGATTTACTAAAATACCAATACTTGATTAATAAATTTAGAAATATTAATTTACATATGCTATGATATAATTTTATCATGCTATAATTTATAAGATTCATAAATATTATTTATAAATTCATATATGAAGTTACTATTCTGTTGGTTGGATTACTATTCCAAATGGTCACGTTATTATTCCAATGGTATATTTACATTTTCATTTTTATAGGTTCATTAAGTTCAAGAAATTCCTCTTATTTTATCCATTATTTGTTATTAATGATTATATTATTTTATCTATGTAATATTATGTGATTTATACTATATGGAATAATTATAAGAATGGAGTTTCCATTTATGAAAATTTTGGGTTGTTAAACGGCCTTCAAAGGCACCTTCCTGTTATTACTAAAAACGTTTTTTATTTATTAATTTGTTTATATAATATAATAAAATAATCATAAATCAAAATATTATCACCATATATATTAATTTAATGAATTTAATTTCTATTATATATTTAATAAATGAAATAATATTTATAGTTTTATTCACATTGTAAATATATATAATTATTCACTACACTAAATTACAATTTATAAATGAATATAATGAAAATTTATATTATATTTCTATTGGTAAGATTGTTGCATTTATTATATATTGAAAATATTAAATATAATTTTATTAACTAATTTTTTTTATTTAATAATATTATCTTGTTTTAAAATAAATTCATTATGTACAATTATTAATATAAAAATATAATCAAATTTGATAAAAATGTTACAAAATTTATGTGTTAAATTTATATAAATATAATTTTAAAAAATATAATAAATTATATACCATTTGTGATATAATATATTTATTCAGTTTATGCAATTATATAAGTATATTCCTATCTTTTTTACATTATATATTCATATATTATAATTATATAAATTTACCAAATATATTATATTATTCATTTATATATTTAAATCAATTTAATATACATAATTTTTTATATGTTTATAAAATAAGTAATTTATATAATATTAATTTCATAAATATAAATGATAAATTTTTTTATAATAATAAAAACTCAAAAATATATTTATAATTACAATTTTTTTGTTATAATTATATTTATAATATAACATATTTTCATTATATTAGTTTATATGTGTTATATTTACATCTCATATCTATATTATTAACCATTATTTATGATGTATTTATGTTAATATTTTATTTATATTTATGTTATATATGCATTATATAAAGTTATATATCAGTTATAATGACATATGTTATATATTTGTATTATATATGTAGTATATAACGGTATCTTTCTATTATTATACATTGGATATGTGTTATATAAAAACTATATATACATTATATATGAGTCATATTCAAATTATGTATGCATCATATAATATAATATTATGTTATATTTACGTTATATATGTCTTTTATTTATGTTAATATATGTATTTTCTTACATTATATATGATATATTTATGTTATATATATGTTACACTTACATGAATATATGTGTTAATTTTAAACTTTATTTACACTATATACATGTTATATTTACACTAGATTTATATTACATATGTGTTATAAATGTGTTTTTTATTTATTATAATCTATTATATTCTAGTTGTATTAAATTATATTTACATTAATTGAAGCCTTTTATTTATGTTATATATGTGTTATTTATGCTAAATCTGTGTTCAATGGCGTATATATAACTTAAATGTAATGCATATATTAACGTAAATATAAAACATATATATAGTAAAAATATAATGTCCCATAGAGAAAATATACATATATATAATTCATATGTAATGTGATAATAAACCCAATAATGTAACATAATTAGAATATAATGCGTATATAATGCATATATAACAAATATATAATGTAAATAATGCATATTTAACATAAATAAAACCCATATTTAATGTAAATATAATGTAATATAATAGAAATATAACTTTATATAAATAATATATAATATAAATACTGAATTTATATAATGAAAATTTGACATAAATGTGAAACATATGTAATCTAAATATAATGTAAATATAACGAAAATATTAGTAAATTATATCGATATATATTACATATAAAACATATATTTCCCCAATATAAATTTAGTATAATTAATATATTGATGTAAATATAAAAACAATATTAATTAAATATAATTTAAAATAATATAAATAAATCATAAAATCATTTAAATTTTGGTATTATTTTGAATAACTAGTCTATTAAAAACCTTTACTAACCCTTCCCTCATGTAGTAAATTGCATGGTGGGATTTCTGTTTTTAACTTAGTTCTGGATAATCCCATTTTCAACATGGTGGAGAGGGACCCCAAATAACTCATAGAATCCTAGAGGCAGAAGGCCTATACATAGCTTAAAGGTTCATCAAAACAGTGGAAATTCACCTAACCTATAGGCACAAACCCCAGGACCCCTACACTAAAACAACGTAGTTTACTGTTCCTTGATTATGTCACCCCAAATTAATTATTGACATCATGTACATCATAGGTAATCATTCTATCCCCTCCTGGGGTCTTGAACTGGTGTCGGGAAATGACTCCAATAATAAAACTCTATATTCAACTAATCATCAAGGTTTTCCTTTAAATCTTCTTTTCTCCATTTGTAATGTATCAGTCAAACATAAGTTCTTTATCCCACTCCATAGGATGATGCCCTGTGAACTGAATTCCTTGGATAAATCGAAGTCCAACTGGATCATATGCCGAAATAACTTTCCAAATGGAAAAAATCAGGTGAATCATTATACTATTATAATACTATTATAGTAAATGCTACAATAAAACAATAGTTAATCATAAATACTCTCATGCTTTTATTTGATCAACATTTTTGTAATGGATTATGGGGTGTATTAACCACTCAACTACCACCCCATCTATTAACTCCTTATTTCATAAAACATTTGACCTCCACAATCATGGAACCCTACTAGAGCATCGCATGATTTCCCCCCTACTCTAGATAACATGACTACCTACATTGGATGTAAAATATTTTAAAATGGGTAATCTATTTTTTGTTAATTCAATTGCTTTGGATTTTTTAATTTTTTTGGAAAATGGTGGATTGAGTATAAAATAAATTGAAACATTACATCCATGATAAATATAATTAATACATTTGAGGCTCTCAACCCCTTTTATAAATCAATTTTTTTTTAATTTTTTCTATCTGTTTATAAAAAAAATAAACAATTATTAAAATTATTTTTTGTAACAAAATTAATTTAAATATATATATATATATATATATTATCCCAAAAAATATTTAAAAAATTATATTTCTATTAAAAATTACCAGCATTTAAGTAATTCAAAAATATAATAAAAATCCCAACCCATGACACATTATTATTCAAGAAGGTACCTTGATATCTCTTATGAATTTCCCAGAAGGGTTTCAATTTCCCATTTCCAAAATTACAATAATTATAATAATACAAAACTAATAACATATAATTAAAAATTGAATTAACTAAAATACATAATCCTTAATATAAATAATTAATAATATTTAAAATATCCAAAATTAGAAATATAATTCATACAATAATTGGATAAATAATATATAATAAATAATAAATTATACTAAATTATATTATTAAAAATTATAAATTAA
The DNA here is from genome assembly GCA_963277665.1 of Viscum album. NCBI lineage: Eukaryota > Viridiplantae > Streptophyta > Magnoliopsida > Santalales > Viscaceae > Viscum > Viscum album. The sequence goes on along the minus strand of OY728132.1, from coordinate 559,352,781 downwards.
TTATATAAATAGTGATAACTGATAATATAATTATTATTTATTAATTATCAATAGATATTATTTACATAATTTTTAATTAATCTAATGAATAATAATTACTAAAATTAATAATAATAAAACATATTAATATTATTAATAATTTTTAATTCGTAATATTATTAATATTAAAAAAATAATAATTATATTTAATATAATAACTAATAAATAATATAAAAAACAATCAAAGATACCTCAAATATTGTGTTTGGGAACACCCAACCACATGGACGTCAATAAATTATTACGAAATTGGACGATCACACACACGAATATAGGGGTTCCAATTAAAAAAATTTATATAAGAGACTCCACTAAAAACAATACACTCAAAAAAATTTAAGTTAAAATACTAATCAAATCCCACATCACATTAGAAACTTTAATGGTGGACCCCATATATCCCTTATACAGTTATCTTCATTATGTATACTTCTCTTATTATGATAATCACCTAGGTTTTTTGGGTCTCTACCACTTTTCTATTTCTAAGGTTTTTTTCCATTGAGTGGTATATTCATCTAATGATTTTTCCTCCTCCCCAAAAAATAATCCCATGTTCTCCATGAATTTTACCGTTAATATGTTGTTTAACAATGAACTTACTATCTGGATTTAGATATTACCTCTTAATTATATCTTTAAGTTGGTAATTATTATAGTAACTACACCCATTGAGGCATTATAGATCAAGGACAAAGTTAGTGTAACATAGACCCCTGACACCTCATCTTCATCATATATGTCTATTTTAGAATGCAAAAAATAGGTAATTATCATCCCCCACATTATGCTGAATTATTCCTGCTAAAGGATCCATGTAATATGACACTATTGTATCACCAAAATGATCTTGTCACACCAACATGCCATTACTAATAACCCCAAAACATCCTCGACCTCTTTTTTAAAATATTAATCATTTAAAATATGGTTATTCATAGTCCCATTAGGAAACTAATAATTGAAAAAATCATCTCAAGCCTTTTTGATACATTTAAGGTAGAATTAACAAATTTCAACTTTTTAAAGAAAATACAACAAGGATAAGAGGTCCATCATGATTTTGGGGTTAACAAATTCAACCTACTTTTGAAGGAATCAATACTAATTGTAGGCTCGTCCCATTTTATAGTTAGAATTCTTATAGATTCTATTTTGGTTGTGTTTTTATGTACTCCCTCTATATTATCCTCTCAAATTAGTTTACAATGTGTATTCCAGAAATCCTTACTAGCCATGTAACCACTAGTGGGAATCAAATTAGGATCATTTAATTATATCACTTGTATAGGTTCATTCAATCCAGCGATACATTGTTCCTTCATAATTTAATTCTCATGAGATGATTCATGCCTTGGATATAAATTCCATTTGAATGATCATAAAATATCCTCACAAGGGTTACCATTAGAATATCGATCACTATTGTAGTAATAGAAAAAAAAATCTGTGAAGGACCCCATCATCTTATTAGATCAAAAATCCATAGATGGAACCTTGTCAAACAAAACCCTTTTAGATGGATATATAGTATTCTACTTCCTCATCTTTATTCAAAAAATTGGTTTTTCCCCATGGATAAAAATTTCTAGAACTCTAATGCAAAAATCATTTATAAATAAATAATGTATCTATGATCCAGCTGTAATTCCATTTCTACAATAATAATGGATGATTTCCCCTTATATAAATAATCTAGGTTCAACATAGGCTAAAAATTCAAGGAACAATGTTTTTATCCACTTTTGTATTAATCCTACAAATTTTTACAAAATAAACTTCCATCAGCAACCAAATCATCAATTAGTTTGGGAAAAAAAATATATGATGCTTTAATGGAAACATAATTCTATACATTCTTCCATAATGAGATGATTTAAGGATTAATTTTTTAATTCATAGAATTGGATATCACTAAAGAATGTTTAGCATGATTATGTGTGACAATAGTAAAAATAATTGCATTGGGGTGCATGTTAAACTCTCTAATCATTTTGATGTTATTTAGAATCCACTAAAATATCTATACACATCATAATTATTTATTCATTTATCTTGAATTATGATATTTCAATCAATGTGTTGTGATATTTTCCAAAAAAAATGTTATGGAAGTTATCAATAGAGTTTCATGTTTGATTCAAAATATCACAAAAATAAGATCTTTAAATATTTCTTAAAGGAGCAATCTATTTATTCACCTAGGTCTTTCAAAAATAAGAAACTAGATATGACTTCATGGGTTTAGAATTAGCTATTAGTATAAATCTTCATGATTTTATCTACTTACCTTGATTTTTATAGGTAACACAATAAAAATTTCTGCAATAATCACTATTATAAAACCAAATACTTCAATAAATGTTAAAAAAATAGGAATATTTTCAAATTTACTATATATTTTCATATTTGTTCAGATGAAACCAAAATAAAAGTTTCCACATGTGTATAAGACATATCTGTCTCCACTAAAACTCTCAAAAAATGGTAAAACGTGGGTGTTTAAATATAATTATGATTCTTAATTGGAAGATCAAATGTAGTGCTAACATCCTAAAGGATATTTGGGTTCCATATTACCATGTTAAGTCCACTTATATGAATCAAAGACAATTTAGTTGAGTTTTTGGCCACTGTGGGATTAAAATTAGGATCTGATTCATGGAATCTAAAATTACCTAGTTTATGCGAGATAGACCCTAAACCCCATACCTACAGCATAAGTTCATAAGGGAGGAAGAAAATATGGAAGATGGCCTTACATTGAGATATCATCATACACCCTTCAAATCCCCATATATATGGTAATTGAAGCTAAATTTCATAGATCATCTAGGGGTGCCCACTCTAGTAAATTAATAAATCAAGGATCAAGAATTTATATTTTTACACATATTTAATGATCATATTAGAATTTCCTCATAAAAATAAAATGATTAATTCTTTTTTAGGAGGGAATTAAAGGAGGAATAATCACCATTGATAAAAAAATATTTCATTGAACTCTTATTCAATGAGGCGATCAATTAGCCTTTATTCAAACAATACAAGTAAGTAAATCTTGATATGCAATATTATTCGAACCAAAAACACTAAATCAGAGTCTCCCATTATCAGTATACCATTGGATAAGTTAGATCCACTATAAATATTTTTTCTTAATTAAAAAAACGTCTATGGGATCAAAATGAATTACTACCCAAATCTCCATTGGAATATAAAGAGAGAGATTCTAAAAAAATTTCAACCACTCAACAAGAATATTCAACAATTTATGTAATAATAAGTTATAACATAATTAATAATTAGTAATGTAACTATTACTTATTAATATAACTCATAAATTAATGATTATAATTAATTATATTATTTTATAATTTAAATAATATTTATAAAATAAAAAATCAAAATATTAATTACAAAAAAATAATTTATTAATTCATAATTAATTTTAATCAAAAAATTACTGATGCTTTAAATAATTATTTTTTACATATTTAACCCCATGATATGTTACTATATATTTATTTTAAAATAATTATACCAAAAGGGTTGAGGTCATGCCACTTTATTAATAAAAGAAAAATACAACAGAAACCCCCTTTTAAACTGGGTAGGAGAAACCCATTACACACAGTTGTGCTAGAGGGATCAACCCACTACAAATCCCAATACAGCAACGCAAAAGGTTAAAAAGATAAACCATTACATGACCGAAGACCAGAAAAATAAATTCTTGAACACAAGTCCCACAAACCGGACCATTCCACACTGCCATCTCCAGCACCATTACACCAGGACAGATTCGGACCAGATTTGCTATTTCGAACGAGAGCTGGCTTTGTGGAGGTAGACCGCCACACCGCCGTCATGCGTTCACCGAGAACCATCGCAAAACCGACCGCACCTACATCGGAGAACACTCCTCCTTGCTCCGCTGAAACCCGAAGGACAAGACAAATCGCGTAATAGAGGAGATCTACCTCCATGATTGAGTGGTCTTCCCAACGATCCCAGTTGACTTTCACTGCTGAAAACTGAAAAAAGATGATAAAATGGTACCCGCACCAGATCTGGACCCACCTTCATCTCCTGCCGCTAGAGCCATCCGCCATCGTTTTTGTCGAGCGCCCCCACTAGAAAGTCGTGACCCCCGCCCTCCGTCGTCTGCTAAGCTGCCACGCAGCACCCCCGGCCGACAGCTGCTGCCGACCTGCCATCCCCATCACCGGAAGCGGCCCGTCCCACCGGGTGACCCTCTCGCAGCTGACTGTCGCCCCCCAACTGTCATCCGAAGAGGAACGATTTGTCGCCGGAGAAAGACCCACAGATCTACAAACAAACGTCGCCCTGGGGAAGAAGCCGCCGAAAAACCCAAAAAAGCCAAATGCCAGGGGAAAACCCTAAGAAGACCAGAGAGCTCTCGGCCGAGGCAGACAGCCCCCGGTTCTTTTGAAATAATTATAACTTATTATATTCCTTATGATACACAAAGCATGTGTATAAATGAAGCATAAAATTAAATACCATTTTAACATAGCCATTAAATTGGTATTTATTAATTTGACTAACTAAATTAGGAAACATGTATAGTTTATACATATATATAAAAAATTCATTGGTTATCAATTAACTATAAATAAAAAATATATTAATTTAAAATAAATGAAATGTTTATCTAGAAAACGTTTTTCTTGTGAGCGATGTATTTTTATTGTAATGAATTAAATTAATCACTACTAGTGATATATTTAAAAAAAAATTAGTTTATATATTCAATTAAATGTTTTATAATTCATCTAATATGTTTTTTATGCATGACATAATAATAATGAATGTTTTATGCTTAAAAATGGTGTTTTTTATGAAAATAAATTTTTGTGCTTATTGTGAAACTATAAAAAAGTTAATTTTTAAAACTATTAATTTTTTTATTGAATGAACTTATCTATTAAAATAAAATTATTTCTACCTAAGGAAAAAACATTCTTTGGAAAACTGTATTTTTATCGCACTTGAAAGTTTAATTTTACAATAATTTATGTCACTTCTGTAAATTTAATTTGGTAAAATGGATTCTATAATTTCATATAGAATAACTAAATTTAGGTAATAATTTAAGAATACATTTTTTACATAATTTATAGTTCAAATAGTATAAATTAGTTTTTTTGGTTAAGGTTAAAATTGGGTTTTTTGTATTACAAGTGCATCTGTTAAAATTAATTTTCCACCCACATAAAAATTTTATTCAATAACATAGATTTAATATTGGTGGGTCAAAATTATATAATAAGTAACATTAAATTTTTTCATAATTGATAAATTACCAAGCCAAATAGAAAAACAATTTACCATTATGAAAACAAATATTATAAAGGTTTGCAACCATAGTGGTTAAGGGAATGATAGTGTTTTAAAATTTATTTACTTATGACGAAGCTATGGATCAATATTATATTCCATCCACTAATTTATTTGTGAATATTTTAGGAACATGGGTTGTGAGTTAATTCCCATTATTAAATAGCTTTTGTTATTTAAAAACCATAACTCATCCTCAATTATAAAAGGTAACTTCCTACCCTCATTTGTTAACACATTGTGATCTATTTATCTCATCCACACACTTCCAGAATTTCTCCCAAAAAAAACATATATACATTTTATAGATATTTTTATTTGAAATAGAAAATCCATAGGGTTCCTATCAAGAGATCCAAATGAGGTTTTTCTATTCGAAGGTAATTTTCATCACTAAGTACTATATTTTTACTTCTCATTCCTGATTCAATAATTTCTTAATTATTCTAATATAAATACACTATTTTTTATAAAATATAATTACATTTTATTATCTTTTTCAAATCACCAATATCCTTCTCCCCTTCCATCAAATATTAAATGAAACTTTCGAGCATGTTCATGGTAGAATACCACCTTGTGAACCGATGTAATTCATTTTCCATTAATAACCCCTCATACCTAGATATAATGATTAATTTAATGTATATATATTATATTTATTACATAATTATAACTATTTAATTATAATATATATATATATATTATCTTTCAATCCATTGGATAATGATATCGTCGCTCGTTCATATATGTGGACTACCACCTCCCCCAAACGATGCGATTTATTCTTCTATTCCACTATAAAAGGTTGGTAAATAAGATGGATTTGATAATAATATATGAGTAATATTATATAATAATTATTCATGATAGGTTAATTAATATTTTTAGTTATTTTATTATATCTATAAAAAAAAGTAAAATAAGTTTCATGAGTTTGCATGACCTACAATCTCCATGAATGAAACAACTCGTTTTTAATCTATTACATTTATGGAATATTATAGAAATTATTATATAGTTAATATATATGATATTTATGTCGTGGTTAAAATTCATTTTTTATGTAACCATGATATATGTAAATTAACTAAATCAAACGAACAAAACTATAAAAAAAAATAAAGCAGTTATTGAACAAAATGATGATTTTATCAAATAATTGCTAATAAACATGTGATTAAATATTACAAGTAAATACTAAATTTTTTGATATATATGATTTTGGTTTTATAATGTACTAATAATAAATATATATTTTTATATATGATATTAATACCCATACAAAGGATGTCTTGATTGAGTTATGGGTTTACATTAAAATCTCATCATTATTTGAGATTGTTATTTTCATGTCTCCACTAGAAAATTTATATTATATTTCAATATTAAACCCAATATGTTTTCTTATACTCTGTGTATTAATATATATTATATGTTTTTCCTTCCAATTTACTCTCTTTATGTACTAATTTTAGAAAAATATTTTTTAAGGAAAACCAACATTGTTTTTCTACTCAGTTAGGAACCTTTTTCTTCAATGTCTATATTTTACCTAAATTTATAAATGATATATTTATCAAAATATAATGATATATTAAATTCATTTTTACACATTTTTAGACTTCTTATAAAAATATTTAAATGGAATATTCTTATTTTTTCTAAATGATGTACATTATTATATTTTTATAATTGTATGAATGAAATTTTTTTAGCATAAATGGCATTTACGGATTTCACTATCTTCATGAAAAATTATTTTGTTTAACCTTCCATTAGATAATTTCATGAACATTTTAGAAGAGAAATTTTAAAATAACATTAGGGATGTAATATTGAATTCTCAAAATTTATGACAACATGAAATTGTAATTTTCCATAAGATGTTTTCTAGGGATCATTCTTAATTATTATACTATGTCAATATTATTTATGAATATTGTTCTTTACTAGGAATATAAAATTTTTATACCTTTCAACATATAATATTATATGATTTGTGATAATGTTTATTGATTGGGGAAATTTTTTACATTTCATATGACTTTATAAATTCAAATTATTTAATTTATTATTTGTTTCCACATTAATATGCGGAATGACATGGAATTAATATATGATTGTAAGGGCTCAATATACCCCCTATATCCATAATTAGGTCTCATGAGACAAACTATTCGAGTTATTTAGCTAATTCCATTACCATTTACGTAACATTCCTTGTAAAATTCCTTAATGGTATATTTATGATGTTCGATATTATGAATTTCTTCATTATGATATTAGTTATTCATGTCAATTTGATTATTTATATGAAATTATTTGATCAACACTTACTCCTTTCATATTACTCTTCATAATAAAGTTATTTATTAAATGGAATTTTTTTTAAATATTAAACTTACCAAATTTTTTATTCATTTTTTATTCATGATAGATTCAGGTGAATTCAAACTCTTATTGAGTATCTTAGCTCACCCATTTCTTATATTTTCTTTCCCTATGGTTTTTATAATTAGTTTATTATTGATATTTAGGGATATACTAAAGTTAAAAATGGTGTTGGTGTAACATACTATGTAATGTAGATTTAAAAAATATTCATATAAAATTTAGTAATATTTTATAGAGTCATTTTCATTATAAAATCATTAGACGATATTTCAAATGGGAATTGATTTAACACTAACCAAATTGGGTTTCATACTATATATAGTTTCATTTAGAATAATTATTTTAACAATATAGAATATTATTTCAAAAAAATGAAATTCATTTTTAGAATTCATAATTTCAAAATTAACATAGAATAAAATTTCGACAATTTACAGAATATATATATTTTTCAAAGAATGCCATAAAATATTTATTTTTGAAAACTTTTACCTTCTCTTCCATTATCTAAAAACTAAAATTATATTGGTTATTGTACTAAAATTTTCATGAGATCCATTTTATTAATAAACATCAAATTATATTATTTGGAATTATTTTAATATTTGAATTTTGATTAAAAAATGTTATACATAAAAGGAATTTTAATTGAAAAAATATTTTCAACACGCTATGTTGGTTTAATTTCAAATGCATATCTTCCTATTATGTTGATTGAATTTTGAAAAAAGGACTAAATATATTTAATATGAATATAAAATTTATTAATTGAGTCCCATTAAATTTTAGTCATTATAAATATTATATTTAGTATTTTTGTTACCATGGTAAAGGGTTAATCATGTAGTTTATGTTAACTATAAAATGATAAACACTATAAAATGACACAAAAACATGACTGAGTTTTACTATATAACTCAATTTCATCAATAATCATCCACTATTAATTTATATATCCCTTTTTTCATTTTTATTTGATTAATTCCATTCTAATATTTTAAGTAAGGAATTGTAAAAAATGTCATTATATTGTTTTTATTGAGTATAAGATTTTTAACATGATGATAAATATAGGATATGTTTACTTATAAATAGTAATTTGAAATATTAAGGATTTATATTCTTACTTTTTATTTATTTTTTAATTTTTAGTGAATAAATAATTTACATAAATTCCTACACAACGCTAATACAGTAATAAATGAAATAATGGAAAAATATAACAAATAATATAAAAAATATTAAAAGTTGTAAACATTAAAATAAGAAAGGATTTTTATAAATTTTATACAATATTATAATATTTTATATATTTATTTAATTTTTTGGTTTAATTTTTTTCCTGAAGTTATAAATTTTAATGTAACTAAATACTTCTAAAATTGAAATTATTGATATTTTATGAAAATAATATTCATAAAAATTAAAAAAAATTCTATAAATCCTATATTTATACAATTTTTTATGATTTGGTTTAAAATATCATCCATTTTATATATATGTTCCATTAGTCAATTTTTAGATTCTATAATTACACTAAAACTGTAAGAAAAAAAATAGATGTCATGGAATGTGTGAAAACAATTAATGGGTGTTAATACCAGAAAATAAGGGTAGAGATTTCACCCACCACTTCCAAAATTTTATTAGAAAAGTGTATATTGAAACCATTAAATTTTATCTTCAAATATTATATATTTTAATCCTCTTGGGCATCACAATAAATATATATTACCTTAATATTTTATGATATTCTCAAATTTCCCATTACTCTCATTTAAACGGGAACACCTTATTATCATTTAAACATAATAAAAAACAATTTGGTTCAGAAAATATCAAACCAAATACCTTAATAACATCCTATATCATTTTATATAAGTCATATGTTTGGTATAAAAGAAATCATAGTGGTTTAATGACTTAAGAATTGTGGATTTTTGAAAAAATATGTATAATTTTAACGTCATACATTAGTTTTATTTCATCACAAACAAACAAAAGAACTTAAAAACCCATGATAAAATAATAAAAAATAATAATCCTTAAAATAATATTCTATCATGTTAATTTTATAACTTATATCCATCTCCCATTCTATCCAATAGGAAACGAAACCATCGTTTATGTTTATTATGGACTCCCACCTCATGACTCGATATAGTTTTTTCCATAACTTTCTCTAATGATTAGTTATAATGATGTAATTAATGTATATATATATTATTGACAAAATATTTATCAGTAATTATTTTTAATATATCATTTACCTTTTTACCTTTCCATTACCTACAAAATAATAATGGCAATCTTGAATTTGTGTGGACTACCATTTCCACGGAACAATGTGATTTGTTTTTCACAACCACATCACATTAGAGATGAATATAAATATTATAAAATAATTAAAAAATATAATATTATTATTATTATAGATTGAAAAAATAATACCAAATTTCTTTTAATAATGATTGATGATAATAGAAACGTTACTCATCCATACGTACAACCTACCATCACCATGATTTTAATTTTGTTCAATTTTCAGAACAATGTTTTATCTTTATATGTAAAAGTATAATTTATCTATAAATTTATTATTTATTTCTTTATTATTATTTTATGGCTGGTGGAGAAATTTACACTTTGATCGCTGACAGCATACATAAGTTATTTTGGACTTACGAACCAAATATTATCAGAACATCCAGAAACAATTTAATAGATTGAGTAACTAAATATAGCATGGTATAATATACAATAAAAATAATAATAATAATAATAATGGTTTCAATGAAAGTAAATAATCAATTTATTACAATTATTCAATAAGATAAAGAACATTTATGTCCAGTCACGCTCAATGTATGATACATTTTTTTAAAAAACCTCTTATAATGTTTCCTGTAATACTCACTATTTCTTCCATATCAGTGATTTTAGGAATTATTTTATGGACTCATTTTTCTATAAATAAAATTATTATAGATTTTTTCCCTATTTTTACATTATTTTTATCCTCTTTAAATGGACTATTTTTATAAAATTGGTCAATGTTCAATGAAAAAAGAAATTTTATAATTTAACATATATGATGACAACCGGATATCCCACCACCATAACTGTTATTTAATTATTTGATTAATTTGTAACATTTAATTTTTCCATTACTAAATAATTGTATTTTCATTTTTTTGTAATTTTAGTTTTGAAAAAAGAAACTTTAAGGGAATCAGATATTTTAATATCTGGTAAATTGTTTTTGGGTTCAAAAATTATTTTTTGATTTTCATTATGAAATTCAATGATTTAATGTTTTATGATTATTTTATGGTTTTTCAGAATTGATATATTTTTTTCTTTTTTCATTTTAAACCATGAAGAATTGGTTACATTATTAACAAATTATGGGTAGTTTCCCAACAAACCAAGGATGGGTGGGTCCATGATAACCCCCTAATGCATTGGGTATGGAAGTCAGTTGTATTGTTATTCCAAAGGTAAAAGTGATTGTAATGGTTCTATAGAAAAAATTTTCCTTGCAACCTAACTATTTTATCTATTCTTTCCATGGGTTTTATGGTAATATTATTATTTTTCAAGGTATCATAATAATCTTAAGTTTAATTGAATGTATATTCTACCTATAAAACCGTGAAAAGTAAAACATTGAAAAAAACATACTTTATATTTTCATGATTTCAAAGACACATTTATTATTTTTATTTATCATTTAGATTATTTATAATAGGTTTTATGAAATGATCTAAGAAGAGAATGTGATTTAATGGGTAATAAAATTTTTATTTTGGAAACAAATTTTATTTTGAAAAAGAAATGATTTTAAAATTATTCATATACTAATGGTTTCCTTGTTCATATTTTTAACCCTTTATAAGAATTTGTCACTCATAACATGTTTTTAAAAAATAATGGGGTTTATTTAGTGGAAAGGGTAAATAAGAGTCCATGTTAAAATTCATGTTGTTGTGTAATGAAATTAATTCTCATTTTATTGTAAATATTTTTTTATTACAAATAAATGGATACTTCTTATAGGTGTCTAATTTTTATTATATGGGTTTTTATGTATGATTTATAACCTAAATATATAAATATATAATTCTAATCGATCTAAGGGAAAATAAGAAATATAGTTCTAATTCAAAGTCACTAGAATATATGATTTTTATGGTTGGTTTGTTATGTTGGTTTTAGGGAATAGTTTAGAAAAAATAAAGGTTATGAAAAATGTAATAGAAATACCTTAGGATATATAAATTTTTTGTTTATTTTAAGTGATATATAATTTAAATATTTATATGTTTATCATAAAGAAATTGTTTTTTGATAATTTCTTTCATCTGAGGAATCATTAAATCTAATGTAGGAAGGCACCAAGAGGTTGATATCAATATGAATCAACGACCTGGAATGGTTTCAATTGGAATAGATTAGATTTCTTTATAAACAAAACTATTGACATATGCTATAAATGGTGGTGGTATAAATCGAATAGAGTGGCTAGATATACTACAAAGGAGCATGATGATATGAGATAATTTTATGAGGCCAAATCCTCTAACATTGAATATATATTATGATATTATGTTATCTGAAGGATGTAATTAATATAAGGAGATGACATTTTATATCCTTAGATATTTAGTTCATGAAAAGGTATGCCTTTTTATTTATCATTTTGAATATTAATTAGATGAATTGTGGAAAATGTTTACAAATACTAGAGAAACTGAATAAATTGACTGTAGAGACCCATATCTTGACATACCTAGACATTACATTACTTTTGTGAAATACTTAATACATGACCACAACAGATGCCCAAAGAGCGTATTAATTTAGTTTCGTTGGAAACTCAGAACACAATCTTCTAATCATGGTGAAAGATCTTCAACATCTCCCATAAAGATCTCCCCATTTTGTTTTCTTACCTAAAACATTTCTTTATATCCTGGGGATAAACATATAAAGGGTGAGCTCAAATTCTTAGTAAGGTTAAGCATGAAGAAAATAAAACAACACATATACATTTGAATTTAAAAATATGAACGTAATTTTTCAACATCAAAATCATGAGCAATGACATAAAACATGGAAGTACGTAAGGAATAGATCATAATGGAACATCAAACATGCTAAAATAGCATGGGGAACAAAACATGTAATTGTGGAAAACCATTAAGCACATGATATTATTTCCATAGTAGCCAAGGAATTGTTTCCAAGACCATAATAGTGGACAAAGTCCCTTACTGAATCGAGTTCACTCCTTATTCCAGTCCTGTATCACTGAATCGGATTAACATGTCATTCCGCCCATGTCTATCTCATGAGATATAAATCATTTCCCAATTCATTTGAGAGAGATATAGGTCCCACCCATCTCATAATTAAACCATTCTTATGTGTGCCACAAAATAATAAATCAACATCATAGAATAACGCATGTAATAAAAATGGGATTCTTTAACATCATTCCATCATAAGATAATCTATATAAGATAAAAGGACTCAATAAAATAATTCCAGCATAACATAATCAAATAAATTTAAAAAATAGGGATAGAAACATAACTTTTTATTATCTTATATGGAAAATAATTTTGATAAAACACTTGAACTCAATTCTTGAAGAGAATATCCTTTCTACCTTAAAAACATTTTTCCTTTCTTAACATGTCATAAAAGATTAAACTAACCAAATTTAATTGAAAATAAACTTGAAAACATCTAAATGAATCTTCATGGAAATAATTTTCTATGAAATCATAAAAATCTATTTATGCCGTATAAGTTAAAAAAACATTCTTCTCATTGTTTGGCTGAAAAGGTCAAAAAGCATCTCATACTAAAAACGACAAAAGATTACATTCATAACTATAACTAAAAATTCACCAATAGGTAAAATTGGATTTAAAAATTTGTAGGAGGATAGAAATAATATTACATATTGAAGAAACATGGATGTGGTTGATAAATATTCCCTAGTAAATTCTGAAGTATAAACAATCTCGGATAAAAATGAGATTGAATGATTTTCCCTTACCTTATGTCCAATTACTTTCGTATATGTCCGAGACTCCTATATAGTGGGTTTAAACATATTATTAACTTGTAACAGAACCATAATAATATTTATGATATCATACATGATTCACTTATGACTTTATAGTAGCCGTTCTTTTCTCAATTCCATGTTAAAGCAGCGTTTTGGGAAAAATTGTTTCATTTATCGTACATGTTTAGAATAGTAATTCTTCATATGATTACTTAGATCATGATTACATATTTCCAGAATGTAAAATATGATTTATATATAAAAAATTTTCATCATATAATAGATTGATAAATGGAATGAAATACACCGTTCAGGGAGACGGTAGACCGTACGTACGCATGAATGTTGTTTTCATTTCCTTATTAAATTTAATGGAAGAAAGTAGTGTCATTAATATGTCATAAATTTAATTCTTATATAATATATATACTTTATAATCATTCCTGAATGGTTATCTTGGATAATTAATCTCATTACGTCGTGGAGGTGGTAATCTGTACGTACGCACGAGCGATGATATCGTTCCCATAATTATTGAATGGAATTAGAGTGGATGGTATAATATATCAAAATTAGTATGATGTTATAATAAACATATATAGTTATTATTTACACCATTATACCCATCCAGGTAATGTGGTGGTGGAAAAACATATTACACCGCGGCGTGGAGACGGTATTCCGTACGTACACATGCGCGGTGATTTCATTTTTCGTAGGATTGATAGAAGGTGAAATAGGGTTGGTTCATATTTATAATAACATATCAGTATATGAGTGATACCGATATTATTAATTTATAATGAAACAAAAAAAATAAGAGGAAGTAGAAGAAGAAATGAACTTGAAAGAATCGGTAAAGGATATTACCTCTTCTTCGACACGCCTCTTCTAAACCTCCTCTTAGGGCACTAAAGTTGGTCTTTGAAGAAGACCAAGACTTATAGAATGTTTCTAGGAAAGTGGATAGGAGAAATGGGTAGGTTTCTTCTGATATTGAAGGCTCAAAGTGGTGTGATGAGGAGAGGGAAGAGGTGCCCTTTTATAAGGGAGGAGAGGGGCACCTTTGGAAAGATAAGAAATATTAAATTATATTAAATCCAAACCCCACTTAAAAACATCTGAAATGACTCTCATTCAAGGATGAGATTATATTGGGTTTTAATATCATTATAAAATAAATTTTAGACATGTTTTTAATTTTTTTTAATCCTTATCAATTTTATTTATCCTCGTTTAATCTATTTAAATTTATTTATGGTAATAAAATTATAATTTTTAAATTGTTATAAATAATTAAGTATGTGTTGTGAATTGTCCATAATTAGATATTTATGAATTTTTAGACCATATAAATTTAAATGTATAATTATTATATATTCATTTGATTTTTAAACAATTTTATAATATGTTATTTTTATAAAATAACAATAGTGTGAATTTTGACACTATTCAATTATTTGAATTTAAATAAAATATACACAGAGGATATATTAAAACCAGAATATTTAATAGACTCCGAACATGTCATATTAGTCTATAAATTTTTTCAAAAACATTAATTATTTCATATAATATTTATTTTAATATTATTAAAACCATTTGTTTCATATTTCTCTTAATGAAATAATTACAAAAACATTTTTTATAATTATTTAATATACATATTTCTTGAAAAAAAAATTAAAAATAAAATACTATGTTGAATATAAATATAATATCTTATATAATAATACTTTTACTAGAATTTATCATCTTAAAATAAAAACATATAAATTGTTATATTTATTAAATTATGAAGGTGACAAATTTGACATCATTTAAAATAAAATAATATGAATGTCCTAATCTCTATTATACATATCGAAATGGTCCCAATGTATACCCTTAGATTATTATGACATAGATATACTAGACTAATAAGGTTTGGTGAAGTGTTTGGCCCTTGTATGGGTATTATTACTTTAATAAAAACTATATTATTGATTTTTCACTAAATAAATAATTTCTTCATCATTAATGTATGAGCTATTAAGGTAATTAAATATTTATTAAAAATTACAAATAAATTACCATAACAGATAAAAACATTTTACATTTTAAATGAGTATTTATAATCGAATTTATATTCTTTATAACCTTATATTAAAAATACTTGAATTATTAAAGTTTGAGTGAGACATATTTCAATTTCATTTAAATAAAATAAATTAAATGTCTTAAACCCATCCAAGTGGGTTAAAATGGATTCAATTTCGACCAAAATATTCCTTAGAACGAAATATAATCATTCAATTATATTAATACACGTTTTAGGGTAATTTTATAATATTATATTTACCCTTAATTACCCGATTTACCTTTAACTATGGTAAATAAAATTTACCGTAGTTACAATTCATAGTGCCCAAAATAAAAAAGTAGCCTATTAACAAAATTTGGACCTAATAATTCCAAATATGGAATCTATTTTTTCAAATTCAAATAAGAGAAGTTGCAGAAATTAATTTAAAATTAATCTCATTGTTAAGAAAACGAGTTTTAAATGTTAAAACATTACAAAAGATTGAAATGATTTTACCAATGAATTCATTGTAAAATCAATGATAATGACATACAATATCATAAATGGTAAAAAAATATATTCTATTTATGCTTTAAAATAATTTTATATTATAATTTAACCATATAAATTATTACGATGAAAAAAGTTGTTTTTAATTAAAATATAGCGTGTTTTTACTATTCATTAAAATATGAAAGTTATCAGAATAATATGAAAAATTTATCCAAAGTAAATTTTTATATCCTAATTCCAAATAAGAATTTTCTTTTTCCAAATTGAACTTATAAACATGTCAAAAAATAGATTTAAAGTGGGTGCTCCATCAAAAGGTAGCAAAACTGCATTTTTTTAAAAATACTTATTTTACCCGAATATTTTATTTTGTTCTAATACCATTTTCTAGAAAATGTGTAAGATGAATAATAATGTTATAAAAATTAAAATTTAGTCAATAATATTCATAACATCTAGTTCATAATAATATTATAAAAATATATCATTGTTTAGCGAAACCCAGTATTGTGTACAACACACGCTATCGAGGAAGGTCGCGATTGCGTGTAATGCAAGCCACGTCAGGGTTGCTTGTAGTGGAAGATCCCTTTGCTGTTGTGTATAAAATAATCAAAACTTATTTCATTTATACATTAAACAAAATCTATACTTAATGTTGTGTAGAATAATCTCTACAAAATGAACTTGAAATTTTGTGTATCATTGCCAAGAATAGTGTTGTGTATACTGCAAGCTAAAACGGTGTTGCGTATAGTACAAGATAATCTTGATGTAGTGTATAATAGCAGACATAAAAAAAATTAAAAAGAATATATCTCATAGAATATCGGGGTGTAACATTCTACTCCCCTTAAAATGAATTTCTCCCTCGAAATTCGTCCGGGATATAAATCATTTACTACTTGAAAGTTTCATTCATACAAACCCACATCGTAAAAATGAATACTAATAATTAATTTAAAAAAGTAACGTATGAAACGTAACAGTTACAGAAATTAACTCGTCACTGGGGTTCCACATAAGAGAACATAGGTGAAAATATAGATATGGACGAGAAATCTAACCATCATGTTCTGATGAAGAGTGGTAGAGAACATGGCCATGAAAAAGACAACAATCACAAAGCCATAAATTTGTGATAATCTAAGGTATCATCTAATTCGTCGAATATGAGGCTACTAGGAAAACATTTTTGGTTTTCAAGATCATTTCCCAAAGGTTGAATAATTAAAAGAAATACGTACTTGAGTTTGGTACAATCTCACTGTTGTTTGTGCCTTGAACAATTTCCACTAAATCTCTTAAAGAAATGAAGTTGAATTTGTCTTCTGTGAAGTGTTAGCAGATCATGATATAGAATGATAGTTCATTCCATCTATCTCAAAAACAAGGATAGAAAATGTTATATACATAAGTCCATCTATGGTGAGATTAATCGTATATGGTACCAAAAATGGACTTACACTTCATCTATCATCATGCATAATAAAATAAAACTACTTTCTACTAACCAGGGACTTTCTGTAGGCTAGTGGTAAGTGATAAAGGCCTGTCGCAATTCGGTTTTGGGTTTGATTCCCACAACCTTGTCCGACGCGACGGGTTTTCGCTCATCCTCCAGATTGTCCTTTTTCTAAAACTACACTATTATAACATTCCACAAATAATATCGAAAAATGTTCTAGCCTTAAACAATACTATGTGATGTCCGACATAATCCATTAAATTTTTTAGACTTATCCAAAATGAATCTGTCCAATCTCATAGTATAAAGAAAATTATTACTGTAAAGGTAACATAACAAGCACGTGAATACCATCATTTATACCCCATATATCATAAGATATATCTTATTTATCACATTCCAAATGTGTGAATACCATAATCATGTATTCTATTGAAACATAAATTACCACAGAACCTTAGTGAAAACATTAATGCTGTCAAAAGGTAACTTTTTCCACATACCAAAATCCTAAAAATTCTATATACTCAAACCATGATATCACTTTATCCTTATATTAGTCATGAGCTCATTAATACTATCAAACATTTCATTATCTCGTTATCCCTTCTTTATGCACATATTAGGTTCTTTCCAGAAATATTTCAACCACTTTTCATGGTTACCAACACCATTCAACATATACTTTCAAATACTCAAGGAAAAACAATAGTGTCATAATCCTTATATTTTTCTTTATTCCATAGTACCATATATTATTCTTGATAAAAATTCAATCATTCCACTAGATTCTTAAATCATTGACTGAGCTTCTTCATTTTATTCCTCAAAAATTCTTTCATCTCATATTTCATTTCTAGTATCCTCGTCATCATCAATATAAATACTACCCATTAGACCATGATGATTCTCTTCATGAGAATTTCCCTTATGGAATTGGTTTGAATAATGCTCGTACATTCCACATTTAAAACATTTAACTATGGTTGATGTCTGAACAATGCCATTATCTTTGTCCACAGTGTTAACTGAACCCTTTCCTATGAAATTACTGGCTTTGTGTCCTTCTTTTCCACACCCAAATCATCTTCCAGTTCCATTCAAACATTCTCCTTGATTTATCTTCCCACATGATTTACGTGAGGAAAATTGAACTTTCTTTCCTCTATGATCATCATGAAACTCCTTCTTTCTCTTATTAACTGAGTTAGGAAACTTAACAAAGTTTCAATTATTGATCATATTTTGAGATTTCTGATTAAGCATAATAATGATGTTTCACCTTCCAAATCCCATTTTATTTTCTCTATCATGAAGAATATCATTCCATTGTCCATCATATTCTCCATTAACATGAATCTTCCTGTTTCCAGCCATTTTCTAAAACCCAAAAAAAATAGTATGAGAGGAAAAAATCATGGTAGGAAAACAATATAATCAAGGAGATTACATTGAATCTATAACATCATTGTTTTAATCCTAGTTTATTCATGATCTTTATCATAATTCTAGGACTGTAACCTATAATTATACATAACCTTAGGGACATCCCTAGACATACCATAGAAATATCTCTAAGGATCTCACTAAAGTTGTCGGATCCTATTTTCCAAAGGTTAACTAAACCATCGCTCTGATACCAACTATAGAGACCCATGGCTTAAGGTACGTAGAAATTACATTACTTTTGAGGAATAATTAATACATGAAAAAAATAAACGCCCAAATACCTTATTAGTTTAGTGTCTTTGGAAACTCGAAATATAATCTTCTAATTATAGTGAAAGATCTTCAACATCTCCCATAATGATCTTCCCCTTTTTTTCTTACCTAAAACCTTTCTTTATATCCTGGGGAAAATAAAACATATAAAGGGTGAGCTCAAATGCTTAGTAAGGTAAGTATGGAGAAAATATAACAAACCATATGCATTTGAATTTAAAAACATGAACATAATGTTTAAAAATCAAAATCTTTAGCAATGACATAAAACATGACAGTACGTAAGGCATAGATCCTAATGGAACATCAATCGTGCTAAAATATCCTGGGGAACAATACATGTAATTGTAAAAAACCCTTAATCACATGATATGATTTCCATAGTATCCAAGGCATTGCTTCCCAGACCATCATAGTGGACAAAATCCCTTACTGAATCGAGTTTACTCCTCGTTCTATTCCTGTATCACTGAACCAAATTAACTTTACATTCCAGCCATGTCTATCTCATGAGATATAAATCTTTACCTAATGAATTGGATGGAGATATAGGTCCCAACCATCTCATTATGAAACCACTCTTATCTGTGCCACAAAATCATAAATCACACTTCATTGCATAACCCATGTAATAAAAATGGGATTCTTAAACATCATGCCATCATATAATAATACATATAAGATAAAAGGAATTCATAAAATAATTCCATAATAACATAATTAAATCAATGTAAAAATATGGATAGAAACAGAACCCTATATTATCTTATATGAAAAATAATTTTGATAAAACACTTGAACTCCATTCTTGAGGAAAATATAATTTCTACTTCAAAATCATTTTTTCTTTCTTAAGATGTCATAAAATTTTAAACTAAAAGAAGTTAATTTAAAATAAATTTGAAAAATTGTAAAATAGCTTCATGGAAATAATGTTCTATGAAATCATAATAATCTATTTATACAGTATAAGTTATAAATCATTCTTCTCATACTTTGGATGAAAAATTCAAAAAGTATCTCGTACTAAAAATGACAAAAGATTCCTTTAATAAATATTACTAAAAATTTACCAATAGGTAAAATTTTATTTAAAAATTTTTAAGAGGATATAAATAATATAACATTTTGAGTAAACATGGATGTGTATGATGAATATTCCCCAGTAAATTATGAAGTATAAACAATCTTGGATAAAAATGAGATTGTGAGATTTTCCCTTACCTTATGTCCAATTTCAATCATATGTGTCCGAGACTCCTGTATAGTGAGTTTAAACATATTATTAACTTGTAACAGAACCATAACAATATTTAAGATATCATACATGATTCACTTACGACTTTATATTACACGTTCTTTTGTCAATTCCATGTTAAAGCAGGGTTTTGGGTAATATTGTTTTATTTATCGTACATGTTTTGAATTGTAATTATTCATATGATTTATTAGATCATGAATAAATATTTAAAAAATGTAAAACATGCTTTATATATAATATATATTCATCATATAATAGATCTATAAATGGAATGAAATACACCTATCATGGAGACGGTAGGTCGTACGTACGCATGAACGCTATTTTCATTTCCTAATTAAATTGAATAGAAGTAAGTTAATAACATATACATAAGTCCAATATCATTAATATGCTATATATTTCATTATTATTTAATATATATAATTTATAGTCATTCTTGAATGGTTAACTAGGAGAATGAATCTCCTCGGGTCATGGAGACGGTAATCCGTACGTACGCACGAGCGATGATATCGTTCCCATAATTATTGAATGGAAATATATTGGATGATATAATATCTCAGAATTAGTATCATGATATAATAACCATACATAGTTATTATTTACACCATTATACCCATCCAAGTAAGGTGGTGGCGGAAAAACAGATTACACCACGGCGTGGAGACAGAATTCTTTACGTACGCACGCGGGGTGATTTCATTTTCTGTAGGATGGATGTAAGGTGAAATAGGGTTGGTTCATATTTATAATAATATATAAGTATATTAGTGATACTAATGTTATTAATTTATTAAGAAACAACAAAATAAGAGTAAGTAAAAGAAGAAATGAACATAAAATAATCAGTAAAGGATATTACCTCTTCTTCGACGCGCCTCTTATAAACCTCCTCTTAGGGCACTAAAGTTGGTCTTTGAAGAATACCAGGACCTCTATAATGTTTATAGGTAAATGGAAAAGATAAACGGGTAGGTTTTGTCCTAACTTGAAGGCTCAAAGTGGTGTGAGGTGGAGAGGGAGGAGGTGCACTTTTATAAGGGACGAGAGGGGCACCTTTGAAACATAAGAAATATTAATTTATAATAAATTCCAACCCCACTTAAAAACATCCAAAATGAATCACATTAGAATATGAGATGATATAGGGTTTTAACGTCATCAACCAATAAAATTTAGACACGTTTTTAATTTATTATAAATCTTATCATTTTGATTTATCCTCGTTTAATCTATTTAAATCTTTTTTTGGTAATAAAATTATAATTTTTAAATTGCTATAAATAATTAATTATGTGTTGTGAATTGTCCATAATTTGATACTTTGTAAACTTTTAGAAAATTTAAATTTAAATTTATAATTTTTAAATATTTTTATGATTTTTAAACAATTTTATAATATGTTATTTTTTATAAAATAACAATACTGTCAATTTTGATACTATTAATTTATTTAAATACAAAAAAAATACACATAAAAGACATATTCGAACCAAAATATTTAATATACTCATAAAATGTCATATTTATCTATAAAATTTTTCAAAAACATTAATTAGTTTATATAATATTTATTTTAATATTTTTAAAACCATTTGTTGGATATTTCTCTTAATGAAATAATTACTACAACATATTTTAATAATTATTTAATATACTTATTTGTTGGAGAAAAATTAAAAATAAAATACTATTATGAAGATAAATATAATATATTTTATAATAATACTTTTACTTGAATTTTTCATCTTAAAATAACATCATATAAATTATTTTATTTATTAAATTATGAAGGTGACAACTTTGACATCATTTTAAATAAAATAATATGAATGTACTAATCTCTTTTATATGACTAAAAATAGTCCTCAAGCCAACCCTTGGATGATAATGGTATAGATATACTCTACCAATATGTTTGGTCAAGTGTTTGGGCCTTTTGATGGGTATTACTACATTAATAAAATCATTATTATTTATTTTTCACTAAGTAAATAATTTCTCCATCATTAATGTATAAGCTATTAAGGTAATTAAATATTTCTTAAAAATTACAACTAAATTTACATAACAAATAAAAACATTTTATCTTTTTCATGAGTATTTATAATCTAATTTATATTATTTATAAACTTATATTAAAAATACTTTAATTATGAAATTTTGAGTGAGACATATTTCACTTTCTTTTAAATAAAATAAATTATAGGTCTTAATCAAATCCAAGTGGGTTACAATGGATTCAATTTCGACCCAAATATGCTTTAGGAAGAAATATAATCATCCAATTATATTAAGACAAGTTTTAGAGTAATTTTATAATATTATATCTACCCTTAATTACCCCATTTACCTTTAACTATGGTAAATAAAATTTATCGTAGTTGCTATTCATAGTACCCAAAAATAAAAAATACCCTATTAACATAATTTGGACCTAATTATTCCAAATATGGAATTAATTTTTCATAATTAAAATTTAAAAATTTGCAGCAATTAATTTAAAATTAATCTCGTTGTCAAGAAAACGAGTTTTAAAAGTTAAAATATTGCAAACAATTGAAATGATTTTACCAATGAAGTAAATGTAAAATCAATGCTAATGAAATACATTATATTAAATGGTAAAAATATATTATTTTTGTACTATAAATACATTTAATATTATAATTTATCCATTTAAATTTTTACGATGAAAAATGTTGTATTTAAGTAAAATATAGCATGTTTTTACTATTCATTAAAATATGAAAGTTATCAGAATAATATGAAAGATTTATCCAAAGAAAATTTTTATATCCTGATTCAAAATAAGAATACTATTTTGTCAAATTGAACTTATAAACATGTCAAAAATTAGATTTAATGTGGGTGTGCCATCAAAAGGCGGCAAAACTGCATTTTTTTAAAAATACTTATTTTACCTAAAAAATTTACTTTGTTCTCATGCCATGTTCTAAAAAATGTTTAAGTTGAATAAAAAAGTGATAAAATTCAAAATTTAGATAATAATATTCATAAATTCTAGTTCATAATAATATTATAACATTATATCATTGTTTAGTGAAACCCGGTATTACGTACTACATATGCTATCAAGGAATGTCGTGATTGCGTGTAATGCAAGCCAGGTCTGGGATTCATGTAGTGGAAGATCCCTTTGGTGTTTCGTATTACATAATCAAAACTTTTTTCATTTATACATTAAACAAAATCTATACTTAATGTAGTGTAGAATAATTTCTACAAAACGAACTTGAAATTGTGTGTAACACAAGCAAAGAATAGTGTTGCGTATTCTACAAGCTAATATGGTGTTGCGTATAGTACAAGCAAATATTCGTGTAGTGTACAATAGAAGACATCAAAGAAATTATAAAAAAAATATATCTCATTAAATCTCGGGGTGTTACATTGATAGCTTGGAAGGGATAGAATTAATAATATTTTCATTTATAAAAGTTTTCCTAAGGCTATTAGACATAAGATGAACAAATTATTCATGTAATTGAAACAAATGGGTGATTATTTAGAGGGTTCATAAGAATAAAATTAAACATTTTGGAAAGGTATGTATTGATTTTTATTCGAGGTCATGATAGTATAATTAACTGGTTTTAATAAGTATTGAAGCAAATTTATCAATGTAAATTGTCTTCTTATGATTTTAAAAGTTATGATAAACATTTTAAAGGGATTAGAAGGTAGAAAGTTTGTTTGTTTAGGATCAAGTATTCCATGATTGCAACAAGAAGAAATGTTCTTGATTTTTGGAAATGAAGAATTATTCATCAAATATGGATGGAGCTAAAAAAATCTTGTCTCCATATTGTTATATTTTTTTAAAAAGAACCTTGTGGAATGTGTTATGAAATCTATTAAGTTGTTAAGATGTCGAAAAATTGGTCATATGCTCATGACTACAAAGAAATTATCAAAAAAATAATGGAATGGCATAGGTAATATTATTTAACTATAATGAATAGGTATATTGTGGAAGAATATTCTGGGAGTTAGTAACCCAGGCTGGAAATTTGAAAGATCGAAATAGTGCATGGAAAATTCCATAAATAGTAATGAGGTTGATTTTGTTACATCAAATTATTTTGTGATAGTTATCTTACTAGTTTAATTTAACTATTTCATTACCCTTATTTACCCCCTCTCTTCACATTATATCATTTCTTTGAAATTTTTGGGTAAATTTGAAATATATCCTCATATAAGTAGGATAGAGAATTTGGTAAAAAATCTAGTTGTAAATATTAAAGAAACCCAAATTAATAAGATTTATCATAAAATTATTATTTTAATGGTATGTATTACAAATCCTATCGAACTTCCCTAAGGTATAGTCTGATATTATTTTTGGTATGAATTGGTTATAAGTTTATCATGATAAAACAGATTACAAAACCAAGAGTGTTTTGTGAGATGATTCTATACCCTTAATCTAAGAAATAAATAAACAAATTATAAATGTAAGTGAAATTTAAAAAGAATAATATGTTGAAATGAATGAAACTATTCATAGTACTAAAGTCCTAATTGTGAATGAACATTTAAATGTTTTCATTAATAAATTACTAGGTGTTTTTTCTAATCAAAAGGTTGAGTTTATTGTTTACTATATACTAGATAATATGTCTATTTCAACGCCACCTTTTCAACTGTATTAGGTAGATATTTTAGAATTTAAAAATCCAATAAAAGACTAACTAGTTAAATGATTCATTTATTCTAGAAATTTACTATGGGGTGATCAAATCTTATTTTTTTAAGAGAAAAGATAGTTTAATTAGAAATTTCAATGATTATAGAACCTTGAATAACATCACCATTAATAAAAAGTAATAGTTTCCTTATATTATTAAATTTTATATTATATAAATAGATAAATTTAATTTTTGAAGATATATCTTTGGTTTAGGTTCCATAATTTTCTATTGCTGGATTATTACATTCTAGAGACTACATTTTGTACTAGATGTAAACATTATGATTTTGTATTTATTCTCAATGGGTTGTCTAATACACTATGTATATATATGGATATATTATATAAATCATCTATGAGTTAGTATGTAAATTTTTTGTTTTGTTTATTGATGAAATATTGGTGTATTCTAAATTTGTTTGAGGTTTATGAAATACACCTAAGGATTTTTCTAAAAACATTTAGTGGAATGAAGATATATGTAAAATATATTGTGTTAATTTTAGTAATATAATATTGATTTCTAGAGAAATATTGTTCCTAAATATTGAATAAATATTGGCCCTGATAAGACTATTATTTATTATGAATGGAAAATACATATAAATTTTGTCAGGTTTTGTAGTTTTCTTAGATTACCTAGTTACTATCAACGGTCTGTTGAAACAATTTTTTGATATCTAGACAACTAATTAGGATAAATAAAAAAAGTTTTAAGTAAATTTAGCCCAAATAATGTGATAATTATTTTCAGAAAATAAAATAAATGATCAGTGAAAGCTCTAGTTTTGGATTTTACGCCCAGTATTTTTAATAGATTTTCTACATTATTGCTGCATAGATGGGACTTCATTCTATCATGATTTATAACGTTCTATTAAATTCATATTATATCCATATACGAAAACCTCTTAGGATAAATTATCATTCACATGATCTAGAATTTACTATTATATGTTTCCCGTCAATAATTTGGGGGCTTTATTTGTATGGAGAACTTTTGAAATATTTACTAGTCTCAAAAGTATGAATTATATTTTTAATCAAAAAAATTGATCATGGGGAAGAGAATATGGATAATACTAATTAAGGATTATGATTTCTCGATCCATTACTATCCTAAAACATAATATAATTTAAATGAAGAAGATTTATAAAAATTACACATCATTTACCATGGTAATTATAGAAGATAGCCCTTCGAAAAATGATTTGATGAATTTTGGCCATGATGGTATAGAGGCAGGAACTTCCACTATTCTTTTTTAGGTTTTAGTATAATCTCCCCTATAAAAATGAATTCAGGATGCCCTAAAGGAGGATCTTGTTTTATAGGAAATGGTATAATTGGTTAATAAAGGTATCTTTATGAATTTAATTTTGATTAAGATAGATTTATTAAATATTTAAATAGATTTTTTGTTCCTTTTGTTTCCCATTTGAATATGGAATTGTTGATAGAAGCTCACAATTCCACATCATTGGTTCATCCCAATAGAACTAAAATGTATAGTGACTATCATGAGTATTATAGTTGGGATTGAATGAAAAGAGGTTTTTCTTACTCTGATGAATTGTTCAACATATCAACAAGTTAAAGAAGAAGAATAATTACTAACAATTATGTATCTTCCATTTCTAGTATTATTATGGAAAAAACAAAATATATCTTTGTATTTTTTTATAGGATTTCAAAATACATTTGAGATAATATGGTTTTGGGGTTATTTTATATCAAATGATTAAATTTGTGTATTTCGTTCCAACAGAAGATACTATATCCTTAGTTCATATCTCTTAACAGTTCCTAAGGAAAATTTAGATGTTACATGGGGTTCTTATCAAAATTATTTATTACCAAGATCCAAGATCCAAATTTCACATTTTATTTTTTCAGATGACTTAAAAATTATTCAGGGGCTTATTTAAATTTGAGTAGAATTATTCATCATCAATTTAATGAATAGTATGAAAAATAATTTAGACTGTGAAATACATGATTTTTCCTTATGAAAATTTATTAACAGTGAATTTTTTATCTCTAATTTTCCTTAGTTTAGTAATCATATAACAATACCTTTCATTATAGTGTACAAATCGAACCTTATGGGTCATTAAAATGATAGTTGTGCAAGCCTCTATCTATTTTAGATAATATAGGTGAATGGAAGATGATGGAACATGAATTGATAAAGGAAATGATTGAGAAGGTGCATGAAATTTTTCTACATCTGAGGACAGCTCAGATCATAGAATCAATTTATGAGGATAACCTGAGGAAAGAACATTAATTAAAGGTAGGTGATTATTTTTTATTAAAATATCTCGATTTAAAAGTGTTAAGGGATTTTGTAAAAAGGGGATGTTAATTCCATAGTTTATCATATACTATGAAATCTAATAATTTTTTTATTATTTTCAGAATGAGTATCCTTTCCTCTAAGTTTATGCTTGGTACAAATAATTTTACATGTTTTGATGTCATAAAAATATGTTCCATGTTAATATCATGTTTTGAGCCCTATAGTAGTTTAGTTGGAAGATAAATTTTTTGATGAGAAATATACTATTCATATTCCTCATGATAGTGGAATTATTTAGAAATATAGTAATTCACAATGTAAGGGTTTTGTGGAGAACCAGGTAATTTAATAAACAACATGGTAATTTGGATATTCTTTGAGAGAAAGTTATACCTACATGTTTAATAAGTGAATAAGATTGTATATATTCAATTTATAAAATGGGGGAAGGATTTAATAGCCAAATTTACATTGATATAAAACATTTTAATTATTCATTATTAAGATTTTATAGATTCATATTCATTATAAAAAACATTATAAAAATTTGTCAGAAGGAAAAAACATTTATTCGAACAAAATTTTGGATTTATAAATTAAATGGTTTCATTTAGAATGATTATTTAAAAACACTAGAATTTTCATTTTAATAAATTAACTTTTTAAAATATATCATTTAAATGTTATCTTATGACAAATTTTTTATAATTTTTATAAAATATTGATTTTATAGTGTGTAATGAAAAATACAGATCCTTATGAAAGATTTTACATTATTTTCGAATATATAAAAAGTAAAATTATATATTTTTATTATTTATACAACTTTATTTTTTATATTTTTTTTAAAAACTAATAATATAATTTTGAATGAATTTTAAAAATGAAATTAGTATAAAACATTTCTTATTGAAAAATGATTTTTTTTGAAAAAAAAAGTAATCATTTTATTTTTTTGGAAAATTTTAAATTAAAGTATGACACTTATGTGTTTTGAATTCCTAAATATGGATTTTATATTTAGAATCAATGGGTCCAAATTTAGTAAATAGGACCAATTTTTATCAATATTAATAGTAAAATTATTAATTTCACTTCCATGCTAAACGGTAAATAATGTAATTAATGTTAATAATGATATGATGGTGAATATAAAATGACCCTTCAAGTTACCTTAATTTTATTAGTTTAGTCAATTTCATAATTAATCATACGTGATTCAGATATATGGATTTTTTTATTTGGATGAGGTGATGTCCATTGTAATATTTTATGTCTAGGAAATTCAAAAATGTCACTCTATTAATAATAATAACACTAAAAATGTTCAAATTGTGATGTCCAGAGTATATGTTTTTTTCTAAATAGTATTTTTTAATATAAAATTATAATATTAAACATGGTAATATATTTTTAATTAATAGTGATGAAATACTTACCATAAATTATTACACAATAATAAATAAGTAATTATTTAAATAACTGAAAAATAAAATAAATAACACTAAAAATATTAAAATTGAATAATTTGAAATAATTAATTTGAACCATGAATTATAATGATCAAAATGAAATTTTAGAGATTTATTAAAATAAATTTTTTGAGGTTATTACGTTTTGATGATGTTATAACTTTCAAAGTAAGTGAATAGTTCCAAAATTGGAATTATTGGTATTTTATGAAAACAAATATTATGTAAAATGATGTAAATTTTACAAAAAAAAAATAACTTCTACCAAGTGAGAATAATGAAATTTAAATTTCCAGGTGCATCTCATTTATGGACATTTTTTCTATTTATAGTATCTATCGTAGCTCTGAATGTGTAAAAAACATTTTTGTCGTGGTAAGTGTTAAAAGGGTTACCAGAGGTTGAAAAAAAGTTAATGTAACAAATTTTATCCTAACATTTACACTTTTCTATTTATGAGAGTAATTTGAATCATCTTTTGCTTTCCTTCAAATTTTTTCAATTTTAATCCTTTTTTACATCACAATTAATTTATATTAATTTAATATTTCAAAAAAATTCAAAAGTTTTCTTCCCCTCTCTTATAAAATGGATCCACTTCATCACATTTGATTACACTTAAAACCCCTTTTTATTTTATTCAATACCTACATATATACCTTCATAACAACCCTTCTTATGTTTTAGTTTTATATCATTTTCCATGTTATTCAAATATTTTTCAACCATGATAAAATAGTAACTATAGTATACAACATATTATGAGATTTTTTATATTAATTTAATAACCTATATCTATCTCATTTTCCACCAAATGGGAATTTAACCCATCATTCATGTGTGTGGTGGGTCCCCCCCACCCCCCCCACGAATTTATGTAATTAATCTTCCATCATAGTCCATCATTGGTATTTATAATTATGGAATTAATATTTATATGAGATACCCATGAAATATTTATATTTCATAAATGATAACATATCATCAACCTTTTTTTATTTCCTTTCACAAAAAATAATAATGTCACTTTTTCATTTGTGTGGTGTACCACCTCCATAAAGCGATATGATTAGTTTTTCAAAACCACATCACATGGATAATATTTAGATAGAAATTTGTATGTATGTATTTATATATTTTTAATTAAAAAAATGGGATATTTATTATATCATTATCATCTTATAAAGAAATCAATAATACATACCTTCTTTCCAAAATGGTCTTTAAAAATGTAAATATTACTCATTTGTACGTACAACCTTTCATATCCTTGATTGTAATATAATTTATTATATAACCAAATTTTGTTGTTAGATTTAAAATTATAAATTATGTATAAAAATAATAACTTTTTTATTATTATTATTCTTTATATTATGGTGTAAAGAAACTTTTTCCATATTCAACAAACCAAAGATATTTTGGGATTACGAATCAAATGTTGTCAAAACATATAACCAGATTTTTTTTAATTAAGTAATTAAATATAGGATGGTAAGATAAAAAATAAAACTAATTGTAAAATTCAATGTGGTTATTGAGAAATTAAATAACTAACCTAAGTTTTTTAGTAATAAAACAAATAAATATGATAGGTTGGACTCAATGTAAGGGACTTTTTTTTAAAAATCCTCTTTTAAAGAATCCCTAAAAACCAGCTTTTTCATCCATGGAAATTTTTTAAAAAAATTTTTACAGATTTTTTCATATGAATATAAAATAATTATAAATGGAATTTTTTATATTGAATTTGATTCAATGGGTTTCAAAAGGTATATTTTTATTGAATATTTTTTTGTTATTTAGAATATGATAAAAATTAATGTTGAATTTTATCATATATAGTGACAAAATACTTTCTTATAATTATAACTATTTGTTGATTTTCAGCTTCAATTCTAGGATTTCATATTTTATTAAATGAAAAATCCATTTTTCCATTATTTTGGGACATTTATTTTAAATTATTTGTGTTTAAATGAAATAAATATGTCAATAACTAGTAATGTTTGCTTAAGCGATTAAAGAATATCTTTAGTGTAATAATGAAAATTACATACTTTATGTTTTTTTATTATATTATAATGAATGGGAATTTTAAAGATAACAGATGGTTCCATTATAAAAAATGATGGCTGATAATAATATTAATCAATGATGTGTGGTTCTAGGATAAATCAATTAAGGGTGGGACTACATAAGCCCTACACACAAAAGAAATGTTTTATGAAATGTATATGGTACTTTTTAAATTGAAGAGAGTACAACATCTTGAAAAAAAATCTTATTATTTTTTCATGTTATCAAAGAATCCATTATGAGTGTTAATTTTCTTTTTCATTTTGTTGGAAAAGTTCTATGACATTATTAGGTTTGATATAGTGATTTCATCGATGATAAAATGTTTATTTAATACCGAAAGATTATTTTTGAAAAGGAAAATTTTTTATGTACTCATGGATTAATCATTTTCGTATTTTTTTTATGTCCCTTACAATGATTTTTGTTCTTATACAATGTATTAATATATATTACGAGGTTTTATGGATGTTTAAAGAAAAATAATAAGCCATGTATAATTTCATGATGATTTTTTATAAAAATATATCATGTTTTATTTTAAAAACGATTGATATTATAAAAAAACATTTATACTAATAAATAAATCAACTTTTTATTATATGAGTTTTTTATGTATGATTTATAACACAACACACTAAAACATTACATAAAAAATATAATCAAGAATTTATGAATGTAAATTCTTGTTTAAAGGAACTAAAATATATGATGGTTAAGTATAGGTTCTTATAGCTCTCAAAGGAATTTTTATATTAAATTTTAAATTTTCAAATGTAATGTAAGAATCACATATGTATAAAGTTTGAAAAAATTAAAATTAATTAAATCCTTTGGGATTTTATTTCTTGTATCATATACCAATTTAATAAAGTTTATAGTGACTCTATTTTACTACTGTTGGGGTCATTACAGTTTGTATTTATGAAATATTTGTACAACCATAGGAAACTAGATTTATAAAAAACATAGATTATGGAATATAACCTTGCGTATAATATTCAGGATAATTCTACCTATATGAAAAAATACTAATGATTTTGTTAGGTAGATATTTTGTGGGTTTTCTATAAATTAATCCCAGTTTGGATACTATAAATGGATGTGGATCTATAAAAGTTGCACCTTTTTGAAATAAAATTGAAAAGGAAATATCGGTCTTTTACTTGATTGTTACCGGGTGGACAACAATGATCATTTCTTCAGACCTGGAATGACATCCCAGGATGATATAAATCGGTTAATTAAAATTTTCAGAAAAAAATATTATAAAGTATTTTAAAATATTTACAATGTTAACATGTATTTGTTTAAATAACTGATCACACATTACATAAAATGAAAATACTGAGAATGAAATGAATCCTTATATTTTTCTTCATAGTGAAGATCTCAAGGATTATAATGATATACAAATACTAAACATATGTAATGATTAAATATTGTAAGACATGTTTACCAGGTGCATGATTCGTTTACCATCAACAGATATCCTCTAAATAGTTAAAAACAAAAATGGTAAAAAAAACCATTAGCAAAGGCTAGCCAACTAATTAGTCCCCTGAGGCTACAGATGCGTCAAGGTTCTTGCATTAACATGTCCCCAACTCTTATAGTTCATGTACAAATCATTTCTTATATATCTAATAATCGATTAAATTCATAAAAAAATCCCTTATCAAATATACATTTTGAGTAGAAGATACATATTTATTAATATTTCACTAGTTTCTCAAGTAGGATTTAGTGTGAATAACTTTTTAAAAAATACTCTACGGTATAATCAATAAAAAATTCCAAGATAAATAATACACATTTTTAGTGGAAATTCAATTTCTAATGATTTTACGTAATATAATATTTAAAGGGGAGTAAAAAAGGAATCATGTTAGTGAATGTAAATACTATACTTATTAAATTAAATAATAATCCATCAAGATGAAGAATAAGAATGGTATCAATGCAGTATATCGAAAGTGATGTAATGATAAATGGTTTTTTTTTTCATTTTTGAATAGAAATACTATAAAAATACATTTAAAACATTTTTGCGGAAACTATCCCTTTCATTTTGAAAAACATTTTTAAAAAATACATTTCTATTAAAATAACTTTTTAATAAATGATATTTTAAAATTTTAAATGTAAGTTTCAATGAAATGATGGAGTGCAATTTTTTTAAAATGGAAAATTTAAAAAAATTATTCCATTTTCATAGTAAAAATGTTAAAAATGTGTCGTATTTAAAAATTGTTTACAAGACTCCTTTTAGAACGTTTTTTAAATAAAAAGTGGTACGACTTCATTTAATAAATAATGTTTAAAAGGATAATAACATTTTGGAAAATATTTTTACAGAACACGGTTTTGAGAGAAAATATATTTTTGATTAAATAGAGAAATGAAGTTGGGATTTCATAAAAACATTTAATAAAACATTTTTAATACCAAATAATGGAAAATAGAACTATTAATTTAAAAAGATCATGAATAACTACATTATATGAAATTTAATTGGGTTATTATATAATGATCAAAAAAATCCTTTAATTATAATTAATGTTTAAATGATATTAAATAAAATGTGATTGTGAATTAAACCCTTGAAAATATCATATTAATGAAAACAAGGAAGTAATATAACGTAAGGAAAATGAATCGGGTTATAAAATTTTTTATGACTTGTTAACTTTTAGTTCTAGTCCCCTAAATTGAAATAATTCAAACTAAAACTAATAAAATTAATAAATAAGTATTCAATATATTAAATATAAAATTTTTATATATAAAATATATAAAAAAAATGGTTCATAATAAAAATTAAGCCTCAATGGAATATTAATTTAGGTGAAATCCCTTACCACTTGAGTAATTTTTGAATCATGATATTCTTAAAATAATAACAAAAATTGAAACTTTTCATTTCATTATGTAAATTAAATACTTGACATAAAATGTCACAAGTATGTTTATATTCCATACAGAAGAAACGGGTGGTGAATATGTCATAAGTATCGCAAAAATAAATGTGATACTCGATTCCCCTTGTCATGTGTTTCCTTTTTTTGAACTTCCTTTAAATTATTTTATAATGTTTTTATGAATGTTGTTAACTTATAACATAACCATACTAATTTTTTAAATATAAAATATTACCATTTTATATTATGTTATTACCTATTTGTTAATAATATTTCATTATTTTCACTTTTTCATGTGTTAATTGCCTAGTTTTTCGAATATGTTTTGACCTGTTTTTTGTTCCTATTAATTAGATTATGATTTAATTATCTATAGAAATTAAAATGTGATTTAAATATAATATATCTTACCTATAATTTTATTTAATGTAATTCATTAATTTTATATATATTAAATGAAATATAACATTCATAGATACAACAGGTCATACTTACTCTTGAACAATGCTCAAATTTTATTTTCATATTAAAAGAATAAGAAGTAAATGATTTATAATTATATTATAATTCCAAAATAATATTTATTTAATATATTAAATATATTTTTATTAAACCCTTCATTAATACATTCCATGTAAATCATGAATGAATTATACAACTTTGAGGAGGTGATAGTCAACACATCCACAAATGTGTTATCATATTCCAAGAAATAAATCATAAAGGTTTCTGTTATATTAGAATTAAAAAATCATATATAAATCATACATAGAGTATATATATAATTCATAAAATATAAATAAATCCTTTTTCTCAACTTTTAATGATTGTAATGGAAAGATATATGATATCAGTTCACACAGTGGTAGTCCACCCAACACAAGAATGATGATTGTGTATACCATTTGATGATATTCTGTGTGAGTTTAGGTCAAAACCTATTCATTACAATATTTAAGTATATTTGGGATAATTATTTTATTATATATTAATTATATAAAGATAATTTATGGGGTTGTAATAGAAAGAAAACAAAAGTTCTTATTGAAGGACCATTTACCTTATATGGGTAACTCCTTTTGGTTGATATAAAAATCCCTTCCTAGTTTCCTTTCATATAAAATAAGGCTTATATGATGAGGGTATAGATGTTGGGTGATTATTTGGTCATTTTGTCTAGATAAAATTGTCTTGATACGTGTTAAGAAGATAGGGGGTGAGTGCATTTTATAGTGGAGGAGGAGTGGCAATATTGTAAATCTAAAAAGTTAAAGACTGTTGAGTGGTATCCTTTTTAAAAAGTTCCTAACATAATGAACCAAATTTGGTAAAAATGACGATAGGTCTAAATATGGCCGTAAAATATGTTTTGGATATCGTTCTAGGTCCTTTGGCCCCTTTAGATAAATTATTAGTTCCATGTTAATCCAATTTTTCTCCTAATCACTACAATTATTCTTAATTTCTTTCACTAATATTTTTGGTCCAAATTATGATAAAATTTTAAGAAATTATAAATATTTATGATTCCATATATGGAAAAAAATTTCCAAATCCCAAAAACAGAAGTTTTAAATAATAATTTAATAGCAATCTTCAATATGGGATGGGAAATCGGGTTTTTAATCAAAAAACATTCAAAAGGTTGAAATGTTTTTATATCCAATTTCAATTTGAAATTGATTAAAATTTGATAAATTGGTTTAATATGAAGTGCCCGGATCAGTGTGATCACTGAGAGGGGGAGGGGGTGAATCAATGATCCTTTTGAACTTTTTACTAATTGATTCTTTATCAATTAAACAGCTATGGATTGTTAAGGCCTTGATCCACTCTTCTTGGATCTCTCAGCCTTTCCTCGAGTGATGTAGTAAATATAAAGGCACAAGACAAAAGTATTTACAAGGTTTGGCTCTAAAGGCCTACGTCCTTGCCATGTTGGTTAAACGCCCCAACGTGGTTTCTCCACTATAATTCGGTTAGTAATTACAATGGTCGATACAGATTGACACTGTATCTCTCCTGAGTCCCACATGACGTTCTTTATACTGCATCCCACAGTGGTACCAGAGTCCCACTGGCCTGCTTCAGCTTCCACCAAAGACTTCTCCACCATGAGCCTCATAGGGGGTCTTCTCCTGGCTCCTCGAGTCACACGAGTAGCTCTTTTTCTTTTTAAGCTCTTCAAGAGTCTTCAACAACCTTGGATAAGGTCTGCTAGCCTTGCTCACTTCTTCTGACCACCTGTAGTGATCAGGACTCCTCCTCTTTGCTCGGGCTTTATCTCCTTCTTCTAAGGATGACCCGGCCTCTGCCTTTAAGAATCTTGGTGGGGAAATATTTTCTTTCACTGAATATGCCCGCTCAATCTTCTTGGTCCTCTCAACTACTGAAAACTCAGATGAATGATGTCTTTAACTTTAGTCTGGCTTCAGTCTCTCTTCAATTCAACTTCATGCACTGAGTTCATGGAAGCACTGAAACTTCATGCACTGATTCAATGGCTTCTCAAGTTTCTTCAAGAACCTTTGCTCTCAGACTTATCAAATGCACACATACAAATGATTATTTATTTACATGTGCATGTGCATGCAAGAATTCATGCACTCCCCTTTTCTTCTTGGTGTGATAAACCCTCAAAGGGTGTAATCTCTTTTAGCACACACACCTTCTTCTTTGAGACACACTCTTTTATTCTTTCTCAGACACACTAAATTTTGTGTTGTTCTTTAGTGTGAATTTATCCTTCTCTCTTTATTCTCAAGGTGTTCACCCACTTGTTAACTTATTCATACATGCATGGATATGCATGTATCTTCTTCCTTCACTTGGGCACACACAAGAGGTATGTCCTCCTTCACTTTTGCACATACAAGGCTATGGACGTCTTGTTTCTTTGCACACACACTATGTTCTTATGTTTGCAGGCACATTAACTCCACCATGTAAGCACACTCATTCTTCAAGTAAATCACTCACAATCCGAATAGTTATGTGGATGGTGTAAGTGTGATGTTTTCTTCTCAAGAGGTTAACAAAGCCTCGGCCTCATGCATGTATTCTTCTTTGTGACAATACAAGGCATCGGGTTCTCCTTCATTGTGCAATACAAGAGTGCACAGTTCTTCTTCTTCATGCAAACCAGGGAGCACGGGTCTTCTACACACCAAGAGTGCTTGGGTGCAATAGGCGTGTAGGGTGCGGCCTTCTTCCACCGCACAAGGTGAGGCAACTTTTTCTACCACGCAAGTGGCGCGGTTGCTTCCTCCTGCTGCACAAGTTACCAGGAAGAGAGGGCGCAGAAGTGTGTGTGGCCCAGCTTCTTCCTACAGCACAAAGGTAGCGCGGTGTCTTCCTCCTGCCGCGTGAGTTCGCGGTCACAGAGGGCACGTAGGGTGCGGCCACTTGCTACCACGCAGGTGTTGCGGGCAGCGGGTGTGCAAGTTCCGGATTCTTCCCTGTCGCACAGGGGAGCGCGCAGGGAGGCCTCCTCCTTACTTATTTCACGCAGGGGTTGCGCAAAAGGTTCTCTCGAAGCCTCGGGTGGCCTCGGGATACTCTACCGTACAAGTGTTGCGCGGAGCTTTTCTTCACGCTACTCAGAGCTTCACGGTTCTTCTCTCAGGCGATCAACAAGCATATTCTCGGTTTGAGCTTCTCCTTTTATAGGCAAAGAGTTCGATCGGAGCCGCAGGGATCAAATCTTTGAAGGCCCGAGATCTACGGCCTTTTGAAATCCTCAAACATGGATGACATATCTTGGAAATCTCGGTTGTTTCCTTTTTCTTTTTCAACCACGGGATCCTTCGTTCTTGGTGTGCACATCACGTGCGTGCATTTTAAAAATGCATTTGAAGCCTTTCCTTGTACGTCGAATGAGCAGTGCACCCTCGACAACATTTTTTTCCTCAGGCTCCCTCGAATTTCTTCATCTCATTGCTTTTATGGAACTTTTAATGCATGCCTGTATTCGGTTCGTCAAAACGATCACCATGCAGTTGTTTTCATCATCAACACTGGTCGGGAGCTCCATCTCCCTTCCTCGGGAGGCTCTGGATCACGAAAGGTGTCGTAGGGAGTCCTCATCTCGGTGAGAGAGGTAGGAGACGACTCTAGTCCCGTTGGTTCTTGTTTAATGATCTCGGACGGTCAAGATTAAATCGTGGTGTGGTGGGATTAGATGAGCGGCCGCGATTACATGCGGATCAGATGGACGACTCAGATCAGCTCTGTGTCTTTAAAAACCTATCCCACATCGAAACATGCCGCGGTTTTTTTGTGGTTTAACAAACAAGCCCTCCCACCATCGGCTCAGAAATCTCTTCTCCCCCTCCGGTGTCGCCCCACATCGGTTCTCTGCGGGCGCGCTTCTGCGCCCACCATGCTCCTCTGGGCGCGCTCTAGCGCCCACTCCGCCTTGTTCACGGGTGCGCCCTTGGTTCCCATGCTGCGCGGGCTTGACCTCCACGTGGCTCAAACATACACACGTCCTGACTGCTATTGGGATGGCCCCTGCGGTTTCCCCATGGGCGTGGTGACATAGTCCCACATGTGCCTTCGGTTGAGGCCCTAAGGCTTGCCCAATAGTTGGAATATTTTTTGCATAAGCTCTACCTTGTATACTTAGTTAAATAACCAAGTAGGAATAAGTCTTCCTCATGCCATTCTCCTCTCCTTCACTTCCTCTTCTTCATTAGAATTCTATACTCCTCTCAACCTATATTCTTCACTTAAAATGGAATCCTCGAAGGTTCTTCATCAATCATTACTCTTGAATCAAATGTTTCATCGGTGTTCTTCAATGATCAAATCAGAGCTGAGGATGAATCATCTTCAAATCCACATGCACTAAGAGATAGTGCATGGTCTTCTTCAAACCACTTCATCCACTTAGTAGCTATGGATGGTTCATTTTCACTTCATCCCTCATCCACTTAGTAGATATGGATGGAACTTCTTCACATCATCCACTTAGTGATGTGGATGGTTCTCCTTTCTCTCCTCATCCACTTAGTGATTGTGGATGTAACTTCTTTATCTCCTCATGAATTTTGGAGACAATACATGGACTTCTAACAATGTTGTGACATTGTATCTCCTTGATACAAGTCTTGGAACTTTAAGATCAGTTCTACAATCATCAGAGTTATATTGAGAATGTTTCAACCATTACCTTGTATGCCACTTAGTGATTCTCATAAGTGACATGCTTCTTAGTACCATGGTCATTCTCCAATCATCACCATCACCATGTCATTCACATATTGACACTCCTTGTCATCCATTCAATCCTTGACACCTTATTTACAACATCACCATCACCATCAATTCCTTTTCCATTCACATATTGACACTCCTTGTCATCCATTCAATCCTTGACACCTTATTGACAATAAATGCAACACATTGCACAACAATCTCCCCCTTTGTATTTGTTGTCAATATCACTAGAGCACATATGAATGGGTCAATATGTGGGCCAAGATTTTCTCCCCCTTATTGGAAACCAAATGCAAAGGTTTGGTGTGGTTCTCTTCAAAATATTTCTTCCTCCCTTTGAATAGCATCTTCTTGAAAATCACTAAGTGATGGATGATGTCACAAGTTCACTTTAGAAAAGAGCCTTTAGTAAATCAACTCTAAGTCTACATGGGCTAACCTGATGTAGAAAACAAGAGTGATGTAACCAAGAAATTCAGTGTTGTCCACAATTCACTATACATGTGAGTTCATGCTTAGGCTTCAAGGTGTTGATGTTTTTCAAATATATCCATGAATTGCTAAATCCTGCACATACTTCATCAAACTCATTAGAAAGTTCAGGTGCGAAGATAAAGCTCCCCCCTTTCATCCATTTGTCTTCAACCAATTACTCCCCCTTAATTGACATGTTAAATACAATTAGGAAACAAGGGATGAAAGTGGGATTGGAACTCCTTCATTCTTCACAAGATGAAATGAATCTCAAATGATCATCTTCAACAGATTAGCTCCCCCTTAAGGGGTTCACTCCATTCTATCCATACCATTCTCAATTTGCGAGTGATCATCGTCTTCAATTACCTGAAATGTAAGTACATGTATATAACAGTGATTAGGGAATAAGATGGAACCTCCTTGGTTCATCAGTTTGAACAACAAGGTTGAGAATATTCTCTCAACCGAGATGTTCCACTTTCTACATTCTTCACACTTCCACATTTGATCTTTAATGATGTTTGTGCTAGTGTGGATCTTAACTCCACTTCAAATTCTTTGTGTGTGACTCCTCTCTTTATAAGTGCCTTCTGAGAACTAGAATATCCTGGTGCAATCTTCATTCTCTTGAAGAATTCCTTTTGAGCAGGAATGAGTGCCATGCATTTATTACAGATATGACAAGCATTATTGCACCTCATACACAGAACGTCATCTTCATGTGAAATCTTTTTTTTCTTTTGCAATAGATTTAACATGTTTATTTTCATCCTTTCTCATTATTTCCAAATCTTCTGGCCAGATGATAAATATGTCATTTAAAAGTGATGCTTCAGATTTGGATGTTCCACATGGTTCCTTTGATGCTTTTAAGTTACCTTTCTTAGGCAGCTTATTTTCAATCAATCCCTTATTCTTATTCTGGATTGATTGTCCTATTGAGTGCTGTTTTCTTTTATTTAGTTCCATGGCTTGTTTACAAAGATCCATGGTATGAACTGTATTTCCACAGTAGAAGAATGTTTTCTTGGTGGTCCTTCTGGATGCATCACCCTTCTTGGATTTGAAATCCAAGGACTTCTCTTTCTTTTTCAAGATCTTCTTGGGAGAATTTTCAACTTTCTTCTGCTGTCTTCCCAAGGATACTTATTCATTCTTATCCAGGTTATGTAATATTCTCGTCTTTTAATCTTTGAAAACATTTAGAGACTGGTATATATCATTCTTGTGACCACTTTTGCATTCATCCCAAATGTTATCAAAAATTCTAAATCTGTTTGCAGTAAACAGATGTTTCTGGACCTGTGGATGTTACTTCTTCTTTTCTATCATTCTCTCCCTAG
This sequence comes from Viscum album, assembly GCA_963277665.1. NCBI lineage: Eukaryota > Viridiplantae > Streptophyta > Magnoliopsida > Santalales > Viscaceae > Viscum > Viscum album. Next base: position 559,311,335 of record OY728132.1, on the reverse strand, counting down.
GCATGGGATTCCATTGTGATATTTCATTAATAAGATTGTACCAACAATCTGTTGCACAATGTCCATACCTGTTGCAACACAAACATTGACCCACAAATCTTGTCTTCTTGACTTCTTCTGATTTTTGGGTCTTTCTCTTGAATTGCTGTGTTTTTTCAGGAGATCTCTCTTTCTTCATCTTCCTCATCCATACTTGTTTAGAGTTATTCTTCCATCCTACACTTTTTGTGGAAACACATTTAGAATCCTTAGTACAAGATTGTATGGATGGTACCTTCTTCTTTGTAGATGTTTCCCTTTCATTAGAGGATGTTCTTCTTTTGGAATCGTCCTTCTCAATGCAAACTTGAGTGGCAACATTTCTACTTACAGCAGATTGGGAGGCTTCAGCTTTGGGTGATTGCTGATTTCTCAATATCACCTCTAGCTCTAAGCATTTCATGTTGAGAGAGTTATTCTCATCCTCAGCAGATCTTAGCCTTCCTTCCCACTTCTCTTTCAGTTGTTTCGTCTGTTCTTCATGCACCTTATTCATTTCTTCCAATGAATTTTCAAGATCCTTCACCCTTTTTACTTTGTCTTCTAGTTGATCATCTATGAAAACCATTGAAACACTGTGCCTCTTTTCCAGTTCATGGAAAACTTCTTTAAACACTATCTCAAATAATTATTTCTCACAAATTCATCTTTGTAGATCTCCAGTGACATCATCAATTCTTTCACGGAAAAGGGAAATGGTTTCATCTTTGGCCTTCGCCAGTTTTGTGAGAGTGTTGGCTATGCCAACCCTTCTTGCCAATTGATCTTCCATAGAATTGGAATCTTCTTCTAGCTGTAATTTTTCTTCTTGGAGATCATGGATACTTGTAGTAATACACATTACCACTTCCCTGGGGACTCTCTTCCGAAGATATTTGAGTGAATTTAAAAGATCGTTGATAGTTCCATCATCATCGTAGCTAGAGCATGCTTCATTAGAAGAGTGATGAAAGGAATTGTCATCTGTTGTGACTTTCACATTACCTTCAATAGAAAGTGTTTCTCTATTAGTAGAAACCTTCTTCTTCATCTTCTTGACCTGTTTCTTCTTTATATTTTTCTGAGTCTTGGTAGATATCTTCATTTGAGGGTGTTCTCTCATTTCCTCAAATCTGCACATCATAAAGACTCCCTTGGATCTTTTAGAGGGAACCTTTCTCTGATACCAATTGAAGTGACTGAATTAGTGTGATCCTTGAGAGGGGTAGGGGATGAATCAGTGATTCTTTTGAACTTTTTACTAATTGATTCTTCATCAATTAAACATTTATGTCTTGTTAAGGCCTTGATCCACACTTCTTGTATCTCTTAGCCTTTCCTCGAGTGATGTAGTAAATGTAAATTCATAAGACACAAGGATTTACAAGGTTTGGCTCCAAAGGGATACGTCCTTTCCATGTTGGTTAAACGCCCCAACATGGTATCTCCACTATAATTCGGTTAGTAATTACAATGGTCGATACAGAGTCACACTGTATCTTTCCTGAGTACCACAAGAGGTTCTTTATACTACATCCCATAGTATTACCAGAGTCCCACTGGCCTGCTTCAGCTTCCACCAAAGGCTTCTCCACCTTGAGTCTCACAGGGGGTCTTCTCCTGGCTCCTCGAGTCACAAAAGTAGCTCTTCTTCTTTTTAAACTCTTCAAGAGTCTTCAATAGCCTTGGATTAGGTTGGATGGCCTTGCTCACTTCTTCTGACCACTTGTGGTGATCAGGAATCCTTTTCGTTGCTCGGGCTTTATCTCTTTCTTCTAAGGATGACTCGGCCTCTGTCTTCAAGAATCTTGATGGGGAAATATGTTCTTGCACTGAGTGTGCCCACTCAATCTTCTTGGTCTTCTCAAATACTGAAAAATCAGATGAATGATGTCTTTAACTTTAGTCTGGATTCAGTCTCTCTTCAATTCAACTTCATTCACTGAGTGCAGGGCATCTCTGAATCTTCATGCACGGATAGCATGGCTTCTCAAGTTTCTTCAAGAACATTTGTTCTTGGACTTCTCAAATGCACACACACAAATGATTCTTTATTTACATGTGTATGTGAATGCAAGAATACATTCAATCCCCTTTTCTTCTTGGTGTGATAAACCCTCAAATGGTGTAATATCTTTTAGCACACACACTTTCTTCTTTGAGTCACACTCTTTTATTCTTTCTCACACACACCAAATTGTGTGTTGTTCTTTAGTGTGAATTTCTCCTTCTCTCTTTATTCTAAAGGTGTTCACCCAGTTGTTCACTTATTCATACATGCATGGATATGCATGTATCTTTTTCCTTCACTTGGGAACACACAAGAGGTATGGCCTCCTTCACTTGTGCACATACAAGGCTACGACCTTCTTGTTTCTTTGCACACACACTATGTTCTTATGTTTGCATGCACAATAACTCTACCATGCAAGCACACTCATTCTTCAAGTAAATCACTCACAATCCAAATAGTTATGTGGATGGTGTAAGTGTGCAGTTTTCTTCTCAAGAGGCTAACAAATCCTCGGCCTCATGCATGTATTATTCTTTATGACAATACAAGGCCTCGGGTTCTCCTTCTTTGTGCAGTACAAGAGTGCATGGTTCTTCTTATTCGTGCAAAACAGGGAGCACGGGTATTCTACACACCAAGAGTGCTTAGGTGCAATAGGCGGGCAGGGTGCGACCTTCTTCTACCGCACAAGGTGCGGTAACTTCTTCTACCGTGCAAGTGGCACGGTAGATTCCTCCGGCCGCGCAAGTTAGCAGGAAGAGTGGGTGCACAAGTGTGCGCGGCCCAGATTCTTCCAACTGCACAAAGGGAGCGCGGTGGCTCCCTCCTGCTGCGTGAGTTCACGGGCACAGAGGGCACGCAGGGTGTGGCCACTTGCTACCACGAAAGTGTTGCGGGCAGTGGGCGCACAAGGCCCGGCTTCTTCCCTATCGAACATGGGAGTGTTCAGGGAGGACTCCTCATTACTTATTTTGCACAGGGGTTGCGCAAAAGGTTCTCTCGAAGCCTCAGGTGGCTCCGGGAAACTCTACCACACAAGTGGTGCGCGGAGCTTTTCTTCGTGTTGCTCAGAGCTTCGCGGTTCTTCTCTCAGATGATCAGCAAGCATATTCTCGGTTTGAGCTTCTCCTTTTATAGGAAAAGAGTTCAATCGAAGCCACGAGGATCAAATCTTTGAAGGCCTATGATCTGCAGCATTTTGAGATCTTCAAACACAAATGAGATATCCTGGAAATCTCGGTTGTTTCCTTTCTCTTTTTCAACCACGGGATCCTTCGTTCTCGGTGTGCACATCACGTGCATGAATTTTAATAATGCATGTGAAGCCTTTCCATGTACGTCGAACGAGCAGTGCACCCTCAGAAACATTTTTTTCCTCAGGCTCCCCTAAATTTCTTCATCTCGTTGCATGCATGCAACTTTTAATGCATGCATGTATTCGGTTCGTCAAAATGATCCCCATGCAGTTTTTTTCGTCATCAATGCTGGACGGGAGCTCCATCTCCCTTGCTCGGGAGGCTCTGGATCATAGAAGGTGTCGCGGGGAGTCCTCATCTCGGTGAGAGAGGTAGGAGATGACTCCAATGCTGTTGGATCTCGTTTAATGATCGTGGATGGTCAAGATTAAATCATGGTGCGGCGAGATTAGATGAGCGGACGTGATTACACGCGGATCAGATGGATGGCTCAAATCAGCTCCACGTCTTTAAAAACTTTTCCAACATGGACACATGCCATAGTTTTTGCGCGGTTTAACAAACATTCCCTCCCACCATCGGCTCAGAAATATCCTCTCCACCTCTGGTGCCGCCCCGCACAAGTTCTCTGCAGGCATGCTTCTGCACCCACCATGCTCCTCCGGGTGCACTCTAGCGCCCACTCTGCCTCCTTCATGGGCGCGCCCTTGGCGCCCACATTGCGCGGGCTTGACCTCTGTGTGGCTCGGGCTTACACACGACCCGACCACTCTTGGGCTGGCCCCTGCGGTTTCCCCATGGGCGTGGTGACGTAGTCCTACATGTGCCTTCAGTTGAGGCCATAAGGCTTGCCCAATAGTTGGCATATTTTTTGCATAAGATCTAACTTGTATACTTAGTTAAATAACCAAGTAGGAACAAGTCTTCTTCATTACATTCTCCTCTCCTTCACTTCCTCTTCTTCATTAGAATTCTATACTCCTCTCAACCTATATTCTTCACTTAAAAGGGAATCCCCAAAGGTTCTTCTTCAACCATTACTCTTGAATCAAATGTTTCATCAGTGTTCTTCAATGGTCAAATCAGAGATGATGATAAATCATCTTCAAATCCTCATGCACTAAGAGATAGTGCATGGTCTTCTTCAAACCACTTCATCCACTTAGTAGTTGTGGATGGTTCATTTTCACTTCATCCAATTAGTATGATGGATGGATCTCATTCACTTCATCCCTCATCCACTTAGTAGATATTGATGGAACTTCTTAACTTCATCCACACAGTGATGTGGATGGTTCTCTTTTCTCTCCTCATCCACATAGTGATTGTGGATAGAACTTCTTTATCTCCTCATGCATTGTGAAGAAAATACATGGACTTCAAACAATGTTGTGACATTGTATCTCCTTGATACAAGTCTTGGAACTTTATGATCAGTTCTGCAATCGTCAGAGTTGTACGGAGAATGTTTCAACCATTACCTCCTATGCCACATAGTGATTCTCCTATGTGACATGCTTCTTAGTACCATGGTCATTCTCCAATCATCACCATCACCTTGTCATTCACATATTGACACTCCTTGTCATCCATTAAATCCTTGACACCTTATTGACAACATCACCATCACCATCACTTCCTTTGTCATTCACATATTGACACTCCTTGTCATCCATTCAATCCTTGACACCTTATTGACAACAAATGCAAAATAGTGCACAACATAATATATGTATAATATCTCTAATTTGACATCAAAATTAATTAAAAATATAATTTATCAATAAATTTTTTTAAATGAAATGTTCGTTTTCAATTAAAATTCTATATTTTTAACTATTCATAAATAAAATGAAACTTTTTAGAATGATGTAAAAATATCACCAAATTAATTAATTTAATATTTTTCAGATTATTGGTAACTAATTAATTATGTTTTTTTTAAACCATATATTTTTATAAGTAATTTAATCATATTTATAACGTAAAATTTAATTTCTCAGTTATATTTCATTATAATAAATTATATTATTTTAAAAATATTTTATTGTTTGGTAAAATTTAGTCTTGTGCGGAACACAATCCATCAAATAAGCTCATTATTGCATGTAATGCAAGAAAAAAATAATGTTATGTGTAGAGAATGCTAAAAAAATTGTTTGTGCATTATATGTTATATCATAGATTGAGTTTATCTATTACAGTAAATATATTGTGAAGCCTTTCCAAATTCAATGGGTTGTCATGCTAAATATTTGTTTCCCTTACTATAAAACCATATTAATATAATTTTCGAAATAAATATGATGAAAATCCATGAAATAAGGTTAACCAACAAATATCCTTTTAGCTAATGTTTTTAATACAACCTCTATTCATAAATACTTCATCTATTAATTTATACATAGACCTATCCCAAATCTAGATTTTTCTTGTAGAATAGTAAATTGACTCAGGTAATAAAATTGTTCCCACATTTAAGGAAATGAACTATAAATTGATCCTTATGATGAGATTTATTTCCTTCCATCATACTCATCATTTTTCTTTAATAATTATTTTCAATATTCCATTTTTTCCACTTAGAAATCATTTCCTCATTCCATTGAGACACTTTCATGGTTGTCTCCTTCAACAGTTTTTTCTTGATTGAAATTGAGAGTTTGTTTCTCCATGTTCTCCACAACTCAAGCTCTTAGAAAACATTATCATTCACTTCATCTGTATGTTTTGGATTTGGTTAAGGTATATAATGTTAAACATAAATTTCAAAACTTAATTAGTTATAAACATGATATCTTTCATTCTGATAAACATCCCAATCAGTTTTTCATTTTGAACCCATTATTCTTCATTATTTATTTTCACATGATTCCTTCAGGTTCCAACAATTAACTAAAACCAAACATCATTCTGCGAGTAATAGTTATAATAAGGAAAACCCATAAAATAATTTTATGGTTTCTAAATATCAACACTTTATCTAAAATCTATGACACCTTATGTTTAACAATAGTTATTAATTGTCATTATATATTAAAATACATCATAATTATTTTTAAATAAAATATGATTATCCTATACATACCCCCTAGAAGTGTAAAATGAGGTGTGTATTATGGATTATTTTTGTGTACTAGTTATTGATCAATTCAATCCAGAAATGCCATTTTTATTGTTATTTACCCTAGGTATATCTGTGTTATAACCACATCCACTTGTAATATCCACACATTGATTGAATGGAGGACCAGATAATCTATGTCTAACTACATCATTAGGAAGTTTTTCTATACATATATTAAAATTATACTTCATGGATATGTTCTATGGTCTATGATTTCCAAGATCAAGTTCCCAAGGATTCTACTAAACTTCCTATGGTACCAACTGTAATTCCCCATCCCTAGTACGACTAGATCTAGTGTTCACAAACCTTATATTATCATGTTGATAAGGAATAAAATCATAAAAGACCAATCAATTTAGTATCCTTCATAAATTAGATGCATATATGAGTCTTGCATTACATTTAGAACCTCATTTATTTTATAATAATTGAACAATATCTAGAATACCTAGGTATATCTTTCTTAGTACATTTATTGGATTCCTATAAAAGGAAGTAAAATGGGTGTGACCTCAGATACTAGAAAAGGGTTAGGTATCATTGAAAAATAATGAATCAATGAGAATAATCAATATACCAGAAAAGTCTGAACCAGGCGAAAGCCCGATCCCACAAATTTATTAAGAAAAAAGTGCAAGTACAGATAGTAGAAAGTAAAAGCGCTACATTACATCAAACCCATACTCATCCCTCTCCCTATCATCGGATAACTCATCACCAGGATCAGCTGACTCCCATTCTGAAGATTCATACTTCCGTTTCATCTCAAGATACATGTTTTTCTTCCTAAGCATCTCCTTAGACATCTTTTCCTTGTTTGACCGTTTCCCACTGGGCCCAGTATCCACCTTCAGAGACCCTCCCCTTCGCTTGCCACTGTTCCCATTTGCATGAACAGTTTCTTGTGACCCTACATTCTTGCAAGCATACCTCGTCACCATTGGCTTGGGTATGTCCTTATAGTCCCTCCGTGTCTTCCTCCTACTTTGGGTTTTCCCTTCCACTTCCTTGCTTAGGGGATCATGAATTCCATGCTTTACCACCTCAGTGTAGGATGATTTATATAATGCTAAATAACTAAACACAGATGTTATATAATTAATAATCTGAGTGAGATTATGTAAATAAAAAGTAAAGGTAAAAAATTTAACACACATTCCTTTTAAATAACTATATAATGTATAGTTAATATGGAATTTTAAATAATAGAACACACATGCCATAAAATGGATAAAATGAGAATTAAATTTATCCTTAAATTTTTCAATGGTTAAAATATTGTGGATAATAATGATAAATAAATAATAAATGAAGAAAATTCTTCATTTTTGAGCATTATATTTCCTAGGAACATGATACATTTACCATCAAGATCTATCCTTAGTAGAGATTAAAACATACTGGGTAATAACCCATTATTTGAGGTTATCTGACTGGTTTATTCGATGAGACTACTGATGCACTAAGTATATTATATTAATAGGTCCCCAAACCATGTAGTGAATATATAAATCATTCATAATATATTAAAATATTCAATTTAATTCATAAACAATGTGCCTTATCAAATACCTTTTTTGAGTACAAGATACATATTTATCAATATTTACCCATTTAATAAAAACACATTCAAATTGATCCTTTTATGTAGAAATGGTATAAGGTATAGGAAATAAACATATCCTTGAAAAATTATATAGATATTTAAGAGAAATTGAAAGTCTAATATTCAAATGAAATTGAATATTTCAAGGGGAGAAAAAAATAAAATCTTGGCATTGAATTTTAATACATCCCATGGTCAAATAAATCATAAACCATCTTGATTAAGAATAATGATGGTATCAATGAAACATATCCCAAGTGGGGTAAGGATAAAGAGTTATAGTCATTGATGAATATAAATATCATACAAATATCTTTAATGTATTCAGTTTGGGATGTATCATTTTCATTTAGAAACCTACTTTGAAAACACTTTTTAAATTTAAATTCAATTTTTAATTCTTTTTATTTTAAAAAATCATTGAATAATTTCAATTGAGTATTTAAATAAATGATGGCACGTAATTTTATAAATTTCATACAAGGTAAATAGAATAGTCTTTTTGCATGGTAAAAAGGTCAGAAAAGTGCCTTGTTCAAAAAATGAAAAGTATATTGCTTTAAATAATTTTTTTAAAATAAAAAAGGGGTAAATAATTATTTATTAATTAATTATAAAATTATGAAAAATGTGATTGATAAATTTTTTTATAAAACCGGGTTTTGAGAGAAAAACATATTTCCAAGTGAATAGAAAAAGGATATTGAGTTCTATTGAAAACGTTTTATAAAACATTTTGAGTAACAATGTGTGGTATAATGGTACTATTATTCGAAAAAGATCATTAATAACCATATGATACAAATAATATTGTTTTTATTAAAAAATATTGAATTAATTACCATTAATTGAAATTCATCTGTAAACAATCTCAAATAAAATGATATTGTAAAGTAAACCCTTGAAAATACTATAATGTTGAAGAAGAAATTGGTAAATGAATAGATTATTAGTATCAAATATATACATTCATAAATCATTTTAAAATGAAAATTTATATTTCAAATAAAATTAGACACGTAATCTTATAATATTAATGAAAACAAGGAAGTAATATAACCGAATTAAATGGAACCAGCTAATGAAATTATTTACCAGTTGATAAATTTTTATTCAAATACACTTAAATAAATTAAGTCAAATTTAAAATAAAAATACCATGAAGGATTATTTATTCATCGTATTAAATTTAAATGGTATTTATATACAACATATAATTTAAATTAGCTTCATAATAACAATTAATTCTCAATGGAAGGTAAATTGAGTTGAATTCCATTACTACTTCTGTAACTTTTGAATTGTGTGATTAATAAATGAATAAAATAAATTGAATAATTTAATATCATTAAATAAATTAAATTTTTATTAATCATTTAATTGGGTGTTATATACACCATACAAAATAAATGAGTGTTGAATATAGCATAAGTCTCATAGAAATAATAGGCAGACGTGCAATCTCCTAACCTTGTATTTACTTTTTATTAAATGACCATTAAAATCATTTATAGTTGTTTTAATAATTTTATTAACTTATTATATAACCATAATAATATTTATACTATAATATATGACCCATTTTAATATATTTTTAACTTTTTCTACTAATCATTCATTATTTTCACTATTTCAGGTGTTAAATATGAGTTATTCAAGTCAGTTTTAACTTGTTATTTTTTTCATATTACTTTGACCATCATTTCATTAAAATGTGGATGTAAAAAATTATTAAAATATAATATATATTCAGTGTAAAATTATTTATTGTAATACATCCTTTTTGGATATTAGAAATGAAATAAATTTTTTTTGATGGTTGGTCGTAAGTATGCATGAATATTATTTCAATTTTTTTAGCGTATTCAAAGAAAAAAATTATATTATATATTTATAATATAATTATTGTATAATATTTATTTAATAAATTTCTTATATGTTTATTAGACCAATATTTAACACATTCCTTTTAAAGAAGAGTTAATCACATCAATTTGAGGAGGCGATAGTCTACACGTCCAAAAACAATGTTAACGTATTCCCAAGAAATGGAATGCATAATGTTTTGTGTTAAATAAGAATTAAATTATCATAAATATCTCCAAAATATCATATATATAATATATAAACAATAAATCCATCATTATTCTTAAAATGTAAATTTTGTAATGGATTAACAAATGATATCGGTTCTCAAGATGGTAGTCTGTCATACATGAATGATGATTGTGTATCCCATTATATAGAAGTGTGTTCCATTTCAGGTTATAAAATTATCATAAAAATATATCAGTATATTTGGAGTACTTATTTTATTATATATTCATTATATAAGTAATATTTAGGACTGGTGATAGAAATAAAAAAAATTCTCATTGAAGAATGTTACCTCTTATGCGGGTAACTTCATTTGGTTTTTATCAAATGCCTTATCCATTTTATTTAGGCCCAAAGTGGGAATTATAGGATTAGAGGAGGCCTTTTTGGGGCTTATATTTTTAGGTTTTTTATGTTCTATATGTCTTTCGGGGTATGAAGAAGTTTTTAATGACCTGGAATTTCTCTGATTTTTTTTTAAATATATTGGAATTTTACGAGTCTGTGAAATCTGAAGGCGCACGATTTTGAGGCCTAGAGTGCACGGAATGATCCATCAATGATTTTTTAGCCTATGTAAATGCGTTTAAGCAGTTTTCCTAAAAAAGTGGAATAACTCTTAAATGGTTTCTTGGATCCGAAATCTGTGGGCATCATTATGCTCAAGATAGCAGGTTTTCCCTTGCTGTGACTTTAGATTAGTCGGCGCGGGCCTCCTGTGAGAAAACCCAAAAATGGAATAATCGCAAATAAAATAATTAAGAGAAAAATTGGTATCAGAGGTGTCATTTATACCACAGAACTTAGGACTCTGATCATTCTCTTCTATGAATAAATAGTGTTAAGAGTAGTGAGTGTGGTTCTCAGTTCAGAGAGTCTAGTATTGGTGCGGCGACCAACGTATCCATACCCAAGGACCCTGACTTTTGATTTCAGACTCAGTGCACAAAAACACTGATTGGGTGTGTGTTATCAATAGTTTTCTTTACGTTAACTCAACCAAGAAATCTCACTAGGTATATTCTTTTGGCTGTGTCACATCTGTTTCTTTAAGGATGCCTTCACGCATACATCCAGTTAGAGTTCCGAGATTTCTATGCACTGATATCCCACCGAGAAATGAGGCCCCAGTGTAGGACCCTCTTTCTATGTTGGAACCTTTGGTTTGTGTACCAGAATCACCACCACCCATTGGGCAGAAGGTACCACCTTAAACAATAGTGGATTGTGCACTCCGACTTAGTGCATTTCACGAGTTCCAGCAGTAGAGGCCTCTAAGGTTTCGAGGTGAGACAGATTCCCATTCAGATGAGGGTTGGATGGAGGCGATTTCTAGAGTTTCCCTTCTAGTTGAGACACCAATAGAGTAGACGGTGATCTTAGATACTATTCTTTTTCAGTGAGTAACCATGAGGATGGTCTACTTACTGATGAGGCTTTGGTACGTGGAACATTGACCGAGATAGTACCTTCGGGTAGTGTGTCAGATATATCACTACCTGTTGGTTAGTAGTTACAACTAGTGGTACCAATAAACGACACATATAGGATTAGTGCCTTACATGTGTTTCAGCATTAGATACCCCTCAGGTTCTGGGGTGAGCCAAAATCAAAGGCAGCTGAGGAATGGCTCGACGAGGTGGCTGGGAGTTCTCTAGAACTTCTACAGCTTCAGCAGGACGACATGTCAGTAGCTGAGTATTCAGCGAGGCTTACTAATATTTTCTCGTACTCAATGAATACAATACGATCAGTGATTCAGGGCTCGAACTTTCGAGGTAGTTGTGTTTAAAGGACATCCGAGCTAGCACTATTCCTATATATATTACTACTTACACTAGGCTACTAGAGAGAACCTTTGTGGTTGAATTTTCTTTCGCTGAATGGATACAGCCAATGAATTTTAGTAGTGGGATAGCAGGGAACTGGCACCAGTCTTAGAGACTTGGGCATGTAAAATATGTCAGGGACAGATGAATCCCTAGGGCATGAGATGTGGAAGCAGTGCTAGGAGAGAAGCATGTGGTGGTGTACTTTTGGACATGTTACAACCACCCCCTTTTGTGGACCCCGCTATTATCAGGGAGGTGGAGGACAGGGGAATAGATTTGTTGCATGCGGTCAATGAATGTTACCCTACAGCTCTAGGAATGATTTGAGGTAAATTCTATGTCTACTACAAGCTACCGTATCAATAGACATAGGTACCAATCATTCCTTCCTTCCGCAAATCTTGTCAAGGACCTTGAGTTTCTGGTAAAACTGTTGACATGACCCTCATGTCTGGAGATACCTTTGGGAGGAGACTCGATAATCACACTTACGTCCATGGTGTGATATGACCTTTTATGAAAGAGGTTAGATTGGAACCTCTTGGTGGCAGTGTCGAGGCATTACAACGTTAGTTTGGTATTGGACATGACATCCACAGTTCAAACTCTGATTAATTGTATTAGGCAAAGAGGTTGTGGTTTATCTACAACATTGGAATGGGGTTTTCCTTGGTCGGTGAAAAAGGAAACCCAAGAAGCACAAGATAAACTCATGAATAGGAGGGTGCAGTGAATCACTCATGTGTCGGCCAACCTCGCTCTCATGGTAGTAGAAGTTGACCTTGAGATGCTCTATACTTCTAGGAAGGGGAACATGGTAGCAGACGCACTCAGCAAGAGGTCTGGCCTACAACTGCTGAGTGTGGCGACATAGAAGCAAGCTACATTGTAGATATCCATTTGTGGATTGAGAAGGATTATCTTTTATTCAGTCTATTACAGTCACTCTCCCACTCCTTCAGCAATTCAGGGAGGCTCAGCAAAGAGACATTGACTTCGAGACTCGACGTGCTCAGATATCCATAGGACATGCACCTGATGGATTTTCTGAAGGTGGGGAGCACGTCATCATATTCAGAGCACGTAACATGGTACTAGTGTCACTTTAGGAAGAATTGTTGAGGAAGTTCCACACATCCCCTCTAGCGGTACATCCAAGAGTGGTGAAGATGTACTAGGACCTCCGACGATAGCACTGGTGGCTGGGAATGAAGAAACCAATAGTAGAGTTTGTTTCTCGATGCCTCACTTTCCAGCAAGTGAAGGCAAAGCATCAGCTACCAGTATGCTTGGTTCAGACTTTAGAGGTCCCATAGTGGATTTGGGATGGGATATCCATGGATTTCATGACAGGCCTTCCACGTACATCCAGAGGTCATGACTCAATCTGGGTGATCGTCGACCGACTCACCAAGTCGGCCCACTTCCTATTGATCAGAGAGCGGGGTTCAAGAGAGTGCTTGGGACGCCTCTAGGTGCAGGAGATTGTCCATTTACATGGATTACCTTTGATGATTGTCTCTAATCATGAGGCACTATTTACTTCTTGGTTATTGAAGGGGTTCCTGGAAGCTTTCGGGATGCAGCTTCGTTTGAGAAGCGCCTTCCATCCTCAGACGGATGGCCAGACTGAGCGAACCATTCAGACCCTCGAGTACATGATGCGTGCTTGTGTTCTTGACTTCGGTCATAGCTGGTAGGATCACTTGACTTTGGTGGTGTTTTCATAAAACAAAAAATATCACTCCACTATTGGGATGACACCTTTCGAGGCGTTGTACAGGTGACCTTGCAGATCACCATTGTGCTGGAAAAACCCAAAGGAGTCAGCACTAGTGGGACTAGAGATGGTACGGGCTGCCACAAAGAAAGTGAAGACCATCCAGGAGCAGATGAAGACTGCACAGAGTAGGAAGAAGTCATATGCTGACAGAAGAATGAGACCTCTGGAGTTCGAGGATAGTGACTGTCTTTCTACGGGTCTCACATCGATGAGGTTTGTGGAGAGTTGGCCGAGGCAGCATGCTATCTCAGAGATTCGTCAAACCTTTTCAGGTCCTCATCAGAGTTGGAGGGGTGTCATACCGCTTAACTATTTCACCTCAGTTGCACTGAGTGCAGGACGTCATCCACATATCCCATCCGAGGAAATGCGTGTGTCACCCATCTCACGTCATCGACCACGGAGAGCTAGACATCGACGATGGGGGGGACTTTTACAGAGGTTCCAGTAGAAATTGAGGATCGACAATAGTGGGTCCTTCGTGGATGGTCGATACCCCTTGTGCCTGTTTTTTGGCAGCACGAGAACCTCTAGGAGATAACATGAGAGCGGGAGGCTCAGATGTGTGCTCAGTACCCCCACTTCTTCCCTTAGTTTGAGTTGTGTCTTACAGGGATGTAGAGCCCTAAGGTGGGGAGAATGTAACGACCCATAATTTCAAAGTATTTTTTTTAAATATATGGGAATTTTACTAGTCCGAAAATCTGACGTCTTGTGATTCTGAGGACCGGAGTGCTTAGAATGATCCGTCGAAATTTTGGTAAGCTTAAGTTAATGTGCGTAAGTAGTTTTCCTGAAAAAGTGGAATAACTCTTAAACAGTTACTTGGAACAGAAATCTGAGGGCACCATTGTGCTTAGGATTCCAGGTTTACCAATGGCGCGACTTATGATTAGTCAGTGTGGACCTCCTGTGAGAAAACCAAAAAATGGCATAATCATAAATAAAATAATTAAATAAATTATTTTATTTTTAAAATGATTATAACTCATAAACGGTACCTTTGATTAAAAATCTGGCACCATCGTTAAACTCATGAGGGTATTCTTTTTTTAATAATATACTAACTTTGGTCGGCGCGAGACACTAGATAATCTTAGTTTTTGGCTGCAAATAAAATAATTAAGTGATAATTATTTTATTGTAAAATTAATAACATCTAAACAGTAACTCGGATTGAAAATCTGAGAGTACCTTTGGGTTTTTTGGGCTTTGTTTCACCTAGGAAAATCCTAACCTCTACCGGCGCGGGTTGAGGGTGGCTGATAATAATTTTCCGACAAATTTTTGGGTGCGTTCAGAAAACGAGCGAGCGGCATTTTATAACTCTTGAACCGGTGCTCGGAATTAAAAACCAAGGGAATCGTTGAACTCGCAGTGCTAGTATTTACTTAAGGATTCTTTCACCATGACGGCAGATGGATGAGGGCGAAAGTTAGTTTTTGGTATTTTCGGGGAAATAATAAAATAAAATAAACATCATTTTATTTTATTTTTTGCTTCCATATGGATATTTCAGGTGGGGTCCACCGGAACAAAACCTCATGGTGGAATTTGGAAGTGGGGACCACCAGACCTTAAACTCCAATGAGAGGATAGGGTGGTGGGGACCACCCGAACCATAACCTCGCATGAGAGGTTACGGTGGTGGGGACCACCCAGGATGAAACCACCCTTTAATTTGGAGAAACCCTCGACTACCACAATTAATGAGGTAGAGCCTCTTGAACTCCTCCACCTTAAACTTTCCAATGCACTTCATCATTGTGCCAGTGTAAATTAATTGTCTTACCCCTATTTAAATTTAGTAACATCATCGTCGGAATTTAGGAAGGTTCCTAATAAATGAACCATCATAAATTCCAATGATCGTTTTGTTGGAACCATGGATGTTCTATGTAGGAATTGGAGTTTGGTTTTTGTTTGTTGTCAATCCTCAGTGGATGTTCATAATGCATACCAGAAAAGTGATCATACAGTTCAAGCAGACAATAGTATTGAAGGTGGCGTTGTTTCCCAATACATGGATTGTTGGTAAAATCAGGTCCACGTAAAGAGGAAGTGGTGCACGAAAAATAAGGGTTGTGCACGAAATATTTTATTTGGGCCCGAAAAATAGAGGGATGCGCGAAATAGAGGATTATGTTTTTTTTCTCAAATAGTGTTTCGGAATTAGAATGTCAAAAAATCGCAAAGGAATGGGCTGCGCGAAAAATCAAAAGATGTGCGCGAAAAATGATATCGGTGTGAAATTTTATGCGCCAGATGAGTTGTTTTACGCGCCACAGGGGTTTTGCGCACGAGGGTCTCAAATCCCTAAAAATAAGAGGTGAACCCCCTCATTCTATACAGTTGAAGACTTAGAGAAGATTTAGGTATGATTCGCGAAAAAGGATCGCGTAAAGGGGCTTGCACGAAATATTCTGGATTGCGCGGAAAATTCCGCGATACAAGAAACAGGAAGAGCTGCACGTAAAAATTAGGGATTCACGTAAAAGATTCAGTTGTGTGAAAAAGGGTGTTATGGCGCGAAATATTTTTCTGCACGAAAAAGTAAATTTTGCTCGCAATAGGAAGGTTTTGTGGGAAAAGGGTTGGTGTTGCACGCAATTGTCAGTGAAGCTTGTCTACACGTTCTGGTTATTCGGTTCAGTGTTTATGTGCGTTCTAGTGAATCAATTCTAGAAGTGGATGCAATCAGACTCTCCTTCTAAGCAAAGACAAACTCTTCAATGCAAATCTATTGAAGAGACCTTCGCGTCTATAAACTGAGTGTGACTTCACCAAGGGCAATGAGCCAGGGGGAGTCAATGAGAGTGACCCGAGGGAAACAGTGAGCTATCTCTGAACCTTTGTGAAGGCAGTGAGCCTGGGACAGAGTGGTTGTTCCCGAACCATTGTAATCCACAACTAGTGAGGATTAGTGGAATTTGGTATGACCGACAACTTGTCGGCGTATGCTTCTTGGACGTAGCCCTTAGCAGTGAACCAAGTAAAAATTGTTGTGTAATATCTTTTAATGTGAATGTTTCATTGCTGAACATATTCATCATATAGGTTTAACTAGTTCCTACCAACTTGGGAACAAGATCCATGTTTTTAAAAGGAAAAAATGGCACCCTGATTCACCCTTCCCCTCTCAGGGTGTCCCGGGGTCCTACACATTTCATACCTCCCCCTCTACTTTATCAATGGAGCTTGAGAGAAGGAGTTGGGATGGCTTCACCAAGCGACGAAGCGCTGGTAAAGTGAAGCGACGCCCAACACTTGGAGGATTACACTCTCTAACGATGAATGTGTTCTTCCATGAAGAACACTCCACCGACGAAGAATGCCGATGAGGAACGCCTTCTACTACGAAGAATGATCTCAACTTTGACATTATTCCTTGAAACTTCCTCTCATGTAGGAAGTGTTCATCTACAAAGAATCGACGTCCACCTTCTTGCACCAACATCAACCAACAATGATCAAGGTAGGGATTTTTTTTATGTATGATATTATTCACTTTATTATTTTATTCTAAAACAAAGAACGCAGACCAACTTATTATCAAGTTGATCTATGGATGTATTTCCTTGTGGGTTGGGAATATTTTGTTAACGAGGGATTATAGGAATTGATGTTTTTAAGATATCTTCCATGCTCGTTCCATGGTTATGTTTTTGATGAGAAAAATGATACCACTATAAATGTGGAGGGTGCAGGCCAAACAAACGTAGCCCGACCCCCACCCCCGATATTCTTTGTGGTGTTCTTCAAAATGGCCACCAAGGTGACGAAGGAGATGAAGGCAACGACCATGACAACCATGGCCTCAGTGACCTATGCCTCCCTCGCGGTGTTCCGACGGCCGGCCGAACGGACCCCCGTGCCCCAGCCGCACTATGCCTTGGACGGGCTGCACCCTGGCTGCGCCACCTCGCTGGTCATGCCGCCATCGCCGACCACCCCACCCTCACCAGCCACGCTGCCTCGTCGGCCACGGTGCCCTTGACAGTCACACTGCCCCTGCGCCCCCCGCACCACCACTGGCCGAACCGGCCAGCCGGCCTCCGCACGCCTCGCAGCTCTGCCGTCCATGCGCCTTGTTGCACCCTCCGGGCTGAGTGGTGCCCTGCGGGCCAAACCTCCCCCGCGCCGACCTGCGGCCAGTCCATGCCCTCACGACCGGTCTGTGCTCTCGTGGCCCTCCCCTACCCCTCACAGTCTGCTGGGCGAGCCGGGCCTAACCTCACAGGCTGGCCCGCCCAACAGGCCGAGCCAGACCTACCAGGTCAGGCTAGGGCGACCCAGACCGGATCGGCCCATGCTGCGTTGGGCTGGATTGGTCCGACCGGGATGGGCAGGACCCGGGCCCACTTCGACCCCCTTTACATTCTTTTGGCCATATCTTTGGTACCGGACGTCCGTTTGAGGAATCGTCAGCAGCGTTGGTAATCTAGGAGCATGGCGGTCACTTTTAGTATACCCCACTAGAGTTTGGCGTATAGTAGAGATACGGTTAGGTTAGATCGCACACGAATCCAACCAGGCCACCAAGACTAAAAAGGCTAATAACTCATAGACTAGGCGTCTGATTGACACATCGTCTGTTGCGTTGAGAACTCTATGATGTGGCAGACCTTTGAGATTCTTCTTCATGGGATTTATTGACAGTTGTAGTATCGATCAGTAGCTCATGGAGTGGATCCTTTTGGAGACGATCAAACAGAGTGTGGAGACCTAGTAGTTGGCTGAGACTTGACAACTGCTAACCGATTGACTCAGAGTGACCCAACTAGCCCACTGGGGAGTGCCTGGTTTTGGCGGTAGGCCCACAGTGGAGGAGAACCTGGTTATGGTGGTGGACCCGTGGTACACGAGAGGAGGAGTACCTATGCATGCTATTAGGGTGAGCGCCTGGTTGTGGAAGTAGACCCACGGTGGGGAGCACCTTGGTGATGCAGAAAACCCGTGGTACTCTATAGGAGGAGCACCTCAGCAGTCCAAGGTTAATGGGAAGTGCCTTGGTGTCACTGCAGGCCCACTGTACTCGACAGAGGAGGAGTTCTCCAGCAGTCGTGGTTTCGATATTGTGAATAAAAATCCTTGTTGAGCTGAGTCAGTAACTTTTGTTTTTTACTCATGATTGAGATGGATTACATGATAACTTAGGTATATGTATGGGCATATACCTAAGTGGGGTTATCTATTTATTTCATACATTATGGTTTGTCTTTGTTGGATTTTGGGAGACCTTGAGAGTCTTGGGGTCCCTACTGAGTATCATTATACTCACCCTTACACGGGCTATGCCCTGCATGGGCTATGCCCCCAACTTGTTGTGTTCAGTGTGTGACTTTTTATAGAAGAGGATGAGTGATATTCTTGTAAATATAAAATGATATACACTATTGCGTGGTTTCCCTTACCTAATGTTCCTAAAATAATTAAAAAACTTATTTAAGGGACTACATGGTATAATTATTTCCACAAAAAATGATTCTAATATGTTTTTATGTCATTTTTAACCATATGATTAATTTTTAGTCCCTCGTTATGCGAGTTTTTCCCGTAATTGCTGTAATTAATTTTAATTTCTTTCACTAATTATTTTACTAAAAAATAAGTTTACCTTATAAGAAAATATAAATTATTCTGATTACTAATAGGGAATTTAATTTTATAAATTATAAATAAAAATTCTGTAGAAATTAATTTAAAATTTTTCTTGTAGAGGGGACCATGAAAGTGACTTTTCCGATAAATATGTCCAAAAGCCTAAAATGTTTTTATATCCAATTTCAATGATAAATATATAAAAAATACATAAATTAGATTATTGTATGTATAATAGATCTAATTTATCTTTCAAACAAATTAAAAATATAATTTTAAATCCAAATAGAAAACATTTTAAATAAAATTCATCATTTTTCATTATTCATCAAAAATGAAACTTCTTCTAAAAAATACCAAAAAGTCTCCCAATATAAATTTTTATATTTCAATTTAAATAATTATGTTTATTTTGGTAATTAAAATTTACAAAATTTATAAAATTTAGTTTTAAAATAGTTTCTCTTTTACAAGGATGTAAAACTAAATTTATAAAAATATTGTTTTTTTGGGTGTGTAAAATTTGGTTTGTTCATATATCATGCCTACCAAATCAAATGGATGAATTTAAAAAATAGTTTTTTGAATATAATATAAATATATATATCATTAATATCATTCACTAATAGTAATTAATTTAATTTTTTATGAATAAACACATTTGGGAATATTAAAATAGTTTTTTTATAAAAACATTTCCTTAATATTCAATTGGTTTATATTATAATTATCAGTTAATTGGTAACTAATGAATTCATTTAATATATGTTTAAGCCATATAATTTCATAATTTAGTTAAAATTATTCATAAAATCCAATTTAACTGCTTAGCTATATCTTAATTTTTAATTAATAATATTCTAGTAATATATTGTTATTTATGAAAACACTATCTTGCATGTAATGTAAGCCATAAAAGAAAGTAATTATTATGTGAAACTCAAAAGTAAATCTATGTTATGTGTATATAAAACTAAAATTTTGTTTTTTTCATTTCATTATATATCATATATTGAAATTATTTAATATAGTAAATTTATTGTAAAGTATCACCATATTTTATTCTCTTCTACACTTGGTGTTTTGTGTCATAAATTCTATCAAACACAATGTTCTTACATTAAAATTTCTATAATTATATAAAATTTCAACTTATATGAACTTTTTTTTAGTATTAAAATTATACATTATAATTCATAATGATGTGGTCAATCTAGTGCATACCATTGTTTAGAAATGGTCCATGTTGGATTGAATAAAAACAATACCAATGCCCAGAATCCATGTAGGTATTTCCCTCTTATAAAACATAATAATGATGAATCTTGGGTTTCCGTTAGAGATTAAAAAATTATAAATATATTCGGGTAGTCCACATAGGTTATGACCAATAACCATTAACATATAAAGAATTCCACTAATTGATAGCATCATGTTACAATTTTATATAACATCATACATTAATAACATAAATATTTTAATGGAACAAAATATAAATTTATCGATGAGAATTAGGTAATATCCTTAGAATAGACATTAATATATTTGGGATGGAATGAAAGGGGGAAATTATTCATTGTATTTTATTCTCGCCTTGGGGATGAAGATCAGTGGTGTTTATTGATTAAAGAAGTATGTGTGTGGAAAAATTGATCATTGAATGGAAAGATTTCAAAGATATTTTCATGAAAAAAACACTTTCCTCAAAATAATGAAAATATATGGAGAGACAATTTCTAGGTCTGAGGGAGAATGAATATGAAAATTTTACAAAGCATGAATCCAGGATTACAAGGATATCAAGGAATATTGCACACTATGTATAAAATCCAAAGAGTATGATTGACTATTTAATTGATAACGTAAAGTCAATACTTTGAATGGAAATAGTCTCCAAAACACCTCATCATAAAACATGGACACAAAATAATGTGATATCAAGATAAAAAAAGTATTCTACAATTCTTATGAGATCTAATTAATGAAACATAATAATTTGGGGTTTGAGCAATATGGAAAAAGGAAATAAAATAAAACAAAAAAGGTAAGGGTTAAATTTAAAACATGTAATAAATTTCGAAAGAAACACCATGTAATATTTTTTTATTAATGGGATATTACTTAAAATGTGGTGATAAATTGCACTATGAATATGATTTCCTGGGTTAGAAAGAAGATTCCATTATTCAATGGTTTAATAGAAAGGATATGTGGATCTATGATAATGATTTTTTATAGTGTCGATTGGAATTTTCCTGAGATATGGATAAGGGATAAATTATAATATAATGTGATAAAAATAGTTAAGGTTTAATTTATTATGTATATATTGGTGGGTACATCAATAATTTCTTCAAATTTACTTAATTCATGGGTTGATTTTTTTATTCTCACTACTCAGTATATTCTAGGTTTTAATTGAAAATTAAATATTTCTTTATCACATTTAGAAGGGAGTTTTGAGTCAAGACTCATAGTGGAGGTATCACTAAAAAAGTATTTATCAGTTAATTCCAATTATGACACATAAACATTCCATATTTACTAACTCCATTATTATATATATGGTTCATTTTAATATACTCGTTTATATAGGCTGGTTAAAATTTATGATGAAATATTTTGTTTCAAATTGATTGAAATTAAGATTCGTGATAAATATAATGAATTTAATATATATGTGTGTGATACCTCATCATTTGAGTCATGTCAAGATCCGCCAAAATTAGTTATTATAAATGATATCATTATGGGAAAATATATGAAAAAAATTATGATTAGAAAAGTAATATTCAAACTCAAGATGTAACATTTATACAATAATACATTGATTTATTTCCTATGGAATTACCTACACATCTACTTGAGTATCAAATTGGGTTTTAAATGTATTTAATCCCAGATACAAGACCTATATCAAAGTCTCTCCATAGAATGGCAATAATGGTGTTATTAAAGTTCAAGAAATAACTGGAGGAGTTCTGTGATAAGATATTTATACACCCGAGTGTTTCACCTTTGGTCCCTTGTTCACTTTATTAAAAAGAACGATGGATATAGGATGTTTTCCCTTAATTATAGTGAAATAATTGATATTATGATAAAGAAAAAGTATACTCTACCTCAAATTGATGAATTATTAGATCTAAATCTTAGAGCTCAATATTTTTCAAAGAATTTAATTCATTATGGGTGTTATAAATTTCAATTATAGATGGAATATATTCCAAAAAAACGCATTTCATATGAGGTATGAACATTATATATTTATAGTAATTCCATTGGGATTGAATAATGATCCCTCAATTCTTTTGAATTTAATAAACAGATTATTCAAGGAATATCTTGTTGGTTTTTTGTGATAGTTAATTATGATATCATGGTTTATTATAAAAGTTATGAGGTCCATAAAAATTACATGTGGTTAATTCCTAAGAATCATATAAGAAAGGGGTTATATGAGAAATTTATAATATAATAATTATGGCCGAAAAATGTTTATTTTAATGGATATATTATCAACATGGATGGAATCTCAGTCGATTTAATGAAGAAAAATATAGTCCAAGAATGGCCCACACCAAGGAAAATTAATTAAGTACATAGTTTCATTGGTTTAGAGGGTTATTATCAGTTATCTGATCATATTTTATAATTCATGGATAAAATATTAACTGATCTTAATCGTAAAGGGTATATGTTCATATGAAAAAAAGGAATGTGAAGAATGTTTTTGAGAATTGATTAATATATTTGTGAATCAATAGATTTTTAATATACCATCATAAATAATGTAATTTTTAAATATTTTTATGAATTGAAGAAGGTAATGGGATGTTTCCTCATATAAACTGATAAAGATAGTGCCTATTCATCAAGGATGTTAACGATTAATGAACAATACTATCAATCCCATGATCTTCAGTTTGCCGCCATAATCTACTATTCTAACTTTTTGATTTATTATCCTTATGATGAATGATGAGATATATACATGGATAATAAGATTATGAAATAATTTATTTAATATAAATATATCAACCCGAGGTATTGATGATATCTTGTACAATTAAATGTTTATGAAATCTCAATACACTATAAACTGGGGAAGGAAATTAAAGAAGTATATGAACTATTATAGATATATAGTGTATTTTTATATAAAATAAGGATCGCATAGGATTCTATGTTCATGGATACAGTAAATATAGATATGGAAATTATTATGAAATGGGAGAAATCACACATTTTCAAATTACTTCTAGACCATCCTTATTAGAAAATATAAAATGTTCTTAATTATATGATGTGGTACTTCAAAATTAAAATTAATGCCACGAATTGTGGGAAATTGGAAGACTTTATATATAAAGACATTGTTCTAAAATTTGTAAAGAGGATTTTTTTTCATCTAAACCTAGGATGAAGTGGTAATGTATTATTGATTCTGGTATATTAAATTACTCTATACAACCTAGTATTACCAAAACATATATGTTTTAAGATACATTATTAGTGAGATAAAATGATGTGAGAAATTTTCTAATTATTTATCATGTTGTTTGTCATGTAAAAGGTGAATACTGAGGGAAAAAATCCTTGAGAAGACATGGAACCTCTATCTACTACTATGTGGAAGTGATAATTCATTACCATGGAATTTTTCACTGGACTACTGAAATCTCTTAGAAGAAATGATGAAATGTGGGTTATTATTGATCACGTCACACAATCTACACATTTCCTCTCTATAGGAGAATATTTTCATATTGAGGACCTTGGACAACTCTATATTAACTATGTTTTAAGACTTCATGAAACACTACATTCAACTATGTCTAATAATGATTAACATTTAATATCAAAATTTCCGAAATCCCTTCCGAAGGATCATGATATTGATATTCATTTGAGCATCGATTATCAGCCAAAATCTGACAAATAGTTTGAAAGTGATATTCAAACATTATAAGACCTGTTAAGGTCATTCTCTCTTATAATTCAAGGTATGTTGGATCAGTATTTATCTTTTCTAATGTTTTAAAATTGAAATTTCTTCTATTCACATTTTGAAATAAATCTATATGAATCATTATATTAAAATAGATGTTATACTCCAACTTATTAGGGAAAATTTGGTGAAAGGTATCTTATAGGCCTAGAACATGCAGAGGAGAAAATGTAAAAGGTAAATATTTTTAAAACCCAAAGAAAGGAAGCTCAAGGATGGTAAAATAGCATTGTTGATAACCTATGAAAATATTTATAATTTCAAGTGGGATAAATATTTTTATTTTATCACCATGGAAGGGTGTTATAAGGATTGGGAAGAAAGTGAAAATGATCCCTAGGTATACTAATCCTTTTGAAGTTTTAGATGAAATTTGAGTTATGTATTACCATTATTAAATTTCACCAGCCCTCTCTAAAGTACATAATGTGATCCATATTTCATTGTTAAAGAATTTTATGGTAGGCCCAACACATGTTCTCACCTATGATGAAGTAAAACATGATCCTGATTTATCTTACTATGATAATCCTTTCTAGATTCTGAACCCTAGATGATAAGTGTTGAGAGATTTGACAACTCGTCGAGTAAAGATACATTGCAGAAATCAAATGATAGAAGAGTATATGTGGGAACCCAAAGAAATTGTGATGAAGGAATGCCCAAATATTTACAGAATGTGAAATTTTCATAATATCAAGTGAAATGTTTTTGAAATGTGGATGAATTTAATAGCTTGATATTTTACAATATATTTATTTGAAAATAATAATCATCTAGATAAATTTTGATACATTCAACTCCAAGATTAAATAATCCATATCACATAATATTGTTATAACATAGTCATTAAATTTGAAGGTATGAATATGAAAAACCAAATTATTAAATTTATATGATTAAAACATATATAAATTAAATTTATTTGTAATTAATTTATTATAAACTAATATAAAATTCATTGAAATTAAAAATATATTCCTTTGAAAAAAAATTATGTGCATGATGCTTTTTTATCATAAAAAATTAAATTAATAATTATTGGGGAATTATTTAATTAGATTTTATATTTTACATATTCAATAATTTTTTTATGATTTATATAATTTTTTGTATAGTCATGATATATGAATAGTGTAATATACAAGGATTCATTACTCTATCATGTGACCAAAAATGAAAGGTTATAAGACCTTATGTAGAGGCCCATGTACACCAGAATATATCAACAAGAATCCATGATGTGATTTGTATAATGGAGATTCTATAACTCCGAGTTTGAATTTTCATATTAGGGTAAATAATACATATAAACTGAATTAAATATGTGAAATAGACATATAGGAAACCATATAAAATAAGAGGGATGAATGAAGGAGAAACAAATATATAAAAAATGAGGAGATATATATTGATAGGATGATATTTATATAAATGTAAAACTAAAAGAAATGAAATAAAAGAGTTATTTGAATAAATATAAACCCAAATGACTTCAGTCCCAAACCCCATGTTGGACACATCTCCTACCTCTTTCCCATACAATAAATAACGATTCAGTAACATGGTACCTTTCAATTTTATAAACATGCAACCATGAAATATTATCAGGTACCAATTAGAGGCCCTAATAGTTTATGAGTAAAACATAGTAGTTCAATGTAACACCACAAGCTTCCACGATATGTTTCCCTTTGAATAATGCAATAGCTTGCATTGTACGCAACTTCGAGATTCTAACACACTATGACCAATCAAAATAGCCGTTATGAATATTAATATCCACTTTTTGAACTTTTATAATTTTTATCATTCAAAATGGACTTCATTTTTGGATTCGGAATATCGAAATTATCTTAGGATGAATTTTTGGTATTGTTCTGAAAATTTTAATTTTTGATGAATAGTGACAAAACACAGCGTTATTAGTTAAAACTAAATTTTTATTTAAATAATTAGTTATTTTATTTTAATTTATTTTAGGTCAAAATAGATACATAATACATATATATGATCAATTTAATTCTTTGAAATCATTTTATAATAAGTTTAGATATATAAAATTTTATCGAACTATTTACAGTCTTTACCCACCTCCTAGGAGCAATTGCAAATTTCTGTAAAAATTAATTTTACCACTTCTATGAGTTGAATTTAAAAAATCTGAGAAACACTATTAATATCAGTAAGTAAATTTTGGTTCAATAAGATAAAAATAATTTTTGGTGAATTGTAACTTTTTACTTTTATTTACCACAGTTAAAAGTAAATAGGGTAATTATGGGTAAAATGATATCATAATTACCCTAACACATGTCCTAATTCTATTTTATAAGTTTAATTCGACCAAAAACAACCTTAGGAATAAAATATGAACCTTTAGGTCCACATGCATTATATTAGGGAATTTATTTTATTTTTATTTAAAGAAAAGTTAAAAGAGTTAAAATCAATGTTTAAAAACTAAACCAAATCTAATATAGAGTTATAAATAAGATAAATTAGACTATAAATATTAATTATAAATATAAAAAGATTTCATATGTAATGGTATTTTATTTATAATTTTTATACATTAAAATTTTAAATTTATTTATGACCCAATGTTGATGCAATAATACCTTATTAATGAATGATTAAAATAATTGATATTATAAATATCCAAATAAATATAATTTGAGTCTTTTAATGAATTAAATTAATTTTATAGGTTAAAGTGACATGTTAGTTTTGATTAAATGAATTTTATTCGAATTAATAATGTTGTTATGAATTTAACAAAAACAAAAAACCAAATAGTGTCAAAATTGACATAAAAGAGTTTTTAAAACAAATATTATATTATAAATTGATATTCTATTCCTATAAATCTTAGGTTCGTCCAATGGTCTTAATAATATTATATATGTCTTTAATGAACCACATTAGGTTATATTGGATGTTTAAAGTAAGTTGATTTAATATATAATATAAAAATACAAAGAGAACTGGTAAATGTCAAACTATTAAACTAAGAGTTAAATCTAAATGATATGGTTAATATGATGACCTAAACCTGTCTAAAACCTACTGGTTGAGAGGATTTCGACCCATACTCACCAAATACGTTAAATAATTCATTTTTTAGCAATTAGAAAACGAAAATGATATTGTTATAAAATAATATTTCAAGATTTTCCTAAAGTAACCCTCATCTCTCTTACAAAAGGGCACCTCCCCTTCTCTCAAATTCACACCTTCAAAGCCATTTATCTTGGACAACACCCTCCCAAATATCATCTAAATTGTCCTCCATTCATCCTAGAGGCCTTACTATAGTCATAAAGACAACCTAAGGATCCCTTTTGATCAAATCAAAAGGAAGAACCCAAAGAAGAGGTAAATATTCCATCACCTCATTCAAGTTCTTTTCTTTTTCCACACCCCCTTTATTTGTTGATTCCATTATAAAATAATAAATCTATAATATTCTGTATAATTTTATGTTATTATAAAAATTTTACAACCATATTAATTATTATATCCATCATATAAATGACAAAGTCACCATATGTGCGTACGTACGGATTACCGTCTCTACATCGTGGTGTAGTTTGTTATTCCAAAACTTCATCATTTGGATGGGTATAATGATGAGTATAAATGATGTAAATAATAAATATAACATGATAAAGAATAATTATATATGATATACCATCCAAATAAATACGATTTTAATATGAAAATAATGATATTGTCACCCGTGCGTACGTACGGAATACCGTCTCCACGAACGTGATGTGATACATTCCCCATCGTAATTATTCAATAATAATTTTCATTTAATGATTAAAAATAATTTTTATGAACATAATATCATTCAGTATGTGAATCCAATAAGTTTTATCCATAATAAACATGGCTTACGCAACCAAGCATGTAAAGGAAAACGAATCAGTTAACACCCGAAACGATGATACTACTAAATTATCATTAAAAAAGAAATATTAGAATATAGTATATGATATCATATTAATGTATATGGTTCTTGTATAATTTAATAATAATTATTTTACCATTATATATAAGGATAACCTACCCTCGACCAAGGAAAAGTACAAGGTAAGGGTTAATTTCACAATCTCTTTATTATCTGAAATTGTTTTTACGTAAGTATCTACTAGGACCTCTATATCATCCACATCCATGTTTCTTAAAAATGTATTTCAAAACATTTTTACTATTTAATAGAATATGGGGTAATGTCTTTTATACCATTGTTTAACCTTCTTTAAAATGGTATGAAAGGAATCTTTCTAGTGTTTTCCAAACAAGGTACTTTATGTAAATTTCGACAAAATTAAGGTAAGAATGTCTTTTTTTCATTTATACGGTGTGTGTGTGTCTTTTTTCTATTGTTATATCATCGTCGAAGATTCCCATAAAAAATTATATGTATATTTTCTAAATAATTTTTTTCTTTTATAATTATGTGACTTTAAAATGATTTCAAAATAGAAAGATGTATTTATTTCAAACAGTTTTCATTTTATCTATGTCAACATCCTTTTATAGATTTGAAGATAGTTTGAAGTTGATTTATTATGTTACAAAACTTCTATATTGTATTGATGTTTTTGTGATATGATTGACTGTGGATGTGTTATTTTTACACCATTCATGGTTTATGGAAAAATTGTTGACATTTTGTATGCTAGTTTTAATATGAATGTTTATGTTATGTTCAAACCTTTACATATGAGGAATGCATTGGAATTAGTAAGTGATGGGTGGAGCCCACTATAGATCCTTGATTAATCGGTAGGTCTAATGAAACAAACTAGTGTCTTGGCACAAGGCCTTGACAAAATCTTATTTTTAGTCTGGGCACAAGGCCTTCACTATGTGGTTATGAAGTCTGGCATTATGCATTTCATCATTATGAAAGTGGCTATTGATATTTCATGTGATTATTCGACTAGTATATAATCCATGTTGATAAGTAAATGGAATTATTTGATTTTATGTTTTCTATATTATGCTGAAGTTCGTGTTTAAAAGGCTTTTGTTTTTTTACAATGCCTTAAATGTTTATGCTTATTTTTTAAATTTTCTGTTATATTTTTATCCTTACTAATCATCTAAGATCACACCTTTTTATGTTTTATTTTTCTAGGATACAAAGAAGTTTATTATTAATGACCTACAAGGATATTATAAGGGATATGAGTGTGTCCTTTGGAGACTATGTTGTTGTAGTGTTTTATTTTATAATGTAATGTAAAACTTATGAATGTATATAGTATTTCGAAATCTACTAAACTAATGGGTATTTAGAGACCTGATCTTTAGTGATCATGACAATATTATTGAATAATGCACCGACTCTGGGTTACTAGGGTTGGGGCGTTATAGTTGGTATCAGAGAAATTTTAGTAAAATCCATGGAAACTAGATTTAGAAAAAATCTGATTAGAGAACATTACCCTAAGATTGACTATGAGGATTAGTATAGAAGAACTTCCTTGAATTTTGGTACTGTAGAGATATTTTGAGTTTTACAAGAAAGACATCCTTGTCAGGATACGAGCATGTAGAGGCGGCACTGGCACTGATGTGCCTAGGGATAAATCCTGAAAACAAAGCTTTGAGCTTGACTCGAACGAGAACTGGTCCACGGCAACGGTCCTTGCTGCACTCTTGGTTACGACACTCCCAGGGGATATTCTTAGGATAATTCTCATCTTATTTACAAACCATTATGAAGGTTTTATGAGTATATACTTCCTTAAATAAAACATTTTTATGATTATGGATTATATCCATAAACTGTTCAGTTTATGTTAACTGTTTTTCAAGTTTGGAATTATGAATTGTGATTCATAAATGAATCTAGTGTATGCCATTGTTTAGAAATGGTTCCTCTAGGAAGGAATGGAAACCGTATCAATTCATGTAATCCATTTTGGGATTTCCCTTCTACTCAAGATACTTTTAGTGGAACTGGTGAAGAAACTAGTGTTGATCAGCTTACCACCATACTAGGACAACTCACTTAGGTTATGAATAATAACCTTACCCATATGGAGCACCCTAATCCACAACGTGAAGGATCAGTGTTAGACCTCTTCCTAAGGAAACAACCACTAACATTCAATGGGAGTACAAATCAATTAGTAGATAAGAAATGCACAAATTCCTTAGAGACAATATTTCATGCTTTGGGGAGTAGCGTAATGGAAAAAGTTTTCAAGGCAGTTTATCACCTCATGAGAGATGCAGATCCATGGTGGTCGTTGATTCAAAACACAAAGGAAGATGATGAAGTATCAAATATGTAATGGAGGGAGTTTAATGTGATATTCTTGGAAAAATAATTTCTTAATGACCATCTAGCGGATATGGAAAGACAATTTTTGAGTTTTAGGAAAAAAGAGGATAAGAATGTCACAAAATATGAGGCTATCTTTACAAGGTTATCAAGGCATGCAACAAATTATATAAACAACCCAATGAGTAATATTGATCGATTATTTTATGGGTTAAAACCATTTCTCTGTCGAGAATTAGTCTCACAATCCTTCTCATCATACTCAGATATTACCTCATGTGTTATCAAGACAGAAATGGAATTTTCTAAGTCTTACGTCTTTAAAGAAAAGTAGGAAAAGAAGAGATCTGTTGAACACTCTGGAATGGAAATAAGGGGATGAAAGGAAAAGCTGAATATCCATCCTATAGTAAATGTGGGAAGAAACATCCTGGTACATTCCTAAAAGGAATGGGAGTCTGTTACAAGTGTGGAGGAAAATGCCACCAATGTCGTGATTTCAAGGGAAGAAAGAGGTTTTAAATGTTGAATTCTACAATTGAAGAGAAACGGGTCACTATGAAAATGAATTTCCTAGGCGCCATGGGAACATACTTCAGAAAATTACAAGGGAAAAAGGACAAGCTTATGTGATCCCTACTGCTGAGTTTGACGCTCTGAAAGACATGGTGTCATGTAATTTAATGGTTTCCTCAACTTTAGCCAATGCTTTATTTGATTCTGGATCATTGCATTGTTTCATATCTTCCCAGTTTGCTAAGAAAATTAGATATTTTCAATTTGACTTAACAAGGGAATTGTTAGTAAAAACACCTAAGGGGTGTATCATTGCAACAAAGTATTGTGAATCAGTTCCCATTAGGGCATATAAACGTTCGTTATCTTCTAATCTTATTATCATACCCATGATTGAATTTGATATAATAATCGGTATAGATTGGATATCAGACCATAATGCAGAAATTTAATGGAAGAAAAAGGTGGTTACAATTTTTGATGATGATATGGAGTACCTTATCTTTTGAGTAGAAACATCACCACCTGATTCTTATCTAGATCCACCCACAGTTGCTCTACTAAATTCAATTATTATGGAGGATGAGAATGAAATAATTATGGGTGAGGAAAAGACTGTTCGAGTAGAGGATGTACCTATTGTGCATTAATATGTTGATGTGTTTCTAGAGGATTTACCTAGACATCCTCCAGAATGATAAATTTAGTTTTCCATTGATTTAATTCCTTGTTCAAGGCCCATATCAATTACCCCTTATAGAATGGCCACTATGGAATTAGTGGAACTAAAGAAAAAACTAGAGCAATTTAGTAATAAGGGATTTATTCTCCCAAGTGTTTCTCTATGGGGATCCCCTGTCCTTTTTGATAAGAAGAAAGATGGATCTATGAGGTCGAGAACTGACGACAAGGAGATCAATGCAATAATAATAAAGAACAAGTATCCCTTACCTCGCATTGATGACTTATTCGACCAACTTCATGGAGCTAAATTTTTTTCAAAGATTTACCTTCGATCTGGATGTCATCAGTTGTGTGTGAAAAAGGAAGAAATTCTGAAAACAACATTTCAAACTAGGTATGGGCATTAAGAGTTTATAGTAATGCTTTTGGGGCTGACAAATGCGCCCTCTGTTTTTATGGATCTAATGAACTGAGTTTTCAAGGAATATATTGATGAATCTATAGTGGTATTTA
Source organism: Viscum album (assembly GCA_963277665.1). Lineage (NCBI taxonomy): Eukaryota > Viridiplantae > Streptophyta > Magnoliopsida > Santalales > Viscaceae > Viscum > Viscum album. The sequence goes on along the minus strand of OY728132.1, from coordinate 559,279,024 downwards.
TTGATGATATCCTAGTACACTCCAAAATCTATGAAGTTCATGAAAATCACTTGAACATTATTCTAAAGACTCTGAGAAAAAATGAATTATATGGGATGTTAAGAAAGTGTGAATTCTAGCTTCAAGGTGTTTCTTTTCTTGTCCATATTGTCTCTAAGGATGAAATATTTGTTGATCCTTCAAAGACCAAGGAAATCCATGAATGGACAGGACTGGCGAGTATAACTGAGGTACATAGTTTAATTGGTTTAGCAGGTTATTATCGACATTTTTTCCAGAATTTTTCCCGATTGGCTAACCCAATACCAAGCTCACAGGTAAAGGGGTTAAATTGTTTTGGACAAAATAGTGTGAAGAATGTTTTGAAAAATTGAAGTGAAGATTAGTCAATGCTTCTATCCTGACTCTACCATCGATGAATGATGGGTTTGTTATTTATAGTGATGCATCAAAGAAAGGACTTGGATGTTTTATTATGCAGAATGATAGATTTATTGCCTATGCATCACGATGACTAAAAATTCACAATAAAAAACTATCCTACTCATGATCTTGAGTTTGCAATAGTAATATTTACTTTGAAGATATAGAGACATTATCTTTATGGTGAAAATTGTGAGATATATACCAATCACAAGAGTTTGAATTACATTTTTCACAAAAAGAACTAAACATGAGGCAAAGGTGATGGATGAACTACTCAAGGATTATGATTTCATAATACACTACCACCCGGGGAAGGAAAATAAGGTGGCAGATGCTTTGAGCAGAAAGGATCATGGAGTTTTGAACAAGATGAGAGTTGAAAGGGATCCTATTTTCACGAATTTTTAAAAATGAATATGGGAATAATCATGGAACGTGAAACATCAATAATTTTTCAAATGGTTTCCAAACCATATTTACAATAAAGGATAAAGAGTTCTCATACTGATGATGAGGAGTTTAAAAAGAAGATTAAATCTGTGAATGTTAGGATATTGAGTGACATCATATATGAAGATGGGATTTTGAAATTTGGGAAGAGACTTTGTATTCCCGATATACCGGATCTAAAAAGGGAATTTTTGGATGATGCTCATAGATCCAATTTCCCTATACACCCTGGTAGCACCAAGATGTATAGAGATTTGAAGGAACATTTTTCGTGGGGCAACGTTAAGAGGGAGATTGCTAATTTTGTGTCAAGATTTATGGTTTTTCAAAAAGTGAATGTTGGAGGGAAAGAACCTAAAAGATTCATGCAACCTCTTCCTATACCTAAGTGGAAATGGGGTAATATTATGATGGAATTTTTCATGGATCTACCAAGGACTCCTTGAAGAAATGATGCAATATGGGTCATTGTTGATCATCTTACCAAGTCAGCACATTTTCTTACTATAAGATAATATTTACCACTTGAACATATGGAAAGAATATATATTAATGAAGTTGTAAGACTTTATGGAGTACCTCTATCGATTGTTTCTAATCTTGATCTGCATTATACATCAAGATTCTGGAAAGGTATTCAGAAATCCCTGGATACTGAACATCATTTAAGCACTGCCTACCACCCTCAAACCGATGGACCATCAGAACAGACTATTAAAACCTTAGAAGCCATATTGATATCATTCTCACTTGACTTTCAAGGTATGTGGGATCAATATTTACCACTGGTAGAATTTTCCTATCATAATAGCTTCCATTCAAGTATTCTGATTACACCATACGAAGCGTTATATGGAAAGAGATGTCGCACACTAACTTGTTGGGATGATGTTGGTGAAAGAAAACTTATAGGACCAGAACTTGTTGAGGAAGCAATGGAAAAGGTTAAGTTTATCCAAACCCACGTCAAAGCAGCCCAAAGTGGAAAAATAGTTATTTTGATAACCGAATGATGGATTTGGAATTTCATGTAGGATACCACATTTTCTTGAATGTATCTCCCAGGAACAGTGTTATAAGTTTCGGTAAGAAGGTTAAATTTAGTCCCAGGTACATTGGACCTTTCGAAATTCAAGAACAAATTGGAGTTGTAGATTATCATTTGTAAATGCCTCCAAATATCTTCAATGTCCATGATGTGTTCCAGGTATCACTTTTGAGAATATACATGCCTGACCCAATGCATTTACTCACTTATGAAGAAACTGAACTGGAACCTGATCTGTCTTATTGTGAAGATCCTGTCAAAATTATTGATAGAAGAGAACAAGTGCTAAGAAACTGGACGACTCATCTGGTAAAAATTCTATGAAGAAACGATAAGATGGACGAGGCAACATGGGAACCAGAGGAACTTATGATGAAGAACCAAATGAATCTTTTTGTGTAGTAGTATTATAGAAATTCCGGGGATGAAATTATTTGAAAGTGGGAATAATGTAACACCCCAAGCTTCCATGGTACGTTTCCCTTTGAATAATGAAATAGCTTGCATTGTACGAAACTTCAAGATTCTAACAAACTGTGACCAATAAAATTAGCTATTATGAATAGTAATACACACTTTAAGAAATTTTATAAATTTTATCTTTCAAAATGGACATCATTTTTGGATTTGGAATATCGATATTAGCTAGGGTGAATTTTTGGTATTTTTCTAAAAACGTTAAATTTTTTATGAATAGTGAAAAGGCACTACATTATTGGTTACAACCGAATTTTTATTTAAATAATTAGTTATTTTATTTTAAATTATATGAAGTCAAAATAGATACATAATACATACATATTTTCAATGCAATTCATTGGAGTCATTTTATAATAAGTTTAGATATATAAAATGTTACCGAACTATTTACCGTCTTTACCCTCCTCCAAGGAGAATTTGCAAATTAGTATAAAACTTAAATTTACCACTTCTGTGAGTTTAATTTCAAGAATTTGACAGAAAAAATTAATATCATTATGTAAAATTTGGTTCATTAATATCAAAATAATTTTTGGTGAATAGTAACATTTTACTTTTATTTACCACGGTTAAAAGTAAATAGGGTAATTAAGGGTTAAAATGATATCACAATTACCCTAACACAAGTCCAAATTCTATTGGATAAGTTTAATTCGACCAAAAACAACCTTAGGAATAAAATATGATCTTTTAGGTTCACTTGGATTAGATTAGGACATTTATTATTATTTTATTTAAAGAAGAGTTAAAAGAGTTTAAATCAATGTTTAAAAACTAATCGATTTTTAATATAGGGTTCTACATAAGATAATTTCGACTATAAATAATCATTAGAAATATAAATAGATTTCCTATATAATGGTATTTTATTTTTATTTTATAGACATTAAATATTTAAATTTATTTATGACACAATGATGATGTAGTAATTACCTTATTAGAGAATGATTAAAATAATTGATATTATAAATATCCATATAAATCTAATTTGAGACTTTTAATGAATTCCATTAATCTTAATGGTTAATATGACATGTGAGGGTTGATTAAATTGAAATTTTTTTGAATTAATAATGCTATTATGCATTAAAAAAACAAAATACCAAATAGTGTCAAAATTGACATAAATGTGTTTTTAAAACAAATATTACATTATTAATTGATATTCTATTGTTAAAAATCATAGGTTCATCCAAAGGGATTAAATAATATTATATATGTCATTAATGAACCTCTTGATGATGTGATGAAATACTATGGAATCACTATAAGGTGGGGTGATATATCAAATGAATATCAAAAGGATGTTAAAATTCATAAAAAACACCTTCATATAGGGATGTGATATATAAAATTAAGAAGATTGATGATTTGTGTTTCTCATCTGTTCTAAATAATTAAGTGAAGTCCTGGGAAGGATTACTCCGTGTTAAGGCCCTCTATGAGCACCAGAGCTAATACCAATATATAAGGAATCTTGAATTAGGATAATTCGTTTAGTTCTCAAGGATATGACTCTAATTTGGATAATGATCTTGATGGATATAATCATTTCAATTATCATTTTTTATGCTTCTCCCTTGTCCTGGTTTTTTTTGAATTAGGGTCGGTTGGCTTTATGGGACCCCATTATCCCCTACTCTTTCCCTTTATTTTTTTTCTTTTAATAATAGGGGTATCATATCCTGAACAACTTCAATTGTTTCTAAGTTTATCAAATATTATTTAATGAGTGATTGTATCTTGGTACATGTGATTTTATTAATATTTATATTATAATATCATCACTATCCAATATCAATCTGGAATAAACATATAATACATATATTCTGAGAGGTTATTATTATATCATATTTCATTAAAAACATGAATAAAGGGTTGTAGGGTGTATATAGAGCAGATCCATCCATTTGATATGTCTGAAAAGATTCTAAGGAGTGGGTATGAAAAGAGGGGGTTAATTCAAGATAAAATAAAAATGAAGCTACACTTAAATAAGTAACAAATGAGATTATCCATGATAGATACACACAACATGTGGTGCACATAGAGTAGAGATGTGGGTATTGATCATGGTTTGGCATGTGTCTAGAGGGAGTGCACTGAAGGAATGCTATCATGGAAAAGTGTGTTATTTGGAATAAACCTAGATGGGAGTAGGATGATAAGAATCTATTGAGAACATGCAAGAGTAATGATTCCTTGAGGTGGTGAAGGATCTTTTTTGACAACAGTGTGATGCACATGAGGTGCTTTGTCATGAGATCCTCAATGAAAAAATACTAGAAAATCAACTTATACCCATGATTTAGAACCATTGATATAGCCCTTATAATAGTTGGTATAGGATATACCAATGGATCCACGAATTGTGATGTGTTAGTGTATCGGTATAGGGTTATACCAATGGTTCTAGTGAACCAATGGTATATCCCTATTGGGATTTCCTTACACCAATGGTTTTGGAAAACCATTATCATAATTCTATACCAATGGTTTTCCAAAATCGTGTTGCAAATTTGGGTGCCCTAGAATAAACTTGAGTGGTATTTTCTGATTTCCATATCATATATACATATATTTATGCATGATGTATATTTACTATAAAAATGTTGATACTTCTACATTCACTATTTAATAAGGTATTGTCCTTATATTATTTATCATATCAAATGGTTATAGTAATTTCCATATATGTATTGGTCTCTTCACCTAAGATCACTATCAATGTATATCATTTGATTGTGTAATTTTATGAAATATTCAAACAATTGTATCACCCCAAGATTTCATATTAAGTTATTTTTTTTAAGGTAATTCAATAGTTTGCGCTACACGCAACACCGAGTTCGAGCGCACCACGACTTACCAAACTAGCCATTCAAAAACCGGTTATGAATAGTATTAACTGAATTTATAATTTTATATACTCCATAGAATTTTAGAATCCATATTATGTGTTTCTTAGAAATAATATAATAAAAAATTAAAAAATTTTGCAGATAAAAGATTTTTTTTTTCAAAAAATGCAATTTTACCACCTTTTAATGACAAAACCATTTTAAAACCAATATTTGACACTTTTATATATTCAATTTACTGAAATTAAATTCTTTTTTAGAATTATGACATAAAATTTAATTTGGATAAAGTTTTGGTACTTTTCTGATAACTTCCATATTTTGATTAATACAGAAAATTTATAAATTTTAATTGAAAACAACTTTTTTACTCAAAATAATTTATAGTGTTAAATTATTTATTTGAAAGGTTTGGAAGTATAATTCGATTATAATTTTATCATTTAATACAATTTAGGTCCTTGTAAGTAATTTAACATTTAAATTTGACATAAACACATGTCAATCTTTTGATACTTTGTACTTTTTAAAAAACATGCTTTTCTGTTTTGACAATAAGAATTAATTTTAAATTAATTAATGAAAAATCTATGTTTTGAATTTGGTAAAATATAATTCATTTTTTAATTCGTAATTTCAAAATTATCTTAGGGTAAATATTTGGTATTTTTTTTGAAAACATTCAATTTTTGATGAATACTGAAAACACTGCGTTATAGTTTTAGACCAACTTTTTATCTAAATAATTATTTATTTTTTTAACTAAAAATAGATATATAATACCAATATAAGTTCAATATAATTCATTGGAGTCATTTTATAATAAAATTAGATGTATAAATTTTTGTTGAACTTTTTACAGTCTTTTACCCACCTCTTAAGAGCATTTTCAAATTTACATAAAACATAATTTTACCACTTCTGTGAGTTTAATTTCAAAAATCTGAGAGACGTGCTTAATATTAGTAAGTAAAATTTGGTTCAATAAGATCAAAATAGTTTTTTTCTGAATAGTAAATTTTGACTTTTATTTACCACGATTAAAAGTAAATAGGCTAATTAATGGTAAAAATGATATCATAATTACCAAAACACATATTCTAATTCTATTGGAAAAGTATATTTCTACCCAAAAACAACCTTAGGAATAAAATATGAACCCTTTTGATCCACATGGATTAGATTAGGACATTTATTATTATTTTATTTAAAGAAGAGTTAAAAGAGATAAATTCAATGTTTAATAACTAAACCATTTTTAATAGAGGGTTACACACAATATAAATTTGACTATAAATATTCATTATAAAGATAAAAATATTTCCTACACGATTTAATTTTATTTATAATTTTTAGATATTAATTAATTTTATTTATTTAGGACACAATGATGATTGAGTAATTATCTTATTAATGAAATATTAAAATAATTGGTATTATAAATATCCAAATTAATTTAAATTGAGACTTATGATAAATTCCACTAATTTTATAGGTTAATATGACATGTAAAGGTTAGTTTAAAAAAATTTATTCTATGTAATAATGTTTTTATGGATTTCAAAAAAAATCAAATAATAAATAGTGTCAAAATTGATATAATTGAGTTTTTAAAACAAATATTATATTATTAATTGATATAATATTCTTAAAATCTAAGGATTATCCAAAGGACATAAATAAGGCTATATATATTAATAATCAACCACATTGGGTTCTTTTGGCATGTTATTGTATGTTTATTAACCGTATAATATAAAAATACAAAGAGACATGGTAAATGTCAACCTATTTAACTAAGAGTTAAATCTAAAAGATAAGGTTAATATGATAACCTAAACTTGTCTAAAACCTATTGGTTGAGAGTTTTTAGACCCATACCGACCATAAAATTTAAAAAATTAATTTCAGAGCCATTATAAACCGAAAATAATTTTATTATAAAATAATATTTAAACCTTTTCCTAAAGTGACCGTCACCTCTCTTATAAAAGGGCATTTCACCTTCTCTTAATTTCACACCTCCAAATCATTTTGTATCGGCCAAAACCTACCCAAATATCCTACAAAACTTCCTATATTCATCCTATAGGCCTTCCTTTGGTCATAAATCCATCCTAAGGAGCCCTTTTGATCAAATCAAAAGGAAGAACCCGAAAAATAGGTAAATATTTCATCACCTCTTTCAAGTTCTTTTCTTCTTCCACCTACTCTTTATTTGTTGTTTACATTATAAAATAATAACTCCAGTATATTATATATACTGTGATGTAATTTTAAAAATGGTACAACCATAATCATTATTCTATCCACCCTATAAATGACAAAGTCATCACACGTGCGTACGTACAGATTACCCTCTCCACGTCGTGGCGTAGTTTGTTATTCAAACACTTCATTATTTGGTTGGGTATAATAATGAGTATAACTTATGTAAATAATAAATATAACATTTTAATGATTCTTTATATATGATATAAAATCCAATTACATACGATTTCACCATCAATATAATGATATTGTCGCTCCTGCATACGTACGGATTACCCTCTCCACAAATGTGATGGGATTCATTCTCCATCGTAATCATCCAAGAATAATTTTCATTTTATGATTAAAAATAATTTTTATTAACTTAATTTAATTACGTATATGAATAAAATACATCATATCCATAACAAACCTGGCTTACATAACCGAGTATATAAAGGAAAACAGATCAGTTAACACCCGAAACGATGATACTACTAAAATATTATAAACAAAGCAATATTAAAGGATCATATATGATATCATATTTATGTATATAGTACTTGTATATGTTAATAACAATTATTTAATTATTATACATGAGTTTAACATACCCTTTACCAAGTAAAAGTACAAGGTAAGGGGTTTCTTATCTCACTTTTAATTCCGTGAGATTTCCATTGTTCGCCACATATTTATTGCATGTGGTGTATTGTGTACTACCATTTGATATATATTATCATGATTATTTGTATATTCATGGTATTCTGAGATTCATTTGGTTTTTATTAACTTATGTTCATACGAATTGATTTATTACAATGTGGTAAGGGGTTTTCATCTCACTTCTTATTCCCATGAGATTCATGCTATATTGCCACTATTTCCTTTTGTGTGGTGTATTTACTATCCATGATTGTATTATTTGTGTAATATAATTTAATTTATGGGTATTTAAATCTCTATTTTATGATACTCATTTCATGGGGTGTATGTTTCATAAGTTACCAAATTGGTAAGGGAATTTCAAATTTCAATTTCCACTCATTGGGCTTTACACATACCTCATTGATTATTTTACTCCATGATTATGTGTGGAATCATGATTTATTATTTCTGTATTAATTTACACTCCCCTTTAAATGGATATAATTTTGATACACATAATCACTCCATTTATAAATTCACAAGTCATCGATATTAACTTGATAAGAGTAATTTTTACTCAATCTCTATTCATTGAGTTAAACGTCATTTTCATTGGTGTTGTTTTTAAAAGAATATGTGTGAATGTCCTATGATTGATTTACACAAAATATCCTATAATATTGGGTGTATTTATATTTTTCACACATAATTATGTCATTGATTTTTCTTTCACCTAATGATACAGTCCTTATAAGGGATTTCATCTCAATTTGCATTCCATTGAAACTACATTGTTGTTATGCGCCAATTCACTTTTATTTGATGTGTATACTATACTTTGACATAATATATCATGAATCCCTTTATTCTCATGATATTATTATGTTTTTATTACCTCAATTATTTTTTATTCAAGTATCTCTCATTTGTTTAGGAACTCTAACTAAAATATCAGTGTAAATGTTTTAAAATTTATTCTTCTAAATCTTTCTCATTAATGTCCATGTTTTGAAAATGATTTTAAGGATTTATATATATGGACATTAATTTTTTTAAATTTAAATTCCTTTTAAAAGTTTCAAAGTCGTATGAGACACTTTGATTCAAAAATCTATTTTAAACATCTTCATGATAAATAGTGAGGATTTTAAATGTTTTCAAGAAAAAGGGGGATATTTCTCTCAAATAGTTTTGATTATTAATTTCATCTATGTCAATATCCTTCATTATTATCGACGGAGGTTAATTTATTATAATAAAATCTTCTATATTGTATTGCATTAGTTATGTTTGACTGCATATGTGTAATTTTTATACCATTCATGGTTTATAGATAAAGTATTGACATTTGGTATGATAGTTTTAATATGAATGTTTAGATTATGTTTAAACCTTTTCATATGAGGAATGAATTAGACTTAGTAAGTGACAGGTGGAGATCGCTATATCTCCTCGATGCATTAGTAGGTCTCATGAGACAAACTAGTGTCTTGACATAAGGCCTTGACAAAATCTTATTTCTAATCATGGCACAAGGCCTTTACTATGTGGTTATAAAGTTTGGAATTATGCATTCCATCATTATGAAAGTTACTATTGATATTTCATGTGATTATGCGACTAGTATAATATCCATGGGAATAATTAAATGGAATTATTTAATTTTATCTTTTCCATATTATTCTGAAGTTTAAGTTTAAAATTCTTTTGATTTAGTCTGAAACATTGCCTTAAATGTTTTTTATTATTTAGGAAAGTTTCCTCTATATTATTATCCTTACTGAGCAACTCAGCTCACCCCTTTATATGTTATATTTTTCCCTGGACTTGAAGAAGAATTTTATGGTTGACCTACAGGGATAGTCTATGGATATAAATGCATTTAAAAAGGGGATGAAATGTTGTTGATGTTTTTATCTCATGATGTAATGTAAAACATATGACTGCATCTAGTACTTCCAAGGATACTAAACTGATCTGTATTTTGGGACATGATTCCATGTATCATGCCAATGTTATGTAATAATGCATCGACTTTGGGTAACTGGGGTCGGGGCATTACAGTTGGTATCATATGAAGTTTAGAACAAAACTTGGAAGTTAGATTTTGAAAAAAATTCTGATTAGGAAACACTTCCCTAAGATAGAAATTGAGGATTAGTATAGAAGAACATCCAAAAATTTGGTAATGTAAATATTATGTGGGTTTTCCAAGAAATACATCCCTATCTGGATATGAGAAGGTAGAGGCGGCTCTGGCATAGATGTACTTATGAGTGAAAACTCCAAAAACGAGTTTTCGGCTTGACCCGGGGTATCCTGGTACACGACAATGGGCCTTGTTGTACTCTTATTTATGACACTCTCAGGGGATATGCTTAGTTAAATTCACATTTTCTTTACAAACCGATTGGACGGTTTTTAATATAAGATGAAAATAAATAACCTTGGTTAATCCTAAGGTGTTTTATATTTAAATTAAGGTGTTATGATATTATCTAAATGATTTTATGACTCACACTAGGCTTTCATGTGTTAGTCAATCCCTGGATTCCATGGAAGTAATAGTAACATTGGACATGATGTACAAGGTGGGAACGGTGGTGGAAATGAGCAACGAAATGGAATTTTGATAGGTGTAAAATATATCGTGTTCATGTTGAATCAGTTTTCTAGAAATATGATAAAAAACATATATATTAAACAACTCCCAGACACAATGAAGAAGAGAAAGGCGGTGAATGATAATATCTCTAGTAGTGGAGACCATAGAGAAAAGAAAGCTCAATTTCCATCATGTAGGAAATGTAGAAGGAGAAACCTAGGAAAGTGTCTCAATGGAACAAAGAAATGATTTATGTGTGGTAAATAATGAAATAAAGTAAAGAACATCTGAGGAAAAATGAAGAGTACTATGGATGAAACTAAAAAGGATACTATGAATATAATTACAGTCATTTTTTGTAAATGTAAGGGACCTTTGCATTACCTGAGTCAATGCACTATTTATAAGATAACCTCTAAGACAAGGAACAACCTATGTGGAAATAAATGGATGGAGAAATGTTTAAAGTATGGGATTACATTGGAAGGCTATTATCTTGTATATATAAGCATGCAGTTTGTTATGTGAAAATTCTATTTGAGGAAGAATTATCTTTTCTTTTGTGGATATAGTTATAAATAATCATTTGGGATTATATAACCCTTGAATTTGAGGCAGTTACAGGTTATTAATTATTGGGATGAAAATGCGAGGTATAAGATAACATTTGAGGATAAATTATGTTATGTTTATTTTTAGGAATTTATCTTATTTTGTGAATGTTATAAAATATAGTTTTTGAAAAAGGTCAACAAGAAGACCGTGTGACAACCCATCGTGTCAGACAAAGCTGCAGGAATCGAACACACAATCAGAGTGTGATTGGGATTTATTAACTACCATTGGACTACGCGTAGTCTCTAGTTAGTGTGACTAATTATTTTTAGTTAAATGATTTTATTGATCAATAATAATTTTATTTGGGGTCTTATGTATTATCAAATGGATATCCTTGGTATAGGAAAATGATTTTGTGATTACGTGATAAATGTTATTTTGGAAGATGTTCCCTCTTTTGGGAACACTATATACCTAAGGAAAATAGAATACTATGGGATTTTATTTGAGGAGTAATGGTGGGTTTTTATCTATGTTTTTATTGTAGATTTATTGCGATTTGGGATATTTATGGAAATTATTAACCTATCATAGAGAATATGTGATTAGGTTAATTAGATTTATGTATGTGACTTTAAGATTAGTCGATGATATTTGGAGATACAATTTAATGTAGAATACTATGTAATCAAATTATTCTATGTTTTTTGTTTCAATATTAGTTTGGATTATATTAAATGATTTTAAGGACAATTGTTTATTGAATGGTATTTATTGAACTTTCAGAATTGTTGATTTAATTTTAGAAATTAGGATTAGAATTTCTTTCTCTAAAGGATTCTTCTTTTTGGGGGTCATCTGATCTTGCACTAACCATTTTGGTTTTGGTTAATCTCTAAAGACAAGGTAAATATAGTGTTTATCCTTTGTGGATCATGTGATTCTCTAGAAATTGATTCTAGCACTTCACGTGTGACCATGTCATATTGAATACTCATCATTTGAAGAAATAAAAGATATGAGTTAGTGGTCAAAATTTAATAAAGGATGAAACTCTACATAAAAAGTAAGTATATACCTTTATGTTCATAGTCAATATCGAAAATAAATTTCTTAACTTTATGAAATGGAACTTAAAACAACAAACATTGTCCGTTTACTTTTCCTACTAGGAAACTAATGATCATTTATCCCACTACATGTTTGTGGTTTTCTTGTTGTTAACATTCTCCTGATAATGTTTTCTATCACTCTCCATCAGAACTTGACACTTAGTTTATCTTCCATATCCATGTTTTCCTACAAGGAATCCTAGTATGGGTTATCTCCGGTGACCTTTGCATTTCTCTTTATTTCTTTTAATGTGATGGTTTTATTGACTCATTTTCCGGTGTGGTACTTTAAATGAAGTTCCCAAGCACAAGTATAAAATTTTAAGGATGAAATTTCTAAAAGTTGGGAAGAATATAAAACCCCAAGATTTCATAGTGTGTTATTTTTTTAAAGTAATTCAATAGCTTGCGTTACACGCAACACTGAGTTCGAGCAAACCACGACTTAGCAAACTAGTTGTTCAAAATGCGGTTATGAATATTATTAACTAAATTTTGAATTTTATATACTCAATATAATTTTGAAATACATATTATGTGTTTATTAGACATAATATAAGAACAAATTAATTTTTTTTCAGATAAAATAAGTATATAAAAAAAATGAAATTTTACGACTTTTTAATGGGAAAATATTTTTAAAACTAATATTTGAAACTTTTATATATTAAATTTAATGAAATTAAATTCTTTTTAGAATCATGACATAAAAATTTATTTTGAATAAATGTATGGTACTTTTCTTGATAATTTCAATATTTTGATGAATAATGAAAATTTTTAAATTTTAATTGAAAAGAACTTTTTTAATCGAAATAATTTATAGTCTAAAATTATGTATTTGAATTTTTTGGAAGTATAATTAGATTATATATTTATCATTTAATACAATTTAGGTCATTATAAGTAATTTCACATTTAAATTTGACATAAACACATGTAAATCTTTTGATAATTTTTACTTTTTAAAAAACCTGCTTTTCGGTTTTGACCAACGAAATTAATTTTGAATTAATTAATTCCACATCTATGTTATGAATTTGGTAAATAGAATTAATTTTTGAATTCTTAATATCAAAATTATCTTGGAGTAAATTTTTGGTATTTTTCTAAAAACATTCAATTTTTGATGAATAGTGAAAAATATTGCGTTATACTTTAAAACCGACTTTTTATTTAAATAATTATTTATTTGATTTTTTTAAGTCAAAATTGATATATAATACCTATATAAGTTAAATTTAGTTTATTGGAGTCGTTTTATAATAAAATTAGACGTATAAAATTTTATTGAATTTTTTACTATCTTTTACCCACCTCCAAAGAGCATTTGCAAATTTTCATAAAATATAATTTTACCTCTTCTGTGAGTTGAATTTAAAAAATATGAGAGAAAAAGTTAATATCAGTAAGTAAAATTTGGTTCAATAAGATAAAAATTATTTTTTTTGAATGGTAACATTTGACTTTTATTTACCACGGTTAAAAGTAAATAAGGTAATTAAGGGTAAAAATTATATCATAATTACCCTAACACATGCCCTAATTCTATTATATAAGTATTATTAAACCAAAAAAACCTTAGGAATAAAATATTAACCTTTTTTTAAAATTGGATTATATTAGGACATTTATTATTATTTTATTTAAAGAAGATTTAAAATAGTTAAATTCAGCGTTTAATAACTAAACCATTTTTAGTATAGGGTTACACACAATATAAATTCGTCTATAAATATTAATTAGAAAGATAAAAAGAATTAATACATAATGATATTTTATATATAATTTTATACATTAAATAATTTAATTTATTTATGAAACAATGATGATGCAATAATTACCTTATTAATGAAATATTAAAATAATTGATATTATAAATATCCAAATAAATGTAAATTGGGACTTCTGATGAATTCTAATAATTTTATAGGTTAATATTAATTCCAATAATTTTCTAGGTTAATATGACATTTAAAGGTTAGTTGAATAAATTTTATTCGAAGTAATAATTTTTTTATGGCTTTCAAAAAAATAAAATACTAAATAGTATCAAAATTGACATAATTGAGTTTTTAAACAAATTTTATATTATTAATTGATATAATATTCATAAAAATATAAGGTTCATCGAAATAACTTGTATAAGGTTATATATATTAATAATGTATTACATGGGGTTCTCTTGGCATGTTATAGTAATTTTATTAACCATATAATATAAAAATACAAAGAGACATGGTAAATGTCAACCTATTTAACTAAGAGTTAAATCTAAAAGATAAGGTTAATATGATGACATAAACCTCTATAAGACCTATTTGTTGAGAGATTTTCGACAAATCACTGCCTTATACTTTAAATAATTCATTTTGGATCCATTATAAACTGAAACTGAAATTTTTATAAAATAATATTTCAAACCTTTCCTAAAGTGACCCTCACCTCTCCTATAAAAGGGAACCTCACCTTATCAAAAATTCACACCTTCAAATCCATTTGAATTGGCCAACCCCTTCCAAAATATCCTCTCAACTATCATACCTTCATCCTATATTCCTTCATTTAATTAGAAAGGTAGCCTAAAGATCTCTTTTTATTAAATCAAAAGGAAGAACCCGAAGAAGAGGTAAATATTCCATGACCTCTTTCAAGTTCTTCTCTTCTTCCACTTCCACTTTCTTTGTTGTTTCCATTCAAAAATTATAACTCAAGTATCTTTTATATACTGTTATTTTATTATAAAAATGGTACACCCATATTCTTTATTCAATCCATCCTATAAATGAAAAAGTCACCATACGTGCGTACGTACGGATTACCGTCTCCACGTCGTGGTGTAGTTTGTTATTCCAACACTTCATCATTTGAATGGGTATAATAATGAGAATAAATGATGTAAATAATAAATATAACATGATAATTATTCTGTATATATAATATTATATCCAAATATATATGATTTTAATATCAAAAAATGATATTATCGCTCGTGCATACGCACGGATTACAGTCTCCACCAACACGATGAAATTCATTCTCCATCGTAATCATTCAAGACTAATTTTTATTTTATGATTAAAAATAATGTTTATGAACATAATATCATTCTGTATATGAATCAAATATATCTTATCCATAACAAACATGGCTTCTTTAACAAATCATGTAAATGAAAACGAATCAGTAAACACCAAAAAGATGATAATAAAAAAATATCATTAACAAAAAAATATTAGAAGATCATATATGATATCATATTAATGTATATGGTTCTTTAATAATTTAAAAATAATTATTTCACTATTATACTGGTGGTTAACCTACCCTCATCCAAGGAAAAGTACAAGGTAAAGGTTAATTTCACAATCTCTTTATTATCCGAGATTGTTTTTACGTAAGTATCTACTAGGACCTCTTTATCATCCACATCCATGTTTCTTAAAATTGTATTTCAAAACATTTTTAATATATACAAGACTATGGGTTAAATATATTTATACCCTTGTTTGAATTTTTGTAAAATGGTTCGGAATGATTCTTTTTGTGGTTTTCTAAACAAAGCACTTTATGACCTTTTCGACAAAATTAAGGTAAGAATGTCGTTTTTTAACTTATATTGTGGTTGTGGTTATTTTATGCCCTTATATCATCGTTAAAGCTTCCCATACAAGCATATAAGAATATTTTCAAAAAAATGTTCTCTTTTATAATTATGTGACTTTTAAATGATTTCAAAATATAAAGAGGTATTTATTTCAAATAGTTTTCATTTTATCTATGTCAACATCCATTGATAGATTTTAAACTTGTTGGAAGTTGATTTATTATGATACAAAACTTCTATATTGTATTGAATTTTTTATGATATGTTTGACTGTGGAAGTGTTATTTTTACACCATTCATGGTTTATGGATAAATTTTTGACATTTTTTATGCTAGTTTTAATACAAATGTTTATGTTATTTTTAAAACATTTCATATGAGGAATGAATTGGACTTAGTAAGTGAAGAGTGGATCCTGTTATAGCTCCTTGATGCATCAGTAGATCTCGTGAGACAAACTAGTGTCTTGGCACAAGACCTTGACAAAATATTATTTATAGTCTGGGCACAAGGCCTGGACTATGTGGTTATGATGTCTTTAATTATGAATTCCATCATTATGAAAGTGGTTATTGATAGTGCGTGTGATTATTAGACTAGTAGAATATGCCTGTGAATAAGTAAATGGAATTATTTGATTTTATCTTTTCCATATTATGATGAAGTTCAAGTTTAAAAGGATTTTGTTTTAGTCATACATTACCTTAAATTTTTATGCTTATTTATGGAAGTTTCCACGCTGTTGTTATCCTTACTGAGCATCCGAGATCACCCCTTTCTATGTTTTATTTTTCTAGGATACGAAAAAGTATATTATGACTGACCTGCAGGGATAGTATAAAGGATATAAGTGTGGCGTATGGAGACTATGTTGTTGTAGTTTTTCATTTTATAATGTAATGTAACACTTATGAATGTATCTAGTATTTCAGAGACTACTAAACTAATCGGTCTTTTGAGACATGATCTTTTGTGATCATGAAAATGTTATTTAGTAATGCACCGACTCTAGGTAACTAGGATTAGGGAGTTACAATTGACACTGTGATGTCTAAAAAATAGTCTGATAATCAGTGCATGAAATAATTTGATAAAAACTCAATAAATTAATTAAAAAACTAATAAAATACAGCAATGACTTATTTCAGAACCATATCGGAAACACTCCGTGAATTTCCCACAATCATGCAAACCATAACCATGTAACCATTTAATAACATAACATGCCTCAACTCCATATATTAAATGTCTTTGAGGATGTCTCAAAACCATGATAACCACAACCATATAACCATGGTATAACAAATCAATGGTCCAACCCTACTGTATAAGAATCATAGCATGTTTTAGGCCTATCTTGGTATATAAGAATCTCAACATGTTCTAAGGAATAGTTTTGTATATAAGAATATTAATATATGTCCGGGAATAGAATAGCATATAAGAATCTCAACATGTTTGAGGTCATAAACTCTTATATTATCATCTTAACTTTTGTAAAATAATAGCCCAATATATAAGCATCTCATCATGTGTCAGAGAATATCCATGCATATAAGAATATAATTATGTGTCAAAAATGAATATCACAATAGACACCATATCATAATATTACCAAATAAGATCAAATAGTTAATTCTTCTAATTACAGTTTTTCTATCACGTTACCAATTATTTTAATTTTTCAATTATCCCATTTTCCATGCTTTGTCTATTTAAAGAAATTACAATAATCACATTTCATGCTAAAATAATATGTAATCCATTGAAATTTCATTATTTTCAATGGTTTTCTCACCCAATGGGTAGCCATAATCTAGTTCTCATCGTTAATTGAATCCAATGGGAACAAAAAAATAATACAAAATCTGATTTTCATCACTTCATTCAAATAATTAATTATTATGATCATGTGTTATCACAATCACAATATTTCATATAACAAAAATATAAAAATCAGATATTAATGTAATGATTTATACACCAAACATTTAACCTATTAAGAACACAATGATTCCAACAAAAAACAATAACCAAGATGATAATGTAGATTATCTCAAAGGGAACCCAGATTGAAATTGATCAACATCAAAACCAAAAATTACTAGTGTCATGAATTTACACCATAAGGATCATAGAATGAAAAAAGTGAATGGAAAACAAATAAGGATAACTTACCTAGTGAAAGAAAGCACAAATTGGACATTTGGAATAGAGAGAGGTGATCCAAAATCTACTGGAAGTTCCACTAGGGTCAAGAGGAGTTTTTATATGAAATAATTAGAATAAAATCATCTACAAAATACCAATAAACTATAGGTTGAGAAATTAAATGACCAGAAGCACCATTACACATAATAAAATTATTTATAAATAGTTTCTTCAAAAAACATGTCACCTTGGATGAATTGTTTTTTTCACCTAAAAATTCCACGTTATGTGATTAGTTAATTATGTTCAAACTCTTTCGATAATGAATCAGTTCACAACTTGAGTCTGATGGATTTTAACTATTGTGTAACCTATATACGCAGTGAATAAATTTCATGAAGATAGTTTTTGTCTCTGATTCCTTATAAAAACCCAAACCCCATTTAAGGTTTATCAACATACCAAGAACCCATGGTGAAACTTGAAACACTTTTACCTAGACACTGTTAAATTAATACAATACCCTAACTACTCCCTGTGTGTATTGTCTCTGGTATTCTCATGTTTCCTTTCATCCCAAGTTTGTGTTTATTCAAACAAATAAACATCAATGGCAAAACCTAACAATCAAGGATTATAGAAGCGGTAAAACTAAAATTAAATAATATTAATGAAAAAATAAGGGAGGTAAAAGCCTAGAATATGATATAATCTTACAAAGAACCCTATATTTATTCTTTGAAACAATTTTTTTTTCTAAAAATCAATTTCATCATTTTTATGTATTTATTTTTAAATAAATTTTTACCAATTATATAAATTTATTTGAAAAAAAATAACATCATTTTTTAATTGTATTTTAAAAAATATCATAGTGTGATTTATTTATTATTACATGAAAAGGTTAATTTGTTAAATAAATAATGTAAAATACTGATATTTATTTAATATAGCTTTTTTTAAAATAACAATGTCCCAATTAGTTTTAAATGTTTTATAAAGTTAAATTAGTTAAATTGAATTATTTTTATTCCAATTTCTTCCATTGAAATCAATTTTATGTGTAATATAGATATACAATTTTTACATAAAAATGCCTTCATTAGATAAATGTCTGTTCTTTACACTTGTAGGTTTATTTTTAAATTAAATAATGTCTATTTTGGAAAGTTAATTTGGTAATAAGTAATCCATATTTTTTATTACAATTTTTATCATTATTTAATATGTACAAATTACATTTTGTTCATATTGAGTAGTAAATGAGTAAAAAATAATTACATGTTTATAGTTAAATTAATGTTTTCTCTTTACATCTAACGGTTCTAAAATTAATATTTCATAAACATAGAAATTTTAATTCATAAACTGGATTTAATTCTATTGGGTTAAAATTTTCATATAAGAATCATTTAATTTTGTTCATAAATGATAAATTACATGTGTAAATAAGGAAAATTGTCACCATATTCAAAACAAATATGAAAAAACTTATAAACCCTTGAGGATAATGGAATGACATTATTAAAAAATATTTTTTTTTGTTTTGGTGGAGATTTTTCTCAACCATATCTTCTCTACACTACATTATTTATTTTTTTAGAGGAACTCTAGTTGACAGAGACTTCTCATCATTGAACATTTTTAGTTATTTACAAAAATGTCACTACTCAATTATAAAAGGTAACTTCCTCCCCTTACTTTTTTACACCTATAAATCCATTAATCAAAACAAAAAACTACCAAAATCAATCCCAAAAATTACATAAACACAGTTTTTAGAAAATTTTCATCCTATAAAACCAACCCCATAGACAATAATATAATATCCAATGAAGATTTTTATAAATGATGTTAATTATTTTTGATAATCATCATTTTAATTCATTTATTAACAACCTCATTAATGTATTTATAATTAAAATATAATAAATATAGTGTATAACATATATTGATATGTTATTATTATTACATAGTAACCTAAAACCATATCCTCTTCCATCTAATGGTAAATGAAACTGTTGATCCCATATATAATAGACTACTGCCTCGTGAACAAATTTAATTCATTTTATATCACAACATATCAAGGATGGGTATAAATATGTATTTAAGGATTATAAATGGTATTTAGGAAATTATTATAATTTTTTGTTTCTAAAATAATATTTACCTACTTAGCTTGTAATCATTAGGAAAATGATAACATTTCTCTTACATACCTATGGACTACCACCTCCATGAAGTGATGTGATAAGTTTTTCAATTACTCTTTTCATCGATTGAAATAAATATAGATTTGAGGAAAATATATGATTTATATTATATAATAATTATTATATATTGATTAATTATTTTATACCTTTATCTACATCTAACCTTTAAAATATGAAAATAGCATTTATGAGTATATAAGTACTACCATCTCTATAAACAGTGTAACTTATTTTTTTTTTGTATCTAAATTTTATAAACTATTATAAATAGTAATATATTGAATTGATATGTTATTTATATCATTTTTAACATTATAGTGGTAATTTAATCATGATAAAAGAATAATAACCTTAAAAAACAAAAAATATACATGAAAAACTAATTAGTTATTAAACAAAATAGTAATTTTAGTAAATAATTATCAATAGATATATGATAAAATATTACAAGTAAATCATATAATATTTCATACGTATTAGTATGGTTATATCACATTTTTTTAAAAAACTATATCTATCATACACGATGTTTTAACACATATGAATAAATTTGAACCAAATATAAGGGTTTATTTTACGGTCTCTTCATTTTTATTGCTTGTTTATGTTTTTGTATCCCCTGGTGAAATTATTTAATATCTATTTATTAAAGACAAAATATTTTCAATTAATATTTTTACTCTAATATATTACAATATTTCCTATCAATTTCCTCTCTTTGGGTACCCAAGATTCCAAAATTATGTTTTTAAAGAAAACCATCATTTTTTTCTACTCTATCAGAAACCATTCTCTTATATTTACATATCTTACTTAAAATATATAAATTTTTTTATCATTTTAAATGAAATATTAATTTAATTTTAACTATATTTTTCTTTTTACAAAACAGTTTTAAATTTATCTTATTTTCATTTTTAAAATAGATACTTATTGATATTTTTATAATAGTGTGAAAAGAATGATTTTTAACTTATATGGATTGTAATGAATACAATGCCATCAATAAAAATCATTTACTTGAATAATAATTTAAATTTTGACACAGAACTTTTTAAATAAAATGTTTTCTTTAATATTTGGGAAATATTTTAGACATTAAACAAGATATTTAAATGTGAAAATAATATTTTTGTCAATATATTTTTTTGTGACATTTTTAAATCATATTAACTTGTACAAAAAAATCTTATATTAATCATATGATTCAGTTTGGACTTACATATCTAATTCAATTTTCTTTGTTAATATGGATTGTCTATGATAATTTATATTAACTGGGGAATGTATTAAAATTGAATGTTCTAGTTTTTGAATATAAATCTTTACAAAGACAATATTTCACCCAATTAAGAACATGAATATTTTTGATTTATTAAGTGAAATGTGACGCCTACTACAGCCCCCTAGTGTATGGATACATCTCACAAGACAATCTAGTTTGAGTTTGGTTCAAGGTTATATAAATTTATTTAATATGTCTTAGAACAAGGAATTGGCGGTATATTTATGATTCCTAATTTTATACATTCCACTGTTATGAGAATTGATTGATGTTCAAGTGATTATTTGATTAGTTTTTAAATCAATGGATAAGATTCTAGCTGATATTATTATTTATAAAAAATTATTTGATAAAAATTTACACCTTCCATATCACTCTTCTTGCCATGTTTATTAATTAAGTAAATTGAGTTTTTAGATATTTACCTTTCCATATTGAGAATTCATAATTTATTAATGATAGCTTCCACAATAATCATACTCATACTAAGTATATCGGTGTAATCCTTTCCTCTGATTCATTTGTTAATGATGCCATGAATTGATTTATGATTGAAGACAAGAATATTTTAATTGGAATAATGGTGTTCTCAAGGGATTTACTACGTTTAATTTTATGTTTTTAAATGTAATTCGTGTTTCAAGTATATATTAAATTTTTCAATAATAATAAACTAACAAATCCTTTGGGATTTGATTTCTTATAACTTATGACAATCTAATATACCAAAAATTTGGGATACTAGGGTCAGGGTCCTTAAGTATATCAATTATATTAATACTATTTTGAATTCGAAATTTTTAATTATAATTTTCATTATTTATGGTAAACTATTAATTTTATTATTATGTATTTTATATTAATTATTAATTATATTTTTAATTAGGTTTTCGATTTTTATTTAACATATTAATGATACTATTATTCATATTATTATATGTTTGTTACCTTATTAATTATACTATAATTTATTATTTATCATATTATTTTCATTAATAATATTTTGAATTATATATTGTTCATTATATTTTTTAGAATTTATTATTAATTATTAACTATTTTTCTTATTATTAATTGTCTAAATAATAATATTCTTAGTTATTAATTATTAATTACTATTTAATAAATTTTATAATTTATCATTTATCATATTAATTATATTAATAAAATTATTATGTATTAATTATGCTATTAATTATTATTTATCCTAAATTTTATTAAATATATTAAATATATTATTAATTTTTATTATTCATAATATTTTTTATTAATTATATTAAAGATTTTTTATTTTCATAATTTTTATTTTTAATTATGTGTTATTATATATGCATATTGATTATTTATATGTTATTATTGTAAAACTATAAAAGAAAAATAGAATCCCACGTGGAAATTCTATAAGGGAATCCTAGTTCCATTCCATTATTAAAGGGTGTCTCATGTGGTGGTTTTATTAATAATTTATATTATCTTAGAGGATGGTAATTATGAATAAAAATAGTACTTTAAATACTATTTAGTATTTTATAATTATATATATATATAAGCCACATGATCCTGGCCACTACTAATCAAAAGGATTGTAATGCGGGGAAGCCTGATAATATGTTAAAGGTTGGTTCATCATGTTTGAGCTCAGACTAGGCTAGGAATGATGTTAGTCTATGTCATATATATACATTGGGCCCCCGTCTGACTAAATATGTATGGTGTGATTCTAATGAATCACATGATCATGTCTATCTATAATCTATTGTTTTGAACTATGGTTTAATGTCACATGGGAAGTCCCCTCGAGTTGTTGACACCTAAGGAAGGGTTTTTATCAAAAATCTACGATGTGTTATCTTATATACACTTTTTTTCAACAGGTTGTTTGAATTAATTTCATTTACACCAGAAAAAGTATTCATTAGAAGAAAAAAAGATCTAATGAGAGAAAATACTAAGATTTTTTTTCAGGCACATATTGTGATCTCTGAATTTACCATAAGGCTTGTAGATTCTAGGATATATTCATAAAGTATTTCTATCTCTGTGAAGAATTATAATGGAGTGTGTGAGATTTTTGTCTTTGGAGGTTCATATCACATTGGGATTTATTCTTTTGAAGATTGTATAACAGAATGAATTGAATATAATGAGAAGGAGGTGGAGATAGAACTTGATGGAACACCCACTTAAAATGAGGTTTCATCAATCACACTGGCCATTTAGACCTCTAAAATTTTTATTGAGGATTAGGTTACTCCTATTATCTATAAGAGGGAAGCGAAAATGAATAATCATTCCCTTGAAATAGTTAAAAATAATACTACATTCAATTCCATTGACTGTGTCATGGATCATAATACTTCTAACATAGATCATTTCAATTCATGGGGATCATAATATGTTCATTTATATTCATTAGACTTGACATATTCTAGTACTAATATGGTGATTTATAACTCCTTTTCTATGGTAGACAATAAAACTATGAAAACAAATTTTTTGTTGGAATAAAGTTATTCATAGATTCAAATTGATAATATTAATAGTGAGAACATATTGACGATCTAAAAAGATATTGATATTTATATAATGGATTATAATCCTCAAATCACTACGTTGAATTCCATCAACTCATATTCTATAGATCCTGATGATATCACTCAAACCTATATGGGAACAATTGTTGAAAATAAATTGGTGGGTGGGGAATATATTTTTATATCCGTAGAAAATGATTAATATTATTTTAAATATGCCAAAATATATAGAAGAATATGATAACCATGAGAAAGATACACTAAATGAAATATAAAAATATTTAGTGGAATAAAATTTGATTCTTAGAGTTTTTTTCTATTTAGTTTTTAGGATGAATTTTTACGGCCATGAGCTTCTCATTATGCTTCATCTATCATCTCCACATATAATGCCTTTAATTTATGTCAATAAAGGACCCATGGGGTTGGGTCTCTAGACTCATGGGACTAATTTATTTATATAATATATATATAGATAAAAATGAATCATAAATTAAACAATTGTTAGAAAATTATTTTAAATATTATTACATGTTGTTACATTTTTTTAGTATGCTTTGACTCTTGTTTTGATTTTGCTTTTTTTGGCTATATTGTGGGATTCTTGGGGACTTAGTAACTTACCAATGTATAATTAACTCATTTCTAGGGATAAATATTTGTTTTGACTAGTAGAGTCCATTTATAAATGTTTAAATGATCTTAGTGGGTACTCCTTAGGTTTGAAGAGCCTAATATGTTTTTTCATAGAGTTTCTATAGAATGATGGATTATAAACTGTCATCTGAAAAAATTCACATTGTGAATGAGTTACATGAAATCAACATGTGTCATAGAAGATTCCATGATTCTTTTTCATAGAGTGAAAATATAAAATTTTTGAGACCATTATACATCATTAATATGTATAACATGATTTAATTTAACCTATGGAGATTCATTTTTTTCATACTTGAAAGTTTTGTAATTCATTTAATGAATGGGGATCACATCAAGAATTATTTTGTCTCAGAAATTTTAAACACCATGAATGTATGACCTTTTTATTATCTGTTGTGTGTTCCTCCCTCTCAAACTATAGAATGTTTTTTATGATCATCCTTGTTATAAATCACTCCGTAAAATATTTGACTCCAATGGTGATTATGTCACATATCCCTGGCAAGTGGACTCTCGACTTCATCATTTCCATCGGTTTCACCAGTTGTGTTGGATGCTTTTTTATTCCAATTTGTGATCAGTTGGGGTTTTCTGTTGAACACATTCATTATTACTTCATTCTCTATCTTTTGAATTCTGATCCATTAGGTTCAATTCTCTATTTTCAATGGTAGATAAGATACCATCATTCTTCAGGTAGGTGTCTCAAGGAATTTGGTTATAATTTTTGAATTTCTATGTGATGTTTTCATTACATTCGAGTTATTTCATAAACATTTATGATTTCACATTTGAAAGAAATTTTTGGATATGATTAATGTTTTTATGGGATTTCGATTTTAAAATGGTTTTGTTGAACACTATGTATATGATTTATTTCTTGTGATGGTGTCTTTGGTATTGATATTTCTTTTAATAGACATAGAAAATTTGGTAACCTTGAGTGAATTAGGAATATAATTGTCACCCTTTGTGTAAATAATGCAATAATAGTATTTTTGTCAGTTAATTGTGTTTAATTATACAAGAGGTTATGTTGGTTGGGTCAACTGTTGTCATATATTGGGGAGTTTATTCATTGCTACAATGTATGTATACCTATAGAATGGATCCTTTAATTGGGAGTTTTTTCATGTCTATGTGGTTTATCACATACTGAATTGTTTTATATTTCTTTTCTCATCTTCTAATCTTATATTGCATTAATGGTTTTATTTTCTTGTTCTTAAAAACTTTATATCATATTTTAAATATTAAAATATTTTGTGAATTTGGTAAATATTTGATGGAAAATGAACTTTTGAAAAAATGTGTTATTCATGGAAAAGATTTTTACCAGCATTTTTTAAAAGATAGATAATGTGAATTATTGATATTATAAATATGTATGGACTTATTTTTGGAATCCACTGGGATCTATGCTCACACCCTAATTATTATTTTGGGTGGTTGTAGACATTTTTCTATAGTAATCAGGTTAAGTTAATGGAATCTTGTTGCATATTAGGATCTCATTTTGTTATTCACCATAGTAGTATGATGGTTTGGTGGAGAAAGATCATCACATTGAGAATTTTTATCCCTATTTTCTTTGTCATTATTATTTTTATTTTTATTTTTATTGACATAGAAAGTATCATGTATATTTGGAATTTTTTTGTACATTTATTTTTCTTATGTTGTACAACATGCTTGGGGTTACTGTTTATATCTCTCCATGTGGCAGACAATATAAGTATATTTTCTAGTTAACCTTGGTTAGTCTGTTAAAAATCAGGTTCAAAGAGAATACCCATCCTAAAGTGATTTTCACATAATATTGGATTAGTTCAATGTATTTTTATACAAGAGTTATGACAATCATAATTTAGGTATTGTGTATAGAAAAGGGTCATATATATCACACTTGTGTGTCTGAATCCATCTTTCAAGGTGTAGTTTGAGTTTTTTTCCATGATACAGACTTGGTGGATGAGGGAATTTGAATAAACTGGATATGAGGTTTATTTAAATGGACATTTTAACTATTTTTTCTTCTATATATTATTCAGGAAATACAATGTTTCCTTAAATTATTTTCATTAATGGTATTGATATAGATAACTGATGTTTTCCCTATGATTTCAAAATCTTCTTAGGATTGATTAGATTTTTTCTTGTGATTATTAGAAAATTCCACATATAATAGCTCTTCTAAATCTGAGTGGTGATGTTATGAAAATGGTTTCATAGGAGTATCATTTTTTGGAACCTTCTTTAATAAAATATATAATCCATAGTATTTAAACACTAGGCTAAGAAGGTGTCATGAACATGGGACATGCAGTGGATTACATATCATAATTTACTATGAATTATTCATCTATATTCCACATAGACATCGGACACTATGAATATGATGAATGGCTTGAGAGATTTGAGAGGACCCTTAAACTTTGCATGACTCTTGAGGAATCTGTGTTGTATTTTTTCGCATATATTTTTTAGGGATCTTGAGGGAGATGGTTGGACTATACTATTAAATAAATATTCCTCTAGGATCTCACCTGGGTGTCTTTTATGAAATTCATCATCTAGTATTTTTATCTTAAGACATTATTTTGGGAAAGGACAATAAATGTTTTGACCATAGAGAATGGATAGAATAATATTTGACATTATTCTAATTGTTTTTTTAACCTAGTGTAATTTTTATCTATGATAGTAAATAATTATTATCTAAATCCTAAACGTTTTTAGTTGGGTTTGCGGTATTATATTCTAGGGATTCTGATTCTTAAGTTCCTTATGGCCTTTATGAAGGTAAAGGATAAGTAAAATTTTTGTAGATGTGTGAATAACTGAAAAATAGGTTTGTATGGACGTTAATTAGGTATTATTGTTATCCATGGTGAATCTTCTGGAAATAAAAGTAAGTGAAAAGGTATCTCGTTTTCTTCAGCATGAGTTTCAAGGGCTTAATCAAGACAAAAACAGGTTGTTTCATAATTGTGTTTTTTATGTGTCTATACCAAGCATAATATTACAGAGGATCCCAAGAATTTTCATAATTATAGAAAATTTCAAAATATAAATCGTTTTTTAAAGGATTTTCTAAGGATGTAAGGCTAGACACTCTCTCCCCATAGGGTATTAGATTTTTACTTGTTCTAAAAAGGTTGGTGAGTGTTATACGTAGGATAATGGGGACATTCATGTGGCTTAAAATGATTAGGGAATATCTAGTGTGATACTTGTTTATGTGGTGGAGTGTTAACTAGATAAATCAAAATAAGGATTGATACAGTTATTGTTATAATGATTATTTTATTAACTATGGTTCTAGTTTGTTTTTATATAGGTGATAATCCTTATTTTTTATCATAAAAGTATGTTAATGAGTTAGGATTTTGTGTAGATTTTCTTCCATTCGTACAGGATCTTTACACACATTTGAGAAGGAGTTCTGAGTAATGATTCATGTTTCTAGCATGTCGAGTAACGATATCAGGCCATGCGGTAGAGTTGGACTTCTTGTTTCGTGATATTTATATCTTTGACCTAATTATTCTCATTGGTTTAACGAACAACCTTAAGGCCAGTATTGATTTTAATCTTCATTGAGTTCAATTTTTATCTATTGGTGGAATCACTAATATGTTTTAGGGTGAGTGAGATTTTAGATTTGAGAGAGTGGGGTCTTGTGTTCTTTATACTGAGATGGTCTCATGTATGTGGTATGAATTATGACTAGATTTTTTATGATCTTTGATCGATAAGTCCACATCCTATGGTGGTGTATTCATACCACATGTTATTTCCAAGGGATTTTTATGGTTTCTATTTGTAGAGGGAGGTTGATTTTACTATATAACTACTTCCTAGTATAATGCACATTCAATTCCATTTTAACACATGGTTTGAGATGAGTTCGTAAAACATACGATCCATCTTGTGCATCTCAGGAATATGGGATTTATTCATCTTAGTGTTCCCCCATGGGCTTTCCCTTTCATAATTTATATAAATTTAGATAGGATAATTATAATATTTTTTGATTAATAAATCATAAATATAGTGATCTTCCAGAATAAATATTAATTTCTTATTATTTATGATATCTTTAATCATTTTAGAGGGATATTGGTTTTTAGAGATAGACCTTCAGTAAGGGTACCACCTGTTGAAATTCAAAATAGGAAATACCTATTAGAGGTTTTAGGAGGTTGTATTCCAATTTTGGGTATTTGTTATTCCATTCAGTCTCACTAAATCTCTTGTGATTTTAATGGGATTGATGAACTATTTATTTCATCAGTTCTTGGAAACATTTTTATTACATTCATGGAAGACATTTTGGTTCCTTCATGTCATAGGAGTAGCAAATGTACCATTTAGATATTATTATTATAACATTTATGGAAGATTACCTATATGGTTGTATTCCAAATATTATTTTTTGATTCAAGGAGTAATTTTTATGGGGAATAATATATATGAGGTGGGAATCTAATTGGACCCTAAAACGTATAGATTGTTATATACATAGTGTGAGTCTGAAACATGTTTAGTATCCAAATAATCCTAGGTTTGGATAGTTAGTAAATGTTTTTTTGTTCAATACTTCTCTAAGAATGCATCTGTGATGATATATTTATCCTATAATGGTGTAAAGTATCTGTGGACTGAAAAATGTTGTAGATATTTTTTAGGAACAGAAGGTGAGATTGACATCAACTCATGTTATAATCCATCCAAAACTAAGATTATGTTATAAATTAATTTTTAAAGCGTGAGGCATGATTATTTTGTGTGTCTTGATATAAGGGAGACATGTAGAAGCTAACAGATCAAACCAATTATTCCCGCATGAGAATAACTTCCCTACCTTGGATTTTCAGTTTGCAGCGGATACACATTCACTAAAAACAAGGTTTCAATACCACTTCGGTGAGTGGATTACCATATATTCTAAATGTATTTTCTTGATTTATATTTTTACTCATAGGGATCATAAAATTTCACAAATACATAGGTTGAAATATGTTTATACTTCTTATGATTATAAATATTAAACTATTAGAAGGAAGAATGGAGTCACTCATACACTATATATGAAATTATCTACACAATATGTGAAGTAATTAGTTGAAGAGTGGTCTTTGATGAGTTTTTTTAATAGGTATTCATGGGAATAAAATAAATTGGTGGTAAGATATGTTTTTATTTTTTGAATAGAGACTCTTCAATTTAGGAGTAGGTTTATTTTGAGAAGGAATCTAAAACTTATTTCCATGGATTTAGTAAAAACCTGTGTCGTGGGGAGACCACTACAGAGTGGTCTTAGTGTTCCATTTGAGATTTGTCGTTTTGATAAATCTTGATTTTACCTTTTTCATTATGGTAGGAGTTGATTTAATATGGGAACCGTTATTATTATTAAATAAACTTATTTACTTATGAGATATATATGGATTTGAGATATTAGTATTAGTCACTAGGGATGAGATGATTTATTTTGAATTTTTTTTGAGGTTTATTCCTTGTCAAAGAATTAATATAGAGTACCAGAGACCTATTTTTTAATGTAAACCTTACCTATTATGTTATGGAAATAGAATATAATTTCAATACAAATCATCATTAGTTTACTATTAACTCCTAGTGTGATTTATTTGATTTGGGTGATTATTAATCAACTCATGAAATTAGTACATTTAAACCCTATCAAAAAGGTGATGAATATGTAACTATTGAGTGAATTTATGTCTGGTATATTGTGATACATTATGGAATTACCTATGGGGTTGTTTTTTGAAAGGGACTTGAGTTGAATATCCATATTTTTTAATATTTTACATTTGATTATGGGTTCCTAATAATTTTTTGAACAAAATATAAACTATGGATAGATTGATAGATAGATATGGATATCTAGGCTAATGAGAATATGATATGAGCTTATGTACATACAGGGACTAACCAGATGGATTGCGGATTTTATGTTCTTGCTAGTGTGGGATAGGGCCCCTATGATTGGGTCCTGACATTCTCCCACCACCATTCCATGCACGCCCTCGTGCATACAGGATCGTGGCCTTCTGTGTGTCCATGAGATGGTTCTTCCAACTAACCAGCTACCAAGCATGGCCTCAAGGGACACTCCTTCTTGTCATTGGCATCAATGGCCCACCCAACCTCTGGTTTGTAAACCACCATGGTCCACCCTCTCTCTCAGGGTTGAAAACTACCTCCACGAGACCCACCCTTCATAGTGACGTCTCTGCCTCTGACTTCTCTCAAGCACGACCTTCTCATTCGTGTCACCTTCGCATGACACCCAGGGACTCTGCTCCCACCACCAAGGTTCTTCCAGTAGCATTCCGAAAAACCATGAGGCACGTTCCCTCTAATACCACTTGTCACGTGCTGAGAGTCTCAGCACAGCAGTTCGCCTGTGTGGCACCCCATCCCCCTCCAATGCAGGTGGGTATTTTCATTTAGTTTAGTTTTCCTATAATAATAGTTATTAGGAATTGATCAAAAAATATTGATTTGGGGTTTTTATGGGCAATAATATTGATTTACCTAGTTCTAAGAAGATATGGGAGAGAGGTCCTTGGTTGGACCGGGTCAGGTTCAGGATATATCTAAATAGTTTAAATTGATCCGAATGATATTTTTAGTGAATAGAGTCATTAGAAATATTATGTGGGGTGTCATCATTAGAAAATAGGTTTATTTGTAGATCCTAGATTCTAAGTGTTTTTTGTGTTTGGGACTCTGTCAGTTGGGTAAGCATGGTAATTTTCCACCAATTTTTTTGGTTCCCTTTAAGATCCATGGATGTCTGGTAATGGTGGTCTATCAGTTAGAATTAATATCTAGTTTTACCTACATACAAGATGTTTTTCATGTCTCCTAGATAATGAGGTATCAAATAGATCCTTCCCCTAAGATTTAGTGGGGGGATGTTGATTTTTATCCTAGCATCACATTGGATGAGAAACTAATTTATATTATGGATCATAATGATAATGAACTAAATTGTCAAATTATACTTTTTTTTGTGTACTGTGAAAATGAAAATGGGATAGCAATGAAATGTGGTAGCAGGAATTGATTATTAGGCCTAATTGGCCTCCACCATTTGTACATATTGATTTTGAGTAATTTTGGGTAAATAAAGTTATTATGGTGGGGATATTGTACCACCATGTTTCTTTCATTCCGGAATTAGTTGACTCTTGTTTTGATATCATTTTTTTTCATTTTAGGTCTCTCAGGGATAGAGATAATTTTCTAGAAAAATTAACTAATTTTTTAGTATGTATTTTTGGTTGTATTAGATAAGTATGTGAATAAAACTATAAATGTATTTAATGGATAATCCATGGGTTCAACGAGCCTCAAATATTATTTTTGGGAATTTTTTTCAAAAAATGGGTTTCATAATGCATGTAGGGAATAATAACCTAATGAATGGGTTATACTTTGTGAACCTATTATGATAAAGATTTCATGAGTCTTGTTATGAGTGAAAAATTACAGTCAATGAGAAAATAAGACATCATGAATTGGTTGACCATGATTTAATTTAACCTTAGGAAAAACATATTTCGTTGTACTTTAAATTCATGGAATTAACATCATGAAAGGGGTTCACATCGTGAATTATTCATGATAAGTGGTTTTAAACATACTTCACACAGAACCACTTTTTTATATGATGTATAAGACTACCTCTCAATATTTATAGAAATTTTAGGAGATTTGAGTAATTTTCCTCATTCCAAGTCACTCTACTCCATGTTTGACTCCCTCACTGGTTTCATCACATATCCTTGGTTAGAGGACATTCCACTTCATCATTTATATTTGTTGTAGAAGAGTCATTATATGTGATTGTAATTGTTATTTTTGATCAAATGTTTCTCTATTGATCTTTTATATATCCATCAATACTTGTATTTTAGGCATGATCCAATTTTTTTCAATCGATATTGTTAGATAAAACAATATTTATTTTATTCTTGAGGTAGGTGTATATATACAGGTAGTTGTAATTCTGGACTAACAATATATTCCTATTAATTAATTTAGATTGTGGAATTAAAATGACATAATTTACATTTAAAATGTTTTTTTAAAGTATTAATGTTTTAAAAAATATTTTGATTTTAAAATGGATTTTACGCAGACAATGTTTGTTTTTTATTAATTGAAGGGTGGATTTGGTTTTGAAATGATGTTTTACATACATAACACAATGGGTAACCATGGGTTTTTAGGGATAGACTTATTGATCATCATGTCTATAATTCCATATGAGGTTTTATGTCATTTTATTACGTGTATTTCCATTATAGATATTTCTTTTTGGATCCACCATATTCTTGGGTCGGGACTTTTTGTTTATTTCATGTATTGACCCCCTAGGTTGGAGCCCAAAATTGTGTTCTTTTTCATTTGTATGTTCTTCTTAAATGATGTATTTTTTCATGGTTACTTTGTAATGGCCAAATAATTTATAAAAAAAATCCATTTTTTATTAAATTATATACCAGATTATGTATTGTGGTTATAGAAAACATGTTCACTTATTTGTTTTTTTAATATAATGTCTTATTAAATTTAAAATACCATTACACATCCTAAAATTTGATAATATAGTACTTGAATAGTTATAATATGATAGTTATAAATATAGGGTTTTGATATATCTAATTGAAAGAAACATAGGGATTTCATTAGCCCTTAGGATCCAATGCTGTGAAGAAAATTTATAGAAACATTTGAGGAAGATGGAGTCAATGGGATTTTACTGTGACCAATCTCTATAATATTCCAAATTTAAAAATAAAGAGAAAATAATTTTACAATATAATTTGATGGCCAATGTATTCACAGCCCAAACCATATATGGAAAACCACCCCATGAAAATATCTCTAGCACACACCTTACAGTCAAGGAGTTTTTTTGTTGTAATAAAGGTGTAATTCCCTGACCCTAGAAACCTAGAGATGATGCATATTTATTTATATTTGAATGATTACAAGGACTCAAATCTAGATGTACTAGTTATTTTATTAGTCTTGGAACTCCAAATTATATATATGATGCCAATAATACATTTTTAAATTGTAAATAAAAACATGATACAAAATAAAATAAAATATACTACATCCTTGAAACTCATTTAAAGGATTACTCGTCATTACATGGGAAAAAAACATAATATGGGTCAGCTAAAATTCACAGTATGGGTATATAAAGTAGAATAGAAAATTAAACAATGAAAATAAATCTACATGGAAAAGTAAAAAAATTATAGCACATTCCATTAAAATAACATGGTAAGGAAAAATGAATATGGAAAGGTAATAATATGAAAAAATGAAACATAATAAATAAAGTAAGAAGAAAATATATCCATAAATGTGTTGATGAAAAATATTATGGATAAATAATAACTAAAATATCTATGAAGGCAATTAATATTTACGGATATCTATAACATATCTATGAGTCTTCATACTAAGGATATATTACTTTCAACGATGCCTGAAAATAATCAAATACACTCAATGATTCATGAGTGTAATCTAATTCTTTCACAAATTCATTCCAATAATATAATACTATCAACTATACATGCCATGAATCTGATACTATCAAGGCATTATGCTAAAATCTAACACTTTCAAGGCTACATGCCAAGAATCAAATACATTTAATGTGACAACCGTACGAAAAATGATATGGTTTAATAAATAATTATATCAATGAAAAATGATGTAGATTTGTAAGTAAATTTCTAATAAAAATTGATTACAATGAAGTTATTATTTCAAAGTAAATTAATCAATCATAAAATGAAGTGAGATTGAAAATATAACCATTAATAACATTCTTAAAGAGAATAATCTTTAAACATTATAAAGTTTCGCATACCAATTTGAAACATTTGGATCATAATATCCATAAAGTTATGACATTAAATGAATCTTGTAATATCATGATAATAATAGGATTCCATATATAAATGAAAAAGGTATTATATACACCACATACTATTTAATTGTGAAAATAAGTCTCAATGGAATTTAAATTGAGAAGAAATTTCCTTACCTTATCCTTACTTTTTTTGTGGCCTCTATCCCCCAGTATAGTGGTTTAAACTACATTAAAAACTTATACCAAAACTATAATCATGTTAATAATATCATATATTAGCTTCATAAAATATTTTATTTCCTATTTTTTAAGACTCTTTCATTTTTGTAACTATTTCGGGTGTTAATTGCGCAGTTTTCTCAAGTATGTTTTGACTTGTGATTTTTTCCCTATTAATTAGATCATGATTTTATAATCCAAATAATGTAAACCATGAATTAATTATCATGTATATTTATTATATATTTATTTATAGTATTCATTAATAATTTAATATTAGAAATGAAGTACACTATAGATGGAGACATTAGGTCGTACGTACGCATGAATGCCACATTCATTTTGTTGATGTATTAAAATAATAAATACTAAATGATAAAAATTTAAATTATAATAATATTATCATATATATGTTATATATGTTACAATGGTTTATTTAATTCATCCTTTATATGTTCTATGTATGGAATGAACAAGTCATATCGCTTTGAGGGGGAGGTAGTCCATACATCCTCAAACCAAATTAGCACATTTACATAAGATGAAAAGAATAACATTATGTTATAAATAAAATTTTAAAAATCATAAAAAAATATAAATATAATATATATCATATATTAATACATTTTCATTAATAATGGCCACCATGATAGGTGGTAATTCAAAAAATGAACCATCATCGTTTCGTGAGGCAATTGTACGTTATAGAAACAATGTGTTTATTACCAATTAGATGGTGGTTTGTGTAAGTATATGTAAAACCATTTACCTAAAAAAATACTAGTATATTTATTATAATTTTTTTATATAATTAGAGAATAATCATATTAGAGGGGTGGATAGTGGATGTGATACTAGGGATCATGAGAGAAAATGTTACCTCTTAATCGGGTAACTCTATATGGTTTGTACAAAAATGTTTCCTTGGATTGCTTCGTTCCTAAAGGGAGGATTATAGGTATAGGTTAGGGATGTTTCCTAGGGGGGCGATTTGGTAAGTGGTTGGATGATCCAACGTGGTTAGAGAGGTGTGATGAATTGGTAGAGTGTTTTTCTTTATGTTTGGGAGGGGGTGTCACTCTTCTAAATAACATATGGTATCCATTTATGGGTGGTATACCTTACATAAAGTTCCTCCAAAATGGAAAAATAATGGATTAATGGAGAATCATGGTCTATTTAAACCACCTTGTCAAAAAAATATGTCCATTTTAGTAATTTGGTACGTTAACTTCTAATATTGGCAAAATTTATCATTTTGGTTTTAATTAAATCATCTAGTTTTCAAATCTGATTAATATAAACATTAAGAATAAAAAAATTTATAATTGTTAAAATTAATATAGATAAACTAAATTATTAATATGATAATTAATTTATAATATAAAATTACCATGTTTTTTGAAAATTAATTTTAACACAATCGCATCTGACGCGTAAAAACACCGCTTAAACCCAAACCATGTTAACAACATTTTTATAATATATGGGTAAATATGTAATTTAAAAAATAAAAAATGGTCCATTAGTAAAAAAATATTTAATATTTGTTAAAACTTACAAATCACTTGGTTAAATATATTAATTTTATACCATTTATTAAAATTTTATTTATTTTAAATCAGTAATAGTGCCAATGTTGACATTATTTGTTTAATGTTCATTTTAAAATATCAATATAAAATTTTAATACCAATTTATTATTTTTAAATACGTTAATCATTATATATTCATCTAAAAAATAAACAAATAAAATAATTCACTCAATTAACTTCACCTTTAATATTTATAGTGTCATTTATTTTACTTAATTATTAACTAAATAATCACTTAAATTATTGATAAATTATTATGATAAAAATGGACCATATATATTTTAAAATTATACGTATAATCTAAAATATGATTTTTTACATATCTCAATGTTTTATAAATGTTAATGGTAAGTAAAGTTCCTTTTTTCTTTTTCTTTACATAACCTTTTATATATCTTCCATTGAATAATATAAAAATAACCCTTAAATTTAAAACCCAGTGAGGATATGGTCGAATTATTGGAAGACTATGGCTTTTGGACAAGTCTATAATTTATTTTGGTCTTTATTATTATGTTTTAGTACCTTATTATACTTAATTTTACCTTTATCAGTGTACTTAATTTTAATCACTTTCAGAAATTTTTTGGTCCAAAATTAAGTTGATATTACTAGACTGTAAATATTGAACTAATTCAAACTTTTATGTGAATTTCTAAAAATTAAAATCATATAATTTGTACAATTAAAATCAACTCTAATCCTATAGAGGTGGTGAGAATGCGTGTTTTTAAGGTAAAATACTCAGAAGCTCAATAAGTGTCTATATCTAATTTGAATATAATGATGATTCCAATTAACTAAATCATATTGATATATGCATTATTTATCATTTTTGACATTAAAAATATCTTATAATATAATTTAACACTATTCATTATTTAAATGAAAAGTTTTTTTAACAAATTTTTAGTAATATTTTGTATTCATCAAAAAAATATGTTTCGTAGAAATATTCCAAAAAAACCTAAGATAATGTAAAAATTATTACTTCAAAATTGTTTTTTATTCTTAAAATTAAAATTCATAAAACATTCCATAGTTAATATTAAAAAAATTTCTTCAATAAAAAAAAGTAAAACTCAGTCTTGTGTGTAATAAAATCTAATTCATTATTGTGTGTTTTGTTTGTTTAAATTTTTGTTGTGTATAAAGAGAGAGAAAATAATATTTTTTCTAAAATTATAATATTTTAATGTCTTCGTGTGTTATGTTCTACCCATATTATTTAAATTTCATCCTTGTAATTTAATATTTCTCTCAATAATCAAGGGATTGATATTTGATAATTACCTATTTTTGAAAATTCTACATAATAAATAAGGTTAACAACACATATTAATAAGAAGATGGAAAGGAATATATAATGGTCACATAAATTGGTACCCTTATTGGATATGATTGGTGGGAAATGGAAACGTGGATATAGAAGAAAAATATAACAATCAAGTTTTGATGGAGAGTATTATTGAACATGGTTAGAGGGAATTTTAAAATCACAAATCCATAACTACATGATGATATAAGAGGCAATTAGATTCATCGGAAATGAAGGTTCTAGGAAAAAAATTTCAAGATCAGTCTTCCTAGAGTTTAAGAATTTTATCACTATTTAGGAATATAAGTAAATACACTTACTTATTATGTTTCTGTACAAAAAATATTATCCTTTGGTCATGCCTTGAAATATTTCTACTACATATATTAGAAAAACCTATTCTATATAGTGATTTCATTTATCAATCTGGAAAACTACATCCAATGTAAAACATAAACCATTTCATAAATGGTTAAAGTTTCCAAAATATTATGATCCAAAACTATGTATTCATTTCCATGGTATTTAGTATTATCTAGTTTACATTATCAATATGAATATTCTCTTTGTCAAAAATAAACTCAAAATTAGGAACATATTAAGGATTATCCTTCCATCAACCATGTGATTTACAAAAAATTTACCTTTTTAACCAATTGCATTCCATGGTTCCATTCAATTTATGATCTAAAATATTTAATGGAAAACAAATACAGTAAAATCCTGATATATTTTATAAATAATATGATGAGAAGATTATCAAAATAATATTGTTACACTATATTTCTTAAATCAAAATAAACATGTACATTAATCATTCCAATTAAATTATGTTAATAACATATGCTTTCCCTTGATCCCATGTCTTATTCTTGGGTGTATTACCTTGGTATGTGGGGAATTCACTTGCATATTTCCCCGTACCGTTACATTTTAATCATTGAATAGTAGAAATTTTTTTCATTCCTTTGAAATTTTGTGCATGGTGGCCTATTTTTGCAAACATGAAGCAAAATACATTCCCTTTTAATTATGATCCAAGGATTTTACATCAAAATGTATCACATTTTATAAAATTCAACTTTCCTTTTTTTAGTATCCACATCTTTCTCAACCATTCTCTTCTTATATTGCATCACATTGAATTCCTAAGAGGTAAAGAATTATTTCACTTTCTTGAAATCATGAAAAACTATTTCATCATATGATGAAAAGGTTTGAGATACTGGAACCCATAGGATAATTGGATTAATCCCATCGGAGGAAAGATCAATCTCTCATTCCATGATGAATATGGAATTAGTATCATATCCTCCTAACCATTTAAGGGTAGCTTCATACTCTGTAACAATTTCTACCTCCTTTCTTATTTGAACTAATGTACTTTCTCTTCATATAAATTTTTTTCTCATGATGGATGTATTTATTGAATAATTTATCCTTAAAATATTTACATTCTATGAGATATTTCTTCTCTTATTCCCTAGTATTTTTGATCAATGACCACCACTGATCAACACCATCTCTGAGAAAGTACATTATAAGTGTAACTATTTCCCTTTCACTGCATCCCATCACCACAAATAACTTCTCCAAAGACTTAATTCTTTCCTCAACTATAGTTGGATTAGTAGTCCCATTAAATGAGGGGGCCACCAATCACATATTGTTATCCAACATAGGAGAGTATAGTTGAGAAACAAGTTTCTCCATCCAATAAATTTTACATTCCATAATATGATTAAGCCACCCAAATATTTCTCTAAAATTATCATTTCTAATAGTAACAGTATCAGTTTCCTCAGTAGGGAAATAACTACATTTTCCACAAGCATTAATACCATTGTTCCTTCCCGGTTCCATTTCTAAAAAATGATATATAATGGATTATATCATCACATTATTAAAATTTTATATCTCAAAATATTGAGTAAAGTAAAATTTTAAATTTATTAATAACTAATGTCATAATAATAATTTTGGATTATTTGGGGATATCATTAATTATAAATCCTTCATAATGGTAGGTAACGATAATATGAATTATTCTATGTATATCCCCAGAGACTGTCAAACCAGGTGCACAATAAGGCCCATTTTCTGATACCATGTTACCCTGAGTTATACCCCAAACACCTTTTCGGAGTTATTACTCCTAGGTACATCTATTTCAGAACCAAATACACTTTTTGTATCAGTATAGGGATGTGTTTCTAGGTATTTTCACATAATATTACCATACCATCATTCTAGGATTATATTCCATACTTATCCTCAAATTATATCTTAGTGTTTTTTTCCCAAATATATGTTTTCTAAAACTAGTTTACATGGTTTTGGCTTAACATATTTGATACCAACTATAACACCTATACCCTAGAATCCAAGAGCTGATGCAATATTTTTTTACATTGGCATGATTAAATGGAATGAAATATCATTGGACTGCTCGATTTAGCTATCTTGGAATGCCAGATTACATATATGATACCTATAATATGTTGGGAAATTGGAAATAGAAACATGATACATAATAAAATAAAATAAACTAAATCCTTGAGACTCATTCAAAATATTCTTCTTCATAGCCTGGGGAAATAAAATATAATAAAGGTGAACTCAAATTCTTAGTAAGGGTAGGTAATGTGGAATCAATAATGAAATAATGAGAATAAATCAACATTTCAAGGTAAATAAATGATAACACAGTATATTTAAATAACTATGTATGAAAAAACACATATTAAAAATTATGAATCTAAATCACATGCCACTTAATCAATAAAAAGAGAATAAAATACATACAGTAAATATTTTGATACAAAATCTATTGGATAAATAATAACTAAAACATCTATGAAGTAAATTCATATCTATTGATATATATAACATATATCCAAGGCATTATGACAAAGATCTATTACATTCAAGGATGAATGCCAAGAATATAAAACGTTCAAGGTTTCATTCCAAGAATATAATACTTTCGTGGATTCATGTTATAATTATAATATTTTCAAGGATTCATCATAATAGAAAAATACATTTTTGTAGATTCATGCAAAGAATCTATTACTTTCAATCCTACATTCTAAGAATCTGATTCCTTTACGGTGAACATAGTATGAAAAATGGTATACGGTTTAAGAAATAATCATATCCATTCAAAATTATATGTATAATTATGTAAATTTCTAATTTTTTTTTCAATAAAGTGATTTTTCATGAAAGAGTTAACAATCACAAAATTAAGTGATATTGCATTGATAAACATTAGCAATATTCTTTAGGAGAATAATCTGTAAACATTTCAATGTATCCCATACCACATTGAAACATTTGGCTCATAATATCCAGAAATTTATGACACTTAATTAAACTTATAATATAATTAGAATAAAATGATTCATCATATAACATGAAAAAGGTAGTACATACAACACATAATAGTGAATTGGCACAAATAAGTCTCAATAGAATGTAAATTGAGACGAAATTCCCTTACCATAACGTCCATTTGTTGTGTGGCATATATACATGAGTATTGTGGTATAAAATATGTTACTATCTTATACCAGAACAATAATCATGCTAATAATATGACATATTTACTTTTTACAATGTTTTATTAACTATTTGTTAACACTCTATCATTATTTTTACTATTTCATATGTAAATTTTCTATTTTTCTCAAATATGTTTTGACTTGTTATTTTTAGTTCCTATTATTTAGATAATGTTATAATAATATCCATAATTTAAACCATGACTTAATTATCATATACATTAAATATGTATCTATTTATAGTGGTCCATAATATTTGGATATTAGAAATCAAGTGCACAGTTCATGGAGACGGTAGGCCTTACGTACGCATGACTACTACTTTCAATTATATTTTGTATTAAAATAATGAAAACTAAATGATAAGTATATATATTGTAATTATTTTATCATATATATATTATATATTTTAAATAGGTTTGTTAAAACCATCTTTTATACATCCACGTATGGCATAAATGAGTCATATCGCTTTAAGGGGGCTATAGTCCACACATCCTCAAATGAAATTATAATATTTACAAAAGATGTAAAGAATAAATTTATGATCAGAATAAAAAATAAAAAAGAAAAAAAATTATAAATATAATATATATAATAAAGAAACATATTTCCATCATAATGGCCACCATGATAAGTGTTAATCGAAAAAAAGAAAAATAGTCATTTCGTGATGTAGTAGTTCTTCGTACACAAAAAAAGTTTGTCCTTTACCCATTATATGGAGGTGTGTGTAAGTTTAGGTTGAAAAAATTACATAAAAACATCCTAGTAAATGGATTCTATTGGTGTTGTTATATAATCATCGAATAAGGATGTTGGAGGGTGTATATAATGGATATCAAACTAGAGATCTTGATACAATATGTTACGTCTTAATGGAGTAACTCCTTATTTGTTTGTAGCAAAAGGATTAATTGGATTGATTCCTTCCAAAATGGATGATTTTAGGTTGTGGGGAGGTTTGTTGGGATACTATTGATTCAGATTTGGTATGATCCAATGTGCTTATAGAGGTACGAGGAAGGGGTGGAGTGCTTTCCTTTTTTATAGTGGAGGGGGAGTGTAACTCTTGTAAACACAAAAGGTATTAATTAATGGGTGGTATACATAACTAAAGTTACTCAAAAATGAAAAAATAATAGATTAAAGCGGAAAATTATCAATTAAGGCCTAAACTCTAAAAAAATATTTTCAATTTAATAATTTTGTTCCTTAACTTCTAAGAGTCCCCAATTTTAACTTTTTAGTTTCTATTAATGCATAAGTTTTCTAATATTATTAATTTTACCATTAATAATAAAATTGACTGAAAATTATTAGAAAATATAAATAAAATGAATTACTAATATTATTTCTAATTTATATAATAAAATTCTCATATGTTTGGATATTGAAATTTAAAACAAGTGCATCTGCCGCACTAAAATACTGCTTAAAATTGAACCGTTTGAACAACGCTTTTACAATATAGAGTTAAATATGTTAATTATAAAAAATGTTCCATTAATAGAAAATATTTCATATTTATTAACACTTAAAAATCACTAGGAAAAATATACTATTGTTATGAATTTTAAATCATTTAATGAAATTTCATTTATTGTAAAATAACAACAATGTCAATTTTTACATTATTTATTTATTTTTAATTTTAAAATGTAAAATTACTTTTTTAATTCAAATATATTAGGATTATATATGTATAAAATGATATTTAAATATAATAAATAAATAATTATATCAATTTATTCAATAAACTTCACTTTTAATATTTATAGTATCATTTATTTTGGTCAATTATTAACTAAATAATCACTAAAGTGGAATTTCTTAACAACTTTATGTAACTAAACCATCTCCAAAAATTATTGATAAATTATTATGATAAATATAACCCATTTATCTTTTTTAAGGATATGTATAACTTAAATATTATGTTTTTTATAAGTCTTGGTGTATTATAAATGTTGAAGGTAAGAGAAGTTCACTTTTGTCTTTTTCCATACTTAACCTTTTATATAAGGAAATTACATTTTATAATATCCCAATAACACCTAATGATCTATCCAAGGCATTATATGGTAGAATAATTGGAATAAAATGGATTTTTTGCAAGTATTCATGTCATTTTGGTCCTTAAAATTATGGTTTAGTCCCTTATTAAGCTTCATTTTACTTTAATCTCCATAATTAATTTAAATCACATTCACTAATATTTTTTGTTAAAAATTAAGATTATCATGATAGATGAATTTTTTTTACTAATTAAATCTTTTTTTCACATTTTTTAAAATTAAAATCACATAAGTTGGAAAATTATAATTAACTATAATCC
Organism: Viscum album; assembly: GCA_963277665.1. Classification (NCBI taxonomy): domain Eukaryota; kingdom Viridiplantae; phylum Streptophyta; class Magnoliopsida; order Santalales; family Viscaceae; genus Viscum; species Viscum album. The sequence goes on along the minus strand of OY728132.1, from coordinate 559,235,160 downwards.
TACAGATGTGGCGAGAATGCCTGTTTTTAAGGTAAAATGTTAAACATTTCAATAATTTTTCAAATATAATTTAAATATAAAGATGATTATAATTAACAAAATTAGATTTATATATTAATAATTTATCTATAGGGACTTTAAAACCAACTTAAAATATAATTTAACACTATTTATTATTTAAATGAAAAGGTTGTTTTTAACTAAATTTTAGTAATTTTAGCTATTCATCAAAATATTTAGTTTCTCATAAAATTCCAAAAAATTAACTCTCAGATAATTTCAACATTAGAAATTAAAAAAAATGTATTTTTTAACATAAAATTCATAAAATTGTAAACATTTAGTTTTAAATTAGGTTCTCCTTTAAAATGTAGTAAAACTCGGGCTTGTATGTAATACAATCTAATTCAGTGTTGTGTGTAGCATAAGTTTAACATTTTGTTGTATATAAAGAGATACAAAATAATATTTATTCTAACATGAAAATAGTTTAATGACTTGGGGTGTTACAAAATTTCAATGCATGAAGACCATAATAGCAAGAAAATGTATTTTATATAGAATAATGAATATATTTACTTCTTATTGTCGTTACATTGTAAATAATTTTTATTTTGCTATAATAAAGAAAATTTTGTCTTTTTTATTAATAAGAATTTTATATTCATATATTAACTTATTATTTATTTATTTATTTTCAAAAAAAATATTGATAAATTAGAAAAATTAAATAATATTGAATAAATATAAATGATTATATAATGATTCAAGAAGTAAATTTTAATTGATAAATGGAATGGAAAACTGTTATTGTTGAAAAAATAAACATATTTTGATAAATGTGCATTATTTTTGTAAAAGTATAAAATAACATATTTAGAAAACTATTTTCAAAAAATAAATATTATTTTTGGAATCAGCATAGGGACATTCTCTAAAATTGAATTTTCCATAATTTTCTCATATAGTCGAATTTTTGGTTAAAAATTAAATATGGCACATATATATATATATATATATATATATTGTATTATGGAACCATAATGAAAAAAAGTGATGTAAAAATGATAAAAAGTGTATCCACTACCAAATATCTTTTCAAATTAAATATAACATGTTTTTAGGTTATTTTATTTGTTTTATATAGAATTTATGCATCCTCCAAAACATATAATATAATTTAAGGTTTTAAAATAAATTCTTTATACAAATGACTCACTAAAACATCACCAAGGTTAATATTTTTTTAAATAACACCTTGTATTTATAAAATAAAGGAAATAAATAACCTTTGGTAAAGACTATGGAAAAATCATGGGAATATTTGTGGTTTTGATTACATTATTATATAGAGTTTAAAATATATCTTTGGAATATAATAAAGAACTCCCCTATGTGTTACTAAATAATCCCACCAAATATCCACTTATTATTCACTCAAAACATTTAAGAACATCCTCTTTATTTCCTCGCCTATCTGAAGTTGTCCCACTGTTCCCACATGCTCTCATGAATATCCTCCGAAACATTATGAATATCCCTCTTAGGGTAAGTGATTCCGCTCTTATTTTTTTCATCCAAGAACCTACTATATAGTTATCCTTTTTCATATCAATTGTTTATGTTTTGATGATATTATAAAAATCCATATACCATTAAATTTATTTTAAAAAATTATATATCATTTATTCCCTCTCATTATAGAATTTACCTAAGCTGTTACAAATCCAAAATTTCGTATGGGATCCCCTATTTCTCTTCATTATTCAGGAAAATTATTAAGGTAGTTTGCTTTGACATTCAATTAATAATGATGGGTTATTCTCTTCCAAATACTTATTAATTCCTTTATGATTTCCATATAATGAGTGTCCCCTTTAACCCTCATTAATTACACTCAGGATTAATTATGTACACCTGTTATGCTCCCAAAATTATCCTCTGATTTTTTAATGTCAATATCTTATTCATGAACACTCAATGACTTATAATTATTAATTTTCCCACTTTTTTAATATATATTTATAAAATTCCCTCATAATTTTATTTTATACAACATGTTATGATAGAACCCTTTCACTCTCTCTATTTAAACCATTTTACGAATCATTATGTACTTTAATTATGCTATTGAAATGTCACTATGGTTTTCCCATGCTGAAAAATTGTGAGATGTATACTAGTATCTGTTGACACTCATGTTTATTCCCTTAGTTATACCTACACATCATTTATTGGTGAATTACATTTGTGTAATCCATAATCCTTAATCACATTATTAAATATTATGAAATATTTTCGTATATTACATGATATATGTGGCACACATATGAATAAAAATGATATGATTAGGATGGGTTCACCTAGATAGTGCTCCAATTAATTGGGTAATATTTTAGTATAATGATTTTCTATGTATAACACACATGACTTTATCCATACCACATTATGTTTTGATATCTTATTAGATAACCCTGAATTATTATTATGATATCCTGATTAATTTTGTTTCCACATTACTAGGTTTCATTTATGTTATCATGATACATCAGTCCTCTTTATTCATGATTTTGACTATATGCTCATGTTACCAAATTTTTGTTCATTCCAATCAATTTTCTTTTTTTTCTTCTTTAATTGGATGCCTCATAGGACTCCAAATGATGGAGACCATTTTTTTGTGGAAAATGAACTAACGTTTAGGATGTATATTGGTTGAAATTATTGTATTCTAGGTATAAATGTGTTAATTTATTTTTGTGGTTATCTATGATTTTGGAGGATTTCCAAGTTTGTTTTGGAGTTCTCTTTAGTATTTCGAGCACTTATGCGATCTATAAAGGGGTCACATGACATATACTTGATCCTCAGACACATGTCATGAAGTGATTGCATATCATGAAAGGATTACGGGTTGTTTAATGGTTACAAAACATGTAATTATTAGTAGAATGTTTTATTAAAAAGTTATTGGATCTTCCAGCATATGTGATCACCCTGTATTACACAATCTTTTAAGGGAGTACAAACCCTGTAATTCAAATAAGCATGTATTTTAGGGTCCACTCGATTTAAATGTTATTTCATTCTCCCACAGCTTCTTTGGCTCTAAAACTAAAAGGACTCTCTGATGATTAGGGAGTCTCTATTTGATCTTAATTGATATATTTGGAATTAGATCACCATATAGGTTGTTTATTATCTCTCCAGGATAGTATTGATTTCCTCTTCTTCTTTGTTTTGATTGTGATGGAATTGTTTCATTGAGTTAACAAATCTATTGATTTGTAATTATGATTCCATTTTTTCTCCTAAATTTGTGGTGCGATCTAACTTCAAAAGTCATTTTTATGATTGGTTGCGGTGAGGAAGATGAGTGTTATTGATTTATGTGTCATTTTATATTATCAAATAACCCTTTTTTACTAAAATAAATTCTAAGATATGTAAATTTGTTCTAGGGCCTCTCATCTTTTTGTTGTATCTATCTTCTTAAGGTGGATCCTTTAGGGGCCTATGAAACCCTGAGTTGAGGTAGGTGGTTTCATCTCTAGCCTATGTTTGAGGAACTGTATTTCTGTTTCTTTATAAATATTGATTTATTAGTAAATTAGCATGATTTGTTTCTCTGTATATTGATTTTTGATGAAATATGTTGTTTCCCTCATTTATAATTACTTAAAAAAATTGATATTTTCAAATCATTAAAATGATTTATGAAATGAATTATATGGGAATCCATGAGTACATAGGTATAAGGTTTTACATAGGGACATCATCTATTACCATTAGATGCTTTTCTCATGGGTATTTACTCTTCTCTATAGACCTATTTTATATGAATGTGATTGAAAATGTGGGGGGAGGTGTGGTTCACTCATGGGGAATTTATCTACTCCTAAGGGATTTTTTCTTGGGACTCTTGGTTTAGAAGTCATTTGTTATGGTTTGAGTAGTATGATGGACAAACCTGTTGAGTTTTTTGGTGTGATTTACTTATGCTTGGATTTGTACTTTTTTGGTTTTGGTATGAATGCTTGTACTTTGAAAATGATATACCTTTTTTTGTAATAGACATTTTGGAAGTGGGAAATTTTTTCCCATTTTTTGATAAAAACTGCATTATTTCTTATGAATCCATGGTTTATTTAAAAATGAGAATAATCTAATTGTTTATACATTGACTTATTATAGAACACCTTGGTGAGATTCTACTGATCCTACTAGCCCACACTATGTTAACTTCATCGATGGTTTGTAGATCATTGTATGTATTTCAATGTAGATAATGGGAAGGCTCCATTGTGAGGTGGAGAGAATTTTTATCTTCTATGTCTGGGTAGATGGATAGTGACATGGTTTAGGTTTTCCCACACAATTAGATAGAGTAGTTTTATTTCCTATTTAATTATAACTTTGTTGTTTGGCTTGTACGAGGAGATTGTTTCTACAATTGTGTCATTTGGTTTCCACAACTTTCTTTTAGTTGTGTCATATATTATCTTAATCTATTTATGTCAATTATATATCTATTTCATGACCTTTCTTTTGGTTGGGTGAAACTGTTCCATGTGTTTTTTTCAATGCCCGAGAGATAGCCTCCATCCAAAGGGGATCAGACAAACCCTTAGGATATATTGTATATTAGTTCAAGTATCATATTGTAAGTGTTTGTGTTGGTTTATTACATTTTGTTATCAGACATTGTCTATCCCCATGATTCCTTATCTTGGGACATATTGTAAACTACATATAGTATTGTTGGGACATGGGAGGTATCATGTAGTGAGTGCATGACTATCTCTTGTTGTGAATCGACTCAATATATGATTGGATATTGTGATTTGTAACTCATATATTGTGTTATTTATGATAATATCAGTTTTTAACATGTTTTTTCTTATTTAAAATGATATTTTGAGGTTTTTTATCATTTATTCTATTTTTGTGTACAACAGAATGCCTCCAAGAGGTTTTCTATAAGATCCTCAAGAGTATGTAGCTGATTCTCCCTATGTTAATCTTATGATGGATCAAAACATAATCAAGAAGATCATTTGATCTATTATTACTATTAATCATAGTGTGCTTAATATATAGAACGCTCTTTTTGGGTTACATCCATGAGATTGAGGAGAAAGGTATCACTCACATGTGTTATTGTGTGAGAACCCACCATAAATAAATAGTAAGAATAAACCTCAAGAGGTTGATCACTGACTTGAAAAGATCCATCAAATCATCAACATCATGGATACACGTGAGTATATTATGGTTATGTGTGTGGCGTTCATTTTTTGGGGTCCTAAAAATCATTGGTTGAATTCTATAGTACAGGTAGATAAATACATTATCTTATACTTTAAAAGTTTAAAGACTATCTTCTTTAAATAGTTTTTTCTAGATTAATTGATGGTATTGAAGTATCTATAGTTCCTCTATTTTTAACAAGGATAAGTTTTTCTATTAGTTTACACCAATCAGTTTACTAAGATTCTTTATTTTGCAACAAAAGATGTCAAGAATGATCATTTGAAGGATTTGAAGCATCTGGAGGTTCTGCAACTTGATACAAGATTGTAGGTATATATGTTAAAGCATTTGACCTATGAGGATACAATGGATAGGTATATGATGGAAAGATTAATATGGAAATCAAGTTTGGATATTCTTCTCCATCTCATCCACCTAGTGGAATCTTTAGTGGTGTGTCTTGGAAAAAGAGGAAGTGAAAGGTTCATCGCAAGAGCGGTGGAGGTGCTTCTCAACAGCAGCCCTATTAAGCACCTCTTATTCAAACTATTGGTTTGCTTCATCCTTGAAATTAGTGTAGATTGGTCATATTAAAATGATATTATTTTCCTCCACCTACAAATATGTGAAATAGTTGTGGTCAGTATTTTCACCTACATTGTTTCTGTTAGGCCACGTATACTCCTCAATATGGTTAGGGATCAATAGCACTAATGGTTAATCTGATGTAGTCATATGAATAAAATATTAAAGGCCTCCATCCATATTCCTCCTAATTGAATCACCATCATGATTTATATGAGTTTTCTACTGAGGAATACATGTCTCCATCAATAGTGAGAGGTGTCATCTTCATTACATCATCAACAGAAATGCATTATTTGATACTGATTTATCCCACTCATTAATATTTGGCCATTTTGTTGGATATGCTTATCCATCCAATGTAACTCATTTCCTTTTATATAGAGTTAGTGACACCTCTTGAGAAGAAGAAGGAATAGTGGTTTCATTTTAATCCTTATGCGCTATATATAGCAGATATTAAATTATTCTAGGATTTTCATGTTCTCGATTTGAATCTATTAGACATAATCATTATGATGAGTCGGTTTATTTTTAATTGGGAAAATTTTGATTACTATAACTGAAATTTATTATTTTCCCTATGCGATGGGATATCATATATGTTTCAATGATCGTGGGATCTAATGTCTTTCCTCAAAGGACATTCCTACCTAGAGCTCAAGTATTTTTTTAATGTTGTTTTATGTTTAACCAATGAAGATTATTCTATTGTTGATCTTCCTATCATTTTTATAAACATTTTTTATTTTTCACTAGATGATTTCTTTGGGATTACTCTATATATAGAGGGTGGTTTTATAATTGACATGGTTCCCAGGACATAACTGATATCAATACATTATTTTTTCATGACACCAGAAATACGTAAATATCTCAAAATTCAGATCGATTATCTGGTGAAAAAATGTTTTTTATCCCTAGTGTTTCACCTTCAGCATCCATAGTTCTCTTTTCTATGAATTTGGATGGTTCACTCAGATTATGCATCAACTATCAAAATATTAACCAAGTAATTGTAAATAAAATCTTTCATTTCACTCATGTGGATAATTTTTCCGATCAGTTAGAGGGGTAAAAGAGTTTTTGGAAGATTGATATTCTGTCAGGTTATCACCCTCTTAGTGTTCAAGAGTGTGATATAATAATGGTGACAATCATGATATGTTATAAACATTGGTAATATTTTTTGATGACTTTTGGTCTGAAAAACACACATGTACTTTTCATGGATTTGATGAATCAGATATTCCATTAGTATCGATACACTATTGTGGTTGTTTTCATGTATGAAATTTTGATTATTTCAAAATTTGAGAAATTTTTTGAGAAACATTTTAATTTAGTGTGATAAATATTGGGGAGTCACAATTTGGATGGAATGCATTCAAAATGAAACTTCTAGATTCAAGAACTAAAATTCATAGGGAATGTGATTTTTTAGAATGGTTTATCAGTCGATCCTAAGAAGGTAAAGGCTATGTTTTCATGTGAATATTCATAAAATGTATTTAATATTCAATGTTGTCATGGTATTTCTGGATATTATCGATGTTTTGTTAATGATTTCTCAAAGTTATTATAATTTTTGACTACTTTAACATAGAAGGTGGTTAAGTAAACAGAGGATGTGATGTGTTGGCCTTATTTCAATGAGTTGAAACAACTTTTGAAATAAGGTCCTATTTTGATCTTACATTATCTCGGTATGGGATATGTGGTTTTATGTGATGCTTTTGGTGCTAGATTGGGTTGTGTGATCATGAAAGATGATTATACGGTGGTTTATGGTTCTCATCATCTTTGATAACATGGGAAGAATTACCCTATTAATGATTTATATATTTTTATTTTTAATAACATCCTTAAGTGTTAGAGGAAATATATTTTTGGGGAATGGTTCACAATATTTTTGGATCATAAGAGTTTGAGCCATATATTTTCTCAAAATAACATTTATATTTGATAGAGGCAATATGTGGAATATAATCCAACATTTGACTTAGATATATCTTTTAGCCCATGGATGGGTACTATCATTGTAGAAACTCTTAGTAGGAAGGTGACATCAGAAAATCTTATGGAATCAGAGTATGAGTGAAAGATTTTGTGTAATTTTTCTCAATTGAATATGGATACTCAAGAGGATATTTCAGGTGTGGTTCTAACCTATATTAAGTAATCTTCATGTCTAATTGAGTCTTTTTTGTAAAATTAGAATCTGTATGATGAGTTTAGATGAATTAAAGAAAACTTATATGTTTGAGAGACCATTTCAGGTTGGTCTCCCGCTTTAGATGTTATTCTCAATTTAGAGAATTAGGTTTTCATCCCAACATATATAAGTAGATGAGTTATGTTTTATTATCATAGTTCCTCTTCTATCATTCATCCAGTAACTATAAAAATTTATTATGGTATGAGATGGTTATTGTGGTGGTCGGGTGAGAAGCATAACATTTCTGATTATCTTTTCTGATGTTACACCTTCCAACGGATAAAGCAAGATCATTTGAAACATAATAGTTTTCTCCAACCTTCTTTAATGCCAATTTGGAAGTGGTATTACGTATCAATGGATTTTTTTTTGGGTTACCATAGACCCCACATGGGATGAATTCTTTCTGGGTGGGGATTTTCAAGTAAACCAGGTTGGCTCATTTCATTCCAATAAGGGACACTTCTATAGTTGACAATCTAGGTAAATCATATGTGCTAGAAATTTTGTTGTTACATTGGATTCCTTATTCAATTATTATCTAAATGGATATTTGGTTTCTTATCGTTTCTGAAGATGTCTCCATAATGAAATGGGGACCCAGGTTAGATTGAGTACAATATATCACCCATGGAATGGTATTCACACAGAGCATGTTACTCAGATTATTAAACATATGTTTTATGCATGTGTCTTGGATTTTCTTGGATCTTGGGATAGCCATCTTGGACTGATTGACTTTTCTTATAAAAATAGTTATTATTCATCAATTATAATGGCTTATTTTCATGATTTTTATGGTCTCCCATGTAGGTCACCTCTATGTTGGGAAGAGGTGGGAGGTGCATCATGGTAGGGACCATGTTTCATTCATGATAGATCTAGGAGGATTCATGTTATAATTTGGTGTATTTTTTGAGCATAGAGTTGAAAGAAATATTATGGATATTAAAAAAATCATAGATTATGTGATTTTCTTGAAATTGTTTCCTCTGTTGGGTCACGGTCATATTAAAAAATAGAGAATGTTGACTCCAAGATATGTGAGACCATTTGATGTCATTTAATATCATGGGATGAGGGATTATCAGTTGGCATTTTCAGTATAGTTAACAAGAATTGATGATGTTTTAAAAATATCACAACTTAGGAAATATAATCAGGATCCCTCTAACACTCAGAGTTTGGAAGAGGTTGATCTCAACCAAGATGTTTCCATTGTTGAGCATCCAGTTGACATCATAGAATCTTGGGTGAATGTTTTTAAAGGGAAGTTAGTTCCATTGGTCAGAGTTTGATAAAAGAAAGTATCATATTTTCATGAGACTTGGGAGTGTGATTCATTAATCAAGGACAAGGGGTCTCTCCTTTTTAGAAAACATCATTCATTCACATGACTTTTCGAGGATGAGATGTATTATTGTGGGGAGTTTTTGACATCGTATTACCTATTTTTATGTAATTCATTTCTCATTTCCAATTTTACTCATTAATTGGGTGTATCTTGGGACCCTCGAGGATAGAGAGAATTTTCTGGGTGAAAATGACTGAAATTCGGGGTGTTTATGTTGGCCTCATTTGTTAGAATTTGGTTGTAAATGTGTTAATGGATTTTTGCGGGTATATGTAACATTGTAGGATTCTTGAGTTAGTTCTGGAGTTTTTTCTTTTTACTAGGTGATTAAACGATGTTTAAAGAAGCTACATGACATGTACATGATTTTCAGAAAAAAATAATGAATTGTGTTAAAAATATGTAAGGATTACATGCCATGTAAGGGTTAGATGACGTGTAATTCATAAAGGTCAGTTTAAATTAAAAAGGTGACCGTTTTTTCAAGAGTAATTTATCATTACCAATTTCAATATGTGTAAAGGTTTTAAATGAAATGTAATTCTCACAATAATGGATTTTATGGAGCCACTTAGATGAAATGTTATTTCATTCTCCCATAGATTATTTGGTTCTATACCAAGATGGATTCTCCAGTGATTTTGGGAGTCTCTGTTCTATCTATATTGATAAGTTCGGAAATAAATCACCATAGTAGTTTGTTCTCATCTACCAAGGGGATTACACCATTCTTAATCTTCATTGCATTGATTATGGAAGAGCCATGAAATTGAGTTATCAGATATATTGTTCAGAAATGATGATTCATCTTACTTCTCTTCTACATTCATGGTCGATCTCGTTTTGAGGGCCATTTATTTGGTTTTTTGTTATGAGAAAGTGGAATGTTCTTATGTTATGTATCATTTCATATTCTATACTAACCCATTCTGTAGAATATAATCAATTCGATAATATGTATATTAGTTCAAGTGAATCCATTGTTGTTATTTTTTTGTTGAAATATTCTTGAGGTGGATCCTTTATGGGCATGTTAGACCCTTTTCTTAGGTTTGTTGGTTCCATCTCTAGATTTTGTTTGATAATTTTTTATTTATCTTGTATTTTATAAATTGACTTATAAAATAATTTCTATGATTTTTTCTTGTATTTAAATGGATATTTTATAAAAAAAATGCATTTCCCTTGGTTTTTGGTAAATGTAAAAGAGGTATTTTCGATGTATTAAATTTATTTATGAAATGTAGATCATGGGAATCCTAGGATAAGTAGGTGGAAGATTTATCATAGGAACATAATCTATGATCTCATTAGGGGATTTTCACATGTTTATTTTATCTACTCCCTAGTATCATTGTTCAGGTGAAATATTTGACATCATTGGAAGGTTCACTCATGGGGTGTTTCTCTACTTCTAAGTCCTGTGTTTTTGGGACTTGTGGTGTACAATTAATTATTTCTAGTAAGAGTAGTTTATTAGCATGAATTATTTATTTCCTTAGCATGATTTATAGATGATTGGATTTGTACTATTTTGGTTGTGGTATGAATTATTTGACTTTGAAACATATATACCTGCTTTTTTGGAATTGTTGCAAAAGATAAAATGCATACCATGTTTTTGATAAAATATAATTATTTATTATCATGCAATGTATTATTTAAAAATGAAAAAAATTAAATTTTTTTAATAGATACTTATTATGGAAAATCTGGGTGGGATCATACTGATATTATTAGATAATACCATGCATAGTTCTTCGGTGTTTGTAGGACATTGTATGTATCTTGCTGCTGGTGAAGATAGTGTTTCATATTGAGATATTAAGGTTTTTAGTCAACAAAATCTAGGTAGATAGATGGTGATATATTGTGGGTTTTCCAGGATATCACATTAACTGGTTAATTTTCCTTTTCTTTAGTCCATTTTTGTTAGACTTATACTTGGAGATTGTTTATACTATTGAATTTTTTGGTTTCTCATAATTTATTTTAGATATGGAGTATGTTTATATTTTCTCTTCTCTCGGTTATATATATATATATATTCTGTGCATTTGCTGCAGGTTGTGAAAAATCATTCTATATATTATTTATTATATGTCTAGGTACTGGTCTTCAGCCTGTGGGGATCAGTTATTTCATTCATATAATAGGAATATTGGGTCAGGTATCAATTTGAGTGGGTATTCATGTTAGTTCATTATAATGATTGTCATCCTTTTTATGTCTCATTGAAATACCTATTTTCTAACATGTAATACATTATTCATGTTATGATTTTTTATTACCTTACTATATTATATAAATAACATATTTATTATGTTTTCTCCAGAATATCAAATGAAATTTTATGAATGATGTGATATTTTGATCACATTAAAGACATTTTCTATAATATTGATGTAACCTCTGGTTTTAAGTAATTATATAATCAATGTAACTTCTCAAATATAGTGTAATTATAAATATTGTGGCTAGTATTTATTGTGTAATTATGTAATAATTCATGAATTAATGTGTAATCAAGACAAGGGATTTCATAGCTAGTATCAGAGAACTATTATGTTTCTTTTGAATGAGGATTAGGAAACTTTAAAAAACTATACAGGTATAAGAGTAATCATAAGAAAAAATATTTACATTGTTTAAGTTATATAGTGTTATTTGATTAAAAAATACCTTTATAAATACTGCATGTGGATGTAGCTCTATTATATATGTATTAAGGTGTAATAATCCCGAAAAGGGTATATTATGTTGGACTCGATTGGCACATGGTGCACACAAAAGGCCATGATGCACACCTTCTTTGAAACTCTTGTGGGATATCCTTTGCTAATTTCAAAATATTATTATGAAGCATTATGAAGAGAATAAAAAATAACATATGAAATTATATTATTAAATAGATAACGGATAACTTCTAATGAAGCCTATAGATTAGTAGGTTAATGAATATACAATATTTATGATTTATCCCAGTAATAATCACATATCACATTTATGTGTTTAATAGTAGACAAATATTCATTTCTATGTTTATTTTGGATTAATTAAATGGTAAAAAACATTATCAAAAGTTGATAGTTAGGGTTATCATCTATGGTTCTTTGTATTTCTTAGTATCACAAATATTTAGTTGAACAATTAAAACACTGGAAAAAATCAATAAAGATGAGTATTTGGTGAAAATTATAATTGAGAAAATTATTTCATCCCATATATATAACTTATACCCATTCAATATTATTAGGATGAACTTCCTAGTGAGCATTTTTTTACTTCCTTTATTATAGTTTGATGCAATTGTATGAATGGAATTCATTTCTTTACATAAATTCAATATAAGTTTCTTCGAGAAGGAAATAACTCTCTATATCATGTATCATCCGATAATTAATTATAACTATATGTAGGATGATGAATCTTATTTTGAATCAATATCTCAATCTTGTATATTATATCCCTATGAGAAAGAGTATCTCACTAAGATGATAGAGTATAAGGAAACGATATGAAAAAACAACCTAGATAACCTCTCAAAATGGTACCTGACCTGATATACCATGTACCCGATAGGAATTCCCAATACCCATGTGCTGGTGGAAACCTCTTGGAAAACTAATCAACCAAAAAAGGGAACGATTTATAACAAAATGAAGCCAAAACATGTCATATATAGTGTAACACCCCAGGTAAATAAATAATATGACATGTTCAAATTTATCCATATTTGTGAATAAAATATTAATATGACTTTAAAGGAGATTCTATGCTCGATGGCGTACCCAACACGCAAGAACGAGTTTCTTGGGAATCTTACGTTGCACTCTAACAATAAAATAATATTATTTTAAATGGCAGTTAACATGTAGTCGTTGTATTGGCAGGAATAGATAGAAATAACTAAAATATGATTATATATGTTTTTAAATGTTTTTACATTTATCCAATAAAAGATAAAGGCATAAAATACGGAAATAATTCATTTTTAGGCGTATATGCCCTAGTTTTCACTAAAGGTTCACTTATCACCTTTTGATGGAGAACCGTAATTAAATATAGTTCTGTTCACTTTTATACATCCTTTTGGACCAAATAAAACTCTTCTTAGGAATTGGGACCTCAAAATTTACTTTGTGTAAATTTTTGGTATCTTTCTGATAAAGTTCATTTTTAATGAATAGTGTAAAATGTTGTATTTTAATTCAAAACCTCTTTTTAATATAATTTATTTTTATGATTAGATTATCTTTTTAATTGGTTTTATAGTGAAATTAGAATATATTTTTACCATTAAATCCAATAGTGGTCATTGGAATTAATTTCACTTTGAAATCAGACTTAAACTAGTGTCAATCTTTTGATACTTATTGTTTCATAAAAACACGCTATTTGCTCTGACAGTGGGAATTAATTATTAAATTAATTAATGTTACTTATATGTTTTGAATTTTTTAAAATAGAATTCATTTTTGAATTCTTAATATCAAATATAGCTTTGGGTGAATTTTGGGGATTTTTCTGAAAAACTTCAATTTTTGATGAATAGTGAAACCACTAAGTGGTACTGATAAAAACTGATTTTTTCTGTTTAAATGAAATTTTTGCCATCTTTGAGTTTTTAATTTCAAAAATCCGACATACATGGTTTTCATTAAAAAGTAAAATGTGGTTCAATGGGATAAAAATAATTTTTTTGTGAATAGTAACTTATTATGTTTTTAATCGCGATTAGAGGTAATTAGTGTAGTTTAAGGTAAAAATAATGTTTTAATAATATGAAATGAACTTGAAACATGTCCTAACCTCATTGGATGTGTCATGGCCGACCAATACAACCCATGGGTCAACTTGGGGACCCCATGAAGCCACTTTGGTTAGAAAATGACATTAATATCTTTTTATTTAAAGTTAAAGTAAAAATGAGACAAACATGAAATATTTTACTAAACAAATTTTTACATGGGGTTATACAAATCATATTTTTGACTATAAATATTCATTGGAAAGCTAAAAAAATTTACGACATCATATTATTTGTTTTTTAATTTTTAGACATTAAATAAAATAAATTATTTATGACATCATGATGATGCAACGATGACCTCATTATTTAACGATTTAAATAAAATGGAAAGATAATGTAATATCTAAGACCTAGACATGTCCAAAACCTATTGGATGAGTGGATTTAGATACCTTATCACCTTATCCTCTAAACACATCAATTTGGGACCTCTTAAATCCGAATACCATTTTAAAATAAAGTGACTTTTCTTTACCTTCCAAGAGTGCCCCTCCTCTCCTCTTATAAAAGGCCCCCACCTCTACCTCCTTACCCACACTCCCAAAGCCTTTGTCTCGGCCAACCTCTGCCCATTTTGTCTCTCCACTTCTATATCTTACTCCTTGAAGCCTCAATTTGGGCATAAGTCTTCCCAAGGAAGCCTTTGATCTCAAACCAAATGGAGTTACCTGATTTTAAGGTAATGTCTTCACTTGAGTCCTTTTGTTTTATTTTGCTTCTCCAACCCCCTAAACTCTTTTTATTCATTTATTTTGTAACAAATCCAGTATCATCAATATACTAGGATGTTTTTATAAGATTTATTAGAGATAAAATTTCACACACCTACATCTAATGGTTAAATAACATACTGTTTCCGCGGATGGCGAATTTCGGTCTCCCGAAACGATGATTGTTCAACATTATTTTAACACCTTCAAAGGTGGCCATTACGATGACACTATATTTATATATGATATATAATATGATTATGTTTTTCTTAAGATTCTGTATTTTTCATTTTAGGCATACCTTTATGGTTTCCATTATGGGTAAACGCGATATCTTCATTTAAGGAAGTGCGGACTACCGCCCCCTCAAAGTGATTTGATTCGTTAATACCATATGTGGTACGTATAAAGGATATACATAATGATATTATATATGATACCATACTGGAATTAAAATAATATTATGTATCATTATGTTTTAATTCCATTAAATATGAAATAGAAATGGAAGTAGCGTTCATGCGTACATACGGCTTACCGTCTCCATGAATGGTGTATTTCATTTCTTATCCCCAAATGTAATGTACTATTATAATTAAATGTATTTAATGGATATATATGATTAATGACACATCTAAATGATGAATATAATTCTTGAATTAAAATATACATACCTCTCATTTAGTTTTAATTCCATTAATATGACATAGAAATGAAAGTAGCGTTCATGCGTACGTACGGCTTACCGTCTCCATGAACGATGCATTTCATTTCTTACCTCAAAATGATTATGTAATATTATAAATAAATGTATATTCTGGATATATATGATATATATGATATCCAAATCATGAATATAATTCTGGATATAATGAACATTTGACCACACGAACAACATGTAATTGTAAGAAGTCCACTTTCGACTTAAGAACCAAATATCGACAAAACAAACATTATTAACATAAATGATTACATAATGTTTATAACATGAAAATAAGTGATATAAAAAGAATAATTAACTAAAAAATGGTTCTTAATAAAGTGGAAATTAACTCAAGTTTATTATTCAGGATGTTAAAGAACGATCGAGTCAAGTCGGACCCGAGGTAAGGGATCCTACTCTACTCTTTCTTTTTAAGTACACTCTTTTATGTCATTCGTTTTAATGCTCATATTTCTTATTATTTGGATGTTATTTTATATTAATCATACTGTAATTTTTATTTTCATGTGATGAGAGACCCTATTCTCTCTCATCAATCCATTTTGGATGTTTTAAGTGGCGCTGTTAGGCTGCCGAGTTTTCGTAAGATATTTTTCATCTCACTTTTATTCTCGTGAAATTTATGCTACATTTTCCACAATTTCCATTGAGTGGTTTATGTACTACCCATTATTACACTCCTTTTGTAATATAAATCCATTTATGGGTATTTACATATTCATTGTATGACACTTCTTCAATGGGGTGTACTTTTCGAATGTTACCCAAGTCCTTAAGGGAACCTTTCACCCTCCTCTTTTTAAAAGACTTCGTTTGTTATGTCTTTTAATTAACATACTATTATGTTGGGATATGTTCATCTATATCCTGATTGATGTAATGTTTATTTCCAAGTGATGAGATTACCTTTTTATCTCTCATCAACTCATTTTCTGAATTTTTAAGTGATGCCGTTAGGCTGTCAAATTTTACCAAGGGAACTTTTTATCCCAATTTCGATTTCTTTGGGCTCAACATGTAGTTATTGAATATGTATTCTTTGGAATATGTGTGAATGAACTTTTATTGTTTTACACTTAATATCCACTTATATTGGGTGTATTTATATTTCTCACACATAATTTTGAGATTGATTTATCCTTAATTTAAGGATGCCTTCTTTATAAGGGATTTCATCACATTTGACATTATATTGAGACTTCATTGTTGTTATGCACCAATTAACTCTTATATGGTGTATATACTGTCCTTTGGAATATTATATCATGAATCCATTTATTCTGATGATATTATAATGTTCTGACTAAATGTTATTCCTCAATTATTGTATTCAAGTGTCTCTAATTTTGGTAAAACCCCTTTAACCAATATATCGCTTTAAATGTTTTAATTATTTGTTCTTATTAATATCCATGTTTTCAAAATGGTTTTAAGGATTTATTTATATGGATATTAATGGTTTAAAATTTTAAAATCTTCAAGGTGGTATGGGACACTTTGATTCAAAAATCTCTTTATTAAATGTTTTAAATGGTTTTGGAAATGGTTTCTTTTTGAATGTATTCATTATTTCAATATACTAAAATGTTATATTGTGATCGAAATGTGGAAATGTTATGTTTCCTTTATGCATGTTTTATGTGATACGTTTATGTTATGGTTCTTGGGCATTGTTATGAAAATGGGTGGTTCCGTGAAAAACTAAGGGCGGGTGAGCCCGATATAGCTCTCCAATTCATTGGGTAACGCGACGGAGTGAAACGTTAAGGTTTCTCCGAAGAGATTTAGGGAATATACTGTGATGGGTATTCCAAACGTAACCAAGAGGGTAACTCCCTACGTAAGAATGTTATAAATGCCTCAAGTTACTTTTATGTCTTATGATTTCTATGATTAGTTCATGGGTTGATGAGGTATGTTAAAGTGCCTATGTTTTATGGTTAAAGTATGATTTCATTCTTATGTATATATGAACTCATGTTTCCTTTCCATATTTTTATAACCCTTACTGAGATTTTTATCCTCATCCCATGTTTTTGAAATGTTTTTCACAGGTCAAGGGAAAGGTACATGATGTGATGATAGTGTCAAGGATGTGTCAAGAAAAAATCCATGTTTTATTTTCAATATGTTTCCGTTGATGGGAAGAATGAATACTATCTTTTATATAACCACTTTGTTTAAATGTGGAATTTAATGCAAGTTTCGTGATCTAATTCTCTAAAACTCTAATCCTGAAAAGATCCTCAATGTGTAATCTTGTAATAACTAAAGATTAAGTAAGGTTTAAGGCTGGGGCCTTATAGTTGGTATCAGAGGTCGGTTTAGATAACCTTAGAGGTTAGGGTATTCTTTAAGCATTAGTGGCATTACCATAATGGTTAGGATTTTAGAAAGAGTCCTTGTTTTAGATAAAGTGAATGAGTAAGTATAACTTAGTGTTAATCTTCCTAATTAGTACATGATGGTTTTTTTGATATACTCACACTGACCATTTTGGTTTTAGAAAATTGCTGGATCTAGCACGCACCAAAGTAACTGTGGATGTGAAGGAAACTGTGACAGTTTTTTGAGCAAGAAACCGAATGATATGGGAGCTGCAATGTGAACTCTTGTGATTATCCTCAACCAACTATCTGGAGTCATGATTGACCACCTAAACCTTGGTGATTTTTCTAAGGCATCGTATATGCGAGAAACAAATCCCTATGTAAGTACATGTAATAATAATAAAGGTAAGTGTGTTAAAAAATCTATGTGTCAAAGATGTGTAAAGAAACACCTAGGAAAATGTTTCAAAGAGACAGAAATATGCTATAGATGTGAAAATGAAGGTCATAAAGCAAGAACCTTCCATGGAAAAAGGAAGCATCCAGTTGACTCGAGGAAAGGGAAAGAAGTTCTTTCTGAGGGACCAATTGATTGTTTTAAATGTGGTGTGCATGGTCATTATGCAAAAACATGTCCTATGAAGAAGTTTCATGAATTGGATCACCAAGAGCGTACAAATGTTCATTTACCAATACCTAATGCCATTCCGATTGAGGATGAAGAAAATGACAATGACGAATCAATGGTATGTATTATTTAATGACTATTGTTTTCCTATTTTGGAATCTTAGGATATGATTCATGATTTTGTTTGTAGGAAAGAGGTATTTTAGAATAAGTTGTAAAGGAATGGTTAATGAATCCTGAAGAATGTTGAATGAGTACGATGTAAACATATAAGGGCTTCAAGAGTTATGGTGAAATTATTAAGGGTATTAAGTCTCTTTTGATGATGGGGTTACATTAGAAGACTTTTTATATTATGTGTAACCCTGATGTTTAATATAGGAAAATTTTATTCAAGGAATAATTATCTTTTATTTTCTGGACATAGTTATAAAGAACCATTTGGGTTTATATGATCCTTACTTTTGAGGTAATTATGGGTTACTATATGATATGATTGAAGTGAAAGGCATGAGATAAAATTGAGGTTAAACTATGTTATGGTTATTTTTGATGATTTTATCCCTTTTTGTGGAATGATTTGAGAATTATATAGTTTTGGAAAAAGTAAAACACGCAGACCGTGTGACTACCCGTCACGCCGGACAAAGCTGCGGGAATCGAACCCACAACCAAAGTGCGACTAGAATTTATCGCATACCGCTGGACTACGTGAAGTCCCTGGTTAGTTTGACAGATTATTTTTTATTATATGATTTTATGAATTAAGAGTAATTTGATTTTGGGTTATTTATGAAAATGGTTAACCTATCATGGAGGATATGTGATTAGGTTAATTACTTTTCAATACGTGACTTTAGGAGCAACTGATGTTGTTTGGAGATAAATGTTACGATTTATCTTGGAAGACTATGTGACTAAATCCATCAAATATTTGGGTTTTAATCTTATATTGGTTTACTTTGAAGAATTTTATGGACAAATTTTTTATCGGATGGTCCTTGTTGGACTTTGGGTTTTGTTGGACAAATCTTGGAGATTAAGAATAGATTTTCTTATTAATGGGTTATCCTTTTCTGGATTATCTAACCATTTACTAACCTTTTGGTTTTGGTTTTGGTTAAAGACTAAATAAATGGGAAGTATATAGTTCTCTTTGGTGGATTAGGTGATTCTCTAGAATTTTATTATAATACTCTTAATGCGAACAAGTCTCCCTAAATACCCATCTTTTGGAAAAAAATATGAGTTTGATTAAGGAATATAGTAAAATTTGAAAGTCAACATGATAAGTGATTATGTTTCCTTATGAATAAATTCCTCAATAAAAATTAACTTAAAACAAAAATGTTGTCTATTAACTTTTCCTACTGGGGAATCGAATACCGTTTAACCCATCACAAGTTTGTGATTTTCTTATGGTTAACTTTCTCCTAGACATGTTTACTATCACTCTCCCTCAAGAACATGACCCACTGCTTTTTCTTCCATGTACATGTTTTTTCTACATATGGGTTAACTCGAGTGACCTCTGTACTGATCTTCCTTTATATTAAAGTGATTGTTTTACCGACTCTTGTTCCAATGTGTGACTTTCAAGTATGTTTCCATGCTCAATTTTAAAAATTGTGAGGACGCAATTTACAAAAGGGGGGAAGGATGTAACACCCCAGGTAAAGAATGAATATGAAATTTTCATATTTATCCATATTTGTGAATGAAATTTTAATATGACTTTAAAGTAGACGCTATGCTCGATGGCGTACCCAACACGCAACAACAAGTTTCTTTGGAATCTTTCGTTGCACTCTAACAATAAAATAATATTATTTTAAAGGGTAGTTAACATGTAGCCGTTGTATTGGAGGTAATGGATAGAAATATCTAAAATATGATTATATATGTTTTTAAATGTTTTTACATTTATCCAATAAAAGATAAAGGCATAAAATACGGAAATAATTCAATTTTAGGCGTATATGCCCTAGTTTTCACTGAAGGTTCACTTATCTCCTTTTGATGGAGAACCGTCATTAAATATATTTTTGTTCACTATTATACATCCTTTTGGACCAAATAAAACTCTTCCTAACAATTGGGACATCAAAATTTACTTTGTGTAAATTTTTGGTATCTTTCTGATAAAGTTCATTTTTTAATGAATAGTGTAAAATGTTGTATTTTAATTCAAAACATCTTTTTAATCTAATTTATTTATATTATTAGATTATCTTATTAATTGGTTTTAAAGTGAAATTATAATATATTTTTTTCATTAACTCCAATAGTGGTCATTGGAATTAATTTCACTTGGAAATCAGACTTAAACTAGTGTCAATCTTTTGATACTTATTGTTTCATAAAAACACGCTATTTGCTCTGACAGCGGTAATTAATTATTAAATTAATTAATGTGACTTATATGTTTTGAATTTATTAAAATAGAATTCATTTTTGAATTCATAATATCAAATATATCTTAGGGTGAATTTTTGGGATTTTTCTGAAAATCTTCAATTTTTGATGAATAGGGAAACCACTAAGTGGTACTGATAAAAACTAATTTTTTCTGTTTAAATGAAATTTTTCCATATTTGTGTTTTTAATTTCAAAAATCTGACATACATGGTTTTCATTAAGAAGTAAAATGTGGTTAAATGGGATAAAAATAATTTTTTTGGTGAATAGTAACTTATTAAGTTTTTAATCGCGATTAGATGTAATTACTGTAGTTTAAGGTAAAAATAATGTTTTAATAATTTGAAATGAACATGACACATGTCCTAACCTCATTGGATGTGTCATGGCCGACCAATACAACCCATGGGTCAACTTGGAGACCCCATGCAGCCGCTTTGGTTGGAAAATGACATTAATATCTTTTTATTTAAAGTTTAAGTAAAAATGAGACAAACATGAAATGTTTTACTAAAACAATTTTTATATGGGGTTATAAAAATCATATTTTTTACTATAAATATTAATTGGAATGTTAAAAAAATTTAATACAACATAGTGTTTGTTTTATAATTTTTATACATTAAATAAATTAAATTATTTATGACATCATGATGATGCATCGATGACCTCATTATTTAACGATTTAAATAAAATGGAAAGATAATGTAATATCTAATACCTAGACATGTCCAAAACCTATTGGATGAGTGGATTTCGATCCCTTATCACCTTATCCTCTAAAAAAATCAATTTGGGACCTCTTAAATCCGAATACCATTTTAAAATAAAGTGACTTTTCTTTACCTTCCAAGAGTGCCCCTCCTCTTCTCTTATTAAAGGCCCCCACCTCTACCTCCTTACCCACACACCCAAAGCCTTTGGCTCGGCCAACCTCTACCCATTTTTCTCTCCAATTCCCTCTCTTACTTATTGAAGCCTCACTTTGGGAAGAAGTCTTCCCAAGAAAGCCTTTGAGCTCAAACCAAAGGGAGTTACCCGATTTTAAGGTAATGTCTTTACTTGAGTCCTTTTGTTTTATTTTGCTTCTCCAACCCCCTAAACTCTTTTTATTCATTTCTTTTGTAACAAATCCAGTATTATCAATATACTAGGATGTTGTTATCACAAGTATTCGTGCTAAACTTTCACACACCTACATCTAATGGTTAAAGAACATAATTTTTCCGTGGATGGAAAATTTCAGCCTCCCGAAACGATAACTGTTCAACATTCTTTTAACACCTTCAAAGGTGGCCATTAAGATGACACTATATTTATATATGATATATGATATGTTTATGTTTTCTTTAATATTCTGTATTTTTTATTTTGGGCATACCTTTATGGTTTCCATTATGGGTAAACGCGATATCTTCATTTAAGGAAGTGCGGACTATCGCCCCCTCAAAGTGATTTGATTCGTTAATACCATATGTGGTACGTATAAAGGATATATTTAATGATATTATATATGACACCATAATGGAATTAAAATACTATTATGTATCATTATGTTTTAATTCCATTAAATATGAAATAGAAATGGAAGTAGCGTTCATGCGTACGTATGGTTTACCGTCTCCATGAACGGTGCATTTCCTTTCTTATCCCCAAATGTAATTTACTATTATAAGTACATGTATATAATGGGTATATATGATTAATGATACATCTAAATGATGAATATAATTCTGGAATTAAAATATACATATATCTCATTTAGTTTTAATTCCATTAATATGACATAGAAATGAAAGTAGCGTTCATGCGTACGTACGGCTTACCGTCTCCATGAACGGTGCATTTCATTTCTTACCTCTAAATGATTATGTAATATTATAAATACATGTATATTCTGGATATATATGATATATATGATATCCAAATCATGAATATAATTCTTTATATAATGAACATTTGACCACACAAACAACATGTAATTGTAAGAAGTCCACTTTCGACTTAAGAACCAAATATCGACAAAACAAATATTATTAACATAAATGATTACATAATGTTTATAACATGGAAATAAGTGATCTAAAAGGAATAATGAACTAGAAAAAGGATCTTAATAAATTTTAAATTAACTCAAGTTTATTATTCAGGACGTTATAGAACGATCGAGTCAAGTCGGACTCGAGGTAAGGGATCCTACTCCACACTTTCTTTTTAAGTACACTCTTCAATGTCATTCCTTTTAAAGCTCATATTTCTTGTTATTGGGATGTTCTTTTATATTAATCATACTGTAATTTTTATGTTCATGTGATGAGATAACCTATTCTCTCTCATCAATCCATTTTGGATGTTTTAAGTGGCGCCGTTAGGCTGCCGAGTTTTCGTAAGAGATTTTTCATCTCACTTTTATTCCCGTGAGATTTATGCTACATTTGCCACAATTTCCGTTGAGTGGTTTATGTACTTCACATTATTACACTCCTTTTTTAATATAATTCTATTTATGGGTATTTACATATTCATTGTATGACACTTCTTCAATGGGGTTCACTTTTTGAATGTTACCCAAGTCTCTAAGGGAACCTTTCACCCTCCTCTTTTTAAAAGACTTCGTTTGTTATGTATTTTAATTCACATACTATTATGTTGGGATATGTTCTTATATATCCTGATTGAAATAAATTTTATTTCCAAGTTATGATATTACCTTTTTATCTCTCATCAACTCATTTTATTAATTTTGAAGTGATGTCGTTAGGCTGTCGAATTTTACCAAGGGAACTTTTTAACCCAATTTCGATTTCTTTGGGATCAACATGTAGTTATTGAATATGTCATCTTTTTAATATGTGTGAATGAACTTTTATTGTTTTACACATAATATCCACTTATATTGGGTGTATTTATATTTCTCACACATAATTTTGAGATTGATTTATCCTTAATTTAAGGAAGCCTTCTTTATAAGGGATTTCATCACATTTGACATTCTATTGAGACTTCATTGTTGTTATGAACCAATTAACTTTTATATGGTGTATATACTTTCCTTTGGAATATTATATCATGAATCCATTTATTCTGATGATATTATAAAGTTATGACTAAATGTTATTCCTCAATTATTGTATTCAAGTGTCTCTAATTTTGGTAAAACCCCTTTAACCAAAATATCACTTTAAATGTTTTAATTATTTTTTCTTATTAATATCCATGTTTTAAAAGTGGTTTTAAGGATTCATTTATATGGATATTAATGGTTTAAAATTTTAAAAGCTTTAAGGTGGTATGGGACACTTTGATTCAAAAATCTCTTTATTAAATGTTTTAAATGGTTTTGGAAATGGTTTCTTTTTGAATGGATTAATTATTTCAATATACTAAAATGTTATATTGTGATCAAAATGTGGAAATGTTATGTTTCCTTTATGCATGTTTTATGTGATACGTTTATGTTATGGTTCTTGGGCATTGTTATGAAAATGGGTGGTTCCGTGATAAACTAAGGGCGGGTGAGCCCGATATAGCTCTCTAATGCATTGGGTAACGTGAAGGAGTGAAACGTTAGGGTTTCTCCGAAGAGATTTAGGGAATATACTGTGATGGGTATTCCAAACGTAACTAAGAGGGTTACTCCCTACGTAAGAATTTTATGAATGCCTGAAGTTACCTTTATGTCTTATGATTTCTATGATTTATTCATGGTTTGATGAGGTATGTTAAAGTGCCTATGTTTTATGGGTAATGTATGATTTCATTCTTATGTATATATGAACTCATGTTTCCTTTGCATATTTTTATAACCCTTACTGAGCTTTTTATGCTCATACCAAGTCTTTGAAATGTTTTTCACAGGTCAACGGAAAGGTACATGATGTGATGATAGTGTCAAGGATGTGTCAAGAAAGAATCCATGTTTTATTTTGAATATGTTTCCGTTGATGGGAAGAATGAATACTGTATTTTATGTAACCACTTTGTTTAAATGTGTAATGTAATGCAAGTTTCATGATCTAATTCTCTAAAACTCTAAACCTGAAAAGATCCTCAATGTGTAATCTTGTAATAACTCAAGACTAAGTAAGGTTTAAGGATGGGGCCTTATATATAGACACAATAGATAAAATCGTGTAAAATATAAACGTATTCAATAATCGAAATGACAAGTGGAAACTAAAAAAACTAAAGAGTATAAATAGTATCCAAGTACAATTATACCAATATAAAACCATTAGAACAAGAAAAAAACTACTCTATGTGAATGGGGGGGAGGTAGAATCCCAGGATCTTACCACCAG
Source organism: Viscum album (assembly GCA_963277665.1). Classification (NCBI taxonomy): domain Eukaryota; kingdom Viridiplantae; phylum Streptophyta; class Magnoliopsida; order Santalales; family Viscaceae; genus Viscum; species Viscum album. Next base: position 559,209,826 of record OY728132.1, on the reverse strand, counting down.
CTACCCAACATAACTAATAGAAAACCTTGATTCCTCACTGGGATTCATTGACATTCCTTGCATCGAAAGACAGAACATGGTCTGTGCACCACTAATAGGGTATGTAGGGTATGAGATAACATGATTATATGAACCTCACCTAGGATTTATGTGTCATGTCTCTTAAGAATAATCCAACCAAGTTCATATTTTTAAAATGAATGATTATAGTTTGATGTTTTTTGTAACAAAATATTGTAAAAGAGTTTACTTTCCCATTTTTTCATGTTTACAAATAATGCAGGTAAATAAGTTTCAAATTATTTCATATCCATATATCACATTAGATATATCAATTGAAAACAAACCAAATCTTGTATCATGTCTCATATCAAATCTTTAGATGTAAAACAAATAGTATAGGACAAAAGAAGAAGCCCAAGTATTCTAAGAAGTACACGAAACATCATTATAGGGATAACACTAGGTCATGATGTCTAGAAAACATTCATACCTCTAACATACACTATGTCACATTCATAAAGCCCGTGGATATATGCATCAAGTCTAAGAAGCTGAGGAGTGCCTTATAATGTGAACCCTCCCAACATAGTATATCAGTTCTCTAGAAACAAATTCCTAGAGTGTATAGGAAAGCCCCAGGATCACATAACCGAACTGTATCAATAGTCAATGCCTATTACTAAACCTTCCACCTATTTATAGAAGGCTTCCCATCTGTGCTAATGTCCTAATCAATTCATCATATCATTTTTTTAAATCCTCATTTTTAAAACTAATTCCCAATTACTCAAAGACCCTTTTATATTTACCTAAACCAGGGGAAAACCATATTTTATAAAAACCTGCTTCCACAGGCAAACAAATCAGTCAATAATATCATGCACTTTTATTTAATTAAATAAATTTCTCAAAATATGATCAATGTAGTTAATCAAAACAGGCTATATATGGAACCAGCAACCTGAAAACATGGGTCTCACACACCTATAGAATAATCCACCGTTAATGAGGAACCCAAAATGAAAATGGAGGACCCAAAATCTGCATACTCAACATAAAATTGATTAAAATTTTGAAAATTACTGTTGGATAAGATAAAAAAATCCATACCATAAGAACACACACCCAACTAACCATATCCAACAAAGGAATGACACCCATAATAGGATCTCACATTTTATATAGAAGGAAACTAGAAGATACATCACCAAATGCTAATAGAAAAAATAACGAAACCCAACAGTGCTATTGCACTCAATAAAATGGAGAAGAAAAAAGATGCACACACCTGGATAGATACAAACCATTCCTAATGATGATAAATCATTGTACTAATCATTCCAGATTGAATGTAGACTTCCAAAATTACTGGAAAATGTTTGTAAGTTGATAGTCAATGGAGGTATGGATGAATGAAATGAAAATTCAACCGAGTATCACCCTAAAACCCCTCCTTGAAATAATTACATGGAATTTAATCCATTTACATTTAATGTAATCCATGGGGATCACATACCATAAAACCCCACTCAATATTTTATTAAAAACATGATTTTTAACTTTTATACATTCTGTACTCTCTTCATGTTGGGTACTAGGTTCATGACATCTACCTTGAACAGATCACATTTCATTTATTGCCACTACATGTCCTTTATTTTACAATTAAATTTCAAAAAAAAAAAATATTCCATACAAAAAAATCCAAACCACCTCAGGCAATAACCATACTTAGGAAGAACCTAAAAATCCACTAAAATATTTGTACCTAAACAAGTTCAATTCAAACAAATAAAGATCCCAAAAATATACATCATTTTACCCAATAAACACTCTCCACCCTCGGGTGTCCCAAGATACACCCAGTTGAATATTAGAACAATAACATAGGAAGAAATATATATGATAGATGGTGAAATGATTTTACAAACTCCCAACCATAATCCTTTCTGCCCCAAGACATCGTGTAGATGAATTTAGTCTAATAAATAGTTGGGGTAATTTATACCTTATCTTTAAATCACACTCTAAAGTCTCATGTGACTCTAATATGTGTCTCAATAACACAATAAAAAATGGAAATGACTTCCCACACAAATCTTTCACAAGATATTCCATGATCTCAACTAGTTATTCCACAATAGAAACTACATGCTCTAAATCAATAACATCCCAACTCAAAACATAAGATAAATAAAGATATAATTTCCTAAGATGAGATATGTTGAAAAAATCATGAATTACTATCAACTATACTACAAATTAAAATAGATAAGAAACCCACCAAAGCTTCTTAGTGACCTCAAGTGCCTCAATATATCTCGTAGCCAACATTCACTATTTCTGAAGATGTTGGTTCCCTAACAAAGGAAATTTTTTCAAGAAGGCCTGATCACCTATGTAATACTACAAAGGAATACATTATTGATCCACATAATATTTCTACTCATTCCTTATTGTAACCAAATTCCAACATATATCCTGAATCCACACAGTGGTATCAAAAAGAAAAGTAGATTCAACCAAGGAATCTTTACCAACATATTCCCAACAAAGAGCTTACCTGTATGGTAGACCACACAAAGCCTCTAAAGGAACCATTATATTTTATTAATTATAAATTTTATTATAATAAAATTATTCCATTCCTAACTAGATATCCCAAGTTCCACTATAATCCCAAACATATACATGGATCATATCCTCAAAAATATGAATTAGTAACTCTATAAAACCGTCTTTCATGGATGATCATTTGTACTCAAACTATCCGTAGTTCCCATCACCCCATAGATACTTCTCAAGAACATCAATGTAAAAATATCTTCCCTATATGAATCAATGGAAGAAGGAACCCAGTTTAACCGCACAGTTTTCTACAAATGCATCTTACCCAGATAATCAACACTTACAGTGTCTTCAATCATAATAAAATGAAATGACTGTATAAACTGGTCAATAACCATCAATATATAATTTATCCCTTGGGTATTTATTATAAATACAAAAAAATACCATGGATACCTAACCCCATTTTCAAATATGAACTAGAAGATGGTGAAACAAAATGGAAAATTTCATATGCCATACCACGATCTGTTGACAAGTGTAATAGTGGGACCCATAGTCCGGAACTTCATGCTTCGTACCCATCAACCAAAACCTTTCTATCATTTCATAATACATTTTTACAGTATCTAATTAATGAACAATAAATAACTGTGACAAAAAAAAAAGAAAAAAAATAAACTCCTCACAGATGATAGAACGAAAAACTGATGCCCAAAACTGAGAATTCCATCTGAAGAGAGAGTCCAGTTGGATTTGGTCTCCAATTAATATAGGGTTTCTAAAATCTCTTTAATCACATCATCATAATACCAACATTACATAATCACTCAAGGAGAGGTGATAATAACTCAATAGTGGTTAGAAAGACACATGAAATAACCTCTTGAGAATCTAGATGCAAATATGAAAAATGACCCATAAGGTTCTACTACTTCTATTTCCAAATAGCTTGTGATAGAAATTTCTTACTAACAGAATCTGACTTGAAAATCCCCTTTCTGGGGGGTATAGGTAATTCCAATATTAATCATCTGATGGTATTCCACCCATTGTATCTTCCTGAGATTCATATATTTTTAGGAAAAGATATATATAAAACTCTTATGGGTGGAATATATTGTGAACCTATCCCCAAAAAAGATAATGTCACTACACTTATGCACATGGAAAACTATAGGAAACTATAATTCATTAGTGGGTTAATTCTTTTCATGTGGTCAAATCTGAATAGAGTCATAGTAAACCAAATTACTATATTTTATAAACATGAAACTCAAACCAACACCAAAAGAATCATAAGAAAACACATAACCATTAATAGGCTCAGGTAAGATCTGAGCAGGAGCCGATGTAAGAAGTTTCTTCAACACATTCAAAGAAAACTAATACTTTTCATCGCATGTGAATTTCACACATTTCCTCATAAGATAAGTCAATGGTGATAGTTACTTATAAAATACCTTGATGAACCATCGATATTGTCATCTAAGTTCAAGGAATCTGTGAATATCAATGAAATTTTTTTCTTCTTCCTAAAAAATGGCCTTTTCGTCTCAAGATCAACAAATATTTCATTCTTGTAAATCATATTCCCTAAGAACATAACTTTTTGGATCTAGAGATTTCATTTCAAAATAATTATATATAAATTTTGACACCTCCCAAATTCCAAAACCAACCGCTGAGGGTGTACATTCTCACACTCAGATCGTGAATAAATCAAAATTTCATCTATGAATGTGAGGAACTGACCACAGAATACTAGAAGTCGGTGCCTTCTAAACATGATGTGTCATTTCACAAATAGAAACATGAACTGATAAGCACAAATCGCATCTCATACAGAGGATCAAGTTCGGTTTGGGATTTGGGAAAGTGGTAACATCAGAAATGTTTCATCCTATAGAAGTTGTTACCTGAAAATTTTAAATTCAAAATGTAGGGTGAGCATAATAATGTCCAGTAAGGGGTTTAAAATAAACCAATGAAAATTTTGAAAACATTATTTAAAAACATAATCCAAAGAACATTCTATTATAGAAAACTGTAACACTTGTAACATAACATTAAAGTGCTTAACTAAAATTTTCCCGGAATACAAGAATCAATTAGGATATTTTCAAAATTTATAGTAAAGGATATCCTGAACAAGTATGATGTATGAGTTTAAGGAAAAAATAAACTGTTAGGAGTAATACTTAATCAGAGTTGTGTGTGAAGGAAATTACTTCAATTTCATATGTTGGTCACTATTTTACCTGAATCATGCCCCAAAATTTTGCTTGTGACATCAATATGAACATGATAAGGACATGAGTAGAATAGGCATATCATCATGAAAATAACTTCTAACAAGACTTGAATATGTGACTTCAATATTTCATTTATACATTCATTAAAATATCACCAAGGTCCATCCCCAAGGTTTCATAAAAATTACCAAGGTTATTCACCAAGGTATCGTAAAACTTTTCATCCCTTGATATAAATTCGTAACCCAATGAATTGGAGCGCTATCAGGGCACACACATAATATGTATTTACTTACATGTGAGCCACATAAATCAATACTTTACTTAAATGGGGTTTTATATTCAAGATGCCCCATACCATATTGAATAATTAATTCATAGTTGGTCATAGTAGTTTAATTTACATATCTTATAAGTGAGACACGCATCTAGATGATTAAAAACTAAGCTAACAATCATATGACCGTTATAAAAAGGAAAGAAGAAAGGCAGATTATGGCACGTACATTGAAACCTAAGGTGATGAAAGAATAGAAAACTATAATTTATTTATGCAAGCTTGTTCATGACATTCTAAAATTTTATCATCCAATTAATTACAAAGGTGAACCAAAAAAATGGAAATCTCAAGTAGGGTTTTGAGCTTGCACATGAAAAAACATTCAATATTGTTATGCCTTTGTATAAAACTGAATAATGTCCATGATAGAAAGCATGAATCATTACCATAAGAACCATCATTTAAAACATGGGAAAACAAATAAGTTTCTCTTAAATGTGGATGTATGTTTTGTTTCACATCCAATTTCTTATGTTTTAACACTCTACCTAATCTCGAGACTTAATGTGTAAAGACCTCAAAACTAGGTATGATAAAGTTTCATGCATTATACAAGGTATGTGTATATAAATGCATTCGTACTAGAGGAGTGGTACATCCATGTGCATTAACCCCCGGAAGGTGTAAGTTAACAAGGTATTGTATAGGGAGGGTAATTTCTTTAGTCATGAAAATTTTTGTGTTTATAAAATAAATTGTCCATGTAATTCTATTAAAACCGAACACATATAAAATTCCCCATATATATATATATTAAACATAATGGATGGGGTGTTCATGGGCCTATACAAAAATAGTGAGGGTAAGTCCACTCCAATATATATATATAACCTAAGTACTCATGACCGAATATGTACATATATAAATATATACCATGTCTAATGGTTTGATAAACATTTAATAATTTATAAATATACCGAAATTAGAAAATTTAATGATTTAGGTTCGATTATAAGAAGAGTCTCAACTAACCCATAGAGATATTTAAAATACAAGGTTTTATGAAAATATATGTATATATATATGTACATATATATATAACTCAACACCATGTACCAATTCACAATACTCCTCACGTCCAATAAACTATTTCAACCCCCAAAACCCCAACAATATATAACATTTTCCAAATATATTTGAATTTACTTTTTTTGAAAACATGCACATGTGAACATGTGAGACGTAAAAACATTTATACACAAACTTCATAAATATAACCAAAGTAGAAAGTCAATTACCATTCATACTTATAACCGAATTATATTCATATAACCAAAAGGATATATGTATTTTCAAAACAATAAAATGAGCAAAGGTATAATCCTCTTGTTCTTTATGACATTTGAGTGCAAGAGAACCCGAAGGCCTAGGCTCGACATTGAAGAACATTTGGACTAAACCGTAAGGTTATAAGTATATACTTTATGAAAATATAAGTGTATATACTCCCGGAGAAGCAATACATGGAAAAACTGAACCCTCTCCTTTAAAGCTTGGAGAAATAGGATTTGAGGGAGATTGGTCGGGGTTCGCTGAAGATTTTAACGGAGAAGAAGAACCAAGGGGTCTCGGTTATTTATATGAAAAATCATACACACCAACTTCCACTAAAAAACGTACCCACTTGCATTTCATTCAATGGATGGTGTTTTTCTTGAAGAAAAAGAGGAGACATGGGGGCCCCTGGCGGCCATAGGTGTAGCAAGAATCATGGACTAGGATAATTGGTGTAACTCATGTGTGGAGGAAGAATACGACGTGGGTAGGGAAAAACTGCGGAAAAGCAGACAACCCAGATCGATCCCTTCGTCGATCCAAGGGTTGAGACATGTCCGTGTTTTTTTTAAAATGAAATGGGTGGATTAGCTCGTGTGTGACTTGATCTAATGATCTAGATCGCGTTTCTCCCAAAAAAGTGATAACCACATCAAAACGAAGCATGGTTTTTTCCTCCCTTATAAGCATGGGCCTCCCATAAAGTGTTCATAAAAAACACAGCACCAATAAAGGGGGCCCTATACATGGGCTCCCGCATGTAGGCCTCGGCCTACCCTGACTCTACCGAGGCCTCACACCCACACCGGTGCGGCTACGCGCTCCTGCTCGCCCTCAAGTGTTGTTTTGGGAACCCCTGCCCGAGTTCGGGCCGGCCTTGGCTTGGGGATGAGGGTCAGGCTCTGCCACTTCATGTGAGATACCTCCCTTAGCCCTAGACAAAAGGGCTGCCCCTAGTGGGCCATTTTTTTTGTAAAATATACACTAAAAAAATTAAATAAGAGGAAACCAACCAATCATTAAAACTATATAGAATTTATATTCATACACATTAATGAATACAAACTAAACTATTCCATAGTTAAAAGTATTTCTAACATTACAAACACTAAACCTTTTTATAAGAAAAATCTATAAAAAAAATTAAATAAACCTATATGATAAATTTTTTGCTAGTATAATAGAATACATAATTCAATCAAAAAATAATTTAATTTGAAGAAATATAAACACCGTTTATCACATTATTTAAAAAAAATTAAAATCATTACATTGCATTTGAAATATTCTCAATGTTATGAATTTCTTACTACTTTTTAAAACCACTTAAGGTTGAAACTCAGTTATAAACCATATCCTTTTTAGAGTTCATAAATGATGGTTTAATTATAACATTAACAATAACAAAATTATTTGGAAACTAAGTAATATTTAAATAAGTTCAATTAACCTAACTAGGACCAACAGCTATAATTATAACCGTTAGTGCCCAACGGTCAATAGAGAAATGGTCAAAAAAGTGTCCTATAAAACCAAACCTTACGATGTCCTAAAACTCAAAAGGAAGAAGATGGGGCTTCCCATTCCACTGATGCCCAGCATGGTTTTTATGATCACATTAGTGATTTTTTTTCTTTAGTTGACTCGAAGGACCTCCTTTACCTACTGGGCCTCATTGTGGTTATTGGGGGTCTTACCGTAGTTCCAATAGGGTGTTTAATAGGTATTTTTTTTTAGTATGTTTACTCTTTTAATTTGAGTGTATTGTAAACACTATGGTGTTCTTAATTAAATAAATAGCCTTATGTTTGTCCTTTAAATTTTTTTTTGGTTAAAAAGACTTTAAAAAAAGTAAATGCACAGTATCATCATTATATGATACCCAATATTTGGGGTGTTACATTATCCCCCCTTCAGTGAATTGCATCCTCAGAATTTATTTCATAAAACCATAATGGTTCTCCGATATTCTCACCATAACCCCCATCATAGAGGATCCTCAGGTGAGTTAAGCGGAACTCCCAAACTGATGCTCAACTCCTCTAGTTCTCTGATCCAGATACACTATGGGCAGAAGGGGTTGAACTCATGGACCGAACACTCGGTCTTCAAGAGGGATGCTTGAATGGTACGAAGTTTGGAAATGTCCATATGGACCAAAGTACGAAGAAATCACCGAATTATGTCTCGCTTGAGGACATCTAAGTTACAGACATTGTTGTACAGGCTGATGCTGAAGATTTTGTACATGTAGTTCACACAAACATTTCCCTCTAAAGCAGCCTTTTGAAATTTTACTCTTTCGGTGTAGTTCCGGCCCAGGGTGAAACAACGGAAGTGCCCTTCGTGGTATTTTCCTCTCCGCTTACGCTCGGCCAATTGTGCTGAACCTATGCGGTAGTAGATGGAAGCATTCCCTTGATAGGTGTGGAGAATATCTAGACCGTTTGTCCCCTCAAACAATTACTTGCATGTTCCTTGCAGGTTTGCAAAGGGACGATACTCATCTTCATAGATTTTGATTGCGATAATATCCAGTATCTCAGTAGGAAGATATAACATGTGGGTTTGTCCTTCCATATGAATGTTTAAGATGAGAGTTCAATCACTTGAAATCCATACAAAAGTATAAACAAAGTAAAGGCAAGAATAGGGAAGACAATATTTCAATAAACATAAATTTATTACTAAACATCAGTTCTTGAGTTTCCCCTAATGACCCACTACACAAACTCCACACAGAGAAGCAAAAATCCCTATCTCCTTAAACCAATCACAGGCTGAGCATTCAGGGATAAACTCATGGGGGCACCTGTGACATATCCTTCGTATAACATGAGGGGTATAAAGTTGGGAGACATCAAAATATACTTTTTCCCTGAAAGACAGTTGGGTGTACTCATCTTCTAACATTATGAAGTCCAACAACTGGCCCCGGATGCTGTAGTTCAAGATTTGACAAAGGTTGGATGCTCGGAGGTCATCGGCAGCAGCAGCTTCTTGAAAAGTGTCGAGGGCCATATATCCAAAGTCCTCAGCTATCATGAACACCCAAAAAATTCCTTCATGGTACCTTCCCTGATGTACATATGAGGGAAATTTGGTCATCATCATAAGGAGGTAATCCAATCTTAACCCCCAGTGTAGCCGAAGCACCCGTGGTGAGTTTGACACATTGTACACGTGTTTGCATGTCATGAAGATAGGGTCATAGTTAAGAAAATTATCTTGACTATCTAAGGATACAATGGTATATAGGGACATAGTGGTGAGAGAAAAAATATTAGTACCTTCATTTTCCATATGAAAATTAATAAAACTCATTTTTAGTAATGCTGAAGTATATTTTTCTTTGTTTTAGTTCTGGCTTTCCAGAGAAATCCAAACTGAATCCTCTGATACCAAATGTGATGAACCGACCCTATAAGACTAGGATTTGGTGCCTTTTGAACATGATGTGTCATTTCACAAATAGAAACATGCACTGATAAGCACACATCATGTCCCTTACAGAGGATCGAGTTCGGTTCGGGCTCTGGGAAACTGGTAACTTCAGAAATGCTTCATATGATAGAAGCTGTTATGTGAAAATATTAAACTCAAAACGAAGGGTGGGCATAAGAATTCCTATTAAGGGTTTCAAATAAACCAAGAAAACTTTTGAAAACATTCATTAAAAACATAACACAAAGAACATTCTCTTATAGAAAACTGTAACACATGTAACTTAACATTAAAAATGTTTAACTAAGATTATCCAGGAATACATGAATCAATTAAGACATTTTCAGAAGTTATAGTAAAGGATATCCTGAAAAACTATGATGTATGAGTTTAAGCACAAAATAAATTGTTAAGATTAATACTTAATTAGAGTTGCGTGTGAAGGAAATTACTTCAATTTCATATGTTGGTCACTATTTTACCTGAATCATGCCCCAAACCTTTTCTTGTGACATCAATATGAACATGATAAGGACATGAGTAGAATAGGCATATCATCATAAAAAGAACTTGTAACAAGACATGAATATGTGGCTTCAACATTTCATTTAGACATTAATGAACATATCACCAAGGTCCATTCCCAATGTGTCATAAAAATTACCCAGGTTACTCACCAAGGTATCGTAAAACTTTTCATCTCAAGATATTAATTCTTAACCCAATGCATTGGAGCGCTATCAGGGAACACCCTTAATATGTCTTTACTTACATGTGAGCCACATAAATAAATACTTTACTTAAACGGGGTAGTATATTAAATATGTCTCATACCATATTGAATAATTCATTCATAGTTGGTCATAGAAGTTGAATTTACATATCTTATAAGTGAGACATGCATCTAGATTATTAACAACTAAGCTAATAATAATATGATCGTTATAAAAATGAACGAAGAAAGGAATATTATGGAACATACATTGACACCTATGGTACTGAAAGAACTGAAAACTAGAAATTATTCATGCATGTTTGTTCTTGACATTCTAAAATTTTATCATCCAATTAATTTCAAAGGTGAACCACAAAAATGGAAATATCAAGTAGGGTTTTGATCTTACACATGATAAAACATTCAATATTGTCAAGCCTTTGTATAAAACTGAATAATTTCCATGCTAGAAGCATGAATCATTACCATAAGAAACAACAATTAAAACATGGGAAAACAAATAAGTTTCTCTTAATTGTGGATATATGTTTTCTTTCAAATCCAATTTCTTAGGTTTTAACACTCTACCCAATCTCGAGACTTAATGTGTAAAGACCTCAAAACTGGGTATGATAAAGGTTTATGCATCATACAAGGTATGTGTATATAAATTCATTCGTACTAGAAGAGTGGCACATCCATGTGCATTAACCCCATAAAGGTGTAAGTTAACAAGGTATTATATAGGGTAGGTAATGTCTTTAGTCATGAAAATTTTTTTGTTTATAAAAAAAATTTCCAATGTAATTCTATTAAAACCGAACACATATAACATTTCCCATATATATATATATATTAAACATAATGGATGGAGTGTTCATGGGCCAATACAAAAATAAATGGGGTAAGTCCACTTCTATATATATATATATAAGAAGTACTCATGACCAAATATGTAAATATATAAATATATACTGTGTCTGAAGGTTTGATAAACATTTAATAAATTATAAATATACCGATATTACCAAATTTAAGGATTTAGGTGCGGTTATAAGAAGAGTCTCAAATAACCCGTAGAGATATTTAAAATACAAGTTTTTATGAACATATATTTATATATATATACACATATATATATAACTCAACACCACTTACCAATGCATAATACTCCTTACGTATAATACACTATTTAATCACCCAAACCCTGAACAAATATATAACATTTTCTAAATATATTTGAATTTACTTTTTTTGAAAACATGCATAGGTGAACATGTGTGACGTAGAAACATTTAAACACAAAATTAATACATATAACCAAAGTAGAAAGGCAATACACATTCATACTTATAACCAAATTATATACATATAACGAAAATTATATATGTATTCTCAAAACAATAAAATGAGTCAAGGTAAAATCCTCTCGTTCTTTATGATATTTGAGCGTAAGAGAACCTGAAGGCCTAGGCTTGACATTCAAGAAAGTTTGGAATGAACCGTAAGGTTATAAGTATATACTTTATGAAAATATAAGGGTATATACTCCCGAAGAATCAATACATAGGAAAACTGAACCCTCACATTTAAAACTTGGAGAAATAGTATTTGAGGGAGATTGGCCGGTGTTCGCTGGAGATTTGAACTGAGAAGAAGAACCGATGGGTCTCGGTTATTTATATGCAAAATCTTACACACCACCATCCATGCAAAAACATACCCACTTTCATTGCATTCAATGGAGGGTGTCGTTCTTTAAGAAAAACAGGAGACATGGGGGTCCTCGGCGGTCATAGGTGCAGCAAGAATCATGGAGTAGGGTTATTGGTGTAACCCATGTGCGGAGGAAGAAGACGACGCGGCTATGGAAAAACTGGGGAAAAGCGGACAGCCCAGATCGATCCCTTCGTCGATCCAAGGGCTGAGACATGTCTGTTTTTTTAAAAGGAAACAGATGGATTAGATCATGTGTGACATGATCTAATGATTCAGATCATGTTTTTCCCGAAAAAGTGGTTACCACATCGAAACGAAGCGTGGTTTTCGCCTCCCTTATAACACTGGGCCTCCTATCAAGTGTTCAGAAAAAACACAGCACCCAAGAAGGGGCCCTATAAATGGGCTCCCACATGTAGGCCTCAGACTACCCAAAATCCACTACAGCATCACACCCAAACTGGTGCGCCTACGCGCTCCTGCTGTCCCCCCGAGTTCCCTTCTAGGAACCCCTGCCCGAGTTTGGGTCAGCCTTGGCATGGGGCTGAGGGTCAGGCTCAGCAACTTTGTGTGAGCTACCTCCCTCGGCCCTAGCCAAAAGGGATGGCCCTAGTGGTCCATTTTCTTTGTAAAATATACACTAAAAAATTAAATAAGAGGAAACAAACCAATCCTTAAAACTACATTAATTTTATCTTCTTACACATTAATGAATACAATCTAAACTATGCATTAGTTAAAAGTATTTCTAACATTAAAAACACCAAACCTTTTTATAGGAAAAATCTACAAAAATATTTTAATAAACCTATATTATAACTTTTTTTCTAGTATAATAGAAAACATAATTCAATAAAAAACAAAATTTAATTTGAATAAATTTAAACACAGTTTATCACATTATTTAATAAAATGAAAATCGTTACATTGCATTTGAAATATTCTCAACGTTTTGAATTCCTTACTACTTTTTAAAATCACATAAGGGTGAAAAGAAGTTTTAAACCATATCCTTTTTAGAGTTCATAAATGATGGTTTAATTATAACCTTAACCATAACACCATTATTTGGAAATTAATTAATATTTAAATAAGTTCAATTGTCCTAACCAGGTCCAACGACTATAATTAAAACCGTTAGCATCCAACGGTCACTAGAGAAATAGTCGAAAAATTGTCCTATAAAACCAAACCTTACGGTGTCCTAAAACTCAAAAGGAAAAAGATGGTGTTTCCCATTCCACTGATGCTCAGCATGGTTTTTATGATCACAGTGGTGATGTTTTTTCTTTAATTGACTCGAAGGACCTCCTTTACTTACTAGGCCTCATTGTGGTTATTGGGGGTCTTCCAGTGGTTATAATAGGGTTTTTAATAGGTATTTATGGTTAGTATGTTTACTCTTTTTATTTCAGTGTATTGTAAACACTATGGTGTTCTTAATTAAATAAAGAGCCTTATGTTTGTCCTTTAAATTTTTGTTTGGTTAAAAGGACTTTAACAAAAGTAAATGCATACTATCATCATTATATGATACCCAATATTCGGGGTGTTACATTATCCCCCACTTCAGAAAATTGCATCCTCGCTATTTATTTCATAAAACCATAACAGTTCTCCGATATTCTCACCATAACCACCATCATAAAGGATCCGCATATGCATTCAGCATACCTCCCAAAATGATGCTCAACTCCTCTAGTTCTCTGATCCAGATACACTTTGGCCAGAAGTGGTTGAACTCATTCACTGAACACTCAGGCTTCCAGAGGGATGCTCAAATGGTACAATGTTTGGAAATGTCCATATGGACCAACGTACGAAGAACTCACCGAATTATGTCTCGCTTGAGGAAATCTAAGTTACAGATATTGTCGTACAAGCTGACACTGAAGAGTTAGTATATATAGGTCGCACAAACATTTCCCTCTAAAGAACCCTCTTGAAATGTTACTATGGCTGTGTAGTTCCGGCCTAGTGTGAAACACAGGAAGTTCCCTTCATGGTATTTTCCTCTCCGCTTATGCTCGACCAATTGTGCTGAGCCTATGCGGTAGTAGATGGTAGCATTACCTTGATAGGTTCACAGAATCTCTAGACCGTTTTTCACCTCAAACAATTCCTTTCATGTTCCTTGCAGGTTTGAAAAGGGACGATACTCGTCTTTATAGGTTTTGATTGCAATAATCTCCAGTAACTCGGTAGGAATATATAACATGTAGGTTTTTCCTTCTGTCTGAAAGTTTAAGATGAGAGTTCAATCACTTGAAATCCATCCAAAAATATATAAAAAATCAAAGACAATAATAGGGAAGAGAATATTTCAATAAACATAAGTTTATTACTAAACATAATTTATTGAGTTTCTCTTAATGACCCACTACACAAACTCTACACAGAGAAGAAAAAATCCCTATCTCCTTAAACCAAACACAGGCTGAGCATTCAGGGTTAAACTCATGGGGGAACATGTGACATATCCTAAGTATAACATGAGGTGTACGAAGTTTAGAGACGTCAAAATATACTTTTTTCCTGAAAAATAGTTGGTTGGACTCATATTCTAACATTCCGAAGTCCAACAACTGACCCCAGAAGCTGTAGTTCAAGATTTGACAAAGGTAGGCTGCTCAGAGGTCACTGGCAGTAGCAGCTTCTTAAAAAGTGTCAAGGGCCATATAGCTAAAGTCCTCAGCTACCTTGAACACCATGAAAATTCCCTCATAGTACCTTCCCTGACGTACATATGAGAGAAATTGGGTCGTCATCATAAGAAGGTAATCCCATCCTAACCCCCAGTATAGCCAAAGCACCCGCGGTGATTTTGACACATCGTACAGGTGTTTGCATGTCATCTAGATATAGGCATAGTTAAGGAAATTCTCTTGAATAGCCAAGGTATCGTAAAACTTTTCATCTCTAGAGAATAATTCTTTACCCAATGCATTGGAGCGCTATTTGGGTGCACCCTTAATATGTCTCTACTTACATGTTATCCACATAAATAATTACTTTGTTAAACGGGGTTTTATATTCAATATGTTCCATACCATCTTGAATAATTCTTTCGTAGTTGGTCATAGTAGTTGAGTTTACATATCTTATAAGTGAGATAGGCATAAAGATGATTAAAAACTAATCTAACAATCATATGACCGTTATAAAAAGGAAATAAGAAAGGCAGATTATGGAACTTACATTAACACCTAAGGTATTGAACGAAAAAAACTAGAATTTATTCATGAAATTTTTTTCCTGACATTCTAAAATTTCATCATCCAATTAATTACATAGATGAACAAAAAAAAATGAAATCTCAATTATGGTTTTGAGATTGCACATGCTAAAAAATTCAATGTTGCTAAGCCTTTGTATAAAACTGAATAATGTCTATGATTGAAAGCATGAACCATTACCATAAGAAACATAATTTAAAACATGGGAAAACAAATAAGTTACTCATAAATGTGGGTGTAAGTTTTGTTTCACATCAAATTTATTATGTTTTAACACTCTACCCAATCTCGAGAATTAATGTGTAAAGACCTCAGAACTGGGTATGATAAAGGTTCATGCATCATACAAGGTATGTTTATATAACTGCATTCGTACTAGAGGAGTGGAACATCCATGTGCATTAACCCCCTAAAGGTGTAAGTGAACAAGGTATTATATATGGTAGGTAATGTCTTTAGTCATGAAATTTTTTTATTTATAAAAAAAAATTCCCATGTAATTCTATTAAAACCGAACACATATTACATTTCATATATATATATATGTATATATTTATTCAACATAATGGATTGGGTGTTCGTGGGCCTATACAGAAATAGAGAGGGTAAGTCCACTCTTATATATATATATAACTGAAGTACTCATGACCAAATATGTACATATATAAAAATATATCATGTCTTAAGGTTTGATAAACATTTAATAAATTATAAATATACTGAAATTACCAAATTTAAGGATTTAGCTTTGGTTATAAGAAGAGTATCAACTAACCAATAGAGATATTTAAAATAAAATGTTTTATGAACACATATATATATATATATACATATATATATAACTCATCACCACATCCCAATGAATTATACTCATTACGTCCAATACACTATTTGAACACTCAAAACCCGAACAAATATAAAACATTTTCCAAATATATTTGTGTTTACTTTTTTTGAAAGCATGCATAGGTGAACATGTACGACGTAGGAACATTTATACACAAACATCAAACATATAACCAAAGTAGAATGGCCATGACCATTCATACTTATAACTGACTTATATACATATAACCAAAAGTATATATGTATTTTAAAAAAATAAAATGAGGAAAGGTGTAATCCTCTCGTTCTTTATGTCATTTGAGCGTATGAGAACCCGAATGCCTAGGCTCGAAATTGAAGAACGTTTGGACAAAACCGTAAAGTTATTATTATAATCTTTATGAAAATATAAGTTTATATACTATTAAAGAAGAAAGACATAGAAAAAGTGAACCCTCATCTTTCAAACATGGATAAAAAGGATTTGAGGGAGATTTTTCGGGGTTCACTAGAGATTTGAGAGGCGAAGAAGAACCGAGAGGTCTCAGTTATTTATATGCAAAATCATACACACCACTTCCCATGCAAAAACATACCCACTTTCATTGCATTCAATGGAGGGTGTCGTGCTTGAAGAAAAAGAGGAGGCATGGGGTTCATAGGTGCAACAAGAATCATGGAGTATGGTTACTGGTGTAACCCATGCACGGAGAAAGAAGACGACATGGCTAGGGAAAACCAAGGGAAAAGCGGACTACCCATATTGATCCCTTCATTGATCCAAGAGATGAGACATGTCCATGTTTTTTAAAAAAAAATGGGTGTCTTAGATTGTGAGCGACGTGATCTAACAGTCCAGATTGCGTTTCGCCTGAAAAAGTGCTTCCCATATCGAAACAGAGCATAGTTTTAGCCTCCCTTATAACCTTGGGCATCCCATCGAGTGTTCAGAAAAAACACAGCACCCATGAAGGGGGCCCTATACACGGGCTTCAGCCCACAGGCCTCGCCCTACCCAGACCCCGCCACGGCCTCATGCCTGCACTGGTGCGCCTACGCGCTCCTGCTCGCTCCCGAGCTCCCTTCGGGGAACCCCTGCCAGAGATCAGGCTGAACTTGTCTTGGGGATAAGGGTCAGGCTCAGCCACTTTGTGAGAGAGGCCTCCCTCATCCCTAGCCAAAAGGGTTGCGCCTACTAGGCCATTTTTTTTGTAATATCTACACTAAATAAAATTTAAAGAATAGAAAACAAACCAATCATTAAAATTATATAGAATTTATATTCTTAAACATTAATGAATAAAAACTAAACTATGTCTTAGTTAAAATTGTTTCTAACATTACAATCACTAAACCTTTTTATTGCAAAAAGTTATAAAAATATATTAACAATCCTATATGATAATTTTTGTGCTAGTATAATAGAAAACGTAATTCAATCAAAACATAATTTAATTTGAAGAAATTTAAACACAGTTTATCACATTATTTAAGAAAATGAAAATAATTACATTTCATTTGAAATATTCGTAATGTTTTGAATTTCTTACTACTTTTCAAAATCACATAAAGGTGAAACGAAGTTTTAAACCATATCATTTTTAGAGTTCATAAATGATGGTTTAATTATAACCTTAACCATAACACAATTATTTGGAAATTAATTAATATTTAAATATGTTCAATTATCCTAAACAGGTCCAAGTGCTATAATTATAGCTGTTAGTGTCCAATGGTCACTAGAGAAATGGTCAAAAAAGTTTCCTATAAAACCGAAACATACAGTGTCCTAAAACTCAAAAGAAAGAAGATGGTGCTTCCCATTCCACCGATGCTCAGCATGGTTTTTATGATCATAGTGGTGATGTTTTTTTGATTTAGTTGACTCTAAGGACCTCCATTACTTACTGGGCCTCATTGTATTGATTGGTGGTCTTCCCGTAGTTCTAATAGGGTTTTAATAGGTATTTTTTGGTTAGTGTGTTTACTCTTTTTATTTCAGTTTATTGTAAACACTATGGTGTTCTTAATTAAATAAAGAGCATTATGTTTGTCCTTTAAATTTTTGTTTCATTAAATGGAATTTAACAAAAGTAAATGCATAGTATCATCATTATATGATACCCAAAATTCGGGGTGTTACAATGAATACTTCCACAAATGTGTCATGATACAGTTAGAATATTCTATTCATCAAATATATTAAAACTATAGGATTGTTAGTCAGACCAAATGCCATCACAATATATCTTTAATTTCTATAGCTGCTCCACAATTTTGTCTTTGGTATATCACACTCTGGAAATATCAATTTATGATAACCTAACTGAAGATCAATCTTGAAAAATAACTTTTCTCCTATTAGTTGGTCAAAAAAATCATCCGAACAAGGAAAATTATATTTATTCTTAACTCTTACCCTATTCAAATTTTGGTAGTCAACACAAAGTTGGAGTGAACCATCTACATTCTTAGCAAAGAGTAATGGGGCTTACCAAGGAGAAACACATGGGTGGACATCAGGAATGTCCTTAATAATGGTGGGAAGATCCAAAAAAGGATAAACTTCTTTAAATAGAACTGGTAAACTAAACTATAAAAACCCCAACTCTATGAGGGATGTTCCTTCATGACTAGACATTGGATCTCACTCTCCCTAAAACACCCATGATATCCCATAATTTTTTCTAAATGGGACATGTTTTTTGTAACAATCAATTTCATCATAGTGAGAAACAAGACAATTTTTTTTGATGATGATGTAAAATAAATATCAATTAAGGACACAAATTTCTATCCAAACTGTGAATCAACTATCAATAAATAGAAAGAAGGAAATTCAAACACCTAATATTTTTTATTCCAACGTAGTGTCACAAATTCCATAATATTGGACATGATATCTAGGGAAAGGATTAAAATATCAAAAAATGCCCAGATATAATCTACCAGGAAGAAGAAGTATCAAAAAAATGAAACCATGACGAAATATACAATTAATATAGTACCTACCACTATCACTAGACCTACATCTACATCCTCTAGAAACTAATCAACTATGTGATGGTTCTTCACTTCTAAGGATTCTTGATGGAATCTTGTAGTCATTGAAGAATCTAATTTGACATCATTTTCCTTTAGATCTAACAATCCCTGACCATATCGTGGAGTATACATATGCAGAAATAAAATTTGAAGATGACCATAAAATCAAAAAATATTACAAATACATTCATGTAAAGGACATAAACACTATCCATTTCATGTATTTATGAATAAATATAAAGTATGAGGAACACAATGATCATCAACTAGAGGTGTTGAATAGTCTTGGTACTAAGTACTGCCTCTACTACTCAGTTGATTATCTTGCTACTTCCTCTTCTTCTCTAGTGAACCATAGAAGTTTCCACTAGGTGGAAGAGATGGTGTTTAATATCAAATCATTCCTACCATATTCAATTCTTCCATCATTGTTTTTTTCACTATCTTCACATATCTATAATGAATCAACATGAATATCTGTTATCTAATTTCTAGTCACAAACACTATAGGTACTTTAGATATTTCATCTTGTCATTATTTACAACCTCTAGTAAAAAATGAACCATAATTGTAAACTGATTGGTGTATGCTGACACCGGACACTCTCCCTGCTTCAAAGATTGGAACTCCAAATACTTCCTTATCATTAGAAACTCTTGAAAAAACAGTACAATAAGAGATACTTAAAACCATTCAAATGAAAGACAACGTTCTTATCAACTTGTATTAAATAATCCCACCACTATTTTATGGGAACCTTGATTCTAATTGACACACACTTCATCTTTATACTCTTAAGTGTATCCTAGATGTTAAAGATATGTTCGACCTTTTCCATCCAATTCTCCACCTCCTGGGGTTCATTTTAATCTTTAAAAGGTGAAAGATTCGCATGTAAGAACTATTATATTCATTCTATATTCCCAGAAACTCCCAGTTGTACCTCAACAACTATGTTATGAACTTGTTTCACAATCTAGTGAACAAATATAACTTCAATAATGATCTCTATGAAAATATTATAATCAATAGACTGATTCCACTTAGGAAAACCAATTAAACCCTCATTAAGATGTTGTGGAACACATCGTAGAGGTTTTCTTATGCATACTAAAACTAAATTAATAATTAGAAAATTGAAAAATAATATCTCAAACCTAAAAACCCATAATGTAAATTTGAGTGAAACCTCAAATCACAAAACATGAGACACGCATCATAACATCCCATGGTAACTTGAATCACATCACTATAAGAGCTGGATAAGAACTCACTACAATATAACTTTCAACTACCCAAAACTCTATATCCAGTCCACCAAACATCCCATGAGAAGGGATCTTGATGAATAACCACTATTGATGCCAAAATATGATGAAGGGGCCCAAATAAGCTCTCAAACAAATACCCAAAAAAATCTTCCACAAAATCGAAGGGAATTTTTGATCCCCAATATTTAGCGATAAACACCTGGCAAACCGATCAACAAAAATAGGAAATTTTCCACCCATCCTAAAGAAAATTTATTGAATATGTAGATACAACATAGAAAATTGTGGAACTGGTAAATAAATTCTACTACTAAAAAATAGTATAATCCAAAATAACTGAATAGTATAAACAATTTCCTTGTACAAGTCCAACCACATAGGACCACTTAAAAAAAGAAAACTAACTAATCTATCTAAATGTTTGGGAATAATCCCACTATCTCACCACCAGTAACCCAACTCAACTGACAGACAACCTCTCCACCTCACTGTTTCTCCATCATTTTTCCTACATCAAAACACATAACAAGGTCTATACATCACAAATGTGGTACATTTTGTGTGATATAATGGAATAAATAGAATCTCACCAAGTTGTTTCATATCAAATCTCTAAAAATAATTCAAGCATGATCAACATTAACAAAAACTGGTATTGATAACAATTTAATAGTTTTTATATAAATTTATGTTAAAAAATCTTAATTTCTCCATTTTCCAAATTTTACATAAATATGGTAAATATGTTTGAAAAACATTTTATATCCACATATCACAATAGATATAACAATTCAAAACAAATAAAATCATTTAGCATGAATCATATTAAATATATTGAAGTATAAAAAATAGTATAAGAAAAAATTTGAATTCTTAATCATCCATGAATAATAGGTAACATCACTCCAAGGATCACATTTGGTTAGGTTATCATGGATACACTAATACACCCCACATAGAAAATAATGAACACATAATTATCCTATACATGTAAATTGAGAATATGTGGAAGATAAACACCGTAGAAAGTGCACCCTCCCAATAGGGTCAATCAATTCCAATTATCAACATGCCTAGAGAGCAGAGGAAACCCCCATGAGAAAACCCACCAACAGTTTCAACTATCGAGGCCTATTACAAAACCATAAACCTATGTGCCCAAGGATTCAAATGCAATATATTTTCCAAATTAATTCATCAAACCATGATTTGAAAACCATATCACTATTGTTGGAACACCCTTCTACATTTACCAAAACCAGTGGAATCCAATATTTTCTTAAAAACCCATTTACACATGCACAAAAATCAATCTATCATATCATTAAAATTTATTTCATTGAAATGATCTATAAAAATATGATTAACACGGTTCATCAACATATCCTAGAGATTGAACCATCGACCTCAAAACTTCGGTCACACATGCCCACATTAGTATCCACCAATTAGTAGTAATCAAAATAGAAAATAGAGACCCTATAATAAACCTACTCATTTTATAATTGATTTTATTTATAAATATAATTGAAAGATAAGATTAAATGACACATACCTTAAGAAGAAACACCTACTACACCACAACCAATAAATAAATTTCCTTCAAAACATGGTTGTACTTCTGATCATGAATGAAACATGAAAAAATGTCACTCTAGGTCAACAGATATGATAACACAATTTGATAATGATATTGTGATCCAAGAAATGAATTATAATAATTTCTCACTCACAAAAAGAGATTTAAACAAATTAAAATTATAATAATTCACTGAAAAAATCAATCCTAATCAAATAAAGACTCCCAAAATCACCAAAAAGGGATCCATTTTGAAATCCAAAGGATATGATGATGAATGAAATGAAAAATTAAACGATCATCACCATATAAACACAACTATGAAAAATTACACAGTTTTTAATCCCTTTTTATTTCTTGTAATCCATAAGGATCACGTCACCCTTTTTTAGGAACAAGATTTTTTATTTTAATGGATTGTGTTACCTCTATATGGTGTTTATTCCCTTCCCACTATGTCCCAGGTTCACATCATTTACCCTATAGAGATCATATGTCATTTATTCACATTACACAAAACATATTTCTCCAGCATACTTCAAAAATAACAGATTTATTAGAGAATATTCCAACTCACCTAGGGAATTCTATGAACACAAAAATAACCCCTAAACTATATTAAAACATTTATTCCTAGACTCTAATGATTCAAAAAAACACGCATCCCTAAACTATAGTAAATTCCCCACGATAAACTCTCTCCATCCTTGGGGATCATAGGACACATCCAATGAAGGTTTAAAATATGATAATAGAATGAAAAATACATAAAAGATGGAAATATGATGTTAAAAAATATCAACAATGAAGAAATTCCCATTCTAAGGGAATATATTGATGGGATTCTAGAATAACTTCTTATTCTTCCTACTAGAAAATAGGATGAATTTTCAGTTGACCTTATACCTAGGGCTTTCCAATATCTAAGACACTATAATGAACTATTGTTGTTGAGTATCAAGAGGGGAAGAAAAAACTATATGAGAATCTAGATATTTGGTTCATATGCACAAGTGTTTCACCATAGGGTTCATTAGTCCTCTTCATCAGGAATATATATCGGTCAATGTTCCTTTTATTTGATTATCATGATCTCAACAAGATCATGACAAAGAAAATGTATCCCATGTCATGGTTTGATGACTTATTACATCAGTTACATGGATCCCAATACTTCTCAATGGTGGACATTTGTTCAGGGTATTATCAAGAGAGGGTGTAGGCGGAAATCCCCAAGACTTGATTCCTTACATGGTATGGGAACTATGAATTCATATTAATTCTATTTAGACTCACTAATTCCCTATAATTCATCAAGGATATGATGAATAGATTCTTTAAATATTCCCTCGAAAAATGTTTTCTAGTATTTATATATTATATTTTAATATACTATAAAAGAAATGTGGAGCATGATTGGTATCTTAGAACCATGAAAAATGATTAATTAAATGAGAACGATTATGAAATGAATGTAAAATGTGATCTCTTGATGAAGGGGGAATCATTGATGGGGCACATTATCAGATGAAATTGGATATCTATGAAGCCTTAAAATACATAAGCAATTGAGGTTTTTCCAAGACCAATAATTATGACTAAAAAATATTGTTTCCTTGGATTATCATAGAAAACTCTTTTATTTGGGAGAAATTTCTCATGAATATCAAACCCTAAAACCAAGTTCACTCTGAAGGGGTTTATGTTTTTTTAATACTGAATGTAAAGAGATCTTAAAGAAGTTGAAAAAATTATTTTATCAATGCAATTGTACTTATTATACCCATAGGTTGGGGACTTTTCATGGTATACAGTAATGCTATAAAAATGGATTGGGTTGTGTACTAATGTGGAATAAAAAATGAATGGCTATGCCTCATGGAAATTGATTATTCATTAATTGATCTACCCAACACATTATATTATTTTTTATATAACGGTATTCACATTGAAAATATGGTGCGATTATTTATTTATGCAGAAGTGTAAAATATATATGGGTAATAAGATCCCCAAGTATATAACATCATAGAAATAGACAAATATATGCTAGAAAATATTCTTAAAGCTGATTAAAGATTATCACTACTCAATCCACTGCCATTCTAGAAAGGAAATTAATGTGGAAGACACTATATGTAGAAATGAACTCGATGTTTTATTACTGAAGAAAATTGAGAAGAATATGATCGTCTTATAATTTAAAAGGATGGACATGGGTATCATAAAGGGAGTAGCATCAAAAACCCTTTAAACAATTATATTTCAACTATACCTTCTGGATAAGATAAATGAATATATAAAATATGATGTGGAAACAAAAAAATAGAAGATATTAGAAAATGGAAATACATAGGGATCAAAATTAATGAAGAAGGGGTTATAAGATTTAGGTTAGGACTATGTGCACCATGAAATGCAAGGTTTAAGAATTATTTTTTGGACGATGCACATTTCCCATACTTCTCCATCAGTCCAAGAATCATAAATATGTATCGAGATCTCTAATAAAAATGTTGGTGAGATAATATGAATAATGAGATCACCGAGTATACGTAGAGGTGTCTTTTATGTTAGAAAGTGAAGGATGAATGGAAAACATCAATGGGGATGATGAAACCATTTCCAATACCTACAATGAAATGGGAAAAAATAACCATGTACATTTTAAATGGTATTATAAAGACATAAGTTGGATATAATGATATATGGTTTATGGTAGATCACCTTAAAAAGGATATGTTGAGAGAAAATTCAATGGGTGTAAAAGGAGTGTGGGATCAACATCTTTCTCTGGTTGAGTTCTCGTACATTAATAGTATCCACTAAATCATTCAAATGGATCCATATGAACCCATTTATGAGAATATTTGATTAAAACATGTATTATAGGATGAATTTGTTGAATGCACACTCATATAACATGAAATAGTTGAGTAAATGATGAAAACGTTCAAGACCATTTAAAATTACAACATGGTTTCTTAGAGTCAACCAAAATGAAATACTAAAAATCATAAATTAGAAATAGGGTTTGAGGATAGAAATATGTAATTCTTACACAAATAAACACGGAATAAGGTTAGGATAATTTGGAATAATGTAAATCTTTGTCCAATATATATCGTTCCCTTGAGACCGTTGATCACATCGGAGTAGTGGCCAATCACACAGAACTCCCACCAAAAATATATCAAGTACATGATGTGTTATTGTATCCATCTTGAGGAAGTGCATAAAATAGCCCTTAAATTTTATAAATATATTGCTATTATCCTCGGATAATGACCTACCATATATAGATCCACATGTTAAGATCTTAGATCATAGAGACAATGTTTAAAAAATTAAGTCAATACACCTGGTCAAAGTGCTATGGAGAAACTAAATGGTAAAACAAGTGATGTGGGAACCATATGAGGTGATTAAATAGAATTATAATCATCTATTTTAGTTTATTAAATGTAAATTTCAAGGGAGAAATTTTTGAGGGGTGAAATATTGTACTGACCTTATCATTTAGAAAAAAACTACATTCGAGATCTAATTAAATCCCCAATTATGTATAATGGTTATAGAAAACATAAAAGATTGTTTTCCTTTTTGGAATATTATATCCTATAAAATTTAAAATACCATTATGCATCATAAGAGTTGATAATATATTCATTTGAATTGTGATCATATGATTATTATAAATATAGGGTACTGATAAATCCAATTGACATAGACAACTGAAGGGATACCATCGAGCAGTAGGATCACTACATATGAATCCAACTGATTGAAAAATATGAGGGAGATAACATAAAAAAGATCTATCCATAACAATGTCTAATCAGATATCCAACAAATAAAACATGATCAAAACTGTTTATGGGAGAAGTTCAAGCACATCAAAATCACAAGCCAAACCATATACATTAAACCACCCCCTGAAAGTATCCACATCATACACCTTACTCTTGTAATTTAATGGTGTAATAAATATTTATGCATAAAGAACCTAATAATATGAATATGTATATTGTATAAAATAATTAACATATTTACTTCTTCATTTCATTACATTGTAAATGATTTTTTTATATGACAGAACACAAATTTTATTTATCTATAATAAGGATTTACAATTAAGATATTCCTTTTTTCAGGAATTCATAAATTTAAAATAAAATAATATATTGATAAAATAATAAAATTAAATATTATTTATTAATTATAAATTATGATATAATTTTATGGGGTCAATATAATTGTTGTAAGAGTTTGAAAACTATTATTGTTGAAAAACCATAATTTCTCAATAAATATAGATTCTTATCTTAAAAGTGAAATTTAAAATTATTTAGAAAATTATTTTCATTATATAAATATATTTTTTTCATTCAAGATGTCATCATTATCCAACAGTAAAATTTTCATACTTTTCTGAGACAATTTAATTTTTTGGAAGATATTAATTATGGTTTAAATATATTGTGTGTATTATGACATAATTGTGTACAAAAAGAGAAGTAATAAATAAAATAATGTATATTAATGACCAAATATATATATATAATTTGAAATAATGAGTTTTGATGTTGTTTTATTGTTTTTATAAAGCCACAATGAATCCTCATAACCCTATTGGATATTTAATGGTTTTAAAATTCATTCTCTATAAACAAGACTCACATACACATCATCAGGGGTAATATTTTGTTCATATCTATCTTTTACCTTGTGAAAAAATAAATACACTATTATTTTGAAAAAAATAATGTAAAAAAATAATGGATTTTTTTTGTATTTGATATGTTTTTTATATAGATTCCAAAAACTATGTTTCATAAATAATAACGAACTCCCCTATTTTTTAAATATAATCCCTCCCAATATCTCCTTCCACTTATCTCAAGACCACTAAAGCACAAACTCACTCTTCTATCCCCTATCAAAATTCCTCATGTGGTTCCCCCATTCTCTCAAGAAGAACCTCACATTCTATTGGAGTCACCCTCTCAATGTAAGGGATTCCCCTCTCTTCTTTTCATCTCTACCACAATCATTATAATTAGAGTTTTGAATCTCAATTTTTTCCTGTTCTTGTGAATTTATGAGGACACCAAAACTGTAAAATTTATTTCTAATAAATGATATAACATTTATACCCTCTAATTTTAGAATCTTCATAATCCGTTACTATGCCAAAATTTATTAAGTTATCCTCTCTTTCACCTCTTTATTCATGAACCTTATTTATGAAACGTACTTCATAATCAAATTCAAATTTATTTAATATAATATTACACAATATTATTACATACCTTAATATTGCCATGTGATTAGTGACCCCTTTAACTCCCATTTATCTATCTCATTATTAAGTATGTACCCCTGTTATGTTCAAAAAATTATCTTATGGTTTTTCCATTCCATGTTTTCATTCAAGAACCTTCCCTGTTTTTTGATAATTAATTATTAAATTCTCATGTTATATTATGTTTTTTTAGAAATATAGAGCGTGAATTGGTTACCCAACACACATCCCCCATAATATATTATAAAATAATGATAAAAAGAGAGTTCACAAGGTTCATAGTACTTGCACTAGAAAAGATTTTGAAAGAAAAAATAGAAGAATGCCAAAACTATATGACATAAAAATTTGAAAATAGAGTAGAAAGAGATAAGAACATGTATTCATCCTATAGAAAAAAAGTTGTTAAAAATCTTGATCCATACCATCCCACAGATTTAAGAGAATGTAGTCACTGAGAAGAGAGGGATATACAACATATGAAATGTGACAGAAGATCAGCATCAGGGCACAATGGTCTGAACAAGAATGCTTTGGCCCGAAGTACAAAAAATTTCCCTTTTTCTTTCCACCTATCTAAAAAAATAACAATAAAAATAATTAAATACAAGTATAACTGGACCAATTAAATTTGATGTTTCACTATCCCCATGAATGTAACTTCCAGTGACCTGCATGTTAAGGATGTATACCCCAAACCCTCTTGCTGCTTTTTTGATAGCATCACTGCAACATCTCGGGTAAATAAAGATTATGAAATTTTCCTATTTATTAATATTTGTGAATAAAATTTTAATATTACTTTAATGTAATTCTATGTTCAATGGCGTACCTAGTACGTAACAACGAGTTTCTTTGAAATATTACGTTACACACTAATAATATAATAATATTATTTTAAATGGTAGTTAACGCCTAGTCGTTGTAATGGCAGGAATGAACAGAAATAACTAAAAAATGATTATATATGTTTTTTTAAATATTTTTACATTTATCCAATAAAATTTAAAGGCTTAAAATAAGAAAGGAATTTGATTTTAAGCGTAAATACTCTAATGTTCTTTAAAAGATCGATTAACCGCCTTTTGATGGTGATCCCTTTTAAAAAATTCTTTTTTTCAATTTTATATGTTATATTTGACATAAAAAAATCCTTCTTTAGAATCGGAAATTCAAATTTTACTTTTTGTAAATTTTTGTTATTTTTTAGATAAAGTTCATTTTTTAATGAATAGTGAAAATGTTGTATTTTAATTCAAAAATGCCTTTTAATCTAATTTATTTATATGTCTATATTATCTTTTTAATTGGGTTTAAAGTTTAGTTGAAATATATTTTTACCATTTAATCCAATGGTGGTCATTGGAGTTAATTTCACTTTTAAATTGAACATAAAAAAGTGTTAATCTTTTGATAGATATTGTTCCATAAAAACATGCTATTTTTTTTGACAGAAGAAATTTATTATAAGATTAATTAATGAATCTTATATGTTTTGAATTTTGTAAAATGTTAATAATTCTTGAATTTGGAATATCAAATTTAATTTGGATAAATTTTTGGTATTTTTCTGAAAAATTTGCATTTTTAATGAATAGGAAAAAATACAGCAATTTACTTCAAAACTTCTTTTTCATCTAATTTAATTATATAGTCATATTTTCATTTTAGTTGGTTTTAAAGTTTAATTTAATTATTTTTTTAATCACTTAATACAATTTTTTTCATTGGATGTAATTTTACTTTTCAATTGGATGTAAAAACAAGTCAATCTTTTGATAAATTTTACTTCTTAAAAACCCATCTTTGGTTGTGACAATGAGAATTATTTTTAAATTAATTACTGAAATTTCTTTGTTTGGAATTTGGTAAAATGGATTCCATATTTGGAATCAGACGTTCCAAATTATGTAATTAAGACTCTTTTGTTTTTGGACAATATGAATAGTAACGACGGTAATTATCTTTAATTATCGTGATTAATTAGTAATTGGGTAGTTAAGGGTAATAAAATAATATCATAATAATATAAAATGACCCCAGCATGTGTCCAAATCCTCTTTTTTGAGTCATGGCCAACCTTGGGAAGCTTTTTACCTAATTTTAGGGTGCACAGAGTCACATGGGTGTAATAGTGACATTTATGACATTATTTTTTTAAAAGAAGAGAAATATAATAAAGGTTTGTATATCCTAAGTAAAACAATTTTAATTTTGTTTACATAAATTATATTTTAGACTATAAATATTCATTGGAAATCTAAATCGATTTCCTACATTTTTGTATTATTTTTATTATTTTTAGACATTAAATCAATAAATTTATTTATGACTCCATGATGATGCAGTGATTACCTCATTAATGAACGATTTAAATAAAATGAAAAGATAAGGTAAAATATAATACTTACACTTGTCTAAAACCTATTTTATGGGTGTATTTCGAACCCTTATCACCTTATTCTCAAAATATATTATTGTGGTACCTTTAAAATCTGAAAACCATTTTATAATAAAGTAACATTTCAAGACTTTCGAAAAGTGACCCTCCTCCCTCTTATAAAAGGCCCCCACCTCTACCCCCATTCCCCCACCTCTCAAGCCCTTGTCTCGTCGAAACTAAGCTCATATTATCTCTCCACATCCTTATATTACTCCTAATAACCTCACTTTTGGCAGTAGTCTTTCCAAGGAAGCCATTGGTTCAAATCAAAAAGAGTTACCCGATTTAGAGGTAATGTCTTCTCTCGAGTTTCTTTATTTTATTTTCCTTCTTCACTCACCACTATATTTTTATTATTTGATCCCATAATAACACTATTATCCTCAGTATATTAGGATGTTTTTTTGATAAGGATTATACCGACACTTACACACACCCCCATCAAATGGTTAAATAACATATTGTTTCTGTGGGTGGCGAATTACTACCTCACGAAACGATGATTGTTCAATATTCTTTTAACACCATTCATGGTGGCCATTATAATGTAACTATATTTATATATGATATATATTATATTTTTTTCCTCTATATACTTCTTTATTTTATATTTAAAAAATACATTTATACTTTTCATGTTGTGAAAATGCGATAATGTCATATAAGGATGTGTGGACTACCGCCCCCTCAAGTGACGTGACTCGTTAATTCCAAACATAGAATTTACAAATAATGTATTTAATGAACTTATATTTCCTATATAAAAAATATATTTTACTGGAATTATAATATATCTATGTCTAATTTAGTTTTAAATTCCATTAATATGACAAAAAATGAAAGTAGTGTTCATGCGTATGTACGGCTTACCATCTCCAATAAATGGTACATTTCATTTCTTATCTCCAAACATTATGAAATATTATTAAATACATATATACTGGATATATATGATATTTATATCATTAAAACCATTCCGGAGATGATGTACTTATAACTACATGGACAATTCTCTTCAAACAAGTTCATTGTTGACTCATGTACCAAACATCGACAAAACGTATGATATGAACTCACATAATTAACTAATTATTATAACATGATAAAATGTGATATGAATTGAATAATAAACTTTTAAGGAATTCCTTAATCAATTATAAATTGACCAATGTTTATTATTCAGGAATATAAAGAAACGAACAAAACAAGTCGGACTTGAGGTAAGGGATTTCTTCTCTCACTTTTAATTCTTTGAGATTTCCATTGTTCGCCAATTATTTATTTCATGTGGTGTATTGTGTACATACATTTCATATATATTATCATTATTATATATATATTCATGGTATTATTTTATTCATTTGGTTCTTATTATCTTTTGGTCATATGACTCGATTTATTACAATGGGGTAAGGGGTTTTTATCTCACTATTTATTCCCATGAGATTCATTCTATATTTGTCATTATATCCTTTGAGTGCTGTATGTAATGCCCATTATTATACTCTTTGTGAAATATAATTTCTTTTATAGGTATTTACATCAACATTTTATAGTCCTCCTTTCATGGGGTTTATGTTTCTAAAGTTACCCAAATTGGTAAGGGAACCTTTCACCCTCCTCTTTTTAAAAAACTTTTTTTTGTTAGGTATTTTAATTTAAATCTTATTAGTGTTAGGATATGTTCTTATATATCTTTATTGACTTAAATTTTATGTACAAGTGATGAGATACCATTTTTATCTCTCATAATCTCATTTTCTGAATTTTAATGTGACGTCGTTAGGCTGTCGAATTTCTGTAAGGGAACTTCTTAACCCAATTTCAATTCTTTGGGTTAAACCTCTAATTCTTGATTATGTCATACTATGAATATGTGTGGGTGACCTATGATTTTTTTACACTTAATATCTACATATATTGGGTGTATTTATATTTTTCACATATAATTATGTAATTGATTTATCCTTAATCTAAGGATATCGTCTTTGTACGGGACTTCATCCGAATCTCCTTTCATTGAGGCATATTTTCTTTTCCACTCGACTTTAATTTATACGGTGTATAAAACCATTTTGAAATTTAATTTCATTCAAAAGGAATCGTTTAAATGATGAATTTTACTAAATGACAAAAGGAATTTTTTTGTCTTATTTATGCGGATACAACGAATTCTCCACCTCTGGGACCATTATTTGAGTTTCGGCTTCCTCTACAAGCCATAACTTTTTTTAAAAGAAAAAATACCATGTTTTACTTGCCTTTTGTTTTTCTATAGAATGTGGTTTTTTGATTATATCAATGTGTTGTATTGATATCTTGTGATTGAAATGTGGAAATTTTATGTTTCCTTTATGCACGTTTTATGTGATATGATTATGTTATGGTTCTTGGGCATTGTTTATGAAGTCGGGTGGTTCCGTGATAAACTAAGGGTGGGTGAGCCCGAGATAGCTCTCCAATGAATTAGGTAACCTGAAGAAGTTAAACTCTAAGGTTTCTCAAAAGATATTTAGGGAATATACTGTGATGGGTATTCCAAATGTAACCATGAGGGTTACTACCTATGTAAGAATGTTATTAATGCTTCATGTTACGGTTATGTATTATTATTAATGTGAGTTATTCATAAATATTATGATTTCATGAGATTTGTTAAGTGCTTATGTTTTATGAGTAAAGTATGTCTTCATTTATTCTTATGTATACATGGACTAATGTTTTCTTTCGGTATTTTTATATCCCTCACTAAGCTTTTTATGCTCATACCATGTTTTTGAAATGTTTCCCACAAGACTTAAATATGAATAGGGTCAAGGATGGGATCAAGGAAATACATGATATCTAAAACATAGAACTAGACGTATTTCTTTTTAAGAGTTTTTATTTTATGAAAAAAATGGAAACTGAGTAGAAGTTTCTACTTTGTAATCTTTTGAGATATAATAGTTATGTCCTAATTCTCTAAAACTCTAAACCTGAAAAGAGCCTCAATGAGAATTATTCATTTAATTATTGACTATGTAGTGTTTTAAGAATAGGTCCTTATATCACACTCCTTTATAGTGTCATATATTCTTCCAATAAAATCACATGTAATTGACACATCAAATACTATGTATTTGAAAAATATTTAAATTCAACCATGTGAATCATAAAAGAAACCCTCTTTAGAATGTGTTCTTTCTCAGGTATCTAAAGTCAAGATGGTTTTTTCCTCCCTTTAAACAAAAATTGGATGAAAAAAACTAATTCTGTTAATATTTTCTACATTTCTATCCAACAAGTCCTTAGAAGATGGATATAAGAGCCACAAAAATAAAAAAGCAAACACATATCATCAGTATGGTTGGATCCCCATGTTAGACATAAAGGAGGAAAGAGAGGGAATCTAGCTCATCAGCAATCTTTCCCTTCTAAGGTATGAAGTATCAAAGCCCAGATATCATGCTAAAACACACTAAAAATAAAAGGAACTATCATTTATACTATGCATAAAATAACATCAATAAAATATGGAGCTTAAAAATATTTAAATACTTAAGAAAAAATCATTCCCATGTTATGTATCTAATGAGAAATTCAGTGTTTATTTTATATTCTTCCACAATCTTGATCAACATAAACTTCTTAATTTGAAGGTATGTCTCAGTTGTAATATGATCATTTCTGTATTTCTCGAATGTATTTTCATCTTGCTTAACCATCCATTCATCAATAGCGTTTCTAACATCATCCTCAATCAAATAAGAATCTATGTACATAGAAATATTTTTTTATCATGTTACTCCTCATATAAACTAGAGGTTTCATTCCAAATATTTTTGTGGTGCATTCCTGTACCCATTTCCACTGAATGGTATTCACCTAGTTGTTCCTATAAATAATTTATTTCATACTTCCTTGAATGAAACCCACAAATTTTAATCGTGGCATTAAATGTCACCAAATATATTCTTATGTTATTGATCAATGTGATACAATTATGCATGTAAATGATATAATTATGATGGGTGCACATAGATAAAACTCTAGTGAATTGTGTAATGTTTTAAGTGTATTTTCATTCAATGTATGGTGTGTGGGTGGTCATCATAAGAACATTACATTATGATGTCGTGGTGGTTATCCTTGTCTTATGCTTATGTGGTCATGATTAATGTTTTCTCTACATTTTAATGTTTCTTTTATGTTATCATGAAACATGATTTCTTATTATTATTATTTTTTATTCTCATCCCTTTTATGTCCAATTAAAATTATTAATTTCTAACATGTAATACTTTTTTTTCATTGTTTATTAACATATAGGGGTTTATAGTTTTCCACGTTCATTTATATGTCCTTAAGATATTCCATGGAGTTTTAAGAATGATTGAATGTTATGATAAAGTTAATGAAGTTTTCATTAATTCAAATATAACCCATATTTCATCCCGTCATTTTATTACATAACTATCAATTACAATTTTAAACAGAGGATCTTTAAAATCTAGTGTCTTGAAAATCAGGGGAAAAATACAGAAAAACATAAAACAATATTTTAAATCCCCTTGAAAATCTTCTTGAAATATTCATCATATTTAAAATTACTTCATCTCATAACCTGGATACATACATCAAAGGAAAGGGTGAACAGAAGGCCCAGTAAATAAAGCAGGGGAATCTGTTTACTTGTGATATCAATAAAAACTTGATGAAAAACACAAAGACATGAGAAATGGAAGAAGAGGAATATCATAATAAAACATGAATCATAACTTGAATATGTGGCTAAAATATTTAATTTATACATTCATGAACATATCACCATGGTTTATCTCCAAGGTGTCATAAAAATTACCAGGGTTATTCACCAATGTATCCTGAAACTTTCCTTCTCTAGAGATTAAATTCTTTACCAATCCATTGGAGCGCTATCAGGGAGTACACTTAACATGTATTTATTTTCATGTTATCCAAATAGATCATAATCATACATTTCATAAATAACCTAAAGAGAGTAAAATAAATGGACTTCACTTCAAAATCATGACGTTTTAAAAGTGCTTTAAAATAAGATCATTATGTCATTTATAACACATGGAAAGGGAGTAAGGGTTATATGTATGTCAATTCCAGAATAAAATAGATCAATTTTATGTCTTGATGAATACCCCTAGAAATAAAAACTTATTTTGGTATTCATATAAATAAAATAAGATAATTTCTTGAGAAAAAGAGATATTTTGAAACAAAAATTCGGAAGCATAAAGACTACAAAACATGTTTTTAGAAGACATTAAAAATAGAAGGGACAAGGATCAAACACTCAGAAATAAGTCATAATACATTATAGGGATAGAATAAAATATAAATAAAAACAAGGTATGGATATATAAATGTCATACCACATGAAAAGGTAACTATAAAAAAAATATACACTACTGGAAATAAAGGTTATACCAATGGTTTTAAACCCTTGGTATAGGCTGGAAAAATGTTGGTATAGCATATACCAACAGTCTTCCAAACCATAGGGCAGTAAGCCGTCAGGAAATCCCAATACTGACGGTTTGATCTAAAGCGTTGGTATAGGCCACTGTATGTATTGATTTACCAACAGTTGTGGGCTAACCGTTGGTATATGTTTGTATAGCATTTTTACCAATGGTTTCATTGAGAATGTTGGTATATATTGATGAGTAAACACTATACTAATGATTTTAAAACTATTGGGATAGTTTTTAAATTTCACTCAAAGTATACCAACAGTTTAAAAATGTTGGTATTGTGTATTTTCAGAACTGTTGCACACTAGCCCCACTAGTAGCCCCTCTAGTTTACACCTGCATACCAAAATAACAAAAAAAACACATACAAACAAACTTAAAACAGCATAAAACACCTACAATAGCACAAAAACACATAAAACCATAAAACAAAAGCAACAATTATAGAACACCCAAATATGACCTATCCTCAAACAAAAGCAAAATTTATAGAAAATGAAAATTGTATGAAAATGGATTTTACCTAGGATTGGTTTTCTTCTTCCTAAATCTAAAGATAAAGTATGATGATGCATGCTATGAAACTAAATTTGAAGATGGGGTATGGAAACTGACCCATGGTTCCATGGTCGTTACAAAAGGAGTAAAGTATGGAACTATTTACTTGATTTAAAATTTAGGCAGAAATGAAATGATCAGAATTTCAAATTACGATGGTCTAGAAGAATGGAATTGTATGTTTATTGACCTTAGTGAGAATAATATTAATGTTCTTAAGGCTATGAACACTATATGGTACAAGTATGGTGTGATCTATTGATCAGAGTAGGATTCCACCACATCATGCCGCATATTGAGGTGGGGTTGACTCATACACATAAAAAATGACAAATGTATCGTTGTCCTAAAGTATCAATACAATCCAAATATATTTGGTTAGTTTTCCATATGTCTTCTATTGTTTTCACTTAAAATGTGGTTCATTTTAAAAAAGTGAGACCCTTAGAGGGATACCAGCCACACCGTACCCTGGATGGAGGCGGGGTTGACTTGTACACATCACAAATGACACATGTATCGTTTTCCTAAAGTATTAATGCAATCTGAAATCATTTGGTCAGTTTTCAATATGCAAGTTGTTGTTTTCACTTAAAATCATGTCCATTTCAAATAAAAGAGCAACACTTTGAGTGATACCTACTACACAGTGCCTCAAATTGAGGCAGGGTTGACTCTTACATGTCACAGATTACTCATGAATCGTTTTCATAAAGTATCAATAGAATATGAATGCATTTGGTCAGTTTTATGTATGCCAGTTGTTGTTTTCACTTAAATTGGTTTCCATTTCAAATAAAGCTGAGACACGTTGAGTGGTGTCGGCCACGCCACGCCTCATATTGAGGAAGGATTGACTCCTACATGTCACATACGACCCATGGATCATTGTGCAAAATTATAAACAAAATCTGAATACATTTGGTTGAATTTCCATATGCCAGTTATTTTTACATAAAATGATGTCTATTTTAAACAAAATAGAGACAGTTAGAGTTATAATAGCCACACCGCGCCTCATATTGAGGCGGGGTTTCCTCTTACACGTCACATATGACCCATGGATCGTTTTCCTAATGTTTCAACAGAATCCTGATGTGTTTGGTAAATTTTCAGACTGCCAATTGTTGTTTTCACTTAAAATGATGCCCATTTTAAAAAAAAGAGAGATATTTTGAGTGGTTGCGGCCACACCATGCCTTGTATTAAAAAGGGGTTGACTCCTACATGTCACATATGACACATGGATCATTGTCCTAAATTTTCAAAAGAATATGAATGCATTTGGTCAGCTTTTTCATATGTCAATTGTTGTTTTCACTTAAAATGATGTTCATTTTAAACAAAAGAGAGACACTTTGACTGGTGTCGGCCACATTGTGCTTTGGATTGAAGAGGGGTTGACTCATACATGTCATATATGACCCATGGATCATTTTCCTAAAGTTTCAACAGAATCTGAATGCTTTTGGTTGGTTTTCCATATGTCAGTTGTTGTTTTCGCTTAAAATGATGTCCATTTTAAACAAAAGAAAGACATTTTGTGTGGTGTCAGCCACACCGCACCTCAGATTGAGGTGGAGTTGACTTTTACATGTCAAAAATGACCCATGTATTGTTTTACTAAGGTATCAACATAATCTGAATGCGTTTGGTCGGTTTTCCGTATGCCAGTTGTTGTTCTCAATTAAAATCATGTCCATTTCAAATAAAAGTGAGACAGTTTGAGTGGTGCCGACCACACCAGCCCTCATATTGAGGCGGGGTTGACTCTTACTTTTCACATATGACCCATGGATCGGTTTCAAAAAGTTTCAATAGAATCCTAATGTTTTTGGTCATTTCTCTGTAAGTCAGTTGTTGTATTCACTTAAAATGATGTCCTTTTGAAACAAAAGAGAGACAATTTGAGTGGTTCCAGCCACACTGTACCTCGTATTGAGGCGGGGTTGACTCTTACACATCACAAAAGACCCATGGATAGTTTTCCTAAATTATCAACACAATCTGAATGTATTTGGTCATTTTTTTGTATGCCAGTTGTTTTTACATAAAAGTGTATCCATTTAAAACAAAAGAAAGACACATTGAGTGGTACCGGCCAAACCGTGTCTTTGATTGTGGTGGGGTTGAATCTTAAATGTAAAAATTGACCCATGGGTCCTTTTCCTAAATTATCAAAAGAATATTAATGTGTTTGGTCAGTTTTCCATATGTCAGTTGTTGTTTTTACTTAAAATGTTGTCCATTTCAAACAAAAGTGAAGCACTTTGAGTGGTGTCGGCCGCATTGATCCTCATATTGAAGCGGGTTTGACTCGTACACATATAAAATGACCCATGGATCATTTTCCTGTAGTTTTAACAGAATTAGAATGTGCTTGGTAGGTTTTTCATATGCCAGTTGTTGTTTTCACTTAAAATGATGTCCATTTGAAACAAAAGAGAGACACATTGAGTGGTTTCGGCCACACCAAACCTCGAAATTTAGATAGGGTTGAATCATACACATTAAAAATGACCCATGGATCGTTTTACTAAAGTATGAACACAATTTGAATGCATTTGGACAGTTTTTTGTATGCCAGTTGTTGTTTTCACTTAAAATCCTATCCATTTCAAATAAAAGTGAGATAGTTTGAGTGGTGTCGGCCACACCAACCCTCAGATTGTGGTAGGGTTTACTCGTACACATTACATATGACCCATGGATTATTTTCCTAAAGTTTCAACAGAATCTGAATGCCTTTGGTCAGTTGCTGTATGTGAGTTGTTGTATTCACATAAAATGATGTCCTTTTGAAACAAAAGAGAGACACTTTGAGTGGTTTTGGCCACACCGAACCTCGGATTGAGGTGGGGATGACTCATACACGTCACAAATAACCCATGCATCGTTTTCCTAAAGTATAAACATAATTTGAATGCATTTTTTCGGTTTTCCGTATGCCAGTTGTTGGTTTCACTTAAAATATTGTCCATTCCAATTAAAAGTGAGACAGTTTGAGTGGTGTCGGCCACACCGTGACTTAGATTGAGGCAAGGTTGACTCTTACACGTCAAAAATGACCCATGTATCCTTTTCCTAAATTATCAATAGAATCTG
Organism: Viscum album; assembly: GCA_963277665.1. NCBI lineage: Eukaryota > Viridiplantae > Streptophyta > Magnoliopsida > Santalales > Viscaceae > Viscum > Viscum album. The sequence continues at coordinate 559,170,647 of OY728132.1, read as the reverse complement.
AATGCTTTTGGTCAGTTTTATGCATGCTAGTTGTTGTTTTCACTTAAAATGTTGTCCATTTCAAAGAAAAGTGTGACACTTTGAGTGGTTTCGGCCACACTGCACCTCAGATTGACCGAGGAGTGACCACAGTGTGACCACGATGTGACTGCGGCTTGACTGTGGCAAGTTGGCCCAGTCCAGTGACATCTGTGGGGCAGCATCCTCGGGACATGAGCTAAGCGAGCAGGAGGAAGCGGGGAAACATTCCGGTCGTCACCTCCCTCCCCATTAACTATGGGTGGATAATGTATCTAAAAGTCTATCTAGGTATCATACATCAAATTTGGATAGAACTGAGAACCGCAGCGGGGTTTCATCTGGGATCAGGGCCAAATCATGGCATTACCGTGGCGTGATCGTGGCATGAACATCGCGTGACCGAGGCATGACCGCGGTGTGACCGCCTCATGACCGCAGTGTGATTGTGGTGTGACCGCGGTGTGACCCCGGTGTGACGGCGGCGTGACCCCGGTGTGACCGCAGAGTGACATCGGCGTGACCACGACGTGTTGTCCCGTTCCAGCAACATCTGTGGGGAAGCATCTTCCGGCCTGTAGCGAAGGGGGAAAGAGGAATCGGGGAAACATTCCTGTCGTCACCTCCCTCCCCATTAACTATGGGATCTGTAATGTAACTAAAAATCTATCTAGTTATCATACATCGAATTCTGACAGGACTGCGAACTGCCACGGGGTGTCATCCTAGAGTAAGTACAAATCACGACATTACCACGATGTGAACGTGATGTGACCACGGCGTGACTACGGAATGAGCATGGTGTGACCGCGGCGTGACCGCGTCGTGACCGCGGCGTGACTGCGATGTGTTGGCCCCGTCCAATGACAAATGCGGGGCAGAATTTTCCTGCCAGGATTCCAAATAAGTCCTATGTAGTTGTCCTTCACATTATAGAAACTGATCTTATGTTATAAAAAATAGACTCTTGATTCGGGATTGTGGTATGATAAATATATAAATTTTATATTCGTTGTTTTTAAAAGTGGTACTAGGTAGTTGAAACTACTGATTGAGAGTCAAATTATGCAGGTGTATTACTTATCAATGGTATATGCATTTCCTGGAACTCTAACAATAAAACATTAATCACCTTGAGAATAGTAGAATTTGAGTATGTTTTAACATCTCTGGATGCAACACAAATCTTATGGGAGAATTCATATATGTAAAACAAGTAGATGAGCATCGAGGCCAGGAAAACAGCCCAATCATTATTAAGAAGAAGCTTATGGTGGGGTGCACCATAAGCCTGACATGTGTTAAACAATGACACCATCAGTGTTTTTAGATATATATGCTCTCGTAAACACCATAAGGGGTGTCCAAGAGTCCAGGAAAACACCTGAAACGAGTTTCTCCATAAGATAAGGTCACAACAGACATGGTAGAACAAATCAAATATTTAATATGTTATAACAAGGGATTGTCGAAAGGTTGTAGTGAGTAGCACAATGACGCAACATCTATAGGGAAATGAAAATATGGAAAAGAATCATACACCCTAAACTATCACTAGGATTTTTCACAGACAGCGCACCACCTTTGGAGGAATTTTATTATAGAAACATGAATTTATTTATCAAATGAAAAAATTGTATTAAAGAACACTTATTCAAGATATGAAATTCAATCTAATTAAGCATAACTAAGAAATAATCCAAAATAAATTTAACGCATTCTTAAATTAAAGAGTCTATGAGAGGGACTCTACTTTAAGGTGGAACCAAGCCATCCACTTCGGCTCTTGGAGCTTTCTAACTATAAGCTGATTCTCCTCCACTGGGTATACACACCATCACACACATGCAAGGACACCTAGCCCCTATTCACACACCTGTATGGCCATGATCATGTGCAAGGGGATCCTTGGACATATGCTTATTTTCATATATCAGTCTCCACTCACCTGTGTGTGCATTTATATATATTTATATGGGCACACCTATCCCTATACGTGCATAATCACTGTTATGGGTGACTATACACGTAACGGGAGAACCCACATACATATACTTACTTACCTATACACACGCAGGCGAGTTGCCCTTGACTTGGAGACTCAAAACCAATCATTAGGGATCAACACACTACACAAAGGATATTAAGAACCTTAAAACACATGAAGGACGCTACAGAACCAGTGACAAACCAACCAATGGCATTAAAGCCTTACCTAGATTGGCAGCGGAGAACCAAATCCACCCGAACCAACACGAAACGATCCAATGCCCTACCGAAAACAAAATATGGAGTAAAAAACACTAGAGGCCCAAACACATGAGGTTTGAGACATGTAGTAGCCATAGAATCTTACCTCGGATCAAAGCTAGTGGACTGAATCAATCGGAACTCCTTCTGGAACCCTTCGTAGAATATAACTACCCTCTGTCCATAGAAAGCAGTTAAAGATCTAAGTGACCAATGCGATAAAGAAAATAAAATAAAAACTAAACTAAAACATACATGTCTCCTGTGACTATACCTGTTACCACCCAACATATAAGTACCACAGAGCCCCAAGGGTCAAATCATGCTCTTTCCAAAAAAGGTGAAATAGATCAATGTCTCAAAATGATACTATCAGATAGTACATTCCTATTAATTAACTATTACTCTTCCTATTAATGGTATATAATCATTTTGGACTGAGTTTAAACTTAGTTTTGTTTTGTTAGATATAAGGGATGTGGTCTAATTATTCTTTGTTTTTATGTTTACACTTGAGATATTTATTTAAAAATAATTCATGTATTTCGAATTATTATTTATGGTTTTAGTTCTAATCTCGTTTCCATGGGGGCTGTCCACATGAATAATTCTTGGAATGTGGGGTTTAGTTGACATGTATGCACTTTAATGTGATTGATGTCACTAACGATGAGGATTTATATCAAGTAAAATATTCCTAAGAGGATTGGGCCTTGTAGTGATAAGTGTGGCAATTGTACATCTAGCGTTTGATGAGGAAATACTTATGAGGATGGATTGGAATCTTGGTAGGTTCTTAGAGTTTGATAGTCCCTCTAAGTATATAAAATGTATTATGAAATGTTTTACTCCATTTAAAGTTTCAAGGGTTCAACTAAATAGATGAAGGATGTGATACTAGTGTGGGTATTGGGTATTGTCAGACAAATTGGCATTATAATGCCAAGAGGCTTAGTGTGATTTAGCTTAAGATGGAAACTAGTTAGTGGGGATGGATTATAATAGAGGATTTTGATGAGGTTGTTGACTAGATTATTGAGAATATAATTTAGATGGGTTTGACATGGTGTGCTTTTATGACCAGGACAATCATAAGGTGAATAATCCTCTTTGTCTAGTTGGATGATGAGATGTGCATCGAGGCATGGGATAATCCTCGAGAGATGAGTCTATACTATGTGACTGGGAGGATAGACTAGGATTGGTTTCATAGGATTGGGTGAGTGTCCAACCCATGCAAGGATGATACAATGTATAGAGACACTTGGAGACACTTGGGGTTATGTATGTTATCTCCTAGAGACACTAGGGGTTATTTCATGACTCCAACATACTCCGGAAATGTACCCACACAATGTTTTATAAAAACAATTCCATATCATGGAACACCCCAAGGCTCCTCAATCTTCCAATGTTTCCTCACACTCACACCTCATGGTATTACAGTATACAATTGATCTACATCAACTAGTCGGGATAGCATCACTACCCTCCATCTGTAGAAAGAAGTAAAATACCTAAGTGGCCAATGCGATAAGGAAAATAAAATAAAAACTAAAAAAACATACCTGTATCCTGTGACTATACATGTCACCACCCAATATACAGGAATCACACTGCCCCATCGGTCAAATCATGTTCCTGCAAGAAAGGGAGAAATAGTTTCATTTAATAATCTCTTCATTTTTCATTATGTTCTTTATATAGCACATTGTTGGAAACACCATTCTAGTACAATTAGCCATTGAATATGAACCTATGATACATTAGTTGAGTTTATGATTGTGCACATAACCCTCTTATGCTCTATCCTATGTCATGTGAGCAGTCATGCATCGGTAAGATGGTGATTCCCCCTATCTAAACAAATAATCATGTAGTTTATCTAGGTACCCAATGGCATCTCAAAAAATGTGTGAGATACAATTCATGTAGGTGAACACCGAGAGGTCTATAACTGTCCAGTATATTTATATAACATTTTAATATAATGATATGATAAATTAAAGTGACAACTAAAAAATCTAAAAGTGTTTTATATGGTTCTGGAGAAAAAATCAATTCATCTTCGATGGAGGGTTAAAGATTTAATTAATTAAATGGATTCAAACGAATAAATTCTAGGTTAAATCAAAACAGGAACAAAAACATATACACATAAAAATAAAAACTAAAACCTGATATATTAGATATATTTCAATAAAAATAAGGTACCACTTAAGAAAATACCTAATATGGGATGGGTTGGATAAAGATTTAGTAGGAGATTTAGCAGCTGGGATGGGATGGAGGAAGAGGAAGCCGAAGAAGCTCCTAGATCGCTGAGAGAGAGGAGGAATTTGGGGGAAATGTGCCGGTTTAGGGTTCTGTATCACAAATGGGGGAGAGGAGGGGAAACTGTCAACTTTGGGAAAAATTTTACCCAAGGTTTTTAAAAACCGTTGATTAAAATTTTTAGTCCACACTTATACCAACGGTTCCTTAGAACTGTTGGTAAAATGTCCCATAAGCCATCCTTTTACCAGTGGTTCTATTTAAATAGTTGTAAAGATTGTTTAGGAGGTGATTTACCAATAGTTTAAGGAAACTATTGGTAAAACTATTCTTTACCAATGGTTTTATAAAACTTCCGGTATGTAAGTGTTGGGAAAAACCCACATTCCAGTAATGAAAAGATGTGATTTCTTTTATGAAACATTCGACAACCTAATGGTGTCGCTAAAAATTCAAAAAATAATTTGATGAGAGAAGAAAGGATATCTCATCATTTGGACATAAAATGGAAATAAATAAGTACATATAAGAACATACCCCCATATAATAATATGGAAACTAGATGACATAATATAAAAGAAGTCATGACTTAAAAGAGGAGGGTGAAAGGTTCCATTACCTTGAAAATTAATTTTGAAAGATAAAATTTTGGGACCTTGGGGGTCTTGAGGGCACCATGGTAGGAATCCTAGGGAGTTAAAAATGATAGATATTTGTTGTGTAGGAATTTGGAACGAAATGAATGAAGGAATGGGTTGGTATTTATAGAAAAAGTGAGGAAATATTTTATTAATTTCCAAGAGACGTCTCATTAGTGGTATTTGAAAAACCATGGGCTTTCCCATGGTATTGGACCCTTATAAAACCTCATAAAATATATTACTATTCAAAATTCAACCATAATTATTACATCATTGATGATGTCATTAAACATGCCGAAACTCAAAACTGTATTTTTATTATTCACTGAAAAACCAAACTTTTTATACAAATATCATAAATTCACTATGACCTAATATTGATGATATAAATTCAAAAAATGAACTTCATTTTATGAAAATAGTTTTCTAAATTTATTTAATTTAATTTTTATATAAAATGAAAATTTATTTCAAAAAACAACTTTAAAACTAAAACTCGTTTTATAACACCTTGACAAATTAATCAAGGTCCCATAAAATTAACGTATAACCATAAGACAATAAAGTAAAAATTTATGATTAAATTTTATGAAAATATATTTCTATTTTAAATTACTAAATTAATCATAAAATTGTAATTAAAATATTTATGACATAAAAAAATACCAATACTTATACGATGTTTATTGTTTCACTCTTAAGATGTCTAAAATGTATTTATACATTCATGGGTGAAGATTCTATTTTTTTGGCTACTTTAATCTTCAGTATTATTCATAGTATTCATAGGGGTAAAATTATTATTCCAAAGGGTTAAGTTACAATTCACCTAAAAAATTAAGTTAACCTCATTTGACTCTAAATATCTTACTGATCGCAACCATGTATATCAGTTTTTCAAATATCATTACACAAAAAAAGTTATTTAATAACAAAATATTTTTTTACCATTAATCAAAAGAATACTATTCAAAAAATACTATTCATCAAGAAAAAACTATTCATCCAAAACTATTCATCAAATAAAATACTATTTATTGAGAAATTGAAACATCTTAGAAAACTGCTAAAATTCACCCAAGATAAATTTTGATATTTGAAATTCAAAAATGTTGTTTATTTAACCGTAATCATTCTCAAGGAATGAGAAATTTGACTTTTAAATATAAAAATCCATAGTTATTAAAAATGAATAGTGAAATTGCATAGTGAAATTTCTGACATTAAACGGTAAAAAAAATTTATCATTTAAATTTAAAAAGGGGTGTTTTATCATAATATTTAATTAAAATAATCATTATTCCATATACCTTAATGTTTTATAATAATTATATAATTTTTGAAAACTACAATTTGGGTCTGAAGTAATTTGATGTGCTTTTATTGTGAAACATAATAAAATTTTGTTAGGAAAAATATAAGGCCCCAGCCTTAAACCTTACTTAATCTTGAGTTATTACAATATTACACATTGAGGATCTTTTCGGGTTTAGAGTTTTAGAGAATTAGATCATAAAACATGCATTACATTCCACATATAAACAAAGTTGTTACATAAGGATAGTATTCTTCATTCCCATCAATGGAAACACACTTAAAATAAAACATGGATTATTTCTTGACACATCCTTGACTCTATCATCTTATCATGTACCTTTCCCTTGACCTGTGAAAAAGATTTCAAAAACTTGGGATGAGCATAAAAACTCAGTATGGGTTATAAAAAAAACATGGAAAGGAAACATGAGTTCATATATACATAAGAATGAAATCATACATTACCCATAAATCATAGGTACTTTAACATACCTCATAAAATCATGAATAAATCATAGAAATCATAAGACATAAAGGTAACTTGAGACATTCATAACATTATTACGTAGGGAGTAACCCTCTTGGTTACGTTTGGAATACCCATCACAGTATATTCCCTAAAATCTCTTCAGAGAAACCTTAACGTTTCACTCCTTCGTGTTACCCAATGCATTGGAGAGCTATAACGGGCTCACCCGCCCTTAGTTTATCACGGAACCACCCGTTTTCATAATAATGCCCAAGAACCATAACATAATCATATCACATAAAACATGCATAAAGGAAACATAAAATTTCCACATTTCAATCATGAGATATCAATACAACACATTGATATAAAAACATTATGAAAACCATTTTCAATACTAAAATAAAAGAAAAGTAAAACATGGTATTTATTTTTCTTTTAAAAAGAAGGTATGGCTTGTAGAGGAAGCCGAAACTCAAATAACGGTCACGACGGCGGAGAAGTCGTTGTCGCCGCATACGTACGACAAAAACATTCCCTTTTTTCATTTAGTAAACGCTTCGTATAATAAAGATTCCTTTTGAATAAACGTAAAAGTCAAAGGGGTTTATACACCATATAAAAGAAAGTTGTGTATAAAATAAAATTTGCCTCAACGAAAGGAGATTGGGACGAAGTCCCATACCACGTATCCGACTTGACCAGACCGTTCTTTAATATCCTGAATAATAAAATTGAGTTAATCTCTACTTTCTTAAGAACCTTTTTTAAGTTCATTATTCCTTTTATACCATGTTATGAACATCATGTAATCAGTTAAGTTAATAATGTTCATTTTGTCGGTATTTGGTTCTTAAGTCAAAAATAGGCTTCTTATACTTACATGTTGTTAATTTGGTCAACGGTTCATTATATCCAGAATGGTATTCATGATGTAGATATCATATATTTCATATATATCCAGTACATACTTTCATTTATAATATTACATAATCATTTAGAGGTAAGAAATGAAATGCACCGTTAATGGAGACGGTAAGCCGTACGTACGCATGGACGCTACTTTCATTTCTATTTCGTATTTTATGATATAAAGGTATATTATAATTCCAGTATAATATCATATATAATATCATAGTTCCATACTTTATATGTCCCACATATGGTATTTAACGAATCAAATCACTTTGAGGGGGCGGTAGTCCGCACTTCCTAAAATGAAGATATCGTGTTTACCCATAATGGAAACCATAAAGGTATGCCCAAAATGAAAAAAACAGAAGCTTAAGGAAAATATAAACATATTATATATCATATATAAAAATAGTTACATCATAATGGCCACCTTTGAAGGTGTTAAATGAGTGTTGAACAATCATCGTTTCGGGAGGCAGAATTTCGCCATCCACGGAAACCGTATGTTCTTTAACCATATGATGTAGTTGTGTGAGAGTGTAGCTCAAATAAATATTATAACAACATCATTGTATATTTAAGATAATGGTGTTGTTACAAAATAAGTAAATAAAAAGAGTTTAGGGGGTTGGAGAAGCAAAATAAAACAAATGAACATGAGAGAATGAATTACCTTTAAAAGTGTATCTCCTTTTGATTTCAGTCTAAAGGCTTCCTTTGAAAGGATTCTGCCCAATAGGGATCCTCTAGGATGAGTAGAGGGATGTGGAGAGAGTAAATGGGTAGGGTTTGGCTGAGCCAAAGGCTTGAGAAGTGTGTGAAATGAGGTAGAGGTGGGGGCCTTTTATAAGAGGAGAGGAGGGGCACTTTTGGAAAGTAAAGAAATATTACTTTATTTGAAAATGTGTTTCGGTTTCAAAAGGTCCCACATTGATATAATTCGTGGATAAGGTGATAAGGGTTCAAAATCCACTCATCCAATTGGTTTTGTCCATGTGTAGTTCATATATTTTACATTGTCATTCCATTTTATTTAAATCGTCAAATAATGATGTCATCGCTGCATCATTATTATGTCATAAATAATTTAATTTATTTAATGTCTAAAAATCATAAAAAAAACTACTATGATGTAGGAAATCTTCTTAGCTTTCCAATGACTATTTATAATCAAATATCTGATCTTTATAACCCCATGTAAAAATTGTTTTCGTAAAACATATTATGTTTGTGTCATTTTTACTTTTACATTAAATAAAAAGTTATTAAGTCATTTCCCAACCAAAATGTCTCCATGGGGTCCCCAAGATGACCTATGGCTTTTCTTGGTCGGCCATGACACAACCAATAAGGTTGGGACATGTGTCTCGGTCATTTCATATTATTAAATAATTATTTATACCTTAAACTACACTAATTACCACTAATCGCGATTAAAAACTTAATAAGTTACTATTCACCAAAAAATTATTTTAATCTCATTGAACCACATTTTACTTCTTAATGACAACCATGTAGGTCGGATTTTCAAAATTCAATACACATTAGTGGTAAACTTTCATTTAACTCAAAAATCAGTTTGCTTGATTACCACTTAGTGGTTTCACTATTCATCAAAAAATAATGTTTTTCAGAAAATTACCAAAAATTCACCCTAAGCTATATTTGATATTCTGAATTCAAAAATGAAGTCTATTTTACAAAATTCAAATCATATAAGTCACATTAATTAATTTAATAATTAATTCCCGCTGCCAGAGCAAAAAGCGTGTTTTTACAAAACAATAAGTATCAAAAGATTGACACCAGTTTAAGTCTAATTTCAAAGTGAAATTGATTCCAATGACCACCATTGGATAAAATGGTAAAAATATATTCTAATTTCACTTCAAAACCGATTCAAAACATAATCTAATCATATAAATAAATTAGGTTAAAAAGCTGTTTTGATGTAAAATGCAGTATTTTTCACTATTCATTAAAAAAAAGAACATTGTCAGAAAAATACCAAAAATTCACACAAGGTAAATTTTGATGTCCCAATAATAAAGGATAAGTTTATTTTGACAAACATAGTTTATAAAATTGTCAAAAGATAGATTCAAAAATGGTTTCCCATCAAAAGACAGTAAAACAATCTTTTAAGAATATTAGTGTATTCCATGCATAAGATTGTATTTATTTTCATTTAAGCCTCTATAACACTATCTTAATCATTAATAGACATAGATAAAAATATATATTATTCATTACTTACTTGGGATGTTACATCCTTCCCCCCTTTAGAAAATTGCGTCCCCACAATTTATTTACTTATCGAATAAATGGGGGTACTTATCCCTCATTGCATTTTCAGATTCCCATGTTGCCTCTTCAATCATGTGGTTTTTCCACAAAACCTTTACCTGCTTAATCACCTTATTCCGTAACACTTTCTCCCTGTGGTCAAGAATCTGGACCGGTTGTTCCTCATAAGATAGGTTCTCTTCCAGCTGAACTACCTCTGGACTCAAAACATGAGATGGATCTGGCATATACTTTCTCAACATCGAAATGTGAAAAACATTGTGTACCAGAGATAAACTCGGAGGTAAAGCCACTCGGTATGCAACTGATCCAACTCTCTCTAGAATTTCGTATGGTCCAATGAACCTTGGACTCAACTTTCCTTTCTTACTAAATCTCATCACACTTTTCCAAGGAGAAACCTTGAGAAAAACATGATCACCTACCTCGAAAGATAGATCCTTCCTCCGGTTATCCGCATAACTCTTCTGCCTTCTCTGAGCTGTTCTCATGTGTTTCTGAATCAGCTGAACTTTTTCTGCCATCTCTTCTACCAATTCTGGTCCCATAAACTTCCTTTCACCCACTTCATCCCAGAAAGCTGGAGTTCGACACCGCTTCCCATATAATGCCTGAAATGGTGCCATCTGTATACTGGAATGAAAACTGTTATTATATGAAAACTCAACCAAAGAAAGATGTTGGTCCCAACTTCCCTGATAATCCATAGAACAAGCTCGTAGCATATCCTCCAATGTCTGAATTGTTCGTTCTGACTGCCCATCTGATTGAGGATGAAAAGCTGTACTAAAATTTAATTCAATACCCAACGACTTCTGAAGGCCTTTCCAAAAGTTAGAAGTAAACCTGGGATCACGATCTGATACAATAGAGAGAGGAACTCCATGTAACCTGACTATCTCTTTAAGATACAAACGGGAAAGTTTATCAAGAGAGAAAGTATCTCGTATAGCAAGGAAATGAGCAGATTTGGTCAAGTGATCAACAATAACCCAGATTGCATTATTACCTCGAGATGTCTTCGGTAATCCAACAACAAAGTCCATTGATATATTCTCCCATTTCTACTCTGGCACTGGTAAAGGCTAAAGCATCCCTTTCGGTAACTGTCGCTCTGCTTTAACCTGCTGACAAGTCAAACACTTCACAGTAAAATCAGCAATATCTCTTTTCATTCCATCCCACCAGTAATACTCCTGCAGATCACTATACATCTTAGTACTGCCCGGATGAACTGAAAACGGAGAACTATGAGCTTCACATAACAAATCCCTCTTCAACTGTGAATCACAAGGCACACACAATCTCTTCCCAAATCTCAAAATGCAATCATTATCAATGTTGAATTCAGGAAACTTACCTTTCTGAACCAGCTCTACCTTTTTCTACAACTCACTATCTTGCTTCTGTGCTTGCTTGATTCTATCTGATAGAGATGATCTCACTGATACCTGAAAAAAAACAGAAGGACTCCCTGCACCAACAACTTCTATGCCAAAGTTCATCAAATCCTTAACCAAAGGATCACGTTCCAAACACAACATTGTTAATGAAGCATTACTTTTTCGACTCAAAGCATCAGCCACTTTATTTTCTTTTCCCGGATGGTAATGAATTGTACAATCATAATCTTTGATTAATTCCATCCATCTCCTCTATCTCATGTTTAACTCTTTCTGAGTGAATATATACTTTAAAATTTTGTGATCGGTATATATTTCACACTTTACTCCATACAAATGATGCCTCCAAATTTTTAAATCAAAAACAACATCATCTAATTCCAAATCATGTGTTGGGTAATTTACCTCATGAGTTTTCAACTGTCGTGAAGCATAAGCAATTACCTGATCATTCTGCATTAGGACGCAACCAAGTCCTTTCAATGAAGCATCACTGTATATAACAAACTCACCATTCCTGGAAGGTAGTGCCAAAACTGGAGCATTCACGAATCTTCTTTTCAATTCCTGAAAACAATCATCACATTCTTTTGTCCAGATAAACTTAACACCCTTCCGAGTTAGCTTAGTCATTGGACTAGATAACCGTGAAAAATTTCTGACAAACCTTCGGTAATAGCCCGACAAACCAAGGAAGCTACGAATCTCGGTTACATTTGTGGGTCTTGGCCATTCTTCCACAACTTTTGTTTTTGCAGGATCAACAGTTATTCCATCTTTAGAAAAAATGTGACCAAGGAAAGAAATTTTTTGCAACCAAAACTCACACTTGCTGAATTTCCCATACAGTTTCTTTTCTTTTAAGGTTTGTAAGATAACCCTTAAATGTATTTCATTCTCCACTTTACTTTTAGAAAACACCAAAATATCATCAATGAAAACCACCACAAACTTATCCATGAACTCATGGAAAATTCTATTCATTAAGTACATGAATACAGCAGGTGCATTGGTTAGCCCAAAAGGCATTACTACAAATTCATAATGGCCATATCTTGTACGGAACGCGGTCTTCGGAATATCTTCCTCCTTTACCTTTAGCTGATGGTACCCCGATCTCAAGTCAATCTTTGAAAAAAACTGAGCTCCCTGGATCTGATCAAACAAATCATCGATATGAGGAAAAGGTTATTTTTTCTTAACAGTGATATTATTCAAGGCTCTATAATCAATGCAAAGTCTCATAGAACCATCTTTCTTTTTAACAAATAAAACAGGAGCACCCCATGGTGATGTGCTAGGTCTAATGAAACCTTTCTCTAATAAATCTTGCAATTTCTCCTTCAACTCTAAAAGTTCAATTTGTGCCATTCGATAAGGGGGTTTTGAAATTGGATTAGCATCAGGAACTAAGTCAACAGAAAACTCAACTTCCCGATCTGGTATTATTCCAGGCAACTCATCAGGAAAAACATCAGGATACTCATTTACCACTGGCACATCATTAATCTGAACAGTTCCTTTATTTTCAACGACGTGTGCAAGGTAACATTCATTTCCATCTTTCACAAGTTTCTCGGCCTCTTGATATGTTATCAAAAGTAAGGGTTCATTCTTGTAAACAAACTAAAAGTCTTTCTGAAAAGAAACTTCTTTAGCTCTACAGTCAATCTTAACATGGTAAATAGAGAGCCAATCCATACCCAGGATAACATCAAACTCTACTAGAGGTAGAACAATAAGGTTTGCAAGTAGGTTCTTTCCACAGATAAGGATAGGAAGATTGTTATAAATTCTTTTTGCCTCAACATTTCCCGCAGGTGTTTTTACCAAAAGTTCAGGAGTCAATTCTTGAGATGGTATTCCCATTTTACTAGAAAAGGTTTCAGAGATGAAAGAATATGTAGACCCCGAATCAAACAACACACTGGCATAATCTGAAAAAACAAACAAAGTACCTGATACAACTTCATTTGATGGCCCGACATCTGCTGAAGTAGTTGCAAAGGATTTCACCACCCCTTTCTGCTTGTAGTCTAACTGCTTCCCATCACTCAAGCTCCTTGTCAGACACTCGTTTGCATAGTGACCCATCTCATTGCACTTATAACATTTCACTAACTGTAAATCAAATTTGTTCTTACCTTAACCTTGATCCTTTTCAGTGCAATCACGAGCCTTATGTCCCATCTTACCACATCGGTAGCACTTCCCAGAATTCAGAAGACATTCCCCAGCATGCCTTTTGCCACATCTATCACAAACTGGAAACTTAGTTCTCTTACCATCAGACTTTTTTGAAGAATTCTTACCTTTCTCCTTCCACCTCGGTCTCTTCTTCTGCTAGTTGTTATAGAAAACATGGTCATCGGCAAACTCCATTTCCACCTTCTCAGCACATCGAACAAGCTTTTCATAACTTTTAAACTCACGAGAGCTAATGACCTTCGATATTTTTGCTTTAATCCTGAGTAAAAACAATTTATTTTACTATCAAGGTCCAGGATAAAATTTGGAGCATACCTTGCCAATCGAGTGAAACTTTCTTCATAGGCAGCCACTGAGTCTTCCTCTTACCTCAATTCCAAGAATTGCTTTTCCATCCTAAGTTGAACAGCCTTAGGAAAATACTTCTCAGGAAACATACCTTTGAATTCATCCCAGTCAAGAGCATCAATCTCATCGGCGTCCCTGATATTTTTAACCATAGACCACCACTGATCTGCTTCATCCTCCAAACGGTAAATAGCAAGTCTAACCTTTTGATTGTCTGAACACCCCATAACATCAAAAATCTTCTCCAGTGCTTTAATCAACCCTTCAGCTAGCACAAGGTCAGTTGATCCTCTGAATGATGGTGGATGTTGCCTCATGAAATGTTCCACCACTGACATGTTCCTCTGTGGTTGCTCTGGCTGATCTCGTGCATGAATACCACCGCCATTTATCGCTTGAGTCAACTGCGCCATTACTGCAACAAACTGTTCAGTTCCAATTCCGACCATTTCTGGATGCTGATTCGGAAGGTTATTTCCTTCTGTATGCCTTCCTAGCACTGCTTCCCTGTTTCCTCTGCGGAAAACCATTCTGAACAAACATGTCTTAGATGGAGCAACATGGTAATCTTTAACTGCAATATCATTTCAAAAAAAATATTTTTGGATAATCATTTAATAGAATTCTAACTCCTAAAGTTATCTAAACTGACCTTTGATACCAACTATAAGGCCCCAGCCTTAAACCTTACTTAATCTTGAGTTATTACAAGATTACACATTGAGGATCTTTTCGGGTTTAGAGTTTTAGAGAATTAGATCATAAAACTTGCGTTACATTCCACATATAAAAAAAGTGGTTACATAAAGATAGTATTCTTCATTCCCATCAATGTAAACACATTTAAAATAAAACATGGATTATTTCTTGACACATCCTTGACTCTATCATCTTACCATGTACCTTTCCCTTGACCTGTGAAAAACATTTCAAAAACATGGGATGAGCATAAAAACTCAGTATGGGTTATAAAAAAAACATGGAAAGGAAACATGAGTTCATATATACATAAGAATGAAATCATACTTTACCCATAAAACATAGGTACTTTAACATACCTCATAAAATCATGAATAAATCATAGAAATCATAAGAAATAAAGGTAACTTGAGGCATTCATAACATTCTTACGTAGGGAGTAACCCTCTTGGTTACATTTGGAATACCCATAACAGTATATTCCCTAAAATCTCTTCGGAGAAACCTTAACGTTTCACTCCTTCGCGTTACCCAATGCATTGGAGAGCTATAATGGGCTCACCCGCCCTTAGTTTATCACAGAACCACCCGTCTTCATAATAATGCCCAAGAACCATAACATAATCATATCACATAAAACATGCATAAAGGAAACATAAAATTTCCACATTTCAATCACGAGATATCAATACAACACATTGATATAAAAACATTATGAAAACCATTTTCAATACTAAAATAAAATAAAAGTAAAACATGGTATTTATTTTTCTTTTAAAAAGAAGGTATGGCTTGTAGAGGAATCCGAAACTCAAATAACGGTCACGACTGCGGAGAAGTCGTTGTCGCCGCATACGTATGACAAAAACATTCCCTTTTTTCGTTTAGTAAATGCTTCGTATAAAAAAGATTCCATTTGAATAAACGTAAAAGTCAAAGGGGTTTATACACCGTATAAAAGAAAGTTGTGTATAAAATAAAATATGCCTCAACGAAAGGAGATTGAGACGAAGTCCCATACCTCGTATCCGACATGACCCGACCGTTCTTTAATCTCCTGAATAATAAACTTGAGTTAATCTCTACTTGCTTAAGAACATTTTTCAAGTTCATTATTCATTTTATACCATGTTATGAACATCATGTAATCAGTTAAGTTAATAATGTTCATTTTGTCGGTATTTGGTTCTTAAGTCAAAAATAGACTTCTTACACTTACATGTTGTTAATTTGGTCAAAGGTTCATTATATACAGAATGGTATTCATGATGTAGATATCATATATGTCATATATATCCAGTACATACTTGCATTTATAATATTACATAATCATTTAGAGGTAAGAAATGAAATGCACCGTTCATGGAGACGGTAAGCCATACGTACGCATGAATGCTACTTTCATTTCTATTTCGTATTTTATGATATAAAGGTATATTATAATTCCAGTATAATATCATATATAATATCATAGTTCCATCCTTTATATGTCCCACATATGGTATTTAACGAATCAAATCACTTTGAGGGGGCGGTAGTCCGCACTTCCTAAAATGAAGATATCGTGTTTACCCATAATGGAAACCATAAAGGTATGCCCAAAATGAAAAAAAACAGAAGCTTAAGGAAAACATAAACATATTATATATCATATATAAAAATAGTGACATCATAATGGCCACCTTTGAAGGTGTTAAATGAGTGTTGAACAATCATCGTTTCGGGAGGCAGAATTTCGCCATCCACGAAAACCGAATGTTCTTTAACCATTAGATGTAGTTGTGTGAGAGTGTAGCTCAGATAAATATTATAACAACATCCTTGTATATTTAAGATACTGGTGTTGTTACAAAATAAGTAAATAAAAAGAGTTTATGGGGTTGGAGAAGCAAAATAAAACAAATGAACATGAGAGAATGAATTACCTTTAAAAGTGTATCTCCATTTGATTTGAGTCTAAAGGAATCCTTTGAAAGGATTCTGCCCAATGGGAATCCTCTAGGATTAGGAGAAGGATGTGGAGAGAGTAAATGGGCAGGGGTTGGCCGAGTCAAAGGCTTGAGAAGTGTGTGAAATGAGGTAGAGTTGGGGGCCTTTTATAAGAGGAGAGGAGGGGCACTTTTGGAAAGTAAAGAAATATTACTTTATTTGAAAATGTGTTTCGGATTCAAAAGGTCCCACATTGATAGAATTCATGGATAAGGTGATAAGGGTTCGAAATCCACTCATCCAATTGGTTTTTTCCATGTGTAGTTCATAGATTATACATTGTCATTCCATTTTATTTAAATCGTCAAATAATGATGTCATCGCTGCATCATTATTATGTCATAAATGATTTAATTTATTTAATGTATAAAAATCATAAAAAAATACTATGATGTAGGAGATCTTTTTAGATTTTCAATTACTATTTATAATCAAATATCTGATATTTATAACCCCATATAAAAATTGTTTTCGTAAAACATATTATGTTTGTGTCATTTTTACTTTTACATTAAATAAAAAGTTATTAAGTCATTTCCCAACCAAAATGTCTCCATGGGGTCCCCAAGTTGACCCATGGCTTGTCTTGGTCGGACATGACACAACCAATAAGGTTGGTACATGTGTCTAGGTCATTTCATATTATTAAAGCATTATTTATACCTTAAACTACACTAATTACCACTAATCGCGATTAAAAACTTAATAAGTTACTATTCACCAAAAAATTATTTTAATCTCATTGAACCAAATTTTACTTATTAATGACAAACATGTATGTTGGATTTTCAAAATTTAATACACATTAGTGGTAAACTTTCATTTAACTGAAAAATCCGTTTGCTTGATTACCACTTAGTGGTTTCACTATTCATCAAAAATTAAAGTTTTTCAGAAAATTACCAAAAATTCATCCTAAGCTATATTTGATATTCCTAATTCAAAAATTAATTCTATTTTACAAAATTAAAATCATATAAGTCAAATTAATTAATTTAATAATTAATTCCCGCTGCCAGAGCAAAAAGCGTGTTTTTACAAAACAATAAGTATCAAAAGATTGACACCAGTTTAAGTCTAATTTCAAAGTGAAATTGATTCCAATGACCACCATTGGATAAAATGGTAAAAATATATTCTAATTTAACTTCAAAACCGATTCAAAACATAATCTAATCATATTAATAAATTAGGTTAAAAAGCAGTTTTGATGTAAAATGCAGTATTTTTCACTATTCATTAAAAAATGAACATTGTCAGAAAAATACCAAAAATTCACACAAGGTAAATTTTGATGTCCCAATCATAAAGGATAAGTTTATTTTGACAAACATAGTTTATAAAATTGTCAAAAGATAGATTCAAAAATGGTTTGCCATCAAAAGACAGTAAAACAATCTTTTAAGAATATTAGTGTATTCCATGCATAAGATTGTATTTATTTTCATTTAAGCCTCTATAACACTATCTTAATAATTAATAGACATAGATAAAAATATCTATTATTCATTACTTACTTGGGATGTTACAATAAAAGAGATCCATAAATAAAAGAAGTACATTTTTTGAGTAATTATATTCTTCCCCCATTAATGAAAAGACAAGATGCGATTTCTTTTACGAAAAATTCAGCAGCCAAACGGGGTCTCTTAAAATTGTGAAAAATAATTGGATGAGAGTGGAAAGGGTCTCTCTTCATTGATATATAAAATAGACAGAAATAAGGACATATAAGAACATACCCCAACAAAATAATATGGAAACTAGATGACATAACATAAAAGAAGTCATGACTTAAAAGAGGAGGGTGAAATGTTCCCTTACCTCCATGAGTAACTTCGAAATCTCAAGGGTTGGGACCTTGGGGGGCTTGAGGGAACTTTGGGAGGACTCCTTGGGAGGTAAAAATATATATATTTGTTGATTAGGAATTTGGAATGAACTAAATGAAGGAATTGGTTGGTATTTATAGCAAATGTGAGGGAAAAGTTTTCTTAATTTCCATGGGACACCTCATTTGGGGTATTTGCTAAACCATGGGCTTACCCATGGTATTTTCCCATGGTATTTTCCCATGGTATTGGACACTTAGGACACATCATAACATATCTAAATATTCAAAAGTTGACCATAATAATTACATCATTGTTAAATCATTAATGATGTCATTAAACATGCAGAAACTCAAAACATTATTTTTATTATTCACTGGAAAAGAAACATTTTATAAAATACTCATAAATTAACCTTAACCTAATATTGATGCTTTGAATTAAAAAATTAACTCTATTTTATGACAATTATTTTCTAAATATTTTTTATTTCATTTTTAAATAAAATCATATTTTATTTCAAAAAAACAACTTTTAAACTATAACTCATTTTATAACACCTTGAAAAATTAATCATGGGCCCATAAAATTAACTTATAACCATAATACAATAAAGTAACAATTTATGATTACATTTTATGAAAATAAATTTCAATTTTAAATTATTCAATTAATCATAAAATTTTAATTAAAATATTTATGACATACAAAAATACCAAAACTTATACGATGATCGTGTTTTCACTTCTAAGATGTCTAAATTGTATTTATAGATTAATGGTTGAAGTTTCTATTTTTTGTCTAATTTAGTATTTATTAATATTCATACTATTCATAAGGGTAAAGTTATTTTTCTAAAGGGTTATGTTTCTATTCACCTAAAAAATTATTTTGACCTCATTAGACTCTAAATATTATATTGATCGTAACAGTATATGTCCATTTTTCAAAAATCATTACACAGAAAAAGTTATTTAAAAATAAAATATTTACTTACAATTAATCAAAAGAACACTATTCATAAAATACTATTCATCAAACACTATTCATCCAACACTATTCATCAAATAAAATACTATTTATCAAAAAATTGAAACTTTTTAGAAGACTACTAAAAATTTACTCAAGATAAATTTTGATTTTTGGAATTCAAAAATGATGATTATTTAAAAATAATAATTATATAATTATGAGAAATTTTACATTTAAATCTAAATATCTTTAGTTATTAAATATAATAGCCGATAGAAAATGAATAGTGAAATTACATTGTCAAATTTCTGACATAAAAAAGTAAAATTATTTTATCATTTAAATTTAAAAGGGGGTGTTTTAGTCATAATATTTAATTAAAATAATAATTATTCAATATACCTTTATTTGTTATAATAATTATATCATATTTGAAAACTAAAATTTGGTTTCGAAGTAATTTTATGTTCTTTTATTGTAAAACATAATAAAAATTTATTAAGAGAAAAGAGATCCATAAATAAATGAAGTACATTTTTTGGGTCATAACAACCCATGATTGATGTTTTTAGGTATTTTATATAATTACTCAATGGAACAATACATATCGACCCAATAGGTTTTATTATGATTATTAATATGAAATAAATAAATAATTAATTTTTAATAAATATAAGGGATGTAATATATTTTCTCATTTTTTATCTTATAGTGTTTCCATTATAATTTTTTCCTATGTTTACCTACATTATTTTATATTTGACATATTCCTGGATTTTGGGAATATGGTATTAATTTAAGGAAAACAAATTAATGTTACAAAATTATTTTATTCGTTAATATTATTTATAAATGACGTTTTTGTTAAAGTTATAACATTTTCATTCATGATATTATAACTTGTATAGATTCATTGTCTATATCCTATAAGGATCTATGCTCATACCCAACATATTCCTTTTGGAAGTTGTAAACCTTAATTTTAAGGGCTTAGATAAAGTAAAGGTAATGTATTAGTTTGAAGGGTTCTCTATTCATTTGTCACCAGGGTAGTGGGATGGTTTAGTGGTTACATATGGTAAAATAGAGACTTGTTTTTCTTGTTATGCATTATATTTATGATTTTCATAGTACAGATTGACATCGTAGGTATCAAGGATATATTTTACTTTATTCCATGTTATTATTTTATGTTTATTCAATTATACATGAGACTTGTGGTTCTTTTCTATATCTCACCGTGTGGGGGACCATTCAAGGCTTCTTGTCTAGTTCTCCCAAGTTGAATTTTTTAAAATTCTATTTCAAACATTGTTATATATATCAATAGAAATAAAAATTATATTTTTTTTAATGAATAAACCTAGATAAAAAAAATAACTCTCATACCTGGGGACACTAATAATGAATTCATTAGATTCTCAGGTGTCCCAATACCAAATATAATAAATAAACTGGTCATCTAATTCAGAAAAACTATTTAAAAATTCATCATTGGTTCAATATAACCTTGTAACTCCATCTTTGTCCTTCACTAATCATCTGTATATTAATATTTCCTTTTTATCCACAATATATCTCTTTAAAACCTACAAACACATCTTCATATCTTCAAAACTAGATGGAAGATCCATGGAATTCTAGGTATTCTCCCTTTATCACCATAGTAGAAGTACCTAATTGGGAAGCACAACCATACTAGGATTATTGATTCCATTTCACTCTAATTTTATATGATCAAAATCTTTGATAATGAAAAAACCCTTAAGAAAATAATTTTTTATTAATTTCGAAACTATATATCGAGATTAATGTTTCTTATTTATGCAGTATTAATTTTTTGTAGTGGAAAGAAGAGTTTCCATATTTATCACAACATGTAATTATCTTCTTGATGGTTACTTATGATGATAGATACATTGAACAATTCAAGTTAGGTGGTTCCTAATTTATTTTCTAGAATAATAGATGATTTTGTGACCTTCCATGTCCACATAAACTTATTGTGATGATTTATAGACACACATTAGTCAATTATGATATGATTTGTTCATTATTAATACATTTATTTTCATAAAATATTCACATCAAATAATTTATGCCTAACTATTTAATATTTAAATATTTTTCAATCCCAAATGTGGAAGAAGATATTCCTTATTTATAATATAGTGTGAAATAGTTCATAACATTTTATTTTTTATTTATTAAATAAAATTTATTACTTTGTATAATAATAATTACACATTACCCCAATATAAAAATTCATAAAATAAATATATGATCATTAATAATGGTAAGTTAAAATATTGAAAAGAAATTCTTACAAAAATCTTTCAGTGGGACTACTAATTCTTTCATACTTATTACTAATATATGAATCCCTAAAATGGTATTAAAAATGATAAAAATTGAAATTAAAACAACACATAATGAATCACAGTTGGTCTAGGTCAAGTATAAACATTGATATGAACTAAAATCATAAAAAATAAAAACATGTCACCATAAGAACAATTAACATGATAGAATTAAATTCCATTATATGGTTTATGAGAAAATTAAATAAAAAATTCATGTATAAATTATTTTTATAGAATTTACTAGAATTCTAAATACATTAAATTTTTTTAAACATGTTCACAAAGGTAAACGATATATTATTTGATCAATGGCAGGGTTAGAAATATTTGCTAAAAGTTTATTCTATGATAAATATTCATTTTTCTATAAAAATTATAATAATTATGTAGAAAAGTTTAAATAATAAATATTTAAACTACCAATTTTATTACTACTCAAAAAACTTTTCACACATTCCATACAAACACCATTGAGTAAAAAATTATTTTAGGATAAACTAAACCATTATACAAAAGTGGGGGTGGTTTAATGGGTGATATTACCATTTTATACAATTGGGTTGAAATTTTAAAAATTAAATTGATAATTAAAAAAAGTATTCTTTAATGTTAGGACTCGTACATAAATAAATTTTAATTATACTAAATTTAGATGATAACATAACCATTTTTAATCATTTTCTATTATTTAATATATATATATATATAATAAAAGGGAATATTAAATTTTTTACCTGTAATTTCTAAATCTTTCAATAGTTTGGGATTCTTGTTTTTGCATCATTTATTAAAATTTTCACAAATCACCCAAGGGACATTATTATCATGTTCCATGAGAAAATAATTACATGTAAAATTTTATATTCTATTAATGAATGTAAAAAATTACAAGAGAAGTTTATCAAGATATTCCTTTAAAACACATAGAAATTTTGTATTTTATATGTTTTCATATATTATTGATATTTATTTTAATTTATACTTATTTTACAGATAAATTGAATAAAAACGAGTAAATGAACTGATCATTTTAGGATGGTTTTGTGAAAAATTTAATTCCATTAAATAGAACATTTTTATATTAACATTAACTATAAGAAAATGAAATGGGATAGAGTGATATTACTTAAGAGAACTCATCAGTTTGTATATTATTCTCTCACATAGCAACTGAATCATGTTAATTTCAATTAAATTACTCAAGGTATTATTCAAATTAATACATGTTTAAAAATTATCTATATTACATTAAGGGTATTATAAATTAAAAAGTCACATTCACAAAAGAACCCATATAGTTCAATCCTCTTTCATCCCCATAATTAATGCAAAGAGACTATTATACCTATTTTATTAAATATTAGTGGCCTATAAATTACCATGGATATTGGATCTCATACCATATAACCATGTAACCCAACAGGTCAAACATTACTTGCACAAAGCTTTATGAATGATGACCAGACGAGCACCCTACAACTCTGTCTACAGCCATTTCTAAGATGCCCCCCGGTGTCCAACTTACGACCACCTATTACAACTTTCATCATGTGCGTTGACCTTATACAAGACTATGTTATATCCCTATGGAAAACATTATGTTTATAAGGTACCCCCCTTTAACCACAATAATTTTGTCTTTCATGTTATACTTACATAAAAGGGTAATGTAATTAACCTTGGGGATTCGATGTTATTGTGTTGGACCCATGCCATCCTAATAGGGAACACATGCATGACTACAAAAATTAATTATCTTTCTTCCCCATTCGGCCAATTTTCATGTCGTATACCCCTACTCTTCCATACATGTCATGACCTGACACCATGCATCTAGCACCAATCATGGCTTCGAGTAGAGAACTTTTTTTGGATTTGAATCCCTTCGAGGGAAAAATTCCATTCCTGACTACATTATATCTCTTAATGATCCTCTACTCCATGTTGTGTGTGGTGATTAATTATAGTGAGAATGGATAAATTGGTAGGATGATGATTAAATTCTCTGTACACATGGTATATGCACGTAGGTCAACCATCATTCTCCAAATTTAATTAGGAGGAGAAGGGAAGTGTTGGGTGTAAAAAATCCACCCAAGTCCATATAAATTCCCATGGTAGGTAATTTCCAAGAAAATGGACATTATTTTATTTTTTGTCATTTTACTTATAGATTTGTCTCTGGTTATGCCTATACTTTTAGTTGTGTGAAAAATTGCACAACTTCATTATTCATCCCTCTATATAACAACTAAATAATCTCATACACCCCATCATGGGATCACATGTATAATTATATAACAACAACGACAACTAATTATCATTTTAATGTTGAAATATATTAAACTCATGAACCATGTCTATATATAGCTTGTTTAATTAAAACTAATAACTTGATTAATTATTAAATCTATCTGAGTGGTAATATTCTATTAAACCTCTAAAAACATTTCACTCATTATAAATTCATTCCTATGAAATTTATTGAGTTAATTTATTCCAATTTCAAAATAATATTCATTATAGATGAGTCTTAATGTTTTGAAAATAAAAGTACAAACTATAAGAGTGACCAATTATAGATCATCGAGTCAAAATTTCTTTATCCACATCATCAGCTAGTGAACTTTAGTCATATATATAGATATAACAAAAAATAAACTGATATTTACATATGTATATAACACCTAGGTATGATAAATTATAAATAGAAAAATTACTTTAAGACTTTCATCAAGTTGAATTTGTGATACATGATCTATCCCAGTCCTATGAGAAGGTAATTATTATTACTGATAATATGAATGATGATTTTTCAAACCATTTACTAAATGCATTCAATATTGATACACATGATGTTTTATAAACTAAATGACCGGTTTTTTATAAAAAAAACTCTCACCCTCATATCTTAACCTATGTACTACAAAAAACTGGCCATAGTGATGGAAGAATTTCCCTAATGAATCAATTCAAAATTTTAATGGTTCCTATATTTTTCCCCATTGGACACTCTAATAATTTTGGGGATAGTGACTAGTAACAAGTATAATAATCAAAACAATGGAAGTTATTTATCATATAAAACCAAAAAATTAATAACAATGTCCTATAAATATCAAAATATATAATAAAACATATATTTATTTATGTGTGAAAATTCAAAGACAAATAAATATAAAACAAAACAAAAGTATAACTGCACAATATCATAATATAGGGACAACAAAAATAGATAAATACAAAATTAATATGGTGTCCTTTGTGAATCAATAACTTAAAACACTATGGAAATCTAATTGTCCATATTTATTAAATCCACAACCCTCCTGATCTATTTAGAAGATGATTTTTTAGTCATCCATGATTATATCACGGTACGAGTGCTCATACAAGGGTGAGTATAAAAATTATTGAAAATAAATTTTAGGTTAGAAAATAATCTTGTTAAATTTTATACATATATAATAATGAATTTATATAATAACTAATATAAAATAAAAAATAAAGTACAAAAAACCTTCCATAGTTAATTTAATGTAATAACATCATTTAAATATCTTAATCATTCTCAATATTTATACGTAATTCTCACCATAATCAGCACTATAGTATAAAACATTTCATACACATAATAGAACATTAATTTATTATAAATATTTTAAAGAAAACTGGTAAATATATAGCTTCTGTTGTTTTGGGAGAATAGATATAGAATGAAACAATTTAATATAAATATATAATCTATGATTTTTGTCATCATAATTTTCACCTCATGATCAAAATATTCCAATCACTAAATTTGATATCCATGATATGTTCATAAATTAAGGTGTGGGATAAAAAACCGTAGAAGGGGGCTAAATAGGGTAACAAAGTGGTTATATATCATGAGAGTTAAAATTCATAGTATGGAACTTTAAAATAAAAGAATCATAAATTTTAACATGGAAACATTAAATAAGTGACAATATATCATAAAATCATTTTAATCAAAAGAATTATAAAATATGGTATAAAAAAGGAAATTCATAATAAATAAAAATAAACGATCATCTCCAACATATCATGCCATAATTGAGAAATCTAACCACATCACATCCATTCCTAACATTATTGAAAAAGCTAATTGTACCATGACAATGCACTATTACAAAATAAAACATTAACATTCTATGACTTTATCAGCACTAGAAAAAATCACCGATAAAGTGTCCTTTTATCAGCTCGAAAAATACCCAGATATAGGGTATCATTTGTCCATTCTTTTCTATAGTTATAATAAATTGAACCCTTTATCAACGATTTATTTTTAGCATTGATAATGGGCACCCTTTATCAGTTCTTTTTAGCACAAATAAAGTTCCTGAATAAATAACAATTCAATTAGTTAAATAATTTTTTTTAAAATGTCTAAACTTAATATACATATAAATTAAATAAAAATTTTAATAAATGTTTTATTTTAAATATATAGATATGTAAAAATAATAAAATTTGAAAATTTAAAAAATAATAAATAATTATTGGTAAATTAAGAAAAATATAAATAATTTCATTAATTAAATAATTATTCAAAAACAAGAATAAATTTAGTATAAAATATTTATATTATTAATTTTAATAAATATGATATACTAAAATATATATATAATGTGAATAAATTTTAATAATTAAACAAAAAATTAAAAATTACAAAATTACAAAATTATCCAAAAAATTATTAATGAAACATTTATAAATAAAAATGAATAATTTTAATAAAAATATATATACTAATTAAAAAGAGAAATATGTAATATATATATATTTGAAATAAATATAGAAAAATGAATAAGATAAAATAATTAAAAACATGCATATTAATGTCTTATTCATCTTTAATGGTTTTTATACAATGTTATACATTAATACATTTAATATAAGAAAATATTCATATATATTGATATATATATTAATGTATATAACGGTTTCTAAAATTTTATTTATATAATAAAAAATATATATGATTACATTAAAGAATATATTTACTAAAAATTAGTTTATAATTAAAAATTTATATTAATTAAAAATAATGACTAAAATTTCATCGAGTAATGGACATAATTTAACGTTTTTTTATTTTAAAATTTTACATATATCAAAAGTGTGTTAAATTTATTTCAAAAATATATATGTTATTAATGCATTTTTATATATGACACAAACACAAAAATACTTATGCAATGAAATATTATATAGAAACAGGTACACCTAATATTAATGTAATTTATTGAACTTTTACTATTCATTGTTTGAAATTCATTATAGAATAATACATTTATTATATTATATTTTTAATCAGTAATTTTTTTTGTTTATTTTATGAATTATTATATTTTTCTTATATATTCATTTTTTATATTTTTATTTTTTTTAATTTCTGAATTAAATCATTTTCTATTTTATATATATATACTTATATACAAATTTTTATTATTTGGAACATGTATTCATCTTTACGAAAATATATATCTATATTTTAAAATAATTAGTATTTAATTAATAAAATATATCAATTTATTCAATATTTTTAATGTGTAATCATTTTTTATTTTTCAGTTTCACTTATTTATAAGATTAATGCATTTATGATTATATATTCATTTATAATGCTAAAAATATATTTGAAATTTGAAATTTATAAATATATATATTTATCAATATAAATAAAATAATATTTTATTTGTAAATGTGTTTATATAATTATGAATAAGTAATTATAAAATTATAATAATTTAATTAAGAAAATGAATATATTTCTATCTTTCTATTTCTATTTCTATTTATATTTATATTTATATTTATATTTATATTTATTTGTTAAATATATATAATTATGTACTTATGTATAATGATATAAATATACTAATTTTATTTTTTAAAAAATTATTTTATATTTATAAATTAGTAATTATAAATTTAATTAATTATAGTATTATTATAAATATATTTAAATAAGAAATATATTTACTATATTGATATTTATATTTTTTATATAGTTGTTATATGTATAAAAAATTATATAAATATATATAATAACATAAATATATTTATAATTATAAAATTATAGTAAATATATTTAAATAATGAACATATTTAATATATATATATATATATATCAGATATATATAATTCAATAAATATTTATAAATATATAAAATATTATTACAAATATAAATAAATGATTGCAAATATATTAACATACATGGAGATTTATCAGGGCTTATTAATTTAGCTCTGATAAAGGTCTCCCTCATTAATATAAAAGAACACAACTCTGCCTGATTCAGTCATGACTCTCAATAACTTGTTGAACTACCCTCATTCTTGTACTCCTCCCATACATTCTCTTGGATGAATCAAGGCTACAATCAAAGGTATGGTGTTTTATTCTCCTTATATCTCGTCGATTACTTGTTTGTGTTATATAGCTTGTGTTATTGTGGCATTATCCATAATGAAAAAACCTAATTCTCTTCTCCCATAATGCATGTTGTGATGGATAACTCAAATTCTTCCTCCTTTTTTTCATTCTTATCATCTCTTTAACTCATAGACCTTTCCATTGATAGCCCTATCATTGTCATCATTAGCACCATCATTGTCAAATTTCCATTATTATTCTCCCTCTACCGCTTCTTCTCTTTGATAGTTATCCATTTATTTTAATTAGAGTTATTATTTTTCCACACATCAAAGGCATATTTTATTTGATAATTTTTTGTTTTAGGCTTTTGGTTTTCTTGTAATATTATTTGATCAATGGGTGTTATAAATAATATATATTTTTTTATAAATTGGGGAATTTGATATATTTAGTATGTGATATTTTGATTGATTGATTATTTAATAAGTGTCAGGGATATTTAGGTATTTTATAAATTTTATTGAATTCATATTTAACCGGAGTCATATTTGAGGAATTATTTTTTTTCTAATTGATTATTTTTTAAAACCTATAATTCCTTTTAATAACATTTAAATTATGATTAATTTATTTTTTAATCATTTTAAAGCATGTAAGGCATGTTTAATTTACCAAATAAATATTTTTGTGAGTAAAGAATATTGTTTTCTTACATTCTGAATTGGTGTCATGAAGTTGTAATAGATTATATAGTTTGAATATGGAGTATTGATAATATATATTTAAATGATCATCCTAGGAATGTTCTAATTATATTGAGTTTGTAATTTCAGTATAGGGAAGTTATTCTATAATTCAATTTGAATAATATAGGAATAATATAATAGTTTTTTATAGTTATCCCCCATTTATTGTCCATTATGTATTTTAATATTTATATTCAATTCCTCTCATAATTTTTAAATTTAACCAACATTGGGTACTTTAACTATTTCATCAAAAAAGAATTTAACTTCCCAAATGTTACTTTCTACATCATCATTATTCATATAGTACAATAATATTGATCATTTTAAAATGATATGATAAATAGAAGAAAATTTCAATTTATTTTGAATGTAATTATAAAAACAAATCAAATGAACTCACTATTTAATCATCTTCATAGTATATATCACTTAATATTTATTGAATTATGTGACATTTTCCTTATCAATATGACGTATGAAATCGTATGTCTTCTTTTGGATCCTTATAGATATCAATATTTTATTATCACAAATAATTAATTTAAAATTTTATTTTTATAATTTATATTTATATTTATTTATATTGAGAATAATAATTACCAAATTATATAATGAAAAAAAATAAAGTTTATTTTTTATGGTCAACATTTTAAAATCAGGGTTATGATTTTTTGGTAATCTTTCCTAAATGAATTATAATTGAATATGTCTAAAGAGAAACCTTATTTTAGTCTCTTCAATTTATTTTATTTGTTAAATATTATTCATTTATTTCAGTTTATTTGTATTTATAAAGTTAAATTTGAATATAACTATTCAATAAAAATATATTAATTACATGAATTTTATTATAGGTTGTAATGAATGATAGTTTAATTACCACACTATTTACAGGTGATGTATATGAGGAAAGGGTTGATGTTTTCATATAATTTTTAAAGTAGAATGTTTCAAAAATGAAAAAATTATCTATCATTGGTTGAACTGGTTACATACTATAGCCTATAAATCTATTGAAATTGAATATTATTTAATTTTTTATGGATTATATTAATGTTACAATCCTTGTATTTGACATGGTGAATTGGGTAGAATTCAATATCTATTAGTAGTGAAGATTATCAGGATAATAATTTTGATCAAACTGAAGAAATTAATTTTGATACAAATGTAGTAGAAACTTAGAAGACCCAAATGATAAGAAACTTATATTTTCTTACAGAAAACACATTGTATCTAGGTTGTAGAAAATTTATGTTTTCATTAATGAATTTCTTATTCAAAGAAAATGTAATTTATTAGATCAGTTATTGGGTTGTTTATTAAACCTTATCTCATCACCATGTATCATCTATACTATGACATTTCAAGGGATGGATATCGATCTAATTGGAATACAATAAACTATAACCTATAGTTTGATCAGGATCACAATTTTTTAGTTTTATCTAATGTTTTTGGATTAGAAACTGCATTTGTTTTAAAGAGTGGTGTCCAATATTGGTATGTCCAATATTTTGGACCAAATATATGATAACTACATTCCTTTATAGATCATTAAATTATTTATATTTTATATAATTTATAATAATGAAATTGTATAAATTAATTGGTGTAAATAATTAAAAAACATAGGCCCTAAAATTTATTTTATAGAATATATAATTTTAGAATAACTGAATATGTTTAAAATACATTACAAAATAAAAAAATATAAATATAAAAGTTATATTATCTTTTACTATCATATATTATAATAAGATTGGTATTATGTGATGTCTAGGTAAGGTATCTTAGAATATGAATTACTATAGACATGTTAGTGATTTATCAAAGGCTATGGTGAGGGTGATGTGACATTTGTATTATTTTTTATTTGTCATTATAGTTTTTATATGTAAGGTTTAACTAATATATTGTGGTACCCATTGGGTGTTTCTTTCTTAAGAGAACCAAATATGTTAAGACTTCCCAATATTTTAAATGCAAATCCTTAAGATAATGGCTATGTTATACACATTTTAGGATTTAGATGCTATAAGTACATGTGAAGGTTATCCCTGTGGGATAGTTTAGATTCTAGGGGCCTGAATACAAATCTCATATTACCTATGTTGTAGTTATTTTCAATAGGAGATAAGTAATTTTTTATCATCCTATGATTCAGATGTTAACCTCCTATTGTTGAAATGTTTTTAATATCTGGTAACAACCATGATATAAACTAATAGTATGATTAGTATAATTCATTTGAATGAAATGAAGTAGGTGCATAATATTATCATGTTGCATTGGTTAGTACACAATTACTTGAATTACATGTGTATTCTGAGTGTTATTACATTGAATATATACTCAAATATATGCGTTGTTGTATATTTTAGGGGCCATGTTTGTATTTACTTGTGGATTTTTATACTCACACCCTATATATAAGCCTCGGTGGAAATATAGTTATAATATTTATGATATAGGTGAGGTAAATACACTAGTAAGATAGATTAGAGTGGGTAAGGATTTGTGGGGATTATTTGATGCTTTAATGGTAGTTTTAGGAACCTTCTATCATTTTGAGATTATATTTCAAACATTAAACTAAATGTGGTATTTTAAAATGTTTTATGGAGAAAATTTTCATCCTCTTCATCTTCATCTGATAAATAGTTACTATTACATCTTGAATCTTAAGACAAATCCCCCATAAATTCTATGTTTCTTGAACTATTTTGGGTATTTTTAATTCAAAATGATCACAAGTACCCATTATGGGATGAATTCTTCTTAGAGTAGTTCGATAAACATATTTTCTTCTCCATAAGAGATGTAGGATGAATCTCAAGAAAAAATTTAAATAATAACCGTTGGGGAGATGAAGGAGTTGAGGATGATAGTTGTCGATAACTTTTACCTCCATATGAATGAAGATGATAACACCTATCATACTGGATTTATTCCATTCTTAAATTCAATTACCAATTTCCTTCACAATGGATGCCTGTTACTCGCTTGAAAAAATATTATAAAGATGGACTTAAGTAGTTCAACATGTTTTCAATAGAGAATGCATATATACCTTTCCAAAACATTTATTAGTATTTACATTTTTGTTATTAAGGAAAAATAAAATGTTTAACTACTCATGCAGAAATTGTGGTCAACGCATGATGAGGCCACCAAACCTGAGGAAGAATAGATTATTTATGCTAAAACAACATAATTATTAGGGGATCCAAATAGTATTGTTGAGTAAAACATGAATGAAGTTTCATCTTATTGTTTAATAAAATTATTAATGTAATAAGTATGGCTCTATAAATTATAGGTTGGTTGGAATAATTGGAACCAACCTATTGACCCCAATAATTCAATATTCATTAGTTATCATGGGGTCACAATGAGGATGATCGTGATGATTTATATTATTTCTTGGTTCCACCTATAACCTAAAATGAAGGAAAACCTTTGGGAAGATATAATCATAATATAATGATATTCTATATCTGTTTTACCTAAAAATTATATAATGTATTTCATATTTAATTTTCATTATTCCTTGTGGAGTTCAGCTATTTTTGATCATTTTAATAATAATTTTTCATTAATGCCAACTATAAAATAAAATAGGGGCTTCCAAACTACTCATATATAAATGGTATGCTAATTGGAAAGTAAATCTGACCCACTAGATATTTATGATCACATTATAAAGTAGTAAATAAGAAATAATTTCATCCTTTATCATAATGAAAAATAATTTTAGGTGCATTATAGTGTATCATATAATCTTTGACATTATTTATTTTATCCAAATTGATTCTAAATAAATAGTTTATGAAAATGAAACATAGTAATAATAAAATAACTTTCCTCAAAACTAATGTACCCCTATCATAATGAAAATATGGGGAAAGCGTAAAAAGAGAAAAAATTGTATGTATTGTAATTGAACAATATTTTTTTTTGTTGTATGAAAAAAATATGTCATGTTAATTATATGTATATTTTTGAATAAAAATATGAAGCCACTTCCATACTACATCATGTTCTATAGAATGAGGATCCAGTAAATTGGGAGGATAAACTATTTGATGAAAAAAATCAGTATGGGAAACTGGTCTATGTATTGCATAGAATTAATTAATTATGCTTCATAGAAGTATTATATAAGAATATAAATATATGCTTATAATTTTTTATATGGTTTAGATAAAATATTTTGAAATGGCTGTAGAGGATGAAAAACTGCTTTTATTAGATTTTAAGTGACAAAAACAATATTATCGCGTTAGAGGATTATGTTATGGAGTGGTCAAACATATTTTGAGAACATAAAACCATAGTATAATACATATAATGCTGTGAAATAATTGGAGACAAAAATATAGTGACTAAATAAATATTATCATCATTTCTAGTTTGGTAGACTGATGTGTGAGAATGGATCAAAGGAAACCAGCGGGGGAATAAATATCCTCACATGAAATAGTTGACCTAACTAGTTTTGAGGTATTTCATTCCCCTAAAAAAATACCTTACCTAATTTAATAAATTTTTTCATAACTCTTTCAACTAAATTTGAATCTATGAACATTCAATAAATTTATATTAAGAAACTTTTTTAGGGTATAGTTGAATGTGATTTATAGCTTTCTCCACCCATGTACCACCTTGTTGTGAGGGGAATCGTATATAATACACTGAGAGAAAATATACTACTGAAAGAAATATTAAAAGAGAACATGATAGTGGGGAATGTTATAGCTCAATAGCTGACTACTGAGTTTCACATTCCACTTGAGGATCCATATGTTAGAACGGTGAATGATGGCATTAGAAAATTCATAACTTGGTCGTCTAATATTATTAATACACATATGTTATGTAAATAAAAAAATTAATTTTAAATGCTAGAAATTGTTGATAAAAAAATTTATAGTAAGGTATGATATTACATATGGATAAAGCAATGGGTAAATGGAATTTCAAATCAATAATATTTAGTGGATCGACCATGAAATGAATATGAACTTCCAGAAGTACCTTCTCAATACCAGTTCTAGAGAAATGTTTATTTTCATTACAACTTATTATAGAGACCATATTTTATGATTAAAATATTCTTTTTATTCCATTTGAATAAGAAATATATGGAACTTTCATGACATACATATTTTGTCTTTAGAGTATAACTGATATTCTAAAGCATGAATGGTCAGGTGTCTCAATCGCCAATAAATACATAAGGTATATTTTCATAATAGGTATGTCTAAATAGTAGACCAATATTGTTATTAATGTTAATAACACTTATTATTTTTTACATATGATTATATTAATAAAATATATAGGGAAAATTGTGTAATCCATAATTTGGATTAATTAACCCTTCTAAATTTTTTATATAAAACCTAAATTTTTGAATGATGAAATTGAGAAGAAAAAAGTGGATCAATTAAATGAATTTGAGGAAAAATAACTGACAAAATACCATTTTTGATACCTGTAATACATATGTAAAATAAAAAATTTTAATCACAATGAATATTTTTTAGCTTTTTTGAAATACTTTTTGTTTTTTAAGCTACATTGGATGTTGATAATATGAATCTAGATACCCCCAAATATTTATTTTTTGAATCCAATGTATGTATATCCAAAACACTGACAACACATGATGTTTATTGTGAAAATTTCATAAATTTAATCAATATTTTATATATAAACATCGAATTAGTAGTTTCATTATGGTTTTTAACAAGAATTTTGTTATGATAGGGCGGTCTATAAACATAGGCTATCGCATTGCCAAAATTTGGTGAACGAACTGATAATGGTAGAGGAGTTTTATAATAGGAAAAAAATTAGGTATATATAGGTATTTTTTACTATTAAAAAATATTTCAAAAACTTTACTTGTTTTGGTAAATGTTTCTTCATTTCTAAAGAAATATAAAAAAATTAATTGTGGATTTTATATTTTCAAATTTATAAGAGAGATTATAGACCATGAAAATACCAGCATGCCTAAACAAGTGATTTTTTATGTCAATTACTATTTCATTAAGAATATTTCTTAATAAATTGTATATCTTTATTTTCTTGGTACTACCATGATTTATGAAAACCATCCTACTCAAAAGAATAAGTAAATTTGTTTAGATATGGGTTGGAATCATATATATATATTCGAAATATTTTCAAACAACAAATTTATATGATTACCTGCTATGATTTTGATCTAGTATGGGATTTGAAACCATATAAATATTTTTGTGGTGTGAATCTTTGTTTTATGAATTCGTATATATTATTTTTAACTTTTTCTCATTGAGAGGTATAATATAGGTAATAAATATTATAATAAGAACTATTCAGAAAACAATAAAATTATAGGGAAATGGAGGAGGTGCATGATAAGGTAGATACTGAGGTAGGGGTAGAGGTAGTGGTGGATGCTTAGGCAGAGGCAGTGATAGAGTTGAATTTTCATACTAAAGTAGAGGAGCAGGTAGAGGTGAAGACCAAGGTAGATAAAGTATATAATGGGATGGCCTACAAATAATAAAATTATTTGGTAATAGAGTATAATGGTGATCATAATGAGGTTGTGTTTGACATAAATTGTTGAAAATTTGACACAACAATTTTTAATTACGTTTATAGACATTTTAAAATTGTTTCATGATTATTATTGAAAAAAATCACCACTTTTTATGTGATTTTGTATAGTAATTTAAGTGGAATAGATTATTTAGTAATAAATAAAACACAATATATTTTTTCAAACTAATATTCTTAGGATATGATTAATTTTATCACATTTCATGTAATATAATAAATTACTCAGGTGCAAATGGTTCCCCGCACTGAGAAGAAACTAAAAAAAGAAAGATGTAGTTTTTTGACCATAGTTTCTTTAAATTGTAGAGAAAGTTTATTAATAGTGGAGACAATACTCACTTAATTGTAATAGAACACAAATATAATCATCAAAAAGTATATAGTCTATATCAAATGTCTAAATAAATATGTTTGTAATCAATCACCAAATCCATCATGTGTATTCGATAAATATTAGAGGACAACAGTTACAAAGAAATCATTTTTCATCGACTGAATTATGAATATTCAAAAAAGAAACATATAGTGTATTTAATTTTGGGGTTGGTGTAATTACTTGGTATATTATATCATCAATTAGATTTATGATATAATATCACAAATTTATGGGAAATCCATAAAATTAGCATTCATTAATTAAATGCACATTCATCACGTAAAGTGATCCATGTTTGCTAGATCATTAATAAAAACTCATCATTATTCTCAATAAAAATAAATCATAATAGATATATTCCCATTATTATGAACATATAATAAATATTTTATATCATAATTTATCATCACCCAAAATATTGAAAAGTGTATTCTAATATATTGAAAAATCCAGGAAGACATACCAGATACGTTTGATTTTAGTTCTATTTGTAATATATAAAGTGCTATATTATTATTTAATTATGTAAAAAGGGGGTAAATACTTTATAAAGGATTTTAGAGTATTTCAAAAATATATTATGGGTTATACTATAGTTTTGACCATAAAATAAGATAAATGGTTTATTGTGAAGTATGTAATCTATATGATAGTGAAGGGGAAATATAGATTTTATTATGTTCCATAAAAACTCATATGTAAATATATATTTTAGTTCAAAAAATAAATGTTAATATTATTACATTAATGGACAATATTTTATATTAGTAAATTACTTTTTTATCAAGTATTTTTCACTCATATTCTATGATCTTCCCATCAACAAGGATGATTCACTCCTAATCTTGCAATTTTCTTTTTATTCTCTAACACATTCAATATTCTGGGTTATCTAATTTCAATATTGTTAGATAATACAAAAGATTTTAATGCAATGTAGGATAAAAAATAAATGATGGAATCAACCATACCTCAAAGCAATGCACGATTTTCCCAATATGACTCAAATTGGGTGTTTTTAATTTGAAATTGAGATGTTATTAAAATATCGTTTGATATTTATGTTTAATTTATTTCAATATAGTATTTCTAACATAAGTATTGTTTTCTTTTAAAGGTGTATTATTTTTCTTGTTATGGGGTGGTTTGTTCAAATATTCTCATTCTCATGAAGGATTGGACATCGAGGCAACAAATGAGATAACAACAATAATGAAATGGGTCAAGAATGCATACAACCATCTTGAAAATTTGAGCTAGTACACCTTATTTAGATAAATTTTTCACCATTTTACCTACTATTTTTATGTTAATTTCTGTTTCATTTTTATTTAATAGTTTCATTCACAGTGAATTTGGGAATTCATATTTTTCCTTAAATTTTATGTAACATGCCATAAAAGAGAGAACATGTTTCTTTTGGATGAGGTGTTTTAGGAACCATATGGTTACCTCTTCCATCCAAATGAAACATTTATTTCTTCTCTATCTGGGTTCATATAGTTTAAAGGAAAACATACATCACATTATCAATTTTCCACATATCAATATGATGAATGATGTGATGGTAATAATTGAACTGTATGTTTTAATTTGACAATTTATATTTTATTTTAGAAGTAAAATAAAATACTCAAAACATATAAAACTCATTCATATTGTTTTAATACATTATAAAAAATATCCATATATTATTTTTGGCATGTAGGAATTATCCAACATCAATTTGAGTCACAATGTGTCTGAGATGTCACAAAGTGACTGTTATCATTATAAAATTTATATTTATGTTCAAAAAGTGTCACCCACAAAAAAGTAAGAAAATATAAATGGATTTTATGGGTAAAGAAAAATTATTTGTAATTAATTTATTATGTACAAGAATAATTTTCACCTCAAACCCACACATGATGTAACTTGTGTGACTCAAAGTTTGGATTTTCTATTTAAAATGACATTTTATTTTAAAGGAAAAGGTTCATACACAAAATCAATCAAACACTTTTCGATTGTTTTGATACATTAGGACAATGATCCATATGAAATTTGAGATGTTATGTAATTATGAAAACCTCAATCTAACAAATTATGTGACTAATATGACTCCAAGTAAATTTTTTTATAAAATTGAGCTTAATTTTAGTAAAAAAGGATAATAATATATTAAAAAATAGATCAAAAACATCATTATTATGTTTATTCTTTTGGAAAAAAATCCTTGAATAATATTTTAATGTGTAGGAAAAAGTATCATCTCAATATGATATACTATGTGTCGGGTATGACTCAATGTGTCTATTATTTGTTAAAATTGACATTTTATTTCAAAAAGTGATACCCACTGAAAACCAATAAAACACAGTTGAATTTTTATGTTAAATTAGGATAATTATTTTTATATAATGTATGGAATTTTCAAATTAGCCTTACATTAAACTGACACTTTATGTGACCAGTATGACTCAATGTGTGTGTTTCTATTTTAAAATGAAATTTTAGTATAAAACAAAAGGGAAAAACAGAAAACTAATT
Organism: Viscum album; assembly: GCA_963277665.1. Lineage (NCBI taxonomy): Eukaryota > Viridiplantae > Streptophyta > Magnoliopsida > Santalales > Viscaceae > Viscum > Viscum album. Next base: position 559,131,955 of record OY728132.1, on the reverse strand, counting down.
ATAAAATTCTTGTTGCATTTATACTTAATGTAAATTATCCATATATTATTTGCGATGTGTAAGAATCATCCTCACCTAAATCTTATTAATGGTGTGACAATTATGATTCAATGTGTATCTTTTTATTTAAAATACATATTAATTTCTAAAAAAATGTAAAATTATATAATCAAAACTTGGAAAATGCATTCATATTATTTTTATTCATTATTAAAAGGATACATATGCCATGTGTTTCTGTAGGAATCAGTTTCACCTCAATCTGATACATGATTTCCCCATTATGACTCAAAGTGTATGCTGTCAGTTTAAAATTGATAATTCAATTAAAAAAGTGTCACTCACTGAAAACCAATTAAACACACTAATATTTTAATGATAATTTAGGAAAGAAATTCATAATTATTTTTTATGTGTAGGAATCATTTTCTCATCAATACAATAAAGGTTGTGGGTGATATGTCTCAAAGTTCATGTTCCTAGTTTAAAGTGAAATTTTAGTAAAAAAAACAGGTGATATACTCAAACTAATAAAATGTATTTATATTTTTTTATACTCTATTAAAATGAATCATAAGTCATTAGCTATATGTAAGAATTATTTTTTCCAGAATCTGACACCGGATTTGACCGATGTGACTCCAAGTGCATCTTTTTATTTTAAATAAACATTAATTTAATCAAAAAACATAATTGAGATACTCAAAACTAATAAAAGAAGACTAATTTTTTTTATACTCTATAAAAAATCCATATATCATTTTTGACATGTAGGAATAATTTTTTACCTCAATTTGATACACCATGTTCTGAACATGACTCATAGTTTATGTTATGTCTAAATAATGGAAATTTTTGTTCAAAAAGTGTAACTCATTAAAAATTAAGTAATCAAACATAGATTATCCTGATAATTTTTAACAATGATTCATAATTCATATGTAATGTTTTAGAATCATTATCACATTAAATAAAAAAATGATGTGACCAATATAACTTAATGTAGTGTAATCAATCATTCATATTGTTTTTATAGTTTTTTACAATAATCATTACATCATTTGGGATGTTTTTGAATTAACCTCACTTGAATCCATCCAATAGTGAGATCGATATGAATCCAAGTGTGTATTTTAATTTATAATTTATATTCATTCTCGTAAAAAGTCAAATGACTTAATCAAAGATGATCGAACACATTAATTGTGTTTTGATACTTTAGTAAACTGATTTATATATCATTTTAGACTTTTAGTATTTATCTTTACCTAAATCTGATACAATATATTCTTGGTATAACTCAAAGTGTCTATTATCAATTAGAAATTGAAATTTTAGTTCAATGAATTTCACCCATTAAAAAAAGAAAACATGTTTGTATTATCTTAGTAATTTATAAGAATTATTGATAAGTCATTCAGGATGTGTACTAATTATTCTCACATAAATCAGACACACGATGTGAGTGGTATGACTTAATCTTCACATTTATAGTTTGAAATTACATTTAAAAAACACAATCAATGTACTCAAAATTGATCAAACACATTTGGATTGTTTTCATACATTAAGATAATGGTTCATATGTTATTTGGGAAATGTATGAAGGATCTGAACCTCAATATGATGCATGGAGTGACCGGTATTACTCTAAGTCTGGCTTTTCAAAATATATGATTAGTTTTAGTTTAAATCAAACAACACATAACAAAAACCAATTAAATTTTCCTAGATTATATTCTCAATAGTTTATGTTTTATTACTTAATGAAATTACTTATAATTTTTATTTTATATCTCTTTAGGTAATTTTCCCAGAGATAATTTTTTAAGATGTAAATGAAATAGTGTGTCATTCATGAATCAACTTAAACTCCATTCTATATACTATGTTCTTGAAATGAATCAAAATTTACTTTAAAATTAAAATGTTCTAGTTAATTTATTTTTAATATTTCTAATATCAAATAGTTTTTTGTCTTATTCAGGAAATTCCTTTATCTCGATCAGGGGTGGTTTGTTTTTTATAAAAGTTTCCTTTTTTTTCTGTATAATATTGTGTTTTAATTTTATATTTGTTTTGTAATTTTTTTTCATTTAAATTCCTTATTTTTATTAGATTTTTTTATTTTATGGTGATTTTTTAACTTGTTATAGAACATTTCTCATTTTTTTGGTGATGTGTTATGCTGTAAGATAACACTATAGTGTGCCCCTATATCGGCATAAAAAATGTGTTGATAATTACACCCTTTATCAGTTCTTCTAAAATAATTGATAAAGGTATCCTTTATCAGATGTTTCAAAATCTCCGATAAAGTGTCCCTTTATTAGTGATTGTAGGAGAACATATTAATGGTCCATTTATCAATTCTTGTAGAAGCAATTATAATGGACCATTTATTAGCACTAAATAAAAACAATGATAAATGGGCATTGTAATAGTTCTTTTCTTGCATTGATATAAACCTGGGTATTTTAATTATGCTCGGCATTCAACGGTTCTCTAATGATGATAAAGTCCATTTTTTTCTATTAAAGGCCTATTTTGTAGTGGTGATGAAAAATGATCTCTTGATATATAAAAGATTATAAAATTTATTGTATGAAAGTATAGTTACAATCCCACATGTTATGATAAAATTTCATGAAAACGAGTTCTATATACATAGAAAAATAAGAAAGTATTATCATAAAATTATCTTATGATGAATAAATTGGTAATATAATAATAAATAAATCCTTAAAAATCAAGGTATCATAAAGGATAAAAAAATTAGGGATAATTTAATATTTTCAATTCAGAATTATGATTGGGTGAATGATTTTGGAAAATAAGTCTCAATGTAGGAAAAATCATAAAAATAGTAAAGAGGTTTTTAAATAAAACATCATTATCAAATCTTTAAAAATGGGGGAAATTATTATAATGACAAAGAGAAAGAGGTTTCCCCAAAACCATAATTATATAATTTTAATTTATCTTCAAAAAATAAGGTGTTTAAAAATAATATATATAATTATTTTTATAAAAGTTGTATATGAAAAGAAACAATAAATATAAGTATTCTATATGATGGGTTTTATTTAAATAAAGTTTTTGAAAGGGAACAAGGGAGAAATTCATACCCTAGAAAATAAAGGGATGGTGAAATAGTGTATATCAAGGAAATATGTAGAAATAATATTAAAATGAAATAAATTTTTCGGAATTATAATGATATAGGGATGTAGGGACTAATAAATTTCATAACCCAAAGAATGGCAAGTAATGATAAGGACGACATACCTTGAGTCATAGATTTCATCGAGTTCTCTTATATCCTCCAAAATAGTAATGTCACACTAATTAATTACATTCTTTTGAAACTTATCCATAATTATTTCACCTCTATAATCCATTTAATATAATTTATTGCCCATTTATGACATTATTATTGAATGGATATTCCTTATGAGGTTTTTCTGTATATGACTTTAAATCTTCTTCGATGTAATGGTAATAGTTGATGTCCACTAATGAAAAGTTACATAAAATTAAATGGTTTAATGTTTCAATGTTAATTTCATTATATATTTAATAGAGTTTAATATATTAATATATAGTTATAATTCAAATAATCTTCCATAATAATATTGACTTAGATGGTTAAAAACGATTGTGATTGTTCACTTTTGGATTCATTGTTATCATTCCTATTTTATAATTCTAAAATCATAAACATGGAATTATTTTATTATTTAATTTATATTTATTTATAATGTATATATTTTAATAATATCCATGAAATTCATAATTGAAAAATAAAACATTATCATTCACATAGGTACTATAAAACCACTATATTTGAATGATGTGTTTAAAATACATCAAAAGAAAAGAAAAATTATTAAATAATTAAAATATAACTATAATTTTTTTATTTATACATATATTATATAATTATCTAAAGAATAGTTGAATAAAATGACATGGGTATTGAAACCCTTACCATACACATTGAGTTCCCCATTTAGATTGAGTCTAAGTCCTTCAAAAGATGGTCTTTTGGATTTAATAAGGCCACATGAATGTCGCTGATAGAGTTTAGAGTGGTATTTGGGTAGAGAATTTTCAATGGAATTAATTCTAAAATTTAGTATAAATGGATGGAAAAGGGTTATTTTATATAAACAAGGGGGATGGGTATCCTGGAATAAAATATTAATTATTTTATTATTTTGGATAAAGATTATGGATAGTGAGTATTTCAATAAATTTTATTAGTATTTTTTTAACAAATATATTTATACATTACATTTAAACACATAACAAAGTGAAAATTATTTTTAAAATAGTATATATAATATAAAGGATTAATAATTGTTTTTTATTAGAATAAATAAAAACATACTTTTAGAAAATTGATTAATATGTATCGAAGTTCATTTATTAATTTTAAATGATTTATTTTACACATTAAATAAATTTTATATCATGATAAATTTTTTATTAATTATTATGTCACATATACATCATAATTGTGTCATAAAATGTATGGTATATATAAAAATTGTATTATTTTCTATTATATTAAAAATAATAAAATTATAACTAATAAAAAATAACCCTATGATGATTTTAACATAATTAGATAAAAAATGAATTTCATTTTATAAAATTATTATTCTAAATATTATAAATGTTCCCTTTATACAAAATCATATAATATAAAGAAAAAAATTCCAAGAATAACTGCCATTTATTTTTCTCTAAGTGATTATATTTCTATTTCTTAATATTTGTTAATTATTATATAATTACTAATTATTTTTGAAATATTATATAAACAAAAAATATATATCCAATAATTCTAATATTTACATTTTAAAAACTAAATATTTCTTTGCTAAATAACTTGAAACGTACTATGTTAAAAATATATTATTATTTATAATATTTTTTAAATTATTAAAGAAAAAAATTTAGATATTATATTATTTATATTTATTTATTTATAGAAAATATTAATTATTATAAAATCCATGATTTCCAATGTCCATGTATCAATTTCAATTTTCAGTCATTTTTTCAATGATAAATTACTATTTAAATAGATATATATTTATTATACTTATTATAAACTCCTGTTATTTCCTTTATTATTCATTCCTAGTATTCTTTGTTGAATTTATTTAAACTTCATTTAAAAATTCCAATACTGTTTTAATATTTTTATAATTATATGGGGTTTTTCAATGTTGGGAAAATTTTAATTCCCCAGGACCCTATGGATTTTCAAATTATACCTATTCTATTTTTTATTTTCCCATTGTTCAAATTTTAATTTTATAAAGTCTAATTATCCTTCTATTATTAATTTTTTTGTTGATGAGATGAAATAAAAAAATTATTATGATAAATATGTTATTTATAATATAAAGTATATATAAGTAAAACATACATATTTTTGTGGAAGTAAATTTTTATCTTTTGAAAATTATGAGTGAGTAAATTTTTCCCCCTATAGAAATATTACCATTGAAACTTGAATTCAAACCCTATGATTAAAATACATAAAGTTTATTTTGTTTCCTTACATCCTTAGGTTGTCATTTTTACCCTTTATACATAATATTTTTTAGAGTACTTTGACTATATTACTGGTCTTGTTTTATAACACATTATATCTATAAACAAAAATCACCATTGGTAGATCCTCATAATATTTATCATTCTCTAACTATAACAAATTTATATTTAGAAATTGTGAGTGATCATGTATTTACTTAAATAATATGGATACTTAAAATACAATAAAATGTTTGGACAGGTTTTGTGGAAGGGAATATTGATAGAATACAACTCCAATGTTATCAAGAATCTCAAAAGAACTAATATATCTTGGAATTTACATTTTCATCCTCCCAAACATCCTAAAATAATTCCTTGGATATATTCTATGTAATAATTGATACCCACACTCAAATATTTGTTACTTTTAAATATTGTTATCATAACCCTTCTATTGACTATGTAGTAGTCATATATATTACTGAATGGCTTGTATTTTCTCTATTATCTATTCTGAACAATTTGGACCAATTTCTTTTAATTTATTTATCTTAATCCGAGCATATTATGGTTTTTTCATAACTATAATAGACGTTTTCATATAAATCAATCTAAATTATTGAGCATAAGAAATTTTTCTGAGAACTAATATAGAGTAAAATATTTTTCTAATCACTCTTTGAAGTCTATTGAGTAATCTCTAAGATCATTCACATGAGTTTTACTGTACCTTTTATATTTAATATCTATATGAGTAAGATATATTGAATTTTTTATCTTAACCTTATATACCTTATAATATATCCTTTATAAATTTAAATTAAACTTTTGGACTTGATCAGATATAATCGATGTTTGATTTTAATACAACTTCAAATCTTCTTCGATATATATATTTTCTTGTTAATCAGTTGAGAAGTGTTTTAGAATGAAAATTGTGGATGAATTATTTATAATAAGATCCACTATAGTGCATATGGATTTTATATTCATTTTTTTATTTTGAATACATATTAAAAATTCCATGGTGGGGTTCTCTTATATTTATATTGGTATGGATAATGGTTTTATCATTTCCTTGTACTTTTTTTGTTCTTCCTTATCTTATTATAATACCATGAACATATATTTGTGTTTAATAAAATCTAAATTCATTTTAACCCATTATAATAATTCATGGATATATTTATATATCTTTTTTCGCTTTTTGGATAGATAATCTTGAATTAAGAGTATTATCTAATAGATTAATCTTTATTTCAGTCTTAGGTGGTACAAATAATAATTTTCCAAATCATATAATATCATCTCTATCAATTCTAAACTATAATATATTCCCAATAAATATTAATTTCAAATTTTTTATATCTTGTCAGCATCCCTTTATACCACCTAAATTTCACAAGATATCTCTTTTAGGAATGATTTGAGAAAGGTTGGATAGTGTAACATATATTATGATTCCAAACTCCATCTTTATTATTTCAAAAGGATTATATAGCTTTCAATACATATCATGTATAAGGTTATCAGATATTTTTTTCTCATAGAGTCTATCATTTCGTATTCATTTTTGGTATGGTAAATGAATGATAATTCATACCCTTTAATCATCTTTAAACATCTTTATCGATGTATGTTGAACTCCTTGAATGTAAACATATACATTAAAAATTTATGATGAGTGTAAACATCACACTTTTTTACATAGATATAATTCCTCCAAATCCTCAAGTAAAATATTATGAATTAAAACTCTACACCATGTTTCAGATAATTTTCCTCATATAACATTAACTATATTTCATAATATGCTTTAACTTTATCATTTTAAATGACTACCTGACCTATGTTTTTAATTTATTCATCCATTTATTGCATAAACCATACGAGAAATATGGGCGATATGTGTACATGTAAAATAACATACATTTTATATCCTTAAAACATACATTTAATTAATCAATCAAGAAAAATATTACTTCTTTTTTAGTTATCTTAATTTCATGATTTAAAAATAATGAGGAATTTTTCACAACCATCTATAAAATAAATATTATCATGTGAAACTATGATATCAATCCTAGATGATGGTATTCCAATCACTAATATCATGATTCATTGGGAGATATATATATATATCCATTAGCTTGTGATAGTATTCTCAATCTAAAATTCACATTTACTGTACATTTCATACAAAATTACCTTAAAAAGGGAATTTATTGGAGTAAATAAATTACATACTTGTTCTTACTGAATTTAATTATGATAAATATATCATCTATAATGATAAAAAAATAATCAGATTAAATATTTTATTATTATATTTATCAATACTATAATTATTTTATAGGGATTAGTGAGTCTATGTGTAATCAATATGAACATATAATGTATATATATTATATAAAAGGTATCCTAGTAAAAATCAAATAATTTCACCTAAAATTGGTATGTTAATGATCAAGGATCCATATTATAATATTAGTAATCATCTTATGTTTGATCAAACATGTCATTAAACCATGGTAGGGGATACATATACTTTACTGGGACCTCTTCTGGCTCACGATATTCAATATAGTGACACATTGAACTAATATTCTTCTTGAAAAAGTGGAATGGGGTGCCCCATGTAGGAAAACTATTGTGTGTTAAAACCATAACCAATATTTCCTTTAATTTCTTCATTAATTCTTTTAGTTTAATGGGGACCATTCTTTATAGACTCTTTGATATGGATCATTCTCTATGAATAAACTTTCTAGAGATATTAAGCTCTCAAAATTATATGAAAATCATTAATAAATACAATAGTATATTTCAAAATAATGGTAACTTTTCATGTATGAATCATTTTAATCACTCATTTTAGATAGATATGCTTTTTCATAAGCTAATAATATCCATATTTAAGAGGTATTTTACAAAAGATATTCATAATTCTCGTTACACTTTAATATAATCAGAGGATGGTTTAGTACATGGAATGTCATTTACCAATCACATATGCATGTATTGTCTCTATATAAGAATTACTAATCCATTACCAATATATCTACAAGTTTTATCTACTGAATGATAACATTATTTTTGGATGATTTATCCAATATTGGGAATTGGGGATGAATTATATACATTCGATGTACTGATTTCACTACTTCCTGTTATCCCTAAAATCTCTACATCTATTTCTCAAGGACTATATTATAGTTCAAAAATGAACCAATTATCCTTCATTGAATAATATATTCCTAATGACTATCCATTTCATGAATCATTATATCACTCAAAATATCTTTTGAATAGAATATACCCATTTCTAAACAATTATAGTATCAAAAGGTCCACTAAAAGTAGATGTCATTGTCATATAAAAAGGTCAACTAAAATTTGATCATTCTTTGTAAAAGAGAGGATCCTTATGTGCTTCATTATATTATTGATAACATGATATAAATGAGAAGGTACTACCATGAGGTTTTTGTCTCACACACCTATCATATTATTAAACTCATTGGGGAAAAAAGTTCATTTTCTATCACAATGGTTTTTTACATGATTCTATATGTTTAAATATATTTACTAAAAGAAAGTAATGTTTGGGATGATAATACATTAATTAAAAATAATATATTAGTTAAATAAAAAAATTGAAACAAAAACTCATAAATCACAAATAAATCATATCTTGTGTCTCATTAACTCTCAATCTAGGTTATTTATTTAGTATTTTACTATATTTCTCTATACCCTAATCAATAAAAACAATTATCATATTATATAATACTAACTGTAGAAACTAATAACTTTTATATCTATTAATACACTATTTTTATCGTGAATATATATAAATCACACCTATAAATAGCTAGGGATAGTGGATTTGCGAAATTTCATAAATCATTTAACTTTTAAAAATAAACCATGTAATCATTTATTAAATCTTCATAATTTCTACCTAGAGTTTACATTACTCATAACTCTTTATGGGATATACTGTAGATATACATATAATAAATTTCAATCTAAAAATACTAGCATAGGGGTAAAATAGTTTAATCATGGGGTGAGATATCATAAGTGCCTAAAGTTATATCATGGAATCATAAGAGGACATGATCATAAACCATAACAAGGAAACATGAAAAAAGTGGAAAAATAATAAAGGTATAGTAATCATGAGATTCCATAAATATAACACAAATAAAATTCATCTTACCATAAATAGATGTTAAGGATTAATGCTAATAAATATTCACATAATGGATAATTCTAATCACATCATAACTAAGAATAAAATTGTAGGAAGAAATTTCCACAAAATACTTAAGAATAATGATATTATGAGTAATAAATCATGTTTTAATTGATAGTGGTTGTTTATTTTTAAACCGACCCTTATCAAAATATTTCATGCATATGTGTTCCAACTATAAAAGAAACATATATAAAGCATAAACATAAAAAAACCCATGATAAATCAATGTGTATAATAATAAACATATAAATATATAACCATCTAGTTATCATGTGTGATCTAAATACAAGAATCGTTTAAGGTATTCTGGACATTCATTTTTTTAAAAAGGCTTTTGATTCATTAAAATCGATCTCAAATTTCTAGAAAAATCATAAGAAAAGATAACGAATATATTCTGGAAGATAACATCTTTGTCAAAATTTTAATATCAAAATATTAGGAAATAGGTACAACAGTAATTAAAATATACAAAGACAAAGGGTTTCAATAAATCTATATGTAACCTAGCATTATTTATGTTTAAAATAATGAGGTTTCTTGAAAGACTACAAAAAATAAAAAATTAGTGTCATTTTTTAAATATGTTTTATCAAAAAGTGACTAATAAATAATTTCAACACATATTTCATGGTTTTGATACATGATTATTTTTAATTTATCTAGGTTTTGAATCATTGTTGACTTTAATTTATCCATATTTTTTAAAATTATTTACATTTTTAATTTTAACTATCTTTTGAACATTAAAAAATTAAATAATAAATGAAATTTTATAATAAATGTATATATAATCGTATATTCCTCAATATAATTTAATATATATAGAATCATTATGAATTTAAATTTTAATCTATAAATGAATTTAAATAATAAATTTCTATGTACACAATATATCATTCACCAATTACATTTTATAAACACACCCACATGTTAAGGTATAATATAAAAAATAACCTGAATATATAATATATACATATAGTACATATAATATTCTTAAATAACATTAAAAATAATAATTTTTCTAATTATCACACACACAATCATACATATATACATATAAATACACATATCGACACATGAATACATGCATTCATACAAATTCACACACTATAATGTTAAAAAAATTATAATAACATCCAAATAATTGATCATTATTAATAATTGGTTACATATGTGAATATATATATAGTAATACTAAAAATAAAAAAATTATTTATCAAATTATATTTATAAGAATAATTATAATATATATATATATATGTTTATAAGTTAACATATATTAATATAAATTAGTGTGTGAATTTATATTTTTATAAAAATATATTAAAAAATATTTCAATATAATAATATATATATTTAAATATAAAAAATAAATAAATATATAAGTATAATTATATTATGTTATATATATAGTAGAAATATATATATAAATATTTATTAATTTACATTTTTAAACAATATATATATATATATATATATGAATATAAAATTATGAGTTAATAACCTAGACTCTATGGTCTTGGCATTCTTCACCTTCATAGAAGCCATATGACAGAAACCCGGGAACTTTAAATTTTATATGAGGTATGGATCACTTCATTCATGTGACATATATAGGGTGATTTTATCAATAAAGTAGTAGTTAATAAGAATACATGTGGAGGGGTAGTGGGAGGTACTGAATCCACTTACCAGTATTTGACCTTAACATGGGTAAATGTGACCAAAAACCCTACTAATTTACCAACAGAACATTTAATCATGTTTTTAGAATACATTGAAAAACAAATTATCATGATTTATAAACACTACTAAATGAAAAAATAATTACATTGAATGAATAGAAATTTAACGTCCTTATACAAGTGGAAGTTGAAAATGAATAATAAATATAACTTTTCCATTTATTGAGATCCATTTTGAGAAATATTTGGAAATAAAACCGGATGTACATGAATATCCTATGAAAAGGGGAGAATAGAATTGTATACCTAATGAAGCGGTATCAAATGAACAATTAAATAACATAAATTAATGTTTTAAAGGCTTCTAGATAATCATATAAAGTGATAGAGAACATGACACCAAGAACGAGAAAGAGTTAGAAATATCCTTCTCATGAGTCCTAACTTAATTAGAATTCTAAAAAAACCTCTTGAATAGATAAAATACATTGATAAAATTACTTTTTGAATATAATCTATCACATTTATTTCACTAATATAATTAATTTAATATCATGTTTTATTAAATTAATGTTGTTTTCCCTAATATTTTTGAAGTTATAGTGGTCATTACTTCAAATATGCTTGGATGTAATGGTAATGGTTAATGGTCACAATATGAATGATAAATTAGCTAATGAATTTTGAAGGTATAGTTTCTTTCATTAAAAAAGAATGGGAGAGTATTATTTTGTTATATAGTTATAATTTAATTAATCTTCCTTGGAAAACTTCTTCAAGATAGTTAAAAATAAATATAATTATTCAAATTTGATATCATTTTTATCATACCTATTTTCACATTACACAATTGTAAACCTGAAATTATATAATTATTAATATAATAATTTATCTTTAAATATTTTTCATGAATAAAAATGAATAATATATATTTAAAATAAAATAATGTCATTCAGATTGTTAGTATAATACTAGAATTCCGGAATGATTCTTTTAAAAGATGTCAAAATAAGAATTTTTTTTGATAAATATTAAAGTACTATAAAAAAGTAAATTATAATTAAACTAATCGTTTAATGTTACTTATAATGATAAAATACATTATAAAAGGTATAAAAGGAAAATTGAAATGAAAAGAAAAGTGTTTTGAAGTTCATACCTCACTCTTGAACCCCCCCCGTATTGACTAATGTTTTTAAAGGAAATTATTTTATTTTGATAACGTAATTAAGAACACAAATATGGGATTTTAGCGACAAATTTATATTATTATTGAAAAATTGAATGATTTTTGGTAATTTATAGACATTATTAGATGATGAGGGTTTATATAACTATGTATATCATTCAATAAAATATTTATTATTTTATTATTTAGGATAATAAATATCAACTACATAGATTCTCATGTATTTTATTAGTGTTTGATTAAAAATTATAGGTTTATTTTACATATAAATACATCAAAGAATTAAATTAATCTCGAATTCATTTTATTCAAAGTAAAAAATAAAAAAATAACTTTTTATTAGAATAAAATATATCCTTGGTTTTTTAAATTAACTTTTCTGTATGGAAATTAAGTTTATTATTTTTAATTACACTTTCCTACTCATTTATGAAATAATTTTAAATATATTTTTTATAAATTATTTGGTAATATTTATATAATCAAGATTTGAAAAAATACGATATACATAAAATTTTATTTTTGAATATTCACCTCAAAAATATTCTTTATTAGAAATTTACCAAAAAAATAATATACGATAATTTTTACTATTTTATTCGAATTATGAATTGAGTTTTTTTTTCAAATTTTACCCTATGTATTATAAAAGTTAATTTTCTATAAAATCATAAAATATGATGAAAAAATTGGAATAAGTGTTATTTCTTTTTATTTGTGGGGTTACATTTCTATTTTTTATTATTAAATAAATATTATATTATTGATAACTATTTATAATTTTTCATTTATTCAAAAACAATTATAATTTCTGTAATTATAATGCATAAATTTTAACAATTTAAGTAAGGGTTTTACTAAATAAGTGAAAATATAGTTTTCTTGAAATGTAGAATTATATAAAATTTTAGTTATCTGATTAAGTAATAATGTTAATATATAATAATATTTATATATATAGTCAAGTAAATTATAATATATTACACGTTTTTCTGCTCTCAATGGCTAGAATTATCTTTGAATGCTCATTAATTATTTTGAAGATCTATTACTACTCCAGGGGATAAATAATTATTATACGACATATACAATCCTATTATTTCCTTAATTATTCATTCACTCAATTTCAAATAAAATTAATTTATATTTCAATTATAAAACTAAAATATTTTTAGTAATTTTTTTTTATTTTTACAGATTTTTTCATGGTTTTGGTATTTATACCAGAATAGAAATCATTGGATTTAAAAACTATTCTTATGTTATTTATTTTTTTGTTATCAAATTATATTATTTCTAAAATTTGTGTTTGTATTTATACATTATATGTAATTTTTTATGTGGATATAATTATCACTATTTTTTTTCTTTATGAAATACATGTGATTTTTACTATAAATTGTACAAAAATGTGATGAACATGTATTTATAGAAGAAGATTTTTAATATGCTAAAATTCAAGGTTTTTATAAATACTCCAAAATTTGAACATTTTAAAGAAATAAAATGCACAGAAAAATAGAGAGACTAATTTTAAACCAAACCCTTATCCCTTGAAATATATTATCATATAGAAAATAAAGGATCACTCCTAGAGTTATGAACACCGAACCATAATAGTCAAACATACCATTACATAAGTTGTTCCCCATGAATTGTCTCAAGGAAGCAAAACATAATAAGTGGTAGAGTGAAATAAAAGATGTTTCTCCACTTAACCACTACCATCATCATGATCTAACTCTAATCTCTAATTCTACACAATCAATTACCAAATACAAGTTCATATCCACCAAAATTTCACTTTTTTTATAAGTTTAAAAAGAGTAGAATATTGTGGTAGTTTTGTTATATAAAAATATTTCTAAAATAAAAAAAACATAAAAATAAAATATCAATCTATCTAGGATATGATTTTGGTCTTGAAGATGATTCATCAGCAAGGAATCATTTTTACAACAATAATACCATGTTGTCCCTAATGGTGACATGTTGTAAAAACATTATCATACTCATATAATTCATTAACATTACCTATATGAAGAAAACATGTTGATAATAACATTTTAACCTTATTGAATCATCTAAATTAACTAAGATCAAAATATTTTAATAAAAATTTAACTTCTTATGGGATAATATAGAGTCTCATCATCAACATTATTCTAAATCAAACATGCTTTTACATGATGATCAATATCACATCCAAAAAATAATGCCAAAAAACTAATTTATGATCTTAAAAATATCAATTAAAGGAATATGAGTTATCATAATGAAAATGAGAAATATTGTTATTTTGGGTCCCCAACAGACCGTTCACTTACCCAAATATATAATGGGGTGATGGTGTGGTGGCAAACCTCACAGTTCTATGTAGAACCCCCATTATGACAAATGGGATTTTTGTGAAAACATTCTTATAATTTTTAAACATAAACATGTAGATAACATTAATTAACACATTATTATGTGATATGTTTAGGAAATATGTGGTTTCAAACATTCATGATGATGGGTTTTTATTTGTTTTCAATATATGTCATGTGTGAAGATAGATTAATTTCACTTCGGGATAAATATAATTACTATGTAAATGTAAAGTACTATCTTGAAAAAATTAAAGAAAAAAGTTCCCACCATTTAAAGAGGCTAAATGAGATATGAATGTTCCATACATTCAATAACCAGGTTGTAGCAGATGTGAATAGGATCTAAATATCCTCTTAGATAATTTTAAAGGATGAAATGATATGTTTTGGGAATGATTTTATAGAGCTTGGATATCCCTGATTAGGATTGAGGAAGCTGCATGTTGAAATTTATGAAGTCTATATATTTGTTATAGCATCATAATTCTTCAATATTGAATTTAAAAATTTAGGGTAAATATTTGAAAGATCTTAATGCTTTAAGAGGAGGCTTGAAAAACAACAAAGGCATTATCATATATCATTACCTAAGGACTGTAAATGTTTAACATAAACATTTGAGTCGATTATAATATTTTGATCATAAATCATAATCATCAAAAGTATTTATCACGTGTCTTCAAGTGCCATCGTAGGTGTTTAACATTCATCGTAAGGGTTCAACACTTAGCGAATTTTTGATGATCTCATTCAGAGAAAAGTTGAATATCTAGAGATTATATTATATAGAAATAATAAATCAAAAAAACTAGAAAATGTATGTGAGATTTTAATTTTTGTTCAAACTTTATGATCAACCACATGATCATAATCCAATATGAGATCAATGATGATGAACTAGATGAATATGATGATGATGAAAAGGGTGTCCTCTACCATAGAATGAGATTTCTCATCATTGTACCTATGTGTAAATATAATAATTACCCAAATTTTATGAATATATATATATATATTTGTATCATCAATGAAATAATATTTATGGTTTGGAGTAAAATAATTGAGTATAGTTTGGGAAAATAAAATTTTATAAAAAAATGTTTTAGTTTTAGGTAATTAGTGAATGTATGAAAAAAATTTACCTTAGTATGAAATATAGTAATATTAATAATGAATCGAATAAAAAATACGAAATGATAATTACTAGAAAAATTTATAGTATAATATTTGTATAATATTTATTGAATTTTTTTGGAATATATAAAATATGAGTATATGAGAATATTATAAATATAGAAAATTTGTCATTTCAAGATAGATATAAGAGAAAATTACTAATATTATTATTACCACAAAATAATAAATATTATCATTTATTTAACTTGAAATTATATTTTTCAAAATATAGTTGAATATAATAAAATATGTGGTCAATTTTCATAAATGAAAATTTAAACAAAATATGGAATTGTTTATATATATAAATAATTAGAAATAATTCATTTTATATAATTAATTTATAAGTTCTAAAAAATGATGTATTGATAGCATATAAATACCTATTTAATATTTTGATGATTCCATAATTAAATTTTTATCTTATATATATTTAAATTTTAATATATAAAATTATAATTTGGTAATAGGTTTATAATTTATAAAATTATAGTAAAAAAAATTAATAAAAATAATTAATTAATATGTTTTTACTAATTTTTATAGGGATTTACGTTGTTTAATTAAGTATGGTGTTGTGGAAAGGTATGGTATTAATAATATATATACTATTATTATGAGATGAATATATATATATATATATATTGATTATAAATAGAATATATAAAAAATATATATAACTAATTAAAAACATATATAATATTATATAGTTAAAAATAGTGTTTAATATAAAAATAAATATATATACATATAAAATTATATCTGGAATGTTTAAATAAACAAATTTTTGAAACTTTTTATAATGATAATAATAATAATAAAATTAAATAGAAAATAAAATGAAACCAAAATTAAAAAAGAAGAAGGGGTGTCATATTTCATAAGCATGGACCTACCCCCTACCAACAACATTAGTCCTCCACTAAAGTCCACACCCACCCCCAAAGACAACCAACCTACTATTTTCAACACCCTCTTATAATATAATCTTGCACACAAACTATGACCACTACCTAGATGAACCCCCTACGTTGGCACCTTCATGCCTTCGTTGTCGGCCAATGGCCTCAACTCTAGACTTCATTAAAACATTTTATAATATCTCATATAATATGTGTATTTTGATAATATATACATATATGGATATACATATTAATTTAGAGGAAATGAGATGTCTATAAAACTATGAACCATGTGGAAAAAAATTGAAAATTTACTTCACATTTTTTCTATTGTGTTTAGGTAAATAGAAGAGTACTAACATTAATGATCTTGTTTTATATTTGGTAAAAAATAATATAACTTATAATTTTACAAACCAGGTATTTCATGAACTTGGTAGAAAATTATATGGAGGACAATAATAAGAGTTTTGTTTATGTGTTTCCCTAAATAGATAAAAACTAAATTCATTAATTATAATAATAATTCATTAATAGGATGCCCTCATATACAAATAACACCCATTCATTAAAAAATATTCATTATCACTCGTTTTCTGTTGGAGAGAAATGGTAAACTTAGTGGGGGTGAGTTTATAAATTAACTTTTAGAGGGAGTCTGATAAAGGCTAACATGTATCCATTAGTGAGTAGTCTAACTTTAGAGGAATTGTTTTTATAATATTATTATTGAAAATTATTCAAATGGATATATCTTATTCTTTAAACAACCTTATATTAGTTTCTTTAGTATTTATTTTGAAAGAGATTTTTTATATGAGAAAAACATTGGTTTTTGAAAATTATAATCATTTCCCCTATTTTTATGGTATTAAAATGCCAGTTATAATTTAATTTAAAAAAATTGTAAGATAATATTTATTTAAAAATTTATTTTATAAAATTTATATTTTTAGACTTCTAAAAACATCATTGTAAGGTAAATGTATTTCAAAAACATCTTCTTCCAGTTTTATAAAAAATAAAATCCTAATTATATGGGCATTATATTTTTAAATAAAATGATAGTTCTTTAATTTTTTATTTTTTGGAAATTGATTTAAATAAAATCAGTTTTTTAAAACACTCATAATATGGTGTACTATTTTAAGGAAAAATATTATTTTAATATGGTTTAAACATATCATATTTTAATTGAAAATTATTTTTTTTAAATTATATTTTTCTTATGTCCCCATGTTTTAAAAAAAGTAAACTACAAGTTGAATTCTTAGTATAATTTTATTAGTAATGTGGGAAATGATTTCATGTTAATGTATTATTTTGATTTTTACTAAAACCATTTATGTTAATATATTTTGGTTTTATAGAGTTTAATATTTTTCATTTTATGTGATTAATGTTTTGTCTAATTGTCATGGATGTTTCTTTTTCTTATATTTTTTACTCAATCATTGTTTTATTCTATAAGGCATCCCATGCATGCTAGTAATTTGTTTCCCATTATAAAAATATATTTTCATTACAACTTGTGATATGTTTTTGTGTGTGTGTATTTTATATATGTTTTATAACTTAATTATATTGATAGTTATTATTTTGAAAAAAAAATTATGAAAAACTCTATTGGGTAAAATTAAAATAAGAAACCTATAAAATGTCTTGTAAAATTTGGAAGTTGGACTTTATAAAAAATATATGATTTGTTGAGTAAAAAAAACATTAATGCACTTTGACCACCAAATAAATGAGAAGGCCCTATATGTCCTTTAATATTTCATGTTTCTCCAGATTTTATTTTTCCAATATTGTGATGGGTTATTCTTAGAAATAACTGGATTATTAATAATAAAAATAAAAATTTAATTATTCCTATATTTATTGATGACTTATTTATCATAGATTCCTACATATTAGTAAATTATTATGCTGTATTGAAATGATTTCTTAATAGTTTATTGTTTTCAGTAATAAAATTTTTTCTAAAAAAGTATTTCTTTTTTAATGATATTTATTGAATTTATAGGAAATGTGAAGCGTATGTTTAAAAATTGTTTTATTTAAAACAATGTATCCAATTTTTGGAGGAATTATATTCAAATGAAGTTTTAAATTCATTTTGAAAAATTAAAATATTTTAATAATCCTTAATAAGATATTTTCTACCACCCCCCCCCCCGAGATTTAATATGTCATTTAGAGGGATGTTGATGAGCAGAAAAAAAGTTCTAGTTGAAATTAAATTATTATTTTTAGTTAGATATGAGTCAAAATTATCTGATAGGTATTTTTATTTAAAAAAAAATATATATTTTTGTAACATAGTTTATTTATAAAAAAATTTATAATCTCCAAAACTTTAGAACTAAAAAATCATAGGAAATGTTTCGAATTTATATTTTTCAATTCTGTTAAAAAAATTAAAAATATACATAGCATTTGTAAGACCATAATTGACATCACTAGTCAAGGGAATCTTAAAAAGTATGAGAGGAAATACTCTAAAAAATTTAGATATTATTATGTTAATGAAAACTGAAGAGTTTGAAAACTTGTTTTCTAAATTTGGTTTATTATAAATAGGTAACTCTTAATATACTAGACCTTACAAGGTGAAAGGAGATTAATGCAGACTTTCTAGGGATTTAGTATTTTTATTTTGATTTTATAGAGTTCACTTTATGATGAATTTTTTTTCATAGATTAATTACATTTAATTACATTGATAAAATTACCTTTATTAAGTCATATAAATAAACAAACACACATAGATATATTTTTTATTTTCATAATTAGAATGTAAACTTATCTTAGATAATATTAATTTTGAATATAAAATTTATTTATGGGAGGAGAATGTAACGAATTTAAATTTATGAAATTATATATATATATATATACCATCGAATTTATAATATATATGACATGGAATATATGTTTTGAGTTTAATTTTATTATTAATAATTTTATTTAATATAAAGTATTAGTTTGAGAAAAATAGAAAATATATGATAATAAGAAAAATTACCATATTGGTAAAAGTAGTTATAAACATTCAAAATTAATTCATAAAAATATTCCTTATTAAATTAATAATTATAATAGTATTATAAAAGTTATATATTATAAATTAAAGTTACTAATGAAATATATAATATAAAAGTATTAAATAGTATATAGAATTCGAAAATTTAGTAGTTATAGTCATATATAATAAAATATTACAAATATTATTATAGAAGTGATTTAACAAATATTATCTTGTATATTAATTATAAAATTTATCTTTATCAACTATAAATAATTAAATTTAATTGAAGACATATAATTATGTTAGATGTTATATAAAATAAATGTTAGATTGCTAATTTGTAAAGTGCTAATAAATATTTAGATAATGTTATGATTAGATTATTTATTATGGAAGATTCGTAATTAATAAATAATTTAATTTTAATATGTTATACTATAATTATATAATAGGATAATAAATTTTCAAATTACGAAGAACACTTATTTTTTAAAGAATTAATTTATATATATAGTCAATAAAATCGGGGTTTTTGTAGTGTCCAATGTTATTTTATTTTGTTGAATGATAATTTATTATAAATATATGAATAAAAAATATTATAATGAGATGAATATACATTTATATATATATATATTAAAAAAATATAATTAAGGTACAAAAAATATATATACATATATATATATATATAATTAATAAAAAACTTGATATTATTTGTTTATTAAATGGTGTTCAATATATATATATATATATATGCACTGTATATATATAAACTTATATCATGAATTCATATTAAAATATCAGAAAATATTTATAATAATAATACTAGTAGTATTAATAATAAATAATGAGAATAATAAAACATTGTAAAATTGAAAGAAAAATAAAATGGGGGCATCACTTTCCCTAATCTCACACCCAACACCCACCGACACTATTTCACATTCCTTGATGTCCACCCCATCTTCTTCAAGCTACTAACCTCCTGCCACCACCACAGACCTACACCTTGTACTCACACCCCATCTATGACCACTACACCAAAAACATCAACATTATATTAAGTATTTTCTTTACCACCAACCTATTTATTTACCTCCACACTTCACGAGTACTTATTCTATTGGACAAAACAATAGAAATATTTATATAAAACATATACACACACTTATATATATATTTTACTGAGGAATTAGGAAAGGAATGAATGTTTCAAATTCTTGGAATCCAAAAGAAAATTGATATCAATATATAACTATTGTTTTAAGGTCACTCGAAGAGTTCCAACTATAATTCAAATGTTGTACATTGTCAAAAAAATGATATAATTTATAATTGTTATAAGGAATCGACATTATTATATTATATAATCTTTAATTTTTCTCAAGAACTCACTTTTATTCATATTAGAGAACTTTCCAAGTTTATAGTTTCAGATAATTTGGATATAATATTTACATAACATTCAACATTCATATAGAGATGATACCACATAAATAGTATCCATTTTTTCCAAGATATAATACTTTTTGAATAAAACAAGATTTAGTTGTAAAATATTCATAACATTTAACTTGGATTCCTTATTTTTCTTAAACAACATTATAACCAATGAAAATAATTTAAAAACATGGGATGAGCACAAAAAGAATAGTAAGGGATATAAAAAAAGAAAAGAAAACATTAGTCCATTAATACTTGTAAACACATGAAATCCTTTTCAAAAAACATATTTTTCACCCATGTATACTTAATTTTTTGAAACATAAGATTCCCACAAAAGATAATGAACCTAAATATAACCATAAAGGTATCTTGGGGAATTACATACATAATCTTGTAACCATCTCGGCTACCTAATAATTAGTAAACCTCACGACTACCCTACAATTTGTGTAACCATAGCAATTGCACATAGAGTAACCATATGGAAGAACTTAAAATTACAAATAACCAATCAATTTGAGATAGATATAGGTCCCACCCATAATCATGAATAGTTCCCCAGAACTAGAACATAATCATAAAACATGAAAAATTCCATAAAAACATTGCTTTTGAATTTTGAAAAATAGAATTTTAAAAGATGATATTAAAAGAAAAGCTCCTTAAAAATATCATATAAATGAAGTGAATATTAATAGATTGGATGGAACATGTGTATAAACTATAAATATTCATAACTAAACATAATAAAAAAATCATCCCAAAAATAATTTTAATACCACATAAATAATGAGGTAGAATGTTAACCCAAAGATAGAAAATCGGGTTATGAATTCACTTACCTTGGATTTTTCATACTTAAAACTCGTTTAACCCTAATTTATAATGGTTAAAATAGATTTATTAATATCTTAAATAAACATATTAATGTTTATAAAAACTTATATGATCATTTCATAACATCATTTCCCCTTTTAAGTATTATTATTTTGTTTCTTCTATTGTTTTTTGTGCGTTCTTTACAAGATTTCCATGGTCGGTTTGTATTTGATTTTCTTGTCATATGGAAATGAGATTCTAGAATTGGAATGAAATGGTATTCATATGTTTTGAAAATATATAATGATAACATCAATCATTTTTTATCATATATGGTGATGGATCATTAGATAAAACATTAATGATGTTTCTTTAGATCATTTTTGGTGGGTTTCCTATAATCATGAACATGTTTCATTATATAATTTAACTTCATGAATAAAATTACATTCTAGAAAATAAAATAGGACACAATATATAATTAAAAAAATTCAACCATTAAATTTTTTTTATGGTTAGCTTTCAAGGACTTAATGAATATTGCAAACACATCGTCTATGATTTTTCTAAATCGACACATCATTGACGGTGTTTTTATTTTTAGAACAATATGGAGAGGAGGGGAAGGAAGATGATGAATTTTTTTCATGAACATGGTAACATAAAGAATATATATGATTATTGATATTTCATAGCTCCTGTATAAGTAGAGGGAATGAGAGTACAAGAAAAGAAAGAAATTTGGAAGAAAAAGAATGAAAAAGAAAGATGATTATTACCACTTGATCTCTTCTCCTTGACATCATCTTTAAGGTCTTTGATTTTGGCATTTTGATAAGACTAGATGACCTAGGATGTGGTGAACGGACTTGGGGAGTGGATTTTGGTATAACTTAGACATTTCTCAAGGCTTGATAGGTGTGAGATGAAGAGGGGAATGAGGGTGGTATTTATAGTGGAGGAGGGGGGGGGGATTTTAAAATGTTTTATTCATTATTTTAATATTTTTTCTTAAGACTATGAATAGTATTGATTCATGTGACTAAAAATAGTAAAAAGGTATTTGAGTTAACAAAAAGTGGACTTACATTAGCCTTTCATGACATATGATGCAGTAAAATAAATATTTAGCACTTATCTTAATTTATTGTATTTTATTATTCACCAAAAATTAAAGAATTACCAAAATATCCCAAAAAATTCACCCAAACAATTTTTCAATGTGTAGAATTGAAAACTGAACTCTATTTTTTGAAAATATTTTCCTAAATATTGTAATTTATTTTTTAAATAAAATCACAATTTAATCAAAAATGATAATTTTAAATCTATAACTCATTTTTAACATATTGATAAACTAATCATGGTGTCATTATAATAAATCCTTAATAAAACAAAATAATAATACAATTTACTATTCATTGGGGTCATATTACGATTCATAAGGTTATGTTACTATTCAAAAAAAATCATGTTGGTTCCATTACACTCCGAATAACATACTGATCACAATTGTAGATGAACGATTTTCGAAATAAAAAACATAGAATCAGAAAAATTATATTTAAAGTTTAGTTATAAATATATACTTAAATCAAAGTCTCATGAATTTCAATTCATTATTAAAACATTGGGGTGTTATATTATCCCCACCTTTAAAAATTACACCCTCACAATTTTATTTACATATTAAACAAGTGAGGGTACCTTTCCCTCAAATAGTTTTCATATTTCCATGTTGCTTCTTCAAACATGTGGTTTTTCAACAAAACATTTACCTAGTATATAACCTTATTAAAAAATACTTGTTCTCTTCGATCAATAATTTGAACTGGTTTCTCTTCATAAAAATTGTTCCTTTCCAACTGAACTACTTATGGTCTCAATACATGAGATGAATCTTTCATATACTTTCTCAACATCGAAACATTAAAAAACATTATGTACCTAAGATAAACTCAGAGGTAAAGATACTCGGTAGGTGACTGGCCTAACCATCTACATTATTTTATAAAGTCTAATGAACTATAGACTAATCTTTTATTTCTTACCAAAATGCATAAAACTCTTCCATGGTAATATTCTTAGAAAAACAAGATCATCTACCTTGAAAGAAAATTCATTCCACCTATTGTCTGCATAACTTTTCTGACCGCTATAAGTTGACCTCATGTGTTTCTGGATTATCTTCACTTTCTCATTCACGTTCTCTACTGATTCTCGTCCCATCGACTTCATTTACCCGACTTCATCCCAAAAATATGGATTCTGACACCGCTTCAAATAAAATTCATCAAAACGTGCCATCTTTATACAAGAATAAAAAATGTTATTATAAAAAACCTCAAAGAAAGAAATATATTGATCCCAACTTATTGGGTAGTCCATTGAACAAGATCGAAGCCTATCCTCCAAATTCTGAATCGTTCGTTCAAATAGCCCATTAGATTAAGGATGATAATATTTATTAAATTTTAGTTATGTGCCCAATGGATTCAAAAGGCCCTTCCAAAAGTTAAAAGTGAAATTCAGATCCTCTTCAGATACAATGGAAAGAGTAACTCCATATAACTTGACAATCACTGTTAGGTACAATCGAGAAATCTGATCCAAAGACATTGTATATCAAGTATAAAGAAAATGTGCAGGATTTGTTAGTCGATAAACAAAAACCCAAATTTAATTGTTACCTAAAGAAGTAATTGGTAGTCCCACCAACAATTACCTGGATACATTCTCTTATTTCCACTATGTCACCGGAAAAGGCTGAAGCACCCCCTTCGGTAATTTTTGCTTTACTTTAACCAATTTACATGCCAAACATTTCATGTAAAAATCTGTAATATCTCATTTCGTTACACCCCACCAATAATACTCCCGAAGTACTTTGTACACATTAGTTCTACCAGGACGACCTAAAAATAGACAACTATGAACTTTACACAACAAATATTTCTTCAACATTGAATCACAAGGAGCACACAATCTTTTACCAAATCTTAAAACACAATCCTTATCAAGGTTAATTTAGGAAACATATAAATTTTAACCAATTATACATTTCTCTATAGCTCATGGTCTTCCTTTTGCGCTTTATTAAATCCTCTTGATAATGATCACTGTAATGAAACATAAAACTAAATAGAGGTATTTCCAACACCAACAACCTCTAGTCCAAAATTCATCAACCATTAATCTAGGAATCATGTTCCAAATGTAATGTTGTTAACGATGCTTGATGATTTCGACTCAAGGCATATTCCACTTTGTTTTATTTTCCTAGATGGTAATTTATCGTGAAACAATAATCCTTTATCAATTCAATCCATCTTCTCTTCCTCATTTATAATTCTTTCTAAGTGAATCTATACATCTGACTTTTATGGTAAGTATATATTTGACATTTGGATCCATATAAATGATGCCTCCAAATTTTCAACAAATTCCAATTCCAAATCATGTGTGGGATAATTTGACTCATGAGGTTTTAGTTTTCTTGAAGCATAAGAAATTACCTGGTCATTCTTCACCAGAACACAACCATGTCCCTTAAATAAAGCAACACCGTAGATGAAAAACTCACTATTATCGGAAGGCAAGGAAAAAACTGGAGCATTCACAAATCTCTTCTTCAGTTTCTAAAAACAAACATCACATTATTCTATCCAAATAAGTTTAACCCTTTTTCATGTTAACTTTGTTAGTGGGATAGATAACGATTCAATGTTTTTAACAAACCATAGGTAATAACCTGCTAATCCAATAAAACAACGACTCTCTATAACATTTTATTTATTTTCCATTCATCAACCACTTTTTTTGGATGAATCAATTATTATACCATCCTTATTTACATTATTCCTAAGAAAAGAAATCTGTTGTAACCAAAAATCAGACATTCTAAATTTCCCATATAGTTTATTTTCCTTTAGGTTTTGAAAAACAACCCTTAGATGTTTCTCATGCTCCTCATTACTCTTAGAAATACCAGAATATCATCAATAAACACAACTAAAAACTTATCTAAGAACTCACGAAATATTCTTTTCATAAGCTCCTTGAATACAACAAGTTCATTAGTTAACCCAAATGGCATAACAAGAAACTCATAACTCTTATATCTAGTATGAAAATCTATTTTTTGGGATTTCATCCACCTTCACAGTCAACTGATGGTATTCAGATCTCAAGTCAATATTGGAAAAATAATGAGCTCCCTAGAGCTGATCAAATAAGTTATCGATATGATTCAATGGATAATTGTTTTTAACAGTGATGTTATTCAAATATCTATAATCAATGCAAAGTCTTGTGGAACACACATTATTTTTAACGAAAAAAATAGGACCACCCCATGGTGAAGTGATAGGATGAATGAAACCTTTATAAAGAAAATTACACAACTGATTTTTCAATTCACGAAGTTCCATTTGAGCCATTAAATATGGGTGTTTTGAAATTGGATTGGCATCATGAACTAAGTTGATTGTATATTTTAATTCTAGATTAGTTATGAAACTGGGTAACAAATCAGGAAAAACATCAAGGCATTCATTTACCACTATCACATCATTAATTTGAGTTGGTCCCTTTTTTCGTAAAATATGAGCAAAATAAAAATCATTTCAATCTTTCAAGAGTTTCTCAGCTTCCTGATATTTTATCAATTGTATGGGTTTTTTCATGTATACAATCTAAAACTATTTATAAAAAATAACTTCTTTATCTCTATAGTAAATCTTAGCATGATAAATAGAAAGCCAATCCATTCCTCGAATGATATCAAAATCGACTAAGGAAAAAACAACAATGTTTATAGGCAAAGTCTCTCCATATACAGTAATAGAAAGATTATTATAATTTCTCTTTTCTATAATATTTCCTCCTGGGTTTTTAACAGTAAGTTTGTGTCTCATTTTTTTGATGTGATATTTACAATTAAATAGAAAATTCCTCAGAAATAAACTAATGTGTAGACCCCATATCAAATAAAACAGTAGAATTTTTTTACTAAACATGTAATTTACCTGATACAACTTCATTAGATGGTCTGGAATCTACTAATGTAGTCTCAAAGGATCTTACTACACCTTTCTGGTTATATTTTGTATTCTTTGCATAATTCGGATCTCTTTTTGGGAAGGAATTTTTATAATGACTCATCTCTACACATTTAAAAAACTTTATAGTTTTCTAATGAGGATTAGTCTTACGATCATTTTCATTACAATCTTAGACTATATGTCAAAAATTAACACATAAAAAACACATCATAGTTTTGGTAAGTAATTTCCCTTGGGGATTTTTCCACACTTTTCACAAACTAAAAACTAGAGTTTCTTACCATAATATTTCTTTGGTTGATTATTAACCATCAATTTCCATCTAGACCTCTTCTTCTCCTTGTTTTCAAAGTGTGCATAATCATCAGAAGACTCCATCTCTACCCTCTCAGCACATCGGGAGACTTTCTCGTAAATTTTTAATTTATGGGAGGCCAATTCCCTTCGATATCTTGGAATAAATACTAAGTAAAATAGGTTGATTTTTCTATCAAGATCCAGAATAATATTTAGAGCATACCTTACCATTCGGGTGAAGTTTCCTTCATACACATCCACTAAATCTTCCTCCTTTTTCTTCAATTCATGGAATTTCTTCTCCATCTCAAATCTCACCACCTTAAGAAAATATTTTTCAAAGAAAATACTTTTAAATTATTCCCACTCTAAGGCATCAATATCCTTTGTATCTCCAATATTTTTGACCATTGACCACCAATAATAATCTTCACCTTAAAAACAATAAATGTAAAGGCATACATTTTGATTATCTAAAAAACCCATAACAATGAATATCATTTAAATTTCCTTAATAGAACCTTTAGCTGCTACTGGGTCAGAAGATCCATTGAAAGAAGGAGGTTTGTGTCTTATAAAATGTCCCACTATCATCATGTTCTCTTGGAAAACCTCTAGTTGTCCTCTTTCATGGATGTCACCACCATTTATTGCATGCGTCATCTGATCCATTACTATCAAAAACTTCTCAGTTCCAGTCCATACCATTCTAGACAGCAGATTCATAAGGATATCATTCTTTAGGTGCCTCTCCTCTTCAGCTTCAATATTTCTTCTCAAAAAAACAATTCTGAAAAAACATATTTTAGTCAAAGAAACATGGTAGTCTTTATATTATATGTCATTTCAAATTAAATATAAATTAAATAATCATTTATGGTATTCTACTAACATCATCCTAACCCCTAAAGTTATCTATGTCATCCTCTGATACCAACTATAAGGACCCGGCCTTATTACAGTACATAATCTTGAATTTTAGTCAAGAACTCACTTCCTTTCATTTTGAGGATCTTTTTAAGCTTATACTTTTAAAAAATTGGGATATAATAAATACATAACATTACTCATTCATATAGAGAAGATACCACATAAACATAATCCATTTCTTCCAAAATATAATACTTTTCAAATAAAACATTATTTCTTGAAAAATATTCATAACATTTAACTTTGATTACTTCTCTGTCTTACACAACCTTATAACCTGTGAAAATCATTTAAAAATATTGGATAATCACAAAAACATTGTAATGGAATGAAAAATAAGAAGAAAAACTTTAATCCATTAATACTTGTAAACACAAGAAATCTTTTTAAAAAACATACTTGTCACCCATATATATATACTTTGTGAAACATGAGATTCCCAAAAAATAAAATGAACATAAATAAAACCATAAAGGTATCTTTGGTCATTACATACATAATCTTGTAACCCTCTAGGCTACCTTATAATTTGTAACCCTCATGGCTACCTTACAATTTGTGTAACCATCACAGTTACACTTGGAGTAACCATACGAATGAACTACAACTTACACATACCCAATGCATTGGAGGGATATATGTAGGTCATACCCTTTATCATAAAAAATTCCCAATAACCATAACATAATCATACAACATCAAAAAATTATAAAAACATTTCTTTTCAATTTTTAAAAAAAGAATTTTTAAAAATGATTTTAAAAGAAAATCCCCTTTAAAATAACATATAAATGAAATACTTACTAGAGTGTATTGAACATGTATATACACTATAAATACACATAATTGAACATAATATAAAAAAATTCATCACACAAACAATTTTAATAACACAAAATAATGAAGTAGAATGTTAACTCAAAGAATGGAAATCGGGTTATGAATTCTCTTACCTTGGGTTTGACATACTTAAGACTTGTTTAAACATCCTGTATAATGTTTAAAAAAGTGTTTTTAATATATTAAAGAAACATATTCATGTTTATAACACCTTATTTGATCATTTCATAACATCATTTCACCCTTTAATTATTAGTATTTTGTTCCTTTCATTGTTTTATGTGCCTTCTTTACATGATTTCCATGACCGGTTTGTATTTTATTTTCTTGTCATGTGGAAATGAAATTCTAGAAGTGGAATGAAATGGTATTAATATGTTTCAAGAATATATATTCATACCATAAATCATTTTTTATCATATATGATGATGGACCATTAGATAAAATATTAATGATGTTTGTTTAGAACATTTTGGGAGGGTTATCAACAAACATGAACTTGTTTCATTATATAATTTAATGTAATGAATTTAAGTTCATTACATAACATAAAATAGTTTACAATATACACTTTACGTACTTTTTCAACCACTAAAATGGTTTTATGATCAGATTTTAAGGATGTAATTGATATATCAAACACATCGGACATGATTTTGGTAAATCAGCACATCATGGATAGTGTTTTTATTTTCAAAACAAGAGGGAGAGTAGAATAAGGAAAATGATGAATCTATTATGTGAACATGGTAACATATGGATTATATATGATTTTTTAGATTTCATACCTCCTGAATTATTTGAGGGAAATAGATTAAAATAAAATAAATGAATTGGAAATAAATCACATGAAAAATGATGAGGATTCTTATCTCTTGACCTCTTCTCTTTGAGATCCTCCTTAAAGCCTTTGATTTTGGTCTTTTGGAGAGCCCAAAAGCTCTATTGAATGGGAAAGAGCCTTGCAGAGGATATTTTTATATAACATAGAAATTTGCAAGGCTAGAGAGGAGTTAGAGGAAGAGGGGATTGAGGGTGGTATTTATAGTAGAGGAGAGGAGTGATTTTACATTATTTAAATTATTATTTTAATATTTTTTCTCAAGACTATGAATTGTTTTCATTCATGTGACCCAAAATAGTAAGAATTACATGTGAGTTCGAAAAAACTGTTATTACATCTGTCTTGCATCACTAATGATGCAGTAAAACAAGTATTCAATATTTATTGTAATTTATCATATTTTACTATTCATAAAAAATACAAGATTTTTAAAAAAAATCTCAAAAATTTAACCTAACAATTTTTCAACGTTTATATTTCAAAAATGAACTCCAATTTTTGAAAATAATTTTCCAAATATTATTAATTTAGTTTTTAAATAAAATCTTAATTTATTCAAAAATAACCATTTCAAATTTATAACTCATTTTTAACACCTTGAAAAATTAATAAAGTTGTCATTATCTTAAATACTTAATAAAATTAAATAAAAATACATTTTACTGTTCATTGGGGTCATATTACAATTCATAAGAGTGTTTTACTATTCACTAAAAATCGTGCTGGATCCATTAGACTCGAAATAACATACTGGTCACAATTGTAAATGGCCATTTTTCGAAATTGAAAACATAGAAGCAGAAAAATTATGTTTAAGGCTAGTTATAAATATATAATTTAAAAAAGATGATGTATTTAAATTTATTTTTAAAACATTACAGTGTTATAATTGTAGTAACCAAATAATTCAACCTAGGGGTGGATACGTGTCTGAATGAAAAAAAAGGATCCTTATTCAAGGGGATCTCAAGATAATTCTTTTTTTTAATAACAAAAATAATAATAACATTAAAAAAATAACATCAACAGGAATAATCATTTGGTAATATGAATCCCTTGTTTATTAATAAATCACATTCACAAAAAAAATATTGACATCGCTTAGTTATAGTTATAAATATTGTAAGATAATGATAGACTGAGTTTATAAATCACCTTCAAGAGAGAGTTAAACAGAGGAAAGGATATGATAATTTTATTAGTGTAAGAATGTATATGGAATTTTTTAATAAATATTCTATTTTAAAATTCATCAATCTTCTCCTAATACTTCTTCAAACATTATATTAAAAATATATTTTCAATTTTTTTATGCGAGATAATTTTTAGAAAAAACTATGATTTAAAATGTTTTAATCATCACCAATATTTTTATAGTATTACAATTTTTATTATTGTTTATTTTAATATTTCATTTTAAAGAGAATATATATTTCAAATTTTAATGTATTAAATTTATTTTTATATATTTATAAAACCATTATTATAATATTTATTTCTTAAAAAAACTCAAAACAAAATTTTCTTAAAAAACTGGATTCTCATCCTAAGGAGATCATGTTTTGAATATAAAATTTAGTTATTAAGATTTCAATTATATGTACAATTACCATTAAAAAATCAACATTTCAATACACTTATCATATAGGGAATAATATTCAAAAAAAATTAATTTTAAAAAAAATTATATACATGTCATCCATTTCAATGATATTAAGATTTATCTTATGATTTTCCTCTAACATTTGGTTGTATGGGGATAATATTTGAAAAATTTCGATTTTTCAAGTATCATTATGTTCTAGAAATATGATACTATTTTTATATATCCTATGATCTTTTACTATTTTGTTTATAAGATATTCCTTGTTTTTTTCAAGGCATTCTTATTAATGATATGTGATATTATTATTTTGAAGAGTTTAAAAAATGATTTCTTGAATTTTATTTCATTTTAAAAACACATTATAGATTTTAAGGAAAATTTATATTTTATTTTTATGAAATATTTTATTTAAAATAGTGTTTTTATTTTTGGACGGAAATTACTTAATAAAATATTTCTATTATTTTCAATAAATTGATTAATTGATTTTCAAAGATCATACAATTTTATTTTCACACTACATGTTTTGAAAAGTTTTTCATTGTTTTATTGATGTGTAGTAGTGATTTTGGAGTCGATACATGATTGTTTGTTTAAGTTGAAGTGGAGTTAAAATTTTCATGGAAAACTTTAGATTTCTATATATATATATATTTGTGTAAGATTGTTTTTTGTTAAATTTTCTTAAACCTATAAAACTCAATAACTAAATGAATGTTGTAAACATAATGATTGTATATATTTCAGGGTTGTAAATTATTTTAATTAGAAAAAGTGTTCTATTTTTTTTATAAATTGTCTCCAAACAATGGGGCTTCGGAATCACAAATATAATTTGAACATAATTTTTCATGTGTTTTGAATGATTTTAACAGTGAATAAGATCTTAAAAATTAATATATTGTGTATATAAAATAAGATTGATTTTTTTACCGGACATTTAGTAATAATTTCACTGAATCCATGAAACAATGATTAAGAGTATAATGATTCAAACTGAGCCACAAAATATCAATGTATGTTTCTATAAGTGAATATATAAATAGTATTCCTGAAATATTTAGTAAGTATAAATTACAATGAATGAAGAAATTTTGTGATGTGTTATTCAGAATAAGTGAGCTGATATATGGTTGTATCACGGTATAAAAATAAACCCTAAGAAAAAAATGAAATTCATACAAAATGGAAAGGAAAAGAATCATCATCTTGGGTTTTCATCAAGTAACCTACACTAATAATTGATTCTTTATTGATATTATTTGTTTGTATTGGTTGAGAATGTAACTGTTAGGTTCCATTAATTGTACTAGTTCAACATCAAAAACATAATCGATCATCTTTTGGAAATAATATGGAGAGTGTGTGGGTGGGATAATGAACATGACACAATGGATACATAATTATCTATAAAGAGTTAAACATTATTGAAAAACATGTTTTTACATTATAATAGTTTTAATTGGCATATATCATGAGATATAGGTTCTGATAGAGCTTAATATGGGAAGGTATTTTAAATATCTATTCACACTAATTCATACCCTCTCAGTGAGTCTGACCATTAGTATGATCCAATATTTTTTGTTAGATTAATTTATACTCTCTATTATCTCGTGTGCCTGATATAGACCCAAAAAAATATATCAATAGTAAAGGAATACAAAAAATATATTGAAATGGGTTTTATACTTGGAATTACATAATAGTATTTTATACACATTCTCTAATACTTCATTCACTTGATTCAATTCAATTTTTATTTAAATTTTAAGATTAAAACTAATAATATACATTAAATAATATAAGAAAAATTAAAAAATTATATGAATGAAATAAATTATTTATTATCTTCTTCATAAAAAAATTGAAATTTTTTATTTGTTTCCAGTCCTCTAATGATACTTGGAATAAGAATCATATCATTTTTTTATGGAAAATATAATGTCAATGAAGTAAAGATGTAAATTAGTATAAAAAAATTTTAAAGTGAAAAAATTTGGTTAGATGAAACTATTCTTGAATTAATTACTAGGGTAAATCTAATTTTAATTACTATTAAAATATTTAGAGAGATTCTTGTCGGATGTAGAACTACAAAACACTAATGACAAACCAATCATAAAAATAAGATCCTAATATCTCAAAACATTAAGATATGAATCATGATGGATTTACCATTTATAAAAAACAAAAAAAATCTCATTAATTATGATGTGATAAGTGGAACTACCCCTTAATAATAAACATAAACAAGAAAGGAATATTTCAATTAAATAATTACAAGTTATATTTTTTAAATAGAAGTATTACTACTCAAATAAAAATGGAATTGTAGATGGTTTTTATAAAATTATCTCACGCATGTCATGAAAATTCAAAAGAGTAAGAGATAAATATAGTGGTAATATTCCATCCTAATTATTTAATTATGTGAATATTAACCTTCTATCATCTAGTTTTCATGGTTCGGTTCAATTACATATTTATAATAGAGTATCCCCCAAGAATACCACAAATTGGGATGATTCTTCAAGATTCTAGTCAAATTTAAAGAAGGTGGTCACAATATGTTCCTTAGAAAGTAAATTTTTGTTAACATAATTAGGTATGATTGATAGTAAATAGAGTAGAGATAAATAGGAACCCCCTATATATATGATAAAGAGTTATTATGTAATTATTTTAAGAATATGAAAACCCATAAGAATATGAGCTTTAAAACAAAAATGAGGTTTATATAGAATAAGGAGTGACCCCTAAAGAATATACAATTATAATTGAGATATATATGTGTTTTAATGAAATAGGATTTGAAATAAAATACATATTTGGAAATAATGAGGTTCAGACAAATAGAAACAACTAAATATTTAAATATATAGCTTAGTCAATGAAATTGTTATACTGATGCTTGATACTGAAAAAAATGGGGAAATAATTGAATATGTAACATCTACCATTATCCTTAGGGATACATAAATAAATAATATGAGGATTTATATTTTTAAATTAGAAAATTGAGAATAGAGAAAAAAAATTACTGGAACTAGGTTGTCAGCGAGGAATGTGATTTCTTTATGTAATATGTTACAAGTATCTTTCCTAAAAGAATATGTTATAATTTAAAAGGGATATATAATAAAAGTGATGTTATAATAGAAATTCACTTCTATTAAATCATCATATGAATGTTTTAAATCTAAAACTACTAAGAATCCAAATGAAAAGTTGAAATGTTTTGGAATTTGGAATGAAACATTTTTGTAAATATGTTTCCAATGGCAAAAAATGTTCAATTAGGATTTATATAATTTTTCATTGTGTGGAATTCATATTAAATGGTTGAAAATATATATGATGAAATATTTTTTTCATTAAACTTTTTATAAAACTAGTTTTATTCATATGGATACTAGGGTTGTGGTGTGTTTGTAAACAAGGCTTACAATTGTTCATATAATATGAATATATCTAAAACGAAAAGAGATAAAGAATTAAGAGGGGGGGACAAACAATAACTAGTGATAATCAAAGAGGGTAACAACTTACTGAGTAGAGAAAATACGTTCAAAGTTCATTTGAAATTAAATAAGATATATAGAGAAGACTTGATCATGAACAAAAACCCTCAATTGTATATTCTATTTTAATCCAATCTCATGTGAATATATATCATCTATTTGGAGACAATAAAAATCAAATCCATATTAAAAAATAATATAATTTATTTTAAATATAATTTAATTCTAAAAACTAAAAGAATATTTGGATCATGGATATTGGGTAGTAATGTCATATAGCTTGTTAACTGGAAAATTGTAAAAATATTTATATATATAAAGGAGGAGAATTAACATTTTTTAATTAATGTACACTGAATAGAAAATTATTTTTATAAAATGAATTCGTAAACATAAAATCAATGTAAATAGTTTGTTATTTTTTGATATATTAATTCAAAACGTGTTGAATGTGTAAAAAAATTTGATTATAGAAATGAGGTCAACATTAGGAAAATGGATGAATAATTTAATGAATTAATGATGTTGTGATGTTTCTAAGGGGTATATGAACCCCCAAGAAATTTGTTACAAATTGGGGAATTGATTGCATGTCATTACATGATAAAACAAGTTGTCTATGAGTTATGTAATAGATTAAGTCATTAAATTTGTGAAAATAATATACAGATATTAATCTAAGAACAATGTTTGAGGAATTTTCCCTTAAAAAATTGTACAACATCACTATTTGTAATGTTTGAAAAAAGGAAAAGTATTAAACTAAAAATATTTGGGATTTTAAATTCAAACCTAATACCTCTTGAGAGTATTGATTTTCATTTTTTTGTTGAAAAATATAAAAATTCAATAAAATGGAGAATTGTATTTGATAACCTTTATATATGAAATAATAAGGGTTCCATGCATCATTTTTGTGTCACAAAAATCATAGTCTAGTACCAAAAAATAATGATATTTGATAATTTGAGGGAGTTTAAAAACATAAAGTTCACAAAAAATATTAACAAATATAAGACCAGGCATGAATATATTTTTACATATACACCTAAACAAATTAGTGTCACTGAATTGAAGAACATGATTCTAGTCTATGTGGTTATAATTATGCTTAAATAACATGACAACACAAGGTATTACTGGATGAAATCCATTATAAATACTATAATAAAATATAAGAGATTTCTTTTAAGTCCATAATCATTCATGACCCCCTATGAGATATGGATAAAAAGTAATCAAAATTTTAAATAGTTTATATTCTTTGGAATTCCATGATTGATCTCAAAAATTCATTAGTGAAGGAATGTGTGATTTCATGGGTAAAGATAGAATCATTATTTGGAAGGCACAAAATAGAATATCTTATAGGTGTTTCAATAAGAAATATAAAATAATTATTAACTGATATTACAACATGGATTATTATAATAAATAAGGAACCATGAAGAAAATAATTTTGGATAATGATGTCGATTTTTTTATCTCAAAACATATCAAAAAAATAAAAAAAAACATAGATTTATAAAAATGATTCCAATTTTTCATTAACTTTAATGAGTATAAAAATATAAACCTATATAGATAACTACATGGGTAAAAAAAGATTTTATAAATAAAAATTTTGGGGACTAGAAAGATGATGTGATGATAAGATGGGAGATCATAGAAACTGACCATACCAGTATTATTTCAAAACAACAATCTAGAACCATTGATGAATATTTTCAACATAAGGATTGAAATTTAGCCTTGAATAACGAACTAGACCAAATTTAATATAATTAAACTTGGTAACTTAATCCCGAACCCATTGAAAAATAAATTAATTAGAGCCAAAAAAATTTTAATTAAAATTTATGGGGATATTGATGTTTTGAGAAACTAATCTTTACTTATATAAGATGCTTACTTAAAAATCATAAAGGTTGAATTTGATGAAACTTTTCCCGAAGTGGAAGAAATTTGACCAAAAAATATTCCATTCCATGTAATCTTTGAGAGAAATTAAGTTATTTCAACTTGTTGATAAACCAGCTCTTCTAATTAGTGATATTGATGAAGATATTTATAATTAATAACCAGAATTAATTATAATTTATTAATTTGTTATAAAAGAATTTATATTGATTAATTTCCTCTAGAGTTTAAAGAATAATCAAAGAGAATTAAATTTCTAGCTTTTTGAATATCATAAAGAAATGGGTTTTTGAAAATTCTGGGCATATAAAAATTTGTATGAAAACAATACTCACAACACATCACTTTTTTTATGGTGTTATTTGAAGATATAATTTTTACTGATAAGGGGAAATATTATTTAAGGATTTTTCAAGGAACATAAATGAAATATTTGAGATTCCAATGCTTGGATATATAATGATTCTTAGGGATTCCCAATTTTATATGAAATAGATTTCATATTTGGTTGGAAATAAAAATATGACAAATAAATAATGATGATAATTGAAATGTTGGTAGCTAAATGTGTACTTACTCCTATTCAAGTGGGAATAAATCTGAATAATGATAATAAAGGGTAGTTTTTAATGAAAAATATTCAGAATTTGAAAATTTATGTATTTTAAAACCACTAGAATGGATATTGTTCATTATTGATCAAATAGTACTAGGTTTCAATCAAATCATATGGAATCGTAGTAGTGAGATACAAATAGGATCTCAAGATATATTTCATATACATTTAATTATGGGATGATATATAAGAAGATGTTTGAGATGAGTTTTAGGGGGTTTTTGATGTAGAAATATATATACTTGTATGTGACATTAATACACATTTGATGGAGTATCTTTTATTGGTAAAATAAATGTTTAATGGAATTCAAGAGTGAAAACCTCAATCACTCTATGATCAAAAGAGTCTGAGTTTGTGGTTTTATCACTAGTGGAGAAATAGATACTATAGATGAAGACATATCTAAGAGACATAAAGTTTTGGATCTGGAAATCATATTAATATATGAAATTTAAAAAAAAGATCCATTAATATATCCAAAAAACTACGTTTTCTCTCCAGATCAGAACACTTCAAGATAATGAACAATTTTCTAAAGGATAATGTTATAGAATGAATATGAGCCTAGATTTAGTCTCCTCTAATTAATATATTTTTAATATTCTAACCAAAAATCTAATAACAAAATATTTCAAAATGCATGGCATGAAAAAGTGATTGCAATCCGCACCCTCTCATCGAGGTATTTTTTATAGTTTTCTCCTCTGTTCCTTTTTTCTCATATTCTTGAGTTTATTTTATTTATAGGGGTAGATAACTAGTTCCCTTAATTTTGAATTGTTAAAATTCATTTGCTGAGTTGTGTCAAATGGAATATATTAATATTTTACTACATTATCTTATTTATACATGATATTTTGAAGGGGTTTAGTTGAGTAATATTAAAGGAAACATTGATAATTGATTTAATAAATCTAATTTCTTATAAATAACTGTCTCATATAGACCTAGATATTATTGATTCATTAATCATTTTATTTAATTTTTATGAGTTGATCCCTAAAATTGTTTATTCTCATTGGATTTATTAAAAATATGGGGGAGAGAAATTTGAGATATTAATAAAAAATACAATGGGGAGATTTTTAATCCCCCCCACGAAGGTTTATTATTTTATACGTATGATTATTAATGGAATAGTATTCATATTAAGGGAAATTACATAGTGATGTATATGTACTGTCCACAATAGATTGTTAAAGTGGATGTTTCCCCAACATGAGGGAATGGAAACTGAGACATGAATGTTCCATCCATGTGATCATTAAGTTTCAATTATAATTGAAAGAGTGTGAACATATTATTTGATGGTGTCATGAGTCTCTCAAAGATAATTCTAGACTTGGTTTTTATTGTTATGAAGACTCTGATAAGAATCAAATATGTATTGGTTATAAATTCATGAATTATAGATATTTTTGAACACATAATAATTCTTTTTGTCGGAACATAAAACCTCGGTATAAATCATTGAGTGATATGAAGTCTTTAATTTAAGTATAGAAAAATAGAAAAGTAATTATTATAAGTTTTTACCTATTGATCATTATTCTTTATTATAATAATTTGATCAGATTATTTTTCTTTGATCATAATGTCTAATTATTGTATGGATTTATTGTTTGAATTTAATTTCTATCATATTATTTTAATGTTGATAAAAAGGATTTAACACTTAGTGAATTTTTCAAAATATTATTGGGAGAAAATTTATGATCCAATAATGTAGTTTTTAAAGAAATAAAAAAAATAAATCATATGATTCATGTTTTATTTTATTCTAGGATCAAACATAATTATCAAGATATAAGCTGAGATTAAATATGAGGAATCAGATGAATAAGAAACCAATTCTAAGGAATTTCCAAACTAAAGATTTTTATTCAACATTATTGTGCCAATTTATAAATTCCACTCAACTAATTGTTGTAAATTTTCCAGAATATTTTAATGAATAGCAAACATGTCATAATTCAAATATATTGAAATAGAGAGAATCCAATATCCTTATCCAAGAATTCTTGAGGAAATTTATTGAAGCTTTGAAGCATTTATTATGAGTTAAATGAGTCAAGATGATCCACTTGAATTAAAAATAGGTTTCTGTATATAAATATATAAAAAATATTCATGTAATATTTGGTGAATAACAATTAAAATTAATGATGAATTATAGGAAATAATAATTATAATAATTTTTGTAGATAAACAACTATATCGAAGAAGAAGAAGAAACATGGAGTAATACCACATGATATTTTCATAAAATAGGGAGGAAGTGGACCATTATCCCAAGTTTATTTGGAGGCCCATACACTCATAATGATCATTATTTTAAAGGAGTTGTCTGGATAGGGTTGTGCTAGATTGAAACTCATAGTTTCCAACATTTTTTTGAGTTATAGAACGTACCATTTATTAAATTATTTATTATAATATAAATTCGACTATGTGGATTAGATAATAACCATCACAACCCAGGTACGTAGTCATCTGAAAGGAAGTAAAACTTGTTAAAAAATTATTTTTTCATTCAAATTTTCTATATCAGAGTGCATCTTGAGAGAGCGGTGTTGACAAAACTCAATGGAGGAAGGAAACCATAATTTTTATACACATTGAACTTATCCACCCTCCACCCCTAAGTGTTTATCATTATTCATGGGATATAAAAGGGCATCCTCCACTCCTTCTATATGGAATAGTAAATAAAACAAGATCAGTCCATATAATTTTATAAAATATTATTAGGATAAAATTTTAGGCACATCCATATCTTCTAACTAGTGAATGATTTATTTAAAAATATTACAAAACATTGCACACTGTCACAGCCAAAAAATGATCGATAAGTTAGATAAAAACACATATCAATATTTTAGTTTATCCAATGGTTTTTTAGAAATAACATTCACCATAAGGGGAACGTGGTTGAATTCAGTTGACACCACTCACATTCTATAACCTATAATAAATCAGTTTTTCTGACAAAAGTGTATCTCTCTATTGAAGATAGATGCATGACCACAAAAATATTATTGTTAAAATATTCTATTTTGATGGTAAAAAACCTGACAAAAATGAACCAGATAAAAATGTCATTATTTTATATCATTTCCTTATGTTAAACATTATATCTCAACAAATAATAACAAAATCCCAAGAAAAAGAGGATTAGGTTCATTGAAGACAATCTACTTACGATATTTATTTTAAAATGATTTTTAAATTTCATTATATTTTACCCACATTAAACTCTTTTTAGAATTATTATATGTTATACTCATTATCATAATCCATGGGAATAGATACATAAGATAGGGGTGATATTAAACATTCATTAAGGGAATGTTATGAGAAAATAGTGATGGTGAGAAAAAATATAACTAAAGATGAATAACATGATACCATAAAGAGAATGATCACAAGAATGGAAACATACAATAATGAAATGAAATCATAAGGTCATGGTATCATAAATATATGAAAATAATATAAAACATAACATTATGAGAATAATTAAAATCTCACCTCCAAGACATCATAGCATAGTGTCCTTAGGATAACTACCATGCATCATATAAAATACATGCATCTAATACAACATAGTGTTCTTAGGCTAACCTTATATTCACAATACATGTGTCTCACTACAACACAATATATATTTCTTTGGAAAACCACTCATGCACCATATATCGTATCTAAATAGATAAAACATTACTTAATGAATTGAATTTCTGATTGTGTTTAACCATAATTTTCATAACATGTACATGCATATTTGTTCCACATGAGGAAAATGAAATTTACATAAAATTAGTTTTTCCTTTTATTAACCAAATTACCCATGGTCATGGTAATAAAAAATATTACTAAGGGTACTATTCATAGGACCAAAAATAAAAAGAAACTCATTTACATAATTTATAACTTCTTATTCAATATACCTAATCCTTTTTTCAAATTCAAAACACTAAGTATTTGGTAATTAATTTAATATTAATCATATTGATGGGGTGAGAAAATGTGTAATTACGGTTTAAACATGAAAAATATTGAAAATTTTTAATAATTAAATTTAATATAATATTTATGAAAATGAAATACATTGTATTAAATGATAGAAAATATTCTAATTATAGTCTAAAACCAGTAAAAATTATAATTAAAAACTATAAATTCTATTGATGAAAAATGATGTCTTCAATTTAAAATTAGTATTTTTCACAATTCCTCAAGACATGAACCTTATCAGAAAATACCAAATATTCATCAAAAGTAAATTTCATTACTCTATAATTTAAAAAAGAAGTATATTTTTTAAAATATAATACATAAGAGGGTCAAAATTGGATTTAATATGGGTTTGTCGTTAAAAATTGGTAGAATTTCCTTTAGAATAATATAAGTTTTTATACATAGAATTGTGTTTGTTCTTAGGTTATACAAATAAGTTATATTGGATAAATACCTAAAATATTTGATTGAATATATATCAAATATATTTCATTAATATCAGTTATTAATTTTAATTAATTTAATTTATTAATAAAAGACACATTTAGATGCATAAAATTAAAATAAATTCCTTTATATTCAATTACTTTATATGTTCATTTCTAATTTACTAGAAACTAATGAATTCATCTAATATTTTTATAAACCATGTATTTTTATATGTTAGATAATACAATTTATAACCACAAATGAAATGACTATGTTATAATAGTTAAATTTAAATGATTATACTTACTTATTTTTTTTAAGATCGTTGTTCCATGCAACGTAGGCTATCAAAAAAATGAATTTAAAAGGATACATACCGTAATAATCATGGGTTTTTTTTCACTGTTTGAATTTTTTTTCATGTT
Source organism: Viscum album (assembly GCA_963277665.1). Lineage (NCBI taxonomy): Eukaryota > Viridiplantae > Streptophyta > Magnoliopsida > Santalales > Viscaceae > Viscum > Viscum album. The sequence continues at coordinate 559,088,998 of OY728132.1, read as the reverse complement.
TTCTATTTTTAGTGGATCTATTTTTAATGAAACTTGTTTTGACAGATCATCATTTTAAATATTTTCAATCTTATTGACTCAATATTTTATTATTTTAAACTATTATTGATAACAAATTTTAATAAATTTTTAACTCTTGAATTCCATTGTCATTCTGTGATATATAAACTCAACATAGATTTTTTTTATAAAAAAAATATCCTATGTTTTTAAGACATTTAGTTTTTCCTTCAAATCATATTTCCTTCCACCCTAGAAATAGTTACAATTTATGTGATGAGATTTCAAAACTTTCTTTCAAAACAAACATCATGTTTTCCCATTACATATTTTAATAATGTAGTAAAAAAGGGCTTCTCCTATTATGTTTTCATTTTATAGTTCCACACCCTTGATTTTTATTATATTTTCAATACATTCTAAGGTGATATTCTTTGATGAAATAAAATTGTTCAATATTATAGAAAAATCATTCAATGAATTGAATATTTGTATTGAAATAATGGCAATAGATCCAAATATAGTTTTTTAGTTAAAAACTGAAATCAGTGGCCTATTCTATAAATTCTCATGGATCTTCCTCTCTTCATCATTAAAAATGGTATATTTCACTAATAATTCTCTTAAAACATGATTTGAAACCATAAAAATGAATATAATATAGATCAAAATGGTGAAATATGATGCTATGATATCATTAGATGATTTTAATTTTTTAGAAACTGATTAAATAACTCAATAATAATTGAACACAATGATAAATATATATACTCCTTATAATCATAAACCTCTATCAATGATTGAGAAATTTTATTATAGAGAGTCAACATCAAACTCCTACACATCCAAAATTTCCATTCCTCACTCTGTGGTAAACAACTCTAATTGGAGCTGTATTGGTCATTGAATTGAATAAGGAGGAATAATTCCAAGAATGATTTAATGATCATCAAAAAAATAAATTGAAACAAATTTATTGTTAATTTAGATAAAAATATAGTTAAATTGATGAAATGAAAATAGAAAACAATTCACTGTAAAATCCACTAGTTTTAGGAAATAAAATATTAGCCACACAATGTCATAGTGCAGGTATAATACACAAACTTTTGTCATTGAAGTAGAAACTAGAATCTCCACCTTGAGCATTCCAAAAATATCTTAGGAATCATTCTAATTTTTTATCTCTTCTCTCGGGATATGTCCCGTTATTTTTTCTAATCACCATAAATTAATTTTTATCTTCATTCATCTATGTTTTTTCATAGGCCTCATACTCCAAATTATAATAAATATCCCAGAATTAAAAAAACATGTGGTGAATAAAGTGGTAATGTTTCATTACAATGAGACATGAATAAACCCTCTAACTACTGAAGATAGATACATATGAAGAATCTAGGATGAAAAAACAAATGGATATGGTTTTAAATTTTAGTTTGGTTTAGCCTTCATATATTTAGAAAAAATTTCAAACTCTTCAAATGGAATCAATTGACTCCCGAATATTTACCTTTCTGCATGTTTGTTTCAATTTTTTTACCCCTACATGGTAGCAAGAACCACGAGATTACTGACTATCGAACCACCTATCATCCACCCTTCAATTTTAACAAACATTATGCTTGTCCACTATATATTATAATAAAAATTGGACAACATTGATCCCCAGTCAATAATTCTTAAGCCAACTCATAAACTATCACCCCTAGATCTTGGATAAGAGTAAAGATAGATCAATTAAAATTTTTCTCATGTATTAACTATGGTTTATAATTGGTGTCTCATCCAAGATTAAACTTTCATATCTCATTATTTGAGCTAAAATTCTATGTTTGTGGTTAGATTTTTCATGTATATTTAAATTAAAAACAATTTATAATTATGAGGTCACCGCCTTCATTATTGAGAACCAACAAAGTGAATCACCAAAAAAAACAAAAAAACCCACAACATCGAACCATTTGACATTGAATATTATCATGTTGAGAATTGACTAAACATCTTAATATTCCTCCAACATTATCCTAAAAATGATTTCACTGAATAATTATTTCCAAAATTATTTTCACAAGAACAATTTTGAAACCCCTTCGACATCAGGTCAGTATTGGTCTCCACTACTCATATTCATTTTCATTATCTTCTGATGGTGGTTCAACCACCTAGTAAAATATAAACATGGTTCATTTAGTGTTTTTGTCCTATCCTCAATTCTAGAATCAATTTCTCTATGATTTTTGGGATGTTTTACTTCAATTCCAAGCTTCGAAAAGGGGACTACCAACTTAGATATCATATTATCTTTTTCAAATCATAAAGATATATCTTTGGAAGAGAATCAACTACACATTCAAATACATATTTCCTTTCTTTTATTTTGGGTTGATCTCAGATTATATTGTATATAATTGTTTCTAAGGATTCAGCATCATTGTATCATCATTGTTCTCCAATAGAAAGTGTTTTCTGGTCGATCCCAATCAAAACCTTCATGATCAGATTCCACAATCACCACTACAACACTGGATCACTTTCAAGTAATGTTTTCAAATCATTCATCATCATAAACTTCAATTTTTTTCTATAATGGTTTTCTCACTTGGATAAACTGTTAGATTAGTTATAGAATTAATCATTCATATTGAATTAATTGCTTTTAATATATCAATATTTATCAATCATCCATTTCAGTATTTTCATCGGTTATGAGAAAATAACCAGTGAGATCAAGATCCTTTGTCCTCATGTGTTCTAACAAAGGAACACATAGTTGATAATATCCCTTAAACCATCAATTTCCATCACAAGGTATATTTCATTTTTCATGTTTGTCTGATCCCATACTTTTATAAATTTTATTCAAACTCTTGATTTATATGAATGGTAGATGGAACCAAGGAAATAGATATATGATTGATCAAAAAAGGATCGATAGAAGAATGAATTTACCGATTTTCCATGTGTTTTACTGGAATAATTGATTTATTTTTTAGAATCTGGTCGAGTTATGAAGCTGTAATAGGTTCATTCTATGTGTGTGGTTGATTTCCTCAAACATTTACAAACATTGACAGAATAGTTCTTTATGCTTGTCCAAAAATCAACAAATTTTTATGAATAGAATTCACATGAAAAATATATCTGATAATAAATAATCATTTAATAAATTATAATTATATATTTAATATTTTTTTAATACTATTATAAGACAAGAATTATAAATAAATAAATAAATATAGTAATAATATGAAATTAAATGTAAAGATATAGATTGAAAATAAATTAAATAATTATTTAATTTATTGAAAAATAATGATAAAATTTAGTAAATAATTTTAATTGATAATTAACATTAATAATTATTAAGTCATTTAGGATGAGATATTAAAAAATAAATTCCACTAATTAATCAACATTTTAATAGAGAAATAGAAATGAATATTTTATTCAGATAACATTAATATAAACCCAGAACATTTAGAATAACTTACCGAAAATAAATTATTAAAATTAAATAAATAAATTTTAAATGAACATGTGAAATAATGATATGTAATAAAATATAATAAAATTAATTTCTAAACACTTAGTAAAATTAAAATAACATAGAAAATAATAACACTATTCATGTTAGTTCAGAATAAAAAATGAAAAACAAATAATTAGAAATTTTGAAAAAAATCATTCAATTAGAAATGTTTAGAAATTATGAATAAAAAAACTAAAAATCAATTAATAAAAAACTTATTTCAAAATATTATATAACAGAGTTATATTTTAGTTAAATGAAATTTAATAAACTAATATTTTTCGTTTAAAACCACATCTCTGCCTAAAAACTAATTAATATTGTAACGACCTAATGTCTTTCAATGAAAAATTCCCTTCTTATATTTATTTCATAAAAACAAAAAATAATTAACTACTAAGTGATAAGTGACCTTTAAACATATGTTTGTCACTCCTATGTTTGGAATTTTGAAAATCCGACCAACACGGTTGTGTTCAAGATGATTTTTGGAGTCTAATGAAACAAAAAAAATGGTAAATAGTAACATACCCATACGAATAGTAACATACCCTTATGAATAGTAATATGACCCTTATGAATATTAAATCATCCAATATAAGAGTAACATGACCTATGAATAATAAAATAAAAGTTAGACACCTTAGAACCTTAGTAAACGTTTTGGTATTTTTTAAGTCATAAATAATTAATTATAATTAATTAATTAACTTAAAAGAATATTTATTTCCATAAAATTTATTAATAAATTATTTAATCAATATCTTATAGTTTTTAGATAATTTTATAAGACCCTACGTAATTTTTGAATGTACTATAAAATCAGTTTTAATCTTAAAAACTCTTTTTAAAGTAAATTATGATTTTAATTAAATATTATATAAATAATATTTAGAAAATTATTTTTGAAAAATGGAATTCATTTTTTGATTGTACACATAGAAATATGGTTGGGGTAAATTTTTGGGATTTTTATGAGAAACTTGAATATTTTTTGAATACTGATATACCGTAATTTAAAAAATAAGCTAAATAAGCTAATTATAGGGTCATGTGTGATGTTATGCTGATGTAAGCCCACTTGGTTCGGGTTTAAATTATAAAATTACTATTCTTGGTCATTCAAGACTCACTATTCCTTGTCCTGTGGGGAGATTATAAACTAATGAATTTTATATTAAGGAAACCCCTCTCTCCTCCACTATAAAAGCCACCCTTCACGCCCCCATTTCCTCACACCTCTCAAGCTCCAAGACTTCTCTAAACTCTGACAAAACACCTTCCCTAGCCACTACCCCATGTCCAAGAGCGGCTGGTATCATCAAAAGACCATGCTTAGGCCCTTAAGGAGGTTCTCAAGGGAAGGATTCAAGAGGTAATTTCCTTCCCTCTTCTCCTTTAATTTTCTTTCAAGTTCAAGTTCATTTGTTGATGTCTCCCCAACTATCTTAATACAAATTGAATTATAACTCCATTATTATAAATATAATTTAATTTTATGATTCTAATGGGATATTATATCATCCAACCCCGTCTCCCTCTTCCTTTTATTTTATTAAAGAAAATGTTATTCGTGAAGTGTTAATTTATCACAATCAAGAACGACATGCTTTCTTCTTCCATTTCTACATTCAGATCTGGTCATGAAACCATTTTAATGGTTTAACCACAATATGTTATATGTTTTATTTCTTATTAAAAGATCTGGAAATAACCTATGCCCAAATTACTAAGTGACAAGTTCAAACAAGTTCGTTGTGATCCAAAAACCGCCCAAATTGACCCAAATAACCATCATTTAATTCCTATATAATGATTCATCCACATAGATATAATATAATTTATTATAAGATCATTAAAACTCCTTTAGTATCATTAATTTAATGTAATAACATTTCTGGATGTTTACTCATGTTCTACCCAAACTTCAATTTAAGAATACAAGTGAACCACCCTAGAAAAACCATAAAAACGAACATCCCCAAACAATGTTTTTAAACTCTATAAGTCATCAAAAGGAACATAAAATGACATAATGAAACCAGAATGAACCTTATTAATTTAAACATTGTTCTTTATTTTTAATTAATGAATATAATGTCATTATACATGAAATTAAAGAGAATGATGAATTTGGGTATAAGGTAAGGGGAAATTCTAAAACCCAACTTTCAACCTTTGGATTCTCCCTCTTTCACTCCATTTTTGATATGGTTACTCCTTAAAGTTCATTTTTTCATCATTTTATTTCTATTTCTCAGATATAAATTTTTTTCACTAGTTTTTATGTTAAACCAAATGTTTTCCAAAATAACTCTTCTTTCAAGAACACCCATTTTACTTCTCACTCGAAGTGGACAGTTCTTGTGACAGGTATGTTATTCCCTATTTCTTTTTGAGAACCCAAAGATTATGAATGTGCTATTATGAGATAAAACCCATTCCATTCCATGGGTTAGTTATGTACATTTTTTATATGTGTTCTATGTGGAAAACATGATGATGATATTGTTATGATGTGACGAGTGTGCTAGGAAATATATAGCGCAATATGAGTGTTTCAATGAGACGGGTGTGACCAAAATTATACAGCGCTCCAATGCGTTGGTTAAAGTGATTACTCTCATGATTAAATGTGAAATGATGTGTGAAAAAGATGCAATCTTGGTTCACAAGTATTTATGGTAGTTAATCACTAAGAAATGATGTTTCATTTTTATGCTTTACTGCATTTCAAGTCTTTTATTTATGATCCTCTCTTGTTCATGATCTTTTGCCTATGTTATGATTATGCTCACCCCATGATATATTGCTCTTATCTATCCTCTTACTGGGCTTCTAGATCACCCCTTTTGATGTATATCCTCAGGTGGCTACATGTACTAAGAAGAGGACAAGTGCCAATAAGAAGCTAGAGAAGAAGAAATTAAATAAATGTTTATGATAGATGATGTATTTGTTATGTGTGGTCCTAGTTTTCCCAAGACACTAAACATTTGGATCCTCTTTGGGTAATACTATTATTTTTTTTATATTTGAAATTATGTAATAGTAATGTATAAAAAGGACAGGTCACTATAAATACATTATAATTAATGGGGTAAACATACATCCAATAAGACCACATTAAATCCCTTTATATTAATAATTTTATTTCGTAAATAAAACCACCTATACATACTCAATATAAAAAAATTGAATTCAAAATTAGAAAATAATATTACCATAATTAATATATTTCATTTAATTCTTTTACTTCATGGATAAACATAAGTATAAAATTGTGAATTCCTTATCATGATGAATTTAATCAGTAAAAAATTGTTTATTGTTTTTTTATTAGAAATTGAAAACATCAATTTCAATTTAAGAAAATTCAATTTTAATCCAATGAAAAGTCAAAAAAATCTCGTTACCTATAGTAGAACTGACTAAAATAATTTAAAATGTAAAAATTAATAAAGACATAATTGAATGGGGCTATGTAAGAATTCAATAGTGAAATAAATGTACCATCTAATAGTAAATGAATAATTAATTAAGGGATAAAGAATAAGTAGATTAAAATAGATTAAAATTTTTATTTCATATTCTATTTGGATTCATTACTTCTAAGTTAAACTAATTCTAAAAATCAAAATGAAAATAACTATTCAATTATATTTTCCAAAAAATGAACTGAAAAAATCAATAGATAATGATAAATTATTATCCTAATTCAATTAATAAGGTAATAATGATTAATCTCTTCAAAGTGGAATCACAATTTTAAATCTAATGGAAAAATTTCACCCACTAAAAATTTTATAAGTGATTTGTAAGACTCTCAATTTAAGAAATTTTCAAGAAGAAATTTCAGTGGGTTTTTGATGGGTTAAAAGTGAATTAAATTTAAAGTCATTTATTATGCATCCCATACACATAAAACCTGGAAATATCACTAGTGATAAATCTCAATGTTGGAGAAACATTAAGAAGTATGATTAAAAAAATTTAATATATATTCTAGATAAATCTAATTTTTAGGTCTAACATCAATACTCTTACAAAAATTCCACATATTAATTGCATTAAACATGCATAGAATATCTTACCTAGCCTCTACATAAACCAATTTATTAAAAAAAAATATATCCAATAATGTTCATTCTACAGAAGTAGTATGAATTTCATGAATGATAACACAGAATAAGAGATCAAACTAACACAATGACCAAAAAGGATTTTAACTAACTCAGTTTTCTTTTGAAATCAAAAACAAACATTTGAAACCACAAATCAATCAGTGAAAACTAATGATAAATATGTTTAGTAATGAAAAATTCATAAGTTAATATAAGTACCCCTGGTAGAATAATTGTTTCTTTATTTTGAGTAAAAACCTATTTCCCTTCCTTGGGTACATTAAAGAAAGTCCCCATTTAGAATTCACCACTCATAAAATTAGTATATTTCACAATGAGGATTAAAAGCTTATTGGTCAATAAACATAATAAATATAAGTTGATATTGATGTTATTATAAATAATTTTTTCTATTTTAATCTGATATAAACCTTATGGTGAATTTTACACCTTGGATAATTCATTCCATAATTCCAACCAACAAACTGCATGACATCAACATTATACAACTCCATCTATATATTTTCTATATTATTGAGGATTGTAATGTTACTGCATCAATAGGATGATGATATGGAACAAATAACCTATTGAATTACTCATGTTAAGTTATAGTAATATCGTCCACCACTCAATAACAAGTTATTATATAGAACAAAACACTATTAAAATTATCTTTACAAAAGTTTATTACCCTCTACACACTAGTTCTAAACCAAAAAACAGAAATGGAATATATAACCTAGTTGATTTATAGGTACTCAAAACCTAAAACTCCTTGATTGGATCTACCTTAATATATTCCATATATATATTAATCATATGTCAATTTATATTGAATGGAAAATCCTTTAATGGATATATAATATTTGTAAAACCAAAATAGAATACATGAGTTTCAATAAGAGTATTCCCCCATTTTGAAGGAAATTTATGCGAGGAGAGCTTGATCCCTGTATTTTATAGCTAAATTTTTTCTTCAATATTAAATTATATGGTCAAAATATTTTTTTTGACCAACATTTATTTTTTCTTTAATATGCCATATATTTTCAATGTAATTCTGTCTAATTTGTTCTAACTAATACAAACACAACTTTTAATCTATTTTATTTTCACAATGATTCAAATTGAATGATTAACATACACAAAAAAATCTATTCTCTAAACCCATAGAAAAATGATAATCACTTCTAAAAAACATATAGGGTGATATAATAATTATAGTTTTATAGGTTGTCCTATATACCCACAAATCATCCCTAAGAATTAAGCTCCACTCTATCCTATATTGGTTAACTATTTTCTCATAAATACGTACGATCTCTATATTTTCCACATTATCAATCTCATTTTTTTAAGATCATGCTGTGTTGAAAGGTTATGAATAAGACCAAATCTTTTTATAAATGATTCAAATTTCATATTAAAAAAATTGTTCTTAGATCCATAAGAATAAACCTTGGCATTACAAATCTATAAAACAAACTGCACATAAAAAATAACAAAACCTCCATATAATCATATTTACTTATTGGTATAGAATTAATCAATATAGAAACATAATCTATAGAAAGTAAGATATATTAATATTCAATGTAATTTGTAAAAGGCCCAATAATATTAAATCCACAAACATCAAATAGTTTAAAAAAACCAACAATGTTGGTTGTTGTATCTAATGTCTTTGAGAAATGTTTCCATGAAATTTGTAAGATTTAATGGTCAAAGAGAACTAATGTTAATATTTTTATTTTGTGGGAAAAACAGCCCAAAATTCATCATTATTCTTCATATTTTGTGAGGAATATTTCAAACTCCATATCATAACCTGTTGAAAAATAATTTCAATGATGAAATATCATAACACCAAATGCATAACCTAATATTACGAACTCATCACATGTTCCATAAGTAATGATCATCCTATACATATTTCATTGAATCAATAATAAATTTTTTTCTCTTATCATATAGAGAACCACTTAGAAGTAATGTATTTAGCTAATAAATTCACTATATAAAAAATGGTCCCATATTATATAATAATAATGTGATGTCGCCTCAAGGAAATAATATCTAATGGTTTAAAAAAGTGAAATTTCAACAAAAACCCAGAAGTTATCCTACTCAAATGATCAGATAGAGATTTGTTAATTCAATTACTCTCTTATTTTACCACTTCAAATAAATTATTCAATAAAATCTAATAAACCAACCTTTATTTTGATTTAGTTTTTCTGATAAGATATATAATAGAATAAATTTTAGTAATAATTAATTCTTTATATCCAAATCGAAAAATGAGCTCTTTTCAAGGGTAAAAACAACGGTTAACACTTCTTCCTCTATTATTGTGTAATTGTTCTGGGTAGTATCCAGAGTCCAAGAAGCATAATAAATTACTTTTGTTATCAATTCTACTCACTTCATAACAATATCTCCTTAAGTTAATTTGGAAACACTAGAAATAATTATAAATGAAGATCCTAATTATTCTGTTGAACTATTTCTAGGTACACGTTCGTTGATGTAAGATCATTAATTTCATTCTTTGAATTCATATCACAGAAAAAAATAATATGTTTCTTTTTAAGACATAAAAATTTAAAAGGTATTCTATCATAACATTTTATTAAAATAACATATAATCCCTCATAGCCATAAAATATTCATTTTTATTCACATCCTTCAGAAAATGTAGTGAAATTTATAAGAAATAATAAACTTATCGACTTCAATTCCGTTTCTAGAAATGTAATTCAACCAATTAAAAATTAAATCTCGACCAAAACATTTCATTTATCATATTTCAAAGAAGGTTATTTTGAATACACACTATGACAAAATACCATAAAACATATCAGATATATTTTAATAGATGGACCACTCTCTACAAAATTATCCCTAAACACCTCCATACATTACTCACAAAATTCAAAAAAAAATCCATGCATACATATATGGAAGGATGTGGGTTAATGAAATAGAACAAATGGAATTTTATAATATGTAGAGGTTCCAAAACGAAATCTAAAAGTTGGTTTGTCCTATGCCTCTTTGTAAAAGTGAATTTGAATTCATTCAAGAAAACCATCTATAAGAAATAATGGGATTCACTATCTATCCTTTTAAGTATTTAATAATGATTGTCCATGAAAATGGTTCTTCCAAGTCACTAAGTTTAACCTCATAGAATCAATGCATATCATCGACTTATTGAGAAAACTAGTCATCATTATTTCATCAATTTCATTCTAGATAATATTATATCAATTTTTTTTGGAACAATATAGGGGATACATGACCATATAGAATTGTAAATGGGGTAAATTATAACAACAACCAAAAAGGTATTCACAAAATGTTCATCAAATACTATAATATTAAGATTCAACCTTCACTAGGATTTTATAATAGGTTTGGAAATACCCTCTAGAATTATACTATGAAAACACACTGAATGAATACTTCCTGGTGAGTCACCTAAAGACTAGTTCATGGAATTCCCACCCTCCATAAAGACTAATAAATTTTTTTCTCATGTTCACTGAATATCACACTCAAAATTGTTACTATATTTTTATTATTATAAGATTTTATATTTAAAAGTTTTAAGCAACACATTAACATAATATATGTGTGGGATATATTTTTAAAAAAAGGTTATATTGGATATTTTAGTTATTTTTCATCTTAAAAATCATTATTCTCTATAGAATAATTACAATATTCTATGCTAGTATTGAATTTGTTTTAAAACATTGTACAAATTTCACATATAAAAGAAATTTTCTATTTATATTAATAAAACAGAATGAAACCTCATTCAAATTTTAAGAAACATTAATGTTTAAAATAGTCGAGTAACGTGAATCATTTTTAGATAAATAATAATTTTTTATAGTTCTATCATTTTGGGAATAATTTAAATCAGTTTTAGACATTTCAGGTTCAATTTCACACTATAAATTAATATATCAATCGTCGTTAAATGTTCTAACATACCCAAAAACCTCATTTATTTCATAATAATTTTCATAAAAACCTTTGAAGTTACATCATTTCATGCTCATAATTTTCAAAACAATATGAAGTGCCTTCAAAAATATATATTTTTTCTCAATCACTATATTAGATTTTTAAGTTTTCAATTTTTGAAAATTCATTATCAATAAAGAATTAATTCTTCCAAATAATTCATATTTGGGTTATCTTTTATAAAATAAATAAATGAATCTATTTAAAAAAATCAATCATATTAACTTTTTGTATATAATGATATTCTATATTTTGTTTTACTAATTAAAACAAGTGAAATATAAACACTAAAAAACTAAAATCAAAATAAATAGTACCTCTATGGTAATTAATTATATCCTTCCTAGTTATTCAAAAAATTATACCAAGAATTAATGGTACATGTTTCCTAAAACATCCATATTCAATATGTAAAACATAAAACTCATATAAAAAAATAAGATCCTTATCCCATACCAACACATACTGAATGAATCAACCTGGGTTTTCTAAACTTCAATTAAACAATTGAATAAGAGTTACGTATATCTTTATCTCTCCAACCTCCATAAACGAAAAATTGGAATAACTTATAACCATAATATACCTTCGTATATATAACATTTTATCCAAAATTCATGTTCTTCAAATACACACGAAATTGAAAACATTCCTAGATCAATGAATTTATTAGGTAGATAATGTTGGATTATGGAGGAAATATTCTACACCATGTTTAAATTTTAAGCACCCTTGAATTTCTTTTTGTTAATTCCAATTTCATTAATAAATTTATCATATCTAATAATTTTTTAAACATAATCTAACAAAGTAATTTTAAAATTTATCTTACTAAATGATTTATGCACTTACTTACCATTTTAGTTTCAATATAATTCTTCAAATTAGGACTACCTAGAGAGTAATTCATTGGTACCTTGAAAATTTTTATGTCATATTAAACAATATTATTCCCTTTTTAGGGAATAGAAATTTTTTGAAATCCATATAAGTTCAAACATGATTGATTTATTCATTTTTAAATTTATATTATTATTCAACTGGAATGTATACATTAGGTTCATGAAAAGATTTGTCATTTTCAAAAACCTATTAATCATGAGGTAGTGTGACTTCATTATATGGTGTCTAAATTTTTTTCAGAAGTGGGACTATCGTTTTTGGTTCTTGTTCATTCATATCATAATGTATGTTTCTAATTTTAGTTCCACTTCTCTAAATTGGGAAATTTTCATTCTCTATTACTCTTAGGTTTACTTTATCATGAGATAGAAAACTACCACATAATTGATTTTTTTCAACACACTAAATCTACTTATCATCTGACCTAGATGAGTTACCATATTCTATCATAACATTTGTTGTTTTTGTAAGAGGACTTATTTCTTATTAATATTTTTTTCATGATGTGAATCATTATATTGATTATTTTATTATTTTTATTATTTTTATGATAAAAAGTTCTGAAATTCATTCCTTATTGACTATAATGTTGATCCTAATTTTATATAGGCTATATATTATAATTTTGAGTTTGGGAATAACAATTTACTTTTTGAGGTTGTATAAACATTTTTTATGATGATAATTAAATCCCTAGATGAAATTACATTAGGATTAAAAGGGCCTTATTTTTATATTTTGATTTTGAAAATGATAGTTTTTGTCATCATGGAAATAATTTCCATTAAATATCCCATTATAGGATTAATAAATTTCTTATAATTGGAAACATTGAACATGAAAATGACAATGGTTAGAAAAAAATTGATAGAGAATATATATAGGAAAAACAAGCTCATGTTGAGTTTGTAAAGGGAGAGAGTTAGATATCATCTTCCCCAACATGTTTCTGAGATCAATCAACTGGTTCTCAATTTAAAAACTTTCTAATTTTGATATAGATACTTCAATTGAAAATTTGAAATAAATTATACCTATCGTACACAAATATTTTAAATTTTTGTTCAAATTTTATATAATAATTATGGAATCAATTGAAGTCATATTAACTAAATCCCATCTAGTATCATCATCCATCATACTTCTTTCATTAAGACTAATAACTTATATAAACAATAGATTTTGAGTTGATCAGAAATCTGGTGGTGAGGAATCCTTGATCAAAAATTCTAAAACCTATACCAATAATCTTATATTATCCCATCATGAAGTTTTCTTATACAATAGATTTATTTCCTCCAGAATAAATTCTATGGGGCTAGGAAAATTCTTTCTAAGAAAATTTTCAAAAACTGATCCAAATTCCATATTATGGTAGATTGATATTAGTAGATCCACTCTATAGTTATCCCATGTAAAGAAAAGGGGAAGGACCTCATATATATTTTATACTCACTACAACATTGTGGTTTCATAGTTATAAAATCTATATATAACTCGTGATGATTTTTGTGGGAATCTTCTCCTGGTAAACCATGGATTTTTTATCATTCATGATATATATTCCAAACTAACAGTGATTTATAGTTAAAGTATAAAGTTTTATTATTTTTCATGGGTAGGATCATCTAACTCATTTAAGGTTATTTTTTGTCCATCCTTTTCAGGTTCTTCATGTTTATAATTTTTATAATTTCTGTTTCTGGTGTTATTGGTTTTGATGTTTTAACTTTTACAAAATATTCAACTTCAATAACATGTTTATTTTATTTTTTTTAACATTTTTTATCTAAAGTAGTATGAAATTTATAATTATAGAGTTTCAATGTTATTTTAGACATATACTCAACATTTATTATTTTATTTATTTTAAACAAATGTCTTTTTTAAGAAATTTTATGATAAATTTTTTTCTTTTGTTAAAAAAATTTCATTAGAATCATTCCATGAAACAACACCAATAAAAATAATCAATCTTTTTTAGTTTATTATAAACCCTAATTCATGTTTCTAATAAAATGATGTAGTATATAATTACCCAAGGTTTTGTATTATAATGTTTCCTTTTAAGAGTTCCTCTATGAGATATTTATTATATTTTTAATGTTTTTATGGGGAAATTATTTATTTATATAAAAATATTATATTTTATAAATATTTATGAATGGAATTAACCAAAAGAATGGAAATTGTTTTAGGATAGCTGAAATAGGGAAATGATGTTAACAGAATGGAATCCATGTTTGATTCTTTCAATTATTAAGGAGGGCCCCGAATTTAGGTTTATAAATTCAACACACACGAATAATTCTATCGATACTATATTTTTTAACAATAAACATGAATCTATTCTAGTTAAAATAGGTGTAATCAAGCATTAAGATCACATAAATAGATATCATTTCCTAATAATTCTGTTAATTTGCTCAAAAATTTCCAAGGATAATGAAAAAGATAACCACACATTGTAATATAAATCATTGATCAAGAATTAAGACATTTAACTATTGAGAATCATTATAAATATCCTATACTACTTGAATTAACAGGCCATATAATATGATCAATAAACTTTGATCATGGTACACATAATGGAAGAATGGTTATTAAATAGAATAAATATCTGAACAATTGTCAATAAAATCAATCAAAATTTAATGAACATTCATTTTGAGAAAATTTCATTCAAATTGAATAAATAAAACCTAGAAATAATTCTATATGATAATACACTAGTTTTAAAGACATAGATTAACTTTTAAATGATAATTCAATAGTTTTTCAACTAAAAATATTATGATAACATGATTTATTTTCAGGTATAATCTTTAGACATCATCTTTATCCATGCGGAAAACATAATATTCACCTCGATATTTTTGCAAAGTCATCTAGAATATCCATCACATTTTTCAATCTTCATAGCGATGATGTCTTATTCTTGTTTCTTATCTAATTAAAATCATTTTAAATATAATTCAATTATGATTTTTATAGACCATGTGAGAATACTTAGCAAGATATTTTTCTATTTACGAAACATGTGGTGATTTTCATAGTAATGTTTCACCTATACATGACTTTGCTAAATCATCTAATTATTGGTGAAATATAAATATATAGAAGCATATCATAAAAAAATGGATTTTAAATGTATTTTTTCTTCAATATTAAATTATTTCCCAAAATTTCAATAATATTTTAATGGATTTGATGAACTCATAAAATTTTACCATTATATAGGCTAAAATTACCATTACACAAGCTCTCAAACCATGAAATTACCCACTATCTTGCATAGTCTTGGTAATGATTAAATACTCAAACACTTGATGGGTATCCTCTATAGATAATGAAAATGATAATAAAACCTAAATAACAGTCATCCATCCTCATGTATGTACATAAACATACACATCTAGATCACATATTACCATAAAAATCCCCACGATACAATTTTCGTAGATTCTTCTCAAGGTTTTATCTGTAGAATCTCATTCTTGATTTAGTGTTGATTTCTCACACTCCTAGGATAATGTTCATATAGGTGGTGGGATTACTCCAGCATGCTCAATTCTTTAAAAATCTAGAAAAATGGGGTCCTCAAATTCATCATTGATGACTTGGAATGGGACAAACCAACGAACGCAAAAAAAAAATCCCCCAAATTAACACACTTAAATAATGAATTGTCATCATAGATATCTCAGTGTCATCTTATTGAATGTTGGGCTAAACCAACTTATAATTTATGGAATTAACAAATTCACAAAAAAAATCATGAGTACAATTCAGAAACCCCTTCACCACTAGGTTTGCCACAGAATCCACATATCAAATTCATCTTTACTATATATTAATAGAGATTCGGTTACCATATAAAATATCTACAATGTTAATTCTATGTTGGAGTCCCAGTCTCAATCCCATAACATAGTTTTTTATGATTAGTTTTGTTTTGGACATTGATTATAAGATATAGAATCCATTAATTCATCTTAAAACTAAATTTTTCATCTTCAACTCACCATGACCAAGCTTCGTAAATCTTTATTAACATGTAAAAACTCCCATTTCATATCTTCATTTTCAGTTTGAGCTTAGATTCTATAGTCCTTCATGGTTTGTAGGGATTCAGTGTCATTTCCTTGACTTTTCACTTAAAAAAGTGTAGTTAATTGGTCAAGCTCTATTAAATCCATCTAGATGAGATTCATGAAACTCCAATCCAAATTGGGGTCAATTTTAGGTGATGATTTCACTTTATTTTTTATTATTAGCTTCAAATAGATTCTAGAACATTAGTCTAGAATTGACTAATCAAATCAAAAAACATGTGTGATTCCAGAATGCCATTTCAAATTTTCTAGGAACAACAGAGGCATAATTTCTTTTTTTTTTGGAATATGGTTGATTATATAAGGAATGATAGATTTAGTTTAATAATGATTTCATTTTCCTCAACATCTCCAATACATTGTATGAAAACTCTAATACCCTTCCAAAAATCATCAAAATAGGCATGAATCAAGCATACAAGAGAAAAAAGTTATTAAATTAAATAAACATTTATACAACTAAAATTATATAATTAATATGAATATTGACATATTTAATAAAAACATTCTAAAAAAAAAGATAAATATAAAATATATTAAATTAAAAATAATGAATTTTATTCAAATTGCATTAAATTATTAATAAATTGATTAAAAAATAATCAATTATAGAATTTAAAAAATAATTTTAATTTTAAATTACTTTAGTGAACTATTAAATCATTTAGGACAATAGATTTAAAAATAAAAATTTATTAATTAATTAACATATTAATAGAAAAAAATAGTTTATTAAGGGAAAATAGAAATTTACAAATAATAATAATAATTTGGAATTTAAAACATTGTAAAGAAATGATATAAATAAATTTTTATTCAATATTTAGATTATAAACATGTAATAAAATAAAATAAAATTATTCCATAAAAACATAGTAACATTCAAATAATATAAAAAGTAATGATGCAATAAAATTATTTTCAAAATAATTTAAAATGAATAAAATCATTAATAACTGCAAATGAAATGATTGTCTTAGAAATTTATTCCGAATTACCAAGAACAAAATATAAAATAATGTAATAAATAGAAATTATCTTTTTAAAATTTTAATTATTAAAATTACAATTTGAAAAATGATATTTATACTAACTATTAATATTTAATTATAAAAACATTTCCCTAAAATAAAATTAATACACAATAATTGATATGGAAATAAATCTTCAATTTAGAAAACATAAATAACCTATAATATTATTTTCATCCTTAACACTCTCTCATAAGTTAAAACAATGAACCATTAAACATAACTATGGGGCCGTAATATATAATCTATCAAGTCATGTGTGTATCCAGTTTATCATGCTTAAAGATCTGTTAAACCTAAATAGTTTTTCTTTTCTACTATTAAATAAATAATTTATTTGATTAGTAATATTTTAATATTCAATTAAACTAATTAGTTATATTTAAATTGAAAATATATCAAAATATCTAGTAATGGTAGTTGTAACCCATAAGGAACCCCAATTTAGAAAACACTAACCCAAAAGAAATCTTGAAACAACCCATTAAAATAAATAATAATATAATAATTTCTTACCAGGCATTTAAAATTTAAAACACAATAAACCAATAAAAAAAGGCAAAATACCACATTTTCTATATTTACAAACTATATACAATAAATGTAAATTAATTTTGAAATACTAAATTAATCATTTAAGAATCAGTTTACAACCACAAAATGACTTCCAAAAATTAATCATCTATTTTTAAAATGGTCAATTTCAATCAAAATGATAATGTATAGAATCCTAGATAAATGTGATTAAATAAATATAATCATTTAGTCTCTTAGTAAAACAATTCATTTATATAAAACTATTGAAATAATAAAATAATATTTCCTAAATTAAATAACTCATTATAGAGGTGAAGATTAAAATTTTATTGTTTAACGTTCACTAAGATGATGTAGGACAGTGATACCACCAAAAACATAATGTTATAAACCTATATCAAAACATTAAAATAACTTCAAACAAAATAACATTTAGTTATATCCATTTTTTATCCTATAATGTAAGGATAAAATAAATAATACTTAAATTCATAAATATATTAATTAAAATGAAATGTCATAATAATATAACATTAATTAATGTTGAGGGAAAACTAAAGGAGGTTAAAATATTAACTTATCTGTAGTTTAATGTGAAATATGGAAGAGCTGGAAGTGGAATAGGGAGGATGAGGTAGATCTCCCATTATATTTAAAACTCATGTGATGATAATTGAATGGTGAGTTCCTAATTTACCCAATTTTAGTTCTTGTAAAAAACAATAACAACAAAAATACTAATTATAAAATTGTATCACTCTTAAATGATACCCATATAATTTACTTATAAATGTAACTTATAAAGAAATTAAATTAAACTAAAAATACTTATTCATTTGAATATATAAATTTTTATATTTTAAAAAAATTAAACTCCATAAAACATATTGTGTTATAATTATTTCTACAAAATATATTTCCATCCCAAATGATTTGTCAAGGTCCATGTAAAGATAAAATACAAAAAAACATCATACTATAGAATTAGGGAGCTCATATTAACTATATTATATCTTATAAGACCTTGGATTTTATTGGTTTTTGACCTATTGAGTTTTAGGTGTTCAATTAGTTAAATATTGATTTTTAAGACATCAGGTGTCATTAAGGTACATTGGAATACTTCGAGGGAAATTTGAATCCTTCATGAAAAATTGGGAGGAAGTATGGTTAAGAAGTGTGGTTGGAAAAACCATAATGAAAAATATATTGAATTAACCACATAGAAGGAATTTTATAGGAATTTTCAGTAGTTAACCATGCATCTTAACAGTGCATATTGACCCTTTTTAGTGATTTTTTTTGGAATGGATGCTCTGTTATAAGTATGGTTAGCCTAATCATTCATCCTAACTGTGCAAATAATATAAAGATAAAAAATATAATTTGAAATACCTAGGTTAAATAACAAAGACCCAATTAATATAAAATTATGAACATAACATTCATCCCATCCTTTCATGGAGTAATTTCAGCATTTCTACACCTTTAAACAATATATTAATTTCACGTATTATTCATATTTTTGTGGAATCAATTTTCATGTTTCAAATTTTATTATTATTTTTAAAGAATATGGGTGTGTTGGGGATTTATTTTAGAGTTTTGTGGATTGATTATTTATACTTGTGGTTATAATCTTTAATAATCTAAGGATTCAAGATAATTGGTGTGATTTAAAAAGTTGTGAAATTAGGAGCTCTGGAAAATGATGTGACAAGGTACGTGGATTTGAACTTAACTATGAATTAGATATTTTATTATTTAATTTTTCTTGATTATAATTTATTATGGACTATATTGATAGAAATATTGTGAAATATTGAATTTAAGAATTATGGGATTTCTATATAGAACATTTCAATTCCAATTTTTGTGTTTTTTAGAATAACTACTTTTCATTTATCATTTTTTGATTCAAATAACTAGAGAATCTAGAATGCATTTTGGAAATTTAATGTCTACACTTTTAAATGTAAAATTATGTTCATTTTGAAAATAGAAATCATGGTTTCTAAATTGGAAAACATGTGTGATTCAAGGATAGAAGAAATGGATCATTTAAAGAGTAATAAGTGGTCTAATATTAAAATTTATATGTATTTTTAAATATAGAAATTTTGGATTTGATGTGAATTTTTACATTATGAAATCTAAAGAATATTTTTTTTTAAATTATATAGTTTGGCTATATAATGAATTGATATGAAACATATGTATTTGAATATGAATTTTTGGAATTGTTTCATAAGTTGCATATGGGTGCAGAAAATGTTTCAAGAAATTTACCCCACCGACGATTCCAAGAAATTTATATTAGTGAATGGGGAATTTCCACTTCTAGAAAATTGGAGATATTTAAGATAATGGATTGGTTTTTTCTAGAAAACACGGATTAAAATAGATTTAGGAAAACAAGGATTTTCTAATAGATATATAAAAATGTGTATTCTTCATTTCATTTTTGAGAAATGATATGGTTTTCTATAGATTTTGGGAAATAATAGTGTCTTCATTAGATTTTGAGAAAACAATATATTTTCATTGATAAATATGAATATCATCAAAAAAAAAATTAAAAATTGTTATATTTCTTTAAATATTAGGAAAATGGGTATGTTTTCCAGTGAATCAATTCCATTTATCATTTATATATGGGTTTGACAAAATATTTTTTATTTATTTGATTTATTTATTTTGAAATATGACCGAACCAATATGATAAATGGTTGGGTATGAAATTGTCTAAAAGAATATAATTCAACCTATCCATAGTGAAAATTTTATGCTTTATTATTAATGAATGGTGGAGGGATAGTAATTTTTTTTTCATAGAATACTTTCTTATATATAGAATTTACATCCTCAAATATCTATATTTGATCAAGTATATAGGCATAGTGAGGTAGGATATTCTCATGTGAGTCAAAAGATGGTGGTTTGTATTATATAATTTATCAAAGTTATTGGTGGGGTTTCTCCTCAAGATTTGATAAAGAAGGTGGATTATGTATGGGTGTTTATGTAAAATGATGCGTGAATTTACATCAGTAATGAATATTTTGTTAGTTTTCCAATGAGGGTGGAAATGTTTTCAAACTTTCCATAAATGTTGGTGATATTTTATTACATTAGTGTTAGATGAAATCATTCTTGTATAGATTGTGATGAGTGAATATTCAGTTAATTCTTGGGTTTTTAATTGAGTTTTTATTAGTATATGATTATGTGATTATTTTTGAATTTGAATTCCATGGGTATTTTATGAATGGAATCATAGTCAATGCTTCGTGGATTTCAGTTTTACATACAATAGATTCATAGAATTATTATTTGTATTGGGATCTTATTTCATATGGGATATGAGACATAGAGGGATCCGGTTTATGTTTTGAATAGGTATTTCCGAGTTAATATTCTGCTAAATAATATGTTAATATATAAATAAATAATGGTGGAGGGACATTAAGAGAACCATTCTCAAGGTTTTGTATTTCCATAGTCTATATATAGTGGATTCCTATGATTAGGGTCACATTTGGGAATTTTATCAGTATATAATATAAATTCCCTTTTTATAATTGAGAAATGATTGTGATGGTGTGAGTATTGATTTTGAGTTTAGTTGGTTAGCCTGTTTGTATTAATGGAGTGAAACCTATTGGGGTTTTTTTATATAGTGTGGTAATTAATAAGTATACTTAGGTTTTTATAGTTAACTAATGGGATATTTAGAATTCAGATTTGATGAAATAACGTCCACACTGGGAAGTAGAATGGTATCCATATAATGGAATCTAAATTAAAATGTTTTTTGGTTTGACCATTGATAATGAAGGGTTTGGATGGTGGGTAATGGATATTATTGGGTAGTGATATATTAAAGAAATAAAAGTCCTTAAATCAAATTATGATATGTGGGTTTATTATTTGGGATTGAATAATTTTTAATGGTGGGTGTTAGTTGTTGGGGAGCAGTGATAGCAAAAGTAAAATGATGGGGATTAAATCATAAATTATTTAGGGAGTGTGGAAGACATTGAAGGGGAATGTCAAAATATTGAGGGTGATTTTAAAGAATATTACAATCTAGTGTTTTTTGATTTTTCATATTATTTCCATTATGAATTAGGATAGGTTAAACTTATTCAATACATTTAAATGTTATATGGATATTATTCTCCGAAATAACGTTATCATATAGATGGATAATTCAAAATTTTAATAAATTGGTTCTCTAGGATATGAGAATAAAGGGATTGAGATGCGGTATTTTTTGGTATGAAAAATGATTGTTTATTTACACTGAGTGGTTTCATGGGGGGAAAATTCTTTTAACCCCATATGTAAGACTCATGAGATAGGTATGGTTTGATTTTTGAGCTAGGATATTGAGTAAGGTTCATAATGGAATGTGTCAGATCAAAAATATGGTTTTAGTGGAATATCAATGTGGGTAATCATTATATGGGAGTAAATTATTAGTATTTCTGTGGTGTGGACTTTTGTGAAAGTTGAAATTTAAGATTTGGTGGTTCGATGAAATTAATAAGTTTAATACATCATTATTAATATGAGAAAAATTATGTTCGATTGGGTTGGCCATGGTGAACCCAGGATTAGTTAGTATAGTTAAGAACAAAACAATGATTTTAGCTATATAGTATAGTAAGATGAAAATTTTGACTGATATGACATTTAGAAAATGAATATTCTATGATATGTATTATGATTTGAGGAAATTATGTTTTTTGAGTAAAGAAAAATCAGTGTTGGAATCCATCTGTATGAAAATAACAACAGTATAAGTTGGTGGTATAATTAGTTGACCTTTACATAGAGGTAATAATGGTATTGGCTGTGTTTCTATTCATCTATAATATAATATCCATGTTGGAAGAGTGAGTGAGGAAAGTAAAATTTTATTATTTTTATTATATGAGGACGCAAAAACCATAATAGGGTAAGATCCATTAGTAAATGGTCCTAAGTAGTAGATTCAGTTCCTTATTTAATAGTGTGAATGGTGGATAATATGGATCTTAGTAGTGATTTTTTAAAATAATTAAATTATACTAATTAGTTAACATATAGTAGAGAGATGAAGGAGTATCAATGAATATAGAACTAGTTTTGATGGAGGGTGGTTAAAGAAGGATATTATTGATTGTGTTTCTAATTAATAAAAATCCTAAAAAATTTATATGGAATTTATTTTTAGTTTTAAAAGGATACCATGAAAGTGTTTTGGTTTTCAGGTGTTAATTATTTGATTAATTAATTCAATACATTTCCTTCATATTCAAGAAATGTTTTTTGTTGATGCGCTTTAAATTATTTATATAAAATTGGTTTTATATCTCATAGTGACCAAAAGATGATAACCTCATATAGAGATCCTTGATTTAAATCATGATTTTAGAGGGGAATCTAGAATACCATTCGTATATAGCTGGATATGATAAAGATATAACATTGATGGATATTTGGATAGAAGAATCATGTTATTTAGAATATGGATTATATGATTTGATCTAATGTATGTGATTTTAGGAATATATAGCAGGATAATATTCTATTATAGATTTTTTTGTTACAATTTTTATAATTCATAAGGTTTTGTAGACTGATCTTTGGTTTTGAGTGGGAATCAATTCTAGTATCCAATGTATTATCCTGGTTTAGGTGAGAGATCTCATGTGGGGCCTGTTTTGGTTTAGGAGATAATGGAACATGTTATGATAATCTAAAATAACATTATTTCAGATAAAATTAAACCTTGATATTATACATATCATTTATTATAGCCCTTAATATTTGAATTTAGAGAATTTTTTTTCCTTGAAAGGATCTTTTAGACTGGGACACTAACATTTGGGAAATAAGGGATATTTAATCCATTGTACATGGGAACCTTCATGATTTTTGAGAAGATTAGAAGAGTTCCTTACATATTTTTTTCCACGGTGTTGAGTGAAATTTTATGATGTTTTCCATATATCTCAATTTAAATATTAACATTTAAGTGGTTCATATACATTGAGAGAGTATATTGTCGTGTTGCTACCTGATACATCTTATATAAAGAAACTAATTTGGGTTATGAATTATGGAAAGACGATCATATATAAAGGGTTTTCCCTTCAGATCAAGTAATATATAATCATAGAGTGATTCAATAATATAAATGGGAGAGATAATATGACAATGGACATAAATGGAATAATTTTTACATCGATAAAGGATTATAGAAACTTTTATGGGATAAAATTTTATATGGTAGTTCAATTTTAACAACCTAGATTTCATAGTTGACTGTAATCTATAGATTTATGAATTCCATTAGATTAATTTGTATTTATAATCCCTTGGGAGGAATTTGAAAACTGAAAAATGCATCAAGAGAAGTTTATATCCTTTTGAAAAAAAATGGAGGTAGCAGGGTTAGGAAGTGTGGTCATCGAAAAAAACATGATATAGTCAAACTATTCACTATAGGAAAGAAGTGTCAGATGAATGGTTATTATCTAATCATTCTTCAAACCTTTTATTAGTGATTTTTTGTAGAATTGAAGCTACTTTTGGATCATGATTGGTATAATCATGCATTATAAACATGGACATCATGGAAAGTAATAAAAATAAATAATACCCATATTAACACCCACACACTTTATTAAATCACACAATAAACATTTGTAGGATATAAGGATTCTTAGAGTAAATTTTTTTTCTCCACATTTAGAAAAAATATTTTATTCTTGGATTATACATATCAATATAGATTCAATGTTTAGTGGGAAATATTTTTCAGGGTTTTTTAATTTCTTCTTATATGCCTCTCTTTTTCATAAATCAATGGTGGTCTATGATTTATTTTTGAATTATTTGCATATTGAATTTAATATTTATGTTTATAATAATTATATATTGAATGATTAAGAACCACTTTTTTTATTCATATATTTGTGGACTTGTGACTTTAAAAAAAATTAATAGGCTATACTGGTGGATCTAATAACCTCTTTGAATTTGATAATTTCATATAATATTTCAATTGATTGGTTTATATTTAATATAAATGTGATTTATTTCTTTTGAAATAGTTCATTTAAAAAAATATGGATTTTGGTACAATATATTTTTATGGAAAACTGAGTGTTTTTAATAAGAGTTTATTCTAGAAGCAAATTTGGAATTTTAAAATATATATTTTCAATTATATTAAGTTATCTTATCTTAGATGTTTAAAATATAATTATTTTAAATAGATATGATTTCATAATGTTGTATTGAAATATATTTCTCACTGTAAAATTATTCCTTTTATATGGATTTCATATATATGTGATTTGTGTAATTTTTATGTTAAATTTTGTAAATTATATTTTAATTTAATATATAATTTTGTAATTTAGAGTGGATATTTTTAATTAATATAAATTTTTCCATTTAATTTGGAAATAATGTTTTCAATGATTTTAGTCTTCCTATGTAAGAATTGAAATTGAATTTCATATTTTAAAATCAATATATTTTTAGGTGGTTTGGTTTTGATATAATTTATGTAATTTTTTTCTTAATTAATTTAAATATTTTGACATTTAAATTATAATGACTTGAATTTTTTTTGGATATGGGTTATGGGATAACATTTTTTGCATCGTATGTATGTGTCTATTTTTTTTTTAAATACCATGATTGAAACCTCTATGTTGCACACATAAATATCAAGTTTATTTGATGGAAATTAATTATTGGATAAAATAGTGTTTATTAAGATAGAAAAATGATGATTCTCACGTAAGACTGATCCAAGTGGTTTAGTGGGATATGACTCTTTTACTAGCTCTAAGTTATATAAAAATTGATTTTGGGAATATAGAATCCCTACTAATTGAATCCAATGATTCCATGAAACATTAGATTCACAGAAGTGGGTGAGATTCAATTAGATTTTGGAAATGAGGGATTTCTGATTTTAATTTAATAAATATATGATTTTTCCTTGTATTTCTTAAAACGTTTGTGTATTCTTTTATAAATAATTATTTCTCTAACAATTTTTTAAAATAATGAATTTCATTGAATTTTAGTAAAATAGTAATTTCATATAGGGTTTCTAAAATAATAGGTTCATTTCAAAATTAGAAAATGGTATTATTTTTTGAAGATTTGTTTTTGATAAGAAATTGTATATTAATAAAAACTAATAATATTCTTATTTGAAAAAAATATTTCCAATTGAATAATTAATTACAATGAATTATTTGGTTTCATATGTTGAGAAAATAAAAAAAGTACTAAAAGTATTTTTGATGAATTTTAAATTTTTTGGAATTGAATTAATATTTTATTCTCATGGATGTGCATCAAAGTCTTCAGAAAATTGCATTGGGTTTATACTCACCCCCACTATTTTCACCATGGAAGAATTTTTGGCATGATTGTTCATGATTAAATTAAATTGAAAAAAATTACATCAGTGGATGTTTATTATTACAATTTGATATTATAATAGTTGAATTAATTTCTAATTGTTTAAGAATTGCCTTTTAGTGTCAATTTGAATAAAAACACTACATTAAACACTAGAATTGGATTATTTGTAAAAAAAATTAGTTTCAAATATTATTTTAAAATGTTCCATATAAATAATTTTTTACAATAGAATACATTTTTTACGGTTTTTATATGGAATACTATATTTCATATTGGAGGAATATAGGGTATAAAATTGATTTAGGATAATAGGTATTTTTTATTAGATATAGGAAAATGAGTATTTTCAATTGGATTTTGGGGGATATTGGTGTTTCTATAAAATTTTAGGAAACATGTGATTTTCCATATGATTTTAGGAAAATGAAATATTTCCATATTGAAATATAAGGTTTGTATTGGGTTTTGAAAATTTGGAGTTTTATTAAAATTTCAGGAAAATGGGGAGTTCCCCTTGGTGTGTAAAAAATGGGGTTTTGATAATATTGGAAATTATTTTTTTTAGAATATGTTTTTTTTATGAAACATGAATTAATAAATATATTTGAATATATTATTGGGAAAATTTCTAGAAATTTAAAGATAATTAATTGTAATGAATGATTTTGTTTTTGAAATTTTGATAAATCAAATGATTTTTAATAATTAATTTTGATTTATCAAGGGTTCTTGGATTATATTTAGAAATAATTTTATAAGTATTTTCATTGGAATATTGGGGAAGAATTATTGAGGTTACACTAACCATTTGAATATTCACCTTTGATGAAATATAGATATGATGGTTCATGAATCAAGTAAATGTAATTTTTTATAAATAGATTGTGGTAAGTCATAGTTTTATTTAATTTCTATTATGAGATGATATGGTATCCTGTAGATCAGAAATTGGTATTTAGTGTTGGTTTATTTTAATTATTTAATTATTACTTCGTAAATTTTATTAAAACAAATTTGGTGTCCACTATTAATTTTTTTAAAATAAAACATTTATTTATTTTGATTTCTTATAGGAATGGTTGGTTAACAATTTATTAAATATAGTAAATTTATTCCCTATTTAGTTTTTTTATCCCTCACTATGTTTTGGCAACCTCTGTTGATCAAGATATATTCTTAATGCCAAGTAAATCCTTTTCTTAATTGAAGGTCCAATAAAAAATACCCTAATGGGGTGAATTAGTGTATTTTTAATTCTCTTCTCTTATCATGATTAGTTTAACCTTTCGTTTGGTTGAAAAAATCTCTTAAAATTTCATATTGATCACAATAAATAATATTCCAAATATAAAAATAAGGAATAATAGTTCAACGATTTTTTACTTAGTTCACTTAAAGTATGTTATAACCAAGGATCACATATCAATGATGTGTTGATAATCCCATTAACCACTACTCCTCAAGTATTTTATTACCATAACATAAAATGTAAAATTTTCATCTAATGTCTATAGATTATTCACCTCTTACACACACTTGTTTCAAGAAGTTTGTAAAGATATAATTAACATGAATACTGAAATCTTTATGATATCAATCAAATGATAAAACACTAAATATTTGTTGGTCCTCTCTATGATTCCCTATTTTTTAGAACTACATGTCCAATGATATGCACAAAAATTGTATCTTCCAAATATGTTATTTATTTTAATTTCATGTCAATCAACCATACTTCTTAATTCTGTATATTCGGAGATGTTGACAATAGTTCATTCTAGTTCACTTCTTATATCATTTTCAATTTCGTTTTTTCATCTATGCTCATTTATCTTTAATACATAATATTATTATTTTTTACAGAGAATGTTTTAATTTAGAATTTAAAATTCATACTATAATAAAATTCAAATTCTATTTATGTCAAATGCTTTCAATTGGTTGTTTCTCAATGAATATCCAGCATAATAGTTTGAAATTTTAGATATAAATGGTTCTAAATAACTGTAAAATCCTCATATGTCATAAAAGCCATAGAATATTTTTACATAATCATATTTCTATAGGTCATGGTGAGAAGCCTCCTTATTAGTGTGATATGTTGTCTTTTTACTCAAATGTATTCAACATTAAAATGTTTTATATTGTGATATAATAACTTGTGATGTGATCCTAATTTACATACTAAAATATCCCAAAATTTAAAATTCCAATCTTTTTCCCCTTTTCAACTGAATACATCATAGTGAATTCCCTTAAATATTTCGTTGATTGTAGAATCAGTTATGTAATGGTTTTATACATCACAATGTGTTCTTTTTTTTAAATGAGTGACATACTAAACATTTTGAATAATAGATGAGGCTATCCAGGATTTACATATATATATATATATTATCATTTTAGATTAATATTAAAAACATAAAATAATTATAAACACCTTAGAAACATAAAGGTCTAGTGTCTTTAGATATCATATACATAAAAATACCATTCAATATATAATCTGCATCCTCTCCCAGAAATTTCTTCATATTAATAAACTTCTAGACATATCATACCTAGAACCTTCTATAAAAACACAAAGATCGAAAATAGAAAAAATAGTAATCTTGGATGCTCATTAAGGGTAAATATAACATCCTTCCCCTCTTTATTGGCCTGAGAAGGTGGAAGGACATTACATTTCTTTATGAGACATCACCATGATTCCAAAGGCTGGTAATAAATGTTAAGGGCTTAATTAATAGATGCGGTATGATTTTACCTTTTAAAATAAAACAACCAAAATAAGTATAACATAACAAAATAACATAATATCATGCATGGTAATAATGTAAGACAACTCAAGTAATACCAATAATATTAAAAATTAGAATATAATAAATTTGAATAGCAGAAGAAGAAAAAAATCAAAGTAAATAGTGGATGACTAAAATCACAAAACCCAAATAATCTAAAACAAAACTATAAGACCCAAATATGATCCATGTTCCAAATCAATAAAAAAACATATATCACTATACACTACTAGAGAAGTGTGATAATTTAGCTTTTC
Source organism: Viscum album (assembly GCA_963277665.1). Lineage (NCBI taxonomy): Eukaryota > Viridiplantae > Streptophyta > Magnoliopsida > Santalales > Viscaceae > Viscum > Viscum album. Next base: position 559,059,212 of record OY728132.1, on the reverse strand, counting down.
ACATGCCTTGATAAATGATATCTAAAAATCACTGAATTTCCAAGGCATGGGTGAGTAATGAAACTAAGTAGGATTTCATGAAATGAATTCCCAACTCACACCACATGGATAGAACACTTTATCAAATTTATATAAAACAATTTTTAGAGACACATTAAAACATTTTATGATAGAATATAATACAATTTCAATATCAAAACAGTTTTACCACAGAAGCAATTTTTTCAGGGAAATCAACGAAATAACACTTTAAATTCATTCCACAAGTTCTATTTCTTCATAAATAATTCAATTACACATATCTACACATCCAAAATTGCATGAAAACTAGACCTCCATATACTTGTTAGTGGTGAGTCGTTATTTTAGTAAGTCATAGCCTAATTAACCATTTTAAAGGGAGGAAATTCCAAACCCTTATCCATCCCACTAATGGGAGAGGGAGAATGGATACCCTTATGTATAATGAATCCACAAAAACACACATAGCCATTAATCTAATAACAAATGGAAAAACAAAACTGTCAAACATTTCAAAAAACTGTACTTTTATTGAAAACTATTCAAATAAACCATTTCAACAAATAAATCTATTTATTGGAAACTCTTTTCTAAGAAGTAAAACCAAAAAATAATTTTAAAATCATCATTATAAAATCACGTTACCATATTCACTTTACATAATAACACCCAATTTCAACAATTCTATAAACTATCACCAAATAAGGTTTACAATAAGATATTCACAACAATTCCATAACCAATTTAAATAATAAAACAATTTTAAAGTAAGAATTCAAGTTCTAATAAGAGTTACTGAGAGTGAAGCCACCTACCTCAGTATTCATGGAGAAAATTCAGAATGGGACAAAAACACCAATGAAACCAAGTTAAATCTCTATAAACATATGTTATATCTCTTCCCCTAGTATAAAGAAATACAAATATTACAATGATTGGCATCAAAAACCATATATCTAAATACAACAGCACTAGATATAAGAAACTAAGAGAGAGAGAGAGATAGAAGTATCTCTAAGAAAAACAACTAAAAACTACAATAAACGAGGACTTACCAATGAAATATGACATCAACGCACAAATATACGCCTTCATATTGTATCTAGATTGATTGGAAAAAGTTTCCTTAGCCTTTAGAAGGAAGACGTTTTGAGATAGGTTCAATTTTGAGGAAGAAATATGGGATATAAGATAATCTAGACCTAGATCCACTTTTTTGATCTAGATTTTAAACCGTGCATGGTTAGTCGCATGATAATACATATTATGTGATAATTATACACCCGAATATAACTCAATAGTGACCTCGCACGGTTGGTCTGCAAGGTTATAAAAAATGTACTCCAACTATGCAAAAAATCACTATCTAAAATTTCTAATAATCGCCATGTTAGTTGAATGTATTGGAAGAATTATGCACTTACTCGTGCACCATATCCTTATCCTTTCTCTCATTCTTTATAGTTTCCTAGAGAAGTTTCATGGTTTTCACTAACCATAATCCTTTAAAAAACCCCATAACAATTTTAAAAGGTTCTTAAACCCACCCAAACATCACCTAAACACATTAAATACATAAAATACATAAATGAATGTTACTTACATGAAACCAGGGGTGATAAATTCTCCCCACCATTGGTATTTCCATCCCATAAAAGTATACAACCATCACATCTCTGAGAGAGTTAGAGCTATTCTTATTTCAATTCATTCTCCTATTCCCAAGTCTCTTCTTGAATATGACCACGTTCCCATAAAACCCACATTAGAAAAATGATTTTCCCATGGAAGAAATTCTCTATACTATCCAAAATATGTCTTGTCATGTGGAAAACTGAAGAATCTTAATCTACGTCAATGTGATCCAATCTGCTCAAATGGACAGGATCGGGCTGATACTCTTTCAACTGGGATACATTAAAAATATTTTTCACCATACTAAACCTTATTGGAATAACCAAATGATATACAACCACACTAACCCATTCATGTAACTCAAAAGGGCCTATGTATCGAGTAAATAACTTTCCCTTCTTACCCAAGTGATGATGTACAAGCCGTAGAGATATTCCCAAAAACATATTATCACTCACCGCGAAGGACAACAACTATCTATAATGATCTTCATATGATTTACGATGACTCTAAGCGATCTCTATCCATTTATGGATCAATTTTATATTCATGTTGTATCTTGGAAAAGGCTCATCCCAACCAGTGAAGTCTCACCTTTTTACACCCAACAAAGTGGAGGACGAAGTGGACACCTATATAATGTATCAAAAGGATCTATATGTATATTAGTATTATAACTGTAGTTATATGATAACTCAACTAATGGTACATGATCCTCCCAGGAGCCACCAAAATCTATTACACAAGCCCATAGCATCTATGTCATCCTTTCATATTGACCATCCATCTGAGTATGATATATCATACTCATAGTCAATTGAGTTCTAAGGGATTTTTGTAATGAGTTCCAGAAAAGATACGTAATCCTCGGATCCCTATCTGACACTATCTAAACTTGTACACCATGCCTCTTTACCACTTCTCATATATATTTTCTTTACAAGTCCTCCACCCAATAGAATCACAAATAGGGATAAAATTGGTAGACCTTTTGAGCCAATCCACTATCACCCACATGGAATCGTGTTTCCAAACCATTATTGGGAGAAAATTAACAAATTCCATGTCTATATATTTCCATTTAAAAATTGGGATACATAACGACTGGCATATACTTTCAAGTTTATGATTATATACATTAACCTATATGCAATTTAAGAATCTCAAAATGAACTCAGTCACCTTATTTTTAATACCAAGCCACCAAAAATGTTCTTTCAATGACTTATTTGTCATTTATATTATATAATGAATAGCCTATCTAGAGTGGAAGTAATAATGTAGAAGTTGTTACTGATAATCCACCGGTACGAACATCTGATTTTTGAACCATAACCTTTAACTCTCATCCAGCTTCCATCTCATAATGGTCTCCTCACCATTGAGTTTTGACCTCATAACAACACATTCTGAATCAGATGTCTATGCCTCCTTAACTATCTTCAGAAAATTATGAACCAAAAACTATAATGAAAACAACTGCATCACCTCGGTCTTCACATTCCATATACATTATGGCTATAACCGACATCAATCTCTACTCATTCGATGGTTCTTTTTCCAATTAAGCATATGACATTCTTCTCAATACATCTGGAACTAAATTACCTTTAACAGGTGTATAAATCAAGTAAAATTAGAACATTTGGAAATACTCCATCAATATTATTCATCTCAAATTAAAATCCCTTTGTGAGAAAATATTTTTCAAGACCTTATGGTCTATAAACATAGAAAATTTACCACTAAAGCGATAGTGATGTCAAGTCTTCAAATCAGGGACTATGATAGTTAACTCTAAATCATGTGTTTGGTAATTCTTCTCATGCAATATAAACATCCCCAGTCCATAAAAATCAATATATTCTCCATGTATGAGAACACATCCTAACTGAGATCCTGAAGTATCAAAATACACCACATACCTTTTTCATGATTCTGGAAAGATTAACATTGGTGCTGATGTAATGTGAATATTCACCTATTGAAAATACTTTTTCCACTACTTATTCCACTGTAATAAAACATTATTCTTTGTTAAATATGTCATAGGGGATGATAATTGTTAAAAATCAAGGAGAAAAAAGGTAATAACCAGCTAGTCCAAGGAAATTATATATCTTGAACACAATATTTAGAGGTTTCTAATAGATAATAGCATATACCTTTTCAAGATCCCTTAAAACACCTTTTTCTTAGATAACATGGACAAGGAAACATACATCTTATATCCATAAATCACACTTTAATAATTTGGAATATATAAAATGATCCATCAGGATTCCAAACACTGTTTCCAAGTGTTTCTCAAGTTCAGTCCTTGTCCTTGTATGCACCAATATGTCATCCAAAAACACCACTACAAAAGAATCTAGATATTACTGAAATATCAGATTCTTACTTTCCATAAATACCGCTGGTGAATTAATAAGATCAAAAGGCATTACCACATATTCTTAATGACTAGATCTACACCTGAAAGATTTTTTAGAAATATCCTCCTTTTAAAACATGAAATGGTGATATCCTGATCACAAGTAAATTTTTAGAGAACCACTATGCTCCCCTCAATTAATCAAATAGATCATTAATGTGTGGAAGAGATTACAATTATTTATTTAATCTTAGTTATTATTTTGATAATCAACACATTACCATAGAGTTCCATCCACCTTTTTCACCAATAAGACAAGTGCTTCCCACAAACATGTACTATGGGGAATGAACACCTTTCATTCCAACTCTTCCTACTGCACATCCCATTTCCATAATTCAGCTATTTCTATCTGATAATATAGAAGGGGGATTGGATTGGTCATCAGAAGGCGATCAATTATAAACCCCACTTCTCATATAGGTTGAAACCCTAAGAAAAGTTTAGGAAAAACATCTGGAAACTATTCAACAACCACTAGAAAACTGTTATTCTTGATATCTTTCAACAATTCCAAAGTAAATGATTACCACTTGTATAAGATCATTCAAACTACTAGTGAAAAAAATACTATTTCACCTTCCCTTACATTATGGTCGCCTTGAATGTGATTCTTGATGCCATCATTAGTCGTAAAACTGAACCTTCAGGTATAATAGTCATTGTGAGTCTTAAAAATAATTAACCAATCTAAACTCTGTTTTAGGTCATAAACATCTATTTCCATCATAGATAAAACACATATCAACTCATCTCCATCAATAGTTATAGAACATGATCTACACATTATGGATCAATATTCTTTTAGACCAAGAAGTGTTTGTAGTTTTATCATAGAAGGTATCAAATCAACATTTAAAATCATCAAATCTATAGTCCAGGAAGAAATAAATGAATGGGATTCACTCATATTAAACTAATATTACATAAGTATATAATTCTAAATAATCATACCTCGCACCATCGATGGTCTATATTGGTCTTCCACAATAACCTTTTAGTTCTGTATAATTTCTTTCTTATGACACATTATTCATTTTTGACATATTGAGATAGCCCTTATTGAGGAGTCATAGTATTCCTAGAAGAACCATTTCTAGATTTGTTCTACTTATGAGATCGATTATTCTTCCCGCATCCCATTGAAGAATAATATGTCTTCAATAGGTGGGAAATTTCCCGAAAAACCGAGCACAAAGAACTGTGAAAATAGTGGTAAAGATGCCTCATTTGATTTACATTATGGCATGCTATATGTTGTGTCATAAACCCTCCCTTCATGTTGTCAAACAAACCACATTGAAAACATATATGTTATCTCTTGGGTATTGGAGTAAGATTCAATAGTCCATCCATTTGATTCCAAGCCTTACTCCCACCATGGAAATAGATTTCCCTCTTCATATTTTTCCCAGAATTAGAGTTCCCACCATTTATCAAAGGTATCAACATTATTCTTCTAATCATATCTCCTGAGATGATCCAATCTTATATCATCGCTCTATTAACCATCTTTATATAATATGTTATAAAAAACACAAAAACCATTGAGAAAATATATTTCCTCAACCATTATTCAAGGATTTTGGACTTCAAGGATTCACTTATAGCAATTTTGGCTGAGAAGTGGTCTAAATTCAAAAAAATTAGATGCATACCCTATCACTGTAGGGAACTCCAGTTTAAATCTGAATAAATATATTTTTCTTTCAATTATGAATGTGTGAGGATAGAATTACTTTTTTGACAATTCTTAAAAATCCTTACACGTAACAACATAGTCTATTTATCCTGAATTTCTAAATCTCACAATTTTCAGGAAAGGACCTCCACCTTATATTTCTACATATAGACTTTTAGCACTGCTATTATACCAAGGAAATCGAATATTCTATTCATCCAATTAAGCCACACCTCTACATTATTTTTTTCTGAAGCACCCCAAAAGATGGGTGGATTCTTATTTTGGAACGGGATGGAGTGGTATAATTATCTTGGAACATCCTGTCTGTTGCATCTATCCATAAACTGAAATTCATGTATGATACTCTGAACCAGCTGTTGGTTCACCTGTGGCTCATGTGCAACCACATTCTCAGCTACTTCTTCTAGTTGGATCCTATGATTCTAACCGAATTCCATTTTCTATACATATTAAAAATTCTATATGTATCACTCTCTAGAAACTGAAGTATTAACAATTTCAAATTATACCACATTATATATTCTCAACATTTCTTTTCAAAATTCAATTATTTTATCTTCAACCATTTTTTGAAAATTTTCAACATTCTTTTGAAAATAAAACAATTTTCAAAATATAACCACAATGATTTTTTAAAAATATTATATTTGAGGAAAAATTCATAATTTTTCATAAATAAACATATTTTACCAAATAACATATCATTAATGAAAATGAAATATATACTCTTAGTGGGAAGTCATTTCTAAAATGCATGTCATTATTTTCCCATTGCCTAAACCAATGCCAATGAGAATACAAATCATATAAGTGTCTCCAAAACACTTATGTTCCCAAATCCCTTGTAACGTGAATTTAATCATAAAAAGGTTAGAAATGTCTTTTTATTCTCTACATTTCATGTCCTGACAATACAACTCCTTTCTACCATCAAAACTCAAGAATGAAAATAGAATGAATTGTCAATGCAATGACTGATAGAACTGATGACCATTTATTCCACAATTATATTTTTAAGGACCAAGACTGATACCACTTGTTACATCCCACACCTCCTCGTTGCCTTTGTAGTTAAAAAAGACATTACTTGGCCTAATGAAGCATCACTTATATGCCAAAGGATGGAAATAAATGGCACGAGATTCATTAAAAGATGGGGACAATTTTCCCAATCAAAATAAAATAACCCAACCAAAAAAAACAAAAAAACATACCACTATATGAAGTATTATAACTTTTAAAACAACTCAAGTAGTTTCAATGATTTCAATAGTCAAATTATAATATTGTACCATAGATAAATATAATAAAACATCAATGTAAACAGTGGAATAGATAACCAACAAAACCCAAAGAATCGAAAACAAAATCCAATCTCTAACCATGCTCCATGCTCCAACACCAAAAAATAGCCCAAGTATTACTATGCACCATTAGAAAAGTTTGATACTTTATATTTTCCCATGTCCTGAAAAATGATATCTACAAAAAACCAACATGTTAAAGAATTGGTGAGTAATAAAACTCAGTAGTTTTTTCCCGAATGACTTCCCCACTCCTGACACTAGGATATAAATTGTTAGTAAATTTATATAAAACAATTTAATTAAAACACTTTAAAAAAGTATATGAAATGATATAAAACAATTTTCATATAAAAATGTTTTTCCAAAAAAAAATCAATTTTACAAGAAATAAACCAAACACCACTTTAATGTCATTCCTCAAGCGCTATTTTAGCATAACTAATTCTATTCCACATATCCACTCATTCAAACATTCATGGAACCTAGACCTATATATACTCACTAGTGGTGAGTTATCCTTTCACTAAGACATCACATAATAATCCATTTTGATGGGGGAAAGTCTTGAACCTTATTTATCCCTATAATGATGGGAGAGATATTATACACTTATCTATCCCAAATTCACAAAAACACACAGAACCATTTTTTTACAAAACTAATTCCAAAAAAACACTTTAATATATTTCAAAAAATCTATACTTTTATTGAAAACCATGAAAAAAACATTTCAATAAAACCAATAATTTGTTGAAAATAATTTCTCATGCACCAATACCAAAGAATAATTTAAAATAATCACATTAAAATGATGTTTTGAATTTTATGTTCCGCAAAAATGAAAAATTTTGAAAATTCAATAAAATCTCACAATAGAGGGTTTCCAACAAGAAATTCACAACAATTTCACAAATAATTTCAATAAAAATAATCAATTTGAAACTGATAAAACATGTTCTATTAATAGAAGTTGAGATTAAATCCAACTATCAATTTATTTATGGTGAAATGAAGAATGATATGAAACCCCCAATACAACCGGGTTGAATCCCCAAAGACCTACCTTAGATAGCTTCCCATAGCTTGTAAAAAATACAAATATAACCATTATTAAAAAAAACCTTAGATTTATCCATAGCGGAATAGGATCTAATAAACAGAGGGAGAGAGGGAGGGATAAGTGGATCTAAGAAACATCAATAAAAACTACCATAAAAGATTAATTTCCAGGGGAATATAACTTTAATTCATCAAGAAAAACCTTCATATTATATCTGCCTCAATAGGGAATGATTCCTTATCCATTAGGAAGCAGAATATTAAAGTTATGGTCATCATGGAGTAAAAAAGAGGGTTTAATGGATAATCATGTTATAGATCTACTTTTTGTTGATTTGTTTTAAAATAGTGCAACGTTAGTCACATTTTTAAGTAAATTTTTCGCTAGACATGTGCCAGATTCTCCCTCAAGAGGGACCACAAATGTTTGGCCCACATGGTTAGACAAACCATGCACCAACCATGAAAAATGACAATGTCTGAATTTTAATTGGTTCTCTTAGGTAGTTACATGGTTTGTACAAATCATGTTTCCACTTTTGTGCCTTACCCTTAACATATGTCTCATTGTGTATAGCTTACTATATGAGTTTGACGATTTTCACTAACTGTGAACAGATTTTACACCTTTAAAAAATACCTAAAAACATTCCAAAAGGTTACCAAACCCTCCCAAACTGTACCCAAACACTTTAAATACATTAAATACATAATATAGGGGTTACTTACTTGAAACTAGTGGTTCTATTGTAAACATAAGTGATATAAATCAATGATCACTTGTGATGTATCCACCTTTTGATGGTTGGAATGAAATAAAGGTAAATAATAATTATTTTTTATTGAATAATATTTATAGAATATATATCACATATATTAATTAAATTTAAAAATATGTAAATCCAAAATAAAAAATTACACACATCCCTTCGTGGTGGTGGTAGTCCACACATGCACAAGGGCGCCATTATTATTTTTCAATGAATGGAATTGTATGAAGATAGATAAGATAATATAATTATATATGTATGATGAGGTTATAAATATATTATATTAACATTAAATCCATAAAAATTTTGTGCCATAAATTATGGTGATTGATAATGAATTGTATAGCATTGTGGAGTCAATAGTCCACATGTACGCACAAACAAAACTTTCATTTCCCAATTGAGATAAAGTATGAGGGATAATAGAAAATAATTAATCATTATAAAATTAAAATATACTTTATAAACTGAATTTATTATTTTCTGATGAAAACAACATATTAATATGATTTATAAAAAGAAATAAAATGAAGGGTTTTAGATACAATGATTATCTCTTCATTGATAGAGCTCCTTTAGATCCACTCTTAACAATGCTAGGAATTCTCTTATAAAAATAATAGAACCTATAATTAATGATGAGAATGTTTAAAATATAATTAGATTGTTTTTTGTTGAGATAGGTGACTCGATGTTTTTTAATGAAGTGATGTGAGGGGCCCCCTTTTATATTGGATGAAAGATAGACTCTAATAATTTTTCAAAACACTAAAATATTGTAATGCCTCATTCATGAAAAAGGAGTTCATAATTAGATTAATTTTTTATTATAGATTATATAATAATGACACAAACTTATCCAAAAGGATTTAGATAAATTTTAGGGTCACTTTGACACTTATCTATTTATTCTAATAGTAATTAGCCCTTTTATCCTTAACTGTTGTAGCATGTTTTTAAATCTTTATTGTTTATAAAGTTACATCTATGTTAAAAATGAAAATATGAATTAAATGGGATGAAATTTTTGACAATATACCATACCCATTTGCATATTTCTATATCATTATGATTTATAAATTAAATAATAAAATATTTTATAACATAAAATATCATTTGTTTCATTATTGGACCTATTCATATAAACTGACCTTAAAGTTAGTAAAACTCTTATGTATTTCAAATATAGTCCCTTTCACAAACAAATATACATTATAATTACACATAAAAATTAATGAAACCCCATAGTTAATCAAAAATATTATTTATAATGTATTTAAATTTATGGAATAATCTTTCCTACGTCTTAAACAAGAACTATGTTAGTGTTGTGTAAATATTTATGAAAATAATATTGTAATTAAATTGTATAATATAATATAATATAAAAATATTAAATTATTAATATTTTAATTAATAATTTATAATTTTTTATAACCTATTATTATCTCTATGATAAAATACTATATTTTTTAAAAATAAAAGAGAGTGGTATCTTTGTATTTTTTATTACTTAAAATAATATAGTTGACATTAATAAAGAAATAGGGAACAAAATTTACATTAATTAAAATAATAAATGATTATAGTATGAAAAATCACAAAATAGATAAACTTTATGTGTTAGGGTTAATTTAATGTCTAATACTATAGTTTTTTAATTGTTTTACTCATTTTATGCTCACTGAGATGATAAATATTTACCATGGTTACAATACATGTAACATTAAATAAATGGGGCATATTAACCAAATTTCATCATTTTTATTGAAAAAACGTATTCCATTTTTTAATATTTAATTTATGTTAATTTATTATTAGAATTAAAATAATTTATCCAAAAATAGGGAATAAATAATTTTTAGAAAAATGAGTTTCAAGCCATATAAATTAACTAATATCAAAAACCTGAATATTTCATATTCAAGTGGAATTAAGTTAATTATTATAAATAAAAAGGATTATATGAAATATTATGAAAAAATAAATAATATAATGGAACGTTTAAATTAATTTATTTATTAAAAATAATTGATAATATTTGATAATTCAGAATATTTCATTATTCACTGAATAATCAATCATTTTCAGAATATCCAAAAAAATTACCCTATGATAATTTGGAAAATATAATTTAAAAAAATGATTTTAATTTTATGAAATAAGTTTTTTAATGTTTCAAAATTTGATTAAAATATTTACTCATAAAAATAAATAGAAAAAAAATTGATGATGAAAAAGAATTTCAGATGAAAAAACTGACTTTACTAAAAATAGAATTCTTTTTTCTTAAGAATTAATCAATACATTTTTATTTATTAGAGGCATTATAAAAACATTACCTAATTATGTTACTCATATTCATACTCACCAATTAAACAACTTAGTTATAATAGTAACATTTAAATAACAATATTTCTATAGTATATAACAATTCACTTAAATCTTATTGTTGCATGTTAAGAAAGCTATTGATCTTATTATTATTTAAAAATATGTTCTTATGGTGTTTCACCCTCCCTAATTTACTAAATTTTGTCCTTATAATTATATCTTGGTCGTGAATGTTTCTATATTAGAAAATTCTCTTTTTGAAAACACACATAATACAAAGGGATAATAAAACCACCTTTGAAAAGGGGGAATTTGGAATGTAAACGTTTCCTTTAATAATAGATAGTCTAATTCCAAGAAAAAAAAGAAAATTTGGGGGAATATAGTATATAAACATTATGAAGAAAAAAATCTATAGACTAATAGAGGGTGATAGGGAACGTTGTAATGAGTAAGTTAATGGCTATAAAATAATAAATTTTTGTGGGATTAAAAGATCATTAATTCAACATAAATAAATGAAAAATAATAAAAACTATTTTTCAAGAAATATTTCCTAATGGTAAGGTATTATTTTATTATCATGATAGAGAACACAATAAAATACACTTACTTGATAACTTTTTATTTCATAAAAATAATTATATCCTTTGGTATTTCAATCATAAATTTCCACTTCATCTAATACTCCCTAAAATGAATATTCAATATGGGTTTTTTCTTTCATGAAGCACTAAAATTAAATTTTAATGAATTATAAGATCTATGGAATAATCACAAGTCATTATTTATTTTTCTAAATATTTACCAAAACCAAAATGTTCAAAATAAGTTATCTAATATGGATAAATAAAATATTTTGATATCTGAAATATCATAAATAATGGCCATATTTAAACTTAATCCTTTCTATAAATACTTTTCCTTAATAAACATAAAAATATATATATAACTAAATCCAAAACCAAAGAATCTAAAAGATTTGATCCCATGAGTTTTAGAAGATCAATATCAAAATTTATCCCCTAACAACATGATGTTTCTCATAATTTCATATAAGTAAAATGTGAATACGTTAATCATATATTCTCCTAAAACACTCAAATAACAGAAATCAACATAAAACATAAATGAATACTTATATAGTTATAAATTTTACATTATCTATATTACTCAAATAAAATAAAATATTATTTAATATATTCCAAAATTCCAAAAATGTAACAAACATAAAAAAAATCACTTTATTATAAAATCATTAATCCATATATTGGTAAATAATTCTTCATAATTGGTGGTTGTTTGGTTAAGTTTTATTAGGTGGGTCACTGTTCATGAGTGCAAGTCCTTAGACAAAAAAATTTTCTATGACTATTATCCATATGATTTATTCCACTGAGATTGATAAAATTGACATATTATTTTCAAGGCCACCAATACTATCAAATTTACATAATAAGTAAAAAAAATATTTTTCCTTACTAAGAAATATTATATCAACATTTGAAACAAATTATGTGTCATATAACCTGCTATCATTTGTTTTCCTGAAACAAAAAACACTTTATCACTAAATAAATTTTATAGCTTATCAGTATAATTCAACATATGATTTTAAATCATTAAAGATAAAATAATCTAGGAAAAACCACGATATTTTATGATTCATATAACCATAATATCATTGATAAAAAACTTCTACATTTTTTCAAATCTCAACACATAAGTGTTCCAATAATGACTCTTCACTGATTTTCATAGCATAGGTACTTCCTTGTTCAAGAATTTAGAAATTGGATAAGGGATTTAACAAATATAATATTTATATTTCACAAACATGTGGAATTAAACTATAAATATTTGTTTAAGATGTAATTTATTTCTCTTTATATAATCCTTAGTTTTTCCTGGATAATTATTGTATTATTACCAATATTTTGAAAAATAAATTATATTACAATTCATTTCATACATTTACCAAAGCTATTCTTCCCACATTCATCCCAAGTAAAAAAGATTAATCTTATTTCCTTCATTTTATTCACCAAATAAACTCCCATGAAATAAAATTTTCAATTATTATATTTTTCAAATATTTCACCCAAGTCGTGGGTTTTAATCATATAATGTGATAGCTAATTGAGAAAAATTAAAAGGTTTCATGTTTTATATCCCTTTTCACTTGGTTAATCATAAGTAAAATCATTTAAGTTACTACCACATTTAGTGTGAATATAGTTCTTTCTTGATCTATCCATTAACTAACCAAAAAAATAATTATGAGTAGTAATAATCATAATGGAAAACCATAAAATCGTGAAAAATACTTCATTGGATATCTATATCATGAAAATATATTTTCATTATAGGATACCATAGGATTAATCAAGGCCATATGTAACATCCCAAGTAAGTAATGAATAATATATATTTTTATCTATGTCTATTAATGAATTAGATAGTGTTTTAGAGGCTTAAAATGAAAATAAATTCAATCTTAAGAATGGAATACACTAATATTTTTTAAAAGATTGTTTTACTGCCTTTTGATGGCAAACCATTTTTTTAAATCTATCATTTGACAATTTTATAATCTATATTTGTCAAAATAAACTTATTCTTTATAATTGGTACATCAAAATTTACTTTGTGTGAATTTTTGGTATTTTTCTGACAATGTTCTTTTTTAATGAATAGTGAAAAATACTGCATTTTACATCAAAACTGATTTTTAATCTACTTTATTTATATAATTAGATTATCTTTTTAATTGGTTTTAAAGTTAAATTAGAATATATTTTTACCATTTAATCCAATGTTGGTCATTAGGATTAATATCAATTTGGAATTGGGCATAAACTAATGGCAAACTTTTCATAGATATTGATTCAAAAAAAACCCCCTATTTGTTTTAACAACGGGAATTATTTTTAAATAAATTATTGCAATTTCTGTGTTTGGAATTTGGAAAAATGGATTACATATTTGGAATCAGAAGTTCCAAATTATGTAATCAAGACTCTTTTGTTTTTGGAAATTATGAATAGTAACGACTGTAATTATCATTAATTATCTAGATTAATGAGTAATCAGGTAGTTAAAGATAATAAAATGATATCATAATAATACAAAAATACCACAACATGTGTCCTAAGGCTACTGGTTGTCTCATTTCCGACCATGGGATGCCTTGTGCCAAACTTGGGGGCCCCATGGAATCACTTTTCTGAGAAAGTGACTTTTTATCTTTTTATTTTTAAAGAATGTTAAATGTGACAAAGAATGTATCACCTGATTAAAACATTTTTTATTTTGTCTACAAAAATGATATTTTAGACTATAAATACTCATTGTAAAGATAAAATAATTTCCTACATCATAGTATTTTTTTCATAATTTTTAGACATTAAATAAATTAATTTATTTATGACATCATGATGATGCAGTGATTACATCATTAATAAAGGATTTAAATAAAATGAATTGATAATGAAGAATATATGACCTAAACATGTCCAAAACCTATTTAATTGGTGTATTTCTAACCCTTATCACCTTACCCTCGAATTATATCAATTTGGGACCTTTTTAATCCGAAAATCATTTTCAAATAAAGTAACATTTCTTTACTTTCCAAGAGTGCCCCTCCTCTCCTCTTATAAAAGGCCCCCACCTATACCACCTTAAACACACTCCCAAAGCCTTTGGCTCGGCCAACCCCTGCCCATTTTGTCTCTCCACATCCCTCTATTACTCCTTGAAGCCTCACGTTGGGCAGAAGTCTTCCCAAGGAAGCCTTTGAGTGAAAACCAAAGAGAGTTACCCGATTTTAAGGTAATGTCTTCACTTGAGTCCTTTTGTTTTATTTTGCTTCTCCAACCCCTAAACTCTTTTTATTCATTTCTTTTGTAACAACTAAAGTATCATAAATATACTAGGATGTTTTTATAATAAGGATTCGAGCTACACTTACACACACCTACATCTAATGGTTAAAGGACATACTGTTTCCGTGGATGGTGAATGTATGCCTCCTGAAACGATTACTGTTCAACATTCTTTTAACACCTTCAAAGGTGGCCATTAATATGTCACTATATTTATATATGATATATAATATGTTTATGTTTTCCTTAAGCTTCTTTATTTTTCATTTTGGGCAATCCTTTATGGTTTCCATTATGGGTAAACGCGATATCTTCATTTAAGGAAGTGCGGACTACCGCCCCCTCAAAGTGATTTGATTCGTTAAATACCATATGTGGGACCTATAAAGGATGGAACTATGATATTATATATGATATTATACTGGAATTATAATATACCTTTATATCATTATGATTCCATTCTATAAAATACGAAATAGAAATGAAAGTAGCGTTCATGCGTACGTACAGCTTACCGTCTCCATGAACAGTGCATTTCATTTCTTACCTATAAATGATTATGTAAAATTATAAATGCATGTATATACTGTATATATATGATATATACACCATGATTATAATTCTGTATATAATGGATACATGAACAACTTGTAATTATAAAGGGTTTATTTTTTACTCAAGTACCAATGATCGTTAAAATAACCGTTATTAACTTAAATAATTACATTGTGTTCATGACATGGAAATAAGTGATATAAAAGGAATAATGAACTTGAAAAAGGTTCTTAAGAAAGTAGAAATTATCTCAAGTTTATTATTCAGGACATTAAAGAACGATCGAGTGAAGTCGGACCCGAGGTATGGGACTTCGTCTCAATCTCCTTTCATTGAGGCATATTTTGTTTTATACATGACCTTCTTTTATACGGTGTATAAACTCCTTTGACTTTTATGTTTATTCAAAAGGAATCTTTTTTATACGAAGCATTTTCTAAACGACAAAAGGTAATGTTTTTGTCGTATGTATGCGGCGACAACGACTTCTCCACCACCGTGACCATTATTTGAGTTTCGGCTTCCTCTACAAGCCATACGTTTTTTTACAGAAAAATAAATACCATGTTTTACTTTTCTTTTATTTTGGTATTGAAAATGGTTTTTATAATGTTTTTATATCAATGTGTTGTATTGATATCTTGTGATTGAAAGGTGGAAATGTTATGTTTCCTTTATGCATGTTTTATATGATACGATTATGTTGAGGTTCTTGGGCATTATTATGAAGACGGGTGGTTCCGTGATAAACTAAGGGCGGGTGACCTGATATAGCTCTCTAATGCATTGGGTAACGCGAAGGAGTGAAACGTTAAGGTTTCTCCGAAGAGATTTAGGGAATATACTATGATGGGTATTCAAAACGTAACCAAGAGGGTTACTCCCTACGTAAGAATGTAATGAATGTCTCAAGTTACCTTTCTGTCTTATGATTTCTATTATTTATTCATGATTTGAGGAGGTATGTTAAAGTGCTTATGTTTTATGGGTAATGTATGATTTCATTCTTATTTTTATATATACCAATGTTTCCTTTCCATATTTTTATATCCCTTACTGAGATTTTTATGCTCATCCCAAGTTTTTTTGAAATGTTTTTGACAGGTCAAGGGAAAGGTACATGATATGATGATAGTGTCAAGGATGTGTGAAGAAAGTATCCATGTTTTGTTTTAAATATGTTTCCATTGATGGGAAAGAAGAATACTTTCTTTATGTGACCACTTTGTTTATATGTGGTATATAATGGAAGTTTTATGATCTAATTCTCAAAAACTCTAAACCTGAAAAGATCTTCATTGTGTAATCTTGTAATAACTCAAGATTAAGTAATGTTTAAGGCTGGGACCTTATAGTTGGTATCAAAGGTCGGTTTAGATATCTTTAGGAGTTAGAATTATATTAAATGATTATCCAAAAATATTTTTTTGTGGTCAAATTGAAGTGATATAGTATTTGAAGATTACTATGTTGCTTCACCTAAGACATGTTTGTTCAGAATGGTTTTCCACAGAGGAAACAGGGAAGCAGTGCTAGGAAGGAATGTAGAAGGAAATAACCTTCCAAATCAGCATCTTGAGATGGTCGGAATTGGAACTGAACAGTTTGTTGCAGTAATGGTGCAGTTGACTCAAGCGATAAATGGTGGTGGTATCCATGCACGAGATCAGCCAGATCAACCGTATAGGAACATGTCAGTGGTGGAACATTTCATGAGGCAACATCCCCCATCATTCAGAGGATCATCTAACCATGTGCTAGCTGGAGGGTGGATTAAAGCACTGGAGAAGATTTTCTATGTCATGGGGTGTTCAGACAATCAAAAGGATAGTCTTCCTATTTACCGTTTGGAGGGTGAAGCAGATCAGTGGTGGTCGATGGTTAAAAATATCAGGGACGCTGATGAGATTGATTCTCTCGACTGGGATGAATTCAAAGATATGTTTCTTGAAAAGTATTTTCCTAAGGTTTTTCGACTTAGGATGGAAAAACAATTCTTGGAATTGAGGCAAGATGAAGACTCAGTGGATACCTATGAAGAAAGGTTCACTCGATTGGTAAGGTATACACCAAATTTTATTCGAGACCTTGATAGTAAAATCAATCATTTTTACTCAGGATTAAAACCAAAATATCGAAGGGCATTAGCTTCTCGTGAGTTTAAAAGTTATGAAAAGCTTGTTCGATGTGCTGAGAAGGTGGAAATGGAGTTTTCCAATGATCAACTGTTCTATAACAACCAGTAGAAGAAGAGACCAAGGTGGCAGGAGAAATGGAAGAATTCTTCAAAAAAGTCTGATGGTAAGAAATCTAAGTTTCTAGTTTGTGATAAATGTGGAAAAAGGCATGTTGTAGAATGTCTTCTGAATTTTGGAAAGTGATACCGATGTGGTAAGATGGGACATAAGGCTCGTGAATGCACTGAAAAAGATCAAGGTGAAGGTAAGACCAAATTTGATTTACCGTTAGTGAAATGTTTTAAGTGCAATGAGATGGGTCATTATGCAAACTAGTATCCGACAAAGAGCTTGAGTGATGGGAAGCAGTTAGACTAAAAGTAGAAAGGGGTGGTCAAATCCTTTGCAACTACTTCAGCAGATGTCGGGCCATCAAATGAAGTTGTATCAGGTACATTGTTTGTTTTTTTAGATTATGCCAGTGTGTTGTTTGATTCGGGGTCCACACATTCGTTCATCTATGAAACCTTTTCTAATAAATGGGAATACCATCTCAAGAAATGACTGCTGATCTTTTGGTAAAAACACATGGGAGAAATGTTGAGGGAAAAAATTTATAAGAATATTTCTATCCTTATCTTTGGAAAGAACCTACTTGAAAACCTTATTGTTCTACCTCTTATAGAGTTTGATGTTATCCTGGGTACGGATTGGATCTCTATTTACCATGCTAAGATTGACTATAGAGCTAAAAAGGTTTCTTTTCAGAAAGACATTCAGTTTGTGTACATGAATGAACCCTTACTGTTGATAACTTATCAAGAGGCCAAGAAACTTGTAAAAGATGGAAATGAATTTTACATTCCACACATTGTTGAAAACAAGGGAACTGTTCAGATTAATGATGTGCCCGTGGTAAATGAGTATCCTGATGTTTTTCTTGATGAGTTGCCTGGAATAATTCTAGATCGGGAAGTTGAGTTTACTGTTGACTTAGTTCTTGATGCTAAGCCAATTTCAAAACCCCCTTATCGAATGGCTCAAATTTAACTTTTAGAGTTGAAGGATAAATTGCAAGATTTATTAGAGAAACGTTTCATTGAACCTAGCACATCATCATGGGGTGCTCTTATTTTATTTGTTAAAAATAAAGATGGTTCAATGAGACTTTGCATTGACTATAGAGCCTTGAATAACATCACTGTTAAGAACAAATATCCATTGCCTCATATCGATGATTTGTTTGATCAGCTCCAGGGAGATCTATATTTTTCAAATATTGACTTGAGATTGGGGTACCATCAGCTGAAGGTAAAGGAATCAGATGTTCCAAAGACTGCGTTCCGTACAAGATATGGCCATTATGAATTTTAAGTAATGCCTTTTGGGATAACCAATGCACCTGCTGTATTCATGGACTTAATGAATAGAATTTTCCATGTGTTCTTGGATAAGTTTGTGGTGGTTTTCATTGATGATATTTTGGTGTTTTCTAAAATTAAATAGGAGCATGAAATATATTTAAGGGTTATCTTGCAAACCTTAAAAGAAAAGAAACTGTATGGAAAATTCAGCATGTGTGAGTTTTGGTTGCAACAAATTTCTTGCCTTGGTCACATTGTTTCTAAAGATGGGATAACTGTTGATCTTGTAAAAAAAAGTTGTGGAAGACTGGCCAAGACCCAAAAATGTAACTGAGATTCGTAGCTTCCTAGGTTTGGCAGGCTATTACCAAAGGTTTGTTAGAAATTTTTCACAGTTATCTAGTCCAATGACTAAGCTAACTCGGAAGGGTGTTAAGTTTATCAGGACAAAATAATGTGATGATTCTTTTTAGGAATTGAAAAGAAGATTGGTGAATGCTCCAGTTTTGGCACTACCTTCCAGGAATGATGAGTTTGTTATATACAGTGATGCTTCATTGAAAGTACTTGGTTGCGTTCTAATGCAGAATGATCAGGTAATTGCTTATGCTTCACGATAGTTGAAAACTCATGAGGTAAATTAACCTAGACATGATTTGGAATTAGCTGCTGTTGTTTTCGCTTTAAAAATTTGGAGGCATCATTTGGATGGAGTAAAGTGTGAAATATACACTGATCACAAAAGTTTAAAGTATATATTCTCTCAGAAAGAGTTAAACACGAGACATAGAAGATGGCTAGAATTAATCAAGGATTATGATTGTACAATTCATTACCATCCGGGAAAAGCAAATAAAGTGGCTGATGCTTTGAGTCGAAAAAGTAATGCTTCATTAGCAATGTTGCATTTGGAACGTGATCCTTTGGTTAAGGATTTGAAGAACTTTGGCATATATGTTTTTGGTGCAGGATGTTCTTCTGTTTTGTTTCAGGTATCAGTGAGATCATATCTATCAAATAGAATCAAGCAAGCACAAAAGCAAGACAATGAGTTGCAGAAAAAGGTAGAGCTGGTTCAGAAAGGTAAGTTGCCTAAATTCAACATTGATAATGATTGCGTTTTGAGATTTGGGAAGAGATTGTGTGTGCTTTGTGATTCAAAGTTGAAGATAGAGTTGTTATGTGAAGCTAATAGTTCTCCGTTTTCAGTTCATCCTGGCAGTACTAAGATGTACAGAGATCTGTGGGAGTATTACTGGTGGGATGGAATGAAAAGAGATATTGCTGATTTTACTGTGAAGTGTTTGACATGTCAATAGGTTAAAGTAGAGCAGTAGTTACCGAAAGGGATGCTTCAGCCTTTACCAGTTCCAGAGTGGAAATGGGAGAATATATCCATGGACTTTGTTGTGGGATTACTGAAGACATCTCGAGGTAGTAATGCAATCTGGGTTATTGTTGATCACTTGAATAAATCTACTCATTTCCTTGCTATACGAGATACTTTTTCCCTAGATCAACTTTCTCATTTGTATCTTAAATAGATAGTCAGGTTACATGGAGTTCCCCTCTCCATTGTATCTGATCGTGATCCCAGGATCGCTTTTAACTTTTGGAAAGTCCTTCAGAAGTCGTTGGGTACTGAATAAAATTTTAGTACAGCTTTTCATCCTCAATCAGATGGGCAGTCAAAACGAGCAATTCAGACCATGGAGGATATGCTATGATCTTGTTCGGTGGATTGTCAAAGATGTTGGGACCATCATCTTTCTTTGGTTTAATTTTCATATAATAACAGTTTTCATTCCAGTATACAGATGGAACCATTTGAGGCGTTATATGGGAAGCGATGTCGAACTCCATCTTTCTGGGATAAAGTGGGTGAAAGGAAGTTGATGGGACCAGAATTGGTAGAAGAGATGGCAGAAAAAGTTCAGCTAATTCAGAAACACATGAGAACAGCTCAGAGTAGGTAGAAAATTTATGCAGACAATAGGAGGAAGGATCTAACTTTTGAGGTAGGTGATCATGTTTTTTTCAAAGTCTCACCATGGAAAAGTGTGATGAGATTTGGTAAGAAAGGAAAGCTGAGTCCAAGGTTCATTGGACCATATGAAATTCTAGAGAGAGTTGGATCAGTTGCATACTGGGTGGCTTTATCTCCGAGTTTATCTCAGGTACACAATGTTTTTCACATTTCGATGTTGAGAAAATATATGCCAGATCCATCTCATGTTTTGAGTCCATAGGTAGTTCAGCTAGAAGAGAACCTATCTTATGAGGAACAACCAGTCCAGATTCTTGACCATAGGGAGTATGTGTTACGAAATAAGGTGATTAATCAGGTAATGGTTTTGTGTAGAAACCACATGATGGAAGAGGCAACCTGGAAATCTGAAAATGCAATGAGGGATAAGTACCCCCATTTATTCGATAAGTAAATAAATTACGGGGCTGCAATTTTCTAATGGGGGGAAGGATATAACATCCCAATTAAGTAATGAATAATAGATATTTTTATCTATTTCTATTAATGAATTATATAGTTTTTTAGAGGCTTAAAATGAAAATAAATCCAATCTTAAGCATGGAATACGCTAATATTTTTTAAAAGATTGTTTTACTGCCTTTTGATGGAAAACCATTTTTAAATATATCTTCTAACAATTTTATAATCTATATTTGTCAAAATAAACTTATTATTTATAATTGGGACATCAAAATTTACTTTGGATGAATTTTTGGTATTTTTCTGACAATGTTCATTTTTTAATGAATAGTGAAAAATACTGCATTTTACATCAAAACTGATTTTTAATCTACTTTATTTATATGATTAGATTATCTTTTGAATTGGTTTAAAAGTTAAATTAGAATATATTTTTACCATTAAATCCAATGGTGGTCATTAGGATTAATTTCACTTTGGAATTGATCATAAACTAATGCCAAACTTTTCATAGATATTGTTTCAAAAAAAACCCGCTATTTGTTTTGACAATGAGAATTATTTTTAAATCAATTATTTCAATTTCTGTGTTTGGAATTTGGTAAAATGGATTACATATTTGGAATCAGAAGGTCCAAATTATGTAATCAAGACTCTTTTGTTTTTGAACATTTTTGATAGTAACGGCGGTAATTATCTTTAATTATCTTCATTAATGAGTAATCTGGTAGTTATGGATAATAAAATGATATCATAATAATACAAAAATACCACAACATGTGTCCTAAGGCTAGTGTTTGTCTCATGGCCGACCATGGTATGCCTTGTGCCAAACTTGGCGGCCCCATGGAATCACTTTTGTGAGAAAGTGACTTTTTATCTTTTTATTTTTAAAGAATGTTAAATGTGACAAGGAATGTATCACCTGATTAAAACATTTTTTATTTTGTCTAAATAAATGATATTTTAGACTATAAATATTAATTGGAAAGCTAAAAGTATTTCCTAAATCATAGTATTTTTGTCATAATTTTTAGACTTTAAATAAATTATATTATTTATGACAAATGATGATGCATCGATTACCTCATTAATAAAGGATTTAAATAAAATGAAATGATAATGTAAATTCTATGACCTACACATGCCCAAAACCTATTGGATGGGTGGATTTCGAACCCTTATCACCTTACCCTAGAATTATATTAATTTGGGACCTTTTGAATCCGAAAATCATTTTCAAATAAAGTAACATTTCTTTACTTTCCAAGAGTGCCCCTCCTCTCCTCTTATAAAAGGCCCCCATCTCTACCACCTTACCCACACTCCCAAATCCTTTGGCTCGGCCATCCCCTGCCCATTTTGTCTCTCCACTTACCTCTATTACTCCTTGAAGCCTCACATTGGGCAGAAGCCTTCCCAAGGAAGCCTTTGAGCTCAAACCAAAGGGAGTTACCCGATTTTAAGGTAATGTCTTCACTTGAGTCCTTTTGTTTTATTTTGCTTCTCCAACCCCCTAAACCCTTTTTATTTATTTCATTTGTAACAACTCCAGTATCTTCAATATACTAGGATGTTGTTATAAGAAGTATTCTAGCTACATTTACACACACCTACAACTAATGGTTAAAGGACATATTGTTTCCATGGATGGTGAATTTATGCCTCCCGAAACGATGATTGTTCAACATTCTTTTAACACCTTTAAAGGTGGCCATTAAGATGTAACTATATTTATATATGATATATAATATGTTTATTTTTTCCTTAAGCTTCTGTTTTTTTCATTTTGGGCATACCTTTATGGTTTCCATTATGGGTAAACGCAATTTCTTCATTTAAGGAAGTGCGGACTACCGCCCCCTCAAAGTGATTTGATTCGTTAAATACCATATATGGGACGTATAAAGGATGAAACTATGATATTATATATGATATTATACTGGAATTATAATATACCTTTATATAATTATGATTCCATTCTATAAAATACGAAATTCAAATGAAAGTAGCGTTCATGCGTACGTACGGCTTACCGTCTCCATGAACGGTGCATTTCATTTCATACCTCTAAATGATTATGTAATAATATAAATGCATGTATATACTGGATATATATTATATATAAATCATGATTATAATTCTTGATATAATGGATACATGAACAACTTGTAATTATAAAGGGTTTATTTTTGACTCAACTACCAATGATCGTTAAAACGACCGTTATTAACTTAAATAATTACATAGTGTTCATGACATGGAAATAAGTGATATAAAAGGAATAATGAACTTGAAAAAGGTTCTTAAGCAAGTAGAAATTAACTCAAGTTTATTATTCAGGACATTAAAGAATGATCGAGTCACGTCGGACCCGAGGTATGGGACTTCGTCTCAATCTCCTTTCATTGAGGCATATTCTGTTTTATACACAAGATTCTTTTAAACGGTGTATAAACCCCTTTGACTTTTACATTTATTCAAAAGGAATCTTTTTTATACGAAGCATTTACTAAATGACAAAAGGGAATGTTTTTGTTGTACGTATGTGGCGACAACGACTTCTCCGCCATCGTGACCATTATTTGAGTTTCAGCTTCCTCTACAAGCCATACCTTTTTTTAAAGAAAAATAAATACCATGTTTTACTTTTATTTTATTTTGGTATTGAAAATGGTTTTCATAATGTTTTTATATCAATGTGTTGTATTAATATATTGTGATTGAAAGGTGGAAATGTTATGTTTCCTTTATGCATGTTTTATGTGATACGATTATGTTGAGGTTCTTGGTCATTATTTTGAAGACGGGTGGTTCTGTGATAAACTAAGGGCGGGTGAGCCCGATATAGCTCTCCAATGCATTGGGTAATGTGAAGGAGTGAAACCTTAAGGTTTCTCCGAAGAGATTTATGGAATATACTGTGATGGGTATTCCAAACGTAACCAAGAGGGTTACTCCCTACGTAATAATGTTATGAATGCCTCAAGTTACCTTTATGTCTTATGATTTCTATGATTTATTCATGATTTGATGAGGTATGTTAAAGTGCTTATGTTTTATGGGTAAAGTATGATTTCATTCTTATGTATATATGTACCCATGTTTCCTTTCCATATTTTTATATCCCTTACTGAGCTTTTTATGCTCATCCCATGTTTTTTTGAAATGTTTTTCACAGGTCAAGGGAAAGGTACATGATATGATGATAGTGTCAAAGAAGTTTCAAGAAAGAATCCATGATTTATTTTAAATATGTTTCCATTGATGGGAAAGAATAATACTATCTTTATGTAACCACTTTGTTTATATGTGGAATGTAATGCAAGTTTTATGATCTAATTCTCTAAAACTCTAAACCCGAAAAGATCCTCAATGTGTAATCATGTAATAACTCAAAATTAATTAAGGTTTAAGGATGGGGCCTTATACCATCTATTATAATCATGTATTTAAACATTTCATAAATAATTATAAATATAATTTCAATTAACTCAAACATATCCCTAAAATGTGTTTCGGAAAGTTTGAAGTCTTAATCCCACTCTTTATGAACTAATAATGATCAAATTAATATCTTCACTTCCCTATTCGATGTTCTTACCCAAAGTTGCATCTATGACACAACCACATTTAAATTCTAGTATCCAGGCAAGGATTTATTTTCTATATAAATCACACATTTGTTCCTTTATCAAAAAGTAGAATTTTCTCTAATACATATACTTATATTATGGGTTCTCACTAATTTTTTTCTCAACCAAGTTTTCAAAAATAACAGAACAATTATCCCATACCAACAAAGGTGACTCAAGAATATAATACCCAAATATTTCATCAAATGAGTTATATTTGAAAAACATAACAAAATTATAAATATTCAATAAATTTTATAGGTTTAGTGTATTTGGAGACTAGATACGTAAAAATATTATTCCATAAAATATATTCAACATCTCCCATATATTGAATTATCTTAAAACCATTTTATACATTTCACTCTTAAATAATTCCATTAATAAATGGGAATGTAAAACATTAAAGAAATAGTGGGTTCAAATGATCAGAAATGTAATGACCCTTCCCAACTGACCATTAATATGGTAGTCGGACAAGTGGGTCACATAGCCTCTAGAATACCTCCTCGAATTCCATAGGTTAACGAGTAGTAGTGACGGTGTATGGAGGTGATATTGGGGAGAATATACCATCATTATCAGAGTATAAAAGTGATATATTAGATAATAAATAACAGAAAATTGCGGAATTTGTAATAAAATAATAAAATACCATGAAATAATGACAATAACTTAATATAGAAGATGTATAGTTCTAATATACTACAATGAATTCATGTACAAATTATGATATACATAAACTAGACCATATACATGTAGTAGTAAATAGATTATAATACATTACATGAATAAAGAAAAGAAAAAATTCCATCAAGAGTGATCTCTGCGAGAATCCCGAGTTACATCTCGGTCATGTTCTCCTAACTCAATGGTTTTCAGCAAAATAGAATAATAAATCAACCACGGTCCTACAAACATATGGTCTAATTATGTACCATAGTTCAATAGAGGCTTGTATAGGGTGTGAGATATAAATCCTAATTGGTTCCCACCCTCAGTGTCTAAAAATTATTCAAGCCTGTTAATATAAAGTAAAGAAGTGTGCAGGTAAATGAAATAAAAAACAGAACTAAAATAATAACAAAGACCTTATCAGGTTCCAATCGGACACCTGGAAGACTCTATATGTTTCGGCTGATGATCACATTAAATGACTGATTATTAATCAGAAATATATAATAATAATATAAAAATAGTATAGTTATATATTTATAGATGGATTAGGCATAACTCAATCACCCATAACTACTCTAAACGGGTCTATATGCTCAAACCAAGTGGTTCATTTCCTTCATATCATAATGAGAGTGAGACGTCATGATCATCACTCAATATGGTGAGTGTGTCGTCATGTTAAATCATGAATAGAGATGAGTTTTACTTCATGTCAACACTCACAAGATATGTGGGGTGTCATTCCCACCATTCACATAGTATCACTGGTGTGAGACCTCATTCTCAACACCCAATATATGGGAGTGTGATACCGCCATGCTCAACATAAACCTGACCATCATTCCATAGCCTATATCAAGTCATAATCAAATTTATTATAAATTATTATTTGGTAATACCTATCATTCTTTATATATATTAATTCATTAACATCAAGACCTGACATTTCATTTTTACCATTTAAAAATCATAATCGGTGTTTGTAGTCATTCCACCCATTCATAATTAAATATTTATAAAACATGTAAATCATTCATGGAAGGAAAACTATCCTTGACATGCCAATATATTTAATACAATTCACCTAAGTCATGATTATTTAAATATAGAAATTAGCGTACTTCTGCCACTCATAACAATTCTACTTCAATTTGGGCCATTTATTACATTCAATGAATACAAACCATAATGAAAAATATATTAAAATTAATGCATTCAATTTAATTGAACAAAAAAATTAAAATTCAATTACATGGCACAAATAGGCGTGTAGGATGTACCATGGTCAAGAGAGAAATTTTCTACATGGTAAATTACCTTAATAATATGGTCCAAACCCATAGGAGGGGTGATTGGGTTTGGTTAAACCATTATATAGAAGTAAAGAAAATCCATTTAGATCATAAAAATATGTTTCATAAAAACATGCCTTATTTCAAATATGAAACCAATGAATAAATAAAAACAAAAGTAACATTATCAAGAATATATTAGACAACTAATCAATACTTTTTGGTTTACAAGACAAATCACCTCATCCAAGGGGTTTTACTATAAAATATGAAATTTTTTAAAAAATAAGTTTAATTAGTTAAACATCACATTCAATAAAAAATATAAATTTATAAATTTATTCATTTTATAGAAACAAAAAAATGGAAATTCAATTCATAAAGGTTTAACATTTCATTTTGGAGGTTCCATTCTCATTTTGGCAATCCCTCACATGGTAAAGTCAACTATTTTTCCAAGATAAACACTAAGAAGGATTTACATACATTTATTATGTTAACTATTAAGGATAAATAGAAGATGACACACCCATTGGGTTCTCATGACCATGGTTTAATTCTTCAAAATATTTATCAATTTTCAACGGGGGCTACATAGGGTCCGTATATCAATTTAAAAAAAAGACAAACTTTTTAGGGATATGCTTGGAAAATTATAGCATGTGGAAAAATGAAAATATTCTTATTTCAATGGAAATTTTGGGAAAAATTATAGACCATCTACCTTATACATAGGATGTTCCACTCATCCAATATCAAAGTCTGATTTGGTCTTCTTTGGAAGAGATACATAAAATTAGGCATTCAACCTAAAAATAGAGAAAACATTTGTCACCATGATAACTTGATTTAGATGAAACTAAATTGGTAATTACTAAAAATAATCAAGAGCTTACCATTCCAGATCCATAGAGATTTATGGTGATCAATTTTGAGTATGGACAGAGGAATTATCACAAAGCCTATAATATAGATGAAGAGGACCAAAGGATCCATTGATGAAGGATTCATGTGGATTATAGGATGAGAGGAAATAAAAAATGGGTTTTTAGCATCATTAATTGTAAATTCGTCATTTTACCCCCAAAAAATCATGTTGCATGGTTGGGATATAAGACTTGGACAAACCATGCATGAGTCGTGTGACACTAGCTTCCAAGGAAACCCAAATCACACGTTTTTTCAACATAGTTTTCATAAACATGCACTAACAGTGTGGTGGATAGTTCAAGAATACTTACTTAAAATCTACCGACTAATTCAAATTCCCAACACACCCCCATATGGTCGCATTGCATTTTGAAACGCCCAATACAACTCAACAAATTCCCTTATACAGGCAGAGCTTAATCCATTAAAACTAAATCCAATGCTTGAATTTTAATTGAAACTTTGAAACAGATCTTACTCGAGACAATTTAGCTAGAGACATGGTCAGGTCACCATATATTTTAAATATATGGCTAATAGTGCTCCCCACCACACGTCCCATTTCAAAAGGGGCCAATTCTGAGTTATGGTACCCCCACCATTTTAATGTCCTCTCAAAGGATCCTCTAAGAATTCTAAAACCCTACCATTGTGATTTATTTAACTAGGATAACCCTATAACATCTAAGGTTATTTGAGGGACCTCATCAAGATGAAATAGTAAAATGTTAATCGAACAAACCAAAAATTATCATGCAATATTTCCAAAAAATAATATATTGACACTTACACCACACCTTACAGAACTTGGCTACAAGTATAAACTGGTTCAATAAACCTGTAGACATCAAAAAGAGAAAAAAATTAAGCCACCTCTAGCTGACCATTTCTGCAATGCTCAACTCATATGGTCAGGGTAAAAAACTAAACCATAAACCCTTATTCTATGGTATCCTGCATTTATAATGAGGATTCTCAACGAAGCCCACACCTGAATTCTGATGAAATTTTATGATTAAAGCATCACCGAACCCAAAAACTATTCCCAGTAAACATTGGATATCAGTGGACTAGAGTCCAAGGAACAAACCCAATTTACTCTATACTCTATTTTAATAATGAAACGTCGGTACATGGCTAGATTTCCGCATTATATCATTGATTGAGTGAAGAGTGGAATCTGCCAGGTGTTCATGTCCAAAAGAATGGTCGGTGTCTAAGAGTCTATCCAATGAATTCTTACACATGAACTAAGTTATCGCTCCGAACTAACCATACCTTGAAGGAAAACATCTATCTATCATGTGACTCTAGAAGAGATTTCTTACAAGGCCATTCACATTTTAAAACTTTAGTGTGTAATGAGAATGATGCTCTATTAGTGCATCAAGGATGAATTCAAAATAGGAAGCACTGTCATCTATTATATAAGAGTACACTTGGAGGATTTCAAGAGATAACTAAGAAGATCATTCTAAACATTACTGGTCGACTTATCCTTGATGGAATCTTGTATTTACCTACCACTGCATTACCACTAACAAAACCATGATGAGTTAACCGACTGAGGCATCTTATGATCAATCTAGATCAAACACTGAATTCCATCCAAGACCAATAGTTATTATTAATTGTTTCATACATAGGAAACCCATTCGATGTTAGGCTACCGAGAAAGAACAAAAATGATTTAAACTCATCGATATCAAGTAATTAAAGAAATATCAAAAATTTCAATGACCCCCATGGTTATATTACTTCTAATTTGAATGAAACATATTCACAAAAACTGAAATAAAAATCCACACCTAAGGATTGTCCTATATGTCAAAGGAAGAGATAGACCAGAAAGTCACAAGCATGTTTGGTCAGAACCACCATAAACATATGTTTCACCCCTTTGTGTCAGGATCACCACATCAAAAAATTTGTAGGAAACCCAAAAACAACCATACCAGCATGTTAAAACACACAATCCTCTTGGAAATTCAACCTGTTATTGGGGAGAAACTTGATAATATACTACATAGGTCACTCTACTATAGAGATGACATGAGATCGTACTCAACATACCAAGGCTCAACAATTAAACTGAACCAAACCGGTTTAATATACCATTTAGAAACTCAACATGATCAGTTTATTTGAATGCACACTACCCTGATATTTTAAAATAAAAATTGCACTTCCTTGATACGATACATGGGATATTTTCCCATTTCATTCTAGTATTAGGTGACAGGTACTAAAAATTGTTCAAAGTCACGTTATATTAAATAATGGTAAAATAGACTACTGATCTCTTGAGTTCCCTGAGAACAAAGATAATGGGTCATGATACCTACTAAATGGTTTATTGTGACATTTTCATGGATACCCTATGGAAACTAAGCATTACATGATGCTCACATTCACAAAAAAAATTCATGGAACACATTACCACCCTTTTGAAAAATAGTTTCATTTAGATTTTAAGAGTCTTACTAATGATAATGAAACACAAACGTCACCATACAATCGAAATACCACAGTAAAAGAAAGGCATTTAATCCCTAAGGGTTCTACATATCAAATGAGATCCCCTTATAAAAGCAAAATAATCAATCATATAACTAGACCATGGTAATAAAAATTCACTATGCTTAAAAGCCTACCATTTAAGACCTTTCTAAAAATAGGATAAAGGAAATAGAAAATGATCTTGTTTCGGTTCCAAGGAAACTTAATGAGATAATTAATCATCCCTTGTAAGAGAATTTAAACAAAGGACACCACTTGGGGTTCTATTTTAATGTCATAAAATTGATTCACATTAAATCATTCACCATTTAAATATTTTTCAAAAAAGACACCAAGGCATGCATGAAAATATTATCAAACTTTTTTTTAATAAAATAACCATTTATTGAAATCCCACCATAAATTAGGTAATTAATTAATTAAATTATTTTTTAATAGATAATGAGACCTATAAAGACCCCATTTAGCAAACCTAGATACATTATAATACAACCCAATAATAGTTTCTTAAATATTGTATCTTCAAATAATACAATGAAACATCTTGAGTTTTATCAAATTAACAATATATTCAATAGCATACATGATATGATACATTGAGCTTAAGAAATCAACTAAATAGTACTATTAAAATGTTACCAATATAACCAAGCCATTGGAACAGAGAGAATGAATAATATAAACTAAATTTTGAAAATATGGTTTATACATTTTTATATAACGATTCATTGGGTACCAAATTAATTAGAAATGGAAAAAAACAATCGAATATAAAGGATGTGTTTTTTTGAAAACCTATTTTAATGAGAATAATTGTGTTTATAAAATCATATCACCCTTTATCAATTTTTATTTAATGAAAAATATGTGTTATATATTCAATTCAATGTTTAGAATTTCATATTATGTGTTTTCTATAAAATATATATGAACAAAATAAATTTTATGTATAAAATAAATATATTTCAAAAAATGTATGTTTGCCACCTTTTGAGGGATATCCCTTTTTAAATATAGTTTTTGAAAATTTTACATGTTATATTTCTCAAAAAAAGCTTATTATTTGTAACTAGGACATAAAAATTTACCTTTGTTAAAATTTTTGTATTTTTATGATAAAATTAATATTTTAATTAATATTGAAAATACTGTATTTTAATTCAAAACTGACTTTTCATATATTTATGTTATATAGTTATATTTTTTTAATTGGTTTTAGAGTGTAATTTGATTATGGTTTTATCATTTAATCCAATTATGGTCATTTTAAGTAAATAAAATTTGAAATTAGATTTATACGCACATCAATATTTTGATGGTTTTTACATTTTAAAAACATGTTTTAACATTTTGAAAATGGGAATTAATTTTAAATTAATTACTACAAATAATTTGTCTTGAACATTTAAAAATGGATTTATATTTAGAGTCAAAATGTCTAAGATATGTAAATTTTTCCCTTTTATTTTTGGACATTATGAATAGTATCTTTGTTAATTATTTTTATTTACCATGGTTAAAGGGTAAATCATGTAAATAAGGGTAAAATTAATATTATAATAATATAAAACTACCCTAACACGTGTCATAATTCTATTTTATGACATGTTCCCAACCAAGAAAACACATGGGATGAAAATTTGGAATTTAGAATCTACATTGGTGTGATTAGTACACTTTAAACATTTAATTTAAAATATTGGAAAATCTATTAGAAACGTGTATCTTATTAACAAAACAATTTTAATATGGGTTTATATAAATAATATATTCAAATATAAATATTAATTAGAATTATAAAAATATTTCCTACATCATGGTATTTTATTTTTACTTTTTGGCCCTTAAATAAATAAATTTAATTATGACATGATGCAGTGATTACTTCATAAATATAAGATTCAAAAAAATGATATTATAAATGTTAAAATAAATATTATTTAAAATATTTGATTCCATACAAAATTTTATGGATGAAAATGAAATTTTAGAATTGATTTAAGGTATTTTTTCAAAGATTTAATGTTTTTATGATTTTTTGAAAAAGTAAGGTATGAATAGGGTAAAAATTGACATATTTCATAACATTAAATATAAAATAGTTTATTAAATGTAATAAAGTTCATAAAAATATAATATTAGACCAAATAGTAATTATAACTTTTTATCTGTTATAAATTACACGTGTGTTGGTATTTTGAAAAGTTATGGTAATTACATTAACACACAAAATGTAAACAACATGATGTCATGGTAAGATTAAAATGGGTAAAATAAGGGTTAAACAAAAAAGATAAGGATTAAAAAATATTAAAAACTTTTATAATGATAATTTTATAATGTTTATACAACCCTAAATCATCTTATATTGGAAATAAATGATTTTGGGTCCATTAGAAACCAAAAAATAATTTATAATAAATCAATATTTCAAGACTTTCCTAAAGTTCCCCTCATCTCTCCTATAAAAGGGAACTTCTCCTTCTCTTTTATTTTACACTTCCAAATCCTTTTAGTTCAGCCAACCTCTATCCAAACATCTTCATAGAATCAATGCACACATTATTAAATCCTTATTTTAGGTATAACACCCTTCATAGAGGTGTTAATGTGTTTTTTAATGGAGATTAACCGAAGAAGAGGAATCATTTTCTTTAAGTGTTTATATTTTATTTATTCTTCCACTTCCTTAAAATATCCTCCAAACATGATGATATAATATATATTGTATCCTTAATATAAAAGTATGTTAATATGTTAATATCATCACCTAAATATATCTCTACTTAAATTAAATGGTAATGTAATTAATCATTTGTGTGTACGTGTGAACTATAACATCCACGAACTGATTTAGTTTTTCCCCATTATTTTCTATAAAAATTGGTTATAATGATGGAATTAACATTAATATGTGGAATCCATTAAATATTTATCATTTTAATGGAATAATATTTCAATTTTTTTTTATCTTTCATGCACATGAAAACGATAATTTGGTTCATGTGTACATGTGAATTATCACCTCCACGAAGCGATATGAAGCATTTTTATTCACAAAAACACTTATATGATATATATATATATATATATGTATAATTTAATTGTTATTATGTTTTAATAATTATATAATGATAATTATTTAGTGTTTAATTTGAAATTACCTTGTTTCCATAATGTTCAATGAAAAATAGAAATGTTACTCATTCATATGTACGGCCAACAGTCTCCATGAATATAATGTTGTTCATTTTTCATAACTATAAATAATGGTTTGATTTAAAATTTATGATTAATATATAAAAGTTATGATTATTTCATGAATAATATGTTGGAGATTATAAAAATATGACCAAATGGAAAAATTACATCATACAATTTTCATTTTCAACTCATATCGACAAAATGTCTGTCATGAACTCAAAGAATTAACTAATTTATATAACATGGTAATAAGTGATATAAATGGAATAAATAAACATGAAAAAGGTTCTAAATCATATATAATGTAACCTAATCTTATTATTCAGGAAGATAAAGAATAAAGGAGACAGGTCAGGCTCAAGGTAAGGGAAATCTTAAATCAGTCTCTATTTATTGAGATAAATATCTATGTAATTGTTTATATTATTATATGAATATGTGTGAATGACACATTATTGTTTTATACTGAATATCAACATATATTGGGGGGGTTATATTTGTCATGAATAACTATTTCATTGATTTATCTTTAATATAATGATACGATCATTGTAATGGGATTTGTTTCAATCACATTTCATTGAGGCATATATTGATGCTATGAACATTTATTATCCTATATGTCGTATATAAAAACAATTTTGACATGTTATATCATGAATTAGTATATTCTCATGATATTTAAAGTTGTGTTTAATGTTATTCCTTAATTATTTTTATTCAAGTGTTTCCAAGTTGTAAGAGACTCTTTAACTCACGCATCGTTCTGAATTTTTTAAAGATATATTATTATAAAAAAATATATTTCGTGTCTACATTTTTAAAAGGGTTTTATGTATTAATTTTTATAGATAATAAAAATTTAAAATACTAATTCTTCCAAATTTTTCAAATTGATGTGGGACACTTTGATTCAAAAATATTCTTTTTAAATGTTTTTAATGTGTTTTAAAATTTGATAGATTATTTCAAAAAGATGTAATTATTGATTTAACATATATATCATGAATGGAATTTATCAATTTTTTTTACCTTACAAGTTTACCAATTTATTTTGAAATATTTTTTTTCATTTATGAGATTGTATATTGTAAAGATGAAATGTGATTTCAAAGTGGAAATGTTATTTTTCATTTATTCTTGTTTTATGTGTTATGATTATGCTATGGTTCTTGGGAATTATGTATTTATATAGGTCATTACATAATGAATAGAGGATGAGTGATCCCATGATATCTCTCCAATGAATTAGGTAATGCAATGGAGGTAAACGTTAAGGTTTCTCTGAAAAGATTTAGTGAATATACTCTGAAGAGTATTCCAAATGTAACCATAAATGTTATTCCCAATGTATCTATCAAAGCTATAATTTAAGTATGATATTGATGCCTAAAGATACATTTATTTCTTATGATTTCTATGAAATATTTTTGGAATCTTATGATTTTCTTATGTATGATAAAGAGTTTATGTTTTATGGGTGAATATTATGATTTTGTGAAAATGTTTTCATGATTTTAAAATTATCATAGACTAATGATTTCATTTATTATTTTTTATCCCCTACTGATATTTTTATATTCATCCCAAGTTTTTAAAAAAAATTCAAAGTTTTTAAAGAATAATATAGTCAAGTATAGGATCCAAGAAATTTTTTGATTTAACATGAAAAGAGACTATGTTTCTTTTTAAAAGGTGTTGTTTCATGGAAAAAATGGATACTATTGGATGTGTCCACTTTTTATTTATATAAATTTTTATGTATGAGTTATGGCATAATTCTCAAAAACCCTAAACTTGAAAAGATCTTCAATGGAATTTCTTGACTTAACTAATGATTGTGAAATGATTAAGGCTTCATCTGTATACAGAAAAAGGGTTATCTCAAAAGAAACATGCCCCAAATGACATACTTGGGGTCATTTTTTTCATTTTGTAATTTAATAAAAATCACGTATAGAGGAAAATAATTTCATTTTAAATTAAAAAAATAGATTCTACATTCCTAACCATATCAAAATAAAACATGGTCATATATATAATGGTTTAGTTATTTGGGTGACCATCTAACAATCCACAAATAACCCATACACATTATAATTTGGAATTTTCCTCCCATTAATGAAAACCAATTTTCTTTTTCATTTGAACTTTAAAAGATTTTTCATTTTAACTATATTTTCTGGATATTTATATTCAAATATCTCATACGATTTGAGTATATAGGTTAAATTTTTCCAATTATAAGGCACCCATAGACCTTAAAATAATGAAATAACTCCCATTTAATAACAAATAGTATATTTAGCCCATGTATAATTTATATATATCAAAATAGAACTAGAATGTTATCAAAATAAGTAACAATAAAAATCATGAAATTAAGTACAAAATCATGGTATATAAGAAAAATATGCTAATTAATCCATTAGAAAGGCATATAGTCCTCAAATAATATTAAACTAATTAGTATCCTTAATAAATGACTTAACAGGGATAGATTTAGGAATAAAATTTTAAACTAAAGCATGGATGAACACTCAAGGTACATAATAATAACTAGCAGGTAACCAAAAAATTCATTTACATGTCATATCATTTTTATGACATGTGAATCTCTATATAACTATAATGATTGATGTGATGATTCATCCATTCCATACTAGGATGATGGTAAATACAATTGATCTCATAAACTAAAAAGCTGGAGAAAGTACACCATTCCCTCAAGGTGAGTTAATAATCATTTGTAATAGAAAATAGAATGAATAAAAATCCCATCCCATACAACTTGGTCATTTCTGAGTGGGTTGGGTGGTTAGTCCCAAACACATCTATTTACCAAGAACTGAAACATTCTTATTCTATTATGTTCAAACTCAAAATAGTAACACAAAGGGAATGAAATAACCTTTGGTACCACCTTATAATGGCGTAAACCAACTATCCACTAATACAGTTGTCAAATCAGTGGGTTCAATGGACTCAAATACACCTCCCCATATGCAAGATGATGTTGGTTAGTAGTGTGGTCGTAAGGAGGTGGTATTGGGGAGACTATACCCTCATTATCAGAGTAGCACAATGGTATATTAGATAATAAATAACAAAAAACAACATAATCCATAATAAATGAAAAACATAGTAGTGTAAAAATCATAATAAATGATATAAAAATATCCAACACCAATATACAATAATTAATCCACATCTAAATGATTATATACATAAAATAACTAGTATAATTGAAACAATAAATAGTACAAAGCACAATACAAGTATTAAGAAAAGAAACACACCCACCCCCTAGGGTGATCTCTATAGGAATCCTAAACTCCATCTCTGTCATGTGCTCATAACCACCATGTAATAGATAAATAGAAATAGATATCAACCATGGTCTTGAAAACATAATGTATACTTAGGTACCCTAGTGAAATGGTGGTCTGATCAAGGTGTGAGATATAAATCCCACTATGTTTCCACCCATGGTGTCAGAAACTGAATCCAGTCCATGAATATAATGTGATGTTATGTGCAGGTATAAATGAATTAATAAATAGTACTGAAATAATAACATTGGTAAGCTTAGGTTCCAATCAAACACCTAGTAGACTCTACCTGCTTCATCTCACAGCCTGAATGAATGTTTGATCAGAAACCATATATAAATAGTAATAATATATACATGGTAAATTTATATATCAAATACACCCATATGAACCATGAAATTGAATACATAAGTGTCTATATACCTACAATACTATGTGATCACTAGACCTAGTGTATCTTAGTCATCCATAACTAGTCTAAATGAGCCATTAATATCAAGACAAAGGGTACATTCCATACATATCATAATTAGTGGTAGAATTCATCCTCATCACATGAGATAGTGAGTGTTTCATCCTGCCAGTACCCAAAGATAGTGTAATAATATTTAAAATAAACATCCATGATGCACTAACTCTAATTATTTACATATATTAAGCCATTAAACTGGCGTCATAAAAATTCACTTTAAAAATTTAACAAACATAATCAAATGTCGTGGTTCTACCACCTTGTCATAATTAATTCATTAGAAAACATATAAAAAATCAATGGAAGGTAAACCATCCTTACCATTCCAATCTATTTAATACAATTCACCTATGTCATGCTTATTTAAATGTAGAAAGTGGCATAGTTATACAAATGATTTCAATTCCTTTTAAATTTTATCAATTTATTACAGTAAAGGAATAAAATATATCATGGACAATATATTCAAATTATTTTATTCCAATTAATTTAAAAAGCATAAAAATTTAATAACATGTTTCAAAGAGGCACTTAAGAGGTTCCATGGTCAAGGGGGATTTGCCTACACGATAAATTCCCTTAATAATCAATTCCAAGAACATAGGTGTAGTGCTTTGGATTGGGTAAACATTTATACAAAAGGAGGGAAACTATATTTAGAAAATCAAAAGAGGTATCATACTAAACATTACGTATTTCTATAATGAATTCAAGGAATAAAGTGAGACCAAATAAATAATTCTAAGAATGTATTAAACAAATAATTAATAATTATTTTAGAATATATTGCACCTCATCTGAGGGGTTTCATCATAAAATCATGAATTTTTTTAACAAAAATTTCATTTTAATCATTTAAACATCCTATTCAATAATTTCACATCAATTTATCTAAATATTCATATTATATAAACTACCCAACATGTAAATTAAATTCATAGATGTCTAATATATAATATAAGAGGTTTCATTCTCATTTAGTCAACACCTCCTAGGGTAAAATCCATTATTTTTCCATGATTAATTCTTAGGAGGAAATATGGGTTTTTAATAAATTAGTTATTAAGGATGAATATAAGTTGAAACACCCATGGCATGTTCTTGATTGAGGTCTAATTCCACTAACTATTAAACAATGCTCAATGGGATCTACACAAGGTGCATATATCAGTTTAAAATGAAGAAAAATTATTTAGGATGGTGCTTTGAAAAGTTCATAGTGTAGAATAATGGAAACATTAATATTTTCAAGGAAGTTTAAGGAAACACCTTATACCACCTACCTTATACTTTGGATGCTTCACTCATCTAATATCATGGACTGATTCGGCCTGATATGGAAATGATCTAGGAAACATTCAATCACATTGAAAACAGGGAAAATGAACACGCAACATGATAATTCAATCGAGAGGGAACTAAAAAATAGATACTAAAAAATAATCAATGCCTTACTATTCAAAATCCATAGAGACCAATGGAGAACGATTTCGAGTATGGATGGAGGAGTTGTCAAAAATCCTATAATAGGGAGGAAGAGAATGCAACACGCCATAAAGGAGGGATTCACATGAATCCAGGAGGTGAGGAAAAATGGAAAATATTTTCTAACCTAATTAAGCATAAACTAGTCATTTTACCCCAAAAAACCAAGTCTCGCAATTTGGCCTCATGTCTTGGACAAACTATACATAAATTGTGTATCATCCACTATCATGGAAACCCACATTGTATGGTGGTCCCA
Organism: Viscum album; assembly: GCA_963277665.1. NCBI lineage: Eukaryota > Viridiplantae > Streptophyta > Magnoliopsida > Santalales > Viscaceae > Viscum > Viscum album. The sequence goes on along the minus strand of OY728132.1, from coordinate 559,019,708 downwards.
CATAGGTTTCCTAATAGTTCCCCAACTGTGTGGTGACTATTGTAGTAATACTACCCAAAATTAAAATAACCATGAAATACATGCATAAGTATTTGAAAAAACAATCACACCCCATGTTTTTCACAGCAGGTCCTCTATATAAGGTATGTGGATTCCATATGGAGTGCACGATTTTAAACAAACCATGCACACGATGCAGACCCTCCAAAACTATGATTTTTGGGTTCTTGCACTCTAGAAACTCAATCAGAACCCCAAGAAACTTATCAGGCCTTTACCCATGTCTAAAATAACTCCTTAAAGTATTCCAACTCTCATAATTATGTTATAAAGCTCAGTTCAATGACCGAAATAGCTAGTTACTTCCAAAATTCAAATTCCCTTGGAATTTTCTCCTTAGATTAAAAAATGGTTGGTTACAAGTAAGGGTAATAAATGGATATGTTGATTAATGACCATTCATAGGAATACTAGTATGTTAAAAATAATAATAACATAATAAAGGTAGATACGGTCAATTAAATATCACTAATCATGAGTCAAGGAATATATATTTTAAATGAAATAAAACAATGTTCATAAGACTGTGAAATCATCCATAATCAATCATGATACATGAGGGAATAACATTAAAATATATGTGTGGGAAAAATAAAATCATATAGCATTTTTAACATTTATAAATAGAAATAGGTTCACTCATTATGTTATAAACATGAAATGAGGCCCTTGCATGAACAAATGAACATAAAATGATGTCCATGAATAATATAATGGAAATGAAACTAGGTCTATACATAAGCATATAAACATGAAATCATTTACATGAATAATGTTTTGAACATGAAAACAAGTTCACATAAAACATAAATATCTTATGATTTAATCATCATTACCTAATGTATCATAGGTCTATAGAGGACCCACCATTCTCATAACAGTAATCTATAAATGTGACATAAGATCATAAAAAGGGTCATCAATTCTTCACCATATATCCTGTGGAAAATAAATGGGATTTATAAATATTACATGATAATAATAATAAAATATCCAAAAAATAATAAGGTTATTATCATAGAATCATGTCCCTAGTAAAATATAATTAACCTAAATGGATGTAATCATCAATGAAAAACTCCATTAAAAGATATCTTAGAACATTTTATTTTAGAAAATTCTATTTTCATGATGATATATATATTTTTTAAAATCCAAATATTAAATATATATTAACGTAAAAATTTTATTTGTAATGAACCATATAATATTATACATTAAGCTTCAAATCATTAAATGATCAGGATAGTTTAAATTTCATTCATGTCATAATTGTAAAACCAAAATTTCTTTTACAAATTTAGTAAAAAGTAATATGTTTTAAAAATCATAATAAGATTATTTTGAAACATTTTTAAAAAAATAAAAAGATTGGTAAAAATTTATTTTAAAAGTAACTTAAGAATATTAAGATACATTCTTGAAATAATTTTAGAAAACAAGGATGTTGAAAAAAAATTATTTATCACAAAAAGAAGAGAATGAATGTCTGATTTTTCAAAAAGAAATTTACACCATTTTCAGTAACAAAGAGTGGAAAAAGGTAGTAAAAAATTAAATATTTCAAAATTTACCAGAGGATAAGAAATATGAATTGAGTTTATTAGATAAGTAACAAATAATTTTCCTTATTTGAATTTCAAGAATAATAAATACAGATTAAAATTATATTTAAAAATAATTCTCAAACCTCAAGTATTTTACTGATTCATATGAATCAAGAGAAGAATTATGACATCAACAATGAGTCTTTGATACCTAACTCTCATTCCTCTCAACTAGTGAGCCATCCTATAGATATGTCAGGATTTCTAAATTCTCTTCCAAATGCCACTGGTGATTTCAATTGTCCTACTACCCTGATGCATGATCAAGGGAATCAAATTGAATCATATGACCCCGAAGACAAGGAGCAAGGGGAACTCTCTGAATATTAGTGAATCCTTGCTTGAAGATGATGACAATCCTAGTCAGATTAAAGAAACCCTTCTCAACTCAAGCGCTAAGAAGGGGGAGAAACCAATGGTTGACGCTGATGGTTTCATTACACCACATCCTAAGAAAACGAATTAGCGTCGAGACTATTCTAACCTCTAAAGAACAATAGTTACACGATCTCTTGACATCTCTATAAAAGAGCATTCAATCCCAACAGTGGTTGATCAACCTTTTGCAATCTCTGGCTCAGTTGAAGAATATGATGAAAGAACTGCCTATCCAGTATATAGGGATGCCTACTGTGATGAGGAGGCAGTGGGAGACGCAGCTGAGGAATGGATGGATGAATAAGATACAATCACATTCCAGAAATATGAAGATGGTCTCAATACTATTATGAAATAACTTCAAATTAAAAAGCACATGATTATTAGGATGTTGGTTGAGTATAAAAAAAATCCTGATTTTGACTTCAAGGCTATACCGTGGGAGTGACTTCCTCTCTTTGAATCATAAGTTCCACTTCAAGCTGTTTATTCTTTTGGGCAAATGATATGTGGCTATTCTTGTCCTTAGAGGGATGTTTTGCGTTGCTTTTCTTTTCTTTTGGGAGTAAAATGTAGCATGGTTATGTTTGGTCTTGCTTGTTTTGAGGTTTGCACTAAAGTTCTTTATGAGTTTTGAAATGAATAGATGTTTTACTTGATGCTGTCTTGCGGAACCTGTGCTATCCATTCTTGATCAAGGCAGGGACAGTGTTCCCTTCTTGTTTTCTGTAGTTGAGGTGCACTACAGTGTTTTCCGAGATGGCTGCTGAATTTGGACTTCAACCTCAATGCCTTACTTTCTGAAGACCTAGAGTTGGTTGTTCTTCTTCTTGTTGTTCAGGTTTTTCCTTTTTCTTCCCCTTTACTCCCTACTGGTGTAAGTTATTTACACCTCGTTCTTGTACTGACCTCTTTTCTTTTAATAAAATTTGGCATGAATTGGGTGACCAATTCATGTTGTTGCTTTTAAAAAAACCGATTCATATGAATCAAAAAATCCCATATGATATATATATATATATAATATTGAATTATAAAAAAATTATTTATAAATATAATACCACACATTATTTACTTATAACACATTATTAAATGTGTATTAACAAGACATTATTAAAATCAATGTTCTGGGGGATAGCTGTTTAACTTTTCCCACATGTTTTGCTATGTTTTTTTTGTTCCATGCATCTTTATAATGGTTTCATAAACTAAAAAATATTAATAATTTCATAATTATCATAAATATTTTATAATATACACTTTTATAAATATTTATATAATGCGCTTCTAAAAAATGAATTACATCACTTCATTGAATGTTATACTTTAGGTAAAAATGAGCGATGTTTTATCCTTTTGAAGTTAGAATGAAAGGAAGATAATTTAACGAACCAACCCATAATACCATATAAAATTATATATGATGTGATTCAACACTAACCCAAAGAGAATTCATGATCTACAAATGCCATTGATAAGCACCTAGGTATTACCAAATAACTATTGGGAATCCAAGAAAATGGGTGTGGATATTGTTATGGAATCAAAGGTTAGTGGTGAGGTAGGCTTATCTAGATAGAAGAATGTGGGAGTGGACAATAAGTCTAAATTAATAATTGATGTGATGTTCAGATCACAAGAATTGAATCCACTAGTGAATGACATCTTCAGTCACTTGAGTAATGATTTGGTTGTACCCCAACCACCTCTGACTACTCCTTTGGGGCTAGAGGACCCTAATTTGGAGGAGATGTGGCACAATAGTGGTCTCATTTTTGTGGACCCGCACATAGTGGATAAAATATACTCCAATAATACTATGGATGCTTAATACATAGAGGCCTTACACTTATAGACTAGTACTATAACAATGGTTTTACTATGTTTCTAAGAAACCAAGGGAGGGTGACTCATCTGGTTGTAAAGTGTTGTAATGTGAGGAAGTGCTTCATATTGTGCTGGGAAATAGATTTTATTGATTTTTGTATGATAATCTGGTTTGGGATAATGAAATTGACCTGGTTAGGCCTTCAATGGATCAGCAGGGGCCACTGGGACCGAGTCAAGTGATGTGGATTCTGAGAATTTATTAGGTAATATTTGAGATGAATTTCAAGGTGAACATCTTTCAAGTCTGATATAATGTAAGAGATGGAGGGGTATTTAGTAAAAGAGAAAGGGTTATTAATTTTTTCCACTGTCAAGGTAGAATAAATTAGTAAATAAATTTAAATAAAAATTGATGGAAATTGTTCCCCACCTCCCCCCAATTTTTTTCTAGTTATCAATGGGAGTTTTATTGTCGAGGAAACCTTATATAGAGTTTCATATACAATCGGATGTAGAAATTGGGGAATCTTTATTAAAGATCAATACTGCTGAAGAAAGAAGCTAGCAAGATTATGGGAAGGACATTAAGGGTGATTACCAATGACGAGCAGAGTACCTAGATTGACAAGAAAGATATGACATTGATCAAGGGATTCAATGTTGAGGAAGATCAGTCAATAGTATTACATTAAGTCTTCGGACAAGCTGGCATACAAGTTTTAAGACCTTCTTAATGATGATCTATATTTTGAGGTTACTATTATTTCTAGGAAATTATGTATAGAGATGAAATCTAATAGACTTAAATTGTCTTTTAATGGCTCTATTATTTCCTTTAGTTCTTGTACTAGGTTTCTCACATTATCCATAAAATGTTTTCTATAATAAAAATTTAATTTTCATTTATTAATCAAAAAATGGCCTGTAAATAATCAGGTCATTATATTTTTATATTAATCACTTTTTGGGTAAAAAATAAATTTCACATTCGAAAAGACAAAAATATCTAGTAATTAAATAAATTTATTGAATAAATGTTAAATATTTTTTTAGCTTCCATGTTATAGATAATGAGTGTTTAACCATAACATTGGTTTTTTTCATGTTCAGAATAATATATGTGATAGTTTTATTGGAAAATTTACAAATATTAAAGGAAATAATAAGTATAGTTTGAATGAAATATTGGAAGTATTGTCAATGGGAATACATTTGTCATTATCGCTCACTCTAAAAGGGAAATGAACACACAAGCCTCCATATTTTCATACAATATCCAAGAGGGAGAGAAACATATTTTAGGGCTTATATTGTATCATGGTATATCAAGGTTATTCTTAAAATTAAAAAAAATTGTATCTACTATCCAAAAGAAATTATATAGAGCTATTCATTCAAGAAATTTTAATTTTATTTGGAATGACGAAGCCTTCTCATCAAATGTTTGATGTTTCGTTTGGTTACATGTACTCTATTGGTTTCCCACTTTTCATTGAAATTTATTTTTGAAATAAATAATTTAAATTTTGTCTAAGAAATTCAGTATCAATAAAATATTTGAGGTAAATAATTCTGATATCGAATAACTATATTGTTATGATGTAACAACTCATGGAATTTTTCTTACATGGTATATTACCAATCTGAGTAAAATAGATTTTTATGAAGGTGTTTTATTTTTTCAATTACATCAATAATAAAGTGTCGGATTGGAAATCATTATGTAGTTTAGAGAATAATAAAATTGATATAATTTTTTAACTAAAAATGTATATTCCACCATCTTTTTTGGATATCTTGATATATTTATTTCTTTATTTGGTGAAATAGATAAATCTCAATTGTCCTATATAATTATATTATATGTGTCCTTGTGAAGGGAAAATGAAGACATTAAAGTGGTATTTTAAAAATCCACATCGAATAGAAGACTTCATTATTAAGAATAATATTATTGAGGCGGTGGCAGAGTTGTATACAAACTACATATCAATAATTGAGAAATTTAGTTTTCTTATATATAACTATCAATGACTTATTAGTTAGTGAAAAAGGATTTATTGCTTCAAAATGAAGTCATTTATATAATGACCCATACTTTAAAAATATAGATATTAATTAAAATGTGAATAATATTCATTATAAAATATAGAAAATCCATGACAAGACTGTATAGGTATAGTGTCTTTAGAAACTGGGAAACATAAACAACCTATTCATAATAAATCTTCATTGTCTCCCACTTATTTATCCATAACATGAACCCCTTTTTTACAAATCTTACTTATTACCCTTCTTCATAACTTGGAGAAAAGAATCATATGAAAGGGTGAGATAATATTCCCAGTAAGGGTAAAAAATGTAGATATCAATCATATAATAATCATAAGACATAAGAACATAATATTTGAAAATCTTATCCTCTAAGTGAAAGATCATTATACCACAAAATGGGATAAATCAAAAAAGTTCATAAGAATTAATGAAGATAATCGAAAAATTCATAACATGAGACATGAAATTTTTTGATATACACATAATAATAGAAAATCAATTCATATTAGTAAAGGTTTATTTCCAAGACCATCATAGTAGACAAAGTCCATTATGGAACTGTGTTAACTCCTTTTTCTAGCCATGTACTATTAAACCAATATAATTTTCCATTCCAACCATGTCTATATCATTAAAAATTGATCTTTTGCCAATGCATTTGGGGTAGATATAGGTCCCACCCATCTCATAATGAAATAATTCTTACATGTTCCGCAAAAGAATAAATCATTCATCACATCATATCCTAATGAAAAAATGGGTTTTTTAAACATCCATCCATCATAACATAATCCATGTAAAACAAATGGATTTCATAAATAGTATTTCATCATAAACACAATCAAACACATTGAAACATAACCCTATAAATTAATGACATCTTATATGGAAAATAATTTTGATAAAAAAATTGAAATTAATTCTTGAGGAAATTATCCTTTCTTTTTAAAAAACGTTTTCTTTTCTCAAAATTATATAAAATTTTAAAATAAAATAATTTAATTAAAAATAAACTTCAAATATTGTAAATAAAGATTCATGAAAATATGATGTTATGAAAACATAAAAAACTGTTCATTCTATATAAGTTAAAAAACATTTTCCACATACTTTTTCCATAAATGTCAAAAATTACCTCATATCAAATACGAGAAAATATTCTTTTCATATTTTTTAATAAAAATTCATCAATTGGTAAAATTGACTCTTAATAATTGTAGGAAAATTGAATGAATATTTTGATAAACATAATTTGGAAATATGTACATGAAATGTACCCCAGTAAATACTTATATATAAACAATCTCATATAATAATGAGATTGCAAAATTATCCCTTACCTTAGGTTTGATTTCCTTTGTGTGTATCTGAACCTCATCTTCTTTGAAGTTCTCCCCATAAATATTAACATAAAGAACTAGAGTTGGTCATTAAAGGAGAAAAAAACCTTTATAATGTAATTAGGGAAATTTATAAAGGATATGGAAAGTGGATGGCCAAGATTGAAGGCTCAATGTGAAGTGAAGAGGTGATGCAGGAGGTTCCCTTTTATAATTGAGGTGGGGGCACTTCTAAGATCTCAAATAATATTAATTTATAATAAAATCAAACCTCTTCCAAGAACCTCCAAAATGTCCCAATTTTTAAGATCATCTGATATAGGTTTTTAATCTCATCAACAAATAAATATTACAAAATTTTTTCTATCAATTTAAACCTTATCATTTTAATTAACAGTTAGTTATTCTATTTAATTTTTAACTAGGTTAAAAAATATTACAATATTAAAAGGGTAAAATATTTACTTATTTTTTTTCAATTAGACAATAAATAAATACATTAGAATATTTTAGATCATATCATAATTATTTATTATTTTTAAAAAAAAATTATGATTTTAAAAAAATTTAATAAAATTTTATTTTGATAGACAATCAATGGTTTTAATTTTTTACACTCTTAAATTTGTTGATTTTTAAAATTATTAAGATAAAAAAGTTAACTTCAAACCAAATATTCTATTATATTTATATAAGGTTAGGGTCATCTATAAAATTTAATATACATATTAATTTTCCCAAATTATATTTATTATAATATTTTAATAATATTTATTTGATATTTTCCTTAATAAAAAAATTACTATAATAGATTTGAGTAATTATTTAATATGATTATTTCTTGAATAAAAAATATAAATTAAATATTATGAAAAAAAATCTGATAACATTCATATTAATTCTTATAAAAAATATATCTTCTATATAATTTATCATTAAAAATGTTACCCTTATTAAAACATGAATGTGAAAAGTTTATCATCACATGAAATAAAATAATATAAGTGTCATAATCTCTTCTATAAGCCTCCAAATGGTCAATAAGTCGACCATTGGATGGTTATGGTAGATATATACTTAACAAATAATAGTTTGTCATGTTTTAGGGTCTTTTAATGGTTATTATCATTTTAATAATAATAATTTTATTGATATCTCGTCAAATGAATTATTTCTAAACCATTAAACATTAAGTATTTAAGGTAATTATTTATTTTCTAAAATTTACAAATAAATTATAATGACAAATAAAAAAATTTTATCTTTAAAATGAGAATCTATAATCTAATTTATCTTCTGTATAACCTTGTATTAAATATGATATAGTTAATTAAATTAGACTAATACATATTTAACTTTTCATTAAATAAATTAAATTAAATGTCCTCATCTCGTCTAAGTGGATTCTAAATGAAAACATTTCGTCCCAAGTATGATTTAGGTAAAAAAACTCATAAAATGATATTAGTAAAAATTTTAGTGTAATATCATAATATTATATTTACAATAAATTACCTGATTTACCCTTTTATCATCTCAATAAAAATTACCAAAATTACTATTCATAATGGCAAAAAATAAAAGTAACCTATTTACATAATTTAGACTTACTGATTCCAAATATGAAATCAATTTAAAAAAATTAAAACTATAGAACTTGCAGTAATTAATATAAAATTAATCATATTATCAGAAAGGGAGAACGAGTTTTAAATGTTAAAACATTCTAAAATATTGAAATGTATTGACCTCTGAATTCAATGTAAAATTAATGCAGGTTACATAAATTATATTGAATGATAAAAATATTTTCTATTTTTTACTTTAAACCCATTAAATAATATAAAATATCCATATAAATTATTTGTAAGAAAAAAATTCAATTAAAATTTATTATAGTTTTACTATTCATCAAAACTTGAAAGTTAAAAGAAAAATATCAAAAACTCATCCAAAGTAAATTTTTATATATCACTTATAAAGAACATGTTTATGTTTTCTTATAAAAATTATTAATGTATCAAAATATTAATTTTAAATGGGTTCCCCATTAAATGGTTGAAAATTACAATTTTGAAAAAATAAAAGTTTGTATACATCAAATAGAGTTTATTCATACCATATGAAAAAATATATCTATTCGATGAATATAAAAATTTATTAAATATATAAAAATTATATTTCATTAATTTCATTTTCTAATTATTAATCACTTAAAAAAATACAAATATATAATTGATTTATATTTTTCATTCACAATACATTTTCATACGTTATTTATATTTACTCCCACTAGCCTAACGGCTAGGTTATAATGGTCATTTTATACTAAGGGCATCTCACCATTCTTTTAAACTCATGATTGTGTGCAATTAAATCTATTGAATAATTAAAATTATTTGAGGAAAATATTTCATAAAAACAGCTGGGTGTTACAATCTACCCCTTTAAAATAAATACGGCCCTTGAAGTTCGTTATTTGGAAACAAATAGATGGGGATAATTATGTCCCATCACATCCTCAAGTTCCCACATAGCTTCCTAAAATTGGTGGATGCATAATGAAATTTTAAATAAGCGAGTGGTCTTGTTTCGTAGAACGTTTTTTCTATGATCCAGAATCTCTATCATTATTTTCATAATAAAGAGCTTGCCCCAGTGGTACAATTTCATAGTTTAGTACATGATAAAGATTTGGTATGTACTTTTCTATGAGAGATACAAAGAACACATCATGAACTTGAGAAGGATTCAGTAGAAGTGACAATTAGAACATTTCCTTCCCAACAAGATCTAGAATTTCAGAAGGACTGATATACTTAGGGCTCAGATTTCCCTTCTTAAAAAATCTTATTACTCCATTATAGGGAGATATTCATTGAAACACCTTGTCACCCAATTCAAACTCTAGTTCTTTTTTTGGTTGTCATCATAACTATTGTGTCAAATATGAGAAACTCTTATGTATTGTTGAATAGATATGGCCTTTTCTGACATTTCACCTATAAGATCAGGTCCTAATAGATTTCTTTCACCAACTTTATCCCATTAATTTGGATTTATACACTTCTTTTCATAGAGGGCATCATAAGGAGCCATATAAATACTTGAGTGAAAGCTATTATTATAGGAAAATTACACCAAAGGTAGGTGTTGATCGCAACCACGTTTGAAATCCATAGATCAATCTCTCAACATGTATTATAGAGCTTGAATTTTCCTCTCAAATTGACCATCTGACTTAGGATGATAAGTAGTGATGAAACATAACTCTATATCCAGAGTCTACTGAATCCTTAGATAGATTTTCAAGGTAATTATCGATTCCTGATCAGATATAATGGAAAGTGGTACTCCATGAAATATTACCACTTCTTTTACATATATCCTGGAAAGATGATCTAGAGAAAAAATAATCTCTAATATTAATTAAGTTTTTTGAATTTATAAGGCAATAAACTATAACTCATATATCATTATGGTCATTAGATGTATTGGTAAGTTCAATGACAAAGTCTATAGTGATGTTTCACCATTTACATTCTATTGTGGGTAATGGTTGTAACATCCTCTCAGTATTTTGTCACTCAACCTTAACTTGCTGACAAACCGAGCACAGAGAGACATATTTGGAAACATATCTTTTCATTCCATACCATTAAAAATACTCTGTCAGGTTCCTATACATATTTTTGCTTCCAATATAAATATAGAATTAATAACTAAGAGCCTCATCCAATAGAACCATATTTAATTATGGAATGGGAGGAATAGAAATTTGGTTCCTAAATTTTATTATTCCATCACAATCAAGGTTGAATACAGGAACATTTCTCACCTTCTTTTTTAGTTCTACATCTTCCTTCTGCACCTCCTTAATATTCACATGTATAGATGGTTGAACATTAATTTTAGAATAATAATATTTATCACCTTATTTTAAAATTTCAATATATATCCTTTATAAATACATAAATACTACATCTTTTGTGATCATCATCATTGATGGGCTAGCATGGTCATTTTTACTCAAAGCATCAACCACCTTGTTTGCTTTCCTAGGGTGGTAATGTATTGAGAAGTCATATTCTTTAATCAACTCCGATCATCTTCTTTGATGAATATTTATCCCTTTTTGGGTGAAAATATAATTTAAAATTTTATGATCGGTATAAATATCACACCTTTCACCATAAATATAATTTCTCTATATCTTTAGTGTAATTATTAACGTAGATAACTCCAAATCATAATTTTGGTAGTTTTTCTCTTGTATTTTTAATTATCGTAAGGTGTAATCTATCATTGTATCATTTTTCATGAGAACACAACCCAGTCCCTTCTTAGAAGCATAATTATAGATTACAAACATTTCTCCACTATAAGAAAGTTTGAGCCCATGTGAACTTGCTAACATTATTTTTAGCTCTTTGAAATTCAATTCACATTCCTCCATCCACGTGAAGTTAACTTATTTCTGAGTCAACTTGGTGGGTAGATTACATAATGATGAAAAATTCTCCACAAAATATCAATAATATCCATCCAAAACAAGAAAAATTCATATCTTAGTTATTTTTTTCGGTCTCATCCAACTTTTAATAACATCTATTTTTATGGATCCACATATATACCCTCTTTTGAGATTAAGTGACCAAAAAATGAATCTTTCTAAATCCAAAATTCACACTTGGTAAATTTTTCATAAATTATCTCCTTTCTCAGGGTATTTAGTGCAATTTTCAATTTATCTTCGTGCTCCTCCTTTCTGTAGATACCCAAATCTTGACGTAAATGGAAATTACATTACTTTTTCAGAATACTTAATACATAACAAAAACAAACACACAAGTACTGTAAAAGTTTAGTGTGTTTGGAAACTCAGAAAAATAATCTTCTAATCATGGTGAAAGATCTTCGATATATCCCATAAATGTATTCCCCTTATTTTTATTACCTAAAACCTTTCCTTATATCCTGGGGAAAAGAAAACATAAAAATAGTGAGCTCAAATGCTCAGTAAGGGTAAATATAGAGAATATAAAACAATCCATAAACATTTGAATTCAAAAACATGAACATAAAATCTAAAAATCATAATCTTGAGAAAATACATAAATATTGGAAGTACGTAAGGCATATATCATAAAGAAACATCAATCATGATAAAATAGCATGGGAATAAAACATGTAATTGTGGAAAACCATTAAGCAGATGATATGATTTCCATAGTAGCCAAGTCATTTTTTGCAAGACCATCTTAGTGGACAAAGTCTCATTCTGAATCGAGTTCACTCCTCTTTCTAGTCCTGTAACACTGAACTAGAATAACCTACTGTTATAGCCATGTCTATCTCATGGGATATAAATATTGACCCAATGCATTGGAGTGAGATATACATCCCACCCATATCATAAATAAATCATTCTTACGTGTGACACAACACAAACATAAATCATTCATAATAACCCAAAGAATAAAACGGGTCTCATAAACATCTTACATCGTAACATAATCCATATAAAACAAATGGATATAATTTCATCATAAGCAAAGTTAAACCATATAAATCATAAATACATTATACTTGAAACATACAAATATGAAATAATGTCATCTTAGATGGTAAATGGTTTTCATAAAACACTTGAAATGAATTCTTGATGAAAATATCCTTTCTTCTTCAAAATCATTTTCTTTTCACAAAATGCCATGAAATTTTAAAAGAAATGTATTTTGTTCAAAATAGTCATGAAATATTTTAGAGTAAGCTTCATGAAAATTAGGCTTTAAGAAACCATAAAAATCCATTCACGCCATATAAGTTAAAAAAACATTCTTCTCGTACTTTTGCCGGAGAAGTCAAAAAGTACCTCGTATGGAAAAAAATAAAGATTACTCACATACCATGTAGTAAAAGTCAAAAATGGTTAAAAAGGACTTTAAACATACAAGAAATTATTTTTATAAAACAGGGACATAGATGATAAATATAACCCCAGTAAATACTTACAAATAAATAATCTCGGATAAAAATGAGATTGGAAAAGTTATCCCTTACCTTAAGTCTGATATGATTCATAAGTATCCAAACCTCATGTATAATGATTTAAATATTTTCACTTACTTATTAAAAAATCATATTCATTTTTATGATATCATATATGGTTCAATTATGACTTTATATTACCCGTTCTTCTGTAAATTCCATGTTAAAGCAGTGTTTTGGGTAAAATCATTTTATTTATCATACGTGTTTGGACTTGTTGTTCTTGATATTATTATTACTTATATCATGATTTACTTACATCTAGAATTTAAATCATGATTTTTATATCATATATATTCAGTATATATATATAATAGATAGATTAATGAAATGAAATACACCGTTCATAGAGACGGTAGGTCGTACGTACGCATGAACGATGTTTTCCTTTCCTTATTGACTTGAATGAAAGTAAGTAGATGAAATATATATATACATACATAAATAAAATAGCTTCATTATGTCATATATTTCATTATTATTCATTATATATACTTTATAATCATTCTTGAATGGTTAACATGGAGAATGAATCTCATCACGTCGTGGAGACGGTAATCCGTACGTACGCACGAGCGATGACACCGTTCCCATAATTATTGAATGGAATTGGAGTGGATGATATAATATATCAGAATCAATATGATGTTGTAATAACTATATATAGTTATTTTTTACACCATTATACCCATCCAAGTTTGGTGGGGGTGGAAAAACAAATTACACCACGGCGTGAAGACGGTATTCCGAACGTACGCCCAAGTGGGTATTTTGTTATCCGTAGGATGGATAGAAAGTGAAATGGGGTTGTTTCATATTTATAATAACATATAATTATGTTATTGATACTGATGTTATTACTCTATAATGAAACAACTGAAGAAGAAGAAGTTGAAGAAGAATGAAACTTGAAAGAATCGGTAGAAGAGACTACCTCTTCTTCGATGTACCTCTTTTAAGCTTCCTCTTAAGGCACTAGAGTTGGTCTTTTGAGGAGACCAGAACCTATATAATGTTTATTCGGAAGTTTATAAGGGAAATGGGTAGGGTTTGTCCGAGCTTGAATGATCATAATTGTGTAAAGAGAAGAGGGAGGAGGTGCCCTTTTATAAGGGAGGAGAGGGGCACCTTTGGAAAAATCAAAAATATTAATTTATAATAAATCAAACCCCACATAAAAACCTCCAAAAATGACTCATATTCTAATATTAGATGATATAGGGTTTTAATATCATCAAAAAATAAAATTTAGATATGTTTAAAATTTATTTTAAACCTTTTACACTTAATTTATCCTTATTTAATCTATTTAATTTTATTTGTGGTAATAAGATTCTAAATTTTAAATTGTTATAAATAATTACTTATGAGTTGTGAATGTCCATAATTGGATAATTTTTGAAATTTTAGACCATATAAATTTTAAATTTTAATTTTTAAATATTTTTGTGATTTTTAAACAATTTTATATTTTGTTATTTTTAAAAAATAACAATAGTGTCAATTATAACACTATTCATTTATTTGAATTTAAATAAAATCATACATAGAAGATATGTTCGAAATAAAAGATTTAATAGATTCATAACATGTTATATTTATCTAGAAAATTATTTGATCTCATTAAATAGTTCATATAGTATTTATTGTAATATTTTTAAAACCATTTATTTGATATTTCAATCAATAAAAAAATTTCAACATCACTATTGTGTCACCTTTAATGATAATTATTTAATATTTAAAAATTATAAATAAATTTACATGATGTATATAATCTTATTATATTTATGGATACTATTCATGTTTGATGTTTCATGAAGTTTATCACTAAATTAAAATTATTATACTTTTAAGATTTAAGAAAGTGACATGTTTTCACTTTCTTTGGTTTTAATAATAATTAAATTATATTAATGGTCAAAAGTCCATAAAATTAATATTATCCGACTCTTACGTGATATGGGTCGACTCTTAGTCATCCAATAGAATTTTGGAAGGTTTTAGGGTAATTTTATAATCTTATTTATACCCTTAATTACCCGATTTACCTTTAACTACAGTAAATAAAAATTACCGTAGTTACTATTCATAATATCAAAAGAAAATTAACCTATTAAAATAATTTGTACCCATTGAATTCAAATACAGAATCCATTTTTAAAAATTCAAAATACCTAAGTTACAGTAATTAATTAAAAATTAATCCCATTGTTAAGAAAACAGGTTTTAAAAGTTAAAACATTGCTAATGATTGAAATATTTTTACCTAAGAATTCAATGTTAAATTAATGTTAAGGACATACATTATATTAAATGGTAAAAATATATTATATTTATACTTTAAAATAATTCAATATTATAATTTAACCAAATAAATTATTGCGATGAAAAAAGTTATTTTTAATTAAAATATAGCGTGTTTTTACTATTCATTAAAATATGAAAGTTATCAGAATAATATGAAAAATTTATTCAAAGTATATTTTTATATCTTGATTACATAGATGAATTTTATTTTTTAAAATTGAACTTATAAACATGTCAAAAACTAGATTTAAAGTGGGTGCTCCATCAGAAGGCGGCAAAACTACACTTTTTGAAAAATACTTATTTTACCCGAAATATTTATTTTGTTCTCATACCATCTTCTAAAAAATGTGTAGGATGAATAATAATGTTATAAAATTCAAAATGTAGTTAATACTATTCATAATGGCTAGTCCATAATAATATTATAACAATATATCGTTGTTTAGTAAAAACCGGTATTGCATACTTCACACGATATCGAGAAATGTTGCTCTAGCGTGCAACACAAGCCCAGAATAGTGTTTGCGTATACTGAAAGATAATACAGTGTTGCATGTAGTTGAAGCCAATCTTAGTGTAGCGTACAACACATGACATCAAAGAAATTAAAAAGAATATTTCTCATAAAATCTCGGGGTGTTAAATTCTACCCCCCTTAAAATGAATTTCGCCCTCGAAATTAATCGGGGTTATAAATCATTTACTACTTGAAAGTTTCTTTCATAGAAACCCACATCGTAAAAAGAAATACTAAAACTAAATTTTAAAAACTAATGGGTGAAACTTAACGGTTAACCAAATTAACTTATCCTTGGTTTTCCATATAAGAGAAAAAAGGTGAAAATATGGATATGGAAGAAAAATCTAACTATCAAGTTCTAATAGAGAGTGGTAGAGAACATGGCTATAAAAAGGCCAACAATCACAAAGCCATAAATTTGTGATGATCTAAGGTACCATCTGGTTCATTAGATATACGAGTACTATGGCAACATTTTTGGTTTTCAAGATCATTTCCCTAAGGTTGATGAACTTTTACATGAGGAGAAATACTTACTTGATTTCAGTGTAATACCATCATTGGTCATTCCATGAACAATTTCCACTCAATATCTATTTAAAGAAATGAAGTTGAATTTGTCATTCATGAAGTTTTAGCAGATCATGCGATATAATGATAAGTCATCCCATCTGTTTCTATCATAAAAAGGTTATCATATGTTATTAAATATATATAAGTCCATCTACGGTGAGATTAATTGTATATGATTCCAACAATGGACTTATACTTCATCTATCATACCGCTTAATAAAATAAAACTAGTTTCTACTAACCAGGGACTTCTTGTAGGCCAGTGGTAGGCAATAAAGGCATGTCGCACTTTGGTTGTGGTTTTTATTCCCGGAACCTTGTCCGACGCGATGGGTTGTCACCCGTCCTACAGGTTGTCCCTTTTTCTAAAACTACTCTATTATAACATTCCAGAAATAATATCAAAAAAAAGTTCTATCCATAAACAATAAAATCTGATGTCCAACATAATCCATTCCAATATTTAGACTTATCCAAAATACATATGTCCAATCTCATAGTATAAAGAAAACTATTACTTGAAATGTCACATAACAAGCACGTGAATTCCATCATTTATCCCCCATATATCATAATATATATCTTGTTGGTCCCATTCCAAACATGTGAATACCTTAATCATGTATTATTTTAATACATGAATTACCATAGAACCTTAGTGAAAACATGAGTGTTGACAAAAGGTAACTCTTTCCACATGCCAAAATCCCAAAAATTCTATATACTCAAACCATGATATCACTTAGTCCTTATATAAATCATGAGCTCATGAATACTATCAAACAATTTATTTTCTCTTTATCCCTGTGCATATCATCTGCTTTACAAAATATTTGAATCACTTTTCATGGTTACCGGTACCATATTCTTATAGAAAACCACAATGGACCAATACACAGATATTTCAATATACTATAAAAGTACATCAACAACATTATTATTTAATTCCAATACATAATCCCTTCAATCCATCCTCTTCAATGATTGTCATGGAATAGGTCCTTCCTCAATTTATAAGTAACTTCTTAGGTCATGGCATTGAGTTGGGTAATTCCCTTGTTCTCCGTAGATAAGACATTGGACTCCATAACAGTCTGTCACTCTATGACCATTTCCTCCACATAGATAACATCTTCCCCTCCATTTGAGGTATTCCTCAAGGTTCTTCTTCCCTTCTATATAAATCTCAATCTTACATTATCTATGCTCCTCACCTTATGAACATGCATAAAATTCTATCTTCCTCTTATTTTATGACTTAGGAATACAACTAAATTTCACCTTGTTAATCATATATCGAGATGACTGATTCGACATAATCACAATATCTTTCTCTCCAGGAATTACATAATTTCGTTGATCATAGTCACCAATTTGTCCATTGGAATCAATTTTAACTAAATTCCTTCTCGTTCCCTCCATTGACTAAGACCAGAAACCATAGTGTAAGAAACAATTAAAATAACGAGGAACCACATAATCATAAAAAGTCACTAATGGGATGTCTAGCTTATCAAAAATTCTTTAATCCATGACACCTTAGGTTCACCCTAGGTTATTAATGATCGTCAACATAATTCTATGAATCTAACCTATATGTATACTTAACCTTAAGTACATCCCTAGACATACCTTAGAAATATCTATAGGGATTTCACTAAAGTTTTTGCAACCTAGTTTCCCAATGTTAACTAATCCTTTCCTCTGATACCAACTATAGAGACCCAAATCTTGATGTACATGGACATTACATTACTTTTTTGGAATACTTAATACATAACAAAAACAAACACACAAGGATCGTAATAGTTTAGTGTCTTTGGAAACTCAGAAAAATAATCTTCTAATCATGGTGAAAGATCTTTGACATCTCCCATAAAGATATTCCCCTTTTTTTCTTACCGAAAACCTTACTTTATATCCAGGGGAAAAAAATAAAAATATTCACCTCAAATTCTCACTAAGGGTAAACATAGAGACCATAAAATGATCCGTAAACATTTGAATGCAAAAACATGAACATAAAATCTAAACATCATAATCTTGAGCAAAGACATTAATCTTGCAAGTACATAGGGAATATATCATAAAGGAACATCAATCATGACAAAATAGAATGGGAATAAAACATGTAATTGTCGAAAACAATTAAGCACATGATATGATTTCCATAGTAGCCGAGGAATTGATCGCAGGACCATCTCAGTGGAAAAAGTCCCATTCTGAATCGAGTTCACTCCTCGTTTCAATCTTGTAACACTGAATCGGATTAACATACCATTCTAGCCATGTCTATCTCATGAGATATTAATCTTTACCCAATGAATTGGAGGTAGATATAGGTCCCAACCAGCTCATAATTAAATCATTCTTACGTGTTCCAGAACATAAACATAAATCATTCATCAAAACCCAATGAATAAAATGGGTTTCATAAACATCATTCCATCATTACATAATCCATATAAAACAAATGGATATCATTTCATAATAATAAAAATGAAACCATGAAAATCATAGAGACATTCTACTTGAAACATACACATATGAAATAATGTCATCTATGATGGAAAATAGTTTTTTTAAAACACATGAAATTAATTCTTGATGAAAATATCCTTTCTTCTTCAAAATCATTTTCTTTCCAAAAAATGACATTCAATTTTAAAAGAAAATGATTTTGTTGAAAATAGTCATGAAATATTTTAGAGGAATATTTATGAAAATTAGGCGTTATGAACCCATAAAAATACATTCTTGCTATATAATTTAAAAAAACATTCTCCTCGTACTTTTGCCAGAAAAGACAAAAAGTACCTCGTATGGTAAAAATGATTCCTTACATACCATGTTGTAAAATTAAAAAATGGGTAAAAAGGAATTTAAACATACATGACACCATTTTTAGAAAACAGGGGCATGGAAGAAAAATATAACCCCAGTAAATACTTTCAAATAAACAATCTCGGATGAAAATGAGATTGGAAAAGTTATCCCTTACCTTAGGTCTGATATACCTCCTACATATCCGAACCTCCAGTACAATGATTTAAATAGTGTCATTTAATTATTACAGAATCATATTCGTTGTTATGATATCATATATGGTTCAATTATGACTTTATATTACCCGTTCTTTTGTAAATTCCATGTTAAACGAGCGTTTTGGGTAAAATCATTTTATTTATCCTACGTGTTTGGACTTTTTGTTCTTGATATTATTATTACTTATATGATGATTTACTTACATCCATAATGTAAATCATGATTTATAAATCATATATATTCAGTATATATATATATAATAGATAGATGAATGAAATGAAATACACCGTTCATGGAGACAGTAGGTCGTATGTATGCATGAACGTTGTTTTCCTTTCCTTATTGACTTGAATGGAAGTTAGTAGATGACATATATATATACATACATAAATCCAATAGATTTATTATGTCATATATTTCATTATTATTCATTATATATACTTTATAATCATTCTTTAATGGCTAACTTGGAGAATGAATCCCATCGTGTCGTGGAGAAGGTAATCCGTACCTGCGCACGTGCGATGATATCGTTCCCATAATTATTTAATGGAATTGGAGTGGATGATATATTATATAAGAATTATTATGATGTTATAATAACCATATATAGTTATTATATACATCATTATACCCATCCAAGTAAGGTGGTGGTGGAAAAACAGATTACACCATGGCGTGGAGACGGTATTCCGTACGTACGCACGCACGGTGATTTCGTTTTCCGTAGGATGGATAAGAAGGTGAAATGGGGTTGTTTCATATTTATAATAACATATCAGTATATTAGTGATATTGAGGTTATTAATTTATATTGAAAAAACTAAAGAATAAGAAGTTGAAGAAGAAAGAAACTTGAAAGAATCGGTAGAAGAGATTACCTCTTCTTGGACGCACCACTTTTAAGCTTCCTCTTAAGGCACTAGAGTTGGACTTTTTAGGAGACCAGAACCTATATAATTTGTATAAGTAAGTTTATAAAAGAAATTTTTTGGGTTTTAATGAGCTTGATGGCTCAAAATTGTGTAAATAGAAGAGGAAGGAGGCGCCCTTTTATAAGGGAGTAGAGGGGCACCTTTGGAAACCTCAAAAATATTAATTTATTATAAATCAAACCCCACTTAAGAACCTCCAAAAATGACTCATATTAGAATATTAGACTATATAGGGTTGTAATATCATCAACCAATAAAATTTTGACATGTTGATAATTTATTTTAAACCTTATCAACTTGATTTATCCTTATTTAATCTATTTAATTTTATTTGTGGTAATAAGATTCTAAATTTTTAAATGTTATAAATAATTAATTATGTGTTGTGAATTTTCCATAATTAGATAATTTATAAAATTTTAGACCATATAAATTTTAATTTATAATTTTTAAATATTTTGGTGAATTTTAAACAATTTTATATTTTGTTATTTTTAAAAAATAACAATATTGTAAATTTTGACACTATTCATTTATTTGAATTTTAATAAATCCTAAACAAAAGGTATGTTCAAAATAAAAGATTTAATATATTCATAACATTTCATAGTTATCTTGAAAATTCATGGAGATCATTAAATAGTTCATATAATATTTATTTTAATATTTTTAAAACCATTTATTTGATATTTCAATCAATAAAATAATTTCCACATCATTATTGTGTCACCTTTAATGATAATTATTTAATCCTTAAAAATTTTAAATAAATTTAAATGATTTATATAATCTTATTATATTTTTGGATACTATTCATGTTCTAAGTTTCATGATGTTTTTCACTAAATTAAAATTATTATACTTATAAGATTTAAGAGAGTGACATGTTGTCACTTTCTTTCGTTTTAATAATAATTAAATTATTTTCATGGTCAAAACTCTATAAAATGAATATAATCCGTCGCTTAGGAGATATGGGTCTACTTTTAGTCATCCAATATAATTTTGGTAGGTGTTAGGGTAATTTTATAATCTTATTTGTACCCTTATTTACCAGATTTATCTTTAACTATAGTGAATAAAAATTATCGTAGTTACTATTCATAATATCAAAAAAAATTATCCTATTAACATAATTTAGACCCAATGAATTCAAATATGGAATACATTTTTCAAAATTCAAAACACAGAAGTTGCAGTAATTAATTTAAAATTAATCCCATTGTTAAGAAAACGGGTTTTAAATGTTAAAACATTCCCAAAGATTGAAATGTTTTTACCTGAGAATTCAAAGTAAAATTAATGGTAATGACATAAAATATATTAAATGGTAAAATTATATTCTATTTATACTTTAAAATCATTCAATGTTATAATTTAACCAGATAAATTATTGCGATGAAAAAAGTTGTGTTTAATTAAAATATAGCGTGTTTTTACTATTCATTAAAATATGAAAGTTATCAGAATAATATGAAAAATTTATACAAAGTAAATTTTTATATCCTGATTCCAAATAAAATTTTTATTTTGTCAAATTGAACTTATAAACATGTCAAAAACTAGATTTAAAGTTGTTGCGCCATCAAAAGGCGACAAAACTCCACTTTTTTGAAAAATACTAATTTTTCCTGAAATATTTATTTTGTTCTCATACCATGTTCTAGAAAATGTGTAAGATGAATAATATTGTTATAAAATTCAAAATTTGGTTAATAATATTCATAACATCTAGTCTATAATAATATTATAACAATATATCGTGGTTTAGAGAAACTCGATATTGCGTACTACACACGCTATAGAGGAATGTTTCTCTGGCGTACAACACAATCCCAGAATAGTGTTTGCCTATACTGCAAGCTAATACAGTGTTGTGTCTAGCACAAGAAAATGTTGGTGTAGCATACAACACAAGAAATCAATGAAATTAAAAAGAATATTTCACATAAAATCTCGGGGTGTTACACTTTCTCTTTAAATAAACAAGAATATCATCTATAAAGACTACCATAAATTGATCAAGATAGTTTCTAAAGACACTATTCATTATATCTATAAATATAGTGTAAGAATTATTAAGAAAAATATGTATCACTACAAATTCATAGTGTCCATACCTTATATGTAATGTTTCCTTTGGTATAGCCTCCTTCTTGACCCTTAGTTGATGATATCATGAACTATGATCAATCTTGGAAGAGTATTGAGCTTTGTGTAGTTGTTCAACTAAGTCATCAATGTAGGGAAGATGATATTTGTTCTTGATAGTGATCTTGACAAGATACTAATAATCAATGTAGAGTCTCATTAATCCATATTTCTTCTTAACAAACAGAATAGGTTCACCCCAAGGTGATGCACCAGGGTGTATGAATCCCTTGCCAAGAATACCTTGGGGTTGATTTTTAAATTTTGAAAACTTAAATGGGGATATTCTGTAAGGTGTATTTGAAATAAGAATAGCACCTGGTATGAGTTATATAGAAAACTCAACTTCAATATTTGGCATTAATTTTTTTTGTCCTCAATCATCATCAATAACCCTTTGATTAGGGCATTGATTGGCATAATTCCCCATTTCCTTTCACCTGTAACATTGAAGTGTTGGAGGTGCATTATGAGTATCATTTTATTTATTTAGATCATTACAAATATTTTTACCATCACTTAGGTATTCAACTTCTTGATGACCTTCTCTCCATCACTTACATAATTTTCTATTCACATTAATACAATTTTCATCATTATTTTTCCACTCATTGAGCATAAGGGAAAACTCATTTTATTTTCATTATGGTCTTTATATTTTACCATGAGTTAAATTTTTCTATTCTTATCAAACTCTTAGCTTGAGAAAGTTGTGTGAGCTTACCTACAATATTTTTTCAATCCATATTGAATAACATTTGGTTTCTCAGGAGGAAAATCATTGTATTGCATGTCGCATTTAGTATTAATGTGGTTCCTTCAGGTTCTAGCCATTAGCTAAAACCAACAAGCTTATTGTGAGAAAAAATAATCATAATGGAAAACCACATAATAAATAAAAAAAATATCGATTTATGACACATTAGTTTTTATCCTAGGCTGTTCATGATCATTTCTATGACACTGGAATTGTAACCTATACTTTGGCATATCCTTAGTGTTCTTACTAAGGTTTTATCATCCTGGTTTCCAAAGGTTAACTATACATTTCATCTAATACTTATTATAATGATCCATAGATTACAAATATAGATATTAATTCAAAATTGGGGAATATTTATTACAAAATATAAAAAAAACATGGCAGGACCGTATAGGTATAGTGTATTTAGAAACTAGGAAACATAAACAACTAGTTTATAAGACATCATCGTTGTCTCTAACTTTTTTCTCCATAACTAGACCACTATTTTATATATCTTAGTTAATACCCTTCTTCATGACCTGGGGAAATGAAACATATGAAAGGGTGAGCTCAGATTCCCAATAAGGGTAAAAAAATGATATTTCAATCATATCATAATCATAAGACAAAAGAATATAACATTTGAAAATCTTATCCTTCATATGAAATATCTTGATATCATGACATGGGATAAATCATAAAATTTTGTAAGAATCAACGAACATAATCCCAAAATTCATAACATAAGACATGAAATATTCAAGCATGCACATAGTCATATAAAATCATTTTATATTAGTCAAGGCTCATATCCAAGACCATCACAGCAAACAAATTCTATTACTAAACAGATTTCACTCTTCGTTCCAACCCTATACTACTAAACAGATATTATTTCTCGTTTCATCCATGTCTGTATCCTTAGATAACAATATTTACCCAGTGAATTGAATAGAGATATAGGTATCACCCATCTCATAATGAAATCATTCATATATATTCCAAAAAAACATAAATCATTCATAATAGCTTGACCAAAGGAATAAAATTGGTTTCTTAAACATCATTCCATCACAACAGAATCCATGTAAAAAAATGGATTTCATAAATATTATTCTATCATAAACACAATAACACCATTTGAAACATAACCCTATTAAATAATGACATCTTATATGGAAAATAAATTTAATAAAACACTTTAAATTAATTATTTTAGAAAATATCCTTTCTTCTTCAAAAACCTTTTCTTTTCTCAAAATCACGCCCAATTTTAAAATAAAATAATTAAATTGAAAATAAATATTCAATATTTTAAAGGAATATTCATTGAAATAAATCATTATGAAAATGTAAAAATCCTCTCATTCCATATCAGTAAAAATTATTCACTTATTATTTTCAAAAAATTTAAAAAATATTTATTATCAAGAATGAAAAAAATTCCTTTTGTACCGTTTAATAAAAATTCCCCCATGGGAAATACTGACTGTAAAAAACTATAGAATATTAGAAATATTATTTTGGAATACATAATAAGGGAACATTGACATGGTTGATAAATATACCTCAGTCAATACATATGTATAAACAATCTCAGATAATAATGAAATTATAAAACTATCCCTTTCCTTAGGTCTCATTTTCTTTGTATGTATCTGAACTGCCTCTTCTTCAACATTCTCGCTATAAATATTTTCTTAAATCAATAGAGTTAGTATTTTAAGAAGAAAAATATATATAGAATGTGAATATCAATGTTAATAAATGAAACGGGTATGGGATGGCTGAGCTTGAATGCTCAACGTCAATTCAAGAGGTGATGGAGGTGGTGCCCTTTTATAATTGAGGTGTGGCGCACTTTTGGGATCTCTAAAAATATTAACTTATAATAGAATAAAACTTCATACAAAAACCTCAAAAATTTCACAATTGTGAATATGAGATAATATATAATTTTAATATCATCTGCTGATAAATTTTGGACAATTTTTTGTATCAATTTGAACATTATCATTTTAATTAAATCTTTTTTATCTATTTAATTCTAAACTATGGTAACAAATATTTCAATATTAAAAGGATGAATATTTACTTATTTAATGAAAATTTGACCATAAATAAATACCTTAGAACATGTTGACCATATCATAATTATTCAACATTTTTAAAAAAGGTTTTATGATTTTTAATTAATTTAATAAAACATTATTTTGTTATACAATCAACAGGGTCCATTTTGACACTATTCAATTCATTAATTTTTTAAAATATTAAGATAAAAATTAAACTTAAAACCAATTATTTTATTATATTACTAAAAAGTCAGGATCATCTAGAAAATTAATTGGATATATTAATTACCATAAATTTAATTTATTTTAATATTTTTAACAATATTTATTTGATATTTTCGTTAATAAAATAATTACTACAAAATTTTTGTGTAATTATTTATTATGCTCATTTGTTGAATAAAAATTGAAAATAAAATAGTATGAAAAAGATGAATTCTTTATGTTTCATAATAATACTTATAATAGGATATATATTATGAAAAATCCATAATTAAAATTTTCATACTTATTAAAACATGAATGTGACAAGTATATAATCACTTCAAATAAAATAAAATAAGTGTCAAAAACTCTTCTATAAGGATAAAAATAGTCACTAATTGGACCCTTGGATGGTTATGGTGGATATATACATGACTAAAAATATTTTCTCAAGTTTGTTGGACTTTTATTTGTTAGTAATACTTTAATAATAATTATTTTATTAATTTCTCATCAATTAAATTATGTCTATATCATTAAATTATAAGTCTTTAAGGTAATTATTTATTTCCTAAAAATGTAAAATAAATTATCATGATAAATAAAAACGTTTTAGATTTAAAATAAGTATATCTAATCTTATTTCTCTTATATACAATGTTATATTAAAAATGATATAGTTATTAAAATTTGAGTATGATGTATTTAAATTTTCTTTAAATAAAATAACTTAAATATCTCAATCTCATCCAAATGGATTCCAAAGGACAATATTTATACCCAATGAAGATTTAGGTAGAAACAAACACATACAATGATATTAGGATTAATGTTATCATAATTTATTAATATTATTTTTACCCTTAATTACTCAATTTATCGTTTTATCGTATTAATAAAATTTACAAAAATTACTATTTATAATGTCCAAAAATAAAAGTAAGCTACTAACATAATACTGAAATAAATATTTCAACTATAAAATCCAATTTTCAAAATTCAAAGAACACAAGTTTCATAAATAATTTAAATTTAAACTTGTTTTTTGAAAGATAGAATAGGTTTTAAAAGATAAAACATTATAAAAGATTGAAATGTTTTTAAATCTGAATTCAATGTAAAATTAATTCTAATTACATGAATTATATTGAATAATAAAACGATATTCTATTTTTACTTTAAAACCAATCAATGATATAATTTAACCGTATAAATTATTTTGATGAAAAAATTTGTTTTCAACTAAAATTTAGTGTATTTTTACTATTCATCAAAACATGAAAGTTATCAGAAAAATATCATAAACTCAACCAAATTAAAATTTTCTATCATGCTTCAAATAATATTGTTTATGTTTTCATATAAAAATTATTAATGTGTCCAAATATAAATTTAATATGGGTTCTCCCATAAAAGGTGGAAAATTACCCTTTTGAAAAAAAATATTGATTTTTATACATCAAAGAGGGTTTTTTATACCCTATGAAAAACAATATTGGATGAATATTAAAAATAATTTACAAAATATATAACAAATATATTTTGTTGATTTAATTTACTAATTGTAAGTCACATAACAAAAAAAATTATCTAATTGATTTATATTTTTTATTCACAATACATTTTCATAAGTTAATTATATTTATTCTAACG
Source organism: Viscum album (assembly GCA_963277665.1). Taxonomy (NCBI): domain Eukaryota; kingdom Viridiplantae; phylum Streptophyta; class Magnoliopsida; order Santalales; family Viscaceae; genus Viscum; species Viscum album. The sequence goes on along the minus strand of OY728132.1, from coordinate 558,992,173 downwards.
AACCTAATTGTAGGGTTATAATGGTAATTTTATACTAAGGACGTCTCACGGTTCGTTCAAACTCATAATTTTATGCAACTAAATCTATATAAGAATTAAAATTATTTAAAGAATATATTTCATAAAAACATTTGGGTGTTACAATTGATGTGTGAGACAATAATCCATAACCATTTATATAACATGAATAATAAAGATAATGATCAACCATATATAAAATCTAATAATAATTCCCTAAAACATTGTTACCCAGAGATGAAAGATATGCGGGTACTTAATGAGAATAAGAGAAAATCTTTTACAGGGTTTAAATGGGCCATTCATATGATGTCTTAGATACATTAAGATGGTTAGAGGTAATCCTTATTAGAAATTCCATAACCTATCCCAAGAATAACATTAATGTCTATACATTTTATAACAAAGACCCAGATAGTAAAAAGGTGGTTTTGAATAATAGTGTGTTGGTGTTCACTGATAAAACACATTTTTCAAGTGATAAATAAAAAACTCAATCTATTCATCGAGTCTATATTATGGAGTTATTGATGATATATAAGAGATTGATTATAATAAATATAAAGTTCATATGTTCAACTAAAAATGTGGTGTTAACAATAGTATTGTTAAACATGATGAATTCTTAATTAAACAAGTAGATTTGAATAGATGGGGATACACATATGACCATTTTGTCATTGAAATAATTGAAAAATTAATTATTTATGTTGTTGATCTATAAAATATTTAGTGATTTATCATTTCACAAGGAAGAAAATTCCATTTTAGTGATGATAAAGTTGAATATGATGATGACTTTTGTGAGATCAATACTTCTATTGAATAGGTATTAGATTATATTAATGTCCATGATATAAATATCTTTTTGTTCCATATATATTTATTATTAAGTACGATTATAAGTAAAAATTAATTTAGTAGTATATTAATATTATAGGTATTGTAAATTTATTTCATGGTTAAATATTTAAATTTTAAAAATGTGATATACCATAATTAACAAAGTAAATTTATTTATTTTTAGGGTAATGTCAATCCAAAATTATCAAATTTCAATAAATTTCAGAGTTTTGTGGCGATTCAAGATCAACAAAAAAATTATTTTAGTTTTTTAATAGAAAAGTGTTGACGAGATGAGAAAATATTTTCTATTGGAGAATATTTTAGTAATATTATTTATTATTGTTTTATTTATCTTGATATGTTTTTAGTAATATAGGTTGTTTTTGTATTCTTGATTTTAGATGACATTTGATTTACCTAACACTAAACAAGTCAGGAGAATATTTTTATCTTTATTTTGCAAAGAGATGAAGCATTTTTAAGTCAACAGAAAATTAAAATTTAATTTTTGTTGAATTATAAATTCAAAATCCATATCTAATATTCAGTTTTTTTATATGAATATGCATATAGGATATTTTTTAAATCCCACAACACAAATCAATTTTGGTAAGTAAAATTTAAATTGTTTAAAGTGATTTTTTTAAATAGGTTGGGATTGATTCCCATTTTATTAAAGAAAGAAAGAATGCTTTTCAAATGGGATGTGAGATATTTCTTACATGACCCAAGGTCATAGTGTCTTGAAGGCCCATCAAAATTTGATGTCCTGGAGTCCCTATGGTTTGAAATCCAAATTGGTCGACTTGAAGGCCCAAGATAAGCATCCAAAATTTGCACCATCAACCTATTCTCCTTAGTGCAACACGACCCCCCCCCCCAACCCCACAAACACACCCCACCCACCAAGAAAACATTTCATTATACTATCCCACCATGAAGTAATGTTAGATATATTGATATCTGATTCATGAGGATCTGAAAATGTCCCCCCATCCCTCAACTCGAGATGTAATATATAAAAGGGACTAAATAAAAAAATTGAAATATCATAAATTATATTTGAAGGTTTTAAATAATAATATTTAATCGATAAATTTAACTTATTTATAAACTCTATATATTTTATAAATTCATACTCAAGGGTAACTTCATAAGAATAGGAAAAACACCAAAGTTACCTAAGAGGCTATGAGGCGGGTGTATCTATTAAAAAACTATTTGATCATCCTGGTACATCTTTGATGAGGAATTATATAAATAAAAATATACTCTTTAGAATATAAAATTGTGGATATGGATGGGATTAAAGAGAATGTGAATAGTTCATTAGTATAGTTGATGATTACACACAAACAAATATAGTTTCAACCTATATGTCCCACTCCTAATCCTCCATAATTTCCCATATACTGTTAGTTATAAATTGAGGATATCTATTATCATATTTTGTTATATGGGATAATAAATTATAATAGGGTCATATAAAATCATCAGTAGGTGGATACAGATCAGATTAGGGTAATTGAACCATATATTTAAGATGCATCATCTAGTGTATCTTTACCTGCTTATGTGGTTCCTATAGAATGATAGCGCATTGGAAATTTTTTACTTCTCCAATAAATAATGGTATGAAAACATAACACTTGAGTATCCATATATTGTACCCATTATTTTATATTTTAATTTAATTTAATTTAATTTAATTTTTAATAGGTATAACATAAATTTAAATTCATGTTTTTTAGAAATAAATAACATATTAAGGCCCTTTCAACTTCCCCAATTACTTTTTCAAATGGGATTTGTAAATTCTCAATTTATGAATTAATGTTATTACATATTTTCCTTATAAAAATTACTATTTAAATTTTGGGCATCATTTTCAAGAAATTATTATAAGAAAAACATCTTAGACCATGTAACTGTATATATATATTGGGCCTGATAGTGATGAATGTCTTTTATATGTAATTCAATAATCATATTTCTTTAAATTATATCAAGTTCTTGTAATATACAAATTATTTTTTATTTTTTATCATTATAAAATTTTTATTCACTTCAAAACTACACCGGCTAATGGATTCATTGACCTATAATTTATTTCTCTAGTAATAAGAAAAATGCATGATATAAAAGAATAGAAAATATCTCTCAATGATTTCAACATGAAGTAATTAAGTGTCAGATGATTCTATATCCTAATAGGTATTAAACATATAATTTTTTATATTAAAATTTATATTAATTTAATAACCACTAAAATTATGTTTTTATATTAAAGTGTCCATTTTATGTTCTGTGTTTTTTCATCTAAAGAAGACATTGTTTACAGGTTTTACTCCAGAAATGGTGACGTATAAGACAACTTAAAAGAAGTACTGGATAAATAAGATTGATAATATTAATGTGATATATTATAATAAATTTTAATTTTATTTTGAATTTGTTATGATTTTAAAATAGGATGGGTAAGCACTATCATAGGTCAGTAATGATAATGGTGGAAAATATCTATGATGTGTGTACAAGACTGAATTATTTTATAAGTGATATAATTTTTCATATACATAAAATGATATTTTGAATTCATAACTTATTTTATAATATAGTTCTCATCATCAATAAAGAGGATTCAGATGTGGGTATTTTTTTCTCATATTTATGTTCAAAATAATGAAAATTGGGACAATTCCATTTTTTAACAAGGTTTTTTTTATCATATTTTCCTTTAATATATCATATAGTTATATTTAGATTGAATTATTAATAGTTTATTTTTATTTAATTATTTTTTTATGATATTATCTCTTATAATAGGGATGATATAAATCATTTATAGGCAGTATGGGATAATTATTTCAAATATTTATTTAGTTTTAGTTCATATATATAAATTTGTAATTTATATTTTGTATATTAACAATGAAATATTAAAAAAAAATGTATTTGTAACTAGGTTGTGATATAAATAGTTTTTAGAGAATTATATAGGATATCCTACTACTATAATTTTTTTTGTTTTCTATATTATTATTATTTCACTTGTTTTGGTATATTAGTTTTACTTGAAGTTATTTTTAAATTAAATATTGTTTTTTTAATGTTGTTTATTTTTATAACCAACATCAAAAGTATCATCCATGTTAGTTATTTTACAACCAATGTGAATGGTGTCCCAATTTTTCATTTTATAATGGTTTTCAACATCTGATAATTCATAACTGGCATGCAACATAGTATTTCACCATGTTTATGTTATAATTGATGTGAAAAGTGTCTCAATTTTACATTTTGAAGGGAGGAGGAGAGGGGTTCATTATCAATTATAATAACAACTAATGTCAAAAAATGTATTCCCAACAACCCATCCAAATTAATGTCTTTATAACCAATTTAAAAAATAAAAAAAAGTGATGTTAAAAATTCCTTTTTAAACTAGTAATATCTAATGAAATAATTGTACAATTTTTGAATTATTGAGATTGGAGATTTTGGAAACGATCTAGATGTGTTCTCCAAATATCATATTATGATTTCTTCATTGTTATATGATGTCTATAATAACCTATTTAATGTGACTTATGGAAGAAATATTTTTTTATTATGTTCATTTTTAGATTTATATGATAATATCATCACCACTTTATTGTTTGGTAAAGACACTCTGAAATTGAATGATGTGATTTCATCAACTTTTTTGAATGATAATTAGTGAAAGACAAATTATAGTGATTATTTAGGTAATATTTTGATAGATGTGGTAATCAGATAGGTCGACTAGAGGAAAAAAGAAAAGTCATGGTGTATTTGAAAAATGATTATCTTGTGGATAAATCCTATAATGCTTGGAAAATTAATCTTAAAGAATAAAATAAGAGGTATGAAATTGATTTTGAGGATACCAACATTAATTTTATTTATAGTGATAGTTATTTACATTAAGTTGGAATTGATTTTTGTTAGTCGGATCTCTATAGTTAATGAGTGATTGATTCAGTAAATTTGTACCATATTACACCAAAGATGTAATTATTTTATTTATAATAAGAAGGTGAATTTGGAATATTAAAGATGGTAAATTTATATTTTGTTGAGATAATTATTGTTGGTGATATTTCTATCATAATAATGAATTTTGATGTTAAGGGTTGGGGGACATCTTCTAGGTTTGTGAAAAATATTATCTGCTTCAATTTTAGATAATAATTTGCTCAAGAGTTAGTATATTAATGGAAGAGGTCAGTTTTTAGGAGGTTTTACTGTATATGTGTGGGTATGGATGGTTTAAATGATTCGAATGATTGAGTTAAAGGTGTTTGGTGAAGTGATTAATATAATTTCATATATAGTTTCTTCATATTTATCACACAAACAATCATCTCACATAAGTGAGAAGCCATTGACTGGGATGGAAAAGTTTTTGGAAGACGAAGTGATTTAAAAGAGGTATTTGAGATTTTACATCCAATTATTTTACATAAAATATTGTCACAAGTGAATTAAATGGTTAAAATTTAATATCATGGTGATGTTCTAATGGTTTCAGATTTTGGGGGTGTTATTTTCTTCTTGGGGTTGTCGATCAAGGGAAAAATTAGATCTATAGAAGATTCAAATAATATATTGGTCATTATTATGGGGAGCCAAATATTATTTGTTCAAATAATTTTCAAAGGGATAGTATAGACATAGTTATTATGAATACCTTGGAATTTGGATTTCTTTTATAGTGAAGGTTATCAATTTTAAAATAAAAAATTCAAGAGTGTAATGTTATATCTTCGGTTGAGGATGATGGTTGGAATGATGCCCATATGTGATAATTCTAACTATGTTTATTAGATGGTATCTCATTATTTGAAGGGATGAATGGGGATACATATAGGGTTTTATTTGAGTTATTAATATAGAGATCATTTTTAAAAAAACATGAGGCTAATAATTTTTTCAAAATTAGGGGTTTGTACAAACATGGATTAAAATGAGGAATAATTTTATATATATTATTTTTGATGTTTGAATAGGGGTTTAGTGTAATTGTTGTTGGATAAAAACTTCAACTAGAGGGGATATATGTGAACACACTTATGAAAAAAATGGTGATAAATAAGTGAAGTCAGCTAGTGTCCAATGAGGTATCACAACAATTCCATTTGTAAAGATTTGAGCTTTGAGGGATTATTCTTTACCAAATTGTGTTTTTTAGAGAGACTATGTAAGAAAATCAAGGCAGGATTTTCCCATAGGTTTTTCTATGGATTTTTTTGAAATTAAAATTCACACATTTACCTATATTCAACAATCATTGATTTTAGTAAAAAAAAATTGATTCCCCATAGTTGTTTAATACTCCATGTCGAAAGGCTTTTCTACATTAACAATGTAATGTGTTTATTCTATTTATTATGATAAAGTAGCCACATTGATTTTTATTGGAGATTATCACTATTTTTATCACATGTATTTTTTTCCTAAAATTAATCAGTTATTCCCCTATCACTATTCCATGTAATATCATATCTATAATAACATGAATTAGTTATTTAATTTAAGTTCCATTTAAAAAACTTTTCATCAGTAAATTTCCTATTATGTCATTATGCACCTGAACACATTTTTTATATAAAATAAAACTAAATATAAAGTCACATTTTTAATTAAAGTCAAGTTCGACAAATAAACTCTTATATAATAACTATTATAAAGAGTATGTGTATCTTGTTTTTTGATTCTTATGAGATAGGATCAATCCTAAAGATTACAAAAAAATATTTATTAAAAAATTTACTTTAACAAAAAATTCATAAGCATAGAGGATAGTGATAAAATCTACAGCTAGTAATTAGATAAGAATCACTAATCATTATAATTAAGTTTGATTTGGATAAAACTTAATTAATTATCATAATTAATTTTTAAACATTCTTATTATATTTTGAATGTGCAGATTTGAAAAGTTCCTTCTTTTTTACTTATTTATTAACTTTTTTATGCCATTAAATTTATGTTATAGCATATTCCAACATATAATCTAAATCTGAACAAGTTATATAATAGGTTTTATAAATGATTATATAACAACCTGGTGAATTATATTATATCTACTAAACTGGTATACTCATTCATGATACATAAATGGCCTTTGAACCCTATTAATAAGCTAAATAATTCTATGAGGAACTATGTTTGGAGTTGGACTACATTGGAAAAAAGGTTTATCACTATCAAATAGACCCATATTCAAAACATCCTAAGGATCATGGATAGGAAATAAAAAGTTTAAAATAATTCAACCAATACTCCTAGTGTCAGTTCTTGGGGATATTACTATCCAAAATGGGTAATTTTAATACTTTTATTAATAAAATGCTCTTTGGAAACATCATGATGGATATGTACTCTTACATTGACTCTTCAATCTAGTCATCACAATTGGAAGCTTATAAATCTATCATGATGTACTCAATATGGTTTATTTCTATAAATAATTCTATATAATTTTATAAGGATAATTGGATATGGATTTACATACTTAATATTATATAGGAATATGATATTGTGGGAATCAATATCATAATTTTTGGATATGCACTACTATTAGGGATATCAAAACTTAAGGTATCCCGTGAGTCATAAGTTATGATATTCATGGGATTCATATCACATGTTATGATATTTTTATATCATATGAGACATCATATCCCATTTTAAGCTTATATTATATCATATGGTCAGCTAATGATATGGGGTGTGGGTGAATGCTCAAAACCACATATTCTCGATCAGTTTACTTATGATTATAACCTAAATAAGTTTATTCAATAATGGATATGCATGCATGATATTAATCATTTAATTGTTCAGTGGTTAAAAATTTCATTCGAGTTAAGTATTATAGTAACACATGATAGTTGACATGATATGGAATCCAAATCTTCACTCACTTATTCTATTGAAGAGATCCTATAAAAGGGGTGGGATAACTACCATTTTTTGTGATGAATTAAAGCCTAATCCAAACCTCTCTTTATCATTAATCATGATTCATCTTCACTGTGAATAATGTGATAGCATCCCTTAGGTGATTCTATATACACTTGTTATAAATGAGTATCCAAGGTTGGGGTAATCCACTTGGAGGTTTGATTCTTTTAGTCACAGATTCAGAATTATTAATCAAACATACTTCATCAAATTAAAAATTATAGAAGTAAGAATGATGAAGGTATAGTTTTTTATGCTCTTAATTTTATTCTTGTTGATTTTTTTGTTGATAGATTATGAATTTCATTGGTTTTCTTGGATGTATATGTTCATTATATGAACACAAAAATCTCATCAGTGGTATCAGATCCTTGATCATAAATAGATCAATATGGTGTTCTTACTATTTTTAAAATAACATGCCTATCATAATGTATTTGGGGACATATAATAGTGTAAGATATATAGAATTAATTTTGTTTAAATTAGTTATAGTGTAAAAAAAAATTATATCATAAGGTATGATATGATTAAAACCTATAGATTTGTATACTGATTTAATATACAATATCATATATCAAAATCTATGATGAAATCCCACTTTTCACAAAAACATTGGATCATGTTGTATTGGTGATATATGTGATACTTTAATAGACACATCCATATAAAGGCTACACTCCTAGTATTCCAATGAAGGGAGAGAGATAATGAACCCAGAAGACCACCTTTTGTAGGCCCAAGGATTGAGACTATCACTAAGCATATAGAAATCACACATATTGAACACATTACCATAATGAATATAAATCAAATCTGAAATCGGATATAAACCACCAAAAAACTCCACAAATTAAAATAAAAAAAATCTAGAAAACTATCCCAGAATACATGAAAAAACCCCATATGAACACAATTGAAGTCTCTACATAAGGAACCAATAGTTAATCATATATAAAAAATTTATAACAGCTCCAACACACAAACAAGTAATATCTTCATTGGTCCTGGAAATCCTCCTATAAACTTAAAAAATAGTTTACATAAATATATAGTGAGCATAACAGGTATACTAAGTAGGGTAATAAAAAAGTCTCTCATGAATCTATGAAAAGAGTACACCAATACACCCCATGAATAAATAGAAAAAACAACAAACACATAAACAGGTCATATATTTACCCTAATATTACAATAGCACTCTCACCAAATAACACATCCAAGTAAAATAAAATATAATTTAAATAAAATAAGAAATTTTCCAAACAACCACTTCCTTAAAGATTTTATACTCTCATTCCACAATGTCTAACATCATGTGCTACCATTCCTTTAACAACACAAATTTCCATTTACATATATATTTGATATGGGTCAGGATATATCCGAACCTACTCCACCCAAAAACAATCTAGACTTCTATAATATAATTAGATGGAATTATCATCACAACCTCATCATGTAACCTAGGATGTAGGGTATAATTAATATTAATTATATTAACCTCATGTAATCCTCTTGAATTCCTAACCCCCAACAAGAAACGTGTTCTCATCATCACTAGGAATATCCAAATGAAGCATCACAATCACAAGGCATCTCTGACACCTGCCACAATCATCACTAGGATTATCTGGATCTATCCATCTTCATCACTACTATAGAAGTAGGGGAAGGGTAGAGGGGGAATCAAGCCATTCAATTCACCAGAAACCTAGATATTTGAGAAAACACTCCTAACCCAAAACATTTTGGGTTTTGGAAAGGCTATCCAACATAGGTTATGAGTGTATATAACTAACAAGAAAATACAAGATAGATAAATATCACCCAAAATAAATCCTAAGGGTTCTCATCAAACTCTACTAGATTATCATTTGGAAACACCACAATATATCTGGACCTATTTCATTAACCTCTAGAAACACTAATTCAACACACCACATAAAAACCACACATAAACTATAATCCATCTTCCCTTTTCAAGTCAACCAATTTTAAGAATTATTAGTTTCCAACCAACTTCTACTTATTAATCCATTCATTTCATTTGTTAATACAATTATCACACATTAATTATATCCAAAAAACTTATTCAATTTCAATATTTTAACTCTAACTAGTACATATTTAATTACCAACCCATTTCATTTCAATTTCATAATTAAAATTCCATTCCATCACTATTTGGATAATACCACCAATATTCCATAAAAAATTAAATTTTCAAACCTTAATTACACATAATGGTGCCTTGATAAAGGTTAGACACATGGCCTTAAGAGGATATTCTAAAATTCTAAAGGTTACCGACTAGCATTGTGGACCTGGGATGCATTTTTGGGGAGATTATAAAATAATTACTAGAGTATATCATAGAAAATATACAATATCAGATAAGTCATGGAAGCAATAAAAAATGAGACAGTAGATAATTGAATAGGAGATAAACATACAAGACATAAATATACAACAAATCTAGAAATAATCTCATACACATGTGATGATGAGAAATTTTTTTCTCAAGAAAATAGCCAAAATATGTATACATAGAAGATTTATGACACATGTAACAAAAGTACAAAATAAACAAAAAGTATCTAGCTAGCATCATGATCCTCAACTCGATCATGTCCTCCCCTAACCTTAATGAGTAATCAAGAACCTATGGAGGGGATATCGCCCTTATCCATAACTACAATCATATAGTCTATTTGGGTTCCCATCAACAACATGATTAGGGTGTGAGATACAATCCTAGTGTGCCACCACCAAAATTTCTAGTTCTATATAGTTAGCTAATATATAATAATAACAGTTTTTATGTAGTAATATAATATTAAAAGATGTTTTGTATTTAAATAAACCATAAAGGTCTGGGTTCCAATATATATACGTCCTCTAGTACCTACTTTGACCAAGACATAATGTCTCATAATTAACAGTCATCCATGCATCATTTTATAATAAAGTTATTTAAATTAAACAATCTCATTTAATAAATGGTCTTTAGAGCTAGTTTGTAGTCTAGCATCCCCCATACATATATGTGATCAGATGTTTCCTAAATTGGTCATAAATAAGGTATAAGGAAATGGATAAATCCAACCTTGTTCTTTGGATTGGAATACGCATCATATAGATCATTTCATTAATTAATTATTTAAGAAAATGATCATATCCATAGTATTCCTAATTTGGAATCTAGGTATCTCTAAATGTGTATCATAAACCAATCACCTTACAAGACCATCCTAGGATTTCAACATAGGAATCTTGGTATTTCCCTTGGTGTGGTAGAACATCACTACTCACTAATTCCATCCTTAGTGGTCTGATAAGGGATCATAACTGTCACCCATGGTGTATATGATCAACTTTTATCTGATTCAATTATTTTTAGTCCATAAGTATTCTAATTGTCACATAGGAATATAATATAATAACCCCATGAGTCTTTCCTTGGAAATCTTTATAAGGAGTCCAAGTGTCACTTAGAATAAGGCACGGTTGAATCCAAATGATTTCCTCCATACTATTTTTATATAAACCCATGTGTCACCTAAGGCATATATAAATCATTAATATCATTTAATAAAAATCAATTAATCATTCTAAGGTATTTACTACTAAAATTTCTTTTAAAACTCACCTCAGAAAGTGGATAAAGTCAAGGGTTGAGTATAGAAGTCATAGTCTTTGATTTAACTCACATGGTAATTTAATTATAAAGGGAATCTCATTCTTAATCAACCAATACATGGAAATAGTATAGGAACATGGATTTTATTCCCTTTTATTTATCAATTCAAATTATAATTGAAATCATGATTAAATTAAAAATTAATTCAACAATTAACATCCCTTGGCATGGGGTAATGGAATGCCTCAATGGTAATTCAAGAAAAACCACCACCCATGGTGGTCTAGTTAATTAATAAACACCCCTAGAGGGTATTTACAATTCATGTTTCTTAACCTATATTCATTTATCATTAGGCCTTTTTAATTACATAGGTCATGCCTATCAGTTTAATTTAGGGATTAAACTCTCTTACCAGGGCGTCGCTCTGATAATTGGACACATGTCACAACATCATATATATAATCACTTTTAAATTGAATTTAAACCATGAGATTTCATACTATAGGTTCATAGTAGTTATCTCATATAATATCATCTCATGATATGACTCAGATTGGGAGAAAATGAAAGAACAAACGAAAAACCTAATAATTAGGAAAATTAGCTTACAGATAAATAGAATAATTAATACCAAACCCAACAAGGAATGGCACAAAATAAATAGAGATATTTCTGACAAGAATTTAATAAGGTTAAAAGCTCACTGTTTTGAGAGCAGAAGGTGGAGATCCTTCAATTCTTACATTATAAGTCAAAGAGAATACTTCAGGGTGAAGTGGATATCCATCATAAACATTAGAAAATTAGGTTTTAAATATTATTTAAATTAACAAAGAAATCATAAATTCATCTAAAATACTAGGTCTCATGGTTTTGTCCCACGGTTGGCCAAACTATGCACCAGTCGTGTGCCCTTTGTTGTCAGAAATGGGAAACATTTATAGTTTCCTCATATGGTTTGACAAACCGTGCACAAACTATGTCCCAGTCCACTATGAAAAAAAAATACATGACAACATGGTCGTGTGACTCAAATCGCATAGTTTGACTCACCATGCGGCCTATAGGACCCCACTATACATCCTTACACTATTATAAATATCCATGCAGCTGCCCCATACTATTTTTATTAACCGTGTGCCAGGAATTTTTCACTTCAAAATTTGTGTTCTGAGCTCTGAAAAGGCCTTGAACACCCATGATACCTTCATGGCCTTAATGGGAATCATATTATTCCATAAATAAGCTTTTAAACCAATAATTTGTGTAAATAAAAGGATTATTTATCCAAATAAATAAAACCAAGTTCTTACAAACTTCCATCCTTAATGAAATTCGTCCATGAATTCCGCTTTCAAGTGTAGTGAATCTTTATATGTGAACAAAGCTGGAAACAATGCTTGTATATAAACCTCTATCTCCCATGTGTTTTCTGGTACAAGGCCATGATTTCATAGCCCCCATACTAAAGGAACTGATTGGAATCAGAGGACCTTCGTGCTACGATCCACAATATGAATAGGTTTCTCCAAAAACGACAACTATACCTTTAACTAAAACTCCTCATCATAAAAAACATGATATAGGTCTGAATGATAACGGTGTAACTGAGATACATAGAAGACATCCCGTGTGGCTTAGCATCTCTGATGAAAGTGTAACCAATAGACTACCAGGCCAAATCTCTAAAAAATCTCAAATTACTTAACATACCATGGTGAAAGATTAACTTGTATCATGATCCTCCATTGTCCCTGCCTCAGTGAGATGCATAAAAAGACAAATTCCTAACCATGAGCTCTAGAGATCATCTATGGAAATCGATATATGATTTTGTCAATACTTCATATTATCCATCTTCTTCTGAATCAATTGAACCTTCCATGTAGTCTCTTTAACAAGATGAAGTCTAATCATAGCTGCCTCAACTGCCTCCAACCATCATAGGGGTGAATGGTATGGCCAACCGTACAGAGCCTCATTAGGCACCATCTAAATAGTATCTTGAATGATTTTATTGTAGGATAATTCAGCCTACAGTATAGGCCTCTCCTGAGATCCCCTAAAATTCAAGATGCATGCCGAAAACATGTTCCTGAGAATCTGATAATGCACTCTAACTGAACATCATTCTGAGGGTGGTATGTTGTGCTCAGAAACCCATGTGCACCAAACACACTCTACATCCCTTTCTTGAACCGTGAATTAAACGGAAAAACCCTATCTGAAACAATAGTATAGAGTACCCTGTCAAGTCGAACTATCTCGCAGATATAAAACCTTCCAAGATCATATAATAAAAAGGACTCCTTCATATGTAAGAAATTAGAATACTTTGTGATATTTTCAACAACAACTCAAACAGCATCATTACCTCAATGAATCCATAGTTATATTTTCATGAAGTCCATCACAACATTGTTCCATTTATATTAGGGAATAAGGAGCTACTGTAGATGTCTGGATGATCTGTAGTATTCCTCATTCACCTTCTCATTAGTGGAAAATCTCATGAAAAAACTAGCTATATCTCTTTTTATACCTAGCCACCAGTTTTGGTGTTGTAAATCCTGATGATTATTGGTGATTCCATGATTCATTTCCCAAGATAAATCATTAAATTCTCGCATCCACTCCTTGATCTTGTCTGCTAAAACACATTTGAAGCCATGAAAATATAGAATTTTTTCCTCACTTGAATTCCAACGTAAGTTGTGGTTCCTCCCAAATAACACTATCTCATAGAACTATGTCCTCATTATCTGATAGCTACCTCCTCCTCACTCTATTGATAAGGGTATTGGTAACATCTAAGGATAACAGAATAGTTTTCCCCTGACTATCCTACATCTACAAATGTATCTTAGAGAACAAGGTTGTAAGATTCCACTCACTACTAGCCTACTGAACAATCTATATCTAAATCCTTCTCCTCAGTACATCAGCCACTGTATTTCATTTATCAGGAATGTAGTCAAGATCAACTTCACAATACAATAGGTATTCAATCAACATTCAGTACCTCATATTCAGATCACGCTTTGTAAATATGTACTTGAGGTTTTTGTGGTCTATGTACCCAACAAAACACTGTCCAAGTAAATAATGTCTCCAACATCGTAATTCATGAACAAAAACATCTAACTGAAGATCATGTGTTAGAAAATTATTCTTGTGTGGCCTCAACTACTGAGACCTATATGCCACAATGATATCTCCATACATAATAACATCACCTAGCTCGATAACTAATGCATTGAAGTATATAGTATAACTCTTTCCTATCCCTATAAATCATTATCGGTACTGAAGAAAATCCCTCTTTCATCTCCTCAAAGGCAGAATTTCATTCATAACCATTCAAAATATACACCCTTCTTAGTCTAGCTCGTAATGGGAATTAATAGTCATGATAAATACTATATAAAATTGCTACAATAACCAGCTAGACCCAATAAACTCCATGACTCAATGATGTTATAAGGATGATCCCAAGAAACTATACCTCTCACCTTCACTAGGTCAGCTGATATTCCTATCATTGAGATAATGTGACCCAGGAATTGAATCTAGTCCATCTAGAAGTGTAAATTATAGATTTTAGCATATAACTTATTCTCTTTAATGTATTCAATATGATCTCATAATGTTTTTCATGTTCATGTTGAGTATGAGAATATGCTAAGATATCATCCGTGAAGACCGCCACAAATAACTCTAAATATGGATGGAAGACTCAATTCATCAGTTCCATGAAGAATATTGGCTCATTCATGAGACTGAACAACGAAACAAAATACTTAAATAGACCATACCTACTATATAAAGTTGTGTAATGTATTCTTAATGGTATAACATGCACTTGATGATATTCTGATCTCAAATAAATATTTGATAACACCTGATCTTTTCAGATATGTTCGAAGAGATCATTTTTTGATGGTAGAGGATATTGGTTCTTGATCTTTAGATTTTCCAATTTCCACTAATCCACACATAGACTAATACTTCCAACCACCTTTTTCACAAGAAAGACTAGTGATCCCCATAGAGAAGTATTGGTTTGGATAAACCTCTTTTCTTCTCAATCTTCTAGCTACTTCTTGAGCTCCTACATCTCAATAGTAGTCATTTTGTAGGGGGGATGGATACTGGTTCAGATCCTAGTAATAGCTTGATATATAACTCTAAATATATCACTGGAGGTAGTCCAGAAAATTCTTGCATGAAAAATTCCTGAAAATAGTAAACCAATGGAGGGAAATCTTCCTGACATGTTCTCTGATCGTCTATATATAAACTCACAAACTGGGTTATTATCCTACTTGTCCCTTTATTCTAAGATCTAGCTCGACTCGCTTGGACCACACATTCACCCTTGTGAATAAACTCCCATCCCTATGGTGATGTAAAGGTCACCCATTGACAATGGAAATCAATTAAAGCATGAAATGGAACCAGTTATTCCATCTTGAGAATGATGTTAAAACCTATCATATTGAGGGTAAAAAGGTAACAAACAAAGTGACGCTCACTAACCTCAAAGGGGAACTCCCAGCCCTAATCTACATCCTCTGTTCTAATCCCCAACAGAGTGTAAAGAATCAAAAAACCTTCAAAACTCTAAAAACTAATCGTAGGGCTCTACCAAATAGGCATAGATACAAAGATATGAGAAGCCCATGTATCAAAAAAGAGAAGTTGATAAAGTAGAGGCTAATAGGATAATACATCTCATATTAGATGGTGCGGTATTTTTCTCAAAGGTATTGATTTCACATCAAATATCTAGACCAATATGTATCCCTTTAATACATCCTAGATACCCTGAGTAGATCTACTATGTTGTCACTGCAAATATAGGATCTGACTACCATGTCCATAACCACCACCTCAGTCTGAGTAGCTAGCTATACTCTAACTCCCTACCTGATGGGATGTCACTGACCCAGCTGTTACATTTGGATTCAGTGTAGAACCTATCTCAATGGTTTCTTAAGGACAATTTCTACAAAAGTGTTGTAGATGGCCCATATTTCCATAATATTGACACGCAATCGAGTCTCTCATGCACTGAGTCCTTGTATGTTCCAGTCTATCGCACTAGTGAAACCTGACATGTCCACTTGAGTATGTGGTTTGGATACTAATATCACTATTTGGAAGCTCCGGACAATTCTACCTACTACCAGTTGATGTACCACAAGATATAGATGTTGAAACACCTTGGATCACACCCCCAGCCTCTCTAGGGTTATTCATTGTGAGAAAAACCTGATTCACAATTCCAAGAATGGTAATTAGATGAAATAAATTAACATATGATCATATTTAGTACTTGATACCATCCTTGAATAATCTATATTTAGGAAACTCATCACCCATTACAATAAGTGTGAAGTGCTGAAGATATATAAAATGGGCCGGATAATCCATAATTGGTAATGTTCCCTACATCAAGTGTAAGAACCCTTAGGCTCCATCAGCCCTCAAAATCTCCATATAGAAATATTCATAAAAGGATTCATGATAATCCTTCCATTCCATATCCTGATGATGATCTATTTGAGTAATAACATCTCACCATCTCCTGGCAGAATCATGCAACATATATGTAGTGAGATTTACCATTCTCTCAAAAGGCATCACTATATGCTAAAAGATTGATAGAATAGACTCTAGCCATGAATTTTTATCCTATGGTCCCACATCCCCTAAAAAAAGGATCTACACTAATACTGTAACTCATGCATCAACTCTACCATAGTTGGGGTTGGTCGCGGTGCTCCATGAATGGTCTGCATAAATCTCTTAAAGCCTCTATAGAACTGTACCTCAGCACATGTGTCCAGTACAACCAATGGTTCCTTAGATGGTACTACTAGAGGATATACCTGTATCCCATGGACCAACACCTCTTGAGCATTGTCTTCACCACCTTCCTATCATGCGACTATAGGATTTGATTGTGGGGTATCTCTAAAAATACCAAACACACACATCAAATCAATATTCAAAAGTCATTAAAAGTACAGATATATAAATAATATTGGTACATGACTTTTATATAAGAACACACCCCTCTGCCTACTACTAGAGTTAACTATTGGAATTGTACATATCATATATAAAACCACAAGATACTAGTTAATTCCCACTACAAAAGTTAGATCTGGCTCAAGTTATCTTCGATGAAACTTTTTTTGTCAAATTTATTCTTATTTCATTTAAATTATATCACAATTTATTTTAAATGGTGAAACCAAATGGTTCACCAAATTCCTATCCATAAGATCCCATACTCCTTGTGAACCAAGATATAGAATCCACCTAATTCACACCATAACACACTTCAGTTCATGTGACTCATGATCCATGACAAAATGTGCCACAACTGGATTTTTAGGGTGTCTAATACTGCCTAATTTGGAAAAAACATCTTAGGTTACGCTGGTAACTCTAATTACAAACCATTTTTTTACATTCCCTAAAAAATATGTATCACAAAGTAGGTATATCAATCATGGATAAATCACAATGTCATGCAATAGGAAATGCATACAATATGGCATGGCATAATTCATACCACATGATTTCTAACAAGTTCCTAAAATGATTCATGAAATGGAATACCCACATCTCATTGGGTTGAAATACAATAGAACCCAAAAACATATCAATGATAACATCACAATTCAATTACATCACCCAATGGTGGAATCACTTCAACTATAATAACCAACCTATAGAAAACAACAATTCCGTTTAAGGAAATTTGGATGTTTTCTATACTAGGGTAAGATACACCCAGGCACAACTCAACAATAAATTCCATTTCATTAATAATCCACTTTCTATTGTGTAAAAATATCAAAGAAAACTAGAAAATAGAAATTCACTCTCATACAACTTTGTAACATATTTAGACTAAATTCCAAAAAAAGGTAACTTGAGCTCGATTGGACACATGGCCTCAAGAATATCTCTCTAAACACTAAAGGTTGTAGACTAGTAATGAGGGTCTCTTTTGTGTCTATGATGATATTATTTTCTTATTACCAGAGTGTAGAATATCGGATATACAATATCATATAAGTAGCGAAAAAAATAAATAATCGGACAATAGATAACTGAGTTGAAGATAAAAATCCAAGAAATATATGTACAAAAAATTCATAAATAATCGCATACACATATAGTGATTAGAAATGTTATGTCTCTATAAAACAACCAAAATAGGTATACATGTAAGATGTAAAACACATGTAACAAATGTACAAAAAGACCTAAAACTATTAAGCAAGCATCATGAGACTCTTCTTAATCCTATGCTCCCATACTTCTAAGCACCAATCAAGAAATTTTAGTAGGGTTATTTCCCTTATCCATACCAGAAATCATATAGTCTATTCGGGTACCCATCCGCAAACCAAACATGGTAGGAGATACAATCCCAGTAGGACGTCACCCAAAGTTATAGTTTTATCCACTCAGTGAATATATCATAATTACAATTTGATTTTAGTAATAAAATATATAAAGAGTTTTTTATGTAAATAACCCATAAAGGTATGGGTTCTCATGGACACCCACCTTTTACTACCTGCTTTGTCCTAGTCAGAATGTCTCTAAATTAACAGTAAATATTGTCTCATTTTATAATCAAGTTATTTTAATTATTAAATCTCATTTAACAATTATTCTTGATACCTGAAACATATCCCAACATCCCCCATATAGATTTATGATCATAAGATGCCTAAAATGGCCATAAATAAGGTATAAGGAAAAGACTAAATCTAGTCTTGTTCTTTGGCTTGGAAGAAACATCATATAGATCATTTCATTAAGTAATCATTTAAGAATTTGATCCCTTCCTCAGCATTCCTAATTTCAAATCCAGTTATCTCTCCATGTGTATAATGAACAAAGTATATTACAAGACCATCTTGGTAATTCTTCAAAGGAATCTTGGTATCACTCTATGTGTGGTATAACATCACCTCACATTGAGTTCGTCCTTGGAGGTCCGCTTGGGGAGCCCCAATGTCACCTATGGTGTATATAATTGACTGTCCTCTAAGTTTTTCCTTTTAATTCCATAAGGAGTCAAAGTATCACTTGAACATATAACAGTAATACCCCATGTGTCCTCGTAAATTTTTATAAGGAGTCCAAATGTCACTCGATCTTAGCAAGGTAGAAGCAAAATGAGTCTATCCACAGTGTTTGTATATGAACCCATGTTTCACTTAAGGCATATATCAATCATCAATATTATTTAATCAAAACAAAATAATCATTTCGATGTAATTACCAAGAACATTTATTTTAAAACTCCCCACAGAAGGTGGATAAAGTCATGGAATAAGATTAGACAAATTAGTCTTTGATTTAACTCACTTGGGAATTTCATTATAAGGGGCATCTCATACTTAATCAACCAATAAATTAAAATAGTATAGGGACATGTATTTCATTCCATTTTCATTACCAATGAAAATTACAATTCAAATAACAATTCAATTTAACAATTAGAATCCCTTGTCAAGGGGTAATGGCACACATCAGAGGAAATGCAAGAACAATCACCACCCATGGTGGTCTAGTTAGTTAATAAAAACCATCAAGGCGTGGTTCCAATTCAATTTTATTAATTTTTATTCATTTATAAATTTTCTTTTTTAATTATATAGGTCATACCTATAAATTTAATTCAAAGATTATACATGATTTCAAGGGTGGCACTCTGATAGTTTTGTGTGCGACACAACAAAATATTTAAAAACACTTTAACTTAGAAGGAAAAAACCAAGACCACTAACCGTAGATTTTTAGTGGTAATATCATATAGTATCATCTCCTAATTAAACTTATATCAGGATAAAATTGAAGAATACATAAAGAGCCTAATTATAGGAAAAATTATCTTGCACCTAAATAGCACAGTCGATACCAAAAAATTGAGGAATAAGAAAAAAGGAATGTAGATCTTACCAATGCATATAAAATGAGATGAATGAATCTCAATTACAAGATCTGATGGAGGAAATCCTTAAAATCATACTTTATATGTCAATGATTATCCCTAAAGGTGAAGTGGCTATCCGAGATGAAGAATAGGAAAATTAGGATTGAGATATAAGTTTAACTGAGGGAGAATCAAAAATTCACCCAAAATATGGGGAAACATGGTTTGGCCACACATTTGGAAAACTTTTAAGCCAACTGTGAACCATTTACTATAGTAAAGTTTCACCCCACACAGTTTTACCACATGGTTTGACATACCATGCACAAACTATGTCCCAGCCAAATGTCAAAAACTGAAGATATGTTTGTATGACAGTGTACCTAAAGTTGCATGGTTTGTCTAACTATGTGGAATATAGGAATCCACTATCCAGCATCTCGTAACTAGAAATAATCATGTGATCTTCCTCACACAGTTTGTACTAACATCGAAAAAGGTTTTCTTCACCCCAAAAGATGGGTTTCAAGCTCTAAACAATCCCCAGAAACACCTAATATGCCCATGAACTCAAGGGAAATCATTTTAGGCCAAAAATAAGAATTTAAACTAAGAATTTTTGGAAATTAAAGGATTTTGTATCTTAATAAAAAATCAGGTTCTTACAAAAAAACCCCACAAACCTCTCAACCACATCCACCTAGACACATTTCATTCATCAATATAACCAAACCATCTCACCATAACAATCACAAACCTAGTACCACACATCATACCTCATTGCATCCCATTAGAAATAACCATAGATTCACTAACTTATACATTCCACACCCAAGACAATCACAACCATCAACACACGATCCCCACAAAATCCCCACACATCACATAGGGGAATGAAAAAACAATAACAACCACATATAGAACAAGAAATAAATCATAATCAATGTAATTTCATATTCATTTAAACAGATCCATCACATTATTTCATTACATTCATTGGTATTCTCACATAATAGAATAATATCATGGGAAATGGGTTCATTATCCATATATTGGTTATAATTTAGGGTGAATTTAATCAATCAAAACAACAAGGGTTTCACAAAACACAAAAAACAGAACATGTACAAGACTCCAAGCATTTTTTATTTTCAAAAATAGTAGATAACTTGGATAAACTATTATGAAATATAATATAATAAGTAAAATATTGTGAATGTTCCCATAAACATTCAGTTACATTTTTAGATAGTTAATTATCTTCATATGTCATTGCATATTATCCACCCCAAAAAACACATAATAAAAAAATCCAATATATTCACATAACATGAGAGAATAAGGATCCCATGCCTTAATCCAAAATTCCAGAATCATTAAAAAAGAATTATGTATGAGAAATAAGAAAACCAATAAAAATGAATGGAACACCCTAATAGACATAAATATAGTAATCCCCCTAAAATAATCATCACCCAACACATTCTAAACTAATATTTCATAAACATTGATAATCCCCAAAATAATAATAGGGAGAAAAAAAGGAAGAAAGGGAAAACTAACCTCAAGACTTGAAAAAATGAACTACTAAATCCTAAGATTGAAGCTGTAAAGGGATGGATGTAAAGACACTCAAAAATTTCTTGGGTTTTTCAAAGGGTTTAGATAATGTATATTTTAATGGAAAAAATTTGGTTGGTACTATAATTTATCAGTAGTGTAGAAAACACCACTCCTATAATGATAAATACCTTCACATTGTGAAATCATCGATCACCCAATCATTCAAGGTGTGATAATTTCTTTCATGTGGTTAATAACTACAGTTAAACATCCACAAAATTTTAATAAGCTTTAAGAAAAATTCATTCACATCATGAAGAACTATTCACTTCAAGAATAAATTATGGTTAAAACCCTTCAAATTCCAACCTACAAGATGAAAAACATACCCCACGATGTGAAATACACCATGATTCACATTCATGTTATGAAAAATGGAATATTCCATGATCAATTTCCAACAATACAATTCTAAATATATACTCTTTTAAACCTCCCTTGATCCTTCTTAAACACCACCAACACTAAAACCCATAAAGGAACAGGCTGAGAAGACAGGGTTTATCACATTAGATACCTCATAAAAAATTCTCATCCTTAAGAATCAAAAAACACTAGACCAAGAAAGTAATATACAAACCCAAAATACACCCTTGGAGAGGAAAAAAGGGTAAGTGGAAGGTCTAAATAATCTTCCCATGAGATACCTCGTAGGGACCTCTTTAAAACCCAACACAACCACCATATCATCATGACTAACAAGTGGAAAAGGGTTCATTTCATAAACTAGAAAAAAATTATTACATTATCCAATTCCAAAACAAAAAAGAAAAATAAAGCTCAAAAAAGCATTGGATATTGAGTATGATTTGGTGTACCATGCTCTGAGTTAATCTCCTCCAATAATCCATGCCTCCATAAAATACAGACCAAGGGAATGGATCACCCATGCAACATATTTTCCTATTAGATCTAGATCTCAATAGGTCACTCCATGAGCATCATGTGGTCTATGATATCTTAATCTATGTATTCAATGTCATGGAAGTTATTTTTAAGATCTTTACAAATAGGAGATGTGTGGATGACATTGTAAACCATGTCCAACCATGGTGGGAGCATCATCTAATATTCCACCTCACCCACATTCTCTAATAACTAAAAAGACCAAAAAACTGGTGATAGATATTACTACACCGACCAAACCTCTTCTTTCCCAAATGATGGAAACCCCTCTATTACACATGGACACTTACATAAATCATCAAGGTACTCCCCATATGGTAAACATAGTCATTATAGCATTCCTTGGACCCCTTCATACACTCTAAAACAACTGGTATTTTCTCTATCATCATCTAAACCACATCAAGACCATGTACTTATAACTATAAAACTTATGTCCATTACAATGAATAATGGAATGACCATCCATGAAACACCTCAAATGGTTCCACTATGATGAATGTGTTATGGAAATTATTTTAGGCTAACTCAAAAATGGGTAAGTGCTTTACCCATGATATGATGAAACCCAAGACATATACCAGAAACATAAAAATCAACGTCTTCATTATCCATTCATTCTACCCTTTTATCTATGGGTGAAAATAAGTGTTAAGTCACTAATGGGATCCAAAATAATGCTATAATCTCCACTAGACTCATGGGGTAAAATGAGGATTTAGATAAAAAATGAAAATCCTTGCCACCCCATAATTCCAAAAAAAATCATCCACATATTCCCTTTCTAGATAATCCATAGAACTCGACTCCATGATCACCAAAAAAATGATTTGACTTACCTAGTTAGTAAACTACCACCCAAATATAATTAGATCCTCCATGAGATCTAGGTATCCCAATAATTAAATCCATAAAATGTCATATCACATCAAATTGAAAGTATCCAAAGGCTGTAAAAAATCCTTAGGAACATAGTTCACAGCCTTCACCTGATGGTTGATCAGGCTTCACACCACAAGCTTTTCGAAATACTAATTCATCTTAGGCCACCAAAGCTTCCTCTGTAGGCCATGGTACATCTTATAAATACCAATATCCACTTATAAGATTCATATGTAAAACTCATAGAAGAATTTTGATGTGGAATTTACTAAATACAATTTTCACATATGTATTTTTTTAATTAATGTTTTTTATTTTATAAATAATTCATTAAAATTTATATATGTTTTATTTAAAATCAATTTTCAATTTATAATTTTTTTCAATTTAATTTTTATATTCATAAAAATTTATGTTGTATTAAAATACCTGAAGATGAGTATAATGAGGTTAATCTCACCATTTAATATTTATGATGATGATGAATACCAAAATTTTGGAGTCTATTACACTACATACAGAACTGAGAAAGCTAATTAAAGGTGAAAATCTAACATCGATTGTTCAAGGAAGAAGTAGGTTTGGGAACCACTTTTGAAAATCAGTGGACCTCATTAAATGATTGTATATTCCTTAAACATAGTATTTTATGATCATGGGATATTATAATATGGATGATAAAAAAAATTCAAAGAAGTATTAATCCCGTAAAAATTCTGATGAGCGATTATGCATAATGGAGAAGATAAGTGTGGCTGATATCGAGTCTAGTTAGAATGTAATTAGATCATTTGTTTTATTATAGATCGAAAGAATTTTTTTTTGTTTTATTCCTTTTATATAGATTAGTATATGAACAAAAAGGGGAATCAATATTCCCACTATATAAGTTTTGATTATGTGTGTTGATGCACACATGGTTCTTAGAAAAAGTCCTAAATTAAGTCTTGATGCATGTGAATTTTTGATATACAAGATTTGAGCCTATGACTCAACCACTTTCAATAATTAATGAAAGATAATAATAATTTTTTTATATTCGTGGTGTAGGATCATGCTGATAAGGATACTTTTTAAGTCATAAAGAAAATAAATGCGAGAAATACCAATATTGATGAAAATTTTATTGTGAACTTCTAATATAGTTCAACCCCACCTAAGTGAAATCAGGTGAAGATGATATAATATTTTCAATATACCCATGAGGATACACAAGAAGTGGAATTCAAGTATTTGGATCATTTTATTAATTTTTAGGACCTATAAATTATACTAGGATGGAGTTGTAAAGAACTAACGGTTTGCTAGGATTTTTTTGAAGACTAGTGGGAATTTGGATGGATATTAAAAGATTACCATGTTCTATTAAAATGATTGGAAGATTATTTGAATAGTTGAAAATTTTTCATGCATGTTGTATTTGACATGGACCTACCCACTAATTTTTTTTGTCCCAAGACCAAGTCTATGAATAAATGTAATATTTATGACCCAATGGACCAGATTATTTAAGTTCATCACTCTATCCCATGTGGAAAGAACATAGATATTTAAGTTCTTTAAGAACTGGAGCATAGATCATCTAAGAAAAAACAATCTAGATAAAATAGATTTTAAATTTAAACTGTTGGGGATAAACTAGGAAAATTCAGGAGGATGTTAAAGTATTGAGATAATTTTTAGAGTATATTTTTTACTTTTGGGGGGGAATTCACACATTCATGGAAGTGCTTTCAATTTTTTGGGATTGACTCGTGTCACTAAAGAGGGAGATGGTCTATATTGAAGGTTTCATGTGGAATCCAAATATATATTCTCAAATATGTAACAATGACATGAAGGTGGTAATTTTTGTGGGAACTATTATTAATAGGATATGAGATATAAATAAGAAGGGAAAAATATTGTAAAGGGCTCAATTGGGGTTAGAATAAAGATAGCCATGATAAATCTAAGAGTGTGGGGAAGCTTCTCAATAGAAAATATTATCCTTCCTTATATATTTTTCTGTTTTCTATATAACTTATTTTACTATAATCAGATTCAAAATTTCTTTTAATCGAAGAATATTGATGAACCAAGATTTATTTGTGGATTGTGATTGAATTTTTAATTTTTAATTACTTTATTCATGCCAGTTTATGGAAAATTTCTATATTTATCACTCTATATCAAACTCATTTTCCATAACATTTTTATTCAATGAAGTTTAGCATCGATTTAATTTAATTAAAATTTTGTTTTTAACCTGGATATTAATATTGAGAGTAGCTCAATGATTTCGATGAAAAATTTTTATTAGTAGAAGTTAATTAATATTTTATGATAGACTCGGTTCTATAATTTAGGAACTATAGGATTTTCTAATATATAGGTTTGGATTTCAAAAAAATGGGTAACCTCCTTCAAATCAGTCCAATATTACTAATTGAAATGAATGGATAAGGAATATATATATAAAACTAGGAAATAAAATTTAACTATTCATAATTTGTTTATTCCTGTTGTTTCTGGATAATATTTTATTTGATCTCCTACCCTTCTTTCATCCATCCTTTCTAATCATCATCACTATTTCTAACATCAATTTTTATCTATTTTCTTGAGAATTATAAGGTCTATTTTTCACACCAATACATATTTTGATTCCTTCCTTGAGAATTTAACCCCCACTAAAATAGTTATAACTCTGGTTCTAAATAACTAATATTCTTAGATCTAGTGAAAATAGGTCAAATTTTGGCACCATTTCTAGGGAAGGTGCATACGACCAAGTAAATTGATAAAAAATTAAAAAAACATTAAAACACTAAATATAATAAAAAATAAAATTAGTTAATAAATTATAAAAAAATACATTTCACACTAAGTCATCTTGTGGGAACATAGATCCACATATATAAGAAATTGAAAAATATTTAAGTGTTATGAAAAATAAAAAATTGAAAGTCAGAATATAAAAATGATGATAATATCAATCCACCACATATAAATAAGAATATAGAGAGGCATAAGATTAGATAGATTAGGTTACACATATTTTCATCCAACCCATCATGAATTTAGATTACTCATTTCTATAGAAACTATGATATTACACACTCAATGATGTTTACACTTCCATAATTCAATGGAATTACTCATGAATACTCTATTTACATCATTAGGTACCTCTACTTTATGGTATGGTACTTGAACACAAATAGAACCTGGTGAAGATGAACTAGAACCTAGAGTATTCTCATTCTAACTAAATAATAACGAAATAACCTAGTTTCAATATTTATATAAGTAGATGTTTGACACTTGAAATTAATTATTTAATTCTACTGATATGAAATTATATCCTAGTATGATGACTACGGAAATTAGACACAAAATCAATAGTTTTCTTCAAGATGAGGTTGAGTGATCCCATGAGGTATAGGATAGACCCATAGGATAAATTAGTTGGTTCTCTAGTGACTATTTTACACAAAAATATCTTCTATAAATATTTTATAATAGCTTTACCCTATACCACAAGCAATTGGTTGACTTGTCCCCTAAAGGAAACTTAAGTGATAAAACAACTCTGGATTTGAAACAAATCATCAACACAATTACACAAAATTCACATCATAAGTTTTCTAAGAGGAGAAACATTGTAAATAAGGAAAAAATCATCTTCACAAAGTTGAGGTACAAGATAATGGTTTTTAGAATGAAAATAAAAAGAACACACTTAGGGACAAATGCACCATTGTTGTATGTTTGGGTATTCAGACTCATGCGGCAAAAATTTTGATACGCTTATTCTGGTCTCTCAGAGTGTAAAATTTGTTGGTTATATCCCTATAATGAAACCAAATTATGATAAATTATCAAACTTAATTAAAAAATTCTTTAATAATCATCCAAATAACTCTTGGGGATATAAATGGGAGCTTAGACCTACAATTCCCCATGTTTTTCAGCAATGGCCTAGGTAACCATATAAAACACAATAATGATCTTGAACTTCCAACTCACTGAAATTTTGAGGGGAAATGTTTTCCTAAAATGGATCAAATTATATGAAAATTTTATTCAAAATAAAAAATTTTCAAGGACCGCGTTGATTCACAAAAATACTAACATGATTCAGATAAATAACAAATTGATGTTAGATTGTAAAACCTTGAATTAGAAATAGGGTAATTGGATTGAGTAATAATGAACAAAGAAGAAAAGGTTAAACATACAATCACCAATGAAATTATTCCAATGTAAAATATAATTATTTATAAATCTATAAGTGGTCGCCAAACCCATCGTGATTCTATAATTGAACCTACACTTACTATAGATGTAATTCTGGATAAAACTATAATTCTATAATTAAAAAACCTCAAATATAGAAATTTCAATATCCCCACTGAAATTAATTTGCATCATATTGTTGTTGAAGATAAACTATGATAAAAATAGTTTAAAATCAAATATAAAATAGGGAAGAATATATTGAAGGATAATATGAGTTAATTCCATGAATTTTGAAGTATTTCTTCCGAACTTTATTTACATTTAATGAATTAAATAGAAGAATCGAGAAATAGAACTTCCCAAATTTCTTGAACATGATATGAAACTCCATATTACTATTCCTTTACTAGATTAATTAATTTAATATCTACACTTTTTAAAAAAACTATGGAAAATTTAAACTAATAAAATAAAATTGAATGTGTTTTCAACTTACAATCTCATACATAAGTTTTTTTTGTCCTGTATAATAAGATGCCTCATAAAATTCTCGATCAAGAAAAAAAATTCATACAATGTACACTTGGTGATAGTGTTCTGCTAAATAGAATATCTAGCCATGTATTGAGTATAAACATGATTCTATTTTCATTGTTCCAACACTTGAAGTTACAACTGCATCCCACCACATTTTTATTTTAGTTATCTGGTTGGTCCATTACTTAACCAATTTGGAGAGTTCATGACTTTTGGTTGAGAGTAGAGAAATTTTAATTTCCTATTAATTTTCTCATTCTATATATTTATTGTGACATGGAAGTACCTATTATTAAATTATTTCATTATTATCCAAAGAAGGGTACTTCGAAAAAGTTTCTAATGGAAATATACTTTTTAATTTTATAAAGAATTAGAATAGTTTAATGTCATAAAAATGATAAGGAACCAATTTCAGGAGAGATCTATTTAATAGTATATTTTCTTAATTTAGTATATTCATTTTATCATTATAAATAATTAAATAATAAATTTATGGTTTAAAATACCATTTTAAGTTGAAAATGATTCTTTCTAGCTTGTTAAAAATGTTAAAAATGAGGAATTGTACTTTATTATAGAGAAAAGTGTAGGTCTTACCCTAATATGATGAGTTTTTTAGAAGATTAATATTCTATATATGGTAATGAATATTTTTTTATATAGTAAAATATCCCTTTTAAACTTAAAATGGAAAGGAATACTTCGATGAGTATTTATAAGAATTAATGGAACACTTTTAGGAGTTTTCCCTACAAAATATTATAATATTGATATTGGATTCTAAGTATGTCAATCAGTTTTTTAGGGATAGTAAAGAGGCTCTTTAGATTTCCTTCTTCGAGAGTCATTTTTAAGATCTTAGACCTCCTTGGCCCAAGTGTCTTCCTTCATGTCAAAAAGATCAAAATTTGAGGATTAAACCAGTTTCTACTCATGAAAAATGTTATTTTCTATGAGAATTATCTATATTACCAATCATCATCTCATTCATCTAAAAGGGGAGTCAAGAGGATAGTTTTTTAAATATATTGTGGATGCTTAAAAATATTATTGGTTGGTCTATTTCTATATAAAATGATATAGTCCTTCATACTAAATGCATAAAATTACCATGGAACCAAATCTCAATCCAATATTATAGGGGTAGAAAAGGTTAAATCCAAACATGAAAGTGGTTAATAGAGAGTATGTTATCAAAATTTTAGATAATTAAATCATATTTTATATTTTAGATAGTTCGTGAGTCTATCCTATAAAAATTGTTCCTAATAAGTGGGTTTCACTATTGTGACCAATGAGAACAATGTAAAAATTTAGGTTATGAATGAAACCAAGTATAAGGTCTACAAAGATAGGAAACTCAATTTTTACACTAAGAAAGACCACTTTACAGCTCCATTTTTTGACAAAATATTAGATAGGATAGCTAGATATGAGTAATTACTTTTTATTGATTATTTGGATTAAAAACATATTTTTATAGTTTCTAAGGACTAAGACAAAACTAATTTTAGATGTTTATTTGGTATATTTTCCTACCAATGAATTTCAATTGTCTTGTGTAGTGATCTAGACACTTTTTAAAGATATATTATAAACATTTTATAAAAATTATTGAGGGACTAATTGAGATTTTTATGGATGTTCTTTTTATAGTTGTAAACACACTTAAAAAATATATAAAAATGTACAAACTATTTTAGAGAGGTTACAAGAGACAATACATATATGGAACTAAAAAAAATTTCAATTCATGGTCACTTAATAAATTGTATTAGGATATAATGTTTCCATGAAGGAGACTAATGTTGGAATTCTAAAATTTAGGTGATCTAAAAGCTTCCCATCATTAAAATGTTAAAATGAATTAGGATTTCCTTCATCCATGCTATTTTTTTTAAACAAATTAATTAAATTATTTTCTGGAATCATAATACTATTATTCTTACTACTAGTCAAAGACATGACCTTTGTTTTTGATGGCCACTACTTAGAGTTATTTAATCTTCTTAATAAAAATATCACATATGCACTAGTCATCACTGACCCAAAATTGAATTTACCCTTGGAGTTTATGTATGATATTAGTGGTGTTTTTGTGGGTTATATTTTACAAAAAATAAATGATAACATGATACATAAAATTTACTATGCTAGAAATCTAATGGATGATGCCCAGAATAACTACCCTACTTCAAAAGAAGTAGTTAGCAACTATTATGTTTACCTTTGAAAAATTTATCTAATATTTAGTTAGTTATAAGGTCATAATATTTATATACTATTATAATATAAATATAATATAGAAAATAAATAATCAAAATCAATAATTATAAGATAGACAGATTAGTTATAAAAGCTTGACCTAGAAATCAAGGATAATTTAGGATTAGAAAATGTAGTCATTGCCCACTTGTCCAGGAAACATAATACCCAAGATAAAAAAAGATATAAGTATTTCATTCCAAAATGTGAAACACTTTTATACCTAAATTAATCAATACTCCTGGTATTCCAATATATTTAATTTTCTTAGTGTAATATTCATTCCCAATGAAATTTTATAGAATAAATAAAGTGCTAAAATATTGAGCAGAGGTACTATTTTTGGGATGATACTCTTCTTTTTAGGAGATTTTCATATATAAATAAAAGTATATATATATTTTAATTGGATATACTTACCATTCTTGATGTTTTCCACTCATCACTATGGGTGGTAATCATAGGGGTGGTAGGACACCCTATAAAGTCTTTTATTCTAGTTTCAACATGAAGACTTTGTTAAGGGATGCTTGATTCCTTATGATAGAATCTTTTAAATGTTAAAGGTTGTGAAATGTTGGTAGGAAATAAAAGATTTCTCAAAATGGGATTATATATGTTGAAATACTTGATGTGGGGGGGGGGGGGGGGGTTATAGAACCATTCCCATTATCTTATTTAAATTACTATATTCTGGTAGTTTTGGGCTATGTGTCTAAGTTAAATGAGGTAGTTTCTGTTCCAAAAATAATTTCTATTAGTTTTGAAAAATTAAATAAGAAGAATAGTTTCGAAAGATATACATTTCCTAAATAATTCATCATAGATAATGGCACTCACTTTAAAAATTATAAGTTTAAATCTATAATTGATAAATATGGTTTCGAATATAAATCAAGAAAAACCTATCACCCATATTTAATTAGATAGTAAAATTTTTTGAAAATAGATCTCAAAAGAAATCTATAAATTATATTTTCTTGATATATTAAGGTTTTTTCAATTAATATGGATTAATATTTATGTTAATACCTGATTTCTTACAAGACCCCAATAGGTATGTCTCCTTATAGACTGTGCTTTGGAAAAAACATGTCATCTGCCAATGGAATTGAATCACAAGTCTCATTAGGATGTAAATACTCTTAAAATGATTTCATGTTTATTGGTGATAGATGGATATTTAAGTTGAGTGAGTTATAAGAATTAGGTAGTCCAATAGAAAATGATGAAATTTATAAGGAAATAAAAAATATCTCTATGACTCTACTATTCAGAAAAGGATCTTTAAGGTTGGATAAAGGGTTGTTTTATTCAATTATAACCTTAATTTATTTCCTAGTAAATTTAAAACTACATTTTTTGGATCCTTTGCTACTATGATAGTGATATTAAATAGATTTTTTGAGCTAGTTATAGAGTAAAATTTACCATTTTCTTGGTTAATGACCAGAGAATAAGACACTAAATGGAAGGGAAAACCAACGGGCTTGGAAAATATCTCCTTACTTGAAATATGATATTATAATGAGTAAAACTGAGGACTGTAAATTCATAGTTTCATGGGATCTAACCAATACTTATTTTCTTGTTTTTTTTGTTTTAAAATAATTTATTCATCAAAAAATCCATTATATTATTCAATTTATTCTCTTGAAACTAATTGAGATAATTCTTCAAGTCCATCTATCACATAAAGAAACAAGGAATCTACCCAAGTCCTATATCAACCACTTGAAGAGATATAGTGACTACCTGATAAAATGAATCAATAACGTGATGTATTCTCAGCACCTCCAGATGTATAAGAAATATTATGACCAAAGTAAAGTGACCATGGAAATCAATCAGTTTTATGAGATTCCAACTATTCTTTATGGTTAAAGGGATATGTATAGTGAATTGTATGGATAAAAATATCTTAAACTCAAAATTTGATTGAGATATTCTTAAACTCGGAATTCATCATTTTTTACTCTATTTTACAATTTTTTTGAACATAAATGAAATAACCCTAGAACATTATCAATAAAAAAGGGAGTGTATATTTGGATTAACATAAATGCTTAAAGATTCTACTACCAAGGGGGTCATTTTCTAACCTCTTTGATATTACCTTTTTTATTGACCATATGAATTTTTAATATTGCTGTTATTTTTCTTTGATTAACTTGTAAAATTTATTTCTATAAATGACATGTAAATAATGAAACCATTTGATTGATTTTTTTGTTTACTACTAGTTTTGTTATAGAGACCCTACTTTTATTACAACATTTTAATGATAAACAACATAAAAACATTACACATCAAGGATCCAAAGGTTTAGTGGTATTTGTAATATTAGGACCATACATCAATTTTATAACATAAAACATAAAATATATTTAATTCCTTTATCTCTAGCTTATTATTATATCTTGACTTCCCCTTAGTACAAGTAGTCACCTGAGGATATACATAAAAAGGGGGTGTGATACAAACCCAATGATAGGATAGATAAGAACATGATAAAATGTAACATGGGGTGAAAAAAAATCATTATCATCAAAACATAGGCATAAGATCATAATCATGAGAGGAAGCATTAAGAAAAGACTTGGAATATGGAAATGCACAAAAATAAAACATCATGTCTTAGTAGTTATATACCGCACATAGTTGTCAAAAAAGCTAGCATAATGTTCACAAATCATTTCAATTTAAATCATGAGATTAATCACTTTACCCAATTAATTGGAGTGATGTATAATTCCAAGGTCACTAATCACATTCAAACATTCATATTATGCTATATAATTTCAGCTTCACCCGTCACATCGTAACATTTTCATTATCATGCATGCCACATAGAATTTATACCAGTAATTAATAGAAATAACCCATGTAAAGGAATGGTTTTCATCTCATAAGAACACATTAGTATACTTTAGGTTCCCAAAACAAATAGGGAATGACATACTTGATACAAGAACCATCAACCTTCATTGATAAATAAAAGGTGTTTTTTTTAAAGAAGTGTTCTTTTGGAAAACATTTTATTTGACATAAACACCAGTGGAAAACATGTATATCCAAAAAAAAGTTAGATAATGATGAAAAAATTATTTTTAAGGATTAACCATGTAACTCCCCGACCCCAGTTACCTAGAGTCGGCGCATTATTACATAACATTGGCATGATCACAAAGGAACAAATCTAGAAAGACTGGTTAGTTTAGTAGTCTTGGAAACACTAGATATATTCATAAGTCTTACATTACATCATAAGGTAAGAAAACTACAACAAAATCTTGTCTTCATAGTCCACACTCATATCCCCACATATTATCCTGGCAGGTCATTCATAAATTACTTTTCACATCCTGGAAAAAATACAACATAGAAAAGGGGTAAGCTCAAATGCCCAGTAAGGATAACAATATATAGGAAACTTTCATAAATAAGAATAAACATTTAAGGCAATGTATAACTAAAACAAAGACCTTTTAAACTTGATCTTCAACATAGTATGGAAAAAATAAAATGAAATAATTCCATTTACTTATTCACATGGATATTATACTAATCGAATAATCACATGCAATATCAATATTCACTTTCATAATGATGGAATGCATAATGCGAGACTGTCATAACAACGTAGCCAAGGCCTCGTGCCAAGACTACAAATAATATTTTGTCAAGGCCTTGTGAAAAGACACTAGTTTGTCTCATGAGACCTACCGATGCATCGAGGAGCTATAGCGAGCTCCACCCGTCACTTACTAAGTCCAATGCATTCCTTATATGAACATGTTTAAACATAACATAAACATTCGTATTAAAACTAGAATACGAAATGTCAATACTTTAACCACAAACCATGAATGGTATAAAAATAGCACATCCACAGTCAAACATAACTCATTCGATACAATATGGAAGATTGTATTGTATCATATTAACCTCAATAGATAATAATGAATGATATTGACATAGATTAAAATAACCATCAAAACTATTTGAGAGAAATATCCCCCTTTTTCTTGAAATCATTTTAAAGTCACACTATTTGTCAAGAATACATTTAAAAATAGATATTTGAATCAAAGTGTCCCATACCACTTTGAAACTTTTAAAAGGAGTTTTAATTTAAAAATTTAATTTCCATATAAAAAAATCCTTAAAACCATTTTTAAAACATGGACATTAATGAGCATTATTTAGAAGAATAAGTCTTTAAGACATTTAAAAATGGTATTTTAGTGAGAGTTTCTAACCAAAAGCGAGAAACTTGAATACAAATAGTTGAGGTAATCAAAACATTTTAATATCATGTGAATAAAGGGATTCATTATATACTATGTAAAAGTACATTATATACACAACATAAAAGTGATTTGGTGTATAACAACAAAGAAGTCTCAATGGAATGTAAATTGAGATGAAATCTCTCATAAAGGTCGTATCCTTAGGATAGGAATAAAGAAACGACATAATTATGTGTGACAAATATAAATACACTAAATATGATTGTATAGTCAGTGTAAAAAAATCAAAGTACATTCACACATATTCTTGTAAAAACAACACCAATGAATTGGATGTTTTAACTCAACAAATCGAGATTGAGTAAAAAATACACTCATCAAGTTCATACTGATCACTTGAGAATTTATCAATGGAGTGATTATGTTTATAAAAAGTATATACATAGAAAGGGGAGTGGAAATTATGACATAATCAAATGAATAGTTATTCCACACATAATCTTGGGGTAAAATAATCAATGAAGTATGCGTAAAGCCGAATGACTGGAAATTGAAATTTCAAATTCCCTTATCAATTTGGTAACTTACAAAACATACACCCACGAAAGATGGATCATAAAATGATGATTTAAACATACATAAATTAAATTATATTACACAACGAATACAATCATGGAAGTACACACACCACATGCAATAAATAAGTGGTGAACAATGGAAATCTCACGAAATTAAAAGTGAGATTAAGAAACCCCTTACTTTGTAATTTTTCCTTGGTCGATAGTAGGTTAACCTCCTGTATAATGGTAAAATAATTGTTATTTAATTATACAAGAATAATTTACATTAATATGATATCATATATGATCTTTTAACATTGATTTGTTAATAATATCGTAGTATTATCGTCATTTCGGTGTTAACTTACTCATTTTCCTTTATATTCTTTGTTACGTAAGCCTTGTTTTTTATGGATAGGTTGTATCGTATTCATATCCAGAATGATATAAAGTCCTTAAACATTATTTTTAAATCATTAAATGATAATTATACTTGAATGGATACGATGGAGAATGAATGTCATCGCGTTCGTGGAGATGGTAGTCCGTACGTACGCACGAGCGACAATGTCATTCTTTTGATATTAAAATAATATATAATTGGATGGTATATCATATATACAGAATCATTATCATGTTATATTTATTATTTAGATGAATTACAAATCATTATTATACCCATCCAAATAATAATATATTGATAACAATTACACCACGATGTGGAGATGGTAAGCCGTACATACGCATGTATGGTGACATGTCATTCAAAGGATCGAGAGAATACTGAATATGGTTGTACCATATTTATAAAAATATTAAATTATACAGGAGATACTGGATTTATTATTTTAGAATGGGAATAACAATGAATGAATAAGTTGAAGAAGAAAAGAATTTGAAAAAGTGTGGTAAAAACATTACCTCTTCTTCGGGTTCTTCCTTTTGATTTAATCAAAAGGGATCCTTAGGTTGGATTTCTGATCAAATAAGGCCTCTATGTTGTAGTGAGGGAAGTTGAGAGAGTATTTTGTGAGGGTTTGTCCGAATCAAAAGTCTTTTAAGGTGTGAAGTAATGAGAATGGGGAGTGCCCTTTTATAAGAGGGGTGAGGGGCACCTTTGAAAAGATAGAAATATTATTTTATAATAAATTCATATTCGGTTTCTAATGGATACTAAGTGGATTATTTAAAGGTTAATGTGGTTATAGGTCTAAAACCACTCAACCAATAGAATTTAGATCGGTTTGGGTCATTATATTTACCTTATCTTTAAGTATTAACTCTTAGTTAATTAGTTTCACTTTTACAATGTCTCTTTGTATTTTTATATTATACGCTTAATAAACATACTATATACATCCAAGAGGCCCCCAGGTGGTCCCTTAATGATACACTTATCATGATATAAGTCTCTTGTCTAAACCTTATATTTTTATGGATTTAATATCAATTAATAATATAATATTTGTTTTAAAAATGCTTTTATGTCAATTTTGACACTATTCAATAATTGATTTTTTTGAAACTCATAACATAATGATTACTTCGAAAGAAGTCAATTTAATCAATAATAATATGTCATATTAACCTGGAAAATTATTTTAATTCAATAAAAGGATCCAATTAATTTTATTTGGGTATTTATAATACAAATTATTTTAATTTTTCACTATTATGGTAATTACTGCATCATCATTGTGTCATAAATAAATTAAATTATTTAATGTCTAAAATTTATAAATAAAATATCATTATGTAGTATATCTTTTTAGATTTCTAATGAATATTTATAATCGAATTTATCTTATGTTTTACTCTATATTAAAAATGTTGTAGTAAATAAACATTGATTTTAACTCTTTCAACTCTTATTTGAATTAAATAATAATAAATGTCCTAATCTAATCCAAGTCGACCTAAATGATAATATTTTATTCCTAAGGTTGTTTGTGGTCGAGATACACTTGTCCAATAGAATTAGGACATGTTTTAGGGTAATATTAATATCATTTTTTACCCTTAATTACCCTATTTACTTTTAACCGTGGTAAATAAAAGTAAAAAGTTACTATTCACCAAAAATTATTTTCATCTCAATGAACCACATTTTACTCCTTGATATTAACCGTGTCTCTCGGATTTTTGAAATTCCACTCACAGAAGCGGTAAAATTATGTTTTATGAAAAATTCAGTTTTTTAACTACCACTTAGTGGTTTCACTATTCATCAAAAAATGAATGTTTCCAGAAAAATACCAAAAATTGGGACTAAGCTATATTTGATATTATGAATTCAAAAATAATGTCTATTTTACAAAATTCAAAAAATATCAGTTGCATTAATTAATTTATATATTAATTCTCATCGTCAAAACAAATTGCATGTTTTGAAGAGATAATAACTATCAAAAGATTGTAACCTGTTTATGTCTGGTTTAAATGTGAAATCTCATCCAATGGCCAACATTGTATTAAATGGTAAAAATATATTCTAAATATAATTTAAAACCACTAAAATAAATAATTTATCACTATTAATTATTTCGATTAAATAATTTATTTTTAATTAAAATTTAGTACTTTCCATTATTCATCAAAATATGAAAGTTATCCGAAAAGTACCAAAACATCACCATAAGCTAATTTCAATATTACAAATCCCAAACTGAAGTCCATTTCAAAAGATAAAATTTATAAAATTTCAAAAAGTAGGTATTACTATTCATAACGGCTAGTTTGATTGGTTGTGGTGTGTTAGAATCTCGATGTTGCGTACAATGCACGTAATGTCATTATTCAAAGGGAAACATATCGTGGAAGCTTGAGGTGTTACATTCTCCCCTCCTTCAATAAATTGCGTCCTCGCAATTTTTTTAAAACTGGGCTTGAGAATATAATGGAATGACCCACATTGGAAAACAAGTCAATAAAACTATCACTTTAAAATAAAGGAAGAGAGGTATAAAGGTCACCCAAGATAACCCATACTAGGATTCCATGTAGGAAAACATAGATATGAACGATAAACTAAGTGTTCAGTTCTGATGGAGAGGGATAGAAAACATGATCAGGCGAAAGTTAACAATAAGAAAATCACAAACTTGTGTTGGGACAAACGGTCCTTAGTCTCCCGGTAGGAAAATTAAATGAACAACATTTTTTATTTTAAGTTACATTACATAAGGACGAGGAATTAATTTATGATATTGACTAAGAACATAAATAGATATACTTACTTTTTAAGTAGAGTTTCATTCTTTAATAACTTTTTATCACTAACTCATTTTTTTTAACAATGAGTATTGAAGAAGACTTGGTCACAATGGAAGATCTAGAATAAAATTCTATATAAATACATGATCCATGTAGGATAAACTATATATTTACCTTGTATTTAGAGATTAATCAAAACCAAAATGGTTAGTATAATATTTGATGATCCCCCAAATGGATATTCCATTAGAGAGAAAAAAAAGAAGAAAAAAACTAATCATAATTTCTAAAATTAAACCATCAATACCCCAAAGTAAAATAAATACCATTCAATAATCAATTGTCCTTAAAATACTTCAATATAATCCAAACTAATATTGAAACCCAAAACCTATAAGAATGTAGTCTTCCATATTAAATTGTATCTCCAAATGACATTAATTACTCTTAAAGTCACATTCTTAAAAGTAATTAACCTAATCATTTCCATAAATAACCCAAATCACTATAAATCCACAATAAAAACAGAGATAAAAATCCACCATTACTCCTCAAATGAAATCCCATACTATTCTATTTTCCTTGGGCATATAGTGTTCAAAAAAAGCGAACAACTTCCAAAATAAAATTTATCACTTCATCACCAAATCATTTCCCTATACTAAGGGTATTCATTTGAGAAGACATAAGATCCCAAATCAAATTATTATTGATCAATAAAATCAATTAACTAAAATTAATAGTCACACTAACCAGGGACATCATGTAGTCTAGTGGTAGGTGATAAATCCCAATCGCACTTTGGTTGTGGGTTCGATTCCCACATCTTTGTCCGACACGATGGGTTGTCACACGGTCTGCATGTTGTCCTTTTTCAAAAACTATATTTTATAACACTACCAAAATGAGATAAATTACTCAAAATAAACATAATATAATTTAACCACAAATCTTATCCTATACCTTGCATTTTCATCCCAAATTATAATAACTTATAATTTCCTCAAACACAACGATCATATAAAACCAAAAGGTTATTTATAACTATATCCACAAGAGAAAAGATAATTCTTCCTCAAATATCATTCTCACATGGAAAACTGCAGGGTTAAAAATACAAGTGAATATTATTCCAAAGTAAACCCATCAACAAGGTGCACTAATACTTTTTAAACATTTCTCCAACCATTTATTTCCACATAGCTTCTTCTTTGTCGAAGAAAATATCCAAATGAACAGGGAATTCACTCAGGTAATGGCCAGGTCCCCTGCATTTACGGCAAATGACTGTAAATGGAATCTTGGGACCATTTTTATCTTCATCCATAGTACTATTCATTTTTCTTCGGCAATTCTTCACTTTATGTCCTTCTTTCCCGCACGTAAATCATTTCTTTGTCCCAATGAGACACTTTCCTGGGTGTCTCCTTCCACATTTCCTACATGATGAAAATTAAGGATTTCTTTCTCCATGATCTCTACTACTGGATCTCTTATCATTCTTCCCCTTTCTCTTCTTTGTTGAGTCCGGGAATTGGTTAATATATATATTGTTGATCATATTTTTGGAAAATTGTTTTGGCATAAAGATGATATCTTTTACGCCTATCAGCATTCCATTTTGTTTCTCATTTCCACCACCGTTCCCACCTTGTATATCATTCTCAAAGTCACTATGACTTCCTTGGAATCTAGCCATTGACTAAAACCATAAAGCATTATGTGAGTAAAAGTAGTCATAAAATCATTTAAGGATTAACATTTCACCATATTCTCAATTTGAAACACATTATGATTAACCAAGGTAATTTACTCTCATCTTATATATATAATACTTGAAATCAGTTCGTAAATAAAATTTAAATTATCCTAAGCATATCCCCCGGGAGTTTCGTAACCAATAGTGCAGCAAGGCCCGTTGTCGTGCACCAGTTCCCGTTTGAGTCTAGCTCAAAGTGGTGTTTTCGGGTTTTACCCCTAGGTACAACTGTGCCAGAGCAGCCTCTACCTGCTCGTATCCAAACAGGGATGTATTGCTCAGAAAACTCACAAAATCTCTACAACACCAAAATTATAGGAAGTTATTCTATACTAATCATAAAAGTTAATCTTAGTTCTATGTTCTATAATCAGAGTTTATCTAATTCTAGATTCCGAGGTTTGTATTAAACTTCCTCTGATACCAACTATAACGCCCCGACCCCAGTTACCCAGAGTTGGTGAATTATTACATAACATTGGCATGATCACAAAGTATCAAGTCTCGAAAGACCGATTAGTTTAGTAGTCTTGGAAACACTAGATATATTCATAAGTCTTACATTACATCATAAGATAAAAAACAACAACAACATATTTTCTTCATAGTCCACACTCATATCCCCACATACTATCCCTGCAGGTCATTCATAAATTACTTCTTCACATCCTGGAAAAAATACAACATAGAAAAGGGGTGTGCTCAAATGCCCAGTAAGGATAACAATATAGCAGAAACATTCATAAATAATAATAAACATTTAAGGCAATGTATAACTAAAACAGAAGACTTTTAAACTTGAACTTAAACATAGTATGGGGAAAATAAAATGAAATAATTCCATTTACTTATTCACAAGGATATTCTACTAATCGAATAATCACATTCAATATCAATATTCACTTTCATAATGATGGAATTCATAATGTCAGACTGTCATAACCACATAGCCAAGGCCTCATGCCAAGAGTACAAAAAATATTTTGTCAAGGCCTTGTGCCAAGACACTAGATTGTCTCATGAGACCTGCCAATGCATCGAGGAGCTATAGCGGGCTCCACCCATTACTTACTAATTCCAATTCATTCCTCATATGAACATGTTTAAACATAACATAAACATTCGTATTAAAACTATCATACGAAATGTCAATACTTTAACCACAAAGCATGAATGTTATAAAAATAGCACATGCACATTCAAACATAACTCATTCGATACAATATGGAAGTTTTATTGTATCATATTAAACTCAATCGATAATAATGAAAGATATTGACATAGATGAAAATAACCATCAAAACTATTTGAGAGAAATATCCCCCTTTTTCTTGAAATCATTTTATAGTCACACTATTTGTCAAGAAGCCATTTAAAAATAGATTTTTGAATCAAAGTGTCCCATGCAACTTTGAAACTTTTAAAAGGAGTTTTAATTTTAAAACATTAATGTCCATAAAAATAAATCCTTAAAACCATTTTTAAAACATGGACATTAATGACCATGATTTAGATGAATAAGTCTTTAAAATATTTAAAAATGGTATTTTAGTTAGAGTTTCTAACCAAAAGAGAGACACTAGAATACAAATAATTGAGGTAATCAAAACATTTTAATATCATGAGAATAAAGGGATTCATTATATACTATGTCAAAGTACATTATATACACCACATTAAAGTGATTTGGTGTATAACAACAATAAAGTCTCAATGGAATGTAAATTGAGATGAAATCTCTCATAAAGGTCGTATCCTTAGGTTAACGATAAATCAATGACATAATTATGTGTGAAAAATATAAATACACTAAATATGATTGGATAGTCAGTGTAAAACAATAAAATGACATTCACACATATTCTTGTAAAAACAACACCAATGAATTTGATGTTTTAACTCAACAAATCGAGATTGAGTAAATATTACTCTCATCAAGTTCATACCAATCACTTGAGAATTTATCAATGGAGTGATTATGTGTATAAAAAGTATATCCATAGAAAGGGAGTGTAAATTATGACATAATCAAATTAATAGAGATTCCACACATAATCTTGGAGTAAAATAATCAATGAAGTATGCGTAAAGCCGAATGACTGGAAATTGAAATTTCAAATTCCCTTATCAATTTGGTAACTTACGAAACATACACCCACGAATGATGGATCATACAATGATGATATAAACATCCATAAATTAAATTATATTACACAATGAATACAATCATGGGCAATACACACACCACATGCAATAAATAAGTGGTGAATAATGGAAATCTGATGAAATTAAAAGTGAGATTAAGAAACCCCTTACTTTATACTTTTTCCTTGGTCGATAGTAGGTTAACCTCCTTTATAATGGTGAAATAATTGTTATTTAATTATACAAGAATAGTTTACATTAATATGATATCATATATGATCTTTTAACATTTATTTGTTAATAATATCTTAGTATTATCGTCATTTCGAGTGTTAACTTACTCATTTTCCATTATATTCATTGTTATGTAAGCCATGTTTTTCATGGATAGGTTGTATCTTATTCATATCCATAATGATATCAAGTCCATAAAAATTATTTTTAAATCATTAAATGATAATTATACTTGAATGGATACGATGTAGAGTGAATGTCATCGCGTTCGTGGAGATGGTGGTCCGTACGTACGCACGAGCGACAATGTCATTCTTTTGATATTAAAATAATATATAATTGGATGGTATATCATATATACATAATAATTATCATTTTATATTTATTATTTATATGAATTAAAAATCCTTATTATACCCATCCAAATAATAATATATTGAATAACAATTACACCATGACGTGGAGACGGTAAGCCGTACGTACGCACGTATGGTGACATGTCATTCAAAGGATGGAAAGAATAATAAATATGGTTGTACCATATTTATAATAATATTACAGTATATATGAGATACTGTATTAATTATTTTAGAATGGTAATAACAAAGAAAGAAGAAGTTAAAGACGAAAATAATTTGAAAAAGGGTGGTAAAAACATTACCACTTCTTCGGGTTCTTCCTTTTGATTTGATCAAAAGGGTTTCTTAGGTTGGATTTCTGATTAAACTAAGGACTCTAGGTTGTACTGAGGGAAGTTTAGAGAGTATTTGGGCAGGTTTTGGCCGAAACAAAGGCTTTGAAGGTGTGAAGTAATGAGAAGGGGGAGTGACCTTTTATAAGAGGGGTGAGGGGAACCTTTAGAAAAGCTAGAAATATTATTTTATAATAAATTCATATTCGGTTTCTAATGGCTCAAAAGTAGATTATTTAAAGTTTAAGTTGGGGATATGTAGAAAACCACTCAAACAATATAATTTAGACAGGTTTGAGTCATTATATTAACCTTATCTTTAAGGATTAACTCTTAGTTAATTAGTTTCACTTTTACAATGTCTCTTTGTATTTTTATATTATATTGTTAATAAACATACTATATACATCCAAGAGACCCCCAAGTGGTCCATTAATGATACACCTATCATTATTTAAGTCTCTTGGACGAAACTTATATTTTTAGGAATTTAATATCAATTAATAATATAATATTTATTTTAAAAACTCTTTTATGTCAATTTTGACACTATTCAATAATTGGTTTTTGTGAAACTCGTAAGAGAATTATTACTTCGAAAAAAGTCAATTAAATCAATAATAATATGTCATATTAACCTAAAAAATTAGTTTAATTCAATAAAAGCCTCCAATTATATTTATTTGGGTATTTGTAATATCAATTATTTTAATTTTTCACTATTATGGTAATTACTGCATCATCATTGTGTCATAAATAAATTAAATTATTTAATGTCTTAAAATTATAAATAAAATATAATTATGTTTGAAATCTTTTTATATTTCTAATGAATATTTATAATCGAATTTATCATTTGTGT
The DNA here is from genome assembly GCA_963277665.1 of Viscum album. Classification (NCBI taxonomy): domain Eukaryota; kingdom Viridiplantae; phylum Streptophyta; class Magnoliopsida; order Santalales; family Viscaceae; genus Viscum; species Viscum album. The sequence continues at coordinate 558,947,542 of OY728132.1, read as the reverse complement.
AACCCTATATTAAAAATGTTGTAGTAAATAAACATTGATTTTAACTCTTTCAACTCTTCTTTGAATTAAATAATAATAAATATCCTAATATAATCCAAGTAGACCTAAATGATAATATTTTATTCCTAAGGTTGTTTTTGGTCGAGATACACTTGTCCAATAGAATTATGACATGTGGTAGGGTAGTATTAATATCATTTTTTACCCTTAATTACCCTATTTAATTTTAACCGTGGTAAATAAAAGTAAAAAGTTACTATTCTCCAAAAATTATTTTCATCTCAATGAACCACATTTTACTCCCTGATATTAACCGTGTCTCTCAGATTTTAGAAATTCTACTCACAGAAGCGGTAAAATTATGTTTTATGAAATATTCAGTTTTTTAACTACCACTTAGTGGTTTCACTATTCATCAAAAAATGAAAGTTTCCAGAAAAATACCAAAAATTGGGCCTAAGCTATATTTGATATTATGAATTCATAAATTATGTCTATTTTACCAAATTCAAAACATATCATTTGCATTAATTAATTTAAAAATTAATTCCCGTCGTCAAAACAAATAGCGTGTTTTTAAGAGATAATAACTATCAAAAGATTGACACTTATTTATGTCGAGTTTAAATGTGAAATCTCATCCAATGACCAAAATTGTATTAAATGGTAAAAATATATTCTAAATATACTTTAAAACCACTGAAATTAATAATTTATCACTATTACTTATTTCGATTAAAAAAGTTGTTTTTAATTAAAATTTAGTAATTTTCACTATTCATCAAAATATGAAATTATCCGAAAAGTACCAAAATTTCACCCTAAGCTAATTTTGATATTAAGAATACAAAACTGAAGTCCATTTCGAAAGATAAAATTTATAAAATTTCAAAAAGTAGGTATTACTATTCATAAGGGCTAGTTTGATTGGTTGTGGTGTGTTAGAATCTCGAAGTTGCGTACAATACACATCATTGCATTATTCAAAGGGAAACGTATCATGGATGCTTGGGGTGTTACAAAACATACCGAAAATTTAGTGAAAGTGGGAGAACCTGAAAAAAGAAAGTTGGTTCCGAGAATTTCCCCTTACCTTGTATCCGAACACTTTATTCACTTTATTGTCCTATATAATGACAATATATTAATTAAATAAAAATAAAACAACCTTTTATACATGAATAAGGTTCATTATGGTTTCATTAAGTTCTTTTATGGGCCTTTGGATCAGTTATAGAGTTTTTATTCATTGTTTGGGGGTGTTCTTTTTCTTAGTTTTCATGAACGGATCAATTGTACATATGAATAGAAGTTTATGTAGAACTTGGATAATCATCCATAACGTATATTATATGTTATTAATGATATTATATGATTTTAAATGATATAATAATGAATTATGTTATATACCGTGTGGATGAATCATTAGTTAAATTTAATTATGACCGTTTTAGGTTAATTTGGGCAGTTTTTGGATCACAATGAACATGTTTTGTTTTATCAATTAGTATTATGAATAAAAGTTTTTTCTAAAAAATAAAAGGGGTTATAAAATAAATATTACAATATTTTTTCAACCATTTAATTTTTTCATTGACTTCCTTGAAGGAGTTTAATTAAAATGGAAGTGTCGCCCATGATGTAGGTAAATTGACACATCACGGGCGACGACATCATTAAATTAAAAAATAGATGTGGGGAGGATTATAATGAATAATATTCCATTGACATGATATCATACCATTATATCAATCATATTGAAGTTATAATAAAATTCAAATAAGATAATTTGAGGATAAGATAATAAAAGAAATGAATTTTGAAATGAAATTGAAAGAAAAGAGAGAGAGGAATTACCTCTTGAATCCTCCTATGGGCATCCTCCTTAAATAACATGGGATTGGTATTTTTATGAGACCAAGATCTCCTGAACGTGGGGGAGGGATATGGGAGAGCTTTTTTCTGAATTTGGAAAAATATTTAAGCTTGAGAGGTGTGAATTAATGAGGGTGTCTGGGGTGGTATTTATAGTGGAGGGGAGAGGGGTTTTCCCAATGTTATTTTCATTAATTTATTATTTATCCCCAAGACAAGAAATAGTAATTATTATATGACAAATAATAGTAATAATTGAATGTTATTTTGAAACAATTGGTCTTACATCCATAGAACATCTTCCATGACTCTATAATTAATGTATTTATCTTATTTTGTAAAATATAATATTTCACTATTCATAAAAAAATTCAAGTAATTCAGAAAAATCCCAAGAATTCACCCTAACCATTTTCTGATGTGTAGAATTGAAAAATAAAGTACATTTTTTGAAATTAATTTTCTAAATATGATTACTTTAATTTTTAATTAAAATCATTATTTTCTTGAAAAATACAAATTTTAAAATTACAACTACTATTCTAACACTTTGAAAAATTAATAATGATCTCATAAAATTATATTATAATCATACGAAATAAAAATATTAATTTATGAATACATTTAATTTTTTAAATTATTTAATTATTTATAATTATTTATTTATGACTCACAAAAATACCAATACTTTTACAATGGTCATATTGTCACTTATAAGATGCCAAAATTTTATTTAATCATTCATGGGTGAGGTTAATATTCTTATGAACGATTTAATATTCATAAGGGTTATATTATTATTAATAAGGGTACGTAACTATTCATAAAGGTAGGTCACTATTCACTAAAAAATTAAGTTTTTCCTATGGGACACCAAAACATCTTACTGATCACAACTGTGTATGTAAAATTTTTGAAATTCAAAACACAAAAGTTGAAATTTTATGTTTAAAGGTCACATAGTATTTCATTTAACCATGATGTGGAATTTTTTTTCTTAAAGTGATTGATTATGATCGTAATACAAGAAGGTATAAATTCCATTGATAAAAATGTTGGTCGTTACATTTTCCCCCCTTTTGAAATTTCTCCCCTGTAATTTCATTTTACATAAACAGGTGAGGGTATTTCTCTTTAATCACATCTTCTGTTTCCCAAGTTTCTTCTTTATACTTATGGTTCCTCCACAACACTTTGAAAAGGTGGGTTGTATTTTTTTCTTAGAACCTTTTCTCTCTGGTCTAAAATCATTACTCGTTGCTCCTCAAATGAGAGATCATCTTTAAGTTGTACCACCACTGAGATTAGTACATGTGAGGGATCTAGTATGTACTTCCACAGGGGTGATATGTGAAATACATCATGAATAGGAGCAATATTTTGTGGAAGTACAAGACGATAGGCCATATCTCATATGTGGTCAAGGATCCCGAAGGGGTCAATGCACCTTGGGCATAGCTTCCCCTTCATTCCAAACTGTGGGACTCTCTTCCATGGTGATATTCGAAGAATGACTTTATCTCCAAGGTCAAACATGAAGTCCCTTCGACGGATGTTAGCATAGATCTTTTTATAACTTTGAGAAGCTTTGATATGTTTCTAGAAGACTTGGTCCTTCTCTGTCATCTCTTTCATAAGGTCTGTTCCAAGAATCTTTCTATCTCTAACTTCATCCCAACATGTTGGAGTTCTACATCGCTCTCCATACATAGCTTCATATGGAGCCATATGAATACTTGAGTGGAAGCTATTGTTGTATGTAAACTCAACTATTGGGATATGTTGATCCCATCCACCTTTTAATTCTAAAGATTTGGATCTTAGTATTTCTTCAAGCGTCTGAATAATCTTTTCAGACTGGCCATCAGTTTGGGGGTGATAAGTTGTACTAAAATTTAATTTAGTATTCAAATCATGATGAATACTCCTCTAGAATATATATTTGAACCTTGGATCATGATTAGAGACAATCAATAGTGAAACACCATGAAGTTTCACCACTTCCTTCACATATATCTTTACAAGTTGTTCAACCTAGAGATCTTCCCAAATAACGATAAAATGGGCAGTCTTGGTGAGTCGGTCAACTACAACCAATATCACATTATTTCCCTTGAAGTCTTTGGGAGACCCGTGAAAAAGTCTATAGTGACATTCTCCAATTTTTACATCGGTATAGGAAATGGTTGTATCATCCCTTTGGATTTTTGTTGCTCTTCTTTAACTTGCTGACATACTAAGCACCTTGAGATATATTCTGCAATCTTTTTCTTTGTGTTATCCTACCAGAAGTGTTTTTTGAGATCTCGGTACATCTTGATGCTTCTAGGATATATAGATACTGTTGATCTACGTGCATTGTCCAATATATCATTCTTAATCCTGGTTGATGAAGGAACACAAAGTTGGGTTCCAAACCAAACCACACCATCATTGTCGATTTTGAACCCTTGTAACTTTCCTTTCATTACTGCATTCACCTTCTTTTGTAACTCCAGATCATCCCTTTGTACCTCCTTAATATTTTATTTGATAGATGTTTCTCAACCATTTGGGAAAGGTAGGATATATCCCATACCCTAATGATTTCCAAATCCATCCTTTTCATTTCCATGAAGATATTGTCTTTGTCAATCCATAACATGGATAGAGTAGTAGGTTCCTTTCTTCTTAGAGTATCAGCTACCTTGTTCACCTTTCTTGGATGTTAGTGAATAGATAAATCATAGTCCTTGATTAGCTCTAAACATATCCTTTGAAACATGTTGATCTTCTTTTGTGTGAATATATACTTTAGGCTCTTGTGGTCGGTGTTTATGTCACACTTCTCACCATAAAGTTACTGTCTCTAGATTTTCATGGAAAAATCATGGGTTCCATATCTATATCATGTGTCAAGAAGTTCTATTCATGTATCTTCAACTATCGTGAGGCATAAGATATCACATTATTATTTTTCATGAGTACACAACCCAAGCCTTACTTTGAAGAATCATTGTATATTACAAAACTATCTCCACTTGTTAGTAATATGAGTACATGTGCAGTGATTATCCCTCTATTTAGCTCATTGAAGCTCCCCTCATATTCTTTCATCCATACATACTTTACCCCTTTCCTTGTTATCTTAGTTAGCGATATTGAAAATCGTGACAAATTTATCACAAAATTTCGGTAGTACCCAACTAATCCAAGAAAACTACATATTTCGTTAGAAGGTCTGGTCCATTCCTCAATCGCCTTTGTTTTTTAAGGGTCCACAGAAATTCCCTCACATGTGATCACATGTACTAAGAATGTGACTTGCTTCATCCAAATGTCACACTTGATGAACTTGGAGTTCAAATTCTCCTTTCTCAATGTTTCCAACACAAGTCTTAAATGTTCATCATGTTCCTCCTTTCTCTTGGAGTACATTAGAATATCATCGATAAACACTTCCACAAATTTTTCAAGGTATTGTCTAAAGACTATATTCATAAAATCCATGAATATTTTAGGGTAATTAGTATGTTTGAAGGGAATCACCATAAAATCATAGAGCCCAAACCTTTTACGGAAGGTAGTCTTCTGAATATCTTCCTTATTCACCTTTATCTAATGATATCTAGAACGAATATCTGCCTTTGAGAAGTTTTGATCTCCTCTTAGCTGATCAAACAAGTCATTAATCCTTAAAAGGGGATACTTTTTCTTTATGGAGATCTTTTTGAGTTCCCAATAATTGATACATAGCCACATTTTTCCATATTTATTCTTCACAATGAGCACTGGTGCACCCCAAGGTGATGCACTAGGGCGTATGAACCCTTTGTCTAAATTCTCTTACAGTTTCTTCTTTAACTCCTCCAGTTCGAAAGGAGCTATCTTATAGGGACACTTTGAGGTAGCAGTAGCTCTGGGTATGATTTATATGGAGAACTCTACCTCACGATCTGGGGGAAGTTTGGGTAACTCTTCAGGAAATACGTCACCATATTCCCTCGTGATGGGAATTTCTGCTAGGTTGACACTTTCCTTTGATTAAACCATTTGAGCAAGTTATGCATCTTCATAGGGAATCAAATCCCACACCATTGACGGATTTTTTCAAAGGAGATTCATGATCTTCCATTCATTTGTAGAGGATCATGGGATAGTTTATAATATGAAAGCATATTTCCTTTTCCTGGCAGTTGATTTGTGTTTTATGTAATGAGAGTCAATCCATTCCCATTATAGTATCTAATTACACTAAGGGAAGTATTACAAGATTCACTGGAAGAATATTCCCACATATTCCAACATGAGAAGATTCAAACACTTGGGTTGCAATGATTTCACCACTTCGTGTTTTTATAGATATCTCTACTTTAAGGTTTTGGGGATTCATTTCTATAATTCTAGAAAACTTGGAAGATATAAAGGAATGTGTTGAATGAAAATCAAATAATACCTTTTCCAATATTGAGTGAATAGGAAGTGTACCTTGTATGACTTCATTATCATGCTCTACTTTCATAGTACTTATGGCATAATCCTTCCCTTGTTCCTTTGGATTTTGTGGATGCTGACACAGATTACCCTCTAGGACTTGAGGATTAGTGTACTAGCTTGCATAGTTCACCTACTCCATACAGTTGTATCATTGGACCCTGGATGGTGCTCTCCTTTCTTCACCTACATTCTCCTTCCTTCTCATGTCTTTTAGACACTCTTGAGCATGGTGGCCTTCTTTACCACACTTGAAGCATTTCCTTATCCCTTTGAGGCATGTCCCACATGTTGTACCTCTCAAACCCCTCGAGGTTTAATTTTCATGATCACAATCACCCTCTTATGTTTCTAACATTGTTTCAAGTGTTTTTGATTGATAGGAATCAAATCAGGTGGCCAAGGAATTGGGCCAAGATAGAAAGCTGGCAAATGGTCTGAAATCCAGACCACCGGCCAGCCGGTGGCACACCACCGGCCAGCCGGTGGCATCTGCACTCTAGAGGGAGCCACTGCCTTACCACCGGCCAACCGGTGGCCAAGCACCGGCCAGCCGGTGGCACCCAGACTGAACAGGGTTTTCTACTGCCTCACCACCGGTCGACCGGTGGCTCTGGCACCGGTCGACCGGTAGAGCCTGGACCAGAATTCTCAGCCACTGTCAACACACCGGCCAGCCGGTGGGACTGTACCGGCCAGCCGGTGGATCCAGTCAAACTAGCCGTTGGAGCTTTGACCAGGCTGCTCCACTTGCCTCCCAACGGCTCCGAAAGCCTTTCCAACGGCTCCAAAGGCCTCCAACGGCCATATGAGGGTTCCCCCTCTATAAATAAAGGACCTTGAAGCCCCGGAACATTAGCCGGACCATAATTAAGCATTGTGAAGCCAACGAACACAATTCTCCTCATTTGGAAAACCTCCGGCGGATTGCTCCAAGGGAACCACAACTGCTCCAATCCAATTCCACATCCAAGGAGCACCACCATAGAAGCTTGGGAGTGCACGTCTTCAACTCCATTCAACCTTTGGCGCCCAAGGCTTCTCAACAATACGGTTTTTATTGTTTTATCTTTTTGAGCTTTAAGTTTGGGTTTGTGCCTACAAACCCCAACACCTTTTCTCTTCCCCCTTTCTTTTGGGTTATCACACCACCATTAAGGTGTGAAGAGGTTTCTTCAAGCCTTTCCTTTTAAAAGGATTGTGTTTCGGTGAGCTAGCCTTCACCCATTAAAAAGGCTAGTGGGTTCTTGCTTAACCATTAAAAGCAAGTGGGTTCTTGCTAAACCACAAAAAGCAAGCTGTAATAGGTCCTAGTGCTACCTCAAAGCCTAGTGGGTTTCTTGCTAAAACCATTGAAAAGCAAGCGGTAGGAATCTCTCAACGGTTGAGTTGGGAGCGGAGACGTAGGCCGGGTTTTGGCCGAACTCCGTTATCAATTTTGTGTGTCTTGCCTTCTTTATTTCCGCTGCACTTTACCTTAATTTTTAATTTGTTAATCAATTTTTTAAAAAGGCAATTCACCCCCCCTCTTGCCATCTTTTCCCTCCTCGGGTGTTTCTTCCGACCCAACATTTGGTATCAGAGGGAGTATTTGAATAATCCCTTACCCGGTTTCAAATTAAAGATCCTATTTTTTGATGGCTTCTACCGCTTCTTCTTCTCAAACTCTCGAAGGACATTCTTTGGATCGTGCTCCATTCTTTGATGGAGCCGATTATACTTTTTGGAAAACCCGCATGTCAACCTTTTTAAAAAGCATTGGTTATCCAATTTTTAAAATTGTTATGCAAGGATTTTCCCTCTCCTCTCCCGATGAGTCTAAATGGACTCCCAATGACATTGCAAATTTTGAGCTTGATGGCAAAGCCATGAATGCTCTACATTGTGGCCTTGACCGACATGTTTTTGATTCCATTTCTTCTTGCACTTCCTCTCATGATATTTGGATGCTTTTAGAACTAACCTATGAAGGTACTAGCAAGGCTCAAAAGCAAGAACGCGCTCAAAAGCAAGAACCCGCTCAAGAGCAACAACCCGACGAAAAGCTCACACCCGTTTGCCCACCTCACAAGAAAAGGTCCAAGAAGAAGAAGAATAAGGCTTTAAAGAAAACTTGGAGTGATAGCTCCACCTCTTCATTCTTCTCCTCCTCCTCAAGCGACCAAGGTACAAATTGCCTAATGGCAAAACATGAGGTATCTTCCTCCTCTTCCACCTCTTCTTGTTCATCAAATTCCAATTCTTTAAATCATCTTTCTTATGAAGAACTCTCACACGCTAGAGACCAACTCGAAAAAGGTTTTCATGAGCTTTCATCAAAATTTGTCGCTTTGAAAAAGTCTTTCAAAAAACTTTCCTCCGAAAAAGACCAACTTCTCAAAGAGAAGGAGGAACTCACCCTTAAAATCCAAAATTTTCCAAATGTTGATTCCATGGAATCAACCATCAAAGACCTTAGAGAGACCCTAGCCAAGTTCACCCAAGGGGAACAAAATTTGAACAATTTGCTTGGTTCACAAAGGGTTTCCCGAACCTCCAATGGACTTGGCTATACCAACCGAGCCTCCTCCTCCCATGCACCCACTGTTTTTGTAAGGGGGAGCTCCGATTACAAATTTTGTAATTATTGCAAGAAAACCGGGCACCTCATTTATGAGTGTAATTGTAAAAATGCCCGGTACGGCCAACCCAAATCGATTTTTTATTTGGATGAATTTAATAGGAGAAGACCCGCCATGAGGCAAGTATGGATTGAAAAATCCCTATTAGCGAGTCTCTCCGGCCCAAAATTTATTACCACTCCCCGGTGATTCATTATTTTTATTTAAGGGGAGAACTTTCTCATTTTTGATTCAAAATCTCAAAATTCAAAAATTACATTTGGTTTCAAATTTCAATTTTCAATTCTTTTTCAATTCAATTTAGAATTTTCAATCCATTTTTTCATTTCAAAAATTTTCAACAATTAGTATCATTTTCAATTGGTTTCCAACAATTGGTATCAAATTGGTTTTTGATTCAAAACTTTCAATTCAAACTGTTATTCGAATTTTCATTTCAATTTCAAAAATTTCAATTGATTTTCAAAACTCCATCTTGTTTTTTTTTTCAATCGTTTTTCCCTCAATCAAGTTTTATGCCCCGAGCTATTTTGATAATCACAAAGGGGGAGAAATTTCTTGATTGATTGGGGGAGAATCCTTTTTATCATGCTTTGATTTTTTTCAAATTACTCTTTAAGAATGTCTTCAATTTTAGCATTTTACATTAATTGTTTTGGTGATTGTGATCATCAAAATAGGGGGAGATTGTTGTACCTCTCAAACCCCTCGAGGTTTAATTTTCATGATCACAATCACCCTCTTATGTTTCTAACATTGTTTCAAGTGTTTTTGATTGATAGGAATCAAATCAGGTGGCCAAGGAATTGGGCCAAGATAGAAAGCTGGCAAATGGTCTGAAATCCAGACCACCGGCCAGCCGGTGGCACACCACCGGCCAGCCGGTGGCATCTGCACTCTAGAGGGAGCCACTGCCTTACCACCGGCCAACCGGTGGCCAAGCACCGGCCAGCCGGTGGCACCCAGACTGAACAGGGTTTTCTACTGCCTCACCACCGGTCGACCGGTGGCTCTGGCACCGGTCGACCGGTAGAGCCTGGACCAGAATTCTCAGCCACTGTCAACACACCGGCCAGCCGGTGGGACTGTACCGGCAAGCCGGTGGATCCAGTCAAACTAGCCGTTGGAGCTTTGACCAGGCTGCTCCACTTGCCTCCCAACGGCTCCGAAAGCCTTTCCAACGGCTCCAAAGGCCTCCAACGGCCATATGAGGGTTCCCCCTCTATAAATAAAGGACCTTGAAGCCCCGGAACATTAGCCGGACCATAATTAAGCATTGTGAAGCCAACGAACACAATTCTCCTCATTTGGAAAACCTCCGGCGGATTGCTCCAAGGGAACCACAACTGCTCCAATCCAATTCCACATCCAAGGAGCACCACCATAGAAGCTTGGGAGTGCACGTCTTCAACTCCATTCAACCTTTGGCGCCCAAGGCTTCTCAACAATACGGTTTTTATTGTTTTATCTTTTTGAGCTTTAAGTTTGGGTTTGTGCCTACAAACCCCAACACCTTTTCTCTTCCCCCTTTCTTTTGGGTTATCACACCACCATTAAGGTGTGAAGAGGTTTCTTCAAGCCTTTCCTTTTAAAAGGCTTGTGTTTCGGTGAGCTAGCCTTCACCCATTAAAAAGGCTAGTGGGTTCTTGCTTAACCATTAAAAGCAAGTGGGTTCTTGCTAAACCACAAAAAGCAAGCTGTAATAGGTCCTAGTGCTACCTCAAAGCCTAGTGGGTTTCTTGCTAAAACCATTGAAAAGCAAGCGGTAGGAATCTCTCAACGGTTGAGTTGGGAGCGGAGACGTAGGCCGGGTTTTGGCCGAACTCCGTTATCAATTTTGTGTGTCTTGCCTTCTTTATTTCCGCTGCACTTTACCTTAATTTTTAATTTGTTAATCAATTTTTTAAAAAGGAAATTCACCCCCCCTCTTGCCATCTTTTCCCTCCTCGGGTGTTTCTTCCGACCCAACACCACAATCCATATTCCCGCATTTTTGGCTTGTTGGTGGTTCATTTTTCTTCCAAACATTATTATTAGATCCTCTAGCTTGAAACTCCATATTTATTTTCTAATCACCATATCCATGATACCATTCTACAAATCTATCTCCACTTTGAGGAAACATCAAACAACTTCTTCATAACACCCAAAGTCTCGAATTGCAAGAGCCTTTCAATGGTGTGGTTTTAACAAACTAAATAATCTATTAATTTTTCTATCATTATTGATAAAAAACCCAAATAATACAATGAAATCCTTGTGAAATTCCCTTCATAGTTCTTGAAAGACTATACTTTCTTTTTCTAGAGCTTTATGAATTTTATATCTATCTTCGTTCGAAGAGTTCTTGGGAAATACTTGTTAAGAAACATGATCATAAAGTCTTCTCATTCCATATCTTCAATTTCATCAGCCGGCTTGGTGTTCTTAATAACATTCCACCATTTATCGGTCTCTCTAAATAGATGATAAATGTCCAAAATCACCTTCTACATCTCAGAATAGTGAAGCACAGAAAAGATCATCTCCATGGAGTTGACCCAATATTCTATAACTAGGGGATCGAAAGATCCTCTAAATGTCGGTGGTCATGGCCACATAAAACAATCGATAGCCAGTTTCTCCCTCTTTGGTGAATGAAGAAGTTCCTCATTAATAATTTTATTATACATAATCTGATATTTTTGGGTAAATCAATCCCATGAAGTTTCTAACTCCACCTCCCAAATCATTGGGGATGTCGTTCGGGTAATCGTTGTATTGGCCCTCGCATGGGTTGTTGGCCTGGTTTCTCTTAGTTCCCACCATTTTATAGACTATATAAGGTAAGAACAAAACATAATTCAATGAGTTATGAATAAGTAACTTATTAATTTATTCAAATTACACACTTAGTCTCATACTAGAGGTTTTCTCTAGTGTTTACTAATCATAATTCCCAAAATTAACTAAACCTTTCCTCTGATAACAACTATAGGGACCCTACTTTTCTTACATCCTTTTAATGATAAAAAAAATTAAATACACATTGAGGATCCAAAGGATTAGTGTTCTTGGGAAAACTAGGACCATACATAAATTTTACAACCTAAACATAAAATTTTATTTAATTCCTTCTTCTCTAGCTTCTTATTGGCTCTATACTTCCCCTTAGTACAAGTAGTCACCTGAGGATATATATCAAAAAGTGTTTAGCTAAAAAAATTAATAGGATAGATAAAAACATGAAACAATTTAACATGAGTTGATCATAATCATTATCATCATAACATAGGCACAAGATTATAATCATGAGTGGAAACATTAAAAAAAGACTTGGAAAGTGGGAATGCATAAAAATGAAACATCATGTCTTAGTGGTTATCTACCACACTTAGTTGTGGAAAAATAAAGAATCTTGTTAACAAATAATTTCACTTTAAATCATGAGATTCTTCACTTTATCCAATGCATTGGAGCACTGTATAATTTTAGGGTCACCTGTCACATTAAAATATTCATATTGCGCTATATAATTTTGGGTGCACCCGTCACATCATAACATTTTCATTATCATGAATGACACATAGAACATAGATAAAAAATAAACATAAATAAAAAATGAAAAGGAATGGGTTTCATATCATAAGAACAAATTCATAAACACTGGGTTTCAAAAAGAAAGATGGGATGACATGCTTGATACAAGCACCGTCAACCTTTAGTGAGAAGTAAAGGGTGTGTTTTTGAAAGAAGAGTTCTTTTGGAAAACATTTTGTTTAACGTAAACTCTAGTAAAAATCATTTATATTGCAGATGGTAAGATAATGATGAAAAAATTATTTTTAAGGACTAACCATACCGAAAATTGAATGAAATAAGGAGAACCTAAAGAAAGAAAGTTGGGTTCAAGAATTTCCCCTTACCTTGTATTTGTACACTTTCATCACTTTATTGTCCTATATAATGACATTATATTCATTAATTACAAATCCAATAACATTTATACATGAATATGGTTCATTATTGTTGAATTAAGTTCTTTTATGGGCCTTTTTATGAGTTATAGAGTTTAAATTCATTTTTTGGAAGTGTTCTTTTTCTTAGTTTTCATGAACAGTTCACTTATACACATGAATAGAAGTTCGTATAGAACTTGGATAAACATACAGAACGGATATTACATGTCATTAATGATATAATGGGAGTTTAAATTACCTTAAAATGAATTATGTTATATACCATGTGGATGAATTATTAGTTAAAATTTAATTATGATTGTTTTATGTAAATTTGGGTTGTTTTTGGATCACAATGAAAATGTTTTGTTTCATCAATTAGTATTATGAATAAAAGTTGTTTTCAGAAAATAAAAGAGGTTAAAACATAAATATTAAAAAAAATTCAAACATTTAATGGTTACATCGATATTTTTTAAGATGTTTAAGGAAAATGGAAGTGCACCACCCATGATATAGGTAAATTAACACATCACGGGCAATGATTTCCTTTTATTTACAAAGAGAGGGAGGGAGGAGTATAATGAATAATCTTCCATTAACATGATATCATATCATTATATAAATCATAATAGATTTTTCATGAAATTTAGATAAGATAATTTGAGGATAATAGAATAAATGAAATGAAATTTGAGAGGAAATTGAAAGAAAAGAGATAGGGGAATTACGTCTTTAATCCTCCTCTTGAGATCCTCCTTCAGGAACATAGGCATGGTCATTTGATGAGATCAAGATATCCAGTGCATGGGGGTGTATGGGAGAACTTTGGGAATAATTTTGATGAGTCTTTAATCTTGAGAGGTGTGAAGTAATAAGGGTGTGAGGGGTGATATTTATAGTGCAGGGGGGAGGGGTTTTCTCAATATTATATTCATTAATTTATTATTTCTCTATAAGGCATGAAATAGTGATGATTACATGACCAATAATAGTAATAAGTTCATGTGAGTTCAAACCAATTGGTCTTACATCATCATAACATCATCCATGACTCTATAATTAATGTATTTAGCTTATTTTGTAAAATATAGAATTTCACTATTCATCAAAAATTCAAGTAATTCAGAAATATACCAAAAATTCACCCTAACTATTTTTCAATGTGTAGAATCCAAAAATGAACTCTGTATGTCAAAAATAATTTTATAAAGATTATTAACTTAATTTTTAATTAAAATCATATTTTTCTTCAAAAATAAAAATTTTAAAATTACAACTACTTTTCTAACACTTTTAAAATTTAATAAAGATCTAATTAAATTATATTATAATCATAAGACAAAGAAATATTAATTTATGAATAACTTTCCTTTGTTAAATTATTTAAATATTTATAATTAATTATATATCACTTACAAAAATAACAATACTTTTAATATGGTCATATTGTCACTTATAGGTTGAAAAATTTTATTTAATCATTGATGGCTGAGGTTACTATTTTTGAATGATTTAATATTTATAAGGTTCACATTACAATTTATAAGGGTATGTTACTATCCATAAAGGTAGGTTACTATTCACTAAAAATTAATTTTATCCTATCAGACTCCAAATATCTTACTAATTGCAACTGTGTATGTCATATTTTCGAAATTCAAAACATAGAAGTCAAAAAATTATGTCTAAAGGTCCCATAGTAGTCCATTTAAGCATGATTTGGAATTTTGTTTCCTAATTTAATTTATAGTGACATTAACACAGGAATAGAGAAGTTTCATTGATAAAATTTTGGTTCACTATAGTTTTCCTTTTCTTAGCTATTGAAATCATTTTCTTGTATGGTTATTTATATAATCTTTTGAGAAAACTTTTCTGAACTCATGTGTAAAATATGAAAATATTTAAAAATTTACTTCGGTGTTGAAATATTTATAGTATTCTCTAGCAGATATTATGTGCATTCAAGGAATAGTATAAATGTTTTAATTTTATAAAAAAATGATTTTTTGAACTTCACTGTAAAAACCCACATACATGATACTTCACTTATGAAATTCTATATCATTTTCAAATAAATTTTCTAAATCATTCTCCCACATTATGATCCAATATTGACCACTATTTTAGTATTTTCATGTGAGGGATAGGGTTTCAAAATGTGATATAACTGATTTAATTTCATTCACATCAAACCCCCCCAAAATATTTCAAAAATTACCAAAATAATTTCAAACAAATCCTACTTTTTAATCAATTCAATGGGTTTTTAGGTTTGAAAATTTGAAATTTAGTGTATGCTACCTATGTGAAAATATAATTCCCATTTGTGGGTTTTTATTGGATTTGGAATTGTTGGATTTTCATGATTCCTTGGTGATTTTTCCACTTATTTTATAGAAATTATATTAAGGAACTAGAAGAGGGAGTGTAATAGGATACATATTTTTGGAATCAAAATTATAACTTGAGGGAACCTGATGTTTGAACTTTAACCTATTAACTTGGTTTTTATTAAATAAACATCTCAAGGTTCCAAATCAATATAGATTACAACAAATCCTTTGAAATGGACTAAAATGGTAAATTTTGATCACACATTTAATATATAAGACCTTTTTCATTATGTATGTGAATAAATAAAATCCATTTGTAAATACAACTATGAATTTTTTACATATATGGATAAGGAAAAATAAAAAAATAGTTCATAAGTGTCAAAAATGAATTCATTTAGGTGATGAGAATATTGAACCCATATAAATTAGGAACTGAATTCTAAGAAACTCATTTGAGTTATATGGATGAAGTATAAAAAAGATCCTTGGCTTAAGTAACGTAGGAGATATTGATTGCTAAAACTAGTTCTTGTTCATGTTCTAATTACACTGAAATTGAATATGTCTACACTCATGAAATTTATACTAGAGTTCTAATTAACGTTAGGTTTTGGATTATAATCATCTAATAGGAATTAAATTTTTTACAAATGAAAATATATTTAATTTTCGTTAAATATGGTATGTGTTTTTTCAATGTTTATAGGATAATACATTTATGTTTGGAATCTTTCTAAATATAACAAAATTATGGTATTTCTTGAGAATTAAAATTCTAATGTGTACGGGAATTTTATGAGGCAATTTTGTAATTAATTTTTTACATTTGTTTTTCTTTTTTATCGAGGTTTTGATTTTAGAAATAATTATTTCATATTTTCACATGTCTTTTTAAACATAAATTGTATAATTCATTTTTTTAGAAATTCAATGATTTTTATATTCTTGAATATTATTTTTTATTTTAATAGGTAAAAATGAGTATCATGAGGTTGATATCACCATTAAACCTCTATGATGGATAGGAATACAGAAATAGTTGTGGCAAAAAAAACTGCAAGTGGAACGGAGAAATCGAATTAAGGGTGGTTATCTAAACATTCTTGTGTGTGCACTACTACAAAAATGTGTTTATCTAGTGCTTGGGATTTAATAGCTATAACTAAAAGAGATGTTAAATACCCTCTTTCTTTGTGCTTTTTATTATCACTAAAAATGGGGGCTTTAACCGCACTTGAAAAATTGGTGTTAAAGGGGGCCTTTATTAGTGCTTATAAAAAATCATGGATAAACAGGGACACTTATCAGTGCTTGTAAAAAAGGGATGATAAATGGGGATTTTATCATTTATTTTTTACTAGCACTAATGAATGGTATATTTTAAAAAAATATAGTTTACTTAAAAAATTATATTAATATATAATATTTATTTTTTAAATATGTTTTAGATGAGGTAAATAGGTATTTACAATTAATATATAAGATATTTTATGAAAATGGATTATAAAATTATTAAAAAATATTTTTAATTAATAATTTGGTAATTATTATCGAGTAATAGTCATTTAATATCAATTTGAATGTAAAAATATAAAAAAATTAATAAAATGTTGCAAATAAGTTGAAAACAAAACTTGAACTTCAAATGGCCAGAAATTTTCATCCATGTGTCTATTTAAGCTCTACCACATATCAAACTAAATTATGTGATAATTAATACATCATGTGGACTAAGGGACCTTGGTCACTATTTTTTCAATGCCAAAAGTGGCCCAGAATTCCTCCAAAACTGAGTTTTAGTTAGGGTACCAAATTGTTTTAACATTTGATGGATTTTCCTTCACATTTAAGGGGGTATTATTGCCTTTTTTCATTAGATACTGAATTTATTCTACGGAATTAAATTCATATTGATCTTATTATTTTTAAATTTTATCATTTTTCACAATGTGGTTTTATTTATAGTTAAATATTTGCATATTTTCTTATATTTACTTATGATAAATTAATTTTACAAATACATATATCGATATATTAATGTAAAAATGCATTTTTAAAAATATAAAAAAATTATTATTATTTATTTTATATAATGTAAAAACTATCTATTTTATTTACCTTATAAAAATGAAATAATATGTGCATATATACCTATACAATTAATGTTTATATATAAACATGTGTGTGTGTTAATAATTAACAAATACATGTCTATATGTATATTCTAATATATTTAAATAAATAAATGTTCAAAAAATGTACTTACAACTATATCTAACCATTTTCAAATTTTAAAAAAATATTTATAATATATATTTATACATATGTGATTATTAATAAACAGATATATATAAATATATTATACTTGTATATGTAAATTAATATAATATATAATATATAATATATTTAAATAAATATAACTATATATGTCAAAAACTCATATATTTTATAAATATATTTAAAAATAATTGTATAAATATATTAAATATACATATATATATATATATATGTAAATTTATATATATAAATTGAAATGTCATTAAACGTACAAAAATCAATATGGTGTAGTGGTAAAGGGGTTTCATCTTCAAATGTGAAGAGTAGGGTTCAAATCTAGGGATGTGTGCATGACGCTATAAAATCACAAAGCAGTGAAAAAAGGTGTGGTGGGGTGAAAAAAACTGATAAAGTGGGTGGGGGGAAACGATGTTAAATGTGTCATAGAGTCACTGATAAAGTGTTCTGGCTCATAACGATCCAAAAATAATAATTTTACCTCTTTAAAAGAGCTACCTCTATCAGTTCTATAAAATCCCAATTTAATGTCCCATTTAACAGTGCTAAAACAGTGTGGTTAAAAGTGTCCTTTAACAATACTAAAAAATGTTGTTAAAGGACCCTTTTAACATCGGTTTTTTAGTGCTGTTGAAGGGGGTCTTTAATGGAAGTTTTATAGTAATGATAAAAGACTATGGATTTTAACCAGTCTTTGGTAGTTCACACTTTTTATCACTAATAAATTCCTATTATAGCACTGTTAAAGGCCACTTTTTGTAGTATTGTAGGAAAAATAATGTTAGAGTTAAACTATTGAAGATCTGTGGACATAGTTTAAAGACTTAAAGTTGACCAAACCCAATATTTTATGATCATAATAGATTCGTTTGAGATTGACTGTGTTTGAGTCAAAGTTTAATTAAGCCAGTGACAATGTCGAAGGGGGATTGTGCTTACTACAGAAGATGTTTGAAGCGGAGACTGCGTGTTTTTGGGATAAAATCAAACCATGGTTTTTCAACTGATATTGATGTTTTTTTTGTTTCCTATATAGGATGTATTGATGAAGAATATGGTGACTCGATCTCCCCACTAGATTGGTTTCAATGATTAATGGGTATGCACAAAAGTTTCTTAGATAAAGGCCTAAATGATGGATTCTTATAATTGTCTCATTGATGAGAAGGAGTCATGCATGGAGATAAATTTCTATTTATTGTTAAAAAGTGAGATCAATCTCTTTTTATTTTGATGAGTGGTTGAGGATCATGATAATGAGGATCTTTTTAAAGTCATAAGGTATTCCAAAATGATAAATTCTAAGCTTGGCCATATTTTTATTATGATCTTGAAAGAAAGATCAAACTAACTTGAGTATAATCTGTTGAAGATGAACCAAAATTGGGAATTAAGTCATGTCGATACACATGAAGTGTAATTCAATATTTTGGATCATTTTAATGATTATCAAGGACCTAAAATTATATTAGGATTTTTTAAGCAGAACCAATGTTGAGATGGCATTTTCTTGAATATTAGTTTGAATTTTAATGGTTATTTGAATATTACCAAGTGTTAATTGATTTATTTCAAGATGATTCGGATATTTGATGAGTGTTTTCATATGATTGATAGCCTTAAACACTAGTTTCCAACAAATTAGTTCTAATTCTAGGAATAATTCCAATATTTTATAATCAATGGAATATCCTATCACTCTAACCTATGCAGAGATAATCAATATTTAAAAGTTATTAGAGAACTGGAGATCGGATCAGTGAAGAATAAAAATTTTGAGATTGAATTGCATTTAAATTTAGAAGTTCTAAAGAGATGTATAAAGTGTTTTTAATGATGCTAGAGTGTATAGAGAATGTTTTAAGTGGATATTTTTATTTTTTTAGTTGAAATTATAATGTTCATGGGAAAAAAATTAGTTTGGATGTCTTGGATCGGGTCACCGATGAGGCATATGGTATACAATGAAGGTTCCATTGGGAATCCAGAGATATATTCTCTGAGTTGTGAATATAAGCTGATGTTGGGTATAGTTTACAATCTATAATTAAAAGGATAAAATATATTTAGAACAATAATGATATATGCGCAAGGGCTCAGTCAATGTGGGGATTGAGATAATTGGGATAAATACTAAAAGGAAGGGAAGATTATCAATAGAAAATATTATTATTCCTTCTTTGTTTATTTTATTTTCTATGAAAACTATTTTCTTATAGTTAAATTTTAAATTTATCTGAATCCAATAATTTTGATCGACTAATATTTATATAGGGATTTTCATTATTCTAGTAATTTCATAGTACTTCATTCATGCTAGTTTGATGGAGGTTTCTATTAAGTCAAATATTTTTCTTTAGAAAAATTTGGTTATCCTCCAATGAATGAGTTTAGTATGCCTAATTTAAATTCATGGATGAAGAAAAATTTATGTAAAACCAGCCAATAAAATTATGAAATTCATCATATATTTCCAACTATTTTTTCTTGGTCTTGTGATCTTTAATAAACTCCCATTCTTTCATGTATACTATTTCATCATCACCAATATTTCCATCATTGTGGTTTCATATTTTTTTATTGAGATTTATTTTTTCTCTTCATCAAAAAAACACATATTTTGACTCATTCCATAAGGATTTAACCAATTCTCAATATGAAAATAGTTATAAGTTGTATTTTTAATAATTAATATACCTATATCAAGGTACATATTGTTTAACTCTCATAAATCCCCAGTGGAATAAAAAACTGTCACAAAAATATAATTTGTTTTGGACTATCCTCATACCACCCCTCTATAGCATCACCATTTCTAACATGATATATAACCACTTCAACCTCAGAGTCTCCCCACTGATACTCTTCCACCTTACATATTAAATACTATTACATAGTCAAATAATAAATACAACCTCTAATGATTACCTACACTAAATTGCGATGCATCACAACAAACTTTTTCACCCCCCCTCCAAGAATCACTAGACTACTGAATGAAATATCCTTGTAACTTCTAGATAATTTCATCATCCACAATGTTTCCCTTACCATGTTATAAGAAATCTCAAAAATATAAACTTGGAGAATCATTGTCCACCTATGTAGATATAGATTCAGATCCCAATAAGATAAGATATACCTCATACTCCTATGGTCTGTAAGGAAAAAAAATTACCCACTGATGAGGTAATATCACTATAGCTTCAAGGAAAACACCTATACTACTAAATTTATATAATGATTGATGTACTAATGCTCAATGGGACATAAATTCCTAGACCCATAAGAGATATATACCCTTTACCTCATCAAAACACAACCCAATATAAGATAGGAAGCATCAAAAAAATACTATGAACATAACCTCTTCCTCTAGAAACTGACTCTTTATGTCACTAATCAATCATAGCATCAATTAATCAAAAACTATCAGGAACTAATAAATCCAAAACAAATCATGGTATTTTATTGTATAATCCATTATCAGGGATAAAATCCAATATAAATAAAACTTTAACCTACTATAATATCCTTTAAGACCAAATTACTTGACAACCTATACTACATTCTTAGGTGTTGTCCAACTAAACTACCACTATCTATGAAAATTCAATCACAACACCCTTTTGAGACAATAAATATCCATGTAAATACCACTAATATCTATAAAATACACATGGATAGTTTTCTAGATAGTTGGTGGTGTCAAAGAGTCTAAAAAACAAACCATGGGTGCTCGACATGATCCTCTTTTAACCTCTATTATTAAAGGATATTTTTTATTAAAAACAGTTGAACTCGTCTAGGAATTCATGAAACACAGAGTTCATAATAATCATGTATATAGTAGGTGTGTTTTTTATTCCAAATTACATAACCAAAAACATAAAGTTCCCATACCTACATATGAATGTAGTCTCTAAAATATTCATATCCTTCACTCATATCTTATGATACCCAGACTGTAGATTTTTCCTTGAAAAGAAATAGTCTCCCTACAGTTGGTTGAAAATATCATCTATATTTGGAAGAGGGTAATGGTTATTTTAATTATTACTTAATTAAACCTCTGGTAGCCTATGAAAAACCTCATTCTACGGTATTCCTTCTTAGAGAAAAATATCAAGGCACCCAGGGTGATACATTGGGTCAAATGAAACCCCTCTGCATCAGATCATCAATCTAGAGTCTCAAATCATGTAACTATGTGGGTTTCATCAGATAAGGATTCATCAAAACTAGATATGCACCTAGTTGCAAATTTATATCAAACTTGATGTCACAATGAAGGGGAACTGTCATGACCTAATCTAAGAAAACATCATGAACTCTTCAATGACCCTAGGAAACCTATGCTGACTAAACATTCATTAATGACTCCACCAACTGAGATAAAGGAGGATATGTCTGCATAACACCCATTTTGTATCACTTCCCACCACCTAACACTACTTTCTAGATTTAGCAACCGCAAATTTAGTAAACCATAGATAATTTCTAATTTATTACATTGGCATATGATACAATAGATCACATCACCATGGAGAAATCATTTTAGTAGTCTCGAAGAACCAGACACAGACATGGATCCCATTTTACATTGTAAATAAATTATAAAACATATTAAAAGTAAATATTATTCATCCTAGAAGCATATCCAAATATTAAAACTCTATATCATGGGAAAAGGAAAAAAATAAGTCTGAGCTCAAATTCTCATTAATGTTTTTGTACAACTAAAGCTATCATGATTATATAAGATATAATAGATAAGGAAAGGTAGATAACTGAAAATACATACCATTTAATCAATAACTTGATCCTGAAATTCATTTATTTATAACATAAGGCTAATAATATATTGAATAAAAATAACTGAATTATCAATGTAGAAAATTCATAATGCCAAAAATCATTATCATGGACTTATGCCAAGATACTTTTAAATATGGTAAGTATACACCAAAAACCCCATTTAATATGGATAGAAAAATAGTTTGTCTCATGGTACATATTGATCCATTATGGGGATATTTATAACCTATCCCCACTTATAACTATGTGTCCAATTAATTCCTCATTTATTGAATGATAAATATATCTCATTAATAATATTTCTTATCAAAAAATATCTATAATAATTAAATAATATGGAATATCTATATTTACCCAGTCAATCAAAGAACATTCACATTGAAAGACCATAAAATAAAATGTTTTATAGTTTAGGGAATGATAATTATTATAATACAAATAATATGGATAAGAATATAAATGTAATGTCTTCTGAAACATGATCAAAATAAATTGAATGTTTCTAGATAATTTTAGTGACCAAAATATTAACAAAAGATAAAATATGACCTTTGATTCTTAAAAAATATTGGTTTTTTAAGAAAATAAATTAATTTAGAGAATAGAATAAAATATGATAAAAATATTTAAAATATTTGTTCATTAAATAATATTCCTTTTATAAATATGAGAAACTTTTATATGAAGCTAAATATCATAGAACGGTTATAGTAGCATCAAAATATATTAACCTCATCTGCGTTAGAAAGAAATACTCCTTTTATCTTTTTATAATGACAGTTGAAAATGAACCATTTAGAAAACAATATAAATATTCTTTAAAAAATTATTAAGTCAAGGATAATAAAAAATTACCTTTATAAATCATTTCAGTAAATATATATAACTTTTTTAAAATAATTTTAAAAAATATGGAAATGGAAGGAAGATATATCTGATGAAAAGAAGAAATAAAATCATCTTTTTTTTTTAAATTTTTGTGCCCAATTCTAGTGAATAATAGAGGATAATTTTAACAAATTATAGATTCTCATTAAATATCTATAGTAAAAAAAGGATTTATTTTATTATTGATAGATTATAAGATCCATTCAATGAACATATCAGTAATCTCAAAAATGTGAGATTGTAAATTAAATTCATACCTATATGGTAACATTTATGTTATAGCCCAATGAAAGAGTAAACTATAAATTAAACATTAACTTATATGAAGAAATATATATATTCATTTTAGATACCTAAATTTTCAAATATATATTATGCATAAATAAATGTCTACATAGAATAAAATATGTCTTGACGGAGTGGAAATCAAAATAAATTCTTACCTCATACTTCAAAGTAGTTGAATGTGATTTAAAATTATATATAATGAGTTATATTTATCAAAAGTACATAAAATTATCACAAAGATATCTATAACATCATATATATAATCCAATCATAACACAGTTTTGCCTATTTGTTATCAATATTTCATTGTTGTCATTTTTTCTGGTGTTAACTACATCATTTTCCATGTATGTTTTTATTCGACAATTATGACCCTTGTGTATTGATCATGGTTATTCTAGATCCAAAAATATAATAATGATATATTCATCATAAATACTTATTATATACATATTAATAATCATCCATGAAAAATAGTCATGAGAAATTAGTCACAGCGCTTCATGGAGATGGTGGTCCACACATACGCATGACAGATGTCATCATTTTTTAATTGGTGAAAATGTAATGTAAAATATGATATATTACATTTCTGTAATCAAAATAGTGTCATAAATATCACATATATTAATTATTTTTTCCATTATGACCATCCATGTGAGGTGGTGATGGAAAATAAATTTCATCATTTCATGAGGAGGTAGTCCACCATACACAAGAGCGATGGTTTTATTCCAATTTGATAAAGAATGAGACAAATAAATATTATTACATAAATATAATAATACCTCAAAAAATTTATAATTGTGTTTTTATATTTTAATGGTTAGTAAATAATTGAATGTGAAAGATGAAATATATGAATCTGTTCGGTTAAGATGATTTCCTCACCTTTGAAATATCCCCTTTATATCTCTTCATAAGAACCCATGTGATGGTATTTTTCAAATATAGGAACATCTATAACATGAATAAGGATTTTGGGGAAATATTTGGGTACTTTTTGGTCAATATAAAAGGATTAAGATGTGTTAATAAATTAGGGGATTAGGTTCAATTTTATATGTGAAGGAAAGCCCACACTTTGAATTATGTAAAATATTTAAATATGATAAATTGTTTTTTATGTTAAATTTTAACTAAGTGGGAAAACATTAGAATGTAATATAGTTTAAGGTTTAAATATCTAAAAATAATAAAATTTTTATAGGTTTATGGGTAATTTTAAACCTTATAATTTCGTTAAAAACTTTTGTTAACCAATTATAACCATAACAATGGTAATGTCTTTTTCATCTTTAAAGGGTTATAAATTTACTTAAAAGGTAAAAATTATCCCAAAAAAGGAAATTTGATGATATTTTATACCATAAACTATCCCAATTTTCCTCTTTAAATATTTTTTGGGATTTATAAATCATTTTAGAGAATATTAGTTAACTTAAAATACCATTAATTTTTTTAATATTTTTCAAAAAATTATACTTCGAATACATCAATATTTAAATGTAATTAAAATATAAACGTTTTAACCATAAATTATACAATATTATTAACCATAAAATTCATTTGATTGCAAAAGTCATCCAAAAAAAATTACTTTTGATGTTGTTAAAATCATTTAATTTGATTTTTATACTGATTTTAAAATTAGTATTTTTGTGTTGTGTAAGAATTTAAGATATTTCTAACATCTATAGAAATTAAAAGTAAATTGAACTAATAAAAATAATTTTTTTTAAAAAAATACTCTTATATTCATTCATAACATCTTATTATACCACTTTGAATATATGAGTGAAATTTAAAGCTAGAAGGTGACATTTTGAAATTTTCCTTTACTAAAAATAATATTGAGGTCCTTATTAAGTAAAAATGACACCAAATTTCAATATCTATAAATATTTCATGAGTATCTTCCAAAAATGACATGAAATAGAAATAATGTTTATGTTAGAAAAATATTTAAAGCCTTATCACATTATCTTTAATCATAATTAACTGAATTACCCTAATTATGGTGACACATATTCACCACGGTTAATATTCATAATGACCAAAAATAAAAAGGGATATACTCAACAAATTTAAACCTCATAATTCCAAATATAAATACTCCCATATATAAAATTCAATTACAATAAGTGGTGGAAAACAATTTTAACGTAAATCCAGAAAACACGATGAAAACATTTTTCTTAAAAATATCACTTTTACCCCCAAGTGATTTTGTCCTTTTTTCAATCAAATTGATAATAAATATATATTTAATCAAAAATATTAAAAAATATTAGTCTAAATAAATCAATTATTATATAAATACTACATTTTAGATTATTCATAAATGTTTATTTCTCAAAGAAATTTTAAAAAATTCATTTTTGTATTGTTTTAACATTATAAGTTCAAAATAAAAATTCAAATTATCAATTTAGAATTTGAATTCTAGGAAATATTAAAATGTGAATTTTAATATATTTTCAAGAAAATAATGAAAATTATGAGAATTAATGGTTGGTTTTTATATTCTTCACTACTTCAAAAATTGTGTCCTTGAAATTTTTATGGATATTACTTTTTAAAAAAATGAGGGCAGTTATTCTTCATAACTTCCTCGAGTTACCATTTTTCTTAATTTGTTTTATGATTTCTCTAAAGAATATTTACCATCTTATTCTTCTAACATTTTAACCAATGTTCTCTAGTTCCAATAGTCAATATAGGATCTTCAAATAAATATAGATCATGTATAAACCCTATTTCATTAGAGTTGATGACACATATTAGGTTAGGCATATACTTTATTAATTATGATATATGGAACAAATAATATACTTTAGAGAGTCTCGGTGTCCTTTAAAAATTGTAATATATGGATTCAATTTTTTACTGAATTTCAAAATGTCTAATGTACCTTTGGCTAAGCTTCCCATTCTTACTGAACCTTATAACACCCTTTCATTGAGATATTTTCAAGGAAATATGATCTCCCACTTGAAACTTCAGATATTTCCTTCGATTATCATCATAAATATTTTTCCTATATTTAGCTACATTAATATGGGTCTAAAAAGTATTTAACTTCATTTTTGTCTCTGAAACAATTTTTATGCTGACAATCTTCCTTTCATTGACATCATCCAAACAATTTAGAGTACTAAATTTCTTGTTATATAATAATAAATACAGTTCCATTTGAATAATTGAATGGATGATATTATTATAAGAAAAATAAAAAATGTAAATATTAATTTCACATACCTTGAAATCCATGTGATAATTCCATCAATAGATATTCTAATATTTAAATGGTTTGTTGGACTATCCATCAGTTTGAGGATGATAGACATTTTTCAAATCAATCTCAATATCAAGAGACTTCTGAAGGTTTTTCTTGAGTTTAAATGTAAATCATGGATCCTTATTAGACAAAATTGTAATAGGTACACCATTAAATCATAAAAATTAATTAATATAGAGACTTACATGACATGTCAGATGTAAATCTTCTCTCATAGAGAAGAAATGTGCTGATTTAGTAAGGCAGTCAATAATAACCCCAATGGAACTACTCTTTCTTGGATTATTTGGTAATACAGTGACAAAGTCCATTGTCATATCATCCCATTTCCATATATGTGTAGGTATATGTGGCATAACTTGTGTATGACTCTATATCTAATCCCTCATCTATTAAAAAACTAGGAATCTTGATATATAATCAACAATCTCCCACTTCATATTATCCCACAAAAAATGTTCCTTTAAATCCCTTTACATAATAGTTATATAAGGGTGTATAGAGAAATTTTATCTATGAGAATCACATAATAAATCATTTTTTAGCTCTGATGTAGATGTGACACACATCCTCTATCTGAATTTTAAAACTACATATTGATAAATGAATCCTCCCAAATCCTAATCATTCAAAAAATTAATTTTATTTTTAAAATTATCAACATTTGTTCGAGAAATTTTTATCATTTCCAATAAATATGGTTTGGAATTAATTTAAAAAAATCATTTAATCCAATTTCATAATAATTCCTATATCTATAATTAATAATTCCATGAACATAAGATCCATTTCAATTCTGATTTTGGCCAAAACATCATGATATTTAGTACTCAATGCATGTGCAAGCTCATTTTTCTTCCCGGGGTGGTGGTGTATTGAAAAATCCTAATCCTTTAGTAGCTCAGTCCATCAACTTTTCTTCATGTCTAGTTGATTCTGTAAAAATATTTATTTTATACTCATTTGTCCTATTTATATCTCATATCTTTCAACATATAGATAATGCATCCATACCATCAAAGTAAATATTATGCTTGTTAACTTAGTACATTAGGTTGGATATTTATGTTCATGATTTATTAACTATATTTATAACATTATCATTTCATATCAGGAAATAAACAATTTTATTCTTCAATGTATCACTATATATCACAAATCAATAATTTACTATTTTTAGTGTCAATATCAGTGCACTAATTAATCTTTTATTCAATTATTCAAAACATTATTCATGTTCCATTGTTAATATGAACTTACCCAATTTATGTGGAATCTTGGTTAATATTTTATCCAATCAAGAAACATTTTAAACAAGTAACTAATAGAAACATACTAAACAAAGTAACCTATATACCTCAATTATGTTTTTATGTTTATGTCATTCTTTGATTCCCATTATCTTTATTAGATCAATTGACATTCCATCCTTAGAGACAATATGGCCATGAAAAAAAAACTTTTAGAAGCCCAAGTTCACAACCAGTGTATTGACCATATAATTATTTTTCATTGGGATTATTGAGAATGATTCTTAGGTGGTTCTCATGGTCCAAATACCTTTTTGAGTACACCAATATATCATCCATAAATAAAATAATAAAATTATTATGATATTCTATAAATAATTTAATTATCATATCTACAAAAATAGAGGGTACAATAGTAAATCCCAAGGAAATTATTTCAAACATGTAATTTTCATGCCTCGTTAAAAATATTATATTTTGAAAATATTTCTTCCTTACTCAAAATTGTTGATACCCAAAATTAAGTTTGTCCTTTAAAAAATATTGAGCTCTTTTAATTTGATAAAACAATTCACCAATGTGAGGAAAAGTAAACTGTTTTATTTATATTAATTGAATTTATTTCTCTATAATAAATGCACCTTTTCATAGATCCATATTTTTATTAGTGATAACTATTATGAGGTCCCCATGGTAAAACACTAGGGTGTATAAATCCATTTTCACACAACTCATGCAGTTATTTATTTTGTTCAACTAATTTCATATGTCCATTATAGAGGGATTATTTGATATAGATCTTGTATCATGGATTTAATCAATGGAAAAAATAAACTTCATGATCTAGTGGATGTTAACATAATTCCTCAGTAAATTCGTCAATATACTCTTAAAAAATATGTAAATATTAATTTTTAAGATTACCTATCTAATCCATAGATTAGTGTCTTTTCTTCTTCCCTAAGAATATCATTCAAAAGATCTACTAGAGTTAGATCTTGACATGATTCGTATGATAAATTCACCCCTCTGAAGACATTGGATTCTATGTATCCAAAATGAATCAAAATCTCCATCTCTTGGAAATAAATTTTTAGATTTTTATTCAAAATCTAATTCATACCAAGTAGTTTGTCAAAGCTAACCATAGTTATAATAATTAAGTCTAGAAAAAGTATATGTCAATGTGTAATAATGGGAATTGAGTAACACATCCTTATTGTAATAATATTTCAAATAGAAGTATTGACTAAAAACTCTCTTTTTAATGTTCTAGGGAAATATCAAAATTTATTATAAATCAAGAAAGATATAAAGGATTATTAAAATCCAGAATTAAATAGCTAATTTTTTAAATTTTAGGTTATGATTAAACTACATTTCATCTCATTAGTAGGGACTTTTACCTCAATTGTAGCGATCATATAATATTGGATTCTTTCAATTTTATTCTTTTATGTCTGGTTCCCTTGATTCATAAGAATTTGGTTTAAATAATCCCCCACTTTTATATGGTTCAAGCCTTAGATAGTAGTGGTTTATTTTTTTTTTGTAGAATTCATTATCTAGATGACCATTATCTCTACACTTGTAATAAACTTCCATGCCCTTCAAGTATTTTTTAGGATGTTTCTATCTAATATTTTAACATGATCTAAATTACTCGGTAACCTTATTATTCTTCGATATGTTCACTTTTTATTGGTGTTTGGTATCCCTATTATTCTCTTGTTTCCATTAAAGATATTGGATCTTGAAAATTATTTCTCTATTTTCATGGCATGTAATATTATGGCATCATATAACAAAATAATTAAGAAACTATTTCCTCTTATAAGTATATATTAATCTCTCCAAAAAATGTTTGATATTAATTTCATGAATATCTATATAATCCAAAATATACCTAACTTCTCTTTTAAAGGTAGATTCGTACTCTATAACACTTTCCTTTTACTTTTCCTTTATGATTAGGTACATTATCTTAATTCCAGTTTGTTTCTCATGAGGGAAATATTTATTGAATAGTTTTACTCTAAAATATCTCTATTCCATATGTATTATTTCTTCCTTATCCTTAGTATTCTCGATCAAAAACCTCTATTGATCGACCATTACCTTTAGCAAAATACATTACTATTATATCATTTTCACTTTCATTTTATCCCAAAGAAATAGATATATTTTTTAGGAACATAATCCATTACTCTCTAGACACAATATTAGTAGTTCCACTAAATTAAAGAGACTTTTATTTTGTTAAAAGATCCAATATAGGTGTATCAGTCCATATAACATAATTTTTCTCAATATGGGCATTTTTATCAGTCGTAACTTGGGTATAATTCTAAATATGTCCATGATATACTCATCTCTAACACTAGTTGTATTGGCTTTCTTAGTAAGGAAATATATATATACTGGTCATTATTATTGATACCATTCTCTCCACTATGAAACTTTTCTTAATAATGGAATATATTTATATTATATCATAAAATTTTTAATTTTTAATCATAGTATATAATTTTAAATCTAGTGTAACACTTAACATAAATTTAAAATTAATGAACAGATAAACTCAAAATCATAAAGTTGATTTCTTTAGGAATATCCTAAAATCATAAAAAAATTAAATATTTCATAATTATTCATAAAGGGAGTGTGAATCAATCAAATTATATCACTTGGTAGTGTCTATCTGGGTGTTCAGTGTTATGCCCACTTATTATGCACCCTGATGGTCGAGTTATTGTACAATATATCCTATTCAGAGTTTTGACCTCAAGGTTCATCTCTATCATAGCTATATCCACATTATAGTAATCTAGATAGTGATGCAATTTCTAGAAAA
This sequence comes from Viscum album, assembly GCA_963277665.1. Taxonomy (NCBI): domain Eukaryota; kingdom Viridiplantae; phylum Streptophyta; class Magnoliopsida; order Santalales; family Viscaceae; genus Viscum; species Viscum album. The sequence continues at coordinate 558,916,599 of OY728132.1, read as the reverse complement.
ACCGTATAATCTCTATTTTAAATAAAACTTGTGAAATTTTATTATACTTATACTTATACTTAGATTATGTCAAAGGGTAATGTTCTATAATACATATTTTCTGATATCTAGTTCTTAATTATTCAACTGAACTTGATTTGATACCAATAGTTACAACCCAAACTCTAGTAACCCAAATATTGCATCTACATTATTATATTGGTATAAAATACAAGGGATCACATCACCATGGATAGAATATTTTTGAATTATTTAAGAACTATTAACATACATAATTCCCATTTTACATTGGAAATAAACAATAAAACATATTAAATTTAATTATTATTTATCATTAAAGATAATTCAATGATTCATTATTCATATCCTAGTGAAAGGACGACAAAATAAGGGTCTGCTCAAATTCTCTATATTGGTTGTGTACACTAGAATATATCATCAGTAAATAAAAATAATCAATATAATAATATAGATAAATAAAAAATCATTCAATTTAATTAATAACCTGAAAATTAAATACATCCATAGATAATATTAATGTAATAATCACAAGGGTAATAATAATTGAATCTACAATGAAGGAAATGAGTAATTTCATACATCATGATCATGGCCTTATTCCAATATATTCTCAAATATGGGTTGGTATAAATAAAACCCTATTTAATAATGAAGGCAAACTAGCTTGTCTCGCTAGATGGATAGATGCATAAAGGGGCTATCTATAATTATATCCCCACTAATAACTACATTTCCAATACATTCCTCATGTATTAAATGATTAATTTATTTCATAAAAATATGTATTATAAAAAAAATATCCCAATTTACTAGAGAATATTTAATATCATGATTTCCCCAATAATTCAAAAAATGTAGTAAGACATTTTAGGTTGAAATGGTATAATGTTTTGGAAATAAGTATATCCATGATATAAATAATAATGATATAGAAGATAGATTTATTTTGCGATGAAATATGATCATAAGAAAGTGAATGTCTGAATATAAATTTAATGACTAAAAAATTAATATGATATAAAATATGACCATCAATTCATCTTTAATATAAGTTTTGTAACAAAATAATTTATTTTAGAGAATATTAGAAAATATAATACAAAGATCAAAAATAAATATTTATAAAATAATTTACTTTTTAAAGCCATGAAAAACTTTTATAGTAATATAAATAGCATAAAATAGTTACGGTAGTGGGAAAATCAATTAAGATCATATATGTTAAAAAGAAACATTCCTTTAATATTTTTTAAAAGAAATTCAAATTTTAAAATTTCAGAAAAAATTATAGAAATTCCATTCAAACCATATAAAACCCCAAGTATGACATAAAATTTCAATTATAAATCATTTGAGTAAATAAAAATATCATTTTGTAAAACAAATTTTAATATTATAGATATGCAAGAAAAATATATCTAATCAATAAGAGAAATATGATAATATTTTTATTAGATATTTATTTTATTGATACAAGTATAAAAGAGAATAAATGCGAGTTTAAAACAAGTAAAATCATTAAATATCAATAGGATAAAAAATAGACATATTTTATGAAGGACATATTATAATATTCCTTTAATGAAAATATAATAAATCCAAAAAAAATAAACAGAAAAATAAATTCATGCATATTTGGTAACCTTAAAATTCTAACCCTTTAAAAGAGTAAACTATAATTGGAACTTTAATTACCATAACAAAATAAATGTTCATTTTATATACTTCAAATGGGTACTATGTTCACTAAATAATATAAAATAAGTGCATAATATAAAATATGTATATATGGGGTGGAAATTCAGATGTAGTCTCTTACCACACAATTACATTTAGTTTAACATGTTTTAAAATCTAGTATAAAAATTTTAAATTTATTATAATTATATCATAGAACCATATAAATATATATAATATCGTATTATCCACTTATAATGTCTTATCTGCCACTTCTTCACAATCATTCATTATTATCGTTATTTTGGGTGTCAACTTCTTTTTCCAAGTAAGTTTTGATTTGGAAGTTATGATCCTTGTTTCTTGATCATGGTTATATAATCTCTAAAAAGTGTATAATGATATTAAAAAATTAAATACTCATTATATATAAACATATAATCATTTGAGGAAAATGGGAAGGAAAAATAAATCACATTGCTTCATAGATGTGGTGGTCCACACGTATGCACAAGAGATGTTATCATTTTTTAATTGGTGGAAGGGTAAGAAATTAGATACATATTATAGTTAAATATTCACATTTATGACACAAATTTCATATATATTTATTAGTTACATATTTATGACCATCCATTTTAGGTGGTGGTGGAAAACAATTGACATCACTTCACAAGGCAGTAGTCCAACTTACACACGAGAAATGGTTTTATTCCCCATTTGATAGTGTATGATATGGATAAGTATTATTACATTAACATGAAAAAATATTTTTATATTAGGTATTATGGTGTTATTATATTTTAATTATTAGTTCATAATTTAAATTGGTAAAATACGAATAAAAATGAAAGTGTTCGGTTAATATTATTTTCTATTCTTTGAATGAGACACATTAGATCTCCTCTTAAGGACCCTAGGGATTGTATATTGGGAATACAATAACCTATAGAATTTATATAAGGATATTATTAAGATATTTTAACTGGTTTTAGTTTATTTAAATTGGTCAATTGTTGTTAAGAATTGAGGGTATAAGGTTCTCTTTCATAAGCGATTGAAAATGACACACTCAAAATTAATTAAAATATGTAACTATAATTAATTATTTTTTATGTTTAAGGTATAAAAATTGGACAAAAAATTTGAAAAAAAGATATTTTCAGGATGAAATCTCTTCAACCAATAAAATTTGTGATGTTTGACATTTCCAAATGATAAAACAAAAAAGGTTTTCACTCAGTTCTTCACTCAGACTTCCTCTCAAACCCTCTCAACCTTGCAACCCCTCTCTCTTTCTCTATCTCTCGAAACTTTAGTGGATTCCAAGGATGAAGCATATGTCATCATCTACACCTGAGAAGATCCGCTCGAAGAAGAAGAGGATTGCACTGAAGTTGGCACCCGAAGGACCTTTGAACCCGAATCTGCTAAATCGTATTGTCATTCCTAAGAAATAAATTTTCCCTGAATGGATTTTTCCTAGAAAATCTCTATTACTTAAAGTATTAAGAGAACAATGTTGGTTAGAATGGTTCTCTAGGTAGTACATACCCATTTATCCGAGGTTAGTAGCTTAGTTATACCAGTATGTATAGTTTTCTATTGATTCTGGTGAAAGTTATATTGTGAGGAGTTGGGTTAATGGACAAAGATGTTCATTCTCTTCAAGGATTTGGGTTGTATGCCTAAGGATACATCACGAAGAAATTGGTGATGATTATCAGAGAGAACCCCCACCTACAACTGATTTCTTTGACCTTGAAACTGCTTTGGAAACCCTAACCAGAAATGGAACCAAGAGAAGGTTAATAGCTACTGAACTTGATGGAGAGACATGGTTGTTGTTCAAGTTTGTTCGGAATCTGATTAGTCCAAGGAAGGGTGACATTTCTGTATTAAATTACCAAGATGTGTTCTTGATTCATCTTATGAAGAAGGAATGGGTTGAAGATAATGATACGATTTATGATAAGTTTAATCCTGTGGATTATCCAACAAGGACGAAGGAAATTACTGATCCTGGTTTAGAACTAGATGAGTTTGTTGAGTATTCAGAAGATGATTAAGAAGAATCTGAATTACCTCATAGGGAAGATGTTTTTGTTGAGAAAGAAAGGATTGTTATTCCTCCTGTTGTTCTTGAAGAATAACCTCATGTCCCTGGAGTTGATATCAATCTAGAAATCCAACTCGAGGCTAAAAAAGGTGTCCAAGAATCTGAGCAGTAAGTCATGGAAGAACCTGTTCTGGAAGAACTCCCTGTTATGAAAGTGGTTGTAGTGGAAGAACTCCCTGTTATGGAAGAAGAAAATCTGGAAGAACTCCCGTAGGAATAAACTATTCCTGAGATAATACCCTCTGCTGAAGAGAGGATGGAGATAGCCTTTCAGTTGGCTAGGCAAGAAGTGGATGAGGAAATTAGAGATGAACCTATGGTTTTAGAACAAGCTCCTAAGACTCTAGATCAAGAAAAGGAATCACCTGTTGAGGGGGAGGAACCTCACAATCTTGAGACTGATGAAGTTGAGTCTGAGGAAACCTCAAAACCAACTGAGTCATATTTTGTGTACACTCAGTACAAATTCCCTATCTTTTATGATGTGAGTGAATCTAAGTAAGTTATTTCAATAGGGATTGGTCTTTCTTCTTTGTTCCAATTGAAAGAATTCACATACTTGGAACCTCATAATGAACCAAAACATTAAACTGAACCTAAATCTAAACCTCAACCAGAACCTGAACCTACTCCTGTACCACTTCTTTCACCTGAACCTTTAACTCATCAGCAATATTTTGTCAGTAAAGATGATTTGAAATTCATTGGTGACATTATCTTAGCTGGAGTGTAGAAGCTTATGAACTCTCAACCTCTTCTTGTGACACAACTGAGTTTGGAAGATGCCTCACTACTTTTGGAAAAGATCATTTGGAACATTCAACCCAAGATGATTCATGAAATTCAAGAAGTGCGTGTTGAAAACAAGTTTCTCAGTAAAGAAGTTGCAACTCTAAAAATCATGGTTGAAGACATGCAGAAAGAACTACATTTGAGATCAGAGCCTACTCATGCTCATGCTCCTGCTCTTCTAGAACCCACTGTGTCTCAAATCTCTTGAGATATTGTGTCTCAGATTTACCCTTACCTGTTATCCTTTGATGGAAAGATTTCATAAAGGCACAAGAAAATGTTGCAATACATGATAGAGCTTGTGGAGAACATAAATAAACTCACTGATGAGTATACTGGCTATATTCAAAAGGTACTAAAATAGCTCAAATCTCTAACCACAGCCGTCAAAGCTTCTCATACCTCTGGAGAATCCTCTACACCTACCTTGGACAGTTCTTTGCTCTGATCGATAGTCCAAGAAGAGCTTCAGAATGCTTTAAGTGGCTTCAATGTGACCTATTTCTCTGAAGTTGTATAGGACAGTGATAGAGTTCTTGATCTTGTGAAAATCCGTTACAAGATTGCCAATGATTCCCAGTAAGAGATTTCTAAGAAAGTGGATTTCTATTTCAACCAGATTTTCTCCAAGACTGATATGACTAATCACTTCAAATACCTTGTAGAGAATCTGAGAATTCCTCCTGTAACCCAAGCCTTCAAAAACCAAGTCCATAAGCTAATCAAGTTTACCAGATTGTTGTAAAACTTCATGGAAAACAAAGATGAATTTGAAAAGGCCACGCAATATGGTGGAGAAATTATTGCAGACTTCATCAAACTTCTGAGACTGTATCTCCATATCTAGAGTAAAGCAATTGTTTCTCTAGTAGCTGCTCCTCTCAGACCTGGACTACCTTCTTTTACCTATACCTTACCATCAACTACCATGTCTGTTGGCCAAGCTCTTAGTCAGATCAGGCCTATCATTCATGACCAGCAACGGCCCAGATCTTCCACTGCTTCTACATTGGCTCCCTCAATCTTCGAAGGTCTCCCTTTACCTTCTCTATCTACCACCTCTCTTCCTTATTCCACCTCAGCCACATCACCTATGGATTCTTCTTCTGCTACTGATAAAGGAAAAGAAAAGTCCAATACTTGAAGAAGACCAGTGCTTACTACTATTTGTTGGGGATTTCATTGATTTTTTAATTCTCCTTTATGTTGTATTTTGATGTTTTTTAATGACATGTGCAATGTTTTTTTTCTCTTCATTAAACATTTTGATAAGACCAAATGGGGGATAAATATGAAAATATGCTAACATATGTTATATTTCTCTAGTTGCATATCATTTATACTTTAGCTAAAAATGATTTTTGATCATCAAAAAGGGGGAGATTGTTGGACTCCTCATGTATTAATCATGTTTTAAAGATCACAAATCTCAATAATAATTACAAATCTTATTAATGATCACAAACCTCACAAATCTTATCAATCATGTGTATTTATATTTTGATCTATCTCATACTTTATAATGGTTAAGGTCAATTCATTTTATGCAAATTACTTTTTAAGTCTGAATACAGTTATTTGCCTTAAGTACAAGACACTGGGAAGCTTGACATAGTAAGTCAGACACAGTAGGCCAGACACAGTGAAGCAGACACCAAGAAGCCTATGTCTCAGACATAGTGACAATGATCCACCGTGATCACACGACACCGTGAAGATGTAAGCCAGACACTGTAATCCTGACACCATGAAGCTATAAGCAATACACTGAGAACAGACACCGTAAGAAAGACACTTTATTTGCATAAGTGCCAGACACCGTGAAGCAAGACACTGTAAGCCTGACACCATGAATGAGTCATCAGGAAGGCTGAAACTGTGAATCAAGACACCGTGAACAAGACACCGGGATGCAGTCACCATGACACTCAGACACCGTGTGAAAAAGACACCATTTTCAGAACATACTGTGACACCATTTCTTAAACTATTTTGTTGTCTTTAAATTAAAAATTTTAACGGTCATATTTGATGACTTTAATGGACTAACATAATTAATGTTTCTTTGTAGACATAGTACAAGTTATGAGGCACTAAATACATGGAACCTGTCGGCCAAAACTCATTCATTCGAAGATAAAGAGAAGTGTTCCCAAGAGCGAGAAGCAAGCAATAATGTAGAAACACGAGTGCACTATACTGAACAGAAAAGTAGTCTCGATCACGACAACGAAGAACATATTGCAAGATCATTAAAGAAATCATTTTCTCATGCATGCAATCCGACTCTACTGAAGAACACATGAAGTACACTAGAATCCATAGAACATCTTCACTCGTGAAGGACACCAAGCTGAATCACGATACTCTGTTTTTCAACACAAACCCCAGAGAAGGACTCAGAAGCATTTCTGTCTTATCCAAGGAGTCCAGAGCTGCACTGGTAATCACTAGAGAATTCTAAACTCATATATACTCTCTCATTGATTCTTTTATCTATTTTTCGAGCAGTGTGTGTACTCTGTATATTTGACACACACATTGTCTCCTACGCTGAACAAGAGGATTTCAAAATCCTCACACCAAACTCTTTACTCTCGTTTACCCACGACAACTGTGGAAGAGGTCCCTGTGTGGCCTGGTCATTATATTATTTACACACAAAAACTTTGGAAGAGGTCCCAGTGTGACCTAGACAGTCTGTGTACTGTTGTTAACCCCTATCCAGGGTGTGGATCAGAGATTATCTATATAAACTTCTTTGTGGAAGGTGATCACCAAGTGGAGTGGATTAGGTCTCAACTTGAGACTGAACCACTTGTTTTATATCTTCTGTGCATGTTAGATTAAGTATAAAGTATATTTTATATTTTATATTCCGCTACTAATTACTTTGAAATTTCAAATCTATTTTAGTGTTAATTTGATAGTTAGACTAGAAAGTTTTTTTATATATTGTGAAGCATTAAGTTAGATTCAAAAGTTAATTAATCTTCATATTTAATTAACTGAGAACTAATCAATCTCTTGAGAACCTAACTGAACCTTTACTGCAATAAAAATTCACTACAGTTTAACATAGTATTTTTAATTGAGGGATTTTAATAGAAATAATTTTAACATAAATTTTTAATTGGAACTCAATTCACCCCCTATTGAGTATCCACTCCGAAAAATAAAATCCCAAACTCCCATAAATAATCAATGATGACTTAATTAAGATATTCCCCACCATAGTCTGAGTAGAGTTTTTTAATCTTCTTACCAATCTGATTCTCAAATTCTAAAACACCCTAAAATTTACAGTATGTATCTTCTTAAATTTAACTTTTTAGATAAATTACATTTCACGCAACACCCAGCTTAAATGAACAATGAAACATTATTATTTGATCATTATGACCTAGTCATTAAATTTAAGGGAATGAATAGTATTAAGAACATTATGAAATATATAATTTTCTAAATCATTTTTAATGTAGTAATTAATTTTTTTTGATTAAGTGTTTGATTTTTATTAAAATAATTTTATGCTTCAAAAAATATATTTTCTTAAAAAATGTTTCTCTTAATTTTAAAGAGAAAATATTATAATAAATTTCTTAAACTTATATAAATTTAATTTTATAAAAACAATATCATTTTTGAAATCACAATATTAAAATTATCTTATAATTAATTTTTGGTAATTTTATGAGAATATTGATTTTCTATTGAATAGTAAAAAATATCATTGTTTATCAAACTATTATTTTATTTATATTAAAAATTAACTTTATGATTTGAATTTGATATCAAAGAAAAATATTTACTATTTAGTTATATATAATATAATTAATTTCTTTTCAACCATCTTTATAATTTATTTCGGTATAAGTACATTTTTGGGTGTAAAAATTCATTATTCAAGAAAAAAATCATTCTGTTCTACAGGGTTAATTTTAAATTAAATTTTGTAATCTATGTGTTTTAAATTCATAAAAATGGATTAAATATTCTGATTCATAATTTCCAAATTTATTAAATATTCCCCTTTTATTTTTCACCAATATGAATTGTAACCTTGGTAATTTTTGTTACCATGGTAAAAGGTAAATTGGATAATTTAGGTTAAAAATAACATTATAAGGACTATAAAATGGCCTTGAAACTTGTCTTAATTTTATTGGTTGAACAATTTTCATCAATAATAATTTAATATTCATTTATATGACCATTTATGTTCATTTTAATGGGACTATTAAGTCTATCATATTTGATTTAATGAAAAGTCAAAGATGTCACATTCATGATTTTAATAACTATAACTTTTTTAATATAGTTTTATTAAGAATCTATATTCATCTATAAATATTATTTTTAAATGTTAAATATTTATCAAAATAGTAATAATTTATTTATAATTTTTAGTGATTAAATAACTACCTAAAACAATTACACAGCGATGATGAAGTAATTATCCAATTTATGGAATAATAAATTAAATGACATTAAAAATATTTAAATAAATATAATTTGATATATTTCATGTCATACATGAAGTTTATAGATGACTCTGACATATTAGGGGTGTATTACATGATTTGTTTTGATGTTATCTAGTTGTATTGATTTTATTAAAGTCAAATTAATGAATAGTTCATAAAATTGACATTATGAATATTTTATAGTAAATAATAATTTATTAAATGATATAAAATTTCTAAAAATCTTAAATTTAACAAAATTATTGGTATACTATTTAACATGAAATCCATTATCTGTTAATTTGTATTTTTAATTTTATAATAACTACATTAACCCTCAAAAGATAAAATTCCAGGTTGTCATGGTAAGAGTTAAATAGGATAAATAAAGGTTAAAACCGAAATATAATGCCATAAATTTAGCCAAATATTATCTAAATTTAATTTTATGAATAAATTTAGACCCATAATAATTTTTTAATTTAAATTAATAATTTATTATTCTTTTGGAATTTAAATTTAATTTATATTAATTTAATATTTTAAGAAATTCTTAAAGTGTCTCTCACTTAAATTATAAAAGGGAACCCCTTAACATCTTTACACCACTTGGAGCCATATACCTTGATCAAAGCCTAAAAATTTCTATTCTAAAATTCCTTATCCATGTTCTATTCTTTCTAAATACTATACCTGATGTCCTAATGGAGATAGCCGTTATGAATAGTAATACCTACATTTTGAAATTTTATAAATTCTATCTCTCAAAATTGAATTAATTTTTGGTTTCGGAATATCAAAATTATCCTAGGGTGAAATTTTGGTACTTTCGGATAACTTTCATATTTTGATGAATAGTGAAAATTACTAAATTTTAATTAAAAACAACTTTTTTAATCAAAATAATTAATAGTGACAAATTATGAATTTGATTGGTTTAAAAGTATATTTAGAATATATTTTTACCATGTAATACAATGTGTGTCATTGAACATAATTTCACATTTAAACCAGTCCTAAAAAAATGCCAATCTTTTGATAGTTATTATCTCATAAAAAAAGCTTTTTGATTTAACAACGGGAATTAATTTTAAATTAATTTCTGCCACTTCTGTGTTTTGAATTTGGAAAAATGGATTCCATATTTGGAATCAGGATTTTCAAATTGTGTAAATAGGTAACTTTTATTTTTAGACATTTTGGATAATTACTTCGGTAAATATTTTATTTACCATTGTTAAAGGGTAAATCCGATAAACAAGGGTTAAAAAATAATATTATAATAATACTAAATTACCCTAAAACGTTTCTTAACCCTATTGGTTGATATATGGTCGACCATGGGCATCTTTGGGTCGATTATGGGACCCCATGGATCCACTTGTAAGTGATAATGACACTTTATTTTAATTAAGTTAAAATAAATACAAAAATGACACAAGCATATATCTTTTAGAAAAACAATTGTTACATAGGGTTATATATGTTGGATTTTAGACTATAAATATTAATTAGAAAGATAAAACGATTTCTTACATAATGATATTTTATTTATAATTTTGAGACATTAAATAAGTTAATTTATTTATGACACAATGGTGATGCAGTAATTTCCATAATAGTGAAAAATTAGAATAATTGATATTATAAATACCCAAATTAATATAATTTGAGACTTTTATTGAATTACAATAATTTTATAGGTTAATATGACATACTAGGATTTATTTAATTATCTTTGTTCGAAGTAATCATTCTGTTATGTGTTTCACAAAAATCAACTATTGAATAGTGTCAAAATTGACATAAAATAGTTTTTTAAAAAAATATTATATTATTAATTGATATTAAATTCCTAAAAATATAATGTTCAGCCAAGAGACTTATATAATGATAGGTGTATCATTAATGGACTACTTGGGGGTCTCTCGTATGTATATGGTAAGTTTATTAACCATATAATATAAAAATACAAAAAGACATTGTAAAAGTGAAACTAATTAACTAAGAGTTAATACTTAAAGATAAGGTTAATATAATGAACCAAACCTGTCTAAATTATATTGGTTGAGTTTATTTTGACCAATACCCACCTTAAACTTTAAATAATAAACTTTGGAGCTATTAGAAACCGAATATGAATTAATTATAAATTAATATTTCTAGCTTTTCAAAAGGTGCCCCTCACCCCTCTTATAAAAGGGCACTGTTCCATCTCATTTATTCACACCTTAAAAGTGCTTTGGTTCGGCCAACCCCTGCCCAAATACTCTCTAAACTTCCCTCACTACAACCTAGAGGCATTAGTTATATCAGAAAGCCAACATAAGGAGCCCTTTTGATCAAATCAAAAGGAAGAACCCGAAGAAGGGGTAATGTTTTCACCACCCCTTTCCAAGTTCCTTTCTTCTTCCACTTCTTCTTTATTTGTTATTACCATTCTAAAATAATAAATCCAGTATCTTATATATACTGTGATGTTATTATAAATTTGTTACAACAATATTCAGTATTCTATCCACCCTTTGAATAACATGTCACCATACGTGCGTGCGTACGGCTTACCGTCTCCACGTCGTGGTGTAATTGTTATTCAATATATTATTATTTGGGTGGGTATAATAATGATGTGTAACTCATTTAAATAATAAATATAACATAATAAGTATTCTGTATATATGATATACCATCCAATTATATATTATTTTAATATCAAAAGAATGATATTGTCGCTCGTGCGTACGTACGGACTACCGTCTCCACGGACGCGATGAGATTCATTCTCCATCATATCCATTCAAGTATATTTATCTGTTAATGATTTAAAAATAATGTTTAAGAACTTTATATCATTCTGGATATGAATAATATACAACCTATCCATGACAAACATAGCTTACGTAACAAAACATATAAAAGAAAACGAGTAAGTTAACACCCAAAACGACGATAATTCTAAGATATTATTAACAAAGAAATGTTAAAATATCATATATGATAACATATAAATGTATATGATTCATGAATAATTTAATAAAAATTATTTAAACATTATACAGGAGTTTAACCTACCCCCAACCAAGGAAAAGTACAAGGTAAGGGGTTTCTAATCTCACTTTTAATTTTGTGAGATTTCCATTATTCACCACTTATTTATTGCATGTGGTGTGTGTACTGCCCATGATTGTATTCATTGTGTAATATACACTAATTTATGGATATTTACATCATCATTTTATGATCCTTCTTTCATGGGTGTATGTTTCGTAAGTTACCAAATTGACAAGGGAATTTGATATTTCAATTTCCACTCATTCGGATTTACACATACTTCATTGATTATTTTACTCCAAGATTATATGTGGAATTACTATTCATTTTATTATGTCATATTTTCCACTCCCCTTCTGTGGATATAATTTTGATACACATAATCAATCCATTGATAAATTCTCAAGTGATCGATATGAACTTGATAAGAGTAATTTTTACTCAATCTCCATTTGTTTAGTTAAATATCCAATTCATTGGTGTTGTTTTTACAAGAATATGTGTGAATGTACTCTGATTGATTTACACTAAATATCCAATCATATTGAGTGTATTTATATTATTCACACATAATTATGTCATTTATTTATCCTTAACCTAAGGATATGGTCTTTATAAGAGAATTCATCTCAATTTACATTCCATTGTGACTTCTTTGTTGTTATACACAAAATCACTTTTATATGGTGTATATATTGTACTTTGACATAGTATATCGTGAATCCCTTTATTCTCATGATATTACAAAGTTTTTATTACCTCAATTATTTTTATTCAAGTGTCTCTCTTTTGGTTATAATCTCTAACTAAAATACCATTTTTAAATGTTTTAAAGACTTATTCATATAAATCTTGCTCATTAATTTCCATGATTTAAAAATGGTTTTAAGGATTTATTTATATGGACATTAATGTTTTAAAATTAAAAATCCTTTTAAAAAGTTTCAAAGTGGTATGGGACACTTTGATTCAAAAATCTATTTTTAAATGGATTCTTGACAAATAGTGTGCCTTTTAAATGATTTCAAGAAAAAGGGGGATATTTTTCTCAAATAGTTTTGATGATTATTTTCATCTATGTCAACATCCTTCATTATTCTTGATTGAGGTTAATGTGATACAATACAATCTTCCATATTGTATCGAATGAGTTATGTTTGACTGTGAATGTGCTAGTTTTATACCATTCATGGTTTGTGTTTAATGTATTGACATTTCGTATGCTAGTTTTAATATGAATGTTTATGTTATGTTTAAACCTGTTCATATGAGGAATGCATTGGACTTAATATGTGATGGGTGGAGCCCTCTATAGCTTCTCGATGCATCGGTAGGTCTCATGAGACAAACTAGTGTCTTGGCACAAGGCCTTGGAAAAATCTTATTTGTAGTCTTGGAACGAGGCCTTGGCTATGTGGTTATGATAGTCTGGAATTATGCATTCCATCATTATGATAGTGGTTATTGATATTTCATGTGATCATTAGACTAATAGAATATCCATGTGAGTATGTAAATGGAATTATTTTATTTTATCTTTGCCATTTTATGCTGAAGTTCATGTTTAAAAGGATTTCATTTTAGTTATAAACTACCTTAAGTGTTTATGCTTATCTATGAAAGCGTCTGCTATAATGTTATCCCTACTGAGCATCTGAGCTCACCCCTTTAAATGTTTTATTTTTCCCAGGATTATGAAGAAGTAATTTATGAATGACCTGCAGGGACAGTATGAGAGGATATGAATACAATATGTTGTTGTATTTTTTTTACCTTATGATGTAATGTAAGACTTGTGAATATATCTAGTGTTTCCAAGACTACTAAACTAATCGGTATTTCGAGACTTGATCCTTTGTGATCATGCCAATGTTATGTAATAATGCACCGACTCTGGGTATCTAGGGTCAGGGTGTTACATAAAGATAGAGAAATGAAGGAGTCAATATCTACAGAAAATAACTAGGATTAAATTAGGGTAGTTGATAAACTATCATACCTTGAGAAACCTTTAACCCATCTAGTTCTATAACCTTTATAAAATCTATCAATATATACCTAAATAGATATCCTCTATGATGATGTACTCTATGACCATGCTCTGTTCTGTGTCCCTAAGGACAAAGACCATTATGTGCTGAACCTATACAAGCTCTATCTCCCCTTTTCTTAGAAAAATTCTATTATCATGTTTACTAAACAAAATTCATTAGACCATATTATATATACTACCTTTGATTCAACTATCACTACCATTGGAAAAGCGCATGACCTCCCATTCCACACTAACCTCTTTGAGTGTTTAGTAACTAGAACTTATGAGGAAATCATCACTTATAAACATACCATAAAAACCAAAAGCCCCAAGTAGGAACTTAGGAACATTCAACTCTAGAATAGCATGATAAAGAATACTAAGGTTCTCCCCCAACTGGGTATACCCTCAACTACCCCAACATCTATAATCCACTTCTTGAAGATCTTCTCCTTGAGATTCTTGACTATCCCCCCTCTCAGAACTCCCATCTATATAAACATATCCTCTCCAGAAATTCCACCATTTTACATACTTCTCGATATGTAGGAATTATAAATTATATGACTTTATTATGGATCACTAGGAACACTTCCTCTTCCAGATTACACACTCTAGACCCCTCATCTAGGAAGAGTTTGGAAGAGAAATGAAAATTTTACATAAAATGAATCTTATGCTTTTTCATGCTCAGGCTCCCCTACTAAACTGATAGTATACTTTTCATCTTTACTTAATCAATGATGATAAGAACTACAGAAGTAACTGTTTTGGAATGTAAACCCAATAAATTTCCACTTCCTCCTGATCATAAAGATACAACATCCACCACTGAAATTCCTATCATCATATATATAAAACTACCAATGGAACCAAAAAATCATCTCAAGTTTGAATCAAACTGAAATATATCTCGAACTCCTCTAACCAATGCTCTATATCTTGGTTAAAAACTCACCATTTATATGTTTCTATGATCTATCATTGAAAACTATATAAGGCCTGCTATCATTCATCATCATCCTCAATAAAATCATTTACTTAAAGATCTTATAGGTAATCTAGTTGAACTAACACTTCCTAGACTGTACACAGATGATTTCTAGGATCCATTATTTAAAACAAAATTGTAACCCTATGTCTTGTAATGAAAAAAATTCCTAATTTTTTTAATTATGTTCACACTAATTTCCCAGAAAAACACCACATAAAATCACAATTGTAGACAATCATAATGTATGTTCCTTTCTTAGAAACATACCCTATAAATAGAACCACTTCACATGATTTTTTGATAGACTCAGAGTCCTTACATAAAATTTTGGGGTTCTCTAAAATCTCATGTCATTGTCGGTCACCATGTCCAATGTCACACACCATGCTCTACTCATATCACTACAATACCAACCCATAAAATCGTCATAATAGTCAAACCCCAAGATTCATCATATCTATCATAATTCCTTTGAAACCACTCTATCTTGACCCCCTCCCTAAAAAATTATGCCTCTTTGGGAGATAATGAAGGGAGATAGAAAATGACCCTTGAAGACCACCGTCAGTTGGCCCTGGCTTAGCAACTAGAACTGAGGGTATGGGAATCCCACATGTTGAAGAAATCTCCATCAATAATATAAATAGGATGAGGAGATATGATATCTACCACCAAAAATATCAATAAAAAAAAATAAAAGCGGAATAAAACCATCCCAACATGAATAAACAAAGATAGATGAATACAATTAATGACTCTAAGTAATTTACCAAAAGAAAATAATATGGTATAAAACCAATAATAGTTTAAACACTCAATCTAGTAATGTCCAGCTCCATCCTGAAAATCATCCTCAAAATTAAAAAATAGTTTATAAATATGTTGGGTGAGCATAACATGTATACTTAGGAGGATCATATCTATGGTATCTCATGTAAATAAGAAAGGATCATACTACTGAACTGGTGGATATAAAATACAACCAATTATTACCTAAACATGTCAGTTAACCATTACAACCTCACCATGGCCCTCTTCCCAAATAACACATCCATCTATAATAACATATAATTTAAATAAAATCACAAAGGAACCATCTGACCACTTCCGGAATAATTTTACACTCTCACGCACCAACATCAAACGTCATGTGTTATCACTCCTTCCATATAACCACATCACATCTCCATATATCACGTATCTGGTTTGGGGTTCATCCCTACTTTCCAAATTCTTGAAATTTCTTGCATCCTATATTAGCATCAATCATAATGAACATCAAAACCACATCATGTAACTAGGGTAGTTAGGTATAATGAACATAATGGACATCATCCTTGTACCATCCTCCAATAATGTATGACCCCAATTATATAACACGTCTTCATCATCACTAGGTATCTATAACACCATAAATCATCGTCACTAAGAATCTCTAACATCAGTTGTCATTATCACTTCTATTAATGGGAGAGTAGGGATGATGGGGGTAACTAACTATCCATTTCACCACTAACCTAGATATTTGGAAAAATAATAATAACCAAAAACATTTGGGTTTTGGTGTGGTTATCCAACTTAAGTGGGGAATGATTTTAAATAAAAATAAAATAAAAGATAGCTAGAGAGTGCACAATACCTAGCCTATGGTTTCTCTTATAATCCCACTACTATATCCAGAAACACCTCCAACACATACCATGACATATTTCATCAATTTCTATCATCACTAATGCAACACACCACACAAACATTCCACAAAAAAAAACAAATTATCTTCTCTTTTCAGGTAAACCAATTTCTAGATTTATTAGTTCCAAAAATCTTCCACTTATTAAACCATTAATTTCCATTACTAAGGTAATTATCACACATTAATTCCATCCCACACACATATTAAAATTCCATGTGTTAATTTTAACCTATACATATTTAATTATAAACAAATTCCATTTTAATTTCATCATCGACATTTCATTCCATCCCTATAAGAAAACTGCCATAAACACGCCATAAAATTGATCACATAAATCTCAAAAATAGCCACCTCAACACTTTATAACCATCACCATAACCTAACTATCTCAACTCAAAAACTGCTAACCAGTACCACACATCATCCCTCATCACATCCCATGCCAACTAACCACAGCTTCACTGATGAATACATTCCACACACAAGACAGACACCACCATCAACATGTGATACACTATAAAATCCACACACATCATATAGGACAATTCAATAACCACACTAAAGTCTTACAGAAGAAAATACATCACCTGTAATAACAAAAATTTCACATTCATATAAAGGACTTCATTACATTCCTTCATTACATTAATAGAGATTCTAAAAAAATTCATTAATTTCATATGAAAATTGTTTGTTAACCATATATAACTTCTTAAAATTTAATTTAGTTTGATTTTAATCAATAAAAATAGTAAGGGTTTAAAAAATAAAAATATATACAATATATAAAAGGCTCTCAACATCCCTGATTTTCAACAATAGTAGTGAACATGGATAAACTCATAAGAAATATCACAAAATAGGTAAACTCATGTGTGAATGGGCACCCTATTTCAATTATAGATTAATAAAAATAATTATATTATTAATTAAACCATAAAATCAACTGAAATGAATAAAAATTACGAATTCAAAAAATATGAAAATAAAAATAGATAATAAGGATCCCATGCCTCAACCAAATCCTTCTGAATCATTATACAAGAATGAAGGATGGTAAATACAATCACCAATAAAAACAATGAAATGAACACCTAGATAAATATGAACATAGTGATCCCCCATAAAAAATAGGAAAAAATAGACCAAAATGATATTTTCTAGCCATTGAGAATCTATGAGAAAATAACGAGAAGAAAACCAAGAGAAATAAAGAAAAAACTCACCTCAGATCGCCAAAAACGTAACTCTAAAATCCATGTATCAAAGATATGGAGGGAGGGATTTAAATACTCCCAAAAATTTATAAGGTTATCCAAACGTTCAAGATGATGGTGAGAATAATGAAGAAAATTTTATTGCATTTTGAATTTTTAGACACCCTTGAAATCACACTTCATATCCTGAAAAAGTTACTCACACAAAGAAATACATGAGAACCCAATCAAACATGGTGTGATAAATTATTTCATGTTTTGAATGAATCAAGTCAATAATCCACTAAATTTTATTATAAATCATTAAAAATGCATTAACATCATGACGAATAGTTCACATCATGAATCAATTATAGGTATAACTCTTTCAATTCTAACCACCAAGCTATGATCCAACCCACAAATTGTGAACTATGACGTTAATCAAATTCAAGATGTGATTAATAGATTACATCATAAAGCACATTATATGATATAATTCTACCTCCAAGATCCTATAAAATATCATTAAGCCTACCTAAATACCCTTAACACCAAAACCCACAAAGGAGAGGGGATAGAATATACAAGTTTTTATATATATCATCAAATACAATTATAACCTTGTGATAGTACCTTTCGTGAGTAATGATATTAATAAAAAATTACAACTAATAATCCCTTTATTAGTCATAGAATATGATATCCATTTAATATTTCAAAATTTTCATATTTTTCTCTATTTTTTTTGTTTATAAAATTTATATAAATGATAAATATTATACATTGTAAATAGGTGATTTTCATACTAAAATTAAATATGAAATGATCATATTTGTGAATAATATTTTTTAATATAAATAAAATGATTATTTATTTTTTTATTCCCTTGAATATCCATGTTGATAAAATTATTATTAAATATTGGTATTTTTTATGTTTAAATTTATGTGATAAATCGGTTCTTAAAAATTTCCAAGTCATGCATTACATTTTATGTTCGACAACATAATATTTAGTCTTTATTTAACTTGACCACGATTTGTAATTGAATTTATTATATTGAATTTATATGTTAAATATAGTTTATACATATTAGGATTCAAAAGTTATAATAAAATTTATTCTCAATTGAGTAAATTATCATTGGGTAGAGTGTCTTTTAGTCAGACTTCCAACTATCCTGAAGGATTATGCATTGTCATAGAAAGGTGGTGTTGAATATTTATGGCTCTAAGATTACTCATATAGAGATTATAAATATAATATAATTATAATCATTTATATGAAATCTCCATGCACCTTATGTGTTATATCCCATGATTTTTAAGGAAAATGTTCTTCTATAGAGTATAAGAAATGAAGCACTATGCTTAGATGAATCACAAAATATTGTTAATTTATGACCATTGTAACCTAGCCATTAAATTGGTAAGTATGAATAATAGTAAACACAATATGAAATATATATATATATATATATATTACTAATAAATATAAATTTATCGGTTAATTTTTATGAAATATTTATTCATTTTTCAAGTAAATTCGTTTCATTCTTTAAAAATATATTTTCTTCAAAATTGATTTTTATTTCATTTTGTGAGAGAATAATACAGATAATATCTATAAATTTTATAAATTTTATTTGATAAAATGGATATAAGTTTTTAATTCATAATTTCAAAATTATCTAAAGGTGAATTTTTGGGATTTTCTAAAAATACTTAATTTTTTATGAATAATAAAAAATACCGATTTTTATTAAACTGTCATTTCTTTTCATTAAATAAAGTAATTTAAAATACCATTATTATATGAAATTGATATCAAAGTAACATAATTAGTATTTATTTAGAATTAATATAATTAATTACGTTTTAATAATCATCATAACTGATTTTGGTATAAGTTCAGTTTTGGGCTTAAAAATACGTTTTTCTAAAAAAACCGGTATTCACTATGTTTTGTATTTTATATAAAATTAATTTATACTACTTATATATATATTAAATCTTGAAAAATGGATTCCATATATTGAATCAAAAGGTCCAAATTTTTTAAATAATTCCCTTTTATTTTTGGTCATTAAGAAAAGTACCCATAGTAAATTTTTGTTACCATGGTCAAAATAAAATTGTTTAATTAAGGTTAGAACTATTTTTTTAAGGCTTAAAATTCATTAAAATACTTTCATTAATTTCATTGTATGAGTATATTTCATCCATAATCTACAAAACATATAAAAACAACCTTTCCCATTTAGATTTTATTTCAACCCTTATAATATTTTATGTAAAGGTAAGGTCAAAAATGTCACGTTCTTAATTTCTATAGTTATAATATTTTGTGGAATGGATAAAAACAAATTATGGTTATTTATAAAAATTTATTTGAAATATAAATATTTTTTTTCATTATGGTAATATATTTTTTATTTTTTGTGATGAAATAATTACCTGAAATTTTAATGCAATATCGACATAGTGTTTATACAAGTAGTAGGAAAATAAAGTAAATAATTTTAAAAACTATAAAGGTAATTTTTTTTAGAGTTATAGTTTTCCAATAATTTCATAGATCAATAAAACATATTAAATATTTATAAAAGGTATATATTTTAAATATATTTTTATCTTCTTTTCTTTAAATCCAAACTGAATGAATAGTTAAAAAAATTGTATTAATAACAATTTAAGATAAATATAATTGTATTAAATTATTTAAACATAATTAAAAATTTATATATGACATTTAGGATGATAAATGGTCTAAAATGTCATCACTTTTCCATTTATGAGAAAATTTCCACCTTCAATATAAAATTAAAACACTTTAATTTTGAAAAAGATATTACCATGGTTGAGTTTAAAATTTGTTAATCTAGGGTTTAAACAGATAATAAGGTTTAAAATAATATATAAACCTATCTATATTTGATTCGGTTATTATATTAAGACCATATCCCTCTTATATTTGAATCCATGTCATTTTGGTAATATTTTACATGATTTAGACACATATTATTTTAAAATATTTCATTTAATTATAGAAAAGACATAAATAATATTTTATAATAAATAATAATTTATTAAATGATTTAAAATTTAAGAAAATCATATATTCAGTCAAGTTAATGAGATAAGTTTTAAATCATAACCTAACCTTGTCCAATTTTTATTTTATGAGATTATTTCAAAAAATCATCATCCTACATTTAAATTATATAAATTTGGGTCTATTTTCCCATTAAAGTTAATTTATATTAATATAATACTTTTAGAAATTCTAAAAAAGTACCTCTTTTTATTTATAAAAGGGAACCCACTCTACACTCCTCTAAAAACTTCTAGAACCATTTTTTCAACCAATCTCTACCCATATCCCTTTCTAAAATCCCACCCCATGTTTTATAGGTCATACATTGGGCAAAATACCAACTTTATTGGGCTTTAAGGTATAAAAAAGGAGGTTGTTTTAAGAAGAAATATATCTTTTAACTGAATGTTTTAGTTTTATTTATTTTTATACCACCATAAAATATTCTTCAAAAACACTAAAATAATAACACCAATATATTCCATGTACTTAATTATTGTTATTTTAATGTAACAACCTATATCCATCTACTCTTCCAATAAATGGGAAACAAAACTATCATTTTCATGTAAAGTGGAAAACTACATATTTATAATTTTGGAAAGATAATATATCATCTAATTTATTACCTTTCCACCCATTGAACAATTATAATGTCATTCGTGCATACATGTGGATTTTCACCTCCAAAAAGAGATGTGATTCGTTTTTCATTACCAAATCACATGGATGATATATATATACATAAGTGTATTTAGATAAATAATATTATATTTATGATATAATAATAATTCTATAAATATAATATAATACCTTCTTTCCATTATGTTTGTTGAAGGTTGGAAACATTTAACATGCCTTTGTATGGCCCAACGACTCTATGATTGTAACATAATTAATTTTTCCTGACGATATTTAATGGTTGGTTTTAAAAGTATTATTAATTTATAAAAATTATAATTAATTAATGATAATTATTATGTATTTTAGGGAATAATAACCACATTGAAAATACTTAACCTAACAAATTCATTTTTGGCCTATGAGTCAAATACTATTTAAACTCTCATCAATGACTTAAGAAATTAAGTTATTAGATATGTTGTTAAAATAAATGTAACAAATGGTTTAGTGATAAACTAATAAAAAAATAAAATATTCTTGAAAATTTAAATAATTTATATAAGTTTATTATATTGTATTTAAAATACATACATGGAAAGTTTGGACATATTATAAGGGATTTAATCTCAATTCCCATTTATTGAGGCTTATTTTAATTATATTCACCTAATTTATTTTATATAGTGTATATGTTTTCCCTTTTACATTTTATATCATTAATCATTCATAATTCATATTATTTTATGTTTTAATTAAAATATTTAATCCAACATGATTTAACTTAAAATTTGCCAAGTGGTGAGTGGTTTTGTAACTCAATTTCCTTTCATTGAGTTATGCTTCTACTTCATTAAATTTGTTATTCCATGTTTTTGTGTGAATTGATATAAATATATATATATATAGTTTAATTTTATATTTAAACTTATTTTTTGTGGATTTAACTATTTTAAAATAATCCCTTCATTGATTATTTATTACCTCACAAGTTATGATCTTTACAAGGGTTTTATTTGTATCATTCACATTTTCTTAAGACATGTATCATTTCATACACCATGATTTCCTTGTATAGTGTATATAATAACTTATGAATTAATTTATATATAATAATTCATGCAAAAAATGGTATTTATGGGTCCATATGAAATTATTTCTTTCAACGAATTTCTATTTCTAAATTTACCATAGCGGTAAAGGATTTATGTTACACTCTCATTTCTTTTCAATTTTATTTATGTTCAAGGTTACTTTGGGGGAAATCATAAGCCTTAATTTTTAAAAAATATTTTTTTATTATCATATGGTTATAAATATTTTTAAATGTTTATTTTCCATTTCCTTTATTATAGATTAAAGAAACATCAATAATGTTTTTTGTATGTCATACTGATATTGTATCTTATTTCAGATTGGGAATCATTCCATATATGTCCATGCTTTCTAAAATTATTTCATGAGAGAATTTTTTTGAATTCATGACCATTATTTTTTTGAATATATAATTATAATTATCCAAGTTTATTTTCATAGAAAATTATTTTCAAAATATTATTTGATTTTTTAATTTTTGAAAGCAATTTTCAAAGTGGAAAGTGTATTTTCTTCAATAATGATTTTAATGGCCAGTTAATTGGATTTTTATTCACCATTAAAAACATCCATTAATGTTGCTTATGATCCATTGGGGATATTTTTCAATAAATAAATCCTAATTTTTTATTTAGATGGATTATGGCTATTTCAAAGTGATTTTCATGGTACTCATTTTATTCCATGATTAAATAAAGTTATGAAAGGGATAATGGTTGTTTCTATGCGTTTTATAATTAAATTAAAGCTAGATGTACTTTTTTAATGTAATGATTCTTGTAAATTGTTTGTGATAATGGGTGGTTATGTTATATACTAATTACATATAGTTTTTTCATAAACCTAGAGAGGGTGTTTATGTTTTAAAGTAAGGATGGGTGGTTTTGTTATAACCCTCCAATGTATGGGGTAAAGTGATATAGTTAACCAATTATGGTTTTATTCTAATATATTTATAGAATTTATTCTGTAGGTTATTACATTTGTAATATTGATTGTAATATTTATATGATAATGGTGTTCCAAGATACTAACAATTTTTCCTTATACTTGTTATGAGATTCTAACAGATCCATTGACCAAGGATTATTTTTACATGGCTCATGATAATTGACTTGTATGAATCTTATATTATGTTAATTATTTATAACATATCTCATTATTCATGGTTAAAATTTTATCCATATTAATTATTTTATGTCACGATCACATTATTTGATTATATCATCATATTCATATGCTCAACTTATACTCACTGATGGATTTCAACTGTTAATGATTATATTTTCCCTTACTATGTGATTCAAATCACCCTTCTTATGTTTTATTTTCCCTAGGTTATAAATATTTATGTTAAATAAATTTTCATTACAAAGTATTTATGAATGCATAATTTTATGGGAGATTTTTAATGCTTAATATAGAAAAAACTAAAAGCTGGGAATAATGGGAAAAAATAATCACTTTATGACATGGGTATTTTCATGTAATAGTTTATCCTAATTATATAAATATTAAAAACTAAATAGTCCTTGTATATGTAGTTGATATATTTTTTCCATTTGATGTTTTAAGTTCTGTGTGGTTTAAATTGCTTCACATTTATTTGAATTGAATCTATAAATGTAAAGATTATGTTTTAAATCCTATATCCAATAGTATGGATTTTGGGTTGTTACATTAATCATATCATGCAATTGGATATATGTATTTATTTTTATATTATTTTTTGGAGTTATCAAAACAAATAGTAGGTTTTATTAAGAGTTACACAACTATATATACAAAACATATTAATTTTGTGGTTGGAATAGTAATTATAAACTAAATTTTTAGAAGCATGAATTCATAAAATAATAAAAAATTAGATAATAAAGATTACATATCATACAACAGTTATAAATTTAATATGAATATGATGTAAATAAAATTGAGATACAGTGAAATAAAACCTCTCAAATAATAAGTGTGATATTCCTTCCAAATTAAACATATTTCCATTCTTTAATTATGATAATAGGTAGTTTCATACTAAAACTAGGTGCCCATGGATATCATGTGTAAGGCATGGTGTAAATGGTCATTCATAAAATTTAGGTAACAATACCCCATTGTGAGATTTAGGTGACACTTATCTAGGAAACACTAAGATTTGGAATCCATTGGAATAGATTTGAGTTTATATTTATATGATGGTTTTGAGTAAAGAGTTTTCAACTCAACTATCCAAGAATAATATGTGATATGATTGGTATGTAAGCCTCCCAAAATAGATATTTTTTTATATTAATTATAAAATGATCATAAATATTAATGAAATATGGATATTAGATCACTAAATGGATATGAATTTTGGGGTCATAATTTCTATTACGAGTACTTTTATTTAAAGTCCTTGATGAAAATATATAAAATAGGATACTAACATAAAGATATGTAGTTTCTATAGATTATTTTAATTATAGTATATATAATTTCGAGATATATTCTAAGTATGGCCTATAAAACAACTAAATATTTATATTTAAGGTTGAGAAGTATTATAAAAGAGAATCATTTTGGGCATTTGAATGTAAATTTTATAGATATCAATTTCCACGATATTAACTAATGGATATTAGATATTGAGGGTACATCATAAATTTATGCTAATAAACACAAACTATGATGTATGAGGGAATTAAATAAGGTTGAAATATATCAGCATGTTGGTTATAGATAAAGAGTTAATGAATTTTAATTCAGAACATTTTATCTCTGTATACTTAGTGGATTAGTTCTGGAATTAGAGAATTTTTATTATGTTCCTTCCAAAAATAGAAATTAAATTTTTGTATCTTATTTGGAAAATATGGATCTATCATTCATTTTCAAGAACATATTTGTTATATATATTAGAATAAAATTGTTTATGGAATTAGAAATATGTTCAATGGTATATATATTTAGGTAATAGATAAATGTATCTACAACATTCATAATAAAAAGGTTAAGGACGATTCTAATCCCACCTACATTTGGAATTATGTCATTATTCATATAAATGGAAAAGTATTCCTATGATTATAAATATATGGATTTTGGGATATACCAAGTAAATTATGGTATATTATTTCTATAGTCCTATTGAGAATAAATTGTTTATGGCCCAATATATTATTATTTTAGAAACAACTCATTCATTATGGTATTAGTGGGAGGAAAATTGTACTTAGAGAAGTTAAATATCAATAAATATGAAGTATTTGTAAGATATATGATGAATCAATCGCACAAATATTTGTAGAAAAATAAATTACATAGATTACAAAATAATGTAAAAGTTCTTGTATGATTCATTGACATACCAATAGATATAGATTTCTTATGGAAAATGCTAATCAATTATTGTTCATAAGTGGTAAACCTATTACATATCAAGAATACATTTATTGTTTAGATAAAGATAAATCTTTAAAATCATTATAATCTTAAAGGTAATCCATATAATTTAAATAATTTGGGAGCATGGTGGATGAACTTGAAGGTTTGAGTCCTATAGGGTGAAAGTGGGGTTTCCATAAGAAAACTGACATGGATGGTATAGTGTATACTTATGAAGCATTCATGGTGGTAAAATTTTTATAAGAAAATTCATGGTATTTACTATGAAGACACCATTTCACTAGTTTTGATGATAATTTTTATTCTCGTCTCACATACCATAATAGCATTTTTTTTATTAACAGATGTATCAAATAGTTTTCAAATCCTCCTTCTTTAATGGTAATTACACGTATATGATGCATGAAAAAGGTTTTGAAGTTCCAAATGAGTCGACTAAGGTTTTCAAGTTGCAACGTTCCATTTTTGGATTTAATAGAGTTTCAATAAGTTGGAATATTTTATTTTATGATGAAATAAAAGAGTTTAGTTTCACAAACAATGAGAATGAATCTTTTGTATACAATAAAATTAGTGGGTGTGTGGTGGTATTTATGACATTGTATGTGAAAGGTATACTTTTTATCAAAAACGATGTCCTGACTATACACTCTATAAAGATATGGTTAGGAAAATGTACCTATATAAAATACATACGTAATGTATCCTAAAAAATGGGTATGAATACATAAAGATATATATTTAAGAGTTTTCTTGGAATGAGTCCGAAAAAAAACATTGGTAATGTGCTCTACAGGTTTAGCATGGACAACTCCAAAAACTGGGTGTTTAATAGTGGTTGATGGTATAAATATTAGTAATATTCAAGATCCTTTGAAATAGTTAGAAAGTATGGATATAATTACCTATGTATTCTTTATATGATCTATTTGTTATTGCAAGTTTTATACTCATATTGATGTTTCTTATTCTCTTATAATAAAAAATATATTCCAATATAATCCTAGTGATAGTCAATTGATAGATGTTAATAAAATTATAAGGTATATAAAACAACTAAGTATATATGTTTTATCTTTATAGGAGGATATGGGCTCTAGGTAAAGTTTTATATTGACTCATGTTTTAAATAATAGAAATATGACATGAGATCTATTTTTTCCAACCATTAGATATATCAATTAGAAGAGTCACAAATTGGCTACAAAAGTTGACGTAGAAATAGAGGTAGAGAACATCATTACATCATATGTTGTGAAGGAAACTATTTGGATGACTAAGTTCATTAATGAAATAGGGGGGTTCCTAAAATCGATGTATAAATAAAGAATTATTGTGAAAATAATCAATCAATTACTCGGGCTAAGGAAGGTTAGTCCCACCAAGGGACCTAACATATAATGAGCTATCCTGGGCTGCCAACTAAACCAGCACCCATCCTGGCACTCTACTGGCGTGAAGGGAATTTCCAATCCCAATGGGATTGGAACTTTATCCCAAGTATCAAATAACACTCTTGGGAATGGTTTCTCCAAATAATCAAATTAAAAAGAAACATCCAATCATAGTACAATAACTGATGTAAATAAACATCACAGAGTCAACCAAAATGATCAACTGAATATAAATAAACATTATCACATGAATATATAAATCTAAAGGATAAAATAATAAAAATAACACCCATAATAAAAACCACAACCCTAATTTTTACCAAGGGATCCATGTGAAACATATTCACTCACCACCTCCCACAATGAAACCCAAGAAACCATGAAAAAATCTACAAAAAAAATGGGAAATTAGGCCTGGGGAAATACTATGAAAATTTGAATAAATGCATACACTGAGTGGTGTGTATAGGTTGTGAAAAAATAGAACCTAGTATGATTTCACCTAATAGTTTTTTCATTTCCCATAAAAATAAATTTCATATGGGATAGTTTGAAAAAAAAATATAAAAAGAGGCTTTTCATCTTTTAGTATAGGAAAAATGAAAGAATTTTTTAAAGGATTTAAAACCTCCATTTTTTCACTTTTCTCAAATCAATACAATCACTATGAAAAAAATTCCTTTAAAATCACACACAACCCACAAAAAATCTCACTTTCATTTAAGAGTGTCTTTATTAAAACATTTCCAAAATGCTTTAGAAAACCAAAAAACACTACATTAATGAAAATTAATCAAGATGAAACCATAATATCAATAATACATAAGTAAAGAAAATAACCATAGGTTCCATATAAGTCAAACATGAAGGGGACCTAAAATAAGATCAAGATAGTATCCCATGTAATACCACTAAGGAACCAATAGGTGCCATGGGATCTAAAAAAAGTTCTAAAGTGAGATAGTCATATACTTTACCAATCATATACCAATTGACCAACATTATTGCATCCTATACAAAATATATTATACTAGCCTACACCATGTATCATTAGGGGGAACACTCCATCTAGTCCTACATCACATAATAGGGGACACTAGTAGTGTGAACCTTACTAGTGTGGCATTAATTTATATTTCCCACTTAGCTACATGTGTTTCCATGAACAAAGCTGACTAAAGTTGAAAAATATTCAATAATCAATAATTTCATTATAAATATGAATAATAAGACACCCTCACCTTAATCTCCCTCTAAATTTATGGCCTTTTAGATCTATCACCAAGTCTATTCATATATTAAACACCACCCATTAAATGGAAACAAGTATTAGTGCTTAATGAGGGCTCTATACACCAAAACACTTTAGATCCATTTAAAAGTACCAAATGAGATTCCTAATCCCTCATGGGATAATTATCCATCATATTACGAATTTAAATACATTTATAATATAGTATTCATAAATCATGAAACTTAAAATCACCATTGAAATCCATGTAGAAAAATAAACTCCCACCCCCTATAAAATCTGTTAAAATATTTAAACATCACACCTTTAATTCATCCCATGACCCAAATGCATTCAAATAATATTTAATACATATATTTTATTTGAAAAAATTCACAACAATTTGTATCAATATTTATCATTTCATGTTTCAATTGAAATTCCAAGTAAATATTCTTTTACATTTGAAAATTTACTTCAAGAACCACTCTAAATTCAACAATAACTATCATTTGTTAGTAGAATTAATAAAAAAGCATTTTTAAACCTTAATCACACAATAACATGATAAATAAATAAATATCACAAAAACACCTACCTCTGTAATTAGAAACCAGGCCAAAATAATATGAAATTCAACACCATTGAAGGGGAACCCCCGAACAAAGAAGAAGAAAACTCATTTAACCTTAAATAACCTAAATTACCAAATTATAACCACCCCAAAACCCTAATATCATCCCATACACTTTATGGTTTTTCTATATGAAGTGAAATAAAGAGAAAATAAATATAAGAGGAAGATAATGTGGGTAAAAGAGGTTTACCTTGAAAGAAATACATAGAATCAGATCTTGGAGGATCAAAAATAGAAAAGGGAGAGAGGAGGATATATCATTAGAAATTCCTTATCTTGAAAGAATAGTTGGGGAAGAGAAATAGTTTGGAATCAACTTAAAATCAATCCATGGGATTTTTTGGAAAATTCAAAAATTAAATCTGGGTAACTTGCATAGTTTGGTCTCAAGGTTTGGTAAATTGTACATCAACCATGTGGACACTACTAGAGACCACCAACACACTCTAAAAATTTAGTTACACAATTCGAAAACCATGTGACAACCATGAAAAATACATATTCAACCATCTTCATCACTATCATGTGTTTTCCCCATGGTTACTCATAATTGTGTGAAAATTGAGTGACACCAACCCAAGGTCGAACATGACATGCACACTTTCTACTGAAACTCACATGTTTTCATATAAAACATGTGCTTCTGGTGTGGACCCAACCATGTATGAAAAAAATTTGAAAAGGATAAAAATCTAAATAACTTGTAGGATTTATCCTAACCTATAAACACAAACTGTGTTGTTAAAATAAATTTGTATAAAAACAAAATAATCACCATGAAAAATTCTAGAAATTTTAATCACTCTAAAATAGCATTACATAAAAAAAGATAATAGTGACACATAGTGTTATAATCTCTCCATAAAAATTCATTCTACACCTATAAATCCATTGAATAAAACAACAAATCACTATAACTCCAACACGCCAAGGAAGGTGGGAGGTATGAAGAATGAATCATGTGTCTTAAATGGAAGAAAAAATATCAAAAAACTATATTTCAATAACAATATATCACATCCTCACACAACACTCAACATATATGATTTTAATTCACCCCGTCAACAAGGAACATAAATATCAAAAAATACAGTGACATATAAATGTCTCCCCACCATTAATACTTCTTCTGAAATACTGGTTCAATGATAAGAACACTCTCTAGAAGACACAATACCAAGAAAAATAACTTATATAAAACACCAAATGGATATCATGATTTCCTTTATCAGTCATACAAACTAAAAGGTTGTAATATTGGTGAATAGAAATAAACTAAGGCACTAATACTAAAAGACTAAAGAAAAACCACCCTCAATAAAAGGATCCTTCAACACAAAACAATATGGATCCAAACATGAGTCAATGAAATAAAAAAGTAATGAAACATAGAAACCTTCCCATAGAGTACCACCCATAGAGAATCCAATGAAATCTATATAGCTCCAACTAGAGTAAAAACAAACCACAACTATTATAGACCACCAAGAACCTACCCAAGGTTCTCATGCAAAGCCCATCAAAATCAGGATCTTAATTTACTATCTTCTAAAAACACCCACAATAAACAAAATTACCATTGAGTCATAACCACCAAAAAAGGAAAGAAATCTCATAAATACTCATATAGAATCACCCAAAAGACAAACCAAATCAAATACACCTCAAATTCTATCAATGAATCCCAAACTATTGAAGATAGAATCAAGAAAACCAAGAAATTCCCCAAGAACAAAATATACACATATCTCCATAGTACTCAAGTAGATTCTTCCAACACATATATGATAAAACTAGATAATCACAAAGATAGGGTAGGTAAAAATTTTAAAAACTATAAACTAGGTTTAGGACAACAAAGTATTCGTCTATACCAATCGATTATAAGTCTGGGTATGGACCCCATATATAAAAACTACATATATCTGATAAAGAGAAACACATCAAGGTTAATCTCTAAAAGAAAACTTACCATTCTTTTTCACAACCTTCTTAAGAGGAATAAGTTAACTAACATGATACATGAATTCATCTAGTTATTTTCCAATACACTAAACTAAATTGTCCAACCATAACCAAGGGATAAATCTAAAATAATAAATTCATCAAATCACATCACATCACTCAAACACTACAAAAACCAATTTTCTCATAAAACCCCCAATCAATATTCAAGGATAAAAAACTCATTTTACAAAAATAACATACTAGTAATCAATTTTAATAAATTATTCCATTTCATTTTAAAACTAAATGAAATAAATTCAGATATTAGTATAAATTTTAAGTCTAATCACTTAAAAATATTTGAAAAACTCATTTTATATAAGCATACATCTTTTAAAAACACATAAACTACTTAAAAATCCATTTTATTTAGAAAAAAACCGAAATACACATAACCAAATCTCATCATACAAAACATTTTCTCAAACTCCCTATTACAAATCATCCACTTTTATATTCCATAAAAATAAAAAAAAACCTCCTTTTCAAAAAAATCCCTAAATATTCTTTTCAAAACCAATGATTAATAAAAATATTTTTTTCTATCCCAAAGAAAGTTCCACAATATGCACACAAGAAATAGTGTACTGCAATTCCAATAATAAATATAATTCTACATTCTCAATTAAAGTTTTTGGTCATAGAAGAAGCACTTATCAGAGTTGATCCCAACTTAGTGAATGTCAGGTTCGATGGATCATTCATATATTTTATAAGATTTGAATTTCAGGACCAATGGAAATTTTTATAATAGAATATAGTCACACGGGTCATTGGAACCACGTCCAGATCATTTTAACATTGAATTTATAATTAATTTAATTATTATTGAATAATGATTACCTCATTCTTGATATCTATCTTTGTAGTATATTTTGATCTCCTAAAACATTTTTTAGTAATATATT
This sequence comes from Viscum album, assembly GCA_963277665.1. Lineage (NCBI taxonomy): Eukaryota > Viridiplantae > Streptophyta > Magnoliopsida > Santalales > Viscaceae > Viscum > Viscum album. Next base: position 558,884,176 of record OY728132.1, on the reverse strand, counting down.
GTTTCACTTATAAGATTCAAGTGTATAATCCCTCTATAAGTGATCTACACATTTTTCGTTGATCTCCAAAATGATGCTGATGAATCATAAGTTGTTATCATTCCCAATTAATAATCATTTGTAGTACATTTAGAACACTTCACCATTAATTGATATTCATGAAGTTATACGGATCTTATCAGTCTTGAGAGGATGTGAGAGGGAAGAGGAGAATTTATAGACATAAATATTTTGTGCAATATGATTCCCAATTATCCTATAATATAAATTATAATCTATCTATTTATATTCCTAGGGTTAGGGTTTGTATTTTAATTTATTCTAAAAGGGAACTTGATAAAATGTGAAAACCATGCCTAACCTGATTCCATGTATTAAAATAATTATATTTTTTTATTCCATTGTATGTGTTAATTGGAACAATTATAAATATTATTTTACCAACTTGTAAGTTAATATTTATCATAAGACACAATATGGGTCGGCTCATCCTCCTCAACATTTATCAGATACCTAAGTACATATTTAATTAAATATTTATTCATAAAATAAATATTTCATTCATAGTCTTGAAAATAAATATTTATAAAATATTCAATAAAATAAATAATTGTGATCAATAAACCCAGAATAAAATTATTCCATGGTATTGGGAAAAATATTTTTTATTATTATTAAATTAAATTAAAATTTAATTTATATTAATTTAAACACTTAGTGTGTGGAAATAAAAGCTTCTTTCTCCTACTAATTATGCAGCACTTCCTAAATTCCAATATTATTCTTTAACAATGGATCAAGGAACCAAATAGAAAGAAGTTAATGTCAAAACATCATCAAACACCCAAGATTGCTCACTATGTAATATAATCCCTTTATCATGAGACCTCATAGAGCTAGTTACACACCTATGTAATAAAAATATTTTCTTGATACAACTTTCTTTAACTATCAAAAAAACTCAATTTACAAATCATTCATGACACAAACATCATCGTAATAAATCATTACTATCAGGGTTTATGACAAAAAAAATAAGTGTGTGATTTATTTCAATTATTAAAAATAATTTTAAATTATAAGTACTATTACCCACACTCAAATCTAATAATATATGATGACACATAAACATGAGTAATTACTACTGGTAGGTCTATTCTTATAATCTCCCACCTTGGAGATTACCCAGTGAAAAATTTATGAGAATATGTATTATCTTCTTATGAGTACTCACAACTAATAGTCAAAAAGTTATGTTCCCTATCATAGAATTTTATCTGATCATAGATCTAGTTTTAATAATATCATTATGGGATTTCAATGATCCCATCATAGAGGATAATTGTTATTCCCTATTAATGAGATTGATATTCGAGGATATTATTACATTAAATTATGGCATAACTATGAATGATATCTAACAAGATACTAAAGCCAATATTAAATTATTATAACATACATGTAATCCAGTTTATAGATATTTGGTTGTAGTAAAGTAACTCTAATAGACACCAACTATTACTAGAGCCAAATACCAATGACTTTTAGTTTTCTTTTACTTATATAAATATTATGTTTCGTTAGAGTTAATACTTTAATCAAGGGGTATGAGACTTTGTCTTCTGCGGTGACTCTATTTACTATGGATTCACCTATTTAAGAAAAATACCATAAGAGAATATATTTATAATGTATTTTATTTTTAAACTGATGTGACCTTGGATCTTTTGCATGACTTACCTTTTCAATATTATAACACTAGAGTGTGATAAGGTATTTACTGCTAGGTACCATATCAAGCTCCTGCATGAAGTTATGTATCTGAACTAACAAATTAGCTACCTCAAAAGAAAAAATATACTAAGACACTAAAGTATGATCTACAGTCATAAAATCCATTGAGATTTTCTACCTCATATCAACTACATTGACAGTAAATATGTATCTCAACGGCGATTTTAGTTATTCTTGATCAGTTTGGAAACTAGCTTCTGTATATCCTTATATGACTAGTTTCTCATCTTATCCATAGACCAGAAACATATGCTTAGTTTGTCTCATATACTTAAGGATTGTATTCACTTCTATCTAATGGCAGTCACCAGGGTCATCTTGATATCCTCCAACAAAACTTGTGGAATATGAAACAACTAACTGAGTACATGTGATATCAATTATGACGGAACCAATTACAAACGTGTATAAAATCTATTTAATCCTCTATCTTTCCTCAAATTTTTCAGGATTTATTTTCATGGAAATATGGATTCTATATGACAATAGAAGTAATCTCAGATTGGATTGTTCCATATTGAACCTCTTCAGTGTATTTTCAATATAATGCCCATGAATTAGACTAATTAGACTCACAGATCTCTCACAATGGATCTTGATCCCAATAATATATATATCTTTTCTTAATTCCTTAATTGAGAGACATGTATTTAAATATTCATTAACAAACTATAAGATTGGTATATCATTTTCAATAAGTATTATTTCATTGATATAAACTATTAAGAAAATGAATGCACTCTCTCTGAATAGATTATAAACACAAGGTTTACATTCATTCTTTAAGAAACTAAACTTTGTGATGGATTCATCAAATTTATTTTCCATGATTTGGATGATTGATTTAATCCTTAAATGGATATTTTTAATTTCCATATCTTATTGGAATCATATAGAGTCACAAACCCTTCTAGTTGTGTCATATAGACATATTTCTCAAGGCCCTCATTAAGGAGTGTTGTTTTGTGATCTATTTTCCAAATCTCATCTCCAGGTTAAGGTGCTATATTAAATAGAGTTCTGATGGATTTGAGAATTAATACTAGTGAAAAGGTTCCATCATAGTCTATACATTGACTATATTTGAACTCTTTTGAAACAGTCCATGCCTAATAAGTACTTAATTGTCCATACATGTCCAATTTATTCTTGAATACCCATTTAAATCTAATGTGCTTTACATACACTAAAGGATCTACCAAAGTACAAACTTAGTTTTAGAACATGGATTTTTTTTAAAATTCATATCTATTTTACATTTAGAAAAAATTTGGCCACATATTAATTCTTTATAGGTTATAGGATCATTATTATCAGAAATAATGATTCACCATCCCCGTTGACTATAAAAACATATTATTCAGGTTATCTAACCTCACCTGTACTCATATAGAATACTTGTGTGTATGGAAAATTCTCTTCCATGGGGCTATATGGAATTTTCTCCTAAGACAACTCTTATGTATCTTTATCCTAGAATTCATCAAATTCTATCTCTCTCCCACTATATATTTTTGATATATTATTTTTCTCAATGAATGTGGGATGTCTTCACCACAACCTTTTTATTTGAAGGGTTGTATAGGTAATATCCCCTTGTTTCCTTATAATATCATATAAAGATACACTTACTACCTTGTGGTGAAATATTTTTTATAGAAATAGAATTAATAAAATTGTCACATCCCCACAGTTATCACTAGAAAAAAAATAAGCATTTAATAGTGCTAAAAATGGCATTTATTAGCGCTTGAGAAAAACTGACAGCTGGAGTGAGATTAAAATCACTAGTCTTTTATGAGCACTAAAAAAGCACTAATAAAGGTGCGTACTATAGTGTTCTGTAATGGAACATTAAAACACTAGTGTAGTATTACATAATAGCACAATATAGCCAAAAAAACACCACCAAATCATCAAAAATCAAGTATGAATAAAAATTTAAATGAAATAAAATTGACAAAAAATACAATAAAAAAATACTATATAATCAGCATTTCAAACATGGGTTAATACAATTACATAAGTAAAAATTATTACATAAATTAAAAAATAGCATCCTTCCTTTATCTTTTAATCCCAACCCATAATAAATAAAATAAAATCACCAGTATAAAAACAACTCTTATATTAGTAATAATATAAAGAAATAAATTAATAGAAATTGTTAATTTTAAAATAAACTTTGAGTCAAATAAGAAATTAAGTGTATCGAATTGAGTTGAGGTTGATTATTACAAGTCACACTATTTCTTATTAATCTTCAACCATTATCTCTATGAAAATTAACTTAGCAGGTATAAGATAAAAATGATAAGGAAATTAATTTTTTAATAGCAGATGGAATGATGAGAAAAAAAGCTAGGCTCATTTTCTTGGTATTGGTGGTGTGGTGCGTGACTTAAACTAAAATGATACTTATATATTGAAAATATGCACTTTGATTCATATCAGACAAACCATGCATCATATTGAGGTGTGGTAGACTCTTACACATCCAAAATGACATATGAATCATTTAATAAATTATCAAAAAAATATTAATGTGTTTTCAGAGTATTGAGTACATCAACTGACTTTTTTACTAAAATGTAATTTTAAAAAAGAAACACACACTTGGACCCATTCTAGTAACACTATGTGTCAGTTTGATGTGATACCAATTACTATACATCATAAATTACTTTTGAATCATTTTCATAAATCTTAAATACAATCCAAGCATGTTTTCTCAGTTTTAAATGAGTGACACTTTTTGAACTAAAATGCCTATTTTAAATTGATAACATACACATTGAGTCATATCGTACAAATTGTGTATCTTATTGTTGTTCATATGATTCATACACATTAATAATGACTTATGGATATTTTCTAATAAATTATCTAAATGATATGAATAAATTTTCTCAGTTTTGAGTAGGTCAGTTTTCCTTTTTACTAAAATTGATGTAAATTTTAAATAAAAAGACACACTTTGAGTCGTATCATCCACATTGTGTGTCTAATTGATGTGAGGATAATTCTTAAAAACCCTAAATGGAGTATGGATCTTCTTCATAAATAATCAAATAAATATTAATATTTTAAATCGGTTTTGAGTATGTCACTTTTCTTTTTTAATAAGATCACATTTCAAACTAGAAACACACACTTTTAATCATACGGATCACAACGTGTACTGGTTTGACATGAGACCAAAACCTACATGTCACAAATGACTTATGAATAAATTTTATAATTTAATAATAAAATACGATAATGTTTAATCAGTTTTTAGTGAGTGGCATTTTTTTACTAAACGATCGATTGTAAACTTATAACGGACACATTGAGTTGTATCGGGCACCTCATGTATTGGATTCACGTGTGGATGATTCATACAAGTAAAAAATGGATTACAAATCATTTCCATGAAGTATTAAAATAATATAAATGTTTTTTCTTTGTTTTGAGTTGGTCAATTTCCCTTTTTACTAAAATTGATTTCAATTTTAAATAAACAAATTCAATTGGAGTCACATTGGTCACATCATGCATTAAATTTAGGTACAAAACATTCTTACACAACACAAATGTAATATGTATTATTTTCATAAAGTATAAAAATAATCCAAATGTGTATAATCATTTTTGAGTAAGTCGCTTGTTTTTTTTCAAAAATGTCATTTTAAACTAGAAACAATCACTTTGACTCATACTAATCACATCGTGTATCATATTGACATGAGACTAGTTAAAACACATAAAAAAATTATTTATGAATCAATTTACTAAATTATCAAGAAAATATGATCCTATTTTCTATGTTTTAATTGAGTGACATTTTTAAACAGTTGATTTTAATCTAATAACAGACACATTGAGTCATATCAGGAACATAGTGTATCAAATGGAGGTGAATCTAATTCCTAAATGTAAAAAATGTCTTATAGATCGTTTCCACCAAGTTTCAAAGAATAAACATGTTTTTTCATGGTTTTGATCATGTTAGTTTTCCTTTTTACTAAAATGGATGATAATTTTAAATAAAAAGACACACTTTGATTCATACCGATCACAGCGTACATTGGATTGAGATTAAAATATTCATACAAATCAAAAATGACTTATGGGTCATTTTAAAAATGTATCAAAACAATATGAATGTGTTTTCACAGTTTGGAGTAGGTTAGTTGTCCTTTTAACTAAAATTCATGTTAAATTTAAATAAAAATACACACCTAGATAGATTTAGTAAAGTATAAAAGTAATCTGAATACAAGTACTCATTTTTGAGTACATCACTTGTCTGTTTTACTAAAATGTCATTATAAATTGGAAATACGCACTTTGAACCATAATGATCACATAGTATATTATATTGATCTGATAATAATTAATAAATTTCACAAATTATTTATGAAACAATGTCCTAAATTATCAAAAAAAACTGAGGGTGTTTTATGGGTTTTCAGTGAGTTACATTTTTTGAACTAAACTGTCAATTTTAAACTGAAAATGGACACATTGATTCATTATGGGCATATCGTGTATCAGATTGACGTTAGGATGACTCTTAAACATTAAAAATGACTTATGGATCATTTAACTAAATTATAAAAACTATATGAATGTATTTTCTCAATTTTGAGTAGTCTGGTTGTCCTTTTTACCAAAATTGATGACATTTTTAAATAAAAAATGCACTTGAATTCATACATATCACATAGTATGTCATATTGAGGTGTGGATGATTCCTAAATGTCTCAAATGACTTATGGATCATTTTCCAAAGTTTCAAAATAGTATAAATGTGTTTTATAGGTTTTGAGTACATCACTTTTTTTTCTAAAATATAATTTTAAATTAGAAACACGCACTATGACCCATACCAATATCATCGTGAATCAGTTTAATGTGAGAAAGATTCATACACATCCAAAATGACTTATGAATCGATGTCCAAAGTTATCAATAAAATATAGTCATTTTTTCTTTGTTTTTAGTGAGTGAAATGTTTTGAAATAAACTATCAATTTTAAACAGATAATAGACTCATTAATTCATAATGGCCACACCATACGTCGAATTGAGGCATGGATAGTTACTATATGTCTCAAATGACTTATAGATCACTTCATTAAAGTTTCAAAATAATAAGAATATTTTTTCCCAGTTTTGAGTATGTTAGTTGTCCTTTTCAAAAAAATTAATGCCAATTTTAATTAAAAAGAATCACTTGTATTCATACCGGTCACACAGTGTTTTGGATTGAGGTTTGGTTTATTCATACGTGTCCCGAAATCTCCAAAAAAACCAAAATTAAAATATATCAATATTTCCATTGTATTTCTATATTGAACAATAAAAAATTCATATTTAATTTATGTTATTTTCCTAAAAAACTTTCACTTTTTTGAAATTTAAAAGAGTAAAGGAAGCTCATGTGCCCATCATATCATGAGAATTCACCATAATGGGAAGATGATCTTCCTCTAATCTTATGAATTTCAACAGCGAGAATCATTTTCGGCTAACAACATCAAATCAATATGTAGTTTTGGCAGCTTGATAAAGAAAGGCAATGAAAATGGAAAACTTGTTTGCATTGTAAGAAAGAATAATTTTGTCTTTTTTGTGGCTTGTTGCAGATAGTTGAAAGAAAAACATTACTTCCCAAAAGATATCTGAAAAAATACGTATTAGATAAAAATGATAAGGAAATTAACTTACAAATAGTAGGTAAAATGATGAAAATTTTAATTAAAAAAATAGTACGAATTCACCTTTTCTTTATGGTTGTATACAGTCTTGATTCATTTCAATTTTGTCACTATCTCAGTTGCAGGCTTAAAATCCAATCCCTCATGATCAGGAGAACCTTCAAACAAATCACATCAACTCTAACAAAAGAATATACTTATACAAGAAAACAATTATTATATTATTAATACTAAAAATAAATAAATCAAGAAAAAATATGATACAATCCATTATTTCTATGTATAATAATTTTAAATTGCAAACATTGTGGACCACAAGGATATAATGACCGTAAAATAATGATGATGATAAAAAACTAAAGATATGTCTCACTAAACAATAAATCAAAAAGTGAAGAGGATGATGATAACATAAGATAATTTGGATTAATTCTTGTAAACTTATAAGAGAAATTAAATACATCATATTAGGTTCATAAAATATTCATTTTTTATAATAAATAAATAAATACACATAAGATATTCATTATCAAAGAAGAAAGTTATAGATAATTATAATAATGGAAAATCAACATTTTACTACTTCAAATAATTTCAGTATTCATTGAAGAAAATGGGTAATTGAATTTAAGAAAATAATTACTCCATAAGGGTATTTTTTATCCTCTAAATTCATCTAAAGTTTAAAGTTATAGACAATTTCCATCCTCATCAGCATATCTTCTGAACAGTTATCATTGCATTTTGTTTTTTGGCACTAATCCTGTACTCTTGTGGGCATGCACCTATGATTCTTGGAATACTCAAATAAGTAGTCATCCATATGATGACTATAGCTCAGAGTAGTACAAGAAATATAAAAGAGACAGGGGATGATTCCCAAGAACTAAATTGGAATAATAACTTTTTAGGAGATAAAACTGATGATAATGAAAGTTGTACTCCATTGTGTTATCTAAAAGTGGTAATGCCTCCCATTTGTGAGAATTACATGGATGGTAATCATATATTTATAACGGTGGAACCAAAAGGAAATGATAAAAATTTATATTCTTTTAGATTGATTAAATTAAATCATACATAGTGTTTATTAGATGTGTGATGAAATAAATCAAGTGATTTTTAAGAAGTAATAATGACTGGGTTATCATTTCAAACATGGATATATTTTATTTAAATGAAAGAAATACAAGAAATGTTGAATTCAGGTAATAAAATATCATTGGTGATTGTAAAGTTTCAATTAAATGTATATGGAGAAAGACCCCACAAATTCCTCAATTTTTTTCAAGTAGATCCTAAATCATTTGGAGAGGTAAACAAGGATAATGATTGGATACAATCTATGCATGAGGAGCTTGATCCAAATAAGAAAAATGTGACATGATAAATTGTTCCAAGGCTAGAAGACATAAATTTTATTAGAACCAAGTGTGAGTTAGGTAATAAACTCATTGAATATGGAAAAGTGGCTCAAAAAATAATGGATAGTGTGCAAGGGGAACTCTTAGATCAAAGGAATTTATATTTATGATAAATTTACTCCCATAACCCAGTAGGAAACAATTTGAATTATTTTTTCTATTCTAGTGAAAATATAGTTAAAATTATACCAAATAGATGTCAAATATATGTTCCTTAATGTAGTTCTTAAGGGGGTAATATACATTAATAAATCAGATGTCTTTATCATGGATGAAAATGATATAAAGAGTGTAATTTAAAGAATTTTTTTATAAGATAAAGAAATCACTGGGGACCAAGTATTTAATGATGGATCAATACCTAAGAAAGATTAGTTTTTAGAGAGGTAGAGTTGATCACACCCTCTATATAAAGAAGGATAATGATCAAAGGATGTCGGTACTCATATATGTCGAAGAAATATTATTTGAGTATTGGATAGTGCACAATGAAATTTTTTTGTGGATCATATGAGGTATGATATCAATATTTCGATGACTAGTGAAACATTTTCCTTGGTTTATTGGTGAATCAATGTAATAATTTCACATTAATTTCTCAATAAAAATATGAAAAAGAGGTTCCCAATTTATTTTCATTGGAATATTCCAAACCAATGACATCACTAACTACTATATGGATGAATTTTTTTAAAGTTGACGATTATAAAGAGGTATATTTCATGGAATATAGGTATTGGGAGCCTATTATACCTCAAAACAACATGACCCAACATTGGTTTTATATATTTCAAGTCTCAAAGTACCAATGTTGTCCCAAGGAGAGCCTCATGATATCGGGGAAGATGGTAATTCAATATATCTAAAAAATAATGAATTTGGGGTTACTTCATTATATGATAGTGCAACTGGACTTTTTGGGATACACAGATGTTGGATGAGAAGGTTCAGCAGATAACTGAGGGAAATTAGAGATATCAAACAACCTGGATTTCATTCGAACCATGGTTTCCCTCAACCCTTCAATCGCTCGAGCCTTGGATTTGAGCCTTGGAATAGTTGGAGCCTTGATTCTAGCCTAGATTTGATCTTGGATTTGACAATGATGAGTGTCTATAGTAGTTCACTTCCATGGAGAACTTCGGATATCGCAAACTGGTTCGCGATGGTTAGGGTCCTTAAAATAGATTGTTGTGGTTTTATTAGCGCTCCCAAACAAGTATTGATAAACATAGCTTTTATCAGTGAAGAAAATGCTGATAAATATCTATTATTATCAGTGCTAAAAAATCACTGATAAATTCTTATAATAATTTTAAAAAAAATAATACTTTTTCTAAAAAGTATAATTATTATATATAATTATAATACTTAAAATAATAATTTTTATGGAATAATAATTTTCTAATTATTTGAATATATAATTATTTATTTATAATAGTCTAATTACTTTTTAAAAATATAGCATTTATATCATTATATATATTTATATAATTATATATATATATATAGTAAATATATTCATTATTTATATAAATTTATTATAATTTTATAATTATTTATATATTATTATATAAATGCTTTCTAAAAAATATTGTTTATTTATTTATAAGTATAAATGCATACAAATAGTAAATATACATTTATAAATAAATATTTTTATAAATATTTTTTTTAAATATAATTTTAACATTATTAATGAATATTTAATCTTAAGTGCGTGCATGTTAAAAATGATTAAAAATGATTAATTAAATATGATTACCATATCAAAAAATTATATAAGTTTGATTAATATAAATCATTAAAATAATGGATATATATTTAAATAAATATGAATACATATTGAAAATATTATAACATAATAGAAAATATATATATATATATAATAAATAAAATAAATTGATTCAATTCCCAAAAAACATATTTGTGTGTGTGCGTATGAATATAAAAATGCATTAATTATGTATATGTGAAATAAATAAAATATGTTTGATCTATGTTAAATTAAAAAAAATAACATTCAATTATGTCCATTACTTGATGCAATTAGTCAGTGTTTCTAATTCACATTAATTTTTAATTATAAACCACTATTCACTAAATATATTACTATTTAATTTAAATCTCAAATAATATTTTATATGATATAAATCATTTTTATATACATTCAAATATATCTATATATATAATTTATACTATTTATTAACATTATCTATAATTATTTAATTAATAGAATGTTTATTATTTTTCTCAATTTACTTATTTTAAATTTTTGTTTGTTTAATCTATATTTTACATATATCTATATATTTAATATGTAATATTTATAATTTATATATAGTATAACAAGTTTATTCATGTTTATCAATAATTATTAAATTAATAAAAAATTTAATATTATTTAAATAAAATCGTTTCTATTTATTATTTATTTAATTATTTCATTTTATTTATACATTTATTAGTTCTAAAATAGCATTGATAAAGGATTCCTTTATGGGTGAAAAAAATAAAGTGATGTTAAAGTGTAACATTTATCAACACTAAACATAAAGCGCTGATAAAGGAAATCCTTTATGAGGGATAAAAAATGTGCTGATAAATGTTGCCTTTTATCAGCGCTAACAAAAATGTGCTGATAAAGGGTGTACTTTATCAGCTCTATAAAAAAAATATTGATAAAAGGTACCCTATACAACGCTTGTTTTAGAGCTGATAAAGGGTACATTTATCAATTCTTTTTTCTAACCCTAATAAAGGCCAGTACTGTTAAAAGGTTATTTTGTAGTAGTGTGTAAATTCCACAACACAAGTTTATTTCCATAAAAAATTTTATACGGAATACTGTCTTCCAATTTAGTTGGCACTCGATTTAGAATGTGTGATATTTCCTATAATTTGAATCCCTAAAAAGATAATTTAAGACTCACATGAATCATCATTGATCTCACCATATGTAATAAAGTGTAGCTCCTCCTTTCACTTACACCCTTCCGTTGTGGTGTATAAAGGGGAGTGAGTTGGGATAAATCCCCAAGCCCTTTTATGTAATAAATGAAGACTTAATTAATATATTCTTCACCATGGTCTAATATTAATTTCCTAATATTATTTATAATCTAGTTCTCAACTTCATTCTTATATTACTTGATTATTTTAATGGAATCATACTTATACCTCATTATGTATACATATCCATATCTATATAAATCGTCAGTAAAAGTTATGAAGTATTAGTACCCACCACGTGCTTCAACTATAAATGGACCACAGACATCGGTTTGAAAAAATTTAAGAATCACTTTAGACCTTTCACCTTTTCCACTAAATAGGGTTTTCTTTATTCTAACTTATAAACATGTGGGACACAAACCATGTGATTTCAGTTAAAAGGAATATGAATATCAATATTATTATAATTTTGTCAAAGGTTTTTCATTTACATAACCTAGCTGGTGATTCTATAGTTGGGTGTGGTATGATTCATGTGAGTTAGTTTCATTATCAATTTTTTTTAATTGGTTCGGGTAATAAAATAGATAAAAATATTTATTTTATTATGCCTCACTATAATATATGTTTTCTTTATAAAATAGACAACATGTATTCCCTAATTTGAAAATAAATACATCTGTATCAAGTCTGGATACAAAACTAATGTTTTTAGTGACTAAAATTGAATAATAAAAATCTTTTAACCAAAATCATTCATTTCAGTAACATGACATGGAAATCATTAAAAGATATAGCAACAATTCTAGATCTGTTGGATTATTATATATCTACCTCCCCTTGAGTAATATTCTAGAAGCTACATGGTTCCTATATTTTAATAGATATATGATCTCAATATTCTATATCTAATATAAAATTTTTAGAAATATAAAAATTGCATTCGATAAAAAATACACCTGGAAATTCCCCTTTATTATTTTACTAGGTGTAGTTTTTAATCTAATAACCCATTTTTTCACATGAAAAATAAAAAAAATCTTGTTCCATTTATTAACCCTTGAGGTTTCACTTCTTTAAAGAGTGTTGGGAAGAATATTTGGACTTATATATCTTAACTCGAACTTTTATTTTATTCCTAGTAAGTATGGAAGTATTTTTATGCTACAACTCCTTATCATCTTGGAAAAGCAATGTGAGAAGATCTGGAAGCTACTTATCTATGGTGTTTACATTGAAATCAATAACAAATCAAGATAATCTCTAAGGAAGTATTGAAATAATGATATTGGTGTGTATTAATTCATGAAATTTGAACCCTAGACCCTCAAGGAACCTAATATATCTAATGATTCTTAATACAAGATTCCTAGTTAGTGCACCTTGTCCAAGATTTCTTTGAAGGGGTTCCATGGATATCTGAACTCTCCATATATTAATATCTTCTAGTAAATATCATGGAGATACTAGATCATGTTTTTTGAAACCATGTCTTCTTGTGATTATATGAGTTCCCTAGATATGGATAAAATAACTAAACTATGATGTCCCATACTCGGATGCCACTTAATGGGTGCCCCGAGCCCAGTGGGCCACATGGCCTCAAGTGCATATCCCCGAATTCCAAAGGATGTCGACTAGTAGTGAGGGCCTGGGGTGTGTCTGTGGGGAGACTATGCCCTCATTACCAAAGTGTAGCATAGAAGATGAAAGTAATCATAGGAAAATAGTGGAAGCAGTATAAGTAAATAGAAGGAACAGTGGAAAATAGATACAACAGTAACAATAACCGAAAAAAACATGAATAGCATTTAACAACAGATTATATCTCATGGCACTAGAAAACTGGAAAAAAGTATACAAGATAGTAGTCATAACATGTTCCACAAAAGTATAAATGAAATACAAGATTATATCAAGCATCCTGAGCTCCGGCTTGGTCATCTACAATCAAGATTCATCCTAAATAGTAAGAAATCAATTGTTTGAAGCTGTATGCTTCCCTTTTCCAACACCTACAACCATTTAATCTACTCTGGGTACCAAATGACACTTATAAAGGGTGTGATATAAATCTCATTTGGCCACCGCCAATGGTATCTATAAAATCTGGCCCATGAAATGGAAATGTAATAGTGTGCAAGCATTAATATATAATGTAAAGTAGTGCAATGTAACTAAATAACCATGTAACTGCTACAGCCCTCCACTGGAATCTGAACATAACCAGTCCATCAATTTATTATCATCAATTTATAAATAACTCACATGTTATAAATAGTGAAGGTTCTAATTTATACCATGAAAACTTGTAATGCTATTTAATAGTGAAGTCCCAAGGTAATAACCAAGGCGACATAGACCTCAAGGGTCACCAACTCAATAATAAATTTAGATTGGAATGGGGTAAGAGTGTAATTTAAAGAGAATAGTCCAAGGCATTCCACAATGAGATTCCTACCAAGTCCAAGGAGATCATTAAAGGTAAAACAGGGCTATGCAATGACCGGTCTTGATGGGATTTAACCATGGAACCTACTTATAAATGGTGGATCCAAGGAGTGTATCTCAGGAATCCTGTGATAATATGTTAGGGATCCCATAGTGTCATACTGGTCATCCAATTAATATACAAGGATCAAGATCTAGGTGGGTCAAAATCTATGCAAGTCGTATCCTTGAATTGTAATGGGGTTCCAGAGTGCTCATGGACTTCTCCTATCAAAATCTATGGCAAGATCAAGTAAGAACACTCCTATTTGATATCGATGTCATGTAATATTTCATTTCATACAATCTTTTCCTTTCATTAGTGTGATAAGTTCAAGTAGCATCGAACCTTTTAGTCCAGTCATTTGGTTCAAGACTTGTCTTTCATTAGTGTGACAAGGCCATGTAGCATGAAACCATTCATTTAATCCATTTAAATCATATTCCAAAATCAATTTTCATTTCTCTACCTTTCATTAGTGTGGTAAGGGGTTATATGGATATGAAACATACCATTCATTTACATTTAATTCCAAGTCATATACTTAGTATACTTTCTAATTAAAATTTCACATTTTGTTGTCAAATTGAAGAACTTACCTTATGTGGGTCAAGTAGTAAGCATGCATGGTAATTTCTATTATGAAATTCTCATTATAATAAATCCATTTAATATTGAAATGCTCACCCTTTTTAAGCTAAAGTCAAGGAACACCGGAACAGTGGCTCAAACATGTCAAAACACTAAAACGACAATTAAGGCATAACATCCAAAATGGGATGGATGGAGTTGTGGGTGTAACCAGAAAAAAATGATCACATGTGGAAAGAGAATATTTATACATTTATAATTATTATATACATGACATATAAATTCTATAAACAGTACCTGATGAAATCAATGGACCCCACATGATAATTCTAAAATCAATTAACTTTTGGGATGAGTAATATACCACCCACCTTCATCTTGTACAACTCTCCTCCTCTATTATTGGCCCTTGATTTGGGTTGGGTCGTAGTATATCAAGGAAAGGGAGAAAAAATCTCATACCCTGAAAAGGGAAAAAACTCTCCTGTAGTATTGGCCCTTAATTTGGACATGTCGAGAGAAATAGAAGAGAGTAAAGTCTTAAATGGAATCGAGTACTTATCGTTGTGTATTCAACATGATGAACAGGTGATAGATTGCATCCCGGATGAAGTATATATCTTGATTCTTACCTTAGGTCTTAAAATTACACCAGAATGATTTCTAGGGAGGTAAATCCCACATAATCTCATATTAGGGAAGAAGTATGGGGATAATTATATCCTTAAGGTAAACAAGGACAATTTACCAAGAAAAAATAGCATGGGCACAATTTTTCCACTTGGTTTGAAAAATTGTGCATAAATCATCCATGGTTACCTAGGATGAAGGGGCACTTTCATGGTTACTCCACACGGCCATGTGAAAACCATTCTATTTGGTTCTATCTGGAGAACCACCATACGCATGGTTAGGAAAACAATGCACCAATCATGCATCAACCATGCGACTTGGCCAGTTTCCCCAAAAAGATGTGTTTCGGGCTCTAAACTAGCCCCAGGAACCCCTATGAACTTTTACTACTAAAAAGGCATCCAAAAAAGGTCCAAGATAAGAAATTAAACCTAAATTTAATGGATCCATACCTTAGTGAAAAACTAGGTTTTTACAGTCTTCCTCCCTTAAAAGAACTTGTCCCCAAGTCCACCTTCTTAGGGTGGAGAAACACTATCAGGGAAGAACTTTGGCTATTGGGAACATATGTTGGCCTCCTAATCCCAAGTATCATCATGTACATGGTCATACTTCCATATCACCCATACTAAAGGGACAGACTGACCATAGATATCTTTCTTTCACTCATCAACGATGCATACTAGATAATCCTCAAAGTTATCATCAACATCTAACTCAACTTCTTCAGGATCAAAAATATGAGACGGATCGACATGATACTAGAGAAGCTGTGAGATGTTGAAGATGTCATGCATGGAATGGTACCTCTAAGGTAGTATCAACCGATAGGCTACCGGCCTGAATCTCTCTAGAATTTAAAACGGTCCTACATAATGAGGAAACAGCTTCCCTTACTTCCATACCCATTTATTCCCTAGCCTAGGAGATACCTGAAAGAAAACACTATCTTTAACCTGGAACTCCTGAGTTCATCGATGAAGATCGCTATAAGATTTCTATCTGGACTGAGCAGTAGTTATATGCTTACTAATGATTTGAACCTACTTTGAAGTCTCCTGAACGAGATGAGGACTTAGTAGGGATGCCTCACCTACCTCTATCTAGAATAGGGGTGAAGGGAATGGCCTACCATATAAGGCCTCAAAAAGATCCATCTAAATTGTCTCATGGAAGTTGTTATTATAGGAAAACTCGATGAGAGGGATATGATTCTCCTAAGAACTACTAAAATCATAGACACATGATCAGATCATATCCTATAGAACATGTATTTTTCATTCCAATTATCCATCGGTCTGAGGGTGAAAAGTTGTACTTAGAAGAACCTTTGTTCGCACATCCTTATGAAATCCCTACCATAACCATGATGTGAAACGGGCATCCATATCTAAAACAATAGTACGAGGGACCCCATGTATTCATATGATTTCAGGTACATAAATGTTTCCCATCTCATCAACTGATAAATTATCCCAGATAGAAATGAAGTGGGATACTTTCATCAGTCTATCAATGAAAACCCATGTAGAGTCACTGCCTCTAGGAGACCTAGGTAAACCAACTACAAAGCCCATAGTAACATATTCCCATTTACATTCTGAGACTAGAAGCAGTTTTAACAAGCCCAAAGGTCTCTGGTTTCCCACCTTCACCAACTGACAGGTGGAAGATCTAGTGATAAATTCTATTAATTGATGCTTCATCCAAGGCTACCAATACTAACGTCGCATGTCTTGATACATCTTTGAGATGCCTGGATGAACTGCCCAATGAGAAGCATGGGACTCTTTAATCAACTCCTCTCTCATATTTATAGATACCCAAAAATGTACATGGAATTGTAGGATTTCATCTTTATCCACTAACCAATCCAAAGGCTGGTTATCTCCTGATATACTCACATAGAGTACCAATACATTAGTATCTGAAAACATTCTATTATTTACCTTCTCAAAGAGGGAATAGGTAACTATCAAGGATGATAGGTAAGACCGCTCTTTAATTTCATGTAACTCTAGGTGAATCTTATATAAGAGGTCCATTAAATTCCATTCATCACTGGATTCATGTACTACTTGTTCCTAAGTTTTCTGACTCAGTGCATCTGCAACCACATTACCCTTTCCAGGAATATAGACAAGCTGAAAATCAAATGATTGAAGATATTCAACCCATATTCATTGTCTGAGGTTCAAGTCATGTTGAGTAAATATGTATTTGAGGCTCTTGTGGTCTATATACACCACAAATCACTCACCTAACAGATAGAGCCTCTAGAAATTTAAGTCATGGAAAAATGCCGCTAGCTAAAGGTTATACATCGAGTAATTTTTCTCATGACGTCTCAACTAACCAGATACATACATAATTACTTTTTTCTCCTCAATTAGCACTTCTCCCTATCCAATGCTTGATGCATCATAATAGACATTATAACCTATCCATGGCTCCGAAAGGGTCAGGATAGGTTCCGATACAAACATCCCTTTATGTTCCAGAAAGGCTTTATCACATACTTATGATTATATGAACTCAAAATCCTTATTTGTATGAATATTAAGGGGTTAAGAAAGGTGTAAAAAGTCCTATATTAAATGCCTATAATATCCATGAATCCCCAAGAATCATTGTATGTTAAACACATTTTTAGGATCCTCCTAGAAAACTACAGCACTAACCTTTTCTAGGTCAACATATATGCCTGATTCTGAGATAATATGACCCAAGAAGTTGATTTTTTTGATCTATAAGTGGAACTTATAAAGCTTAGAATAAATATGATTCTCTCAAAGTGTACTCAGAATGATCACAAGATGTTTGTATGGTCACTATGAGTGTGATAATATACCAAGATGTCTTCTACAAAGACTAGAAAAGGAGTCCAAATAGGGTTGGAAACCTTATTTATCAAATCTATGAAAACGACGAGCACATTCATTAGAAAGAATGGCATAAAAAGGTACTCATATAGACCATACATACTAAAGAAAGTTTTTTGAGGTATGACTGATGGTCTAACACGTACCTAATGATAACCCAATCTCAGGTCAATCTTGGAGAAGACCTTTTCTCTTCAGAGCTGGTCAAAGAGATCAACTATTCGAGGACGTCAATATCGGTTCTTGACTATAAGCTAGTTCAACCTTATATAATCTATGGATAGATGTAAAATTCCATCCGCCTTCTTCTTAAAAATAATGGGAAAACCCCAAGAGGAGATATTAGGTCATATAAATCCCTTGGCCTCTAAATCCTCTAACTGTTTCTTGAGATCCTAAAGCTCAGTGGGTGCTATCCTATACGAAGGAATAGACAATAAAGCTTCTCCTAGAATAATATTGATTGTAAGCTCTACCAATATCTCATAAGGTAAGCAGGAAAAATCATCAGGAAAGGCATCCCTAAAATTATCCACTACTAAAGGGAATTCAACATATCATAAACATTGATCCTCCATGAAGATATTTGTAATTTGGGTGGTCATTCTACCTAACCTAGGATGCTCTGTTCTATATCTACCAGATTGCACATACCACTCACCCTTATATATATAATCTCTTCCCTCTAGTGATGCAAATGATACCCTACGGGGATAACAATATACCAAATCATGATAGTGAACCAACTAGTCCATTCTTGAAATGACATTAAAGCCTATCATCTCAATAATGAAGAGGTTTCATAAAAAGGGTAACTACCTACTTCAAGGGGATAGTCCCTACACTAGAGTATACCCTTTTTTTACACCTAATAATGTATCTAGGGTCATTACACCATAGTGATATTGTATCTTCATTCTGAGACTCTCTAAGATGGATACAGAGAAAAAAGAGTTTGAAGCACCTATATCAAATAAAGTAGATACTATAGTATATGTCATAAGAATATAAACTTGTATTGTAGATAGTCTCATAGACTAATCCTCGAGTATCAGTTGTAGTGCATGCAACTGACCTAATCTGTGGCCCTATGAAACTGATAGACTACCATAATCGTAAATACACTACTGATGTTGCAGGCGATCAAGGGTATGGCTACAACGGTCACGACCTCTTCCTCATCCAGACCTACCGGTGATATTCCCACTCCCCTCCTGACATGACGTAAAATAAATCTCTCCTCAATGTGGAGATGTTGATGGTCCTTTTCCACTCGAGGTTGGTGGAAAGGTCCTATAGAAATGATAGAGATTCCCCATATGGCCACAAACCCAAACTCTCATGGGTCTCCATCGCATTGAGGATTCGAATGCCCTCTTCTTCCACACTAATAACACACTTTGGAGCTATCTAAATGGGAACTATGTTTTTTACTACCCTAACAAGAAACCTCGAGGGAACGCTTCCTACCACCATAAGAACAACTAGCCTAATGAGGCACTGGTCCTCTATACCCGATACTATTTACATCCCTTAGGTTATGCTCAGTGATAAGAACCCGATTGACTATATCATAAAACATAGCTAGGAAAAAGACATTCACCTGCATCTAGATGGTGTAGACAATCACATATTCGAAGCTTATTTTATGATTAATCTCATCACCAGCTAGAAGTGCTGCAAAGCACTGAAATTCATTGAAACATACTGAATATTCCATATCTGACATAGAACCCTATCTGAGATGCATGAACTCATTGGATCTATTAGCAATTTGTGTTTGAGGAAAGAACTAATCAAAAAAGGAAATCTAGAAATGAACCCATAACATGTCCTGATGATGACAAGCCTCAAAAGAAATATTCCACTAATGATTAGTCGAATCCCGAAGCATATATATGGCAATGATTGACCCTACACTCTAGAGGCATCTCCAGATGATGAAAGATATATAGGGTGGATTCTATCCATGACTTAGAATCCTATGGCCTAATATCCTCTAAAAAGGTAGGAGGATGCTTCTACTTGAACTCGTGAGTCAGATCAGCCATCTTAGGTACGAGACATGGAGCACCATGCATGGACTGAATCAGATGAAGAAATCTATCTCGAACTTGGGAATCAGTACCCAATCAAGGTACATAATTTAGTACCTCAAGTGTAAATACTTGAGTAAGACTAGTAGCTCAGGTCCCATGAATTCTGGAGCATGTTTGTTGCCACCTTCCTGACATGCAACATGAGTACTTCATAGCGGAATTGGTCTAAAAATGTAAAGCACATGACTCATAACAAAATTAAGAAGAAATATAGAATCACTAGTAGAACCTAAATGTAATAAAACTCACTACCCAAGGAATACTACCCCAACTAACCACTTATACGGCCAGGTATTAGTAAGTTATCAAGTATAAGTTTCATTTCATTTTATATTTAATTACCAGTTTCACTCCTTTACCTTTCATAAACATGATAAGGTGGGATAAGTATGTGAAACCAATTATTGTTAGATGTCATGATTCAGTTTATGATGGATATTATTTTATGGTGAATCATTTCTCATACACATATCACTAGAAACCACACCAATTTTTTATAAAATAATGGCTTGACTCGGTAAATTACTCATCCCAACCCATAAGGGCCCCTCATACACAACATGAATTGAGACCTTCAATCACTCAATTGAAACCAATAGTAATATAAGAATAAGATTACTATCACAGCATCACTAAACAATCACAGGAATATCATGCAATGAAAAATAGTTAAATGCACCTATATGATATGGAAATGTGCATGACATGAGAATTCTAGGTGCCTATAATGATGCTTGCAAAATTGCTCCTATCCCACATATCATCGGTCCAAGGATAGAAGAAAACCATCAATCATAGTAAAAATCAAAAACACCACATAGCATGTACATCACCCAATGGTGAAATAATATCAGCTATATTAGGAAAAATTATAACAAAAATTATAATTTAGGTAACCTCATTTTTACCCCAAACATGGGTTCACGATGCCCAAGAATGGTTTATAATCAAGTCCCAAGAATTCCTAATCAACTTAATATTGTCTCCAAATTGTAAATTAATAAGTGAAACTCCTTTAATACCAATTTGTGACATCCAAGACCCGGATTTCACTTAATGGGTGCCCCGAGCCCGGTGGGACACATGGACTCAAGTGTATCTCCACGAACTCCAAAGGCTACTGACTATTAGAGAGGTCATGCAGTGTGTATTTGGGGAAACTATTCCTTCATTAGAAAATTGTAGCACAGCATATGAAAGTAAATATAGGTAAATTATGGAAGCAATATGAGTAAAAAAAGGCACAGGAGAAAATAGAGACAACAATAAAAATAACTAAAACAACTAGAATAGCATTCAACAATTGATGATATGTCATGTCACTATAAAACTGTAAAACATGGATACAAGATAATATGCATAAAGTGTTCCATAAAAGTACAAAGGAAATAAAATACTATCCCAAGAATCTCGAGCTCCGGCTCAGTCATCTGCTATCAAGCTCCATCCTAAAAGGCAAGAAATCAAGTGTTTCAAGTTGTATGATTCCCTTTGTCAACACCTGCAACCATGTAATCTACTCTGGGTACCAAAATACACCTGGAGATGGTGTGAGATAAATCTTAGAGGGACACCACTAATAGTGTCTACAACATCTGGCCCATGTAATGGAAATATAACATTGTGAAAGCGGCCATATATAAAGTAAAACAGTACAGTGTAACTAAATACCCAAGTACCTACTTCAAAAATCAGTTGCCATCTGAAGATAACCAGTCCATCAATTTATTATTATCAATTTACAAATAAGTCACATGTTACAAATAGTGAAGGTTCCAAGTTATAATAAAGAATCCTATAATGATATTTAATAGTGAAGTCCCAATGTAATAACAAAGGCAATGTAGACCTCAAGGGTCACTAACTCAGTAATAACTATAGCCTGTAATGTGGTAAGAGTATAATCCATGGAGCATGGTCTAAGGCATTCCAAAATGAGATGCCTATCGAGACCAAGGAGTTCATCCAAGGTAAAATGGGTCAAAGAAATGACTAGGCTCGATGGACTTTAACCATGGAACTTACTTGTCAATGCTAGATCCAAAGAGTGTATTTGTAGATTCCTATGATAATATGTAAGGGATCCTACAGTGTCATACCGGGCACCCAAATAATATACAAGTATCGGGATCTAGGTGGTTCTTAACCTATGAATGTTATATCCTTGAATCGGAACGGGGTTCTAGGGTGCTCATGGAATAATCTAATCAGAATCCTAGGTTATCTCAAGTCAGGACACTCTTGATTGATATTGTTATCATGTAATATTTCATTTGGTTCAATCCTTGCCTTTCGTTAGTGTGATACGGTAAAGAAGCATGCATTATTTTTGTCAATTCATTTGGTCCATGCCTTGCCTTTCATTAGTGTGACAAGGCCAAATAGCATGCAACCATTCATTTAATCCATTTAAATAATATTCCATAATCAAGTTTAATTCCACTACCTTCCATTAGTGTGTTAAGTGGTGCTACGGATATGAAACATTCCATTCATTTACATTTAAGTCCAAGTTTTATATTTAGTATACCTTCCAATTCACATGTCACATTTTGTTGTCAAATTGAAGCACTTACCATAGGTGGTTCAAGTGGTGAGCATACATGGTAATTTTCATTATTCAATTATCATTATAAACAATCTATTTAATATAGAAACACTCACCCTTAGGAAGGTCAAGCCAAGACATAATCGAACGGTGGATCAAATGAGTCAAAACACTAAAACAAAAATTATGGAATGACATCCTACATGGGATGGATGGAGTTGTGGGTGTAACCACAAACAATTAATCACATATATAGAAATATAATTTCCATATCATTCTAATTATTATAATCATGGCATATAATTTTTATAAACGACACCCGGTGAAATTGGTGGGCCCCACACAACAATTCCAAAATCAACAAACTTTAGAGATGATTTATAGACCTACCACATTAGGTTTGTATGACTCCCCTCCTCCAGTATTGGGCCTTGATTTGTATTAGATCGGAGTAGATCTATGAAAAGGAAAATACAGCTCATACCTTGATATCTAGTTTGAGAGAAAGAGAGGAGAGGGAAAGCAAAAACAAACTCAAGTAATTACCATTGCGCATCTATCATGATAAACATAAGATCAAATGGATCTCGGATGAATAAGATCTCTTGATTCCAACCTTAGGTCTTCAAAAACCTCCACAATGATATCCATGGAGGTAAATCCCGCATAAACTCAGATTAGGGAAGAAGGAGGGGATAATTAGATCAATAAGGGAAATAGGAAAATTTACAGAAGAAAATTGCATGTGAACGGTTTGTCCACACAGTTACCTAGGAATAAGGGGCAATTGCATGGTTAGGGTGCACGGGTGTGTGCAGACCGTGCTATTCGGTTATGTCTGAAAAAACACCATCCACACGATTAGGCAAACTGTGTTCCAACTATGCAACTTGGCCAATTTCAACAAAAATATGTTTTTCGGGCTCTGAACAAGCCTCTAACACCCCTAAGACCTTTTCTAACTAAAAATGCATCTAGAAAATGTCCAAGATAAGGAATTAGACAAAAATTTAAAGGATACATACCTTAGGGAAAAATCAAGTTCTTATAAAACACTATACATCTACTGTGTTTCTAAAATATTTATCATAGATAGTGAACTCTACATTACTCAACTTCTTTTTAAGAAAACCAGAAAGAGATAATTCTACCACATAAGATTTCCAATCATGGAGAAACACTACCTATAGGTGTATGAACCATTTTTATAATTTACTTTCAGTTCTAAGATGGTATTTATCTGAAATTAATCGTATGGATAATTTTTTGATGAACATTCAGTTATTATACAATTATAAAAGATCATATTATTAGTAATTCACTTTATTAAAAATTATATGAGACATGATGAATTTAATTTTATTAAGTATCCCTATATTTTATCAAGTCTCAACTGCCCTCACCATTGAACTTGGAATGTATCATAACCATAGATATTCTAGAGGAATGGATCCATATTTCTCTTCTTATAATCCAAAAGAATTCCATGAAAATTATTAGACGTTATTTAGGTTGGTAGTCTTGCCAGTTGTAGGCTTGTGGTTCCTTGATCTGTTGAGTAGACTCCCCAATTAAAAAAACCCTAACTCATATTTCCTCAACACTCACCTCTAAATTTTTATTCGACAAACTATGTCTGTTAAAGCCAAAATGAATTTAGTTAATCTAACCATTTATCTTACTTAAGATTTATCAATAAATAAAAGTTCCCATAATAGAGGATGAACTAACACTTTAACTATGAGTTAATATTAATTGAGAAGATTAAAGGATGAATCATTTAATACTAATCTAATATATTTTATTATATTATGTGTAAATTTTTCTTGTTCTATCCTTTTTATTTCTTGTAAATATTAATTGGATTTTACATAAGAAATTAACAATGTTTTTATAAATATTTAGGCATGATCAATTTATTTTAATTATATCATAGCATATTATTTCATTTATTTATGTTATTTTAGTATTGTATCCATAAATAAATTATACATAATAAAAAAATAAAAAAATAAATAACATGATTGTGATCTTATCTAATGTTTGATTTATTTATCAGAAAATAAATCAACCTTTGACCCTAGAAAAAAACTCTTTGTGTTAGTTTTAGAATGAGTTGCATCATTACCCTTATGCAATAATATATATACTGTTTTGGTTTTATATTTATTCCTTCTTGAACTGCCTCTTCCTTATCTTCACCTTGAACCACTCTGTGCACCTATGGATAATCCTTTTATTAAATATGTTTCATAAGTCACATATAGATGTGGATAACACAAATTATTGGAAAAAGGGAATTGCATAAAATAACCTTATATATATATATATGTTCTATATAATATAAGAGAGAGTAAGAACTCATTGTCCATAATATTTAATTTAATAATAAAAAATTAAAAATACATTTAATAGAATTATATTTAATAATAATAAACCCACACATAGGTCTGGTCAAACTCATGATCAATCATACACATGCAAAAACTGTTCATTTAAAATAATTAGAAATCATTCATTTTAATTAATTATTTTATAAGATAAATGTGCATGATTATATGTGATTGATTATCTTATTAATCAATCAATTTATTTTATCTTATTTCATCTAATCATCCCAAAATTATTATCTAATGTGATTTTAATGAAAAAAAATTATTTTATATTATTTAAAACATAATAAAAAAGTATACAACAATGTACATGAAAGAAAATAAGTTTTTACTTGTATGAACTACTTAGTATAGTTTTAATTATAAATGATGTATTCATACGACATATAGTGTACCTGGAATGTGTTATAATTTCATAGTGTTATGGACAATTTAATTCTACACAATATACGTGAAAATTATGTATCATGTGAAATTTAATGTCTTTATTTATTAGTATAGAATTACCATACATGATTTATGGTCTTGAATATTACATGGAATTAATTAAGAATTTAATATAACATAAAACCTAATGATCATCATATATTATCATCATAATGAACCATGAAAATTGCGTCGATAAGGTATAAGTATTATTTAATTAAATTTAATATTTCTATATAAACTGTTAAATTACTCGGCATGTATAAGACAACCACACCACATGTACTTCTCTTTAGTTAATATCCACAATAAAAACCAAGGAACTCATAGTGTACTTATTGTGAATATTTAGAAGTACATAGTTTGTATAGAGAATACAAAACATGAGCTTCAAGTTACATGGTTTTAAGTATATACACATCAGATATTAAATACACACAGTGTATTAGTTACATGATGCGGTTTGAACTTGGGTCTTCCATCTTGAAAACACATGGACGACATGGTGTTTAGTCAAACTACACTGCATGTACTATGAAAAATCCATGTACCACCCTGCTTTATTGAAATGAATTGCATTTATTTCATGGGGTGTGTACTAATTACACGATGAACAAAAATCATCAAGATTTTCATTGTGTAATAAACAAGGATACATGTGTAATAAAGGAGTACGTGCCCTGTATTCTTGTATTATCCAACTAGGAATTTTTTTCACCTTGATATGGCTTCTTCAAATTTAAAATTCTTTAATAAATAACATATCTTAGTAATATTTGTGAGAAATAATGAAGAAGAAGAATATATTTCGATGATGGATCAAGAATTAATTAAAACTTGAAATGAATCTTATATTTTATATAAGTAATGATCAACAATCAACTAAATATTTATAAATTTCAACGCGACTGATCTGATACCACATTAAGGTTCTAAGCATAGTGTAATAATTTTTCAAGGTCAAACCAAACTAAATTAATGTCAATTTTGATGGATCATTCACATATTTTTCAAGAAGTGAATTTCATGACCAAGAAACAAAATCCAATTGAATATAGTCAAGAAGGTCACTAGACTCAAGAGAAAATATTTTGAGATTAAATTTATATTTAATTTAATTAATTTTGAAGAATTTTTACCTCATTCTTGAGTTATTTATTTATATTATATGTTCATCCCCTAAAGGCTTTTTTGTAATCATTCATTATGCTTGTAGGATCCAAGTGTAGAATCCTTTTAGTGTTGATCCACACATGCTTCTTTGATCTCTTAATGACACTGATGAATCATTAGGTGCTACCGTGATCAATTGATCATCTTTTGTTGTTTATCTAAATCACTTCACAATTATTTGATCTTAAAGAAGATATTTAGATCTAATCATTCCAATAAGGATCTGAGAGGGAAGAGAATATTTTTTAGAGTGTAATCTATTTTGGACAATGATACTCAATTATCTTCTCTTAGAAATTATATGTGGTATATTTATAGGCTAAGGGTTTGGTTTTGTATGTTAATTAATTTCACAAGTTCCCATAATAAAATTTCAAACCCATGTTTTCCCCATGCTATGTCTTAAAATAATATCATTATTTTCATTTTATTCCACAACATATATTAACTAGCACAATGATAAATATAATTTTACCAACTTTCATATTAATATTTTTTACTGTACATGATATTAGTACACTCATCCTACTTAGTATTTATCGAATAATAAAATAAATAGTTAACTATATATATATTCACAAAATAAATATTTAATTCACTGTTTTAAAAATAAATTTTTTATAAATCTACAATGAAATAAATATTTCTGATCAATAAATCCTAAATAAAATTATTCATCAATCATGAGAATATTATTTATTCCAATAATTAAATTCAAATAGAATCTATTTAAGATCAACATAAATACATAGTGTATGAACCTCTTAGATTATTTCTCATTGATATTTGGTGGGTTTTCCTGAAGTCCAATATTATTATCCCCCGACAGATCAATTCATGTGAGAGAAAGAGGTTAATGTCACAACATCGATAATCACACATGAGTGCTCTCTGTGTAATATAATTCTTTTTTCATAAGATCTCATCAAGAAGGTTGTATACCCATGTTATCAACCTATATGTTTGACACATCTTAATTTGGATATCTAAAATAAAATCGTCATTACACTATGGACATGTAATTTAAGGAAACAATTATATTTCAAACAAAGGGATATGATTTCAACTTCTATTAATAGAGAAGTGACAAATACATCCTAAAATTATTCATTAACAACACAAAATTTGTGTCACAACCAACATACATAAATTTTCTATGAGATGTTATCATCATGGTTTGTGGAAATACATCTATGGAATTAGGTCAATACATGCATAAATAACAATCTCAAAGTCTATGGACCATTACACATGCTCACAGATAGGAATATTTGATGACACATAAACATGTAGAATTCCTACTGGTGGGTTTGTTAATATAATATTCCATCATAGAAACTACCAAGTGAAAACTCCATGAGAATAAGTCTCGACATCTTATGAGTACTTACACTTGATATTTAATATGCTATGTTCCCTATCATATAATGTTTTCTGACCATATAATTGGTTTTAATAATGTTATCATGGAATTTTAAGTTTCTCATCATAGTAGGGAAATATTATGCCTTTTTAATCTAAAGTATATTCTAGTACATTACTACATTAAATTCATATATTACTATGAATTATTCATAATAAGATACTTAAATTAACATTTACTTCTTATAATACACATGTAATCCAAATTATCAACCATAGGTTCTAGGACACCAACTCTAACAACATATCCCAAGGCCCAACATGATTCACTTCCCACTATTAGGATCCAAGAATCATGGGGTCTAAATAATAGAACCAAGTAAAATCTGTAACCATGATTAACTTGGACACATGTTTTTATGGTCCTTGGGACAGTCATGCAAAAAATCATAAAAGGATTTTGGATAGAGAGTATAGTCACTGCCTAATTTATCAGTCTATAGAAGCCAACATCATTCCATAGATATTACTTTTGTTTTTATTCCAAATCCAAAAAAATACCAAAATTAAACTAAACAAGACAATAAGGATCACATTTAATCAATGATAATCAAAGAGAATCCCATACTCAAAATTCAATATTCCATTTACCCTTGGTAAAATAAGAATAATCATGATAGGTGGTGATAAGGAACACACTCACAACTAACCTCCTATGTCCCAATAAAAATCCTAAAATCCTATATACCCTAACGCACACAAAACAACCTAACGTATTTCAAGAAATTTTGATCATATTGAGAAACTAACTTAGGATCCAATACCATTTGTAATAAATTGCCTGACACTTCCACCTATACCAATACTCGACTTGAATATAATGTCCTCAATGGTGTTCCCGATCCCAATGGGATATAAACTTCTGTATTGGAACCAAATAAAACTATTGGGAATGTTTTTACCAAATAATTAATTGAAAATAAACATCCATTTAGAGTACAGAAACTAAAGTTAATAAAAATCACATATCTAACCAACATAATCAGATGAATATAAATAACCAAACATCATCATAGAAATATAAAAAACATCAACTAAATAAATCAATACAAATATGACCCAAAATAAAACAACACAACCCAAACTGAAATAAGGCCTCCATGTGACCTTTGGTAACTCACCACATCTCACACTACAACTTGAGTAAATCATACAACACCCATTAATACAAACCAAAACCATGACTCAGGCCCTTAAAAGAAAACAAGAATCATTATATACCCTAAGTGGTTCATGTAAGGAATAAGGAAACAATACCTAATAGTATTTCACAAAAGTATTTGTAAAATTAATTTGACAAGACATTTAATTTTTTATAGTTTCAAATATAATATAAAATAAGTTTTTTCATATTTTGGTAAATGGAAGTTAATAACATTCGAAAAAGGATTTATAGAACATAATTATTAAATTTCTATTAAATTAAAATAATATCTATGAAAAAAAATATCTAAAAGCACACACACCCCACAAAACATCTATTTTTTAATTTAATAACACATTTCTTAAAACTTTTTAAAAAATTATTTATAAACCAACACACACCACATAAATGAACCTCAATCAATATTATGCCTTAATATTAATAAAATTAAAGGAAATAAAAAAACCATAGGTTTAAATTATGTTAAACAAGCAAGGGATCTAAAAGAAGATATATATAATTCCATATGTAAAACCATAAACCAACCAATAGGTGTTGTGGGATCTATGCTAGATCCTAAAATGAAAAATATCTAGACTTTACAAAAAACTGACCAACTTTCTAGCCTATACTCTGTCTTATAAAAAATTCACCAAACTCTATCTTGAACCTAGACTCATCTAAATAACATCTCATCATGTCTTATTTCACACTATCGGGGTTACTTGTAGTGTGTGACTAACTAGTGGGTCATAAATATATACTTCCCACTTGGATTACTAGAATCCTATAAACAAGGTAGTATAAAAGTGTTAAATAATAAACAATAAAAACATTCATCATAAACATGAATAACAACTCACCCCCATCTCTAAACTCTAGCATAAAATTCCCCCCAATATCTATCACATAGACTTCATATACATAAAAGACAAAACATCAAAGGAAAATAATCATCAAGAATCAAAGAGTGTTCGAGGCACCCACACATTTCAAACCTATTTCAAAGTACCAAATATGATTTCTTAAATCCACTTGGTAAATTGACCTTTTTTATAATGAATTCAGATCTGTTTATAAAGAATTATGCATAAAATTATTTCACTTGAAATGAACCTTGAAATCCATATAGAATAATCAAAACCCAAGTTTGTAAAATCCATTTAAATCTTTAAACATAACCCCTTTAATTATTCCCATGACCCAAATTGGGTCAAAATAAAATAAAAATAAGAGGGATTTGAAAAGGGTATTATTGTTTTACATTGAAGGAAACACTTGGAATCAGAGCTAGGTTGCTCAAAATGGAGAATAGAGGGATGAGGAGACACCATTGGACACATACTATCTTTTTCAATTATAGGAATAGAAATGGGTTGGAAGATACATAAAATCGAGATATTAAATTTTTTAGAAACTAAAAAAATTAAATCTGGTAACTCGCATAGTTTGGATACACGGTTTCTTAAATAGTGTACGAACTATGTAGGCTCTACTAGTGAACTGAAACACACTAAAATAGTTTTGTTTCATGGTTAGTTATTCATGAAATATCTACGAAAAATTTCTCTATAACTATATATGGAACTGGAATACAATTTTCACTCAATTACCCCTAACTATTTGCAACCCATTTGGAACCTTCATAATACCAAACATTCATCCACATAGTTTCTACTAAAATTTACAAAGTTTATTCCAAACTATGAACTTCCTAAGAAGACAAATATTTGAAAAGAAATAATTAATTGAAAAATATGATACTCCTAAGACCCTACAAGGCTTCTCCTAGCTTGGTATAAATAATATTTTTAGGAAAATTAAAATTAAACATGAAAATTTCCAGAAATTTAAATCGCTGTGAAATAACATTAAATAAAAAAAGCAACATGGGTGTTTAAAAAATACTCCAAAAATGTATTACTAATGTTTGTGAATATAAATAATATAGTGTTCATGTATATATAAAGGTAATAAGTGATAAAAAATAACTCATACCCTATTTAGCCTCAGCTTGTGTTGGAACATGTAACCATTTAATTAATTAATTTAATATTAATTTTAAATTAATGATACATGTAAAATTTTTATCATCACCTTAATAGATCATAATAATAATAAAAGAGTATCCAAGGTCAAACCAAGGTATCCTTAACATCAAGGGTCAGGACAACTCGTACTATTAACTCGTACAGTCTGGAAATAAGGGGTATAAGTGTAATCTAAGGGGAACCCCCAAGGTATTCTACTATAAAAGAGTCTAACTAATTTAATAGAACTTTTCAATATTAATCCAAGTCAAAACATGAATGGTTCCAATGGGAAGAGTATTTGGCGCCACATGTTTGAAGACATCAAGATAAATACATGAAGTGTGTCCAAGGAATTCTAATATCCATAAAAAGGATGTCACATGAATGATTGGTAAAATTACAATGAATTCACATAATAATTAAAGACCATATTTCATGGTGGGTATCTCCCATGGAAACCATATCAATGAATCATAATGGAATTCACCAAATTCTCTAGGAATTCCCTCAGAAATCCAAGGATGACTCAAGTCTGGCCATTCTTATAAAGATGAAAAAGTTCCAAATGTAATATTTACCTTATACTCATTCCATTTATATCATGCTTAATCATAGTTCATGTAATTCTCATTCCAAATAATCATTAAATAGGTTCATTCTGTTACCTTTCATTAAGCATTACAAGGTGAATTAATGACTTGAAACCATTATCAATTCAATTTATAATCATTTAATTAGTTCATTCCATTACCATTCATTAAGCCTGAAAATGTGAGTCAAGGACATTAAATAATTAATAAACCAATTATATTATCCATTTCAAAGTGATGTCTATATATATATATATATATATATATATTTCTTATAACCATTTAATTTTTATTTTAATTTTAATGGAATGCATACCTTAATAAGTCCAAGTCGAGCACACCCAAACAATGTCTCAAATAATGCCAATCTAGTCTGTGAAGGAATAAATAAATAACTCACCATAAATGGGTTATCTATGTTGAGGTATTAGGCTCTAATAGTGTTAACGAGGTCCCACTGAGGTCATATCTTTCAATTTAGAAAATTTAATTCAAGGAAGATGTATATAATGAGAAACACCTAGTGAAACTGATTTTCACACAACAAAAAAATTTTATAGATGGTGATACTTTAAGGGATGGGTCATAGACCACCAACCATATTCCAAAAGTAGATTCCCTGTCTAGTATCAGCCCTTATTTTTTTCTATATCATAATAAAATGAAATAATAGATGAACACACTGAAAATATGGCATATCATATTGCACCAAAATAGCGTCATGTATTGGATGAAGAGTAATGAAAGTATTCTAAAGACTAAAGAACTTATTGGTGACTATACAATATAATAGACATAACTTTAATTGGAGTCCATATATATAGACATCATCAAATCCTTGGTTTAGCATCAAAGAGTATCTCCAACAGTGGACCTATTATGTGAGAAATAAGAAGAGGAAATTATGGGTTATGAAAAAGAAAATGGGTTCTTCCCATTTGAAAACATTTCATGTCATTTACATTCCATTTAAATGAATTACATGTTTCATAATGTTCGGGATTTCTATTCTAGGTAAATTTCATTACACGTTATTAATTGGCCTGCCCAGGCCAATAAAAATCATGTACTTGGCCTATATCTAGCCTTCAACCTCCCTTCTTCTTTCTTTCCAAATAAAAGATTAACAGCCTAAAAGAATAGTTTCATAATAACTCAAAAGGAGAACCTCCAAAAGGGATTAACTGAAAATTCAAAGGATCCATACCTAAAGGAAAAATCGAGTTCATAAATTCTTCCCCTTTTAAAGGAACTCTTACCCATATTAACATTTTAGTTGTGGTAGAACTTCATCTAAGAATAACTTTGGCCACTGAGTGCATACATTAGCCGCCAATTCTCATGCCTCGTCTTGTACACGGTCATGATACCATAACACATATACTAAAGGGATAGACCAGCCTCATAGAGACTTTTTTCTTTGATCGATGATGCTTATGAGATACTCCTCAAAAGAATCATTTGCTTCCAACTCAACATGCTCAGGATTAAAAGTATGATATCGGTTTTCATGATAATGGTAATGATGTGAAACATGGAAGATATCATACATGGAATTATACCTCTGAGGTAATAGCAACTTATAAGTTACTACCCCAACTAAGATTCAAGATCTCAAATGGCCCAAAAAATAATTCAACATCTTTCCTAGCCTCTCTATCCACCTATGTTTGAGTCTGGGTGATACTCGCAAGAAAACATGATTCCTCAAAATGAACTCCAATGGCCATCGATGGAAATCACCATAATATTGTTTTCCTATATTGACCAATAAACATATGATTTCTCAAAAATGAAACCTACTAAGAATTCTTGTGCATAATATGAGGACCTGATATCACTGCCTCTTCTACCTCTAACCAGTATAGGGGTGAATAGAATGGCCTACCATATAAAGCCCCAAATGGTGCCATATAAATTATTTCATAAGAGATATTATAGTAGGAAAACTCAATGATATGGGTATTATTCTCATAAGAACCACTGAAATCAAGTATGCATACCCGAATCATATCCTCCAACACCTATATAGTCTGTTCTGACTAGAAATTGTGCTCCGAAGCACCTATGTACCCTATGGTTTTTGTAACATCTGCTAGAGCCTTAATGTAAAACAAGTGTCCTTATCTAAAATTATATAATGAGGGACCTCATGTAGGTGTATAATCTCATGGACATATAGTCTTCTTTGATCATAAACTGAGAAAGTATCCTAGATAGGCAGGAAGTGGGCTACCTTTATCATTCAATCCATGACTACCAAATCATGTCGCTACCTCGAGGATAAATCATTAAACCAACCAAAAAAAATTCATTACAAAGTAATCCCATTTATATTATTGGAATGGTAATGGTTGTAAAGATAAAGTGGGCCTCTAGTGTTCAAACATCACCTATTTCAAGGTGGAACACCTATTGATAAAACACATGATCTAACATTTTATCCTAGGCCACCAATACTGGTGATGCATATCATGATACATCTTGGAGATACCTAGATGCACTGCCCATTGAGAAGCATGGGAGTCCCTCATCATATTATCTCTCATGTATTTGGTAACCTAGATACACCCATGTATACAAAGGATATTGTCTCTATAAATATATTAGACTGTAGGTGGGTCCTCACCTGATATACTTTCTCATAGGACCAAACCTATGGGGTCTGAGAACAGATTTCATTACACAATTAAATTTGTGAATAGGTAACTGAAAAGTCTAAAATAAAATTACAATTGTGACTCTCTATAAAATCCAAATTGATATAAAAAATATGTTATATCAACTTTCATTCATTACTGGCTTTATAAACGTCTTGTTCTTGAGTTTTCTAGATTAGTGCATCAACTACCGCACTTCTGTTTTCATGTATATACGAAATCTCAAAGTCAAAATGATGAAGGTATTTAACCCATATTTTCTATCTGAGATTCAATTCATACTTTGTAAATATATATTTGACGATCTTTTAGTGTGTATACACTACAAAGTGCTATCATATCAGATAATTTATCTAGAAATGCAATGCATAAACAACCGTTGTAATATCAAGTTCATGTGTTAGTTAATTATGCTCATGAGGTCTTAATTGGTGTGAACCTTACACAATGAATCAATCCTCCAATATGAAATATTCACCTATTCTAATTATTGATGAATTACATAACACTATATACCCCATTCCAATCTCTATAATAATCATGATTGGTGTTGAGGTAGGCCTTCCTTTCATCTCCTGGATGGATTCCTCACACACTTCAGACCAAAAGAACTTCAAACCATTATTAGTAAGACTATTAAGAAGTGTAGTAAGGTAGGATAATTCTTGTATTAAATTAATTTAAAATATAACCATCCCCAAGGAACTTTTTATATCAAACACATTCATGGACTCTCTCAGGGAACCAAAACACTCACCTTCTCAAGATCAATTGATACTTCATTGTCTAAGATAATAATACCCAAAAAAGTGAACCTTATCGATCAAGAAGTGAACCTTTATGATCATAGAATACAACTGGTTCTCTCTCAGTGTATTCAAAATGATATAAATATATATATCATGGTCACTTGGGGTATGAAAATACACCTAGATGTTGTCTACAAAGAACATTATGAAGGAATCCAAATAATAGTGGAAAACCCTATTCAACAAGGCCATAAAGGTCATGGGTGTATTTATAATACTATATAAAATAACTAGATTCTCATATAAACCATAATAACTTCAGAAATTTTTAAGTTTTATGTATGAAGTCCTAAATCACACAAGATGATATCCTAATTTTATACTGATCTTTGAGAACACTACAGATCCTCAGTGCTTGTTGAAGAGATCATCTATTCAAGGAAATGGATATTGATTCAAAACCATAAGTTGTTTTATCCATTGATAATCCACACATAGAAAAAGTTTATCATATAAATTCTTGGAAAAATCATGGTTTAACCCCAAGAAGAAGTACTGGGTTGGATAAAACCCTTAGATTCTAAATCCTCTAATTTTCCCTTGATCTCTTAGTGCTTTGTAGGTTTCATCCTGTATGGAGGAATAGATACTAGAGCTTCTCCTGGAAAAAAGATCAATAAAAAACTCTACCTCTCTCTTATGAAGTATTCAAGATAATTCACCCTTGAAGGAATCCCTAAAACGATCCACCATTAGAGG
This sequence comes from Viscum album, assembly GCA_963277665.1. NCBI lineage: Eukaryota > Viridiplantae > Streptophyta > Magnoliopsida > Santalales > Viscaceae > Viscum > Viscum album. The sequence goes on along the minus strand of OY728132.1, from coordinate 558,847,705 downwards.
GAAAAAATTTAATGTAAACCCTAATCCTCTAGAAAAATGCTAGAAATATGGGTTATCACTCCACTATAGTCCATCTATGCCTTCCTAGACATCTCACTCTCCCTTGTGAAGATAACTATCACCCTCTACTGATGTAAATGATTCCCTATAGTGATAGCAGTCTATATAGGCATGATAGGAGACCAGCTATTCTATCCTAAGAATGACATCGAAGCTCTCCATCTCAATGATGAAGAGGTCCTATAAAAATGATAACTACCATCCTCAAGGGGGAATCCCTTTAAATGTTGTATACCCTATATCCATACACCCAGTGATGTATCCAAGGTCATCACCCCAAAAAATTACTGAATTTATAGTCCAATAATTTCCATGTTTGGTAAATAGATAAAGGAGTGCGAAGAAATTATATTGAATAAATTAGATACAATAGTATAAGATACTATAATAGTACCTCATACTATAGATGGTTTGGCACTCTAATCCATAGGTATTTCTATAAAGCATACAGCTAACCTGATCCACAACCTTGAGCTAAAACTATACTACCTTGATTAGTTCCACTCTGTTGGTGCTGATAATCAAAATTTTGGCCACCTCATCATGTTATCTGGTACTACTCAAAATCCCTACCTTGCAAGACATAACTAATATTGTACTTTAAGGTGAAGTTGGTTCAATACCTATTCCTCTATAAATTAATATAAAGGTCTATAAAAAATTTTAAATATACCCCATCCATCCACAAGAATGACTCCCAAGTGGGTATCTATCACATTGCAGCTTCCCATTCCCCTTTCATCCACATTGATGGCATATAACAGATCTAATAGTGCAAATACTCTGGCTTCCACTACTCTAATGTCAAAATTCAAGACTATGATTCCTACTACTAGAATAATTAATGTCCAATATAAAAAATGAACTTATGTTCTCTTTACTATCATCTTCTCTCAATTTTATCTTAGTGATAAGATCATGATTCATGATCTTAGAAAATGTAGACACAAGGAATACATTCACTAGTGATTGGATGGAATACATGATTTGATCCTTGAAGTGTCTCACTTTCAATATCTCACTACCATTAACAAGTAGAGTAATGAATTTCAACTTGTTAAAATTCTATGAGTAGTCTATAACAGACATAAAACCCTGCTCTAGGTTGATTAACTCTCTCACATGGTCAGCTCTTAGTATCTGAGGGAAAATGTAATCATAGAAGGTAGTCTAGAATCTTTCCAAGACCATGCCCTGATGATGACCAACCTGGGTAATCACATCCCACCAATGCTTTGAGGAATCACATAGAATATCGATGGAAAGAATTGTTTTCCACCTTGGAGACATATATATATGCTTGAATATAGAAAGAATAGACTCTAGCCATATCTTATCAGCCTATGGACCACTATCCCCCAAATAGAAGGGAGGATGTTGTTGTTGGAACTCATTATTCAGATCAGACAGCGTAGGTGTAGGTCATGGAGCACCCTGCATTGAATACATCAAATGAAACAAAACCACATAAAGCTAGGGCTAGTTCCCAATTTAGGAATAGAATCTGGTTCCTCAGGTGGAACTACTAGAGGTATCACTAGTGGATCAGGGATCACAAACTTCAAAGAATGGTCGTTTCCACTCTCCTTGCACATGATTAGAGGATATTGTGGTGTAATAGCTCTACAAATTCCAATAACATGCCTCAGAACAAAGTTAAAAATGAATAGAATAATAAATGATAATTGATAACTACCCAAAATATTATCCCAACTACCTGCTTAAAATTCCAACTTATTGGTAAGTGTTAATTTTTTCATTTATATGGGTTATCGCGTATAGAGGGTTAATTGAAATTTAAGGAGGAAAACACTCTTTAAATTTCAATTATCCTTCTAATTTCTAGAAAATATTTTATTTATAATTCATAATTTTCATTTTAAATTTTTACGTGAGTTTATACATAACACAAGTTTCAATTAAATGGATTTTTATTCCCTATTTATAAAGACTCACACACTATATAAATTGAAATCAACCCTCATTTAATTACAACCATACCTTTACATCAAATATCAAAAATTTAATTGGAAATAAATGACTCATCAATTTTAATTAATTTCCCTTTCTAATTTATAATTTCTTGTACACTTCATAAATTGAAATTTGTAGTCATGTAATCACATTCAAATCCTAGCTCATGTTACTAGGGTTACATAACTTATATGGATCAAGATTTTATTTTTAATATTAGTCAATCAATCTATACGGTAATATACCATTTGGATTAATTTTTACAATCTAAACAACCAATTTCCATTCCCTATATAATAGCTCAGTGGAACAGACATATATCACAAACAAGGCACACTCAAAAACCACTAGAAATATAGGAAAAAATAAATGAAATGAATCTATATGGAATGGAATAAACATGGATTATGAATCATAACTCCCTATAAATAAGCATTTAAAAATTCTCCTTTCCATACCAAGCTAAGGAAAAATATCCATAAAGCATAACATTTTCCAAAATCATTTTGCATCACCCAATAGTGAAAGTGCATCATCTATAATAGGTTAAAAGCAGAACAACAATTTCCCATTCAAAGGAAACTTGGTATTTACCTCGAACGCCGGTTATCTAATCCTAGGAACAGCTTATGACCAAGTTCTTGTACATTCCTAATATAATATCTAAATTAACCAAATAATGAGATAGGAAAATATACCACTCTAATACTACTTTTTGGTGTCCTAGACCCGATTCACTTCTAACTAACCAAACCTGGATAGCCAGAGGGCCTCATGCATGCCTCCCCAAATGCTAGACGTTGTTGATCAACAATGAGGTGCTACAGTGTTACAATGGGGAGACTTTGAAATATGGTCATATTGGATCACAAAAAAAGATATAATATATAAATAAATAGCATAATAAGTATAATAAAAAAGTAAAATAGATAAAACAAGCATAAAAATCCTTGGAATAATTCAAAAACGGAAGATCTATAAAGTATATAATATACAAAATGATAATGGAATGTCTCTACAAAATAAAAACCAGAAGTGCATGGAAGAATGAATATATCAAAATAAATGATATATAAAATAATCAAAAAGAATAAAAACCTATCAAATAATCTCAAGCTCTGGCTTAGACATCGGCTACCAAGATCTCATCCTAAATCATGGAATTCATATGTCCAAAGAGGGATGTTTCCATTTATCTAAACCTATGATCATATAATCTATTTGGGAAAAAATGGTGGTAGAGATAGGGTGTAATATAAATCTCAATAGGCCAATGCTAACAGAATCTATAAAATAAAATCTTCAAATTTAAAATGTACAGTGTTAATATATAAATAAAATTAAGTAGTGATAAACAAATAAGCCATACATTCTTCATCCTTGGTTGGTTTTAGAACATGTAACCACTTAATTAATTAATTAAAGATTAATTTTATAGTTATAGTACATGTGAAAGTGTAAGAAGCACTGAAATAGATTTTAATAATAATAAAATAGGATCTGAGGTGAAACCAAATCATCCTTTTACCTCAGGGATCGGGCCAACTCATAATAGTAACTCATGCCATCTAGAAATAAGGGGTCTAAGTTTAATCCAAGTGGAACCCCTAAGGAATTATGCTATAAAGTATCTAACCTAGTCCATGGAACTCATCCATAGTAATCTCAGGTTAAGGATGACTAGGCCCAATGGGGTCAATCCATAGCTCCACATTTCTGAAGACATCAAGAAGAATCTAAAGATTGTATCCAAGGGATCCAAATATCTATAAAAATTATTTAAAGTGAATAATAGGTAAAATATTGAGGAATTCACATAATAATAAAAATAAAATATTATGTGGTGTGAATCTCCCATATAAATCGTCTTAATGAATCAGAATCGAATCCTCTAAGTAGTCAAAGCATTCCCTTAGGAATCCAAGCTAGCTCAATTCTGACTATTCCAAAAATGTAAAAATGTTCTAAAACAATAGAAACTTATAGTTATTCAATTTATATCATGTTTAATCATAGTAAATGTAGAATTCATTCCAAATAATCATTAAATAATTTCATTCTACTACCTTTTGTTAAACATGCCATGGTGAATTAATGACATACAACCAACATCAAATCAATTTATAATCATTTAATAGTTTCATTCCATTACCTTTAATTATGCATGACAAGGTGAGTTGGGGATATGAAAACCTTAATAAACCAATTATATTATCCATGTCTAGGTGATGTTTTTATATATACTTTCCATATAACCATTCAAAGTTTCAGTTAATTGTAATATAACACTCTAATTAATAAGGACAAGTAAATCACACCCGGACTGTGTCTCAAATAATCTAAATTTATTATATAAAGTCATAAATAAGGAACTCACCCTAAATGGGTGGTCTGTGCTGAGTTATCAACCACCAATAGTGTAAAATAGGTCCTAATGGGGTCATAGCTTGCAATTTAGTCAGTTGAATTCAAGTAAAATGTATATAAGGAGCAACACCCAGTGAAACCAGTGTGTGCACAATATAAACAATTTATTGATGATAATAATTTAAGGGATGAGTCATAAACCACCTACCTTATTCCTTTAGTTGATGCCTCATCTAGTATTATCCCTTAATTTGGCCTGGATTAGAAGAAAACTAATGAACTAAAAAATTCCTTGAAAATAGGGAATATTAGATCGCACTAAAATAGTATAGTCGATTGGAAGAAGATTGATTAAAGAAACCAAAGGACTGAAAATATTATCGATGGTTACCCAACGTGATAGATAGTTCTCAAATCGGAGTCCGGACTGAGAGATAGCTTTAAAGCATAGGGTTAGGCTCAAAGAGGAGCACCTATAGTGGAACTCTTATGTGAGAGAGAATAAGGATAATTGAGGGGTGAGTAAAAATAAAAGGGGTTTTGTCCCTTTAAAAAAATCACAAGATTTACACTGCATGTAAATTCTTTTCACATCATGAAATGTTTAGGATTTCTCTTTTGGGGAAAGTTCATTACACTTCGTGAACTATCCTTCCCAGAATAATATATTTCATGTATTGAATAAATGTTTTGTATTCCAAATAAAATCTGGTTCTTGTCCTATAGACAAACTTCACCTCCCTATTTCCTTCTTTCCAAATAAAATCCAAACAGACTAAAGGCGTGGTTTCAGATTTATGATAAAGGATAACCTCGAGAAGCGATTAAATAAAATTAAATGGACCTGTACCTGAAGAAAAAATTGTGGACTTACATCTATGATGGAACATATTTTTCATGAAAAATGCAATGATAATATATTATCAAAGTATGAAAATGATTTTTCCCAAATAGATGATCATCATGGAGTGTTATGGGTTGAAATTAAATTGTAAGGATAGTATGATTAAAATATTTTACTTGAAAGAATAAGTAATAAATGAGATATAAATTATACACTCATGTGGTAATAAGTTGACACTTATTTCTAGGAATTTCCATCAAAAGTAACTCTCATGGAATTTTATACATTCATTGATATACATAGGTGTGTATATAAATTATCAATACCCATTACCTGAGTTTAGTGAGATACCAAGCATGAATAAATTTGTACTTTGATACATTTCTTATGAAAGACTTGAGTCTTATCTAGACAAAGGTGGTTGGGTATGTTGTTGATCATTTCATTGGTTAGAGATCAACCAAGAGAGGATTTTTCTACTCATTGATAATATAATATTTTCAGGCCCTTGATTAAATTAGATTGAGTAAATTCATGGTCATTCTTAGATGAGTGACATATAATTTTCATAGTAATTTTGATGAGTGGGATGTGATATACTCATCTCTGAAATGAATGGCATGTGATATGTTCATTGACCTAGTCAATTTATTTCATAGAATCCTAGATAGACAAGATAATCTGTACGAGGTGAAAAAATTTCTATTTCTAGTGGTCACTCAATTCCAAGGAAAAATTGATTATATAGGTATAAATATGATCTATATGATATATATTTTTCTGGACATGTTTATATGGAGATATAAGTATTTTTAGTCAAGATCACAGCAGAACCTTTAAAACATGAGTAGCACAAATCCCTTAATAGAGGCCATTTATTCATACATATATAAAATCAATATTTAACATTTATTTTTAATTATGAAAATGCTCTAAGGGTGAAATATTTATTCATGTGTATAATGATTAAATTTCAGAAAAAAAATGTTCAAAAATCAAGAGAGTTTGATATATCATATCCAAAATGTTTTGATGGAATCATAAATATTTCATAATTTTTTATTGAGTCCCTACAGAATTTTAGTAAAGGTGGGATATTTCTATATATTCTATAAATGGGGGATATTATAGTTTATGGTATCCTTTGAATCATTAATTATTATGTGTATGATATGAATATCACAAGTTATGATCTTCTAATAGCATAATAGGAATCAGATGCCATTGTTATCCTATTTCATTGTGTATGATTGGATTATGATATGAGGTGTGGGAGGATTCTTATTTTCATCTATTACCAGTCAGCTTATCTACATTTATGAATCAATAATATTGATTCATTTGTGGATATACATTCATGATATTAATAATTAAAGTTTCAAATGATTTCATATCTCTTACAAGTCAAGAATTATAGTAATAAATGACAGCTTCCATGAGATGGAAGCTGATTCCCTACTATATTTTTTGAAGAGGTCCTATAAAAGGGATAGTATCCCTTATATTTTTGGTGTTTCGATGCATGTAAACCTAATACAACATTCTCTTCATCCTTAATAACCATTAATTATCATTATGGGGAGGATTTTATCACCCATTTGGTGATACATGGTCGTATTTTTATGAATAAAAATTCTAGGATAATGCAATACCCTCGAAGGTAAGATTATTTTATTTGTTACTTTGGTTATCCCAATCAATCATACTTTACCACATTCAGTAAAGATATAAGTCATAATGAATAAGGTATGATTGTTGTATGCTCTTCATTTTATAGATATTTATTAAATTATTGAAATATTGGTTATTTCATGGTTTTTTATCCACTTAAAAGTTTATTAATAAAAATACAAATCTCATCACCTATAAATAATAAATCAAATCAATCACTTAATGATATTCCTATAACTTATAGGAAAGTAATTAATGATTATCAATTTACAATAAATGAGGATATCCTTGTTTAGGATCCAATAAAGATTGGAATTTTCAATTGGAATTTATTATAGCATTTTTTAATGGAGAACCTACTCTTCTTGTAAAGAATCTTAAAAAATTACAAGGTAGTGGATTCCCCCTTCACTAATTAATATTATTTTGAGAGTGTATCAAGGTAATTTTATCAATGTCATTATCCAGAACTAGATTTATATTCTATTGGCCTCTATTATCTTGTACTATAAATATTCTGATGAGATTATTGATCACATATTCATAAACTATAAATTTGAAATATATATGTGATATTTCATCAAAAAACATTTTGAAATTTTTATCAGGATAGATAGCTCTATCTGGGATGGAATTCTATTGTACTTCCCCAAACCCACACTCTAGGGTCTCATGCTAAAAATATTTTTTTTAATTATTACCTAGATAAAATGTTATATGGAAAAATATAAACAAATATATATTTTGATAATTTAATCATTATATCTCATAATAATCTTATAATACCAGAAACCTACAGTTTTGGTTCCTTTGAGGACTAGCTACATAATAAAACCATTTTACAACACTTGTGAATATTTTTCTATAATTTATCCATACTAAACTCCATTCATAACTTCTCAAAAGTTATACTCATTTTCTAACCAAATAAATGGAATTATAATAAAGGGGTGAGCTCAAGTGATATGTAATATAAAACTCATCAACATTCCATCAAGAAATGATAATAATAATGATACAAAATATGAGCAAGGGATAAATATCTTATTAAAAATAATGTGTAACAATAAAATTTGTCCATAAAACAAGATGGAAATATATGTAATATAAAAAGAGAAAAAACATACTAAGGAATAAGATTATATAAAAATTATATTATAAACATGATCTATAGAGTGTAATAATAGGAATAATGTTATGGCATGTCATGGAAACGAAGCATAACAGTAAACTACGGAACTAGAAAAGGCATGGATATCATAAAATATTGGAGTGAGAATCACAACCCATTACCCACAATGTAGTGGAGCTGTCATCACAATGTGATTCCCACAGGGGAAAAATAATTACTATTAGATTATCATAAACATAATGGAGAAGGAATAACTACATGATTCCTATAGCATAATGGAGTTTTCATCACTTACTAACTCCTATAGTGGAGTGAGAATTAATATTTAATTCCTATAATAATCTCAAGATGTGTAAATCTTAAAAAACCATTGGAAGGAAATATGGTACATCAAAATTAATAATGATAATCTTTTTTAAATTTGTGTGATATTATAATAAGAAAACATTTATACTGTATACATCACTTAATTAACTCATGGAAAAGATATGTGTTTATGAAAAAAAACATTCCTAGAATAGTTCATAATGCTTTTAGATAAATAATTTTGATTGTTGATTAAAAATATCCTTAGTGTAACATAATTATCATTACGGTTATTTTCATGGATAAAAGAAAAAAATTTAAGACCTTTCGACATATCAGTTAAAAATAATAGAAAATAACCCTCTTTTGAAAGGCTTGAAAACTCCTTTAAAATTATTTCTTTAAACCAAAATACTTAAACATGATAAAAAAATTTAAAAGTTATCCTTTCAAATAAAAAACATTGTATTTTTAAAATAAATTTTCTAATAGAGATAAAATAAATCAAAAATATATTTTATAAGATATAATAACTCTTAAATAACTATTTCTTAAAATGTAGTCCATTAAAATATCTTTTAAAATTAGGAATTCCTTTTAAAAATAAAACTTCTAATTTCAAAAAATATAATAATATTTTCATTTAATTTCAAATTAAAAAAAAATTAAAATCATTTTTAAAACCATTTTAAAACATGGAAAGTAATTTTCATAAACAATAATTCTCATATAGTGAGAGAAACTATAAAAGAGTTTTTAGAAGGAAATTTTTTTTACCATACTCATAAAAGTTGAAGTCACAATTCACATTAAAATGTCATTTTAAAAAAGGTAATGTGAAAACTATTGAAATTACATACATTTAAAATGGATATATAATAATATTTACTTGAAAATTATATAAATTTATAGTGGGATATTAGAAATTTTATTTTTAAATGATAGAAGTCCTTATTATTATTTTGAAATACCTTTATTAAGAAAACACATCATAAAAGTAGAAAAAAATATAATTTTCAAAATTGGATAAGTTAAATAATATGATTACATGAGATAACACATATTTTGGTTTCCAATTATAAAGATTAATATTATTTGGAAAGGGTAATATGGATAAGGAGTGGAAAATATTGTTAAAGAGGATGGTAATTTATCTCAATAATGATATACTTTTTAAGGAATAAATTTATAAAAGTAATATCTAAAAATTAAAAAATTATTCTCCACTTATAAAATAATAAATTAAGAAGAAAAAAATTATTATGGTGTAATAAACCAATCATAGATTAAATAAGTTCAATCATAGGTGTTATAACTCAAAGAAATGATATTTAATTTATCAAAATATCATACCACTTTAGTAACACTTGAATCCAAAACCCTTGAAATGGGATCTCTATATGAATTGGTAAATGCCTTATATTTCATGAAATAATGTGATAAAATAAAAATATTGTGAATATATATACACCAAAAAATGGAAACAATTGGTGTATATTCATCATATCTTAATAAAGAAAAATTGAGTTGTAAAAACAATAAAAACCTTAGTATCCTTTTCATCAGAATCCATTTTAATAAATAAAAAGATATATATCCTAAAACCTTATTAATTTGATGAATTTATTAAAAAACATACATTAGGTATTATTCCTACCATATCAAAGATATTATGGTGCATAATATGAAATATGTCTCATGAAATTAAATTTGAGACAAAAAAACTCTTTTAGGAAATCCTACGTAGTTGAATGTTCTCAAACATCTTATACAATGAAAATTACTATTTTAATCACTAATTTAATGGTATTATGATGATATATTTTCTTTTTTATACATAATTATAATGATATATTACAAATAGGTTACAATGTTATAGTTTATTGTTATCATAGAATGTTAGGATTTTTTTATTGTTTGTTGTGAACAAGTTTCACAGTGACAGGGTCAATTCTCATTTATTTACAATAACTGCATCATTAATATATTATTAAAGATATAATTATTATTATTTTTTAATGATTCTTTAAGTCCCATTTCATTTAGTTAAATACAAGAACATGGTTTGTGAAAAATACATTACGAAAAACTAGTTTCATAGTGTTTACGTTAAAAATGTAGTATATTAATAAATATAATAAATATTAATAACAACATTATAGAATATTTAAATCATAATAAATAAATTATTATTATATGATATTAAAATTATATAAAAAAAATTAATCATTCATGGTATCAACATTATAACATCGTTCACGTAAACAGTAAGAAAGACCCAAACGAGAGCATATTATAACGATTTCATGAATAAGGTCATATTTTAAAACAATATTAATATAAATTTTATATAAGAATAAAAATCTCATAAAAAAATTTCAATAATTAAATTAATTATCATATACACCCATGTATTATGGTGATTAAAAATGATATTTTTTGTTCACGGGGGTGGTAGTCTTCACGAAAGCATGATTAACAACTCTATGTGTCAACGAATTGTATAGAATGAAGGTTTATGATAAATTATAATTTAAGAATTATAATTATGAAATATTAAACTTATAAATTCATAAAATTTATACTTTTCACCATCCATAGAAGGAGGTGATGAATAATGAACCACATGGATTCATGGAGGCGGTAATCTACACGTACGCATAATCGATGATGTTTTGTTTCTCGTATTGGGTGGAAATGATTGAATAATGGCTTCTCCATTAATTTAATAACAATATATTTTATTAATAACACTTATTTAATTATTTTAGTGTGGATATTAAACAATTTCAATAATAATATTAATAATAAGTGACTAAGGATTAATAAATACTCATATTGAGAACTTGGGATTTCACTTCGAAATATCCTTGGAAATGGACACCTTAGTCACAGTAATTGAGGTAAAAGGATTATGAAATTATTGGAGTATTATATTATGATACAAATTGAATGTTTTATGGATTAATTTCAAAGGTATATGTGTATTATTAAGTGGTTTAAGTGATCCTATTTCATGAGTGAAGAAAATGGTAATTTTGGAAGTTCCCATTACATTTCACTAATGGTATGTCACTATTCAAGTGTAAAATGTTACAAAAGATTAAAATAAATGAATATAGGAGGTTTTTTCAATATAAATCTAATATTAACACTTTTAGGCATGTTTCTTTAAACAATGTGGCCTTTTTCAAATAGTAATACTTTTTTTACACATTTTTACATTTATCATGGTAACTAATGTTTTTTCTTCACTAATTAATTTTAATGCCCAATATTAAAATTAACCATATTTAGTAATTTTAAAATCTTTAATTCAAATATAAAATTTATTTTATAAAATAATCTCTACAATTTTTAGATAATTTAACCTCATAATTATCACACGTGATCTGTTAAAATAGGTATTATAAAAAGTCTCTTTCTATGATTAAAATTTTTGTGCATTTTAAAATTATCAATGTAATTAATTTACAAGACATAAATTTATTGATAATAAAACAAGAAAAATATATTTTTATTTAAAAAAATACAAAACCAAATATCTCTATTAGAAATTTTAATTAAAAGAAAAGACCAAAAATAGTTTTTAAATTTTAATAAAATGTTACTCACGTTCTAAAATATTAAAAATAGATTTTATAGGATTAAAATGATACTATAAGAAAACATAATTTTACTCCATAAACACGTATTTTATCAATTAAAAAGTTTTGTAACTTTTAGGTCATACTTAAATAATAATAAAGTCTTAAGAGTAATAGTTTGGGTAAAACTATATTTTTCACTATTCACCTAAAATTAATTATTTTAGAAAATTATAAAAAAAAACATCCTAAGATAATTATTGAATTATGAATTAAAAATTTTCTTTAATTTGAAAATATTAAAAATATAATATTTAAACATCCATTTTTTAATAAAAATTAAATATACCAATAAAAATTGTTTTACTGAGAAAAAAAGGAAATGTTTAATATTTAAGTGTTCCTAGTACTTTTCAGTATACATTTATAATTGATTATTATATTTTTATTTCCTAATGATTTTATTAGTATTAAATTATCCTAGTAACATTAATATAATATGTCAAATATCATTATAGTTTAGGGTTGTTTGTAGATAAATCTATTGAATATAGTATTAATTTTGAGAAAACTATACTATGAAATCTAAGGGGGTTACATATATCTTGATTGAATAATGATTTTATCTCCCCAACTAAAACATTTTCTTATGGTTTATACTTAAAAACTATTACACATAATTAGGTTTAATAATAACTCCATGAATTTTGAATGCAAAGTGGTTATTCAAATAGCTTGTTTGTCTCATATTATAATATCTATAGAGGGTTTCAATATGTTTAGCATTAGGTGTTATAAAAACTCATTTTATGATGTTTTTTACCTTAATATAATTGGTGTTTAGGGAAATGAGGAAAGATTTATTCTACAAATCTCTATTTCATTTGAGACTCTAATGGAAGGTGGGATCAAATTGAATACTTAGTGAAAAAATGGAATCCTAAGTTGTATGGATCCCACATTAAATGAATTGTAATTTTAATATTTATACAGGAATTAATTTTCATAACTTCACAAAGAACTTTTAGGTTTCTATTTTAATAGAATTAGTTCACTACCCTTACATAATAAAATATTACATCATAATGTGGACACTTCCACTTAGTATTCATTTTTTCTACAGTACAAAACTTTTAATCTAAAATGTATTTTCATTTCATGAAACATATTTAAAAATTTTATATTAATCTTATCATTGTCCATACTCATCCTTAAAACCCTATAAAAACATTTTAAAATGTGGGATGAGTACAAAATAGTAGTAAGGTACATATTAAATAAATAAATAACCTCATTAGTCTATGAACACACATTATAAAATAAACTCTTTTTTGTAATAAGATTTGAACTCAAAATGAACATTTTCTTACCCATGAAATAAATTACACTACCAAATTTTTTTAATAAAAATGTATAATATATTTTAATGGTATAATAAAAAATTAAATGTTTCATTAAAATCATGAAAATTTTATGAAAAAAATTCAAAAAGTTATACATTTACCCTTAAGAATCAGTATAAATTTCTTTCCACTTGAAGCTCATTAGCTTACTTTGTGAGAATATAATATTTTCTTAAAAACTCCTTGAAATGAAAGATAAATAATATTGGTAACATGGGAAATATTTTCCATATTAGTATTAAAAATGGAATAGCTAACCATAAAATTGCAATAATCCCTTAGGATAAATTTATAATTGGTTAATAGTGACCCTTTTCTCAATGCATTGGAGAGTTATATCAGGCTCATCCATCATCCTGACATATATAGGGATCACCCGTCATTATGGTCTATATTGGACTCACCCATAACCATGAAAAATTCTCAAGAACTATAAAACATAAATAACACATAAATGTTTTCATATTCATCATCACACTCATAAAAATATATTTTTGATCCCATAATAAAAACATTTTAAGATATTTATATATCCCTTTTCTTTAAAACGCCATTTTCAAAACTAAAATACCCATAAAATATAAAATGAGAGATTTTCTTAAAATAAATTATGGAATATTTTATATGAATAAAAATAGAATATATTTATTATAGATGTAGGAAATGGTATTTATTACATATACAAAAAAACATTCCTTGTGTGCTTTGGGAAACATTTTTTATGAAATACATAAAAAAATATCCCTTTTAAAGACCCTTTTAATAAATTAAATGTAGGGGTAAATTTTCATTTATAAATCAATTATTTAAATATTTAAAAATCCTTATAAAAATAGGGAAAACATTAAAGTAAATATTTAAAACATTTAAAATGTGGTTTTTAAGGTAAAATATCCATTACCGCAAGTTTGTCTTGTTATGTATGTTATTTATCTATAGTATAATAAAATTTTATCAATTATTTTTATTCACTAAAAACTATTTTATTTTTATTTCAATTATAATTATACATTTTATTTCATTTATTAAAATTTTTTATGTTGTTACTTAATAAGTTTACATCAGTTGTTTTGTGGATGTTCAGTTCATAATCCCAAAACAGCTTTTGTAGGATGACAATGGTCAAAGGGGTCATTATTAGATCATATAAATAATATTAATCATGAAATTATTATCATTTATATAAATAAAATAAAATTTTATAACCATACATTAAATGTATATATGAAAAACAAATCACATTTCTTCATAGAGGTTTTTTTCCACACATACACATGAATGGTGTTATCGTTTTTCAATGGATGGAAAGGTGGGAAAATAGAGGATATATTATCTTTCAATAATTATAATTATGTAATTATTATAATATATATTAATTAAATCTATCAAATACAACATCTTTATGAGGTAGTGATGAATAAAAAAACACATCGCTTTGTAGATGTGGTAATCCACGAGTACTCACAAGGGATGTTTTAATTTTCCATGGGATGGAAATGGAAATGAAAATTGATTATAACATAATAATAATAACATTTTAGTATATCTAAGACTATAATTTTATAAATTTATAATGTTTAAATAATATTTGAATATGTTAGAAGAAGAAATAAACTTGAAATAGGTTGGTTAGGACTTATACCTTTTAGTGGAAAACCACTTTGTCTTACACATTAGGCCTTTTAGGTTTGGTCATATGGCGAGACCAAGACCTATAAGATGGATAAATTGATGTTGGGGAGATAATTTTGAATGTATTTACTGAACTAGAGTTCTAAAATGGTGTGAGGAATGGATGATAGGACGTTCTCTTTTATAAATGAGGGGAGGGGCACTTTTGGAATTACCTAAAGTATTAAATTAGTATAAATTAATCTTGTTATAAAACTGGAACTAAATTGATATATTTAAAATATAGTATTATTAATAGTTTAAATCATATAATATAAAAAATTGGAAAATTTTAGGTGATATTTCACCCTTATCTCTCAGTTTCAAACCCCTATTAAACATTTTGATGATTACCATGATATCAAAATTTTTTACTCGTTAATTAGGGCGCAAAAAAACAGTTACTATAAAAGGAAAAATTACCCATAAGTGGATTATAGTATATATTATATACCATATCGCATTAACTTGTCTGAATATAATATTTTAATTAATTATCAATCATTATATAAAATATTATTTAATATAATATATCAATATATTCATTTTCCTGACTATTCACATAGTTTGACTTTAATGACATCAAAAAAGTGATGGTATCTGAATATAACTTTTAAAAAATACCTAATATGATATATATATATATATAATGATCATGAAAAATATAACTCAAACAATAAATACTACTTTTAGAGTCTTTAAATCCGCTTACTAGATTTTTCTACTGTTTTCCCAAGCATTGTATCGATGTTTCTAAAACATTTAAGATTATTATTTTATCAGTAAAAGTTAAAAATAAATTAAAATGATAAAAAAATTCATTTTTGTAAAAAAAATTATAATAAAACATAGCCACATTGTATCCCTATGAATAAATAGTGATGATATTAAAATAAAGATTGTGACATTTTCTTATTATTCATTATTTTTATCATATTAAGGAAATTTTCAATGGAAAGTGGAAATAAATTGACACATTTAAGAACCTTTTATGATAATGGAAAATTAAATAATCCAATAAAACAAATACAAGTGTTAGGGATATTTTTAGACCTTGTCACATTATTTTTGACTTTAATTTCTTGATTTACACTTACTACGTTGAGTAATATTTACTACGATTGTTATTCATAAAGACCAAAAATAAAATGTACATATTCACCAAATTTGTACCAACTAATACCATTTTTTTAATCTAATTTTCAAGATTAGATATCTATAAGTTTTATAAATCAGTTTTAATTTAAATTAATAAAACACAGTGAAAATCGGTTTTTAGACAAATGTTTTTTAAATCCCAAAAATGATCTTATACTAAAATAATGTATAATGACGATTACTATGTAAATAATTATATTATATAAAATTAAATAAAAATTATTTTAATTTAATATCAAAATAAAATCATAATGGTACTTTTTAATGAAAATAAATGACAGTAACAAAAAAAATGATATTTTGCACTATTCACGGAAAAATCAATCTTTTCATAAAAATCCCAAAAATTTACCATGTGAAAATTTTAATATGATGATTTAAAAAAGTATTTTAGTTTTAGGAAAAAAAATTTATAATTTTGTTTGAAATTAATTATAATTTCTTATCACAAAATTAATAAAAATAATTTTTCAACAAAACGTATTTTCGAAGCATAAAATGACTTAACTAAAAATTGAGTACTCATTTATTATGGATTAAACAATAAATTTACATTATGTAAGACCATTATACATATTTTTTGTAATATGATTATTAAAATTCATACCTTATAATTTTACAGCTAGTTTATAATGATCATATTTAAATGATAATATTTTTATAGTATATCTCAATTCACTTAAAGCTTATTGTTTTAGGTTAAGAAAGTTATCAAGAATAATATTATTTTAAACTAAACTTTTAGGGTTATACCCACTTGAATAAATTCAATCCTATGAATTTTTTATCATTCCTAATAAAAATTGTCAAAAACATTTAAAAAAATTCTAGGGAATGTAAGATAAAGCATATGATCATGAAAGAAAAAAAACATTTTTAATATTTTTTTAAAAAATACCTTCATTAAAAACCCACATCATAAAAAAGGAAAAAAAATAATTTTGAATAGAGGGAAAAGTTATATATATAGTTCATATAGAATAACACATAAATGTGTTTCCTAATAGGACATCGTTATTTGGAAATTAAAATATGGACATGGAGAAAATTTTAATGTATAAATATTGGTGAAGAGTGATAGAGAACATTGATCATAAGATAGTCAATGATCATACAACCATATAACAATAAGGTGTGAAAAAATACCATAAATTCATTGAATATGATGGTAAGAGGATAACATTTTTATTTCAAGATCATTTTCATTTAATTTAGGAATTATTTTACCATCAATATATATTACATGATAAAATATTCATACTTGATATATTTACATTAAAAAGGCACAATTTAATCCTTTAGTTTTGATTTCATCAATTTTCACATCTATCTAATATCTTACACAAAGGAATGAATATTTAAAATGATTTTTCATGCCTGAAGCACTCAAATAAACTTCTAATATATCAAAAGATATATAAAAGGATAAAAAGTTATTAATCCTTTCTTTAGACATTAATCAAAACAAAAAAATGTTTAAAATATGTTAAAATCACATATGTGTAATCCTTTATATGAAGAAATGTTAAATTTATTCTTAAATGTCTCAATAATAACACTCAAAGTTCATCTCAAATCATTCCATTAAAATCTAACCATAAAAGTCATCAAAATATTCCTGGCTAAGTTAAAAACCATAAAATCAGAAAGATTTTATCATATAATATTCAAATATAAACTAAACATTTATCTCCAAAATATACTAATATTTTACATTAATAACACAAATCACTATAAATCCAAAATAAAATCATATATACTTCTAAAGATTAATTTCTCCTTTATTTCCTAAATAAACTCCTATATTAGTTAAAAATATTTCCATTTACCTTAATAATATTATTTTACCAATATTTTTAAATTCAAAAAAAATAACTTTAATCATTTATTCACCAAATAATATTTTAATCCCACACATAGTCAGCTATATGATAAATCATATATTCCCAAAATTTAATAACCCTTTTATCCTAATTAACCATGATCACATCAACATAAAATATCATCTAAACCCTAAAGGTTATCAATACGTTTAATCTTATGTACATAAAATATAAAATAATTATTTCTAAAATAACCTTCTCACTAAAAATAATAATAAACCCGAGGATTATATTATAAAAAATGTCTCCCAAAATAATCTTAATCATCTTAAAATCCAATCATTTAAAACCTCAAAAGGGGTATTAATGATATTGAACTTATGATCAACATAAAACTTATAAACTAATGATAGTATCCACAATTATTGTGTTAACCTCACATGAAACCATCTTAATATAAAAATTTATGTAAATCCTTCTCTAATACAAACTCTAAGGACCCAATATTAAATGAACCTTAAATTGAATCTTTATAGAATAATTAATTTTATTTCATTCTTTAATACCTTTTAAGTTAATAGTTTTAGAAAATTATTTCATCTCCCTTACATAAAAAATTATTTCATCACAAATTAAACACATAAAATTAGTATCCAGTTTTTCCATAATAAATAATTGTTTAAGATAAAATACGTTTTTTTTTTCAGGACATATCTTCACGATTTTCATCATGGCCCCATCTTTATCCCTAATCTTGATTAAAATACTATGAAAAACATTTTAAAAATGGTATGAGAAAAAAATATAGGTAAAGTGAATATAAAAATAAATAAATAGACTCATTAGTCTATGAACATGCATTATAAAAAAATTCCTTTTCATAATAAACTTTGATCTCAAAATTAACATTTTTTCACCCAAGAAATAAATTACACTACCCAAATAATTTCATAAAAAATTTCATTTGAAATAATAATGGAAAATATAACTTAAAATTTTCTCTTCAAAATACTAAATAAACATGAAATATTTTTCACAAAGTTATATATTTCACCCTTAAGAATTATCATTAACGTTCCTTCAAACATCATCTCATTATCCTACCTTGTGAAACAGTAATATTTTTATCAGACCTCACAGAGATCATAGATATATAATATAAGTAACATGGGGTATAATTTTCATGTGTCTCTTATAATAACTCTTAAAAATGGAATAAACTACCTAAAAATTTTGAATAATATTTTGGAGAAACCTATAACCAGTTAACTCTGCCACTTTACCCAATACACTAGAGAGCTATACTATACTTACCCATCGTCATGAGCAATATCAGAATCACCCATCATTATGAGCTATATCAGGATCACCCATAACAATTAAAATGTCCAAGAAGATCAAAATTTACATATAATATTAATTTTTTCATTTTCAACATCACACTCATAAAATTATACTTTAGAGCCCATAAAAACATTTTCAGATATTGATATATCACTTTTATATAAAAATAAGATTTCAAAATTAAAAAACCAATAAAAAGGTAAGAAGGGTTTTTATTTTTATATATCATGGAATATTTTTTATTAATAAAATTATAAAATAATGACTACATATGTGGTAAAATTCATAGACTCCATATATTAAAAAACATCCCCATTGTACTTTGAAAATCATTTTGTATGAAATACGATAAAAAAACATCCTTTAAAATACCTTATTAAGAGATTAAAAGGTGGATTAAATTATATAATATAAATAATTTATTTAAATATTTAAACATTCATATAAAAAATGGAAAAATATTTTAAATTAAATCTCTAAAATATTTAAAATGAGGGTTTTAATTTAAACTATTCATTTCTTGCGTCTGACTTGTCATGTTTGTTATTTATCTCAAGTATAATAAAATTTTATCAATTATTTTGATTTATAAACTACATTTTATATCTTATTTTCATTATAATTATACAATTTATTTCATTTGTAACCATGTATTGTTCAATTATTTAATTAGATAAGTTTAAGTCGGGTGTTTTGAGGATGTTCAGTTCATAATCCCAAAATTGTTTCCATAAGATGAACGTGGTCAAAGGTTAATTTTTCCTTCATATATTTATAATATAAATAATGAAATTACTATAATTTTTATACATTAAATTAAATTTAATGATCATTTATTAAATTCATATGTACAAAACTAATCACACCACTTTTTGGAGGTGGTAATCCACTCGTACGCAAGAACAACTATATCAATTTTCAATGGATAGAAAGGTAAGAAAACATATGATATATTATCATTAATAAAATTATAATTATGTCATTAATTTCATATAAATTAAATAAATATATCATAATAACAATCCTTGTGAGGCGTTGATAATAAAACACATCGCTTCGTGGAGGTGGTAATCCACATGTACACATGGGCCCTGTTTTCACTTCCCAGAGGATGAAAAATGAGATGAAAAATAGTTATAAAATAATAATAATAAAATTTATGTTTATTTAAGATAATTATTTTATTATTTAATAATTTTTAAATAAAATTTTAGGATGTTAAAAAAAGAAATACACATGAAATAGTTTGTTTAAGAATTATACCTTCTCCTTGAAAAACCTCTTAGACTAGCACCATAAGCCATTTATGTGTGGTATTTTCGTGAGACCAAGACCACTATAAAGCATTAAGGGATGTTTTTAGATACTTTTGGATTTATTTTATAAGATATAGTGATAAAAATTTGTGATTAAAATAGTATATGAGGTTCCCTTTTATAAGTGAGGGGAGGGCACTATTAGAATTACCTAATGTACTGAATTAATATAAATTAATTTTCATTGAAAAGTGGAACCAATTTGATATACTTTAAATATATTTTGATTTTCATTCTAATTCCTCTCGAAAAATAAAAGTTTGAAAAAATTTAGGAGATATCTTCAACCTTATCTCTAAGTTTTAACCCCCCCCCCCACACACACACACAATTAACCCTTTTTATGATTACGACGATATCAAAGTTTCTTACTCTTTAGAAGTCAAAATAAAGCCACTATAAAAGAAAAATTGACCCATAAGTGGACCATTTACGATATTATTGAGAATATATCATTCACATGTTTGATTATTTGATTTTTAAAAATTTTAAATCCTCAAATAAAATATTCATTAACATAATATACCATTATAGTTATCTTTAGGAGTATTCACATAGTTTGAAATTAAGGAGATCATGGTAGTAATTGTATTAGAATATAAACATTTATCAAATACTAATATATTGTTTTTATATAAAAAGTTATTGATACATTATAACTCACCTAAAAAAGTAGTACTTTTAGACTTTTTAAAAACATTTACTTGATTTTTATATTCCTTGTACATGTATTGTATCAATGTTGCAAAGTATTTAAAGAAATTATTAAATCACAAAAAAATAATAAAGACAACATGATGAAACAATTAATTAATATTTTATATAACCATTTAAAACCAAATATAACTGCTTTTTATCCCTATGGAATAATATTTATGATATTAAAATAAAGAGAGTGGCATCTTGTTTTTTTTTCTTTATTTAAAATCATATTAAGGTTGTTTTCAAAGTAATGTTGAAAAAAATGAAAATTTTATATCCTTTTATGTTTATATTATAAAAAAATTATCCAATAAAATAAATTCAAGTGTTATGGATATTTTTAGGCCTTATCACATTATGTTTAACCACAATTACCTGATTTACTATTACTATGGTGAGAAATAATTAGAATGGTTTCTATTCATAATGACCAAAAATAAAAGAGATATATTTAATAAACTAGAGCAACATGATTCCAAAAATAGAATAAAATTTTCAAGACTCAATTTCTAGATGTCTCATAAATAATTTTTAATATAAATACATAAAAAAGAATGAAATATATTTTTCATAAAATATATTTTAAAGCCTAAAATTAAACTTCTTCAAAAATCAGGTGTAATGATGATTCCTATGTAATTAATTAGACTATATCTAATTAAATGATAATTATGTCTCATTAACATAAAATATAAATCATAATGAGACTTTTTATTGAAAATAAATGATATTTTTAGAAATATCATTATTTTTCATTATTCAAAGAAAAATTAACTTTTTTAAAAAATACCAAAAGGTTTTCATAAGATAATTTTGATATGATAATTTAAAAGTTGATATCCTTTATATCAAATTAAATTTATAAATGTGGTATAAATTAATTATAATATTTTCTAATGAAATCAATGATAATAATTTTTTAATAAAACATATTTTTTAATCATAGAATAACTTTACTAAAAATTGATTACATATTTATTATTAATTAAACAATAAAATTTATTTCTATAAAGAAATTATATATATATTATTTAGAATTTGGTTAATATAATTCATAATTTCTAATTTAACAGCTTGGTTATAATGGTCATATCTAAATAATAATATTTTTATTGTATATCATAATTCACTTAGAGATCAATGTTTCATGTTAAGATAGATATTGATCATAGTATTAATTTAAAATAAATATTTGGGGTGTTACATTAGTTTTTATGGTTGTAGTGTATTTTTTTAGAATTAATATGGAGAAGTGATAAAGTTATTTTTCAAAATCTATGGCATTGTATTTTCATTGGAATCTAAATTAAAATATTTTATTATTATGGTGCTTCAGGAGAAGTATGAATGATATAAGAACATGTGGTTTAAAATGGATTCACACTACCTAGTCGAACAAATAGTTAGTAGGAGTCTAACAGCCTTTTGGAGATTCACCTTGAGCTAGTTATAATTTCTTGATTATCTAGATAGAGTATAACATGATATATTACGTGTATTTGGAGAATTCAACCTCCTTCCATATTATCCCTCCAAAAAGGTATTTGGAGAACCCAAATAGGGTAATATTTATAAATTTACTAATTATTTGTATGGTATGTTCCTTCAGGATAAATCGTGAACCCTTGTACTACACTTTTTAAACTTTAATTTTGTGTTGTTCTAAGAGTTTTAATCTAAATAATTCCTTTCATATAATAGGTTATAAAATATCACATAAAATACTAGACAAAATTATTTTATGTGTAGTGACTCAAATTTTTTCTGATCGAAACTTATGCTAGTGTTGGTACGATTTTTTTTTCAAATTGGGATTCTTAAGATTGGTCATTGTGAGTGGAATATTCAGTTTAATTAACTAATTCATGGAAACCCTAACCCCTAGTTTATAAATTTTTCATTAACTCGTTTCACTAGTGTTATCTAAATTAACTCTGGTGTGGGAGATCAAGGTAATTGAGGAGGTCATGGAGGAATTGGGAATTATGGGTCAATGTCTTCATTAGATCATCAGTGGGTCTTGTAGTAGGGGTGTTCTTCATAAAAAGTTTATCTAAACATGTGTTAGGGCTCATTATTTTATTTTTTATCCATTTTTGTATAAATTATATTTTTTATTTTTTATTTAATATTTTTTACTAATATTTTATTCTCAAGGATTGATTTTAGGGTATAATTTTTCCCCAAATTCTTATTTTATTTTTGTGACAGTTTATGGTAGTTCAAAATAGGTGGACGAAACAGGTACTAGAAACTACATAATTTATACCAATCCACTTGCTAAATATGAACCCCATTTTGTGGATAAAATATACTAAATTCAATCAGTCGTGGTGGCGAAGGGAGGTCACAGCATGTATGGTGTCTTAGCAAAGGGAGGTAGTGTGGGGAGGATCAATATAAGGCCCCAGCCTTAAACCTTACTTAAAATTTAATTAAATGAATAATTCACATTGAGGATCTTTTCAGGTTTAGAGTTTTAGAGAATTAGGACATAACTATTACATCTCAAAAGATTACAAAGTAGTCGCTTCTACTAAATTTCCATAAAATAAAAACTCTTTAAAAGAAACATGTATAGTTCCATGTTTTAGGTAGCATGACTTTCCCTTGATCCCATCCTTGACCCTATTCCACGCTATGTCCTGTGAAAAACATTTCAAAAACATGGGATTAGCATAAGAAGCTCACTAAGGGATACACAAAGAATGAAAACTGTTAGATTTTCAAAAGAACAAGTAAACCATGAATACTTTATCAATGTAATACTTTTCACCTTCATGAAGTAGTAAAAACTTTTCACTGAAAAAAAAGTATCATTACTTACCATTTTGTAACCATAGGATTACCATAAAACCCATATAAAGAACACATAACATATATAAAGGTAACTTTGGACATTAACATACTTAAGTGGAATAACCATACGGTCGACTCCCACACATATCACTTATTGGAATAGCCATACGGCCAATTTCCATACATACTTAATGGAATAGCCATACGGCCGACTTCCATACCCAATGCATTGGAGGTTATAACGTAACCACCCGTCCTGGTATTCACGGCACCACCCGTCATATGGTTTATAACGTAACCACCCGTTAAAATGTCCAAGTACCAATATAAAATCATAAAACATAAAACCAATATAAAGTAATGATAACATTTCCACATCACAATATATTATAATAGAATCCTTTATCAAAACCATTTTCAAAACCATTTAAAACATTTAATAAAGTGATTTTTGAATCAAAGTGTCCCATACCACCTTGATGCTTAGAATTTTAAACCATTAATATCCATATAAATAAATCCTTAAAACCATTTTGAAAACATGGATATTAATAAGAATAAATAATTAAAACATTTTAAACGACATTCCGGTTAAAGGGGTTTTACCAAAATTAGAGACACTTGAATACAATAATTGAGGAATAACATTTAGTCAGAACTTTATAATATCATGAGAATAAATGTATTCATGATATAATACTCCAAAGTACGGCATATACACCATATAAGAGTGAATTGGTGTATGACAACAATGAACCCTCAATAGAAATGTCAAATGTGATGAAATCCCTTATAAAGAAGGTATCCTTAAATTAAGGACAAATCAATCTCAAAAATATGTGTGAAAAATATAAATACACCCAATATAAGTGGATATTATGTTTAAATCAATAAAAGTTCATTCACACATATTCAATGGATGACATATTCAATGACTACATGTTAAACCCAAAGAAATCGAAATTGGGTTAAAAAGTTCCCTTGACAGCCCAACGACATCACATCAAAATGAGTGGATGAGAGATCAAAAAAAGGGTATCTCATCACTTGGACATAAAATTTACATCAATAAGGATATATGAGAACATATCCCAACATAACAATATGTAAATTAAAAGACCCAACAAAAGAAGTCTTTTAAAAAAAGAGGGTGAAAGGTTCCCTTACCGACTTGGTTAACTTTTGAAAAGTACACCCCATTGAAGAAGTGTCATACAATTAATATGTAAATACCCATAAATGGAATTATATTACAATAGTATTGTAATAGTGGGTAGTACATAAACCACTCAATGGAAATTGTGGCAAATGTAGCATAAATCTCACGGGAATAAAAGTGAGATGAAAAATATCTTATGAAAACTCGGCAGCCAAACGGGGCCACTTAAAACTTCCAAAATGGATTGATGAGAGGAAATAGGGTCTCTCATTATATCAACATAATGTTTAAAGAAAGAGGATTATAAAAGAACATCCCCCAACATAACAAATAGGAGCTTAAAAGAAGTGACATAAAGGAGAGTACTTTAAAAGAAAGAGAGAGGTTAGATCTCTTACGAAAATTCGACATCCTATCGGCGCCACTCAAAACTTCCAAAATGGATTGATGAGAGAGAATAGGGTCTCTCATCACATGAACATAAAAATTACAGTAAGATTAATATAAAAGAACATCCCAATAACAATAAATATGAGCTTTAAAGTAATGACATAAAAGAGTGTACTTAAAAAGAAAGAGAGGTGTAGGATCCCTTACCTCGGGTCCGACTTGACTCGATCGTTCTTTAATCTCCTGAATAATAAACTTGAGTTAATTTATACTTCCTTAAGAACCTTTTTAAAGTTAATTATTCCTTATATATCACTTATTACCATGTCATAAACATTATGTAATCATTAAGTTAATAATGATTGTTTTGTCGATATTTGGTTCTTAAGTCGAAGGTGGACTTCTTACAATTACATGTTGTTTGTGTGGACAAATTTTTATTATATACAGAATTGTATTCATGATTTATATATCATATATGTCATATATATCCAGTAAATTCATGAATTTATAACATTACATAATCATTTAGAGGTAAGAAATGAAATGCATCGTTCATGGAGACGGTAAGCCGTACGTACGCATGAACGCTACTTTCATTTCTATTTCGTATTTTATAGAATGGAATAATAATGATATAAAGGTATATTATAATTCCAGTATAATATCATATATAATATCATATTTACATCCTTTATACATCCCACATATGGTATTTAACGAATCAAATCACTTTGAGGGGGCGGTAGTCCGCACTTCCTTAAATGAAGATATCGTGTATACCCATAATGGAATCCATAAAGGTAAGACAAAAATTAAAAATACAGTAGCATAAGTAAAACATAAAAATATTATATATCATATATAAAAATAGTGACATCATAATGGCCACATTTGAAGGTGTTAAATGAGTATTGAACAATCATCGTTTCGGGAGGCAGAATTTCACCATCCACGGAAACCGTATGTTCTTTAACCATTTGATGTAGTTGTGTGAGATTGTAGCTCAAATAAATATTATAACAACATCCTAGTATATTTAAGATACTTTCTTTGTTACAAAAGAAGTAAATAAAAAGAGTTTAGCGGGTTGGAGAAGCAAAATAAAACAAATGAACATGAGAGAATGAATTACCTTTAAAAGTGTAACTCCTTTTGATTTGAGCCTAAAGGCTTCCTTTGAAAGGATTCTGCCAAAATGGAATCCTCTAGTATTAGGAAAGGGATGTGGAGAGAGTAAATGGGCAGGGGTTGGCCGAGCCAAAGGCTTGAGGAGTGTGTTAAATGAGGTAGAGGTGGGGGCCTTTTATAAGAGGAGAGGAGGGGCACTTTTGGAAAGTAAAGAAATATTACTTTATTAGAAAATGTGTTTCGGTTTCAAAAGGTCCCACATTGATATAATTCGTGGATAAGAAGATAAGGCTTCTATATCCACTCATCCAATAAGTTTTTGACATGTGTAGTTCATAGAGTTTACATTATCTTTCCATTTTATTTAAATCGTCAAATAATGATGTCATCGCTGCATCATTATTATGTCATAAATAATTTAATTTATTTAATGTATAAAATTCTAAAAAAAATACTATGATGTAGGAAATCTTTTTAGCTTTCCAATTACTATTTATAATAAAAAATATGACTTGTATAACCCCACTTAAAAATTGTTTTAGTAAAACATATCATGTTTGTGTCATTTTTACTTTTACATTAAATAAAAAGTTATTTATGTCATTTCCCAACCAAAGTGTCTCCATGGAGTCCCCAAGTTGACCCATGGCTTTTCTTGGTCGGCCATGACACAACCAATAAGGTTGGGACATGTGTCTAGGTCATTTCATATTATTAAAGCATTATTTATACCTTAAACTATACTAATTACCACTAATCGCGATTAAAAACTTAATAAGTTACTATTCACCAAAAAAATTATTTTAATCTCATTGAACCACATTTTACTTCTTAATGAAAACCATGTATGTCGGATTTTTAAAATTCAATACACATTAGTGATAAACTTTCATTTAACTGAAAAATCAGTTTGCTTGATTAACACTTAGTGGTTTCACTATTCATCAAAAATTGAAGTTTTTCAGAAAATTACCAAAAATTCACCCTAAGCTATATTTGATATTACGAATTCAAAAATGAAGTCTATTTTAAAAAATTCAAAACAAATAAGTCACATTAATTAATTTAATAATTAATTCCCACTGTCAGAGCAAATAGCGTGTTTTTATGAAACAATAAGTATCAAAAGATTGATACTAGTTTAAGTCCGATTTCAAAGTGAAATTAATTCCAACGACCACTATTGGATTTAATGGTAAAAATATATTCTAATTTCACATTAAAACCAAATCAAAAGATAATCTAATCATATAAATAAATTATATTAAAAAGAGGTTTTGAATTAAAATACAACATTATACACTATTCATTAAAAAAATGAACTTTATCAGAAAAATACCAAAAATTTACACAAAGTAAAATTTAATGTCCCGATTCTAAAGAAGAGTTTTATTTGGTCCAAAAGAATTTATAAGAGTGATAAAAACTATATTTAATTATGGTTCGCAATCAAAAGGCGATAAGTGAACCTTTAGTGAAAACTAGGGCATATATGCCTAAAATTGAATTCTTTCCGTATTTTAAGCCTCTATCCTTTATTGGATAAATGTAAAAACATTTAAAAACATATATAATCATATTTTAGTTATTTATATCCATTCCCGCCATTACAACGGCTACATGTTAACTACCATTTAAAATAATATTATTTTATTATTAGAGTGCAACGTAAGATTCCCAAGAAACTCGTTGTTGCGTGTTGGGTACGCCATCGAGCATAGCGTCCCCTTTAAAGTCATTTAAATATTTTATTCACAAATATGGATAAATATAAAATTTCATATTATTTATTTACCTGGGGTGTTACATCCTTCCCCCCTTTTGGGAATTGCATCCTCGCAATTTTAAAATTGCGCTTGGAAACATCCTTGAAAGTCCCACATCGGAACAAGAGTCGGTAAAACAATCACTTTAAAATAAAGAAAGATAAGTACAGAGGTCACCCGAGTTAACCCATACTAGGATTCCAAGTATGAAAATATGGACATGGAAGAAAAAACAAAGGGTCATGTTCTGATGGAGAGTGATAGAAAACATGTTTAGGAGAAATTTAACCACGAGAGAATCACAAACTTGTGATGGGTTAAACGGTATTCGATTCCCCAGTAGGA
Source organism: Viscum album (assembly GCA_963277665.1). NCBI lineage: Eukaryota > Viridiplantae > Streptophyta > Magnoliopsida > Santalales > Viscaceae > Viscum > Viscum album. Next base: position 558,818,757 of record OY728132.1, on the reverse strand, counting down.
AAAGCTAATAGACAACATTTTCGTGTTAATTTACTTTTTATTGAGGAATTTATTCATAAGGAAACATAATCACTTATCATGTTGACTTTCAACTTTTTTTAGATTCCTTACACAAACTCATATTTTCTCCAAAAGACGAGTATTTAGGAAGACTTGTTCACATTAAGAGTACTATAATCAACTTCTAGAGAATCACCTAATCCACAAAATAGAACTATATACTTCCCATGTCTTTAGACTTTAACCAAAACCAAAACCAAAAAGGCTAGTACAAGATCAGATAACCCATAAAAGGATAACCCATTAGAAAGAAAATCTATTCTTAATCTCCAAAATTTGTCCAACAAAACCCAAAGTTCAACTAGGACCATTCGATAAACAATTTGTCCATAAAATTATTCAAAGTAAACCAATATAAGATTGAAACCCAAATATTTGAAGGATTTATTCACATAGTCTTCCAAGTTAAATCGTAACATTTATCTCCAAACAACATCAGTTGCTCTTAAAGTCTCATATTGAAAAGTAATTAACCTAATCACATATCCTCCATGATAGGTTAATCATTTTCATAAATAACCCAAAATCAACTTACTCTTAATTCATAAAATCATATAACTAGAATGAATCAGTCAAACTAACCAGGGACTTCACGTAGTCCAGTGGTAGGCGATAAATACCAGTCGCACATTGGTTGTAGGTTCGATTCCCGCAGCTTTGTCCGACGCGACGGGTTGTCACACGGTCTGCGTGTTGTCCTTTTTCCAAAACTATATAATTCTTAAATAATTCCCCAAAAAGATATAAAATCATCAAAAATGATCATAACATATTTTACCCTCAAGTTTGTCTCATTCCTTTCATTTTCCATCATATCATAGAGTAACCCATAATTACCTAAAAAGTAAGGATCATATAAACCCTAATGGTTACCTTAATAATTATTACCTGAATTTCCACATCGAGCTGGCCATCTCGTACATGATGCATTAGAGAACTCACCAAGGTTGAAGTGGTTGATCATGAATCCTTGATATTTGGTTTAGAACAACCATGAGATTACTCATTGAATCCCCCATCTCATCCAGTCTCTTAATCAGAGAACTACCATAGTTTCCTTCAAAACGGTTGTCTCTTTAGTGCCTGCTAGATCCACCCATTCACTAAAAACAGAAATGTCAGTGTGAGTATATCAACAAAACCATCATGTACTAATGAGGAAGGTAAACACTAAGATACACTTACTCATTCACTTTATCTAAAACTAGGACTCTTTCTGAAATCCTAACCATTATGGTAATGTCACTTATGCTTAAAGAATACCCTAACCTCTAAAGTTATCTAAACCGACCTTCGATACCAACAATAAGGCCCCAGCCTTAAACCTTACTTAAAATTGAATTAAATGAATAATTCACATTGAGGGTCTTTTCAGGTTTAGAGTTTTAGAGAATTAGGACATAACTATTACATCTCAAAAGATTACAAAGTAGTCGCTTCTACTAAATTTCCATAAAATAAAAACTCTTTAAAAGAAACATGTATAGTTCCATGTTTTAGGTAGCATGACTTTCCCTTGATCCCATCCTTGACCCTATTCAACGCTATGTCCTGTGAAAAACATTTCAAAAACTTGGGATGAGAATAAGAAACTCACTAAGGGATACACAACGAATGAAAACTGTTAGATTTTCAAAACAACAAGTAAACCATGAATACTTTATCAATTTAATACTTTTCACCTTCATGAAGTAGTAAAAACTTTTCACAGAAAAAAGTATCATTACTTACCTTTTTGTAACCATAGGATTACCATAAAACCCATATAAAGAACACATAACATATATAAAGGTAACTTTGGACATTAACATACTTAAGTGGAATAACCATACGGTCGACTCCCACACATATCACTTATTGGAATAGCTATACGACCAATTTCCATACATACTTATTGGAATAGCCATACGGCTGACTTCCATACCCAATGCATTGGAGGTTATAACGTAACCACCCGTCCTGGTATTCACGGCACCACCCGTCTTATGGTTTATAACATAACCACCCATTAAAATGTCCAAGTACCAATATAAAATCATAAAACATAAAACCAATATAAAGGAATGATAACATTTCCACATCACAATATATTATAATAGAATCCTTTATCAAAACCATTTTCAAAACCATTTAAAACATTTAATAAAGTGATTTTTGAATCAAAGTGTCCCATACCACCTTGATGCTTAAAGTTTTAAACCATTAATATACATATAAATAAATCATTAAAAACATTTTGAAAACATGGATATTAATAAGAATAAATAATTAAAACATTTAAAATGACATTCCGGTTAAAGGGGTTTTACCAAAATTAGAGACACTTGAATACAATAATTGAGGAATAACATTTAGTCAGAACTTTATAATATCATGAGAATAAATGTATTCATGATATAATATTCCAAAGGACAGAATATACACCATATAAGAGTGAATTGGTTCCTGACAACAATGAACCCTCAATAGAAATGTCAAATGTGATGAAATCCCTTATAAAGAAGGTATCCTTAAATTAAGGACAAATCAATCTCAAAAATATGTGTGACAAATATAAATACACCCAATATAAGTGTATATTAATTTTAAATCAATAAAAGTTCATTCACACATATTCAATGGATGACATATTCAATGACTACATGTTAAACCCAAAGAAATCGAAATTGGGTTAAAAAGTTCCCTTGACAGCCCAACGACATCACATCAAAATGAGTTGATGATAGGTAAAAAAAGGGTATCTCATCACTTGTACATAAAATTTACATCAATAAGGATATATGAGAACATATCCCAACATAACAATATGTAAATTAAAAGACCCAACAAAAGAAGTCTTTTAAAAAAAGAGGGTGAAAGGTTCCCTTACCGACTTGGGTAACTTTTGAAAAGTACACCCCATTGAAGAAGTGTCATAAAATTAATATGTAAATACCCATAAATGGAATTATATTACAATAGGATTGTAATAGTGGGCAGTACATAAACCACTCAATGTAAATTGTGGCAAATGTAGCATAAATCTCACGGGAATAAAAGTGAGATGAAAAATATCTTATGAAAACTCGGCAGCCAAACGGCGCCACTTAAAACTTCCAAAATGGATGGATGAGAGGAAATAGGGTCTCTAATTATATCAACATAATGTTTACAGAAAGAGGATTATAAAATAACATCTCCCAACATAACAAATAGGAGCTTAAAAGAAGTGACATAAAGGAGAGTACTTTAAAAGAAAGAGAGAGGTTAGATCTCTTACGAAAATTCGACATCCTATCGGCGCCACTCAAAACTTCCAAAATGGATTGATGAGAGAGAATAGGGTCTCTCATCACATGAACATAAAAATTACAGTAAGATTAATATAATATAACATCCCAATAACAATAAAGATGAGCTTTAAATTAATGACATAAAAGAGTGTACTTAAAAAGAAAGAGAGGTGTAGGATCCCTTACCTCGGGTCCGACTTGACTCGATCGTTCTTTAATCTCCTGAATAATAAACTTGAGTTAATTTATACTTACTTAAGAACCTTTTTCAAGTTCATTATTCCTTTTATATCACTTATTACCATGTCATAAACATTATGTAATCATTAAGTTAATAATGATTGTTTTGTCGATATTTGGTTCTTAAGTCGAAGGTGGACTTCTTACAATTACATGTTGTTTGTGGGGACAAATGTTTATTATATACAGAATTGTATTCATGATTTAGATATCATATATTTCATATATATCCAGTACATGCATGCATTTATAACATTAACTAATCATTTAGAGGTAATAAATGAAATGCATCGTTCATGGAGACGGTAAGCCGTACGTACGCATGAACGCTACTTTCATTTCTATTTCGTATTTTATAGAATGGAATAATAATGAAATAAAGTTATATTATAATTCCAGTATAATATCATATATAATATCATATTTCCATCCTTTATACGTCCAACATATGGTATTTCACGAATCAAATCACATTGAGGGGGCGGTAGTCCGCACTTCCTTAAATGAAGATATCGTGTATACCCATAATGGAAGCCATAAAGGTAAGACAAAAATGAAAAATACAGAAGCATAAGTAAAACATAAACATATTATATATCATATATAAAAATAGTGACATCATAATGGCCACCTTTGAAGGTGTTAAATGAGTATTGAACAATCATCATTTCGGGAGGCAGAATTTCACCATCCCCGGAAACCGTATGTTCTTTAACCATTTGATGTAGTTGTGTGAGAGTGTAGCTAAAATAAAATCTTATAACAACATCCTAGTATATTGAACATACTGGTGTTGTTACAAAATAAGTAAATAAAAATAGTTTAGCGGGTTGGAGAATCAAAATAAAACAAATGAACATGAGAGAATGAATTACCTTTAAAAGTGTAACTCCTTTTGATTTGAGCCTAAAGGCTTCCTTTGAAAGGATTCTGCCCAATGGGAATCCTCTAGTATGAGGAGAGGGATGTGGAGAGAGTAAATGGTCAGGGTTTTGCAGAGATAAAGGCTTGAGGAGTGTGTTAAATGAGGTAGAGGTGGGGGGCCTTTTATAAGAGGAGAGGAGGGGCACTTTTGGAAAGTAAAGAAATATTACTTTATTTGAAAATGTGTTTCGGTTTCAAAAGGTCCCACATTGATATAATTCGTGGATAAGGTGATAAGGCTTCTAAATACACTCATCCAATATGTTTTGGACATGTGTAGTTCATATAGTTTACATTATCTTTCCATTTTATTTAAATCGTCAAATAATGATGTCATCGCTGCATCATTATTATGTCATAAATAATTTAATTTATTTAATGTCTAAAATTATAAAAAAATACTATGATGTAGGAAATCTTTTTATATTTCCAATGACTATTTATAATAAAAAATATGACTTGTATAACCCCACTTAAAAATTGGTTTAGTAAAACATATCATGTTTGTGTCATTTTTACTTTTACATTAAATAAAAAGTTATTTATGTCATTTCCAAACCAAAGTGTCTCCATGGGGTCCCCAAGTTTACCCATGGCTTTTATTGGTCGGCCATGACACAACCAATAAGGTTGGGAAATGTGTCTAGGTCATTTCATATTATTAAAGCATTATTTATACCTTAAACTACACTAATTACCACTAATCGTGATTAAAAACTTAATAAGTTACTATTCACCAAAAAAATTATTTTAATCTCATTGAACCACATTTTACTTCTTAATTAAAACCATGTATGTTGTATTTTCAAAATTCAATACACATTAGTGGTAAACTTTCATTTAACTGAAAAATCAGTTTGCTTGATTAACACTTAGTGGTTTCACTATTCATCAAAAATTGAAGTTTTTCAGAAAATTACCACAAATTCACCATAAGCTATATTTGATATTACGAATTCAAAAATGAAGAATATTTTAAAAAATTCAAAACATATAAGTCACATTAATTAATTTAATAATTAATTCCCGCTGTCAGAGCAAATAGCGTGTTTTTATGAAACAATAAGTATCAAAAGATTGATACTAGTTTAAGTCCGATTTCAAAGTGAAATTAATTCCAACGACCACTATTGGATTTAATGGTAATAATATATTCAAATTTCACATTAAAAACAAATCAAAAGATAATCTAATCATATAAATAAATTATATTAAAAAGAGTTTTTGAATTAAAATACAACATTTTACACTATTCATTAAAAAAAATGAACTTTATCAGAAAAATACCAAAAATTTACACAAAGTAAAGTTTAATGTCCCGATTCTAATGAAGAGTTTTATTTGGTCCAAAAGAATGTATAAGATTGATCAAAACTATATTTAATGACGGTACTCCATCAAAAGGCGATAAGTGAACCTTTAGTGAAAACTAGGGCATATATGCCTAAAATTGAATTCTTTCCGTATTTTAAGCCTCTATCCTTTATTGGATAAATGTAAAAACATTTAAAAACATATATAATCATATTTTAGTTATTTCTATCCATTCCCGCCATTACAACGGCTACATGTTAACTACCATTTAAAATAATATTATTTTATTATTAGAGTGCAACGTAAGATTCCCAAGAAACTCGTTGTTGCGTGTTGGGTACGCCATCGAGCATAGCGTCCCCTTTAAAGTCATTTAAATATTTTATTCACAAATATGGATAAATATGAAATTTCATATTCTTTATTTACCTGGGGTGTTACAATCAATGAGGTGAGTTAGTGATGAATGCAAGATTTCCCACTGGAGTATGTGAAGTGGAGTTATATCATGAAGTGAGGAATAAATTTACATGATGTGGTGGTGGGTGAGGCTAGGCAGTGGGGTGATGGAAAAACTAATCCATAGTCGGTGGCTTGGGTAGAGTAGGTCACAATGCAAGAGAGAAAATTGGAATGGGTGATAAGGTTCACCCCCAACTATATGAAGCCTTGGTATTGAACAAAACTATTCCTACCACACGGTGGGATAGGTTATGGTAGGCATAACTATCCCAGGCCTGCTAGGTAGAGTGGTTCCTGGAAGCCCAGCACGTGGATCTGGAACATCGACTTGTGTGTCATCCTGCTAGGGAAGCGAGATAGATTGGGCAGTCCTAATCAAGTTAACTCAACTTAAACCAGACTTATGTATTCTCCATGTTACATTACCCATTCCCCATCACACCACATGGTTTATTGGGGTACACCACATGTTGTGCTCTTTACCTACAATTTGTTGTTTCTTCATTTTCTCACCATGTGTCCATTTAAAGAAAATAAATACCATATATTGAGTTTTTATGTATCATAATGGTGTGCTTTTTGCAAATAAGACAATTTTTTGGATAGATAATCATATTTTTTGTTTATCTATGTGTGCAATATTATAATGTTTTGGCATAATAATCATAGTTTTCTCATCATACAGGTAGGGTTATTATTCCCTTCATATACCAAATGTGTGAGATCCTCTATATACGGGTTGTTTTACAGGTATGTTCAGTATTCCCCTCACATACTTAGGGATTAGGAACCACAATCCATAGAGTTGTTATTCCTCCAATGTAAGATCTCAATCAAGGCGTGGGATCCTCTACTGGGTTTGATACTCTCTTGACAAGGGTGCCTTCCAATGAGGCGTAAGTCCCCCACTACTATTTCTATAAGGTGATTTAGTTTTCTCCTACCTTGGTGGTTATAATAGTATGATTCCTTATTCCATTAATTAAGATAAACTCTTGGGAATTGTGTTTCTTTCTTTGTGGGATACTATTTTGGTTATATGAATATGGTGGGAAATATGGTGTTGTATTTCCTTGACTGTCCTATTATACTTGAGCTAGGAGTGAGTACCCCTTAATAATTTTCGATGGAGATATGGGGATTGGAGATGTAGAACAGATAGAATACTTCAATCCTTGTGACCCATTAGGAAACCCGGGCTGCCTTCATAATATAATGTAGAAATATGTTACATATTTTAGACAGTGTAGTATTTTTAATACTTTGATCATCCATGGTTTTTTATGAGGCACAGATATTCATAGATTAGAACTAAGAAGATTAGGACCATTGTTTAATCCTTGAGGATTTTGGTCATTGATCATATATGGATCTTTAATTGTATCCCTTATTTTTTATCTCTCATACTAGTGGTTGTCAGATGATCTTTTTCATTGGTTTTCCCTTTCTGGTTTTGGGGTGTCCTACTTGGTATGTTTATACTCACTCATGTATTTTATTTGTTCCCATATGTGTTAGTTATATATAGGTTATGTATGGTTTAAATATAATCCTAGTTGAAGTAGGACTAGAGTGTATTGTTTTGATTTTACTCCTAGTGGTGATCTTAGTGTAAACTGTGTTGGTAGAGCTCATTGGTACCATGAGATGATAGAAGAGAGTAATATTTTGTTTGGGGTCATCTTGCTGATAGGACCCTCTTCATCATAGTTAGTTATATTGATTTTAATTTTCAATTGTTGGGCATGTACCTTTTCCCCTTTTCATTATATATTGGTCATTTTTTCAAATCTTAGTGGTTGTATCATGCAATTGTTTTACACAATTCAGTTATTATATATATTCTATTAGTATTATAGGCTATTTTATACATTGGTGAGTGTCACCAGCCCCTAACCTATTGTAGGTGTAAAGGGGGTGGCACCCATGGTTTACTAATATATTGGGTGGGTTGGTTTGTATCAAAGTGGTATCAAAGTGGGCTTCTCATAAGAAATTTTTTTACCTTTAGTAATAATGCAAGGATTGGTTTGGGAATTTAGGCTGATGGTTTTAAGGGGGTCTTAAGTTCAGTTATCAGACCATGGAGACCAATATAGGTGTGTTGGTTAATTTATTCTTTCTCTAAGACTATAATGACCTATTAGTACACTCAAATCTATGAGATATCATTTCAGGTTACAAAAAAGTTTCTACATTCATTATGGTGGTTAGTAATGGACTTTTATTTATATCATGTATCATCTCATACATATATTATCTAATATTTTTTGAATCACCTTATTTAATAAAGGGTTTTACCCACTAATTAATAGCCCATTATAATAGGTATGGTTGTGAAGATAGTTTTCTTGTAGTCATCCCTATCCATGCTGATTTGTATGCAATGAGAACATATTTTCCAAGACTTAATTGAGATGTGTACTTTCACTATGATCTTTGGATGGTTATCTCATATTCATGATTATTGATGATTATTATCATGTACTCAATGTATGTTCCCACTTATTTTTATAACACTACCTATAAACAAGTTATTTTTTGTGTGTTTGATGACAATGGCCTCACAGGTTCGTGAGGTAAAACCAATCGAAAGGTGGTAGGATTTTTTCTAGATTATGATATTTTTATTTTCATATATCTTGGTATTATACTAACCAAATGTCAATTCATGTATCTAGATTACTATACAATATAGTGAGATGATATTGGATGACGTTTTTCTTAAACTTGTGATGGGATTTCTCTATCTTGGTGGTAGTTTATGGGCATGTTCAGGATAGATATTTATCTGAGAATATTGGACCCTCCATGGAGATGCTCGGCCATGTCTAGTGATGCATCGAGGCCCATAGACCTTATGAGGTGTTCAATGGAAAAGTTTTTTGATGAAATTGTTTAGTATTAGTAGTTCAGTCTGAGACTATAGTGGAGGATTTATAGAGATGTTTTTTGTGATTTCATTAAACATTGCATATATCAAAGTCCCCCAAGTGAGCATGGGAAAAATTGTGGATTCTTAGAGAGATTTACTTGGATTATGTGGATATTCTATCAATTTTCATTATTAAATCTCGACTAGTACCATAGAAATATCTCTATTTTAGAGATATCACTGAGATCAAAGACCCCTATTATAGGAATAGTTTTCTACCATGAAGCTTTTTTATGGAAGAACCAATAGTGTGAGGGAATTCATAGTTGGATATTGCTTTGGTCAACTCCCACAACTATCACCTTGGTCTAGTTTCTACCAATAAAATGGTAATGATAATAAAATATAGGAAAATATGTGTGTGATGGATGAATATAACCCAGATTTAATGGATTCAATTTTGAGTATGATTCATGTCCTATATTTATGGACCCTCATATTGGATGGTTAAGGTGTGAGTTATTCTTCCTTTATCAGGTGTTCAAGATTTGGGGATTCTAGTGGATCCCCTGGTCAACCCCCTTTCATATTGAGTGTTTTCAATGATGATTCGTTTATATAGGGAATTATATGTAGTGATAATTACCTCACTATGGATTGGTTACCATTTCTAGTATTGTGAGGTGTTGGTGATTAAGTTAATAAGGTGGTGTCCACCTTTAGTAGTGAGTGAGACTCCCCCAGGTGTGGAAACCATAGTTAAAAATGATTTATATGAATTTGACTACCTATAAAATGTTAATAATGAATTTAAGTGCTTTTTCCATGGAATATAATTCTATTATAGAGAAATTTTATTAATTTATGGATTCTTTTAAATGGTGACTCATTGTTTTCCCATGATGGGAGAGTAGTGCATGAAATATTTTTCATTAAAGAGATGGATTTTAAGTGTTTTTTTACTTAAATGGTGAACCTCTTATATAGTTTATGGATCGGATGGAACAAAACTTCCCTTGTGTTTCTTTTTCTAGGATCCTATTAACTATTCAATAAAATTACCTATTTTTACCATGAGGGTATATATGGGTACTAACTTTCATGGGGTGTGATTTGGATTCATAGAGTAGTGGTTGGTCTTTCTAAAGTCAACTCTATGGTAGTTGATAGTGGAGGTGCTTGAGTAGTTAGCATAAAGGTATTGAATCTTACATGAGTAGGGAGGCATGTTGCTCACCTTTTATAAATGGTGGTGTAACCACACTTGTATATTGTGTGAGAGATTCCAGTAGTATAGATGTAGATTTATCAGTCCTATTGGGTCCTAATATTCTTAGGAGACAGACCTTATGGGATTCCCTAGATCATGGGGAGAACATTGACCCCCTTCTGGGGTAGATTTTGTGTTTCCCTTGGTGTTTGTAGTGGATATCAGTAGGGACATCCTCGGTGGAGACAACACTAGGGGAGGGAGACCCTAAAAGTGGTATGTCCAGTTGATCTTTATGGGTATACCAATCACATGAAAACTCTTTTTTTTGTGGTGTAGTATGTTTTATCAAGATTTTTTGGATTTAATTCTACATGGAAAGTTGTTATATTGGAATCTAGAGTTGATAAAGTAAGGTCATATGAATAGTCAAGACCATCAACTTTGGCTTAATGTGGATTGAGTCACTCCATTGGTAGTGGTGTGTTATTGAGAAGTTTGATTACGTTGTTGTTTTCACTAATTTGATCGTTGGTTTTTTTCATTAAATAGAGATGATAGAATAATGAGGTTATCTTTGAGAGTGGATGTAAAATATGTTAGAGATCATGATGAAGATATAAGATTTTTATAGATGTTTAGATTGGGAAATAGGGCTTTTGTCAACTCTTTGGAATGGGGTTGTGAAATTGGTGCCTATTCCTTGTGGAAGGGTGGTGATAGAGAAACTAATTTTGGTCTTAGGGGTTTTTCTTCTTTTAAACTCTTTTATTGTTAGTGTGAAATATTACCTAGAACTCAGTGGTGGATTTCATCATAGATAAGTTATTATCATATGAAAATCATTAATTATGCATATTAAAGGTGGGGATCAAAGAAATCTCATAAGTGATAATCTTATCGAAAGACCATTATGAAATGGGTTCCATTGGATTAATTTTTCACTTCATCCCATAGGTTGTAATGACCTTTGAATAAGAAAATTCTTTAGGTTAAGAGGCATGTAAAGAGTCACATGAAGTGGATGTGTGTTCTCTCTTAATTATTGTTTTGATATGGGTTCAATCCAGAATCTTCATAGGTAAAATAGGATGTTATCTTCCTAGTTTTTTGTGTTCTAAGTTTTCTTAAATCTCAAACCTCTAATGTTTAAGGGATTACATGTGATGGTGTAAGTTATTCACAAGGTATTATTCATGAGTTTCATAGCTTTTTTTCTCTAGTTGTTTCATTTTTGCGAAAAAAGGGTTTATGGTGGGGGTTGTAGTGACTCAAATTTTTCCCAATATATAATTATCTTTATTTTTAGTTTCAATGTATCAGGGCATTATTGATGTTAAAATAGTAAATTTACCCTAAGATAAGACCTTAAAAATTATTTCATCATTCCGTTGATTCTATGTTTTCATTTTTAACCCCAGTATGAGCTAGCACAAAGTTATGGGTATGGTGAGGCCCCAATAATAATATATACAATATATTATTTTCATCCAATACAAATATTTTTTAGGTATTATTAGTTTTTCTCTAAAATAAAACAATATATGGAAAATCATATACCATTTTTTCTTCCGGAATGGGGGATTTTCCGTATCCGAGGTATATATTATGTTCTTACTGGGATCTTCATGAATGGTGTCATGGGTGGAATGTTTAATTTAGTTAATTAATTAATTAATTAATTAATTAATGGAAACCATTATACAACCCTATAAATTCTTAATTAACCCATTTATATGGAGTTATTTTTATAAACCATGGCATGGGATAGAAGTAGAGAGGATGATATAGTGGAGGAAATATGAAACAAAAATCACTTTCTTCCACAGATTATCAATGGGTCTTGCAGTGGGAGATTTATTTAGAAAAAAATAATCCATACATGAGTTAAGGCTCATTATTTTATTTTTTATTTTTTTTCTATAGAAAATATGTTGTATTTTCAAATTATTTTTTGTTCTTGAAATTTTTTTCTCATGACTTGATTTTAGGATAGTATTTTTCCCAAATTCTTATTTTATTTTCTTGGGTTTTTATGGATGTTTGACACAGGTTGTGTAAACTAGGTTCTAACCACTAAATCCCCCCTATATACCCATATGGTCAAGTCATGAACCTCCTTGTCATGGATTAAATTGGATATAATTGACTGGAATCGATAATGATGGGAGTTCATGGATCACATGGTGTCTTGGTGAAGGGAGGTAGTGTAGGGTGTCTCAATGCGGGTAATTGGAAACATATGTGAGATAACCTTATAGAGTGCATGAGGAAATGATGATGCATGTGAGGTGAATTCAAATTGAGATTTAGAATCATGGTGAAGGGAAGCACAGTGGTGTTTTTGTTGGCTTGTGAGGAAGTATTCCTAGTAGAAATTATGGTTTAGTGGAGAAAAGGGGTGAGGGGACTAAGGTTGTCCCCACAATCAATTGATCCCTGGGGATCAAGAGTCTCCCCACACCCAACATATTAGGAAATTTTGTGGTAGGATAAACTATAATAGACCAATTTATGGCCTAATAGTACCAACTCGTGAAAGAAACAGGCTGATGGGGGAACCCTAGGAAGGTTCTGCCAGACCCGACCCCATGGAACGTGTTAGAGTACCACCTCATGGTGATATCTTCATCTAAAAGGCATGGTTCTTTCCATTATCTTACACGGTTTATATTTATAAAGTACCATTTTGGGAGTCACTAAAATTGTGGCATAATCCAGTTGGCCATAATGCCACAAGTGCGCCTCTCCATAAGCAAGAGCATACCTACTATAAGCTAGTTCCTAGTTTGTGATAGTGAGGATACTATTACCTCAAATCAAATTAAGAAAATATAAAAAATAACTAGATATCATCCATAGTAGTAATAAACAGAGTTAATAAGTAGTATATAAATTTAAAATCATGTTCTAATAATAAATGGAATGTAATAAAGACCTGAATGCCCATGTCATACAAACAACAATGATCACCCACTATGTCAACCATAAATATAAAATGGTAAATAAAACAAATAGAAATAAAATTACATAGATCTACTGATATTTCTAAGACAAACCACATACTCGATCTCCATAAACGTATCTAATCCATCATGCTCAATCGGTCTCGAGCCTCAACTCTACTAGTGCCTATAACCAAGTGAAAGTGAACTCAAGTTCACCTGTGAGATAGTATCCCAATCAGGTTGTGAGTACAAAACTCATTAGGGTATTACCAATGTTGTCTCGTACATAGAAAATAATATGCAGTGTACATAAAAGTGATCTAATTAGCAAGGTAATAAGAATATTAATAAAAACTACTATAAATAATATAAAATTAAATTTTATATACGGTATGATCAAGGAAGTTTTACAACCAAAATGAGACATAAAATGAAATTATAAATAAAATTAATTAAATTAAATCATAATTGATCCATGGGTTCACGAACTTGGTCGACTCAGAAATGTACCATCATATGTGTATATAATTATTTTAGAATATAAATATATAAATATATATATATATATTATCATAAATATTTATATACATGAGTAAGGTCAAAAATAACATTACTCAATAGTAGTTGATCCTTGGGTCTATAATCCTGATCATATGGGCATCCTGTAAATATGGTTCAGAGTTGTATGTCATACCATTCATGCTATGTGAATCTCGCCTACTATTTGAGCCTGAGGTTCTAATCTATATTTGGTCATGACATTATAGCTCAGATGAACCCTAAGGGGGGTGACCCTTTGGCGATCTGAAAGGAGTGCTCTCTAGATCCAAGTACATTCCTAGTATCCATTCAAATAAATGGATCATCAGCCACGTCCTAAGGAAGTACATATTGGAAATGTATTAAGGGTGCATCCAACCAACCCTAAGGATCATCCTAGTCATTTCTTAAGGAGAGCATAATCATATGTCAAGTATATGTAAAATCAATGGTGAGGAGCACCATGAATAACACCGTGATCAAGTGCTTGATTAGGGGTAGTGTAATGACCCTCATTTCTTGAGTATGAAAACCAATAGGGATGTTATTCATGAGCATTATAATTATAGTGACACCATTATTGAGTATCATAGTCATAGGGATTTCATACATGAGTATCATAATCAAAGGGATTCCATGCTCAATTATCATATTCATAGAGATTCCATACTGGAATATCATAATCATAAGGATTCCGTACACTAATATAATAATCAATAGTACTCAATAGCCAGATCCTAGGAAGTGTATATAAGAAACAAAATAATAATATAATAATAAAATAAAAGGATTGGATGCTAAATACCATAAAACACATTTGGGAATCCCAAAAAAGAAAGTCAAATCTCATCAGGCTCATCAGCCAAAAACAAGGAAGCACCTATATTAATCCTCATCACATCAGTAATAAATAGGTTAATGCAAAAATAAAAGAGTGAGGGTGGATGAACACCTTTCCCACCACTACCACCACAGCCTCATGACTTACATGTTTGGTATGGGTTCTAAGGAGACACCTTCTACCATCTATAACAAAACCAATAATGCACTAGCTGAGGGTCAGCTACGTATGGGGCACACACTAGGTCCCCTAGATCCAAACACTAGATAGCCATCATACTCAAGATCCTTGATATTCATGGTAAGTAGATCCATCCATCTTGGGGTCCTCAGTATGTAAGCAAGGAATCCTTCATAAAAAAGTAATATGAAAAATAATCCTATATTAGATCCATGATCATGTTCATAGAGTCAAGTTTCTTTATGATGATACCATGATGGGGTTTTTGGGGAACCAAGATGTTCATTCAATTCTATCTACCCATTTCATTTAATAAAAAATTTCATAAAAATTTATTTAAAAGGGGGAATTTCTCGTAGGTGAGTGGTCGAGAATCTATATAAAAACATAAACATGTATTAATACTCAACGGTAGGTATGACAAAAAACCTACATTTAGGAATATTTAAATTATTTATAAACAGTTCTTCACAGCTCCACACAAGCACACCAATGTCCAAGACAAGCCGCAATAGCTTCCAAGCTCCTACATAACTCTGAAAAACTCAAGTATAGTCTAAAAGAATCAATTATGACAATAAAAATTTGATTATAAATATAATACCAAAAATAAATAAAAGGAAATCTCTCACAAGAGATAATCATTTGAGGAAAATATGACTAACTATGTACATAAGTTCTACCATGTACCCCCAAGGCCATTCTCAAAAAAATTAATAATCAATGGAGTCAAAACAAATACCCAATAATTTAATTTAGAGAATTAAAGCATTAGAAAATCACCATGGTGACATAACTCAATGAAAAGAGATGAAAAAAATCCATAAAACCTCTTGATGCATCCTTGATGGAAAATAATAAGCCCCGACCAAAAATAGTCAATTCCACCATGCTCTGCTAAAACTGACAAATAACCATAAATGGAAACTCCCAAAAAGAGGAATGATGGAAGGGATATAGAGTAGAAGTAGGAAGGAAAAATATCTTACCCATTGACACCGTTGAATCATAACCAATATCTCCTTGATCAGTAAAGAATGAAGGGAGAGGAGAGTTGACTAGGTGCCTCCCATGTTCCCTCTTGTTTCCCAATGAAAACAATAGAAAAAGGCCCTTGTTCTCCTTCTTTTAAAAGATAGAACCATAGGTTTCAATATGTGAACCAGTTCCATGATGTGATCCCAATACACATTGTGAATTCCTCAGGGAAATACCTTAATATTTCATGCCCTCTATTAGCCAGCACACACCCCATGAAACTAATTCATGTCATGAATGGAATTCATAACGTGAATGGCTCACAATATATTTTTTTAGTAGTAAATCTTCCCATTATTCCTTTGTTAGTTTTCTGTAACCCCTAGGACCTCCATGTATACTTATAAATCATCTTAAAAAACTACTTCTAGATGTTCAAAAACTTATAACATTGTTTCAAGTTGCAATTCATAAGACGGATCATCCACTAATGAAGAAAATTTTAAATTATCTTGAAAATTCAATTGATCAAAAAGATTGGGACCTTAAGATCTCCCGTCCATATAGCTTTTCATC
The DNA here is from genome assembly GCA_963277665.1 of Viscum album. Lineage (NCBI taxonomy): Eukaryota > Viridiplantae > Streptophyta > Magnoliopsida > Santalales > Viscaceae > Viscum > Viscum album. Next base: position 558,802,337 of record OY728132.1, on the reverse strand, counting down.
CCTGATAAGCGTTAGTGAATAAAAACATCACCTAACTTACCTAGATAGTGAATTCTTTCACAAATGGCCTCATTTCATTTCTTATACCCAACACACCTTTAAAATATTCTTAGAACACATGGTAAATAATGAGATTAAACTCAATAAAATTCTCATAATTGTGAACAAAACACCAAGATGGTGTTTAATACATCCTTTATAATCAAAGATATGAACATGTCATCATCTCTTTCATTAACTAACATATTGTGCTCCCTACCATAGATTCATACTTTTAATGGAAAATTTTTAACAACTATACTAAGATCATAGAAATTTTGAATCAAAACATACCCCTAAAATCCTAAAGACACTATTGATATGTTTTTCAAATCAAATCATCTGATCATGCATGAGGAAAAACACTCGATCCTCGATTCGATCTAAATGTTAAAATTTCATTCGATCAAACATATCCTGGTTACATCATATTTTACTTGAAAAGCCTCAACTAACCCTTGTAATGCATTTTTCTTATTACAATGACAAGCCTGATGTGGTTCCTTACTAACTATATCCAACTACATGAAGGGACACAAGTAGAACCACCTCCATTTGAATATTCTTGAAAAATCTCAGATTTAGTAGTTGAGGGCCACCAAAAGATACTCCAAAATCCTTTATCTTAAGGGATATTTAGATCATATTGAGTATGATCACTGAAGCCCGTAACTGAATTCTAGTGACATATTTTAGAAGAACCATCCCATTTCTAAACTTTTTGTTGTTCCAACACAAAAACAACAATTAATTTTTGATCCAATACCCCTGGATTTTCAAAATCTACTCTAGACCAATTTACACACTCTAAATCAGCCCATGTCCATATCCACACATTCACCTATCATTTTATGAAAAATTAATGTGTATATGGTTCCATTTATCCACAAAATATCAAATTAAAACAACCATACAATGACCATAATCACCCTACTTCTCACCCTAGAAGCATTATTTTCATCTCTTTGAGGAAATGAATCCTCAATCACAACATCTCATGTCCATCCATTATGGGACATAACAATAAGCTTGGATAAAAACATTCTCTCACCTGAGCGTCAACACAACATCACTTGTTTCTCATTCCTTATCAACAAAAAATCTTCCCACAAAAAATACCAAATCTCAAAAACACATTGAGGGTTTCCACCCTTAAGCATCCAATGGTGTACTATAAACTATCTGTATTAACTTTTTATCATTCCCCAAGAGAACTCTCAAGGAGTTCCTCAATAAAACTATAAATACATAAGATTTATCTAGACATATACACAATGCTATCTTAGTGTACTCAAGGCGGTGTCAAGATATAGGGCATGATCACCTATAAACTATAAGTATGATAATATTTCATAGATAATCATGTATAGTTCTCTCCAAGTCAGGATCACATTTAAATAGGATTTACATTCCTTTAATCAACTCCTTACACAACATCTATCGATAATTTGTGTCCAAGTTAGACCATAGGTCAAATATCTCACAGAACCTGATTTATCCTCGAGGTATCCACTATTAAGGAGGGAAATTTTTCCTTTTTCCAAAAAACCTGGGGAAACATGCCTGTAGTATTTCTTTAAATTGTTGCTCCTCATCTTGCACATGGCCACCCATAGATTTATGATTTAAATGCTACTATGAGTAACCGACGTGTACCATTGTCACCTAACTCATGCTACCACGGTTCATCCACCATAAGTTCAGATAACTATGCTACATGACATGTCGGTCTCAATAATTTAGGATCTCCTTTCGAAATCCTATTCAAATCAGGATCCTCTCTTGTGAAATTACAATCCCATGACTGCCTGTCACCCAACATCATTAAATACATGAGCATCTGCTCACACTCTGGCTACATTATCAATAGTGGAAACATTGGTGAAAAGGTCCAGGAATGTGAATATTCCTTCCTACCAAATCCAGCCTTGAAAAAAAATCACCCTAGGTTCTTCCTTAAAATCTAAATGCATCTCACCATGATTATATCATAAAACCCAAGAAAATACATGCATCAGTCTCAAATGAGCATAAAACCAATCATATTTCCAAAAAATGAATCCATAAACCTAGGAAAACCCTACTCACAGGTTTCCTTTGACCCAACAGGATGTCAACTTATAGGGGTATGAATCAAAAATTAGAGCCTCTAGGCCTCCCACCTAGTCCTACTGATCAAGTCTCGTAATAGGTCCATTGGGTCTAATAACCTAGCTTAAATATCAAACCTCTCTAAGTTATAGATAACATATACCTATAAGGGTTATAACTTTCCCATCATCCACTAAAATGGTTCCACAATACGGTTATACACAAGTCTACAAGCATTCCTCACCATATTCTAGAGGCTTACAACATGCATTGAGGGCCTAGGGTGTGATAGTGGGGAGACTATACCCTTATATTAGGAAAATAAAATAATAGAAATAACCAGATATCATCCATAAGAGTAATATATAATGTTTTGGAGTAGTAAATAATCTGAGAATCATGTTTTAAAAATAAATAGAATGCATTAAAGGCCCATACATCCATGTCATTCATATAACACCGATTTCCCACAGGTATGACCATACATATATGAGAGTAAACAAAATAAATAGAAAAATAGTACAAGAGTCTACTGATATCTCATACCTAAACCACATACTTAATATCAACCGATGTATTTGGGTTATCTTGGTCAATCAGTCTCAGGACTTAGACAAAACAGTTCCTGGAACTAGGTCAACATCTTCCCAGGTACCCCAATGCAATAGTAGCCTAAGAGAGTGTGATTACAAAACACAATACGGTGCCACTAATGTGGTTTTGTAGAAGGCCAGTAATATGTAGTTTATATAAAATAGAGCTACTCATCATGGAAACAATAATAATAATAATAATAACTACTAGAAATAATCTAAAAGACAGCATCATAAAAAGAATGCTCAAGGAAGGTGCTCTACCTAGATGATACATAATTGGAAATGATAAATAAAATAAATAAATTGAAAACATAGTATATCTCTAGGTTTGTGGTCCCGATCGAATGGGAATTGTTCCATCATGTATGTATATATTTATATGCGTTTATATGTATAGTCACATAAACATATATATATATATATATATATATATATATATGTATATACTTGAGTAAGGTTAAAAATATCATAATACCACAGCATTTGATCCTTGATTTCATAATCCCAATAATCTAGACATCCTATAAATATAGTTCAGAGATAAATTTCATACCACCCATTCCATGTGAATTTAGACTAATTTATGATCCCTATGTCTTGGTCCATTGTCAGTTACAAAATTATATCTTGGATAAACCCTAAGGTGGATGACCCTTAATTAATATGGGATAAATGATCTCTGGATCCATCTACATTCTTATTATAAATTCAAATAAATAGATCAGTATCCTCATCCCCAAGAAATATATTTGGGTGATGTAGTAATGGTGTATCCACTTGACCTAGGGAAGAATCCTAAGCATCACTCGACGATAGCATAATCATATGTTAGGTATATGTCAAATCAACAGTTTGGATCTCTATGTCCAACACCACGATCAAGTAATCGATCAGAGGGAGCGTAATCATTACCATCACTTGATTATAGAAAATAATACGAAATTCATGACTGAATGATATAATCATAAGGATAAAATGTCTAAGTACCATAATAATATGGATTCCATTCCCAAGTATCATAATCATAGGTATTTCGTCCCCAGTATCATAATCATAGGGACACCATGCCTGAATGTTATAATCATAGGGACTCCATTCCTAAATATCATAATTAATATGTCTTAATAGAAGAATATTAGGAAGAACGTCTAATCAACCCAATAATAATATAACAATAAAATAGAATTATTAAAATTTGAGACCCATGATACATATCCAGGCATCCCAATAGTTAATTTCACATCCCAACAGGCTCATCGGCCAAAAACTATGAAGCACTTCTGTTAATCCTCATTACATCAATAGTAAATAGGTGAAAGCATAAATAAGAGTGAGGGTGGTATAAAGCCTAACCCACCATCAATTCTATAGTTTTAGGGCTTAAAATTTTGGTATGGGTTCAAAGGTGACACATAATACCATCTATACCCAAACCCATAGTGCACTAGCTCATGTTCAATCAAGAACTAAGAACTCACTGGGTCCCCAAGATTAAAATGTTAGAGAGTTATCCTACTTGATATCCTAAATATCCACAGTAAACAGAGGCATACCTCTTAGAGTCATCATAATATAATCAATGAATCCCTCTTTGGATCCTAAAAATGAATAAGTAGATTAATCCCATAGTAGATCCTCGGCCATGGTTATATCATAAAGTTGTGGGATGATTCTAGCACAATGGGGTTGTGTGTGACCCTGGGTGTCCATCCATTACCATATACCAATTTCATTGAATTAAAAAATTCAACATAATGAATTTAAACAATGTTCGTCACCCCCAACGGAGATCTTAAGCATCCATATAATAAAATAAACATGTATAAATACTAAAGAGAAGTTATGATAGACCACTTACCTTTAGGAATATTTTAACCATATATAAACAAATCTCAGAAGCTCCATCCAAGATCACTGATGTCTGAACCAAGACGCACTAGCTTCCAAGCTCCTACCTAACACTAGACAGCTCATGCATAGTATAAAAATATTTGTTACATCATTAAAAAATTTAATTTAAAAAATAAAACAAAACATGCATAACATGAGATATTTCACCAATATCCTTTTACTAGATTAAGATATGATAAACCACGTGGAGAAGTTCTACCAGGTACCCCCAAGGCTATTCTGGGAAAATCCCTTACCAATGGTGTAAAAAAACACTCAACAATTTAATTTCATGTTTTAAAGATTTATAAATTCACCACGGTGATGTTCCTTATTTAAAGGGCATGCGACGAAGTGTAGATGTCCTCTTGGGATGTACTCATCATAAGAAGAGTAAAATAATCAACTGAAATGATTGATTCAGCCATTTTCTAGTGGAACTGACAAAGAAATCTAAATTAAAACTTTTGAAAATAGGAATTTAGGAAGGTAAATAGTGTAAAAGGATGATGGAAAAATATCTTACCCACTGACACTGTCGAATCGCACCCAAGATCTCTTTGGTTGGTGAAGAAGGTAGGGTGAGGATCATTGGATGAGAAACATCTTTGCACCCTCCTATTGTATGATGAAACAAATGGGTCATTCCCCCTATTAACCTTTTAAAAAAATCTATCCTCGTAGGTTTCATGATGTAAATCGGTTTGACAATGTGAACTAGATTCACAAAGTAAACCTAAAATGCATTGTGAATTCCCCAGGGTAATCCCATGGGCTTACACATCCTGTATTCATCAGGACACACCCCAAGATCACCCTATAAAACATCCAGATGTCAGTTTTTAAAATATTTAAAACATAATATATTCCACATATATTATCACTTATCAAAAAAATTACTAATTACCAAATATAGGGAAAAAATGTGACAACTTTTTTACCCCATCATCTTTCTAAGGGTTATACGAAGGTGTGGGAACCTGAAATTTTCTTTTATTTTGTAGTGATCCCTTTCAATTTAGATACATCCATATAATGTAAGTGTAATAAAATATTATAATTAATTCTAAATTTAATTATAATTACATAATTAAAATCAACTCATACCTCATATGTTTGGTGACGACATATATTAAGTGTCCAAAGTAAAAAAATGGTCAATACTTTATCCAACTATGGACACCTACTCAGAAGGCGGTAGTGATGGAGTAGTTGTATCAATGATATAATGTATTGATACTCTTACCTAACCCAACTACATAATCTGATGATGTATAAATCCTCTAAATGATGTGTAATTCCTTATGCTAAAATATGAACAAGGGTATCCCCAGTATGCAACTCACAGTACACGGTCGGGTTTGAATGAGGAAGTCGAAGATATGGGTAGGAAGGTTTTGCAAGGTGTGTCTATCTCATTCCTTCTTCAATCATAACCAATATATATGATTTAGTTCTATCCTCTGTCAAATATTTCATGTAACACAGATTGACATCTAAGGAATCCATTTTCTCACTATATTCTTCCCCTATCGATGTTGCACTAGGGGTGGATCCAAAAACAATTTCAAAGATTATACCCACCTTATACCCTTTAAAAAAGATAAGGTGTTCCAAATTTTCAAAAACAATGGTAATAATATCCTTCCTACCCACAGGGACAATGGTCCCTGAGGAGATTTTCACTTGAAGGGTTTCTTAATGAAATATTTTCAAAGGTAATATTAGTTAGACAAATTTATTAAATAGTAATATTGATAACAAGTAAAAATTAATTAACTATAATATTATCAGCCACTTACTTTGATAAAAGAGTAATATACTTTCCCTTTTTCTCATTCTTGCACTTTTAAATTTTTCATGATGAGTGGTATGATATTGAGGTTCAAGTGGGACCTCTTCAGATAATCTACATTAATTGGCTCTTAATTCACTAAATTTTTCAGTAATCATTTATTTATCTAATAAAGGATACCCAATGGGTGAAAAAGTATGAGGGTTTAAATTATAAGACTGTATCTCATGGTCATTTTTCTCAGAGGACTGTTACATAAAAAAATAAGTTATAAATTAATTAAAATTAATTGAACTAATAAATTTTATAAAGATCAAAAACAAAACGTAAAATCTTCCCCCTGATGAGTGGAGAAAAATTTATGCCATGTATCTATTTCTATAAACTCCTACTCAAGGCATGGATCTTTATTCTTTTTATTCCCCAAAATATAAGTTTATGTTAACTTTTACTTGAAAACTCTCTAACTTGTTTCCACAAAGGATGGAAACTTTTTTTAATTCCTCTTATCTCTGGAAATTTAAATTTCATCTATAATTGAATAAATAAAATACTAAAAAATGTATAATATTTAAACCGTTAGAAAAATGAATAAATAAGTTTATAAATTTTACCATTAATGGATCCCAAAATAGGTCACTTGCTGACTAGTTGAAACTCCTCTAAATAGGGTAAAAATTATTTATCATACAATGACCCCATAAAGCCAAGTATGTCCTAAACTATGTGGCATTTGGGCAAGTTGGGAAGTAGTTCTCATAAAAGTTAATTATCACCCTTTTCTCTCCAATTTTGAGAGAATTGTTTTGTAAAAATATAATCTCACAACTACCATATTTAGGTATCATCCTCACTATATATGAAGAAAATATACAAATAGTTTTACGAAAAATAATTTTAATTTCATTAAATAATATAATTAATATATATAAATAATTAATTGAGAAAAATATATATCGTGGTTCACCTTCATCAGTGTTTGTCATTTTGAAATACGTATACTACCTCAAAAAGGTATGTGTATCAATATTTGATTAATATTAAATAAATATAATAAATAAAAAAAGGAATTTTCATAGTAAAAAACAAACATTAAATGTTAGAATTTTTAACCAAAAAAATTGTAATTAAAACTATTGTATATTAAAATTAACAACAACAAAAAATATATAAAATTTTATCATACAAAAACATGTAATTTTGTGTACCTGTATTTTTTTAGAATTAAAGAAATATTATAAAAAATAATTTAATAATTCATAATAGGAATAAATTATAAATATTTTTTTGAATAAAATTTTATACCTACAAGCATAGAATATAATTGAAATAGTCTCAAAAAATGATAAAGGAGAGAAATTTCAAACAAAAAATGGATATCCCAATTTAATGAATGTAAAATTTATTACAAAAAAGGTAAGAATGTCAAGCATAAATATTTTTAAATATAAAAGTTAAAAATATAAACTTTTTAATTGTATCATTTTCTCAAAAAAATATTACCTGATTAAGTAGGAGAGTAATGTAGTGTTTTACCGTATCTCTTTTACCAAATAAATTCTTGTTCTGTGGAAAATTTCAATATCAAATTTATTATTATTAGAGTGTGATTTTGTAATGGATGGATAAATATCATATAATTTTTTAAAATGATTAATATTATAATCACCTAAATTATTTTTTCCTAAGAAAAATAATGAACCATTGATCACTTAATGGCTAAATAATATAAAATATTTTTTTTCATGCGTCTTCGTGAAAAATGATTCCTCTTTGAAACTAAATATTTTCAAATCAACAAGTTTAAATCCATACTAATCATGTTTCACACCACTATTACTATAAACCCAGTTACACTTAAATGTTATTACCCAAAATTTAATATAATTTATCTCACACATAGCCTCAATAACTTCAACATATGATGTTGATGTAAAAAATGGATTTTATCTTCAGAAATTTAAAAATGTAGTGCTTCAAAGACAACCATTAATCCACTATTTCGAATGTTTATTTTATAGTCTTGTTTTTTTTTAAATCTGTAACCATTAATATCAACACTAGACCATGTAATTACATTAACATTTCTTCCCCTTGCTAACCATTTCAATGTTTCTGGTGTGGATGAATAAATATTTATTTCCTAATTAAACCACGAAAAAATGTGTTTTATGTTCATTCATCAACTAATTATTATTTCTTCTTGAATATCTTACCATTAATATGGTAATATATAGTGATATATACTGTTAAAAATCACCAATGTTGTTCAAATATATAAATGTATATGCATCACTTCATCACATGTAATTAACTTTCATTTGAAGCCACTAATCCATTTACCTTCTATATCAACTGTCAAATGTCAAGATATATGGATTAAAACATGACCTAATTCATATAAATAATCAGTATAGAACTCAATTATATCTTATTATATATTGTTTTGAACAATAGATGCCTCTAGTCGATACTTATTATTAATATATCCCTTCTAAATTTTTATATAACTTTTAAACTGATACATCTAACATAAATAATTATCCACGCAAATTCTTATATATTACAACAAATGAATCAATAGATGAACCATTTTATCAAAAAAATATGGTATAAAATACATTTATAGTTGAAGAATTTTTAAGATAGAATTCTTCTCCAACACATCTAGAAATTCTAGATCCATGGATTTCCAAAAAATTGAATTGAAAATATAACAAAACCGGACTATAAACTTTCTGAAAGGTATAAAAAATATTGCTCATAATTAAACTAGTAAAAAGTGTTGCATCAATACATTATAGTCATGAGATTTCATACCTATTAACATTAATTCCTTCAATGACACTAAATTTTTCTCATTTGAAGAAAACCCACTAGGTTTTTTAATTTCATTAAAGCATTGAAAAAATTTATCTTCTCACACAATATTGATGTGTGAAAAATCGATGAAAAATATGCTTTTTTCCCTATCATTTTGAGAGATAAAACCAAATTTATTCCCATGTTTATTAGGTTTTGTCTTTCTTATAAAACATCCTTTTTACTACCATTTTTTTCAAATAAAGTTCCAATTAGACTATCAAAAATGTTTATATAAACATACATAAAATCAATGTTATGTCTTCTATCCAAAAACATCCAATAAGGTGGCTCAAATAAAATGGATGGGTCCTTTTGTTTATTTAGATGATTATTAGATCTTATTCTAATTCCAAATGAGACATTGATTTTTTTCACCTTATTGTAACATTCTATAGCTTAAAATAATTATGGGGAAGAATCATACTCTTAAAAATATTTAAATTCCTTTTTCTAATCATTGATAATGATAATAAATTTTTAAAAATCTATGATGTATCATACACACTATTTTTATTCCACTAATTAATTTTAGATATGAATTCTCATCTTCAAAATCGGAAAATCTTTTTGTCATATAACACTATGTCCAGATATATTTTCAAGTGAATGAAAGTTATTTATAGTGAATATTATCATATAATGCAAAAGAAAATTCTCTTTCCTGTATGCATCAAATAATGTAACACCAGACTCCAATATAAATTTCAAATCATCAATTAATGGTGATAGATAAACTTCAACAAAATTTCTAGGTTTTTTTGATCCAAAAATAATCAATATCATTATCACATATTTCCACTTCATACATATATGTGAGTAAAATTTTTATTCAAAAAAATAGTTCAGGAACTATATTAGAATATGAGACTCATATATGGATTCATTCCACCTATGAACAAACTAATTTTAAAATTTCTAACTTCATTTCCAAAATCTGGAAATTTATGATCAAATATTTTACTTTGTGGTGAATCAACTAGATGGTATGGGATTCTATAAGATATTCACTCATATGTATTCTATATTATCCTCATTTCATCATTTTAATTAGTAAAGAGATGCTTCAAATACAGAATTATTGTAAGATACTTGATTTATTTAGCGGGAGTTTTGGTGCTTGTTCATGAGAATAAATCAAGGTTGGATTTGTCATCCATTTTATATAGTGATGTCCCACATTTACAAAATAATGATAAAATTTCATATTCCATCCTATATATCACACACATTTTAGGTAAATTATGTATCTTCTTATACCCCAATACCATTTGAAATATTATTTTTAACTTTATAATTGTAAAATGGAATCACATTATCTTATTTAAGTATCACTTTTTGGGTTTTCATGGACTCGATAATGACTAGGGTAATGAAATAAGTATTAATAAAGGAATATTGAGGAGAAATAATGTTTAAAATGATTAAAATCGTCTAAAAGTGAAGATTCGGCCTGGTAGGGTGTCGTCGAGGTTCGAGATAAAGAGGGTTTCAGAAATATTGAGTCGAGAAAATGAGGGTTTTTGGGGTTGTGTTTAATTTTAAAAACTTTTAATGTTGTTTTATATAAGATAAATGTTAAAAAAATTAAATATTAACTTTAAGATCAACTTTATATAAATCTAAAGTAAAAGGGTTCCTCCTTTATTTTTAACATCGATTTCTAAACAACTACTGTTAAAACTCAAACATAGAAGCCACTTTTTATACTAGTTATTTTGAAACTAGTCATGTCTTATAAATACTGACTTATACATCCATGTTCATATTCTTTTTGAATACATATTTATAACCAACTAGTTTTACATTCACTAGAGGATTTACCAATGTCCAGACATATTTTTTGTATATGGAATCCATTTTAGAATTCACAGCTTCTTTCCACTTGGAAACATCTGTACCACTAACTTCTTCCTTATAGGTTATAGGATCATTATTATCAAATATAAATGAGTCACCCTCCACAATGATAAGATAACCATACCATTCTTGTTCTCTAACCTCTCTTGTACTCCAATTAAGTACTCATGTATCTAGAAATTATTCTTCCATGTGGCTTTGTAGAATTAGTTCTTATGCCAACACTTTTGTATCTTGAGCTTGGACTTGATCTAAGTCTATATTTTTTCACTATCTCTTTTATATATATGATCCTTCTCAAGGAATGTGGGATTTCTTTCAACCACAACGTCATTATCTAAAGTGTTGTAAAGGTAGAATCCCATTGTTTCCTTAGGATATCGTATAAAGACACTTTTTATACCTTAGCGATAAAGATTGTTACCTGAAGTGGCCTTTACAACTTCTTCACATCCCCAAATATGTAAGTATAAAAAACAGGTTTCTTTCCACTCCTTATTTGGTAAGGAATACCAACTACCACTTTAGTTAGCACTCAATTTAGTATGTATACTAATATTTGTAACACCTATCCCCAAAATAATAATGGAACACTCACATAAATCATCATTTATCTCACTATTTATAATTGATTTTGGTTCCTCTAATTTCTTACACCATTAAACTGAGGTGTATACAGAGGTTTGAGTAGAGATAGAATCTGTTGGACTCCTCATTTATTAATCATGTTTTAATGATCACAAATCTCAATAATAATTACAAATTTAATTAATGATCACAAACATCACAAATCTTATCAATCATGTGTATTTATGTTTCGATCTATCTCATACTTTATAATGGTTAAGATCAATTCATTTTATGCATATTACTGTTTAAGTCTGAATACAGTTATTTTCCTAAGTACAAGACACTGTGAAGCTTGACACAGTAAGTCAGACACAGTAGGCCAAACACAGTGAAGCAGACTCTGTGAAGCCTAAGTCTCAGACAAAATGACAATGAGCCACCGTGACCATGAGACATTGTGAAGCTGTAAACCAGACACTGTGAAGCTGTAAGCAATACACTAAGAATGGACACCATAAGCCAGACACATTATTTTTCCTAAGTGCCAGACACCGTGAAGCAAGACACTGTAAGCCTGACACCGTGAATGAGTCACCGTGAAGGCTGACACCGTGAATCAAGACACTGTGAACAAGTCACTGTGATGCAGACACCATGACACTAAGAGACTGTGAAACTCAGACATCATGACACTCAGACATCGTGTGAAGGAGACACCATTTTCAGAACATACTGTGACACCATTTCTTAAACTATTTTTTCGTCTTTCAATTTAACTTTTTAACGTTCATATTTGATGACTTTAATGCAGTGACATAATTAATGTTTCTTTGAATACATAGTACGAGGTACGAGGCATGAAATACATGGAACCTATCGGCCAAAACTCATGCATTCGAAGATAAAGAGAAGTGTTCCCAAGAGCAAGTAGCATGCGACAACGCAGAAACACGAGTGCACTGTACTGAACAAAAAAGCAATCCTAAGAACGACAACGAAGAACATATTGCAAGATCTTCAAAGAAACCATTGTCTCATGCATGAAATCCGACTCTACTGAATAACACACGAAGTACACTGGAATCCATAGAACATCTTCACTCATTAAGGACACAAAGATGAATCGCGACACTCTTTTTTTCAACACAAAACCGAGAGAAAGGATCAGAAGCATTTCTATCTTATCCAAGGAGTCCAGAGCTGCACTACTAATCACTAGAGCATTATAAACTCATATATACTCTCTCTGAGTGATTCTTTTATCTATTTTTTGAGCAGTGTGTGTACTCAGTATATTTTACACACACATTTTCTCATGCGTTGAACTGGAGGATTTCAAAATCCTCACACCAAACTCTTTACTCTTGTTTACCCACGAAAAATGTGGAAGAGGTCTCTGTGTATCCTGGTCATTATATTGATTAAACACAAAAACTTTGGAAGAGGTCCTTCTGTGACCTGGACAATCTATGTACTGTTGTTAACCTCAATCCAGGGTGTGGATTAGAGTTTATTTATATAAACTGCTTGGTGGCAGGTGATCACCAAGTGGAGTGGATTAGGTCTCGGCTTGAGACTACACCACTTTTTTATATCTGTTGTTCATCTTAGATTAAGTATAAAGTATATTTTATATTTTATATTCCGATGTTAATTACTTTTAAATTCAAATCTATTTTAAAGTTACTTTGATATTTAGACTAGCAAGTGTTTGTATATACTGTAAAGCATTAGGTAAGCTTCAAAAGTTAATTAATCTTCATATTGAATTAAGTGAGAACTAATCAATCACTTGAGAACCTAACTAACCCTTTATAGTAATACAAATTCACTACAGTTTAACTTAGTATTTTTAATTGGGGGATTTTAATAGAAATAATTTTAACAGAAGTTTTTAATTGAAACTCAATTCACCCCCCCTCTTGAGTATCCACTCTGACCAACATTTGGTATCAGAGGATTGTTTTTATTAAAGGATTTCAAAACACTTTTTTTAACTGTGATTTTAGTTGTATATTAAAGATCATAAATTTCTGTTAGTTCTAAATTTTATCTCTTTAAATATATTTGATAAAATATAGAAATGGATAATAGACTGGAAGGTGCTGCAACCAATAGACCACATTTCTTTAATGGTAAAAATTATTCCCAGTGGAAACTAAAAAAGAAAATTCTTTTATAGAGTATTGGATTTGACATCTGGATTACTATAGAGACTCAGTATAAGATTCCAGAAACTGAAAGAACTACTTGGGATTAACCTACTAAAATAGCTTACAATAATAATCGTAATGAAATGAATGCTTTGTATTGTGCTTTAGGTGATGAAGAATTTAATCACATATATGCTTGTAAAAATTCTTATGAGATTTGGGATACTTTGGGTGTTTCTCAGGAGGGAACAACCAATGTTAAGGAAATGCGATTGAATATCTAAAATATTAAGTATGATAATTTTAAAATGAAGTCGGATGAACCAACCTCTGACATTTATCTCAGGTTCAATGAGATTGTCAACACTATTAGCTCACTTGGAAACGTTGTTCCTATAAAGGAGAAAATCATGAGAATACTAAGATGTCTACCAGACAAATGGAGAGGCACATCTATTTCAATTAAAGAATCCTGTGATATTGGTGCTTTTCCAGTTAAGGAATTAATTGATAATTTAATGATGTATGAAGAAGAACTGAAGGTAAACAAGGAAAAATATGATGAACCAAAGAGGAAGTCAGTGGCATTTAAGTCTAGTGCCTCAAAGAGAAAGGACAAGGAGAAAATTCACATACCTACTGAAAGATCAACAAGTAAAAGTTCAGCTTCTGACAGTGATGTTGGAATGGCTCAGATAGCTAGATGGTTTAAGAAGTCCTATAGAAAGGAAAAAAAATTCATAAAATCAAACTAGAAAGGAAAATGTGACAACAAAGGTCATTGGAAGAAGGAATTGAAAAGTCCTGATAGGAGTGATGAAGTTGTCTGCTATGAATGCAAGAGAAAAGGTCACATTAATGCTGACTGTCCAAAATTGAAGTTCAAGAAGAAATATGAGTATAAGTACCGTACGTATAAGAAATCTATGAAAGCAACTTGGTGTTCTTCAGAAGATAGTTCAAGTGATTATGATTCCACTCAGGAAAAAAATTATCAAAAATCTAACATGTGTTTTATAACAAACACATCTGAGGTAACACAGGATACTCCTACTTTAAATTCATATTATTCAGGAGTTGATTATGATTCTGATTCTTAATATGAGAATATGACTAGTGAAGAGTTATTTGAATACTATAATATGTTAGAAGAAACCTGTAATAAACTTAAGGATAAATATAAAGCCTTAAAGAAACAACATGCTTTATCCAACACTGTTCAATCTGCACTTGATATAGAAAAGGAAAACAATGCTCAATTACTTAAGGAAAATACTGAACTGAAATTGTCTAATGATAAATTAAGGAAATATTTAGAGAAGTTCACAAATGGAAAGAATACTCTAACTCAAATGCTAGGAAAACAGTGTAACCAAAGTATACTACTGGTTTGGGATACCAACCTGGAAAAATAAATATTACTAAAAATATATTTACTCCTAAATCTGGACAAAATGCTGCTAGTTCTAGGTCTGGAAATTCATATGATTCAACTAGTTATTCACATAGTTATAGATCAAATAATGTTTATCTTTCAAAATCCATTGATTTTATAAATTATATGAGACCAATAAGACAAATCTGGGTACCTAAAGCTTTGCTTGCTAACCTGTCTAGACCCAAGAGAATCTAGGTACCAAAATTATTTTTCATCTAAAACTGTTTTGTAGGAAACTTGATTGAAGAGTTCTTGTAGGAATACATGGTAATTGGAGAGTGGATGTTCAAGACACATGATAGGAGACTTCTCATGATTCAAAATCTTAATCAATGTTTATGGAGGCTATGTCACCTTTGGTGATAACTCTAAAGGAAAAAATCATCGACCTAGTCCAGATTGATAACACTAATTCAGTTTTGATTTCTAAAGTATTATTCATTGATGGAATTAAATACAATCTGTTAAGTATTTCTAAGTTGTGTGATGATGGTTTCAATGTTAAATTTGAAAATTATTCCTGTAATGTTTTTAATTCTTAAAATGCTTTAGTATTTTCTACTTTGAGAAATGAAAATTTTTATGGAGTTGATTTGAATTCTTTAGCTAAAAAAATGTTACTTGTTTAAATGATTTTCATAAAGAATCTTGGCTTTGGCACAGAATATTAGGAAACTGCAATGTTCATTCACTTAGAAAACTGACTAGGAAGAACTTAGTTAGAGATCTACCTAAAATACAATTCCAAATAGAAAAATTTTGTACTCCCTGTCAAAAGGGAAAGTAAAATAAAGTTTCTTTTAAATAAAATAAAAAAGTTTCAACTTCTCAACCTCTCGAGTTGGTTCACATGGACTTGTTTGGACCCTCTAGAGTTTCTAGTTTAAATAGGAAGCACTATGTCTATGTCTCGGTAAATGACTTTTCTAGATATACTTGGGTATACTTCTTAGCTCACAAAAGTGAAGCTTGTTCTTAATTTATTAAATACTCCATGTTTGTAGAAAACCTTAGTGGACTTAAGATTTAGACCCTGAGAAGTGATCATGGTTGTGAGTTTGAAAATCATAAATTTGAATCTTGTTGATCACCAAATGTCTATAGTCATAACTTCTCTACCCCTAGGACACCTCAACAAAATGGTGTAGCATAAAGAATAAATAGAACCCTTTAAAAAATTGAAAGAACTATGCTCAACGAGTATGATCTGCCAATTTATTTTTGGGAAGAAGCTATAAATACAGCTTGTTATATTATAAATCGAGTCTTAATTAGACCTATTATTAAGAGGACCCCTAATGAACTGTGTAATAATAGGAACCTAAAGTTAATTACTTCAGAGTATTTGGTTGCAAATTATTTATTCTTAATACCAAGGATAATATTGAAAAGTTTGATTTTAAAAGTGATGAAGGAATCTTTCTAGGATATTCTATTTCTATAAAATCCTATAGATTCTTTAACAAAAGAAACAAATGTGTGGAAGAATCTGTTCACATCAAATTTGATGAAACTGATCCACATGAATCTATGTCTTCTATTGATAATCTTGAAGAATATTGGTCTATTCTAGACCTTAATGATAAAATCAATGAACCTATTGTAATGACATCCAGTTATGGAAACTTTCCAAAACCTACTTCTGTTGAACCCAAGCCTATAGATGAACTTGAAATTTCTAGTCCTACCATTACTAGATCTACTAGGATTCTAAAGAATCATCCTTTAGATGCTGTTGTAGGAGACATAGAGAAAGAAACACAAACTATAGCATCTCTTAGAAATCCGGTTGAACATCAAGCCTTCTTATCACATCTTGAACCTAAAAACATTGATGATGCCATCAAGGATGAATTTTGGGTAATGTTCATGCAAGAAGAACTCAATCAGTTTGATAGAAACAAAGTCTAGAAACTTTCTGAAAGACCCAAGGACACATTCATCATAGGCACTAAATGGGTGTTTAGAAATATGGTAGATGAAGCTGGAAATATAGTTACAAACAAGGCTAGATTATTTGCACAAGTCTATAGTCAAGAAGAAGGAATTGACTATGAGGAGACCTTTGTTCCAGTATCCAGACTTGAAGCCATCAGAATTCTACATTCTTATAATGCACATCTGAATTTCAAACTATATCAAATGGATGTTAAGATTGCATTCGTAAATGGGTATATAGATGAGGATGTTTTTGTTGAAAAACACCCTGGATTTACAAATCCTCATTTTCCCAATCATATTTTCAAACTATCAAAATATTTATACGGTTTAAAGTAAGCTCCATGAGCTTGGTCTGATAGATTAAGTACTTTTCTTATTTACAAAGGTTTTACAAAAGGAATATCTGATCCTACTCTTTTCATCAAACGAATTTATAATGATGTTTTAGTTATTCAATTCTATGTAGATGATATTATTTTTTTATCTTCGAAAAATTCATTATGTATTGATTTTTCTAAAATGATACAAAATGAATTTGAAATGAGTCTAATGGGAGAACTAAAATTCTTTCTTGGATTTCAAATCTTTCAAAATAATTATGGAATTTTTTTGACTCAAAGTAAATACACTAGAGATCTTGTAAAACATTTTGGATTGGATAGCACAAAAAGTAGTGACACTCCCATGAGTACCACCTGTAAGTTAGATCTTGATGAAGATGAAAAATCTATTGTTCAACCCACTTATAGAGGAATGATTGGTAGTTTACTCTACATAACTTCTATCCATCCTGACATTATGTTCAGTGTGTGTATGTGTGCTTGTTTTCAAGCAAATCCTAAAGAATCTCATTGAAATGCTGAAAAGAGAATTTTCAAATACCTCAATCATACACCCAATCTAGGACTGTTCTATCCTAAAGGACAATCATTTGAACTAGTTAGTTATTCTGATGTTGACTTCAGTGGCTGTAAGTTAGATAGAAAGAGAACCTCTGGAACATGTCACCTTTTAGGCAATTCACTAATATCATGGTGTAGTAAGAAACAAAATTTTGTTGCATTATCTACTGCAGAATCTGAATACATAGTTGCTGGCAGTTGTTGTGCACAAATTTTGAGGATAAAACAAACATTTCTAGTCTATGGATATCAATTCATACATGTACCAATAAATTTTGATAGCACAAGTGCTATTAAAATCTCAAAAAAATCATATTTCACATTCTAGGACAAAACTTATTAATGTAAGACATCACTTTTTGATAGATCATTATCAAAAATGTGATATCACATTGGAATTAATTGGTACTGAATATCAACTTACTGATATATTCACTAAACCATTAAATTCTGAGATATGAGACTACATCATACATGATCTTGGAATGATAAATCACCAATAGATATCATAATTGTCTTACTGTTCAATATTTTACTATATTTTAATTTACTATTTCATGATTACGGTTTCTCAGTTTACGGACTCACCGTTAGCACATTGTACTCACGGTCTATCACTTACTGTGACTAAATAGTTTACTTACTGTCTCACCGTGACTATATATACCATTTACTGTCTCACCGTGATGTTCACTCACTGTCTTGCCATAATAACCACTTAATAACTCACCGTAACGACCATTCATGGTCTCACCGTGAAAATTATTTATGATTTTCTTTTAATCTCTTTCGCGATATTTTTTACTTTCCCATGTTTTTACTTTTGTGATGTTTCACATTCCCAAATGATAAAACAAAAGGTTTTCACTCGTTTCTTCACTCAGACTTCCTCTCAAACCCTCTCAACCTTGCAACCCCTCTCTCTTTCTCTATCTCTCGAACCTTCAGTGGATGCCAAGGATGAAGCATATGTCATCATCTACACCTGAGAAGAGCAGCTCAAAGAAGAAGAGGATTGCACCGAAGTTGGCACTCGAAGGACCTTTGAACCTGAATCTGGTAAATCGTATTGTCATTCCTGAGAAATAAATTTTCCCTGAATGGATTTTTTCTAGAAAATCTCTAGTCCTTAAAGTATTAAGAGAACAATGTTGGTTATAATGGTTCTCTAGGAAGGAAATAACCATTTATCTGAGGTTAGTAGCTCAGTTCTACCAGTATGAATAGTTTTCTTTTGATTCTGGTGAAAGTTATGTTGTGAGGAGTTGGGTTAATGGACAAAGATGTTCATTCTCTTCAAGAATTTGGGTTGTATTCCTAAGGATACCTCACAAAGAAATTTGTGATGATTATCAGAGAGAACCCCCACCTACAACTGATTTCTTTGACCTTGAAACTACTTTGGAAACCCTGACCAGAAATGGAACCAAGAGAAGGTACATAGCTACTAAACTTGATGGAGAGACAAGGTTGTTGTTCAAGTTTGTTCGGAATCTAATTATTCCAAGGAAGGGTGCCTTTTCTGTATTAAAGTACCAAGATGTGTTCTTGATTCATCTTATGAAGAAGGTATGGGTTGAAGAAAATGATAAGATTTTTGAGAAGTTTAATCCTGTGGATTATCCAACAAGGCCGAAGGAAATTACTGATCCTGGTTTGGAACTAGATGAGTTTGTTGAGTATTCAGAAGATGATTAAGAAGAAGTTGAAGTACCTCATAGGAAGAAGTTTTTGTTGAGAAAGAAAGGATTGTTATTCCTCCTGTTGTTCTTTAAGAATTACCTCTTGTCCCTAGAGTTGATATCAATCTATAAATCCAACTCATGGCTGAAAAAGGTGTCCAAGAATCTGAGCAGTATGTCATGGAAGAACCTGTTCTGGAAGAACTCCTTATTATGAAAGTGGTTGTAGTGGATGAACTCCCTATTATGGAAGAAGAAAATCTGGAAGAACTCCCATAGGAATAAACTATTCCTGAGATAATACCCTCTGCTGAAGAGAGGATAGAGATAGCCGTTCAGTTGGCTAGGCAATAAATGGATGAGGAAATTAGAGATGAACCTATGGTTTTAGAACAAGCTCCTAAGCCTCTAGATCATGAAAAGGAATAACTTGTTGAGGGGGAGGAACCTCACAATATTGAGACTGATGAAGTTGAGTCTGAGGAAACCTCACAACGAACTGAGTCATATTTTGTGTACACTCAGTACAAATTCCCTAGCTTTTATGATGTGAGTCAATCTCAGTATGTTATTGCAATAGGGATTGATCATTCTTCATTGTTCCAATTGAAAGCATTCACATACTTGGAACCTCAGAATGAACCAAAACATGAAACTGAACCTGAATCTGAACCTCAACCAGAACCTGAACCTACTCATGTACCACTTCTTGCACCTGAACCTTTAACTCATCAACAATATTTTGTCAGTAAAGGTGATTTTAAAGTCTTTGGTGACACTATCTTAGCTGGAGTGTAGAAGCTTATGAACTCTCAACCTCTTCTTCTGACACAACTAAGTTAGGAAGATGCCTCACTGCTTTTGGAAAAGATCATTTGGAACACTCAACCCAAGATGATTCATGAAATTCAAGAAGTGCGTGTTGAAAACAAGTTTCTCAGTAAAAAAGTTGCAACTCTAAAAATCATGGTTGAAGATATGCAGAACGAACTACATTTGAGGTCAGAGCCATCTAATGCTCCTACTCCTGCTCTTCTAGAACACACTGTGTCTCAAATCTCTTGAGATATTGTGTCTCAGATTTACCCTTACCTGTTATCCTTTGATGGAAAGATTTCAGAAAGGCACCAGAAAATGTTGCAATAAATGATAGAGCTTGTAGAGAACATAAATAAACTCACTGATGAGTATATTGGCTATATTAAAAAGGTACTAAAATAGCTCAAATCTCTAACCACAACCGTCAAAGCTTCTCATACTTCTGGTGAATCCTCTACACTTGCCTTGGACAGTTCTTTGCTCTGATCGATAGTCCAAGAAGAGCTTTAGAATTCTTTAAGTGGCTTCAATGTGACCTATTTCTCTGAAGTTTTCTAGGACAGTGATAGAGTTCTTGATCTTGTGCAAATCTGTTACAAGATTTCCAATGATGCCCAGTAGGAGATTGCTAAGAAAGTGGATTTCTATTTCAACCAGATTTTCTCCAAGACTGATATGACTAATCACTTCAAGTACCTTGTAGAGAATCTGAGAATTCCTCCTGTAACCCAAGCCTTCAAAAATCAAGTCTAGAAGCTAATAGGGTTTACCAGATTGTTGGAAAAGTTCATGGAAAACAAATATGAATTTGAAAAGGCCATGCAATATGGTGGAGAAATTATTGCAGACTTCATCAAACATCTGAGACCGTATCTCCATGACTAGAGTACACCAATTTTTTCTCCATTAGCTTCTCCTCTCAAACCTGGACTACCTACTTTTACCTCTGCCTTACCCTCAACTACCATGTCTGTTGGCCAAGCTCTTAGTCAGATCAGGCCTATCATTCTTGACCAGCAATGGGCCAGATCTTCCACTGCTTCTACATTGGCTCCCTCAATCATCAAAGGTATCCCTTTACATTCTCTATCTACCACCTCTCTTCCTTCTTCCACCTTAGCCACAACACCTATGGATTCTTCTTCTGCTACTGATAATGGAAAAGAAAAGTCCAATACTTGAAGAAGACCAGTGCTTACTACTGTTTGATGGGGATTTCATTGATTTTTGTACTTCTCCTTTACGTTGTATTCTAATGTCTTTTAATGACATGTGCACTATTTTCTTTCTCTTCTTTAAACATTTTGATAATCCCAAATGGGGGAGAAATATGAAAATATGCTAACATATGTTATCTTTCTCTAGTTGAATCTCATTTATACTTTAGCTAAACATGATTTTTGATCATCAAAAAGGGGGAGATTGTTGGAATCCTCATGTATTAATCAAGTTTTAAAGATCACAAATCTCAATAATAATTACAAGTCTTATCAATGATCACAAACCTCAAAAATATTATCAATCATGTGTATTTATATTTTGAGTTATCTCATAATTTATAATTGTTAAGGTCAATTCATTTTATGCATATTACTGTTTAAGTCTGAATACAGTTATTTACCTTAAGTACAAGACACTATGAAGCTTGACACAGTAAGTCAGACACAGTAGGCCAGACACAGTGAAGCAGACACCAAGAATCCTAAGTATCAGACATAGTGACAATGATCCACCATGACCACAAGACACCGTGAAGATGTTATCTAGACACTGTAATCCTGAAACCATGAAGCTATAAGCAATACACTGAGAACAGACACCGTAAGCAGGACACTTTATTTGCCTAAGTGCCAGACACCGTGAAGCAAGACACTGTAAGCCTGACACCATGAATGAGTCATCGTGAAGGAAGACACTGTGAATCAAGACACCGTGAACACGACACCGGGATGCAGTCAACATGACACTCAGACACCGTGTGAAAGAGACACCATTTTCAGAACATACTGTGACACCATTTCTTAATCTATTTTTGTTGTCTTCCAATTTAACATTTTAACGATCATATTTGATGACTTTAATGGACTGACATAATTAATGTTTCTTTGTTGACATAGTACAAGGTATGTGGCACTAAATACATGGAACCTGTCGGCCAAAACTCATGCATTCGAAGATAAAGAGAAGTGTGCCCAAGAGCAAGAAGCAAGCAATAATGTAGAAACACGAGTGCACTGTACTGAACAGAAAAGCAGTCCCGATCACGACAATGAAGAACATATTGCAATATCTTTAAAGAAAGAATTGTCTCATGCATGCAATTCGACTCTACTGAAGAACACACGAAGTACACTAGAATCCATAGAACATCTTCACTCGTGAAGGACACCAAGCTGAATCATGATACTCTGTTTTTCAACACAAACCCCAGAGAAGGACTCAGAAGAATTTATGTCTTATCCAAGGAGTCCAGAGCTTCACTGCTAATCACTAGAGAATTCTAAACTCATATTTACTCTCTCATTGATTCTTTTATCTATTTTTCGAGAAGGGTGTGTACTCTGTATATTTTACAAACACATTGTCTCCTGTGCTAAACTAGAGGATTTCAAAATCCTCACACCAAACTCTTTACTCTAGTTTACCCACGACAACTATGGAAGAGGTCCCTGTGTGGCCTGGTCATTATATTGTTTACCCACAAAACTGTGGAAGAGGTCCCTGTGTGACCTGGACAGTCTGTGTACTATTGTTAACCCCTGTCCAGGGTGTGGATCA
The DNA here is from genome assembly GCA_963277665.1 of Viscum album. Classification (NCBI taxonomy): domain Eukaryota; kingdom Viridiplantae; phylum Streptophyta; class Magnoliopsida; order Santalales; family Viscaceae; genus Viscum; species Viscum album. The sequence goes on along the minus strand of OY728132.1, from coordinate 558,778,921 downwards.
GAGATTATTTATATAAACTACTTGGTGGAAGGTGATCACCAAGTGGAGTGGATTAGGTCTCAGCTTGAGACTGAACCACTTGTTTTATATCTTCTGTGCATCATAGATTAAGTATAAAGTATATTTTATATTTTATATTCCACTACTAATTACTTTGAAATTTCAAATCTATTTTAAAGTTACTTTGATAGTTAGACTAGAAAGTGTTTGTATATTCTGTGAAGCATTAGGTTAGCTTCAAAAGTTAATTAATATTCAGATTGAATTATCTGAGAACTAATCAATCTCTTGAGAACCTAACTGATCCATTACTGTAATAAAAATTCACTATAGTTTAACTTAGTATTTTTAATTGAGGGATTTTAATAGAAATAATTTTAACAGAAATTTTTAATTGCAACTCAATTCACCCCCCTATTGAGTATCCACTCCGAAAAACAGAATCCCAAACTCCCATAAATAATCAATGATGACTTAATTAAGATATTCCCCACCATAGTCTGAGTAGAGTTTTTTAATCTTCTTACCAATATGGTTCTCAAATTCTAAAACGCCCTAAAATTTATGGTATGTATCTTCTTAAATTTAACTTTTTGGATAAATTACGTTTCACGCAACACCCAGCTTAAACGAACAATGAATCATTATTATTTGATCATTATGACCTAGTCATTAAATTTAAGGGAATGAATAGTATTAAGAACATTATGAAATATATAATTTTCTAAATCATTTTTAGTGTAGTAATTAATTTTTTTTCGAATAGGTGTTTGATTTTTATTAAAATAATTTTATGCTTCAAAAAATATATTTTCTTCAAAAATGTTTCTCTTAATTTTTAAGAGAAAATATTATAATAAATTTCATAAACTTATATAAATTTAATTTTATAAAAACAATATCATTTTTGAAATCACAATAATAAAATTATCTTATAATTAATTTTTGGTAATTTTATGAGAATATTGATTTTCTATTAAATAGTAAAAAATATCATTTTTATCAAACTATTATTTTATTTATATTAAAAATCACCTTTATGATTTGAATTTGATAACAAATAAAAATATTTACTATTTAGTTATATATATTATAATTAATTTCTTTTCAACCATCCTTATACTTTGTTTCAGTATAAGTACATTTTTGGGCTTAAAAATTCATTATTCAATAAAAAAATCATTGTGTTCTATGGGGTTAATTTTAAATTAAATTTTGTAAAATATGTGTTTCAAATTCATAAAAATGGATTAAATATTTTGATTCATAATTTCCAAATTTATTAAATATTCCTCTTTTATTTTTCACTAATATGAATCGTAACCTTGGTAATTTTTGTTACCATGGTAAAAGGTAAATTGAATAATTTAGGTTAAAAATAAAATTATAAGGACTATAAAATTGCCTTGAAACTTGTCTTAATTTTACTGGTTGAATAATTTTCATCGATAATAATTTAATATTCATTTGTATGACCATTTATGTTCATTTTATTGAGACTATTAAGTCTATAATATTAGATTTAATGAAAAGTCAAAGATGTCACATTCATGATTTTAATAACTATAACATTTATAATATAGTGTTATTAAGAATCTATATTCAACTATAAATATTATTTTTAAATGTTAAATATTTATCTAAATAGTAATAATTTATTTTTAATTTTTAGTGATTAAATAACTACCTAAAACAATTACACAGCGATGATGAAGTAATTATCCAATTTATGGAATAATAAATTAAATGACATTAAAAATATTTAAATAAATATAATTTGATATATTTAATGTCATACATGAAGTTTATAGATGACTTTGACATATTAGGGGTGTATTAAATGATTTTTTTGATGTTATCTAGTTGTATTGATTTTATTAAAGTCAAATTAATGAATAGTTCTTAAAATTGACATTATGAATATTTTATAGTAAATAATAATTTATTAAATGATATAAAATTCCTAACAATATTAAATTTAACCAATTTATTGGTATAATATTTAACACGAAATCCATTTTCTATTAATTTGCCTTTTTAATTTTATAATAACTACATTAACCCTCAAAAGGTAAAATTCCAGGTTGTCATGGTAAGAGTTAAAAAGGATAAATAAAGGTTAAAACTGAAATATAATTCCATAAATTTAGCCAAATATTATCTAAATTTAATTTTATTAAGAAATTTAGACCCATAATCATTTTTTATTTTAAATTAATAATTTATTATTCTTTTGGAATTTAAATTTAATTTATATTAATTTAATATTTTAAGAAATTCTTAAAGCGTCTCTCACTTCAATTATAAAAGGGAACCCCTTAACATAGTTACACCACTTGGAGCCATATATCTTGATCAAACCCTAAAATTTTCTATTCTAAAAATCCTTATCCATGTTCTATTCTTTCTAAATACCATACCTGGTGTCCTAATGGAGATAGTCGTTATAAATAGTAATACCTACTTTTTAAAATTTTATAATTTTTATTTCTCAAAATGGACTTCATTATTGGATTCGTAATATCAAAATTATCCTAGGATGAAATTTTGGTACTTTTCGGATAACTTTCATATTTTGATGAATAGTGAAAATTACTAAATTTTAATTAAAAACAACTTTTTTAATCAAAATAATTAATATTGATAAATTATGAATTTGAGTGGTTTAAAAGTGTATTTAGAATATATTTTTACCATGTAATACAATGTGCATCATTGAACATAATTTCACATTTAAACCAAACCTAAACAAGTGCCAATCTTTTTATAGTTATTGTCTCTTAAAAACATGCTTTTTGTTTTAACAACGGGAATTAATTTTAAATTAATTTCTGCCACTTCTGTGTTTTGAATTTGGAAAAATGGATTCCATATTTGGAATCAGGATGTTCAAATTGTTTAAATAGGTAGCTTTTATTTTTAGACATTTTGGATAATTACTTCGGTAAATATTTTATTTAACATGGTTAAAGCTTAAATCCGATAAACAAGGGTTAAAATAATAATATTATAATAATACTAAATTACCCTAAAACGTTTCTTAACCCTATTGGTTGACATATGGTCGACCATGGGAATCTTTGGATCGATTTTGGGACCCCATGGATCCACTTGTAAGTGATAATGACACTTTATTTTAATTAAGTTAAAATAAATACAAAAACGACACAAGCATATACCTTTTAGAAAAACAATTGTTACATAGGGTTATATATGTTGGATTTTAGACTATAAATATTCATTAGAAAGATAAAAAGATTTCCTACATAATTATATTTTATTTATAATTTTTAGACATTATATAAGTTAATTTATTTATGACACAATGGTGATACAGTAATTTCCATAATAGTGAAAAATTAGAATAATTGATATTATAAATACCCAAATAAATATAATTTGAGACTTTTATTGAATTACACTAATTTTCTAGGTTAATATGACATATTAGTAGTTATTTAATTAACGTTTTTCTAAGTAATCGTTCTTTTATGTGTTTCACAAAAATCAACTATTGAATAGTGTCAAAATTGACATAAAAGAGTTTTTAAAACAAATATTATATTATTAATTGATATTAAATTCCTAAAAATCTAGGGTTCGGCCAAGAGACTTATATCATGATAGGTGTATCATTAATGAACCACTTGGGGGTCTCCTGTATGTATACGGTATGTTTATTAACCATATAATATAAAAATACAAAGAGACATTGTAAAAGTGAAACTAATTAACTAAGAGTTAATACTTAAAGATAAGGTTAATATAATGACCCAAACCTGTCTAAATTCTATTTTTTGAGTGTTGTTCGACCCATCCACACCTTAACCTTTAAATAATCAACATTGGAGCTATTATAAACCGAATATGAATTTATTATAAATTAATATTTCTATCTTTTCCAAAGGTGCCCCTCACCCCTCTTATAAAAGTTCACTCTTCCTTCTCATTTCTTCACACCTTAAAAGCCTTTTGGTTAGGCCAACCCCTACCCAAATACTCTCTCAACTTCCCTAAATACATCCTAGAGGCCTTATTTTGATCAGAAAGCCAACCTAAGGAGCCCTTTTGATCAAATCAAAAGGAAGAACATGAAGAAGAGGTAATGTTTTCACAACTCCTTTTCAAGTTCCTTTCTTCTTCCACTTATTCTTTCTTCGTTATTACCATTATAAAATAATAACTCCGGTATCTTATATATATTGTGATGTTATTATAAATATGTTACAACCATATTCAGTATTCTATCCACCCTTTTAATAACATGTCACCGTACGTGCGTACGTACGACTTACCGTCTTCACGTCGTGGTGTAATTGTTATTCAATATATTATTATTTGGGTGGGTATAATAATGATGTGTAACTCATTTAAAAAATAAATATAACATGATAATGATTCTTTATATATGATATACCATCCAATTATATATTATTTTAATATCAAAATAATGATATTGTCACTCGTGTGTACGTACGGACTGCCGTCTCCACGAACACAATGAGATTCATTCTCCATCATATCCATTCAAGTATAATTATCATTTGATGATTTAAAAATAATGTTTAAGAACTTTATATCATTATGGATATGAATAAGATACAACCTATCCATAACAAACATATCTTACGTAACAAAACATATAAAAGAAAACGAGTAAGTTAACACCCGAAACGACGATAATTCTAAGATATTTTTAACAAAGAAATGTTAAAATATCATATATGATATCATATAAATGTATATGATTCATGAATAATTTAATAAAAAAAAATTCAACATTATACAGAATGTTAACCTACCCCCAACTAAGGAAAAGTACAAGGTAATGGGTTTCTAATCTAACTTTTAATTTCGTGAGATTTCCATTATTCACAACTTATTTATTGCATGTGGTGTGTGTACTGCCCATGATTGAATTCATTGTGTAATATACTCTAATTTAAGGATATTTACATCATCATTGTATGATACTTCTTTCATGGGTGTATGTTTCGTATGTTACCAAATTGATAAGGTAATTTGATATTTCAATTTCCACTCATTCGGCATTACGCATACTTTATTGATTATTTTACTCCAAGATTATGTGTGGATTTACTATTCATTTTCTTATGTCATATTTTCCACTCCCCCTTCTGTGGATATACTTTTTATACACATAATCACTCCATTGATAAATTCTCAAGTGATCGGTATGAACTTGATAAGAGTAATTCTAACTCAATCTCCATTTGTTGAGTTAAATATCCAATTCATTGGTGTTGTTTTTACAAGAATATGTGTGAATGTCATCTGATTGATTTACACTAAATATCCAATCATATTGAGTGTATTTATATTTTTCACACATAATTATTTCGTTTATTTATCCTTAACCTAAGGATATGGTCTTTATAAGAGAATTCATCTCAATTTACATTCCATTAAGACTTCTTTGTTGTTATACACCAAATCACTTTTATATGGTGTATATATTGTACTTTGACATAGTATATCGTGAATCCCTTTATTCTCATGATATTACAAAGTTTTTATTACCTCAATTATTTGTATTCAAGTGTCTCTATTTTGGTTTGAATATCTCACTAAAATACCATTTTTAAATGTTTTAAAGACTTATTCATACAATTCTTGCTCATTAATGTCCATGTTTTAAAAATGGTTTTAAGGATTTATTTATATGGACATTATAGTTTTCAAATTAAAAATCCTTTTAAAAAGTTTCAAAGTGGTATGGGACACTTTGATTCAAAAATCTATTTTTAAATGGATTCTTGACAAATAGTGTGACTTTTAAATGATTTCAAGAAAAAGGGAGATATTTCTCTCAAATAGTTTTGATGATTATTTTAATCTATGTCAACATCCTTCATTATTCTTGATTGAGGTTAATGTGATACAATACAATCTTCCATATTGTATCGAATGAGTTATGTTTGACTGTGCATGTGCTATTATTATACCATTCATGGTTTGTGGTTAAAGTATTGACATTTCGTATGCTAGTTTTAATACGAATGTTTATGTTATTTTTAAACCTGTTCATATGAAAAATGCATTGGACATAATAAGTTACGGGTGGAGCCTGCTATAGTTCCTCGATGCATCGGTAGGTCTCATGAGACAAACTAGTGTCTTGTCACAAGGCCTTGGCAAAATCTTATTTGTATTCTTGGCACGAGGCCTTGGCTATGTGGTTTTGATAGTATGGAATTATGCATTCCATCATTATGAAAGTGGTTATTGATATTGCATGTGATCATTCGACTAGTAGAATATCCATGTGAGTAAGTAAATGACATTATTTTATTTTATCTTTTCCATTTTATGCTGAAGTTCAAGTTTAAAAGGCTTTCGTTTTAGTTATAAACTGCCTTAAGTGTTTATGCTTATCTATGAAAGCTTCTGCTATAATGTTATCCTTACATAGCATCTGAGCTCACCCCTTTCAATGTTTTATTTTTCCCAGGAATATGAAGAAGTAATTTATGAATGACCTGTAGGGATAGTATGAGAGGATATGAAGACAAGATGTTGTTGTAGTTTTTTTTAACTTATGATGTAATGTAAGACTTATGAATATATCTAGTGTTTCCAAGACTACTAAACTAATCGGTCTTTCGAGACATGATTCTTTGTGATCATGCCAATGTTATTTAATAATGCACCGACTCTGGGTATCTAGGGTCGAGGCGTTACAGTTGGTCTCATAGGAAGTTTAGTACAAACCTTGGAAGCTAGATTTAGATAAACTCTGATTAGATCACATAGCCCTAAGAGAAAATTTGAGTATTAGTATAGAAGAACTTCCTAGATTTTTGGTATTGTAGAGATTTTGTGAGTTTTCCGGGAAATATATCCCTGTCTGGATATGAGCAGGTAGAGGCGGCTCTGGCACAGATGTACCTAGATGTAAAACCCGAAAACACCGCTTGGAGCTAGACTCGAACGGGAACTAGTGCACGACAACGGGCCTTGTTGCACTCTTGGTTACGACACTCCTGGGGGATATGCTTTGGATAATGTACATTTTCTTTTCAAATTGATTTAAAGTATTATATATATAAGATGAGAGTAAATGACCTTGGTTAATCCTAATGTGTTTCAAATTGAGAATATGGTGACATGTTAATCTCTAAATGATTGTATGACTACTATTACTCACACAATGCTTTCTGTTTTTAGTTAATGGATGGATTCCAAGGAAGTCATAGTGACTTTGAGAATGATGTACAAGGTGGGAACGGTGGTGGAAATGAGCAACAAAATGTAATGTTGATAGGCTTAAAAGATATCGTTTTTATGCCAAATCAATTTTCTAAAAATATGATCAACAATATTTATATTAACCAATTACCGGACTCAACAAAGAAGATAAAGGTGATGAATGATAAGAGCTCCAATAGTGGAGACCATGGAGAAATAAATCCTCAATTTCCATTATGCAGGAAATGTGGAAGGAGACACCCAGGAAAGTGTCACAATGGGACAAAGAAATGCTTTACCTGTGGGAAGGAAGGACATAAAGTGAAGAATTGCTGAACAAAAATTAAGAGTACTAAGGAAGAAGATAAAAATGGTCCCAAGAGACCATTTACAGTCATTTGCTGAAAATGTAGGGGACCTGGCCTTTACCCGAGTGAATGTCCTATTCTATAGGATATTTTCTTGGTCATAGAAGAAGCTATGTGTAAATAAATGGTTGGATAAATGTTTAAAAATTATTAGTGAACCTTGTTGAAGGGTTTAATTTGGAATAATTTTCTCGTGGATTTGTAACCCTAACGTTTGCCATGTGAGAATGAAATTTATGGAAGAATTATATTTTCTCTTGTGGATATAGTTATAAATAACCGTTTGGTTTTATATGATCATTGGGTTTGAGGAAATTACAAATTATTATAATTTGGGATGAAAATGCAAGGTATGAGATAACATTTGTGGTTAAATTATTTTATGGTTATTTTGAGGAATTTATCTCATTTTGGTAGTGTTATAAAATATAGTTTTTGAAAAAGGACAACATGTAGACCGTGTGAAAACCCGTCGCGTCAGACAAAGCTATGGGAATCGTACCCACAACCAAAGTGCGATTGGGATTTAGCGCCTACCACTGGACTATGTGAAGTCCCTGGTTAGTGTGACTATTATTTTTAGATAAATGATTTTATTGATCAATAATAATTTGATTTGGGATCTTATGTCTCATCAAATGAATACCCTTAGTATATGAAAATGATTTGGTAATTAAGTGATAAATGTTATTTTGGAAGTTGTTCGCTTTGTTGAGAACACTATATGCCAAAGGAAAATAGAGTAATATGAGATTTCATTTGAGGAGTAATGGTGGATTTTTATCTATGTTTTTATTGTGGATTTATAATGATTTGGGTTATTTATGGAAATGATTAGGTTAATTACTTTTAAGTATGTGACTTTAAGAGTAATTAATGTCATTTGGAGATACAATTTAACGTGGAAGACTACATTCTTAATAAGTTTTGGTTTTCAATATTAGTTTTGATTATATTGAAGGAATTTAAGGACAATTGATTATTGAAGGGTATTTATTTAACTTTGGGTTATTGTTGGTTTAATTTTGGAAATTAAGATTAGTGTTTATTTCTCTCAAGGAATATCCTTTTGGGGGATCATTAGATCTTGTACTAACCATTTGGTTTTGATTAATCTCTAAAGACAATGTAAATATATAGTTCATCCTGCATGGATCATGTGATTCTATAGAAGTTTATTCTAGCTCTTCCAGTATTCCCAAGTCTTCTTGAATACTCATCGTTTAAAAAAAATGAGTTAGTGGTGGAAATTTTTTAAAGAATAAAACTCTACTTAAAATGTAAGTATATATCTTTATATTCTTAGTCAATATCATAAATTAATTCCTCATCCTTATGTAATGTAACTTAAAACAAAAAATGTTGTCCGATTACTTTCCTGCTAGGAGACTAATGACCGTTTGTCCCAACACAAGTTTGTGGTTTTCTTATTGTTAACTTTGTCCTGATCATGATTTCTATCCCTCTCCATTAGAACTTGACACTTAGTTTATCGTCCATATCCATGTTTTTCTACATGGAATCCGAGTATGGGTTATCTTGGGTGTCCTTTATACCTCTCTTTCTTTCTTTTAAAGTGATAGTTTTATTGACTCTTTTTCCGATGTGGGACTTTCCATTATATTATCAAGCCCAATTTTAAAAAAAATTGTGAGGACGCAATTTATTGATGGAGGGGGGAATGCAACAGCCCAAGATTCCATGGTACGTTTCCCTTTGAATAATGCAATGGCGTGCGTTGTACGCAACTTCGAGATTCTAACACACCACAACCAATCAAACTAGCCATTATGAATAGTAATACCTACATTTTGAAATTTTATAAATTCTATCTCTCAAAATGGACTTCATTTTTCGATTTGGAATATCAAAATTATCCTAGGGTGAAATTTTGGTACTTTTCGGATAACTTTCATATTTGGATGAATAGTGAAAATTACTATATTTTAATTAAAAATAACATTTTTAATCAAAATAATTAATAGAAATAAATTATGAATTTGAGTGGTTTAAAAGTATATTTATAATATATTTTTACCATGTAATACAATGTGGGTCATTGAACATAATTTCACATTTATACCAGACCTAAACAAGTGCCAATCTTTTGATAGTAATTATCTCTTAAAAACACGCTTTTTGTTTTAACAACGGGAATTAATTTTAAATTAATTTTTGCCACATATGTGTTTTGAATTTGGAAAAATGGATTCAATATTTGGAATCAGGATTTTCAAATTGTGTAAATAGGTAACTTTTATTTTTAGACATTTTGGATAATTACTTCGGTAAATATTTTATTTACCATGGTTAAAGGGTAAATCCGGTAAACAAGGGTTAAAAAATAATATTATAATAATACTAAATTACCCTAAAACGTGTCTTAACCCTATTGGTTGATATATGGTCGACCATGGTAATCTTTGGGTCTATTTTGGGACCCCATGGATCCACATGTAAGTGATAATGACACTTTATTTTAATTAAGTTAAAATAAATACAAAAATGACACAAGCATATATCTTTTAGAAAAAAATTGTTACATAGGGTTATATATGTTGGATTTTAGACTATAAATATTCATTAGAAATAAAAACATATTTCCTACATAACGATATTTTATTTATAATTTTTAGTCATTAAAAAAGTTAATTTATTTTTGACACAATGGTGATGCAGTAATTACCATAATAGTGAAAAATTAGAATAATTGATATTATAAATACCCAAATAAATATAATTTGAGACTTTTATTGAATTAAACTAATTTTATAGGTTAATATTACATATTATAATTTATTTTATTAACTTTTTTTAAAGTAATCATTCTTTTATGTGTTTCAAAAAAATCAACTATTGAATAGTGTCAAAATTGACATAAAAGAGTTTTTAAAACAAATATTATATTATTAATTGATATTAAATTTCTAAAAATCTAAGGTTCGGCAAAAAGACTTATATCATGATAGGTGTATCATTAATGGACCACCTGGGGGTCTCTTGGATGTATATGGTAAGTTTATTAACCATATAATATAAAAATACAAAGAGACATTGTAAAAGTGAAACTAATTAACTAAGAGTTAATACTTAAATATAAGGTTAATATAATAACCCAAACCTGTCTAAATTCTATTGGTTGAGTGGTTTTAGTCCCATCCTCACCTTAACCTTTAAATAATCAACTTTGGAGCTATTAGAAACCGAATATGAATTTATTATAAATTAATATTTCTAGCTTTTCCAAAGGTGCCCCTCACCCCTCTTATAAAAGGGAACTCTTCCTTCTCATTTCTTCACACCTTTAAAGCCTTTTGTTTCGGCCACCCTCTGCCCAAATACTCTCTCACCTTCCCTCACTACAACCTAGAGGCCTTATTTTGATCAGAAAGCCAACCTAAGGATCTCTTTTGATCAAATCAAAAGGAAGAACCCGAAGAAGAGGTAATGTTTTCACCACCCCTTTTCAAGTTCCTTTCTTCTTCCACTTATTCTTTCCTTGTTATTACAATTCTAAAATAATAACTCCAGTATATTATATATACTGTGATGTTATTATAAATATGGTACAACCATATTCAGTATTCTATCCACCCTTTTAATAACATGTCACCATACGTGCGTACGTACGGCTTACCGTCTCCACGTCGTGGTGTAATTGTTATTCAATATATTATTATTTGGGTGTGTATAATAATGATTTGTAAATAATTTAAATAATTAATATAACATGATAATGATTCTGTATATATGATATACCATCCAATTATATATTATTTTAATATCAAAAGAATGATATTGTCGCTCGTGCGTACGTACGGACTACCGTCTCCACGAACGTGATGAGATTCATTCTCCATCATATCCATTCAAGTATAATTATCATTTGATGATTTAAAAATAATGTTTAAGAACTTTATATCATTCTGGATATGAATAAGATACAACCTATCCATGTCAAACATATCTTACATAACAAAACATATAAAAGAAAACGAGTAAGTTAACAACCGAAACGACGATAATTCTAAGATATTATTAACAAAGAAATTTTAAAATATCACATATGATATCATATTAATGTATATGATTCATGAATAATTTAATAAAAATTATTTCAACATTATACAGGATGTTAACCTACCCCCATCCAAGGAAAAGTACAATGTAAGGGGTTTCTAATCTCACTTTTAATTTCGTGAGATTTACATTATTCACCACTTATTTATTGAATGTGGTGTGTGTACTTCCCATGATTGTATTCATTGTGTAATATACTCTAATTTATGGATATTTATATCATCATTGTATGATCCTTCTTTCATGGGTGTATGTTTCGTATGTTACCAAATTGATAAGGGAATTTGATATTTCAATTTCCACTCATTCGGCTTTACGCATACTTCATTGATTATTTTACTCTAAGATTATGTGTGGAATTACTATTCATTTTCTTATGTCATATTTTCCACTCCCCCGTCCGTGGATATACTTTTGATACACATAATCACTCCATTGATAAATTCTCAAGTGATGAGTATGAACTTGATAAGAGTAATTCTAACTCAATCTTCTTTTGTTGAGTTAAATATCCAATTCATTGGTGTTGTTTTTACAATAATAAGTGTGAATGTCATCTGATTGATTTACACTAAATATCCAATCATATTTAGTGTATTTATATTTTTCACACATAATTATGTCGTTGATTTATCCTTAACCTAAGGATATGGTCTTTAGAAGAGAATTCATCACAATTTACATTCCATTGAGACTTATTTGTTTTTATACACCAAATCACTTTTATATGGTGTATATATTGTACTTTGACATATTATATCGTGAATCCCTTTATTCTCATGATATTACAAAGTTTTTATTACCTCAATTATTTGTATTCAAGTGTCTCTCTTTTGGTTAGAATCTCTAACTAAAATACCATTTTTAAATGTTTTAAAGACTTATTCATATAAATCGTGCTCATTAATGTCCATGTTGTAAAAATAGTTTTAAGGATTTATTTATATGGACATTAAAGTTTTAAAATTAAAAATCCTTTTAAAATGTTTCAAAGTGGTATGGGACACATTGATTCAAAAATCTATTTTTAAATGGATTCTTAACAAATAGTGTTACTTTTAAATGATTTCAAGAAAAAGGGGTATATTTCTCTCAAATATTTTTGATGATTATTTTCATCTATGTGAACATCCGTTATTATTCTTGATTGAGGTTATGGTGATACAAAAAAATATTCCATATTGTATCGAATGAGTTATGTTTGACTGTGGATGTGCTATTTTTATACCATTCATTGTTTTTGGTTAAAGTATTGACATTTCGTATGCTAGTTTTAATATGAATGTTTATGTTATGTTTAAACCTGTTCATATGAGGAATGCATTGGACTTAATAAGTGGCGGGTGGGGTCCGCTATAGCTCCTCGATGCATCGTTAGGTCTCATGAGACAAACTAGTGTCTTGGCACAAGTCCTTGGAAAAATCTTATTTGTAGTCTTGGCACGAGTCCTTGGATATGTGGTTATGATAGTCTAGCATTATGCATTCCATAATTATGAAAGTGGTTATTGATATTTCATTGATCATTCGACTAGTAGAATATCCATGTGAGTAAGTAAATGGCATTATTTTATTTTATCATTTCCATTTTATGCTGAAGTTCATGTTTAAAAGGCTTTCTTTTTAGTTATAAACTGCCTTAAGTGTTTATGCTTATCTATGAAAGCTTCTGCTATAATGTTATCCTTACTGAGCATCTGAGCTCACCCCTTTCAATGTTTTATTTTTCCCAGGATTATGAAGAAGTAATTTATGAATGACCTGCAGGGATAGTATGAGAGGATATGAAGACAAGATGTTGTTGTAGTTTTTTTACCTTATAATGCAATGTAAGACTTATGAATATATCTAGTGTTTCCAAGACTACTAAACTAATCGGTCTTTTGAGACTTGATCCTTTGTGATCATGCCAATGTTATGTAATAATGCACCGACTCTGGGTATCTAGGGTCAGGGCGTTACATCTATGCAGTGGTGCAATTTACTTTTCTTCACCGCTTTACTTGGATGGTAATAATGATAGAAATAGTTAATATATATGATAGATATGATATGATATTGATTCTTTAAAAATAATATATCATCCATTTCCCTTCCCATTCTCCATTAAAAAAATGATATTGTCTCTCGTGCATATGTACGACCTACCAACTCCACTACACGATGTGAATAATTTTACATGTTCAGCATTCAATAATGGTTATGAAACCATATTTAATGATTAAATATTATTAATATAATTTTTTTATATGATTTATATATTTCTTATTTTTGATAACCTAGAATTTCATGGCAAAACATGCATAGGAAAATGAAGCAGTTAACACCTGAAATAAGGGTAATAACTGGTCTTATTAACAAATAGGTGATAAGTAGATACAATAGGATCATATATGATATAATAAATATTATTATTATTATTTTATTAATTAATAACATTATTTATACCATTATAAATGAGGTTAAATCATTTTTAACTAAAGAAAAGTGTGAGGTAAGGTATTTCTTAACTCAATTTCCACTTATTGGGTTAAACTTATACTTCGTTGATTATATCATACTAATATTAGGTATGTAATTAATTTTGATTATATTATGTTTTATTTACAATTCTTTATGTGTTTTTATATTTTATACACATAATTGATTCATTTATTAATTATGAATTCAATTTTATAATCATTTTAAGGGTTTATTTTACAGTCTTATTCTAATCGAGTTTGTTCATTCTTGAATACCAGTTGAAGGAAATTACATGAAAATTTCCTAATAAAACCTTAAATTTTATTATTATATTGTTTTTAATGAACTATTTCAAGTAATAGTACCATTTTCCTATTCTTTGGTACTGAAATGTTTTAGAAAATGTTTTCACGAAAATCTGACTTCATTTCTCTCTTCATTTAGAAATATATCTTCTTACAAAACCATGTTTTATAAAATTGTTAAAAAAATGTCTTAACATTTTAAAAATGATTTATTAAATGAATTTTTATCCTTTTTAGTCTTTAAAAAATATTTTTAAAGTAATATTTATGTCATTTCCAAAATAATTATCATTTGAATTTACCAAAAAATTGAACAGAAACTTTATTTTGTCGTGTATGGCATAAATGGGATTTCCAGCCTTCATGACCACTCAAATGTTTTCATTATTCATTTATAAGTTTTAAATTTTATTTTCAAAGAAAATAATTTTTGAAATTATTTATGAAATTTTAGTTTTTAAAAGTGATTTTCAAAGAAATTAATTTTCAAATTGTTTTTTAATATTAAGAGGATGTTTTCCTCATGAATTTTTTTATAGAAAATTATGTTATTTATATTGATAAATGAAAAAACCCATTTATTCTTACTTAAATGGGTATATTTTTTATTAATACCACCCTTATTCTTTTTATGGATGTTTTATGATTAGTTTGACTGTGGATTTTAATTTTGATACCATTCTCTATATTACTTTTGATGGTGTATGGTTATGTTTATTGATTGGGTAATGTATTCACATTTTTAATGATTGTTTTTTTATATGATTTTTTTGTTTATATCTTGAATTTATTATATTTATTATGTGACCGTATGGGGCCTCTATAGCCCCTCGATGCATCTGTTGGTCTCATGAGGCAAATCATCTTTAGTTTTGGCAGAGGCCTTACCCATTTCCTTTTAGATTTCATAGCACGATGCCTTGATGGTATTTTCAAATGTCTTATTTGGGGCCTTGACGGTATGTTTTAGATGTCTCGTGTTATTAATTTCCTAATTATGTGATTAGTTATTGATATTCCATGTGATTATTTGATTAGTATAATATACAAGGTTATGTTTCAATATCATGTGACTATTTATACGGAATTCTTTGATCATATTTTATTCATGGAATATTATAATAAAGTTATTGATTATATGAAATGTGTTTTAGTTATTTACCTTTCCATATTATTTAATCATTATTTAATAATTGATTCTGTTGTATGCTGATCCGTACTGAGAATTTAAGCTCACCCCTTTCTTATGATTCATTTTTTTAGGATACAAGAAAGTATTTTCTGATTTATATGAAGGGATGCACTAAGGGGTATAATGGAAATATAAAATAAATTATTTGTGTATTCTATGTTTTAAAATGTAATTTGAATTTCAAGTATGTATCTAGTTTACCCAAACTAATAAACTAATCGATCCATTGGGATGTGATTTATTTTACCTTATTCTAATGTAATAAAGTAATCACCGACTCTAGGATACTGGATATGGGGTCTTTAAAGTTGGTGTTAGAGTATGTAAAGTAGAAAACATGGAAAATAAATTTATTAAAACATAGATTAGGTAATATAACACTTTTAATGACTGAGGATAAGTCTAAGTATAGGATAACTTTGTATAGATTTGGTAATGGTCATGGATAACTGAGGAAAAACCTATGTACACTTAGATTGGAAAGAAGTTGTCATGATTTAGACATATTATAAATGATTTTTCAAGATTGTTCATGATTCTTCATGATTAGTTTCACTCACACTATGATTTTTGGTTTTATTCAATGGATTGAAATAGAATAAACTGGGTTAATTGTGAATGTAATAGATAATGTGTTTATGAGTAACCAAATGGAATAATGAATAAGATGAAGGATATTGTGATCACGATATATGATTAATAACTTGAACCTTAACCAACTCTAATAATCCCCAAAGAATATAATGATAGAGTTCATTGAGAGCTTGTATAGTGTATACCATAAAGGAAAGAAAATTTAGTTTCTTCTATGCTGAGAATGTGAGAAGAAACACTCAATTTGATGTATTGGATGAATGAGAAGATGTCTTTGGTGTGGAAGACAAGTACACAAAGAAAGTAACTTCCAAGAAAAAATGAAAAATTTAGTTGAGTAAATATGATGATAATAATGGTTTACCTAAGGTATCATTGACAGTTGAATGTTTTAAATATGGAAAGTGAATCAATATCTTATGAGGGAAATCTAATGAATATAATCATCAAGGTTATAAAATTAATATTCATATTGATGATAATAAAGAGACTACAAATGAAATTTTAAATAAAGGAGGTATTAATTAATAAGATGGTGATTTCAAGTTAATGCTCTAAGAACATAGTAGAATAATTAATGTTATTGATTTTGGATTCAAGAGTTTTGTTGAAATTTTTCATTATGAAATGTATACGGATTGTACTATAGTACTTTTCTTTTTGGATTTGAGAGCATAATTTTAATTGAATTGATGAAATTTTAAAATGATTTAGTATCATGTTGATCTCTTGGAAAACACATGATTGAGGGAAGATAACCCTTAATATAAGCTTGATGTTGAGATAATAATGAAAAATATATTTTTAGGGGATAGTATTGGTGACCATGAAACCAGATAGTGATTTTATGGTTTATGTTATAATTTTGGGTTTACTACATGTTTGGACTTAAATAATATATTCAATAACTAGATATTTTATTATAGAATCATTCATGTTTTGTATGGACCTGACCTTAAACATAAATATTCTAGTTTTTTTGAACTATAATTCATATTCGATGATATTTTCAGTTTATAGTTTTATAGAATTAGGAAAAAATCTTATATAGTAAACTCTTAAATTATAAGTGGACTCTAATACTCTGTATCAACTTTTTCCACCAAATGAAACCCCTTAAAAAAGAATTCTTTTTAAGACACATCTTCAATAATTTCATCGTGACATCTTATTTTCCCTAAACAATCTTAAGACCTGTGAAAAACATTTTAAAACTTGATATGAGAAAAAAAGATAAGTAAGGGACATAAAGAAAGAAAATAATTATTCTAGTGAAAACCCATAAAACATTTTCTTAAAATAAAACATACCTTTTTACACTGAAAAATAGATCATCGTTTCAAAAATATTATTATCTTACCTTTTGAAATTCAACGATTTTCATGAAAACTCATAAGAAAAAAATAATATATAAGTAGGTGAATTGGGAAATAATTATAATAAAAAGGAATAAACATAAATTTTACTTCCATACATGTCACTCTTACAAATGAAAAGGCCATACAGGAAACCCTCATACATGTCACTCATAAGAATGTAATAGTTATACGGACAACTTCCCTACCCAATGAATTGGAGGTTATAATGTAACCACCCATCCTTGGTTTATCACACAACCAACCATCCATTTTTTATCATATAACCACCTGTAAAATGTCCAAGTACCATTATATAATCATAATACATAAATTATTTCAATTTTTAGCATTTCCCTCATAAAATTTCATTTACAATCAAAAGAAATCAATTCAAGATAATGAAATAATCAATAAATTATCAAAAATATTTTCATTACAAAAATACCTAGAAAATGGATTAATTGGTTTATTTTTCTTATAAAAACATTAATGTTTGTAGAACAAGACAAATATCAAATAATGGTCATGACGACGGAGAGGTCATTGTCGTTGTATACGTTTAAAAAGAACATTCCTTTTTTCATTTGTAAAGAAAGTAAAACACATCATATATAAATATTCCTCTTTAAAACATTTTAATGAAATTAAATGTCAAATGGTTTGTTTATACACCTTATAAAATAAGGTGGTGTATAACATCAAAATATGTCTCAATTAAAGGAGATTGAGATGAAGTCTCTTACCTCAAGTTTGATTCATCATGTATGTTCTGTATATTCCTGGATAATAAACTTAAGTTAATTATTTTATTTCATAGGAAGCTTTTTAGATTTTATTATTCCTTGTATATCACTTATCACCATATTATAAAAATTACTTAATTATTTAAGTTCACATCAGATGTTTTGATAATATTCAATACATGAGTCCAAAATGACTTGGTATGATGTCTATAACCAAACGTGGTAATTAGTAAATCATATATAAAATAATATTAAAGACATAATAATCACTTTTAAACATTAATTTTACTTTTAAATCAATCCATTTATGTATGGTTATGAAAAATGAACAACGTTATAATCATGGAGATGTTAGACCGTACGTACGCATGAGAAACATTCCCATTTTTCATTGATCATTATGGAAAGAAAGTAATTATTATTTTATATATAAATAATTATCATAATATAATAAATATAATATTAATGATATAAATATACTTATATATATCATATTTTTGATGTGGTGAATAAAAACAAATCTCATCGCTTCATGGAGGTGATAGTTCACACGTACACACGAACGACGCTATCATTTTTATGTGCATGGAAGGAAAGAAATTAATTTATATATTGTTTTATTATAATTATAATTATGTCATTAATGTCAGATTTAAACATTAATTAAATTATTATAATTATTCTTGATAGACAGTAATGTAAAATGAATTATATCGCTTCATGGAGGTGATGGTTCACACGTACGCATGAACGATTAATTCGTTTCCCATTCGATGGAAGTGGAGATAGATTTAAGAGATGATATTAACATAATAACATATAATTGTATTTATGATAATGTATCTATTATATCATCATATATAATAATATTTGAAGGAAGTGGAAGAAGAAATAAAACAGAAATACTTGATTAAAAATGATATCTTTCCTTTGGACGATAACCTTTCATTCACACCTAAACACCTATAAGAAGGGTGTAATGCATAAACTAAGGCCTCAAGAATGTGGGCAGGTACTCTATTAAGAGATTTTATCATATATTGGCTGAACCAAAATGGTTTTTAAGTGTGAAGAAATGATAGGATGCAATGCTCATTTATAAGAGAGGGGAGGGGCACTCATGGAATTCTTCAAAATATTAAATAAATATAAATTAATTTTAGATAATAAATGGGTATAAAGTCATTAATTTAGAATTTATGATGATTATGGGATTAAATATAATCATAAAATTAAAATTATTAAAGTTTAAAAAACTATCCTTATATTTATGTTTTAACCCTTTTAACTATTACCATTTTATTATGTAATTTACACTTTGAGGGTAAAAATAATTACCATAACATTCTAAATTACAAATAAAAGAGTCATTTATGAAATTTTTTTGGATTATAATATTTTTTTAAATTTTATATATTTTAATGAAATATTTTATATTTTAAAATACCATTAGTGTTAATTTTGAAACTATTAAATTATTGAATTTTTAAAAATTTCATAAATTCATGGTATAGTCAAGAAAACCCCCTTTTAAATCACTAATATGTAAATTTAATTAAAAAATTATGACATAAATTATATCAAATTATATTTATTATAACATTCTTAATATCATTTATTTGATTCTTTCATTAATGAAGCAATTATTACATGATCATTGTGTCACAATTTAATTTAATTATATATTTCCTAAAAATTATAAATAAATTATCATGATATAAGTAGTAATTTTATATTTATAAAGATAATTTATATTCTAAGATATCCCTTGTATAACCCCATATTAAAAATACTTTAACTATTAAAAACAAAAGTGTAACAAAAATGAATTTTCATTGAATATAATATTATAAATGAATTAAAGTCATTCATGTGGCTCTAAGTGGTTATAAAATCTAATAATTGATTATATTGGTCTTAATACACTCATCAAATTAAATGCGGATAAGTGTTAGGGAAATTTTATATTTTAATTATATAATGTTCAACTTTAATTATTTGATTTACCCTTAATCTTGGTAATAACATTTATTACTAAAGTTACTATTAATAATGTATAAAAATAAAAAGGACATGTTTATATAATTTGGACCTTTTGATTCAAAATATGGAATTAATTTTTTTAAATTAAAAACACATAATTCATATAAATTAGTTAAAAATTAATCTCATTGATGGAATAAGAAAACAAGTTTTAAAAGTAAAATGATCAAAAGTTCATATAATTTTTATATCCAATTTCTATGTGAAAATTATTCCAATGACCTATATTGGATTAAATGATAATAAATTGGTCTAGTTATACTTTAAAATTATTCAAAAATATTATTTAACAATATAAATAAATTCAATGAAAATTTAGTTTTCAATTAAAATACATTATTTGTTTATTATTCATCAAAAAATGAATCTTATCAGGAAAATACCAAAAATTTATCCAAAGTAAATTTTTATGTCCCTAATATAAATAAGGAGTTTATTTTTTTCAAATATAACTAATAAAAGTGACAAAAACTAGATTTAAAATATGTGTGTCCTCAAAAGGTGGAAAAACTGCATTTTTTGAAAAATGCTTCTTTTAATTTTAAAATTGGATTCGTTATTAGATCATGTATATAAAACATGTAATATGAATGTTAAAAATAAAATTTAATATATTGCTTATTTATTTAATTAATATGATCTAATAAGAGTGATTTTATTATTTATAAAACACACTTGTGCACATTTAAATAGTTTTTTAGAAAAAAAAACTTTTCCATTTATTTTAAAACGGTTATTACATTAATTTATAATTAATTATTAACCAAATAATTAATTATATATACATATTTAAACCATATTTTAATAATTTAGTTAATACTATTCATTCTCTTCATTCTGACAACTATGTTTTGATAATAGCATTTAAATATTATTTAGTTTTTTCGTAAAATCGATGTAGTGTATCATATAAACTATTGAGAATAGTGTTTCCTTTTATAAATGTGGGATGTTACATTCCACCCCCTCCCCCCCCCCCCAAATTTATACATTTAATCCTCTAAATTTGAACTTAGGACTGAAAACTAAGGTTTGTATTTTCAAAATAATTTTATTTAAATCTCACATCAGAATAAAGGATTAATAAACTACCATTTTAAAAGAAAGAAAGGCAAGTAAAAAGATCACCTGAGACAACAAATACTAGGGTTACATGTATGAAAACATGGATATGGAAGAGAAAACTAACCATAAAGTTCTGATGCAATATTATAGAAAACATTATTAGGAGAAATTTAACAATCACAAAAGCAAAAAAATTTGATAGGTTAAACAATATTTGATTTCATAGTACAAAAAGTAAATGGAAAATGTTTTTGTTTTAATGTCCTTTTCATAGATCTGAGTAATTATATTACTACATGGACTAAGATTATAAGGAATTATACTTACTTTACTATTATAGTTTCATCCTCTAATCAATTACCACCACCAAATAATTTTTTTCTCCAAACGATGAGTATTCAAGATGATTCTTTCACACATGATATGATAAAATCAACATCTAGAGAATCACATAATCCAAAAAAGATTAAATATAAATTTCTATCATATTTAGACATTAAAAAAACCTAAATGGTCATATTAATATAAGATAATTCCCCAAAAATAATAAACCTTTATATAATGAAAAACTACATTAATCTCTAAAATTCAACAATGATACCCAAATTTCAACATAAAACATTCAACAAATAACTATATATAAAATTCCACAAAATATTATAATTAATATTAAAACCCAAAAATCATAATTATTTTATCACATAATCTTCTAAGATAAGTTCTAACAATTATCTCAAAATAACATCAATTACTCTTAAAGTCTCATACTAAAAAGAAATTATTCAAATCAGATATTATGTGAGATAGGTTAATCATTGCCATAAATAACTTTAATTACCATAATTCCACAATATAAACATAGATTTTTCCAAAATATAACTCAACCTTTATTCCTTAAAAAAATACTTTAGTATTCTATTTATCTTGATCATATATGGTTCCCAAATTAATGAACATCCTCTAAAATAACATTAATCACTTAATCATTTCCTAATCTCAAGGTTATCTTTTTGATAAAACAAGGGTTCCCAAAATCAGTTTATTATTTATCCATAAACTCATCTAACTAAAAATAAAATTTCATACTAACTAGGGACTTCATGTAGGACAATAGTAGGTGATGCACCCATATCATATTTCGGTTGAGGGTTTTATTCCCACGGCTTTACTGGATGTGAAGGGTTATCACACATCCTACGGGTTTCCCTTTTTATAAAACTATATAATTCATATAAAATTTCTGATATATGGTAAATTCCTAAATAATAACCATTAATTACCTCAAAAATTAATATCTCCTAATATAAAATTAGTGATATTAAAATTTCATAACTTAAATCCACACAAGGCTTTCTAAGAAATTAAAATTATAAACCCATGGTGATATTTGTATCTCTTAATAAGAAATCCTAATCTACAAGGTTTTCTAAACCGTTCTCTGATACCAACTGTAAGGACTCGGCCTTAAAAGTAACTTATTATAGTGTTTTTGAACTATAATTCACATTTTTCAGACCTTTTCAGTTTAGAGTTTTTGATAATTATAATAAACTGTTACAATTTATACTTCTAAATTATAAGTGGGCTCTAATACTATATATCTAGTTTTTTCACCAAAGGAAATCCCTTAAAAAATGACTTCTTTTTTAGACACATATTAAATTATTTCATCATTACGTCTTCTTTTTCCTAACCAATCTTTAGACCTATGAAAAACATTTTAAAACATTGTATGAGAAAAAAAATCTCTGTAAGGGACATAAATAAAGAAAACCATTAGTCCAGTTAAAACTTATAAAACATTTCTTTAAAATAAAACTTATGTTTTTAACCTAAAAAAGACATCACCATTTAAAAAAGATAATTATATTACCTTTTGAAAATAAAATATTTTTATGAAAAATCATAAGAAAAAATATAATATATAAGTAGGTAACTTGGGATATAATTATACTAAAATGGAATAACCATACGTTCGACTTCCATACATGTCGCTCTTATAAATGGAATAGCCATATGGATGACATCCATTAATGTCACTCTTACTAATGAAATATCCATACAACTGACTTCTATACCCAATACATTGGAGGTTATAACATAACCACCCATCCATAGTTTATCACACAACCACCCATACTAGGTTTATCACATAACTACCTATCAAATTTCCAAGTACCATTATATAATCATAACACATAAAAGATTTCAATTTTCACTATTTTACTCATAAAATTTAATTTGAAATCAAAAGAAATCATTTCAAGATAATGAAATAATCATTCCATTTTCAAAACCATTTTTAATACCAAAATACATATATAAGGGACTAAGTGACATCTTTTTCTTTTTAAAACATTAAGTCTTGTAGAGGAATCAAAATATCAAATAACGGTCACAGAGGTGGAGAGTTCATCGTTGTCGTATATGTTAAAAAATAACATTCTTTTTTTCTTTTTTAAATAAAGTAAACCACTTCATATAAAAATATTCCTTTTGAAAACCTTTTAATTAAATTAAAATTTAAAGGGGTTGTTTATGCACCTCATAAAAAAAGGTGGTGTATAACTTCATAAAATGTATCAATGAAAGTATATTGAGAAGAAGTCCCTTACCTCAAGTTTGATTCATCAAGTATGTTCATTATCTTCCCGAATAATAAACATAATTTAATTATTTCCTGTATTGAGAACCTTTTTCCAGTTTATTATTCCTTTTATAGGATTATCACTATATTATAACAATTGCATAATTATTTAAGTTCACCTCAGATGTTTTGATAATATTTGATCCATGTGTCCAAAATGACTTAGTATGATGTCTATAGACAAAAGTGGTCATTATTCCATCATCTAAAGAATAATATTCATCACATAATAATCATATTTAAAATTATACCCTTTATGTATGGTTATAAAAAATAACAACATTATAATCATGGAGATGGAAGGTCATACATACACATGAATAATGTTCCCATTTTTTCATTAATCATTATGGACAGAAGGTAATTATTATTATATATTTAAATAAATAGAATAATATAATAAATATTATATTAAATAATTAAATATACTTATATATATCATACTTTTGATGTGATCAAAAAATGAATCTCATCACTTCGTGGAGGTGATAGTTCACACGCAAGCATGAACAATGTTATCATTTTTATGTGCATAGAAGTTAAGAACGTACTTGATATATTATTTTCTAATAATTATAAATATTCCATTAATATAATATAAAAATATTAATTTCAACATTATAATCAGTTTTAAGAGATGGTAATGTAAAATGAATTATATCAGATCATGGATATGATAGTTCATACATACACACGAATGATTAATTCTTTTCTCATTTGATGGATGTGGAGATGTATTTAAGAGATGATATTAACATAATAACATATCAGTATATTGAGGATACTATATTTATTATATCATTATGGTTGAATAATATTTGAAGGAATTATAAGAATAAATAAAATAGAAATACTTGATTAAAAATGATATCTTTGTTTTGGATGGTCACCTTTTCTTAACACCTTAACACTTATCAGAAGGATTTTATTCCTAAAATACGGCTTTAATAATGTATTTAGGGATTCTAGGAATTTATTTTAGTATATCCTATTTGAAACAAAATGGTTTTGAAGTGTGAATAAATGATAGGATGTAGTTCCCTTTTGTAAGAGAGGAGAGGGTCACTCTTTGAATTCTTCAAAATATTAAATTAATATAAATTTCTTTTCTAATAAAATCGGTCAAAAGTAATTTATTTAGAATATAGTATAAGGATGTGTCATAATATAATCATAAAATAAAAATTCGACAAGTTTTGAATATTTTTTTAATCCTCAACTATTTGTTTTACCCCTTTTAACTCTTTCCATTTTATTAAGTAATTTACATTATCAGGGCCAAAATATTTACCATAACATGCCAAAAGACAAATAAAATAGTAATTTATGACATTTTAGGAATTATAAAAACTATTTGGATAAAGATTATATTTTGAAAAGTTTTATATCATTTAGTGAAATATTTTATATTTTAAAATACCATTACTGTCAACTTTGAGAATATTAATTTATTTACTTTTTGAAAATATTATAATTTCATTATATTGTCAAAAAAACTATTTTAAAACATCACTAAAATGTCAAATTCATTCATAAAATTTTTTTATGACACAAATTATATAAAATTATATTTATTATAATATTTTTAATATCATTTACTTGATTCATCCATTAATGAATCAATTACTGTATCGTCATTCTGTCAAAATTTAATTTAATTATTTATTTCATAAAAATTATAAATAAATTATCAAAATTTAGGTAATAATTTTACATTTATAGATAATATTTATAGTTGAATAGATACATTGTATATCCCCATAATAAAAATACTTTACTTGTTAAAAACAATAGTGTAAGAAAAATGACTTTTCATTGAATATAATATTATAATTGCATTAATGTCATCCAAGTGGATCCAAGTGGTAATAAAACAGACCCAAGTATGATATTTCTTTTAAAACACTCATCCAAATAAATTATGAAAATTTTTAGTGTAATTTTATATGTTTATAATATAGTTTTTATCTTTAATTTCCTGATTTATCCTTAACAGTGGTGATAAAATTTATTACTTACATTTCTATAAATAATGTAACAAAGTAAAAGAGACATTTTTATATAATTTGGATATTATTATTCCAAATATGTAATCCATTTTTCTAAATAAGAAAAAAATAATTCTTATAAATTACTTCAAAATCAACCACATTGACGAAATAAGAAAATGGGTTTTTAAAATAAAACTTTCAAAAGTTCTCATAGTTTTTATATCAAATTTCAATGTGAAATTGATTCCAATGAACTATATTTGATTAAATGATAAAAACTTTATCTAATTATACTTTAAACCCATTCAAAAATATTATTTAACACTATAAATAAATTTGATGAAAAGTAGTTTTCAATTAAAATGCATTATTTTTTTAATATTCATCAAAAAAAGAATATTCTCTGAAAAAATAACCAAAATTTAAACAAAGTAAATTTTAATTACCCTATTATAAAGAAGATGTTTGTTTTGTAAAATATAACTTATAATTGTAAAAAAACTATATTTAAAATAGGTTCTCCATTGAAAGGCAAAAAAACTATCTTTTTTGAAAAATACTTCTTTTATTTGTAAAATTAGATTTTTTTTCTTATATCATATATATATAACACATAAGATTAATTTAAAACATTATATTGAATATATTAAATATATATTTCATTAATATATTCTATTAATAGGGATTTTATTATTTATAAAATACACTTCTGCACATTTAAATAGTTTTTAAAAAAACATTTCTTTTTATTCTAAAAAGGGTTTTACATTCATTTATAATTAATTGTTAAACAATTAATTAATTATATATAAATCTATAAACCATATTTTATTAATCCATTTAATATTTTTCATTCCCATCAATCTAATTTCTAGGTTTTAATGATAACATTTAAATATTATTTATTTATTCTCTTAAGCTCGATGTGGGGTATCATGTACGCTATTGATAACATTGTTTCCCATTAAAAACTAAGAATGTTACATGTTTTAATTAATTTTTAAAGGTGATAAAGGTATTTATATATTTGTTAAGTTAAAATAATAGATACATTATTTTTTAGTGAAAATATGATGTTAAGTTGATTTTAAAAAATTTTCGACCTTCCTTCGACATTTTTTAGAAAGATGTATTTTAGATGATTCTCAAGGTAAGCTACTTATGGGATGGATTAATTTGAACATTGGATATTATTGTTTGAGGTTATAGTATGATTTATTTTATTTTATACAATGCTCTAACAATTTTTCTTTCGGTAAATATTTAAAGGCCAAAGGAAGGACTTATGGACCTTTTGATAAAGGTGTTTCAGGCATAAAATGTTTTTCTTGAATATCCATCTCTAGATGTATGAAATGAAGTGTAAATAGATCAAATCACATCTAAATATGTGATTTTTTCATGGAATTAAATAAAGTAATTTTATTTTCTCAATTTCTTTATGTGGATAGTGAAATAATCCCTCAACTATATGAAAATTATTTTGGAACAATAACGTTATTTGTTTACTATTATTTCTACCAAATCAATGATCTTTTAACCGATCACAGATTTATTGTTTTTTTATAGTTAACTTTATAATTAAAATATTCTCTACCACTCTCCATCAATACTTGATATTTATATTTCACTTCCATGTCCATATTTTCACTTCCCACTAATGTTCTCTTAATAAGTCGCATTTTCCTTTACCTCTTTTTAAAAAGAACTTCTAGTAACCCTTTTTACAATGTAGATTTCCCACAAAGTAATGTTCAAATATCAGAATTTTATTTTTGAAGTGAAATTTAAAATTGAGGGGATGAAATTTATTTATGTAGGGGAGAATTAAACACTCCAAGATTTTATGGTATGTATCTCTTAAATTTAACCTCATCGATAGCTTAAGTTGCACAAAACACCCAACTTAAACGAGCAGTAAAACATTGACCAAGAAGATAAATTGGAGAGATTTAATAGCATTAAAAACATTTTGAAATATATAATTTTACAAGTAATTTTAAATGTATAAATTAATGTTTTATAAATAAGTGTCACAAACTACCTTCCTCAAGATGAGGGAAGGGTGGAAAAGTGGCATGCCCTTCCTTAATCAAGTTGAAGGAGAGATAATGACCCCTGAGTCCCACATTTTATAGGACCTAAAGTGGTGACTAATACCAAGGGTATATAATCTCACACAAAAATGGAACGCATTACCCTTTTATCAAAACAAGACCAAGAGATAAGATGGTAAATCCCAAACAACTCCAAATACCAAAAGTAAAATTGAAGCCAAAATCTATTCCCACATGCATATTAAAAAGTAAATATGATAAAAAGTGCAACAAAACTCCAAAATAAAGTACCAAAAGGATAGAGACTAAGATGAAACATCAAAAAATCCTAACGCCTGAGCTAGTAAAGTCCAGCAGAGTCTTCTAAGTCCTCCCAAGAACCTACAAACTGTTTTATATACACAGGGTGAGAATACAGGTATACCTAGTAGGAAAATCTAAATCCACATGTGAACAACTGAGGGAACATACTAACGTCCCTATGAGAAAATAGTAGAACCTCAAATCACCTACCAACTAATACTAACCAGCCTAGCCTCACAAAGGCACACTCACCAAATAACACAAGTCAAGTAAAGTAATAGTATAACGACATCGATATTTGGGTACCCCGCACCACTTTCCCACTGGTTATATTATCATTACTAGTGGATAAAGTCTTTATGATACCAATATTCACATACACAATCCCACGGCCACAACCTGCCTGCACACACCTGGGCCTCAAACCAAACACGATCTCTCCCGCAGAAACTAGGGCCACAACAACCACACCTCTCACCCGAAGACATCTGGGCCTCATCTCGTAGACACTTGGGAAAACAAAACTGGCCTGAAACCACCCAGGCCTCTCATCTACAACAAACCCTCACCTGAATAATCTTTGACTATGGTAATCCTCAAGCCATTATAGCTTGCACTGATAAGTTCGAGTGGTAAGAAACCAAAAGAGGGTTCAAGGAAGAAACTCAGTAACCATATATCCATCCTCACACCGAGATGTTGGGAAAGACACCCTCCCCCAAAAAATAGAGGTGTTAGGAACATAGTTCTCAATAAGTTTGGGGTACCTATAGAATCACAAGTAATTACAATTTATATATATATATAGGTAAACAGACGCTTAGCCCAACCTACGGGTTTCCGAACAAATAGTCAACACACTCAGAACTACTTTCACTTCCACCCCTATATGCATAACCACACAACAGCCACTACCAAAGCATAACCCAAATCCTTTTCATTTAAACACTTTCCATATATTAATTAAGGGGTTCACTTTAATTTATTATAGCACTATTGGGAAACTATCAACCACAACCACACCAAAATAATAAGCAAAACCAAACTGCAGTCCCACTGCACAAACCCCCCAATAGTCCTAGACACCTGTTCAACCATTTCCAGCAACCAATATTCAAAATTTAAATGCACCATACTTTTCTCACCTCCCATATCTGCATCCCTGATTCCCAATAATTCCCATATACATTCCCACTGTATATAATTTCATAACCATGCTGCAGTCCCACTACCCAACGTCACTCTGCGACTACAACACAACAAAGGAAGTTCAGCGGCCTACAATTTTATCCATTCCACAATCAATCAATCACTCGGACTAAGATACAATACACCACATGTTCCAAAACATGCACCAATACCACAGTAACTAACATTAACCCACATCCTCATTGTGAAAACCTACAACACCCTTATCATGGAACTAACTCCTATGTCCAATCATGTACCCCCAACCGTGCTCGAAACAGCAGCACCGCAAAACTCACACAAGGTCACACAATTCAACAGAACACAACACTCATTTACACCTATCAAAAGGGTGCGCATATATTCAGAATTAACCAGTAGAGTTTCTTTAATTCCACTTAATTATAAGTCAGGTGATCACACAACAAGCTTGATCCTGGGGGCATCCATTTATTTAACCAATGTACATGATTAAGTATATTTAATGTTACAGTCATTATTCAAGGATCTCAAAAAAACAAAACATCAATAGTGCATAAGAAAATACCTCCAATGTCCATGATTTTTAAAAGGATTTACAGCCACAAAAATCCATAAAATAATCAAGGATAACAGATAAAATAGGCGACCAACATCAAACCACTCTCTGCCTATTATTATATTTACCCATGTTGTCTCTTGATCAAATCCGGTTCTTATCTATTTCTTGTTTTTAAGAAGAGTATTCAGCTGTTCCTCAAAAGTATTCATAAGTATACCCACCCCTCATGGTATACAATTAGAGAGAAAAAAATAAATCCCTACCGGATGATCAAATGATCAAAGTTCCTCCTTGTGCCAAGAACAAGGAATTGAGTGAGAAGAAGGAAACTCCAAGAAAGTTGTTTCAGAAAGATCTAGCATAGGCGCGTGAATCGTCTAGCGAGAAAGGCTTTAGGTGCACCATGTGAAACAAAAAGTAAGAAGTAAAGAATAGATCTCAGTTTATGAAAAGGTCAAGGTTCTAAAAATTAGGGAGACTATTACAAAGTTCTTGAAATTCAGATCATGGTTTGACCACGCATCTTGGCAGTTACAAGGCTGGTGGAACATTATGAGAAACAGTGAATTTAATAATTCCCCTTAGAAATGGTGGAGATATCCCAACACACTGCTGGGATTTGATAGGTACCATTTCATAGAGATAAACATGTAATAGGGGTGAAAGTGTAAAAACTGGAAAGAACTAGAAATGAGTCACTTATGGGTGAGTCACCGACGCTGAACCACCAACGGGTGAGCTACCGACACAACCAACTGATGTTGAGCCACCGACACTAAGCTACCAATGTCGCATCCTACTAATGCAATGACCTATTGATGCCTCAACCTACCGACACCCTGAACTACGGACACCCAGACCAACCGATGCCCTAACCTACCGACACAAACACCCCTAACTCACCAATGATGACACCCTAGACTCACCGATGTCGATGCCTCTAACAAACCAATGTTTATGCATCTATCATGATGATGCACTAACATGATGATGCACTAACACGACGATGCACTGACATGACAATGCAGTGACATGCCAATGAAAAACTAGAAATTTGGAAAACTCTTAAAATGAGCCACTGTTGCCTCCTAGAACACCCTAAACACTAGATTTTTAGAAAAGAAGGGCTTGGGGAAATTTGGATCATTACATCTGATACCTATCAAACTATTATTGTCCCTGAGAATCTCAAAACTAACCCAAAAGGAAAGGGGTCCAAATAACCATCTCTTAAGTCACCTCTCCGGAGTAAACCACCTTGTGTTGTTCTAAAGCTTGAGTGAAAACCATAACATCCCATAACACCACATTGTCATCTATATCCTAAAAAACTATAGAAATACTACCTCTCCACTACCCCCAAACAACCACACAACACCAATGATCACACCTTATATACACATGGATTAGGGATCTCTTTCCTCCATGTCAAGATACTGTCTGCTTTGGGTGACACAGTCTCACCCGTATGGGATTAATCACATTATCATTAATTCTTAGTGATTATAGATCAGGTCCTCCCCTCCTCATAGTCAAGATTTTTCACACAAAATCATAGAACAGGTAAACAACTTATCATATATAATATGAGGTCAAAAATTACATCGTGAAACGAAGTGCAAAATGAAAACACAAAATCAAAACTCAGAACAACTCTAGGAATTGGGCATGCATCTATGCATCATGTTCCCATGTACTATCCTTGAGGCCACCATGCCTCCAGAGCACACGAACCAAAGGAATGGTTCCTCCAAGAAGCACATTCTCCTCACAACCCTCGATTCCTATCGATCCCTCCACAAACGTCGCATCGTCCTTGATATCCAACTCTCCCCAGTCAAGGATGTTGGAGTCATCGTGTAGATTCTGATAGAGTTGATAGAAATGGAAGACATTGTGGATCCTCTATAACTGAGGTGGAAACTCCAGCTGATATGCCACATAGCCAACTCATCCAAACACATTGAAAGGTAGAATGAACCTGGGAGAAAGCTTGATTCCTCTTCCAAACATTTGATGTCCACTCCAAAGGGAACCCTTTAAGAACATAGGGTGCTCATCCTCGAATTTCAGATGTATCCTCCTAAGATCGGCATATGATTTCTGTCGGTCCTGAGACACCTTCATCCTCTCACACACAAGTTGAAACCTTCTCTGTTGTGCTCTGCACTACTCCTAGTCATAGAAGGGCTACCTCCCCTACCTCTTTCTAGCACATGGGTGAACTACACTGTCTTCCATACAAGGATTAGAACGGTTCCATTATAATGGTAGAGTGATAGCTATTATTGTAGGAAAACTTTACTAGGGTCAAGTGTCATACCGATGATCCTATGAGCCCAATACACACGCTCATAAAATATCCTCCAATGTATGGATGGTCCTCTCTGTTTACCCATCCGTATGAGGGTGGAATGTAGTGCTAAGGTGTAACTAGGTCCCAAAGTCATGTTGTAATACCCTCCATACTTGTGATGAAAAATGTGTATCCTGATCTGAGACAATGGATCTTGGAACTCCATGCATATGCACCACTTCACCTATGTACCTATGTGCCAAGGCATCAGTTGCGCTTAACTCCTTGATTTCTAGGAAGTGAGATGATTTCGCCAATTGATCCACTACTACCCAAAGGGAATTGCATCCTCCCTGATCTTTGGGTAAACCTGTGATGAAATCCATCGATATGTAATCCCACTTCTACTCGGGAACATCCAATGGATACAAAAGACCCTCAATAACATGGTACTCATCCTTCACCTACTGACACACTAGGCATCATTCCAAAAACTCTACCACTTCCCACTTCACCCCAGGCCACCAAAACTATTCCCTCAGACCTTGGTATATCTTAGAGACCCCTGGACTAACTGACAATGGTGAGATATAGAACTCACGAATAACTCCCTTGTTTATTTTCACTAGGACAAACAACTTCCCCCATAACATCATCTTATTCTATCTATCCTCCAACCATTCATCCCGATCATCACCCTATAAAATATGATCACGCATCACCTTGCCCTTTGAGTCTCCCCACTAAGACTCCTATATCATCTACACTAAGGAATACTACACTATCATTTGAAACGGATAGCCTCAACCACTCTCCTCTCTAACATCCAGGAGTAAAGTGTCCAACTCCTCCATCACATTCCATGTATATGTAGATTCCCAAACTAACTCTTTCTAAGACTTCATGATCAAGGCATCAGCCACAACATTCCCCTTTTCTAGGGTTTAAGATATTTTGTTGAAGTCATAATCCCAGAGAAACTCCATCCACCTTCATTGCCGCAAGTTCAGGTCTTATTGGGAAAAGATATACTTCACGATCTTGTGATTCGTGAAGCCCACAAATCCCTCCCCGATGAGGTAATGCTGCCAAAACTTCAATGCAAACATGTCCAATGCAGGATCTAGATCATGGATGGCATAATTTTGTTCATAAGGACATAACTTCCTAGACACACAAGAGATTACTCCCCACTGCTGCATCAGCACGGATCCCAAGCCTAGGCTGGAAGCATCACAGAACACCTTGAACATCACCCCTTCCTCTAGAAACCTAAGCACTAGGGCACTGACCATCTTCCCCTTTAGATAGATGAGAGTTACCTCACACTTCTCACTCCATGTTAATACCTAGTCCTATCTTCTCAAAGTTGTCAATGGAGATGCAACTCGAGATAATTCGGGTACAAAACTCTAATAATAGCATGCCAAACCCAAAAAACTATGATCCTATGCCACATTCTTAGGTGCTTAACAAGAAACAACCACTTAAAACTTTGATGTGTCCACCAATATCTCTTACCGAGACACCACGTGTCCGAGTAATTTCACCTCTCACTTCTAGAACTTGCACTTTGACAACTTTCCAAAGAGGTGGTGGTGTCGGAGAACCTCCAAGATAGTCTTCAAATGCCCAGCGTGCTCCTCCTCTAACCCTGAGTAGATCAGAATGTCTTCAATTAACACAATAAATAACAGGTCCAAGTAATCACAGAAAACAAAGTTCATGATCTCCATGAACCTGAATGGTGCATTTGTGACACCGAAGGGCATGACAATGAACATGAAGTTCCCATACCTACCCATGAAGGCGGTTTTTGGATGTCACCCTCTTTTACCCTTGACTGGTGATACCCAGACTGTATATAAATCTTAGAGAACCAACCTAACCCATTTAACTGATCAAAAAGATCTTCTACCTTGGGAGGGGGTAATGGCTCTTGATCATCACCCGATTCATCCTCTGGTAGTCTATGTACAGTCTCAGACCACCATTTTCCTTCTTCTCGAACAAGATCGAAGCACCCCACGGTGACACACATGACCGGATAAATCCTTTATTCATCATATCTTCAACATGAATCATCAAATCCTTCAACTCATAAGGTTTAATTTGATAGGTATCCATCAAAACCGGATGAGCACCGGGTTGCAAGTCTATCATGAACTCAACGTCATGTATAGGGGGTATAGTTGCAACCTCTTCTAGGAAGACATCCAGGAACTCACTGAAAACCACAAAAACATCCACCATCTCTATATCTATATATTCCACTGGCATATTGGCTTACAAGTAAAGAAGAGGCTCTAAACACTGGTTTCCCTCCAAACAACTCTGCTCTCCAACAAAAGCTACGCGCTGGCTACCCACATCTGAGAACACAACTCTTTTCCAAAATCAATCGATAACATTGTGCATAGAAAACAGTTATTAGATGCACAATATGACATCATATTGGTGCATCTATAGTAGAAGAAGGTCCCCAATGGTCTGATGTATCCCCAACATCAGTCTTCATTATCAAAAAAACATCAAACAGACTGGTATGATCTCCAACTAGCATACTCAACACCAAGGGAATAGGAAGTCTCTCTATATCTACTCCTAGAGAATGGGCAAGACCAGGTGCAACAAAGCAGTGTGAGGATTCTAAATCAAACAAGTCACATGCAATAGTAATAAACAGACTGATCGTACCACAAAAAACCTCTGGCCCTACAGGAACTGCTACCACTACGGTATGCAACTGACCACACCCATCTCCTCTACCAATTTGTTGTCGACCACCTCCCCGACCATGCCCAAGTTGAGGTCCCTAATGAGAACACATAGGATGCCCCCACCTCTACCCTTAGGGGAGCAGGAGTTCACTACCCCTCTTGGTAGAAAGGCCTGACTAGAAACTGTTGCTGCTGAGGTGGGTGATAAACCTTCCCACCACCACTATATAGTGCTCGAACTGGGCACCGATTTTGAATATGCCCATAGACTCCACAGACAAATCACCTTGATCCTGGACCCATAAGGAAAGGTCTAGGACTAGGACATTGGAACTTGAACTAATGAAGAATACTCCCTACTGGCCAAAACCTAGAAGGCCCTGACACTGGATACCTTCTACTGATGGCTTTCCTCTTTGAAGAACTCGGTTGGATCTCCTCTCAGGGAACACCTCCCAGCGAGTTCATCCTTTCCTCTACATCGGCCTTCTTCTAAACCTCTAAGTATGTTAGTAGAGTCAAATGAGTAACTGCATACTGAAGAGAAGATCAGAGTGCCTCTTCTAAGCATCTCGATTGGGAATCCTTATCACGAAAGAGATCTAGTGAAAACTATAAGAGATCTTTGAACATGATCCCTACATCCCTCACTAACATACTCCCCTACTAGAGGAAGAGTAGCTCCTGCCACTTCTCATCCTTCATCGTGGAACAAAAAAATTCTACTCGGAACTCCTTCTCAAAGTCATCCCACAAAACCTCAGTTTGCTTCCTCTCTATGAGATAAAAGGTCCACCACTGATGTGCTGATCTCATCATATGAATCACCACCAGAGGAACCTAGTACTCTGTCGAAGCCTAGATAAAGCTAAAAGCAATCACCAACTCCTCAAGCCAACTCTCCATATCCATGTATGATATGCTTCACTCGTACTTCCCTAGCGTCTACCGCTGGAAGGGACGACGCGTCTTCGACCATTGTTCTTCCTCCTCCTCTTGATCGGCCCTCCATTGATCAACTGGTTCAACCAATTGGGCCTCAAATGTTCATACCACATGTGTACGACATTCGGGTTCCATAGTAGATAAAGTAAACAAGGAACTCCTAAGCCCGAGTAGTGTGGGAAAATTCTTTTAATTTTTTTTAATCATTATTTATTTCAAATTCCAAAAAAACCCCAAGACACAAAATAGAACAATTCATTATGATGCACTTACCTTTCCTAGGGTCTTTACCCTACAATCTGTGTATCCTCTCTTGGTCGTTCAGTAGGTACAGAGTCCTTGCATTAGATCACATTGGGGCCTAAAATCCCATGGCCTAACCGGTCTTCCCAGGTCTATCTCATGAACTAAGATTTACTAACACTACTTACCTATCATACCATGAAATCCTTACTGTTCCTAACGTTGAACTCTGTAATATCTCTCAAACTTCCAAAACCTGCACTCTAATACCATTTTGTCATGACCTGCCTTCCTCTAGATGAGGGAAGGGACGAAAAAGTGAAACACACTTCCTTCTTCAAGATTAAGGAATGATAATGACCCTTGAGTCCCGCCTTTGATAGGCCCCGAAGTGGCGACTAGCACCAAGGGTGTATAATCTCACACAGAAATAGAAGACACTACCCTTTTTATCAAAATATAATCGGGAGATAAGTTGGTAAATCCCAAACAACTCCAAATACCAAAAGTAAAAGTGAATCCAAATTCCATTCCCACATGCATGTTCAAAAGTAAAACTGATACAAAGTGAAAAAAAGTCCAACGTAAAGTACCAAAAGTAAATAGGCTAAGCAGCAACAGCAAAAAATTCTGATGCCCGAGTTAGTAAAGTCAAGCACAGTCCTCTAAGTCCTCCAAGAAACTTGAAAGTAGTTTTATATATGTAGGGTGAGTATACATATATACCCATTAGAAAAATATAAATCCACCCATACACAAGTGAGGGAACATACTAAAGTACCTATGAGAAATCAGTAGAACCTCATAGCACCTACCAAGAATTACTAACTAGCCCAGCCTCACCAAGGAACACTCACCAAATAATGCAACTCAAGTAAAGTAATAGTATAAGCACATCGATATTTTGGTACCACGTACTACTTTACAACTAGTTGGCTTCTCATCCCTAATGGATAACGTCTTGAAGCTACCTCTCTTTCCATATGCAGTCCCACTACCACAACTCACCCGTACACACCAGGGCCACAACAACCACCCCTCTCACCTGAAGACACATAGGCCTCATCCTGAAGACACTTGGGAAAAAAAACCTGGCCTAAAACCACCTAGACCTCTCATCTACAACAAAACCTCACCCAAATAATCTTGTACTATGGTAAGGATCAATCCATTATAGCTTTCCCAGATATTATCAAGCGGTAAGAAACTGGAAAAAGCTGTGAAGAAGAATGTCAGTAACCATCCATCCATCCTCTCACCAGGATGTTGGGAAAGACACCCTCCCTCATGAAATGGAGGTGTTCAACACATAGTTCTCAACAAGGGTTGGGTCCATATAAAAATCACAAGGAAATTAAATTTATATATATATAGGTAAGAAGACACTCATCCCAACCTACAGATTTCCGAACAAAAAACCAACCCACTCAGAACCACTTTCACTTCCACCCCTATATGCATAACCACACACTGCCAAAGCATAACCCAACCCCTTTTCGTGTAAACACTTTCCATCTATTTATTAAGGGTTTCTATTTAATTTTTTATAGCACTACTCGGAAACTATCAACCACAACCACACCAAAAAAATAAGAAAAACCAAATTGGAGTCCCACTGCTCAAACCTCCCAATCTTCCTAGACACCAGTTCATCCATTACCAGCAACCACTCTTCAAAATTTTATTGCACCATCTGTTTATCACAACTCTGTTTTGTAGCCCTGCTACCCAAAAACTCCAAGATGTAGCCCCACTGCATATAAGTTTATAACCACACCAAATTCCCATTTCCCAACGTCACTTCGTGACTACAACACAAAAAAGTCATTTTAGCTGCCTAAAAGTTTATCCATTCCACAGTTAATAAATCTCTCAGACTGAGATACCAACACACCATCTATGGAAAAACACACAACAAGTCTATAGTAAATACCATTAACCCACAACCCCACTGTGCACACCTACCACACCCTTCTCATGGATCCAACTATTCTATCAATCCATGAACCCCAACCATGATCCCAAGAGCTACACCACACAACTGACACAAGGTCAAACAATTCAACAGAACACAGCACCCTGTCACACCTATCAACAAGATGTTAATATATTCATATTTAACCAGTAGAGGCTCTTTAATTCCACTTAATTATGACCGGGGTGATCACACAACAGTTCTGATCCTAGGGGAATCCATTTATTGAACTAGTGTACGTGATTAAGTAGATTTAATGCTACAGTAATTATTCAAGAATATCAAAAAACTAACATCACTAGTGTGCAAGAAAAGACCACCAATGGCCTTGATTTTTATAAGTATTTACAGCCACAATAATCCATAAAAAATCAAGGATAATAGATAAAACATGAAATCAACATCAAACCACTCTCTACCCATTATTTTATTTACCTGTGTTTTCTCTTGATCAAATAAAGTTATTATCTATTTTTTGTTTTTAAGAATAGTATGCAGTCGTTCCTCATAATGATTCATTAGAATACCCACCCTGTATGATGCAAAATTAGAGAGAAGAAAAAGAAATACCTATTGGATGATCAAAAGATTGAAGTTCCTCCTTGCACCAAGAATAAGAAATCTCACGAGTAGTAGGATACTCCAAGAAAGTTGAGTTGGAGAGCTTTATCATAGGAACATGAATCATCTATGGAGGAAGTCTCTAGGCCCACCACGAGAAATGAAAAGGAAGTAGGAAAGAATATATCTCAGTTTATGAAAATGGTGAGATCCTAAAAATCAAGGAGAAGATTTCAATGTTCTTCAAAATTAGATCGTGGTTTGACCACAAGTCTTGGAGGTTACAATGCTGGTGGAATTTTACAATATATAATAAATTTAATAACTCCCCTTGGAAATGGTGGATATAGCCCAACGCACCACTGTGAGTTGATAGGATACCATTTCTTGGAGAAAAACACATAACAGGGGTGAAACTGGAAAAACTGGGAAAAAACTAGCAATGAGTCACTGATGGGTGAGCCACCAACACTGATCCACTAATGGGTGAGCTACCGACATGACCTACCGACGTTGATCCACCAATATTGAGCAACCGACATCAAAACCTACCGATGCAACGGCCTACTGATGCCTCAACCTACCAACCCCATGACCAATCAACGCCCTGACCTACCAACATTGATTCCACTAAATCACTGATGTCGATGACCTCGACTCACTATTTCCAATGCCTCTGAAACACCGATGATGACACCTTTTTCATGTTGACGCATTGACATGTCGACGCACTGACATGCCGATTGAAAACTGGAAATTGTGAAAACTCATGAAATGAGCCACCATTACCTCCCAGAACACCCTAAACACTAGATTTTCACAAAGGAAGGGGCTATGGAAATATGGGTCATTACAATAAGCACTTAATTTTTAGTAAAATCATTTTACTCTTCAAAAAATATGTTTTCTTCAAAAATGGTTCTCTTAATTTTTATGAGTAAATATTATAATCAATTTGTAAAGCCTAAATACATTTTATTTTTTAAAACTAATATCCCTTTTTAAATCATAATATTAACATTATCTTTTGGTTAATTTTTTGTAATTTTTTCAGAAGGTATATTTTCTAGGGAATGGTGATAAATATTGATTTTTATAAAACAATAATTTTATTTATATTAAAAAGTAGCTTTATGTTTTTATTTTCATATCAAAGTTAAATAAGTAATATTTATTTATATATAATATAATTAATTTTATTTTAATCATCCTTATACTGTATTTTGGTATAAGTGTATTTTTGGGGTTCAAAATGCATTTTTTAGGAAAATGTTTTCTCATTCCCTTGTGTGGTATTAATTTTAAATTAAATTATATAAATTATATGTTTTGAATTTTAAAAAATTAATTCCATACTTTTATTAATAAGTTTTAAATTTATTAAATAGGTACCCTTTATTTTTTAATAACACGAATGGTAACCTTGGTAATTTTTATTAGCATAGTAAAGGGTAATTTGGGTTATTTAGGTTAAAAATAAAATGATAAGGACTATAAAATGACCCTAACACTTGATAAAGTTTTATTGGATGAATAATGTTTATAAATAATCATTTAAGGTTCGGTTATATGTCCATTTATGGCCATTTTAATGAGATTATGATGTTTATAATATTTTATTTAATGAAAATTCAAGGGAATTATATTCATGATTTTAATAAATATATATTTTTTTAAACGGTATTATACAGAATACATTTTCAACAATAAATATTATTTTGAAATATATAATGTTTATATACATCATTTTAATTTTTTTTAAATTTTTAGTGAAGAAATAATTACCTAAAATAATTAAAAAATGATGATGAAGTAATTATTCAATTAATGGAAAAAATAAAATAAATGATTTTAAAAATGTTCAAATAAGTATGATTTTTATATAATTAATTTCATCCAATAATTTTATAGATTAATTTGGAATATTATGTATGTATTAAATATTTTATTTACGTTATCTTGTTATATTGATTTTATTAAAGTCAAAGTGATGACTAGTTCTTAAAATTGGCATTATTAATATTTTATAGTAAACAATAACTTATTAATTGATATAAAATTCCTAAAAACATAATTTATTCCAAAATATTGGGATAATATTTAACATGTCATCCATTATCCACATATGCATTTTTTGTCATGATAAGAGTTAAAGATGTTAAATAAGGGTTAAAAACAAAATATATGGGAATACATTTAGTCAAAACATATATAAATTTTATTTAATATGGTTATTTATACCAATAATGATATTTTATTATAAATTAATAAGTTTTGATCCATTTATAATTGAAAATAATTTATATTAATTTAATATTTTAAGAAATTCTTAAAGTGTCCCTCACTTAAATTATAAAAGGGAACTCATTCCTTCACTTGTTTACACAAATTAGAGACATATAGAATAACCAAAACATGAAAATTTCTATGGTAAAAATAATTTTCCATGTTCTGGAGGCTCTTTTCCTTTAAAAATACCAACCCTAGTTCCCCTAAGAAGAGATATAACATAATTTCACTGAAAAAGTTGTAATCGTCTTTACTGTCTCTTTCAAGTTTATTTCCTCTTATACTTCTTAATAAACTTTTATTTTCTAAGTAAAGTAATAAATATAGTATTATCTATATTATTATATGTTATTATGATAATGGGACAACCATATTCCACCTTTTATTCAACCTTTGAAAAACAAAAGCACCACATGTACGTACATACGACTTACCATCTCCACGTAGTGGTGTAATTTTTTTTAATCACCACTTTACTTGGATGGTAATAATGTTAGAAATGATAAATATATATGATATATATGATATTATATTGATTTTATAAAATTAATATATCATCTATTTCCCTACCCATTCACCATTAAGAGAATAATATTGTCGTTGGTGTGTACGTACAGCCTACCGTATCTACGAGGTGATGCAATTCATTTTCCATGTTCATCATTCAAGAATAGGTATAAAAATATATTTAATGATTAAATATTATTAATATAATATTTTCATTTGATGTATCTATATACTATGTAAGAGAACCAATACTTTTATAACAAAATAAGCATTGTAAAATGAAATAGTTAACACCCGAAATAGGAGTACTAACGAACTATTATTAACAAACAAGTGATAAGAGGGTCATATATGATATAATAAATATGAATATGGTTTTGGAATAAATTAATAAAATTATTTAATCCATTATACAGTATTTTAAATCATGTTCAACTAAAGTAAAGTGCAAGGTAACAGATTTCTTAAATCAATTTCCACTCATTGGGTTAAACTTCTACTTCGTTGATTATTCCATGATAAGACTATGTGTGTAATGACTTTTGATTATCTTATGTTGTATTTAAACCTATTTTATATGGATTTATAGTGGATACAAATAATTAATTCATTTATTAATTATCACTTTAATGTTATGATCTTTATAAGGGTTTATTTCACAATGTCATTCTAATCGAGATTGTTTATTCTTGAATAGAAGTTGAAAAAAATTACACGATCATTCACTAATAAACCCTTTAATTTTATTATCATATAGTTTTTAATTAAATATTTAATGTAATATTATAATTTTTACACTCTTTGTTACATAAAATTTTTTATAACATTTTTTCAAGAAAATCTGACTTCATTTCTCCCTTTGATCAGAAATATGTTTACTTCCAAAACCATATTTTCGAAAAATGATTTTAAAATTGTTTTATACTTTAAAAAATGATTTTTAAACTATTTTCATCTATTTTTAATATATGAGAAAAAAATTTAAATGAATATTTATGTAATTTTCAAAATGACTCTTGTTTAGATTTTACCAAAAAAGTAAAAGGAAACTTTATTTTAACATGTACGGCCTAAATGGAATTTACAGCTATCATGACCACTTAAATGTTTTTAGGATTATTTTATAAGTTTCACATTTTTTCAAACAAAATAATTTTCAAAATAATTTCTAAAATTTTAGTTGTTAAAAGTGATTTTCAAATAAAATTATTTGCAAAATATTTTTCAAAATGAAAAGGAAATTTTCCTCAATAATATTTTTAAATATGTTTTTATGGTATTTCTAGTCATTAATGAAAAAACCATTTATTCTTACTCCAATGTGTATATATTGTAATGACACCATTTGTATTATTTCTATGGATAGTTTATGATCAGTTTTCCAATGGATGTTTTATTTTTTATTTTATTCTCCATATTACTCTAGATGATTTATGATTGTGTTTATTGATTAGGAAAAGTATTCACATTTTGTATACTAGATTTTGAATATGATTCTTATATTTATATGAGGAGTGCATTTTATTTAGTATGTGATGTATTGGGCCTTCTATAGACCCTCAATGCATCGATGGGTCTCATGAGACAAATCAGGTTGTATTTTGGCTGACGTCATACCCATTTATTTTCTAATGACATAGAACAAGGCCTTGATGATATTTTCTGATGTCTTGGTTGAGGCCTC
The DNA here is from genome assembly GCA_963277665.1 of Viscum album. Taxonomy (NCBI): domain Eukaryota; kingdom Viridiplantae; phylum Streptophyta; class Magnoliopsida; order Santalales; family Viscaceae; genus Viscum; species Viscum album. The sequence goes on along the minus strand of OY728132.1, from coordinate 558,735,554 downwards.
AATAGTTAGCTTCAGATGTCCCACATTATGAATTCCCTCATTATAAGATTATTTCTTAACATTTCATGTGACTATTTGATTATTATAATATCCATGATTAAGTTCCATTATCATGTGATTATTTATATGGTATTATTCGATCATATTTTATTCCTTCCAAATTATTATGAAGATATTAATTAAATGGAATGTATTTTAGTTACTTATCTTTACATGTTGTTTATGAATTATATATTCATAGATTCTATCATATGATTACCCTTACTAAGAATTTGAGATCACCCCTTTCCTGAGTTTCATTTTTCCCTAGGATATGAGGAAGTGTTTTGTGATTAATATGAAAGGATACACTAAGGAGAAAAATGGAAATATCAAATAAATTATTTGTGTGTTTTATATTTTAAAATGTAATGTTAATTTCAATTATGCATATAGTTTACCAAAACTACTAAAATATTCATCTTTTAGGATGTGATTTTTTGTATCTTCTGCCAATTTAATAAAGTAACCACTAACTATGGGCTACTAGGGGTAGGGTCTTTAAAAATTCATTATTTTGTTCCTTGAATATTTCAATGGAATCTGACATACACCTCATTAAGTAGGCATATCTATATTTACTTAAATCATCTGTAATAGTTATGAAATATGAGAACCCACCCCTTTCTTTAACTGGAAATGGTCTACACACTTCGACGTGAACTAATTTAACAATCTCTCTAGACCTTTCACCTTTTCAACTAAATGGGTATTTGTTTATTTTTTCCATATAAATATGGGTGACATATACCGAATTTTTTTAGTTCAAAAGAATCTAAATATCCATGTTAGTGTAATTTAGTCAAACACTATTCATTTACTTGACCTATTCGGTGATTGTAGATTCTGGGCACTATGGAAGCGTATTGTGGTGAGAAATATATTAAAATATCTTTTAATTTTTAGTTTCCCAAAACCTCGAGTGAGGATATTTTATCTTAAATTTATAATTAATTTATTTAGATATGACGAAAATAAAAACCTATTCTTAGGATCCATTCTTCGATAATGTCGTTGATCTTCTTAAAGGCCCTTTTTTTATTACCTTAGTTACGATGTGAGGATCCAATGGTATAATGCCTCTAACGGTGATCCACATGTGATCCTTTGATCTTCAATAAATGCCAATTAATTTCTAGATACTAGCATGGTAAATCAATTGTCTTGAATATTTCATGTTGTTCACTCTTCCTTTGATATTAAATAAATATCACTTTCATTTATTGTTCTTGATAGGATTATTGAAAAAGTAATTCAAGAGAGGGTTTATTATGCAAAAAAATCTCTATATCTTGATTACATTAAATAATTTACAAAACCATATATTTATTGAGCTAGGGTTTATATTAAAATATTATTTAATTGTTTATCGAAACATAAATAATAAAATAATCATCATAAAACCCCATGACATAAAATAACTATTATTATTATTATTTTATAGAATGTGCTAACTTGTACAGTGATGAATATTTTTAAGCAACATGCAAACAAATATTCATCATCGGACTTGGTATCGGTCTGTTCAAACTCTTTAGAATTTATTAAAATCCTGAATAAAATTTTTTATTCTCTTAAATAAATATTTTTATTCAAAAACCTATAAATAAATATTTATTTAATATTAAATAAAATAAATATATATATATTTCATTTATAATCAAGTGAATAAATATTTATTTTATTTATGCGATAAATAAAACCTGAATAAAATCAATCCTTGATCTTGAGAATTATAGTTATTGTATTAATTAAATTTAAATAGAATTTATTTAAGATAAAAAAGAAACACTTAGTGTGTAACCCTCTAGGATTCTTTCTCATTAGAATTAGTAAGGTACACCTAATGTGAAATATTGTTATCTAGCAACATGTCAAGGCACACAGGAGAAAGAACTTAATGTCATAAGGATAGTGACCACATACAAACACTCAATTTTTAATATAATCCATTTTTCACAATATCTCGTCAATCAGTTTTTGCATTCATGTCATCAACTTATGTTCTCAATAAATCATTATTTGAATATCTAAGATAAAAATCATCACACCATGGTCATGGAATTTAATGTGATAATTATTTTTCAACCAAAGGGATGAGATATCAACTTCTATAAATATGGAAGATACAAATCCTTCATCGACTTATTAATTAACAAATTTCCATTCAGGGATCACCCAATGTATCCAACTTCTCCATGAACAATTATCACCACGGTTTACGAAATAAATCTATGTGTGTTAGTTATAAAATGTATTAATAATAATCATAAAGTCTAAGGACAGTTACACATGCTCATAGATAGGAATATATGATTACAAAAAAATATACATAATTCCAACTAGTGGTTATTTTCTCATAATATCTCTTCTTAGAGATTACCAAATAAAAACTTTATGGTAAGTAGTCCTATCCACTTACGAGTACTATCATTTGAAAATGTATGTACTATGCTTCATATAATAGTATGTTATTCAATTATAAAACTATATTTAAGATATATCATCATAGAATCTAAAGGATCTCATTAAATCAAGGAACTTATATGACCTTATCAATTATATAAATACTTTGGGACATTATCACATCAATGTTATGCAAAATAACAATAAATATATGATAATATATTTAAATTAATATTCACTTCTATGGATATACATGTAATCTAAAGTAAAAAGTAGTTTGTTATAGGGAACAGACTCCAAGAATCTCTCACTTTCACTAGATTCAACTGTTAATGACTAGTTATTCTTCACATGTTAAATATTTTTCTCTTGAGTATAGCTATAGATGTTAGACCCACCATGTTTCCATGGATAGGGTTGTAAAATCCATATGTTTGTGTAGTGAATCTATTTAATGCAACATTACTATCATGAAAAAATCCATCAAGTAGTGATATAACTGAGTATTCACCTCTTATTCCCATTTCAAAATCCAGAAATCCTAACTAAATCCATATTCAAATATTACCATAAATTGGTAAATCTATTTCTTTTGTTATAACCCAATCCTAGAACAAGACATTTCTAAACTGCTTCTTAAACTGCATCAGAAGCTGCAACAAACTTGGGTACTACAGACATGACAACCATTAGCTGTAATATGTTTTTATTACATATTTTGTTAGACCCTATTTATGCTATTAGATAAAATAAAACTTAGTGTATAAATAAGTTAAATTCCCTTATTCTATAGTATTCCCACATCTCAAGATACTATGAACACATCCAGTTCTACCTTTCCACGTACTTTCAGATAATTCTAACAGAAAGTCTATGCAATTATGTTGGATATATTTTTTATTTACATTTTATGATTTATGTAACATTAATATCAATCATCAGAACATATCATGGAACATGAGATGAATTCCTATCACTTAAGCTTTTGAAATTGTTTTAATCCCTATTATCTCGTTCTATGTCCAAGCATGTTCTACTAGAATGATTATATATCAATTACAATTTGATCTGGAATTGTTTTTGCTTTTTTCAATACTTTTTTTATATATGTGTTGCAAATAGATTGAGAAAACTCATAGATCCATTTTTGTAGATCTTGTTCCCTATAACACATTGTCTAATTTAATCCATACTTTTAGAAATACCATTCATTACTCTTAGAAAACTGGTAAGACAAAAAAAATTCCATATGTTATCAACATATTTATCTTGAAAACTAATAATGTTAGAACTAACTAGTTAGAGACACATGTCACTCATTTTTTCTAAATAAACACTCTATAATCACTATGTATGATTTATTCATAAATGAATTTATGAAATCTACCCATCTTATTGGAATTTATTTATGTCACTAATACTTTTATTTATTCCTAGTAGAAATATAACATAGGGTCTCCTTTTTGGGCATGTCATATAGACATCTTCTATTTGGAATTCTCTAAAAGAGGTGTCATTAAAATTCAATTTCCTAATATATTGATCATAAAAATATGATTTGACAGGTAGAATTAAAAAATTATTTTAGTTATGATGAGTGGTGAATAAGTTTTTTCATATGCTAAACCTTTTACTAATCAATCACACTTTATTGGTATCGTCTTGTACCAACCAGTTCCTCTTGAATACTCACCAAAAATATCAATTCATTGAAAAATTCAAAATACGGAGTCCCCAAATAATGATACATGGAGTCTATTACTTGAATTTATATATATACTTTTCAAAATTATCATATTACCACTTACTTATTCTTTGAAGGAATTATTTTTCTAAAATAATAATACATGTATCACTATTTATGGTGAACAAAAACCACATATTTGGTTATAAATTCCCACATGGTATATCTAAAGAACTACTCCTCTCACTAATCTCAATGGAGTCTTGTATTCCTATGCCAACTCATGTGCATCCTGATCCTTAACTCGTAGAAGTTAATTCTTATCCCACTATATTTAATAGATAGGATTAAATTATAGAAATATAGTCAATATTAACTAGATTTTTATATCCTTAGTAGATTTAGGATCATTAACTTAGATGCACTGTAGTGTTTTGATGTTTAATTGTAGCTAAGGATAGATTTTGACAAAAAATTTAAACAAACACTTGTGGTAGTTTTCTAATTGATTATTATCATATCTCATTTTGATATGATACCATTAGACAATACAGTTGTCATATGGTTATTTGTTTCACTTATATATACAAAATATGTATTGAAAATAATAGATGAATATTTGAAATATATATAAGACACGTCATGGATATTTATTTTTTTATACCATCATGACATTGATGTATATAAGGATATATGAGTTTTGGATAACTTTTACTACACATATATGATTAATGGTTACTTGAATAATATATAATTTTCCAAGCCATCTCACAGATTCCTTTTACCAAGTTCACTCATTTACTTTACTGGGTTTTTATAAATTTTTTCATATATTATATGAACTTACCTTTTGTATTAGAATAGTTCACATGGTCATGTTAAACTAAATCTAAAAGTTCTATGATGTAAATTTATTTAAAAAGGATTCCTTAACAAAAAAATGATAATAATTTTATTTTCATATTTAGTTTCTTATCTTAAATGATTTTAGTTTTTTTTTGATAAATAATTATCTTTCCATAATAAGGTAAGAGTATTATATTTTATATTCATCATTCATTGTAAGGGATATTTGTTATTAAAGAGTTACGAAACCATTAGTTAAGTATTAAAATACTATAAAAACATTTATTACAAAAAAATAATGTATCGTTGTGTCTAAACAGACACTTAGATAAATGTTTTTGTAAAAACTATTACAAATTAAATCAATCAAAACTATAAATGGAAAATAGTAAACTCCCTTTGGCAGACATAGGAAACACCCTTTCTCAGATCTTTTTCAGTTCACTCTATAACCTTTATATGCTTTATCATTTCATGTATTTAAATATATTTATGTTGTAAGCCTATTGTATTTAATACACAAGAAGTGAATAGAGACTTGATGAATATAACTGAAGTGGGTGAAAATATTTGCTTCTTCAATTCATTGCAATTTATTTTCTAGTTTCTATTATTTCCACATAAGAATTAAATAGCCTCTTGTTCATTATTTTTCCTTTTAATTTTTTGTCTCTTTAGATGAGTCCATAAAAGATCTTTTGGATTTGGATTATCCATGGGATATTCAGAATTTTATTTCAAACATTTCACTACAATGGGTAGAGAAATACGATTCAACCAATCATTATCATCATGGTGAAGTATGGGAAAAAATCAACGCATCTTATCTATTTCATTTATCCAGTCCTTGACAAATAAATATAATTTTGGTGGTAAGGATAATAAAATAAGATTAATAGATAATTTATTATACAAGTGGAAGAAAATTTTTTCTAACTGGTCGATATACCCCATCATATTGAAAGCATGATTAGTAGCTAAATTTCTATCTTCCATCTCACACTAATATAGTACATTGAAAATATTATTATTTAAATCCTTTATTTATCTTTATCCTGAGATAAAAGACGAGATATTGTTCTGTAATAATCCATTTCTTTATGTTGTATTATCCACTCTCTCGACTTAATTGATAATATAAAACAATTGTCATAAGAAGAATTCTCAACATATCTTTAGTAAGAATCAATTTCACCTTTTCCCACCTACTGGGGAGGAAAAATAAGAGTAAGGGATTCAAAAAAAAATAAAAAATTTATGATAATAATTCATCACATGAATGATAGTACAATATCTAAAAATTTACATGGCATAAGTTAAGGAATGATCTCACTATTTTTGTATTTTATCATTACATTATCTATAATAATAAAAATGGATGATTGGTACTTAAATTTATTAAAAATTATCACAGAAATTATAATAATTTTATTTTATTAATTCTTTTACTATTTTATAATGTCTCAATATCCCTCACCATTGAACTCAGAATGTCTAGTTTCTATGAAATTATAGTGTAAAGTATCCCCACTACTTTTCTTAATGATCCATATTTATAAATAAAAACCATAAGAGAGTAATTATATAGGCGGTATTTCCAACTACAGTCTTGAAGCTCCTTGGAATGTTGAGTGGATTCCCCTATCTATAAATCCGGAATTAGATTTCCTCAACACTTCCTAAAAATTTTTATTGAATATAATTTGTCCATTAAACTCAATACAAGTTCAGTTAAGTCAAACCAAAACCCTCATAAGAACTCCCTAGAAAAATTAAATGTCTAGAATTTGTCCATGTACTAAAATTAGTTCTAGTGTTTCATTCCCAATCAAGTAATGGAAGGATTAGTATGAATTAATATTAGGTTGAGGTATTTTAATTATTTATGCATATATTTTATCTTTTTTTATCATTTACATATATTTTTAATATTAAGTGGATGTTATGTAACTAGTTAACCAAGATGGATAAAACATTTACACATAATCCATTTATTTAAATTCCATAATTTCACATTACTTCATTTATTTTTGTGATCAAAGTCTTGAATCCATAAAATAAATAATGAATATAAATAAATAAATAACACAATCATAAGCTAATATAAATATTGATTTAATGAGTTCACATTAAATCAACCTTTGGTCTAGTTGAAATAACTCTTAATTATTTTCTTGGTATTATTTGAATCATTCTCCTTTCTCACCTGTGTATCTCTTGGGTTGGTATCATTGCGGTTTCATCTTGAACCACCTCCATGCACCTTATTAAACTCCATAAATTACATGTATTTATAACTCACACGTAGGTGAGGGGAGCCAAAGGATTTGTTAAGGGTGATTACATAAATAACAATAGACATGCAGTTCATATATAACAATGGAGGAAGTGATGACATGAAAACCATCATTTTTAATTTTATAATAAATAATTGAAAACCCATTCAATAAATTAAATTAAAACATCTAACACATAAATAGTTCATGGTCGAATCTCATTAACGGTCATACATGCAACATATATACCAATGTAAATGGATAACATTCACTTGTTATTTGTTATTTATTATTAAGATAAATTCCCTTGAGATAAATAATTTATTAATTATTTAATTCCATTTCATCTTAATTACCATCTGAATTCTCTTAGAGATAACCATCACAAATTCATTAATTAGAAAATAAATTACATAACCAATAGTTTCATATTTATTAAAACAAATTAATTAAGTATTTAAAATTCTTATTCAATTATTAAAAACAAAAAGTTCCTATCAAAGAAATAAGATTTTAATGCTGTAATTTTTTAATTTTATGTAATTTTTAATTCTGAAATTAATTGGGAGACTGCATGGAATGTACTATGTACCTCGGTTTCCATGTATCTGGGTTACATGCATGGGGCTTCGGTGTGTTGAATTGACCAAACTACATGGCATGTACACGTTAGTTACACAATTTTTATCTGTTTATCTTGTTCCTGAGATACTGTTTTTGGTATTTGGTGTGTATATTTATGGGATTACATAGCATGTACAAGACAATAATATGTCATGTATCCTTAATGTTGTTTATACAATTTTCTTACCAAGTGTCTTGGCATGTATTTCATACATGGTAAATTATGAACTACACATCATTTACACTACATACACGTTTTTTATATCATAAATTGTCCAAGATGTCAGTCTCACATGGTTTTATCATGTATAAGGACCACATGGATTACATGATTTACACTGCTAACTCATTCAGAATACACGCCATGTATGCCAACTACAATCCTTGTACTCCGACATTCCATGTGATGGGTTGGCCTGATCTACACATAGTGTTTGATAAATGCACCATGTGTAATTAACTTCTAGACATGTCATGTGTCTCTTGACATATCTATGTGCAATACACAACGGTAAATGACATGTACTCCAGCTACATGCCATGTAACCCAGTTTTACCAGCCAAATATTTCGCAGTTCCCAATGGCATCTACAATTATTCCTCATATATTCTTAGACCTTTAATAAAACAAACCACTAAACAAATATGATTAATATTTTTATAACATATTAATACCAATCTGATTAAATATTGTACAAAATGAAATGAAAACATCCAACAATGATTGCATATAGATCAAAAATGAAATAAATACATATAAATTTCAAACTTGACCCCTCTGATGCCAATTTTAGGTTCCGAGGGTAGTGGAAGCATACGGTGGTGGGTGATATATTAAAATTTCATTTAATATATACATGACCAAAAACTCGAGTGAGGATATTTAATGTTAAATTTATAATAAATTTATTTAGATCTGAAGAAAATAAATACCATGTCTTGGGATCCTTTATTCGATGATGTTGTTGATCTTATGAAAGACCATTTTTGGATTTCCTTCATTGAAATGTGAGGATCCAATTTTAGAATACCTATAGTGGTGATCAACATGTGCTTCTTTGATCACCGATCAACTCCAATTGATTTTTAGATGCTAGCGTGGTGAATCAATTGTCCTGCATCGTTCATGTGTTCGCTCGTCCTTTGATATTAAAGAAATCTATCTTGTGTTTCTCATTCTCAAGAGAGTTGTAGAAAGAAAAATTCAATAGAGAATTCATTGTGTGAAATAATTCTTTATATCTTTATTATCTAACATAATATACAAAAACATCTATTTATAGAGCTGGGGTTTAGGTTAAAATATTTTTTAATTTCATATTATCCCTCAAATAATATAATAACCCTCATAAAACCACATGTAATAAAATAATTATCATTATTATTTTACATTATGAACTAACTTTCAAAGTGATGAATATTATTTACTGACTTTCAAATAAATATTTATTTCCAAATGTTGTCTTAGTTCATTCAAACTCCTCAGTATTTATTGAATACCCAAATAAAATATTTTATTCTCTTAAATAAATATTTTTATTCACAAACCAGTAAATAAATATTTTTTAATATTCAATAAAAGAAATATATATATTTAATTCCTAATTCAGTGAATAAATATTTATTTAATTTATGTGATCAATAAAAATTTATTCAAATTATAATTTATTCTTGAGAATAATATTTATTACATTAAATAAATTCAAATAAATTTTAGTCAAGATCAACAAAAACACTTATTGTGTGACCCTATAGGATTATTTCTCATTATCATTAGGTGGGTACGCCTAAATTCTAATAGTACTCTCTAAAAATGTGTTAAGGAACCCAAGATAAATAACTTAATTCCAAAACAATGATTACTACATATAAACTCTCAATATGTATTATAATCTCCTTATAATAATATCTCATTGAGTAGGTTTCATCTCCATGTCATTAACCTATGTTCTTGATGATTCTTTCTTTAAAGATCTAAAATAATCATCATTACACCATAACTATTGAATTTAATGCGACAATTGTATTTCAACCAAAGGGATGAGATATCAACTTCCATAAAGATGGAAGAGATAAATCCCTCCTCGACTTATTAATTAACATTATGCTATTCATGAAGCAACCAACATATCCAACTTCTCCATGAACTATTATCATCATGTTTTATGAAATACATCGAAGTGTGTGAGTCATAACATATATTAATAATAATCTTAAAGTCTAAGGACCATTATAAATGCCAGTAGATAGGAATATCAGATGACACCAAAACATGTGGAATTCCTTCTGGAGGGTCTATTATCAAAATCTTCTATCTTGGAGATTACCCAATACAAACTTCATGGGAATACTCTTCAGTAATCTCACATAATGTTTTATATACTATTCTCCATATCATATTACTTTATCTGAATATAGAACTATATATAAGATATATCCTCATAGAATATAAAGGTTCACATTATAAGGGGGAACTTCTATGACCTTATCAATGTGATAGATACTCTGGTAATTATCACATAAATTTTATGCATAAGAAAAATCAATATGTGATAAGATATTTCAATTAATATTCACTTCTTTGGATATACAAGTTATATAAAGTACAAAGTCATTGGTTCTAGGACACCAATACCAATAGTGATGTTGTATTTGGGATTGGAATGAATCATGTGAACTAGTTTCATTATCGAATTACATTACTTGGTTTATATAATACAACACATAAAATCCATTTTTTAATGTTCCTTATCCTATAAAATTTTATCCTTATAAAATATGCAAAATTTATATCAAAATTTGAAAATAAATCTATTTTTATCAAGTCTAGATACAAAAATAATGTTTTCAGTAATAGATGGAACAAGATAATAATCCATTAAAACCAAGATCATTCCTATTAGCAATGTTTGGAGGTAGTCTCCAATTGTAAGGACCTATGTTTTTCTGGATTGTACTTTTGAGCAGAAATTTGAATTTTCTCTTTTAGATGATCATGATGGGTAAAATGGTCTTTTACCATTTAATATGATCTCAGATAATTTTTATAACCACTTCATTGGTCCCAGAATAAGGTTTTAACTTAAGTATAGGAGTTTGGTGGAATCTTGAGTTGTTCGAATTTTAACCGAATAATTAATATTTAATATTATTAAATTTTATATTAATTTATTCCTACAAGTTCATTTGGAAATAACATTTAAACAAAAAATCAGATTGAGATTTAGTCTCTTCCATTAAGTCTGGAATGGTTATTTTATCCACGGTGAGGCATAAACTCGAGTCGCGTGTGGGGGCTGGATCGGGCACCTTTTTCTTTCTTTCCATTTCCTCTTTTATTTTCCTTCTTCTTCTTTCCTCCTTCTTGAGAACGCTCCATTTTTCGATCCTCCTTCATATTTAAATATGAGAGAAATGGAAGAAGTAGAAATATTGAGAGGTCAGGGATGTTTGGTTCCGTTGCGAAGCCCTCAACGTGCTGAGTCGGCGTATGGCGATCGTGGACGGTGAAATCAACCGAAGCTTTGGTGGTTTCTGCCCGAAGGTAGGATTGTTTATGTTTTCAACATAGATCCCCTTTAAACGTGTTTTTTAAGTTCTTAAGGCCTTATATTTCTCTATTGTTGCTTCTTGCGGCTCGATCTGCTGTTTGGGGGGAGAAAACGGGTGTTTCGGGCGATTTGAGTGATTTCCCATCGGGAAACCCATGTTACACGGCGTGTGTTCCAGAGGAAGACGTTGTGTGCTCATCCCATTTTGAGAAGAAGTAGTTTTATTTATTTAACTCCATGTAATTTGAGTACACTCCATGTGGTGGTTGGTCGTGTGTCCGATCGTGTGAAAAAAATACGAAATAGTGGGTTTTGAATAGTACACACTGTGTACTGAGAGTACACGCCGTGTAGTGGAACATGGGCATGTGTATGGGTGAAAAAGCACAGAAGATGGTGTTTTGTGAAATTTATATGTTGTGTAAAGTAACTGACATTCCGTTTACTTTTACATGGGCAGACCCCCATGTACTCCAGAGTACATGTCATGTACTTCTTCCAGCCTTTTTTTGTCCGAGGATTCTTTAAACCCCTCTAAGTTGCAATACAGGGGTATGTTTCGCGTTCCGTCTGAAGTCACATGACCCTTGCTTTGAGGTTGAACTATTGAAGCTAGTTGGATAACTTTTTGTGTTTTCCACGATGCTTGATGGTATGAAATGTCCAAATAAATAATAATAATAATATAATTATTATTATTTGGCAATTAATGAATCGGGCGTATCTTCTGCGTCCAATGTCTGTTTAATGCACCATCAGCGGCGTTGTGACCCTAAATTAAATGCAGCTGTTTAGATACTGATTTTAGGTGCTAAAAACAAAAGTATATGTGGGACCCACCTGATATCATTACAGTTAATAATACCTTTTCACCGGTTGACCGTTTTGTGCATGTGAGTAGTCCATTCTGAGTGTTTTTCTACATAGATCACAACAGTGGAATAATATTGACATTTATAGGTCATCTAAATGATGTTTTTAGGGTTATACCTAAATGTAGAGGTTCTTCCTCCAATTATCGAGCTCATTTGTCACCTTGGAGTGGTACTTGGCGTATATGATAGGTTAGGTGTTCAGACCAACCTAGTTGATACATTTATTCTAAGATGAGCTGTGAGCTATCTCCTATAACATATGATTTTAAGGACATCCCCCTTATAAGATTTTCCCTTCTGGCCTACGAGACCATGAAACTAGATTATTTCCTGGATCCCCTAAGGGATGCCTTTCCTTTTGTACTAACCTAGGGAGTCCCTTGTAGGATGTCTCCCGTGTATTCCTTTCAGAGGATCCTATTGTAGGATGCCTCTGATGTTCTTCATTATAGGATCCCATGTAGGATTACTCCCTTACCTTTCTCTAAGGATCTCATGTGGGATGCCTTCACTCATGTTTACCGAGAGGATCCCAAGTAGGATACCTCCTCAGTGTTTGACTTGAGGGACCCAATGGGTGCTTGTGTTTTGACCGAACATGAGTCATACGTCAGGTTTGGGTAAAGATGGTGTTTGGGTGTCACATAAAACCCATCCCAAACTAGTAAGCCCATGGGTATGTGGCTGTAGTGTTTGGTTGGGCGTTCGGTCCACCCTCACTCTTTGTTGTGTTTCACTTTTTTATTACTGATGTAGTGATATTAACCATAGGTTCTTCCTAGTTGGTGGATGTTGAGCTTGATGCGAGGCATCTTTTTATATTTTGTTGGGATTTCTAGATGTGCCTTCCTAGGATCCGGCTTCTGAGCCATGTTTTTTATGATATTTACTATACACATAGGTATTACCTGGGAATTTACTATTGATACTTACTTGATGCATTTGGTTATGTAAATGTTTTTCCCATGTGACTTGATTATGTTAAACCATGTGATAGTTTAATTCACAATATTTTTTCTTTTTGAAATGGAATGTGAAATGATTTAAAAGAGTTACTTAAAAATGGGTGATCCATAGTCTCGGTTAAAAGACACGGTTAGGATCATATGTCTAATTGCATATTATATACCTTGGGTGAACCATTGTCTTGGTTAAAATAAAATAAACTGTCTCAAGAGACTAATTATGTAAAGGCCATGAGCGAGCCATGATAAGGTGGTTGGGCTCATTAAGGCTTATTTTGAAAATGTCGAGTGAACCTAGGATCCATTGAGGGATTCCCAGGATGGTCTCTTTTGGATAATGTTATAAATGATACATGATAAAATGATGATACACTAGGCTTGGCCCTGATACATGTTGAAATATTGATACACTGAGCTTATCCCTGATACATGCTAAATTGATGATATACTGGGATCAACCCTGATTGAGTGATATGCTAGTGGGCAAGGTTTTCTGAGTCACGGTTAGATTCATGGGCTTATACTCTATGTTTTTAGACCAGTGACCTTTTATAGGATTGACTGTCAGTATACGGTATCCTAGTCTATGATTGGAGGCGATTACGAGTGAACCCGGGTGATGGATGAGTATCCCCATGTGGTGACATAGCTAGCTCAGAGATATAATTCTATTGTTTCTCGAAACAGGTACATTTAGATGGGATTAAGGACTCATAGATCGACTTAATGGTACACAGATTGAGTGGCAAGACATCCATCTCAATTCTCTTGCATAGGATGTCTAGGCAATCTTGCTTATAGACTCATGGATCGAATTTTGATATGGTTTCTTGTTATTTGATTCACATAATCATGAATATTCATATTTTTGTATATGTGTATAGGTATGGGACTATAAATGTATACTTATATAGATATGGACATCCATAGTGTAACTTACCCAGTTGATAGGGATTAAAAACCCTGGGTTCGACAAGGGTTGCATGTTTGGTTTACTTCTTTTTGTTGTGTTCCAGCTAGGCTGAGCATGTTGTTTTTTTATACACTTTTAGCAGCACAGTTATAGGTTTCTTGTCGGGGTGGCCTACTAAGATTATTTCTCACCCCTGCACATTCACCTTGGTGTACGTGTAAACCTTTTGTCTTTTTTTCAGGTTGAGAACAAGTTACATGGTGGATAGGGTTGAGGCCTATTGTTGCATGATCGAGCGAAACTTCTTGAGTGGTTCTACTAATCAGGCTGGTGCAGTTTGACAATGTCTAGAGATCTGGTAAATGGGTTGGCTCGGAGTTAGTAGTAGAGCCTTGTAATTTTACTTTTGGTTTCTTTTGTACTTGCATATGTATGGTCGGCCCAGTGGGTGACCAGTGTTGTATTGTATTAGATAGTTGTTTGGGATTTTATAGTATATTACTATTACATCTTGTTTTATTTTAGTTGTTTATTGATTTCATACTCTATTTAATTTCTATTGTGTATTATACTTATTTATTTTTGTTGTTTTCTTACTCTAGTATGAGGGAATAGTCCCCCCATTATCACACCCTAGGCCCTCGCTGCTAGTCATCTACCTCTGGAATACAGGGAGGCGCACTTAAGGCCATATGGTGAACCATCTTAGAGCACTGGTTTAGTGGATTCCTGGTCAAGACGTTACAAAGTGGTATTAGAGGAGTTTTATTTTCATGGTCCTTAATATTTGGGATGTGGTAGAGATAAGTATTAGGAATGTGTTGGAACCTGTGATGGATATCAGACTGGTGCATCGAGAACACTTGTTCCGGTATGAATTCCAGGTTTCTAAGGTTTGGGATTGTTGTTTTGATTTTGAGATATTATAGTTATATATGATTTTAACATTGATTAAAGCACATGTTGTGTGGGTGTTTTGATTTACTATGGATCTCTATCTCTTGGCCATTGTTAAGATGCCAGGGATGGTTTTCCACTCTTGGTCGGAAAAGGAAAAAAGGAATTTCATGAATCATACTAGGCACGTAGGATTCACAGTATATAGGCATGCTAGTGTGTGTTTTTACTGATGAGTGAGACCTTTGGGTCTGATTACACATACTTTATACTCTGATGGAAGGTAATTTGTATCTACATTAAGGAATTTTTGTTGAGAGACTGACGACTTAGTCCTCTTGCACCTTCATTGTGATCTTTACCTTCTTTTGAGAGGTTTTGGATATTTTGGGCTAGGTGTTTAGACTGTGTGTCCTAGTTGTGAGGATTTCTCTATAGGGATAGGTGGAAGACCTAGATACCCTTGGTTTTGATTTAAACCTTTGTAGGTTGACATCTGTTTGTTTTAGGGAAACCGGTGTGAGAGAGGTCAGCCTATGTTTTTATGATTCCTTTTTAGCAAGGAGATGGTCACACCTTTGGTGAAATCCTAGTGTACTCCTATAAGAGACGATCATGTGCTATCTTGATTCATCTTGAGTGTGCTAAGATAGCTTCGTACCTAAGGCAAGGCCCATTTTCTTTTTTAATGTTCTTCCTAATTAAGGAGGGAACCTATTTTGGTTTCACTCTAGGAGTGGTGTAAGGAAATCCATATGTTGGGGAAGGAACTATTGGCCGTTTGAGGGTAGTTTTCCACATTTTGTTTAAACTTCAGTGTTTTCCCTGAGATTTTGATCTCATAGTTTTATTTTTGGATGATGATAAGGGTATTCCTATGGTGGGAGTACCAGATTGGTCGAGGTTAAATGTCTTCCATGTAGAAGGCAGTTGTTAATGTTGTATGACTGGACATTAGATAGTCCAGATAGAATGGTTGTGTAGATGATCGGGTTGGGAGGATGGTTGTTGGTCCTTTCATCTGGCTTCTTGGGGACGAGAAGGTTTATGGTGGGGATTTTGTAAGGACTTCTGTTTTTCTAGACTTTAGATTTGAGAAATAAATTTGCATTTTTTCTTTCAAATGGTCATGAGGGGTAAAATGGTCTTTCTACCCAATAATATGACCTCAAATAATTTTTCTGACTACTCAGTTGGTCCCAGAATAGGGTTTTTACCCTTGGATATGAGTTTGATAGAAATCTGAGCAGTTTGAATTTTAGCCGAATAATTAATATTTAATATTATTAAATTAAATATGAATTTCTTCATGTAGGTTCATTTGGAAATAAATTTTAAATGGAAAATTAGATTTATATTTTGTCTCTGCCTTTGAGTCTATAATGGGGTGTTTATCCAAGGTGAGGCATAAACTTGAGTCGGGCACCAGGGTCGGCCCGGGCCCCTTTTTCTTTCTTTCCTTTTCTTCTTTTCTTTTCCTGCTTCTTCTTTCCTCTTCCTTCTTGCACACGATCAATTTGTGGCTCCTCCTTCATCTTCCTCTATGATAGAAATGTGATATGGATAAATATTGATAGAGGGAAGGGATTTTTGGTACCATTGTAAATCCCTCGACGCACTGAGTCGGTGTATGGCGATCGTGGACGGTGAAATCAACTAAAGCTTCGGTAGTTTCCGCCTGAAGGTAGTCCCATTTATGTTTTTTACATAGATTCCCTTTAAAAGTCTTTTTTATGTTCTTAAATCCTTATATTTCTTTCTTGTGACCTATTGAGGCTCGATCTGTGTTCAACGGGCGAAAACGGGTGTTTCAGGCGATCCGAGGGATTTCCCGTCGGGAAACCCAGGTTACATGGTGTGTGTTCCAGGGGAACACGCCTTTCTTCCTACGATTTAGGAAAGAAGTATTTTTCTGAAGTAAACTCTAGGTAAATTGATTACCTGTCAAGGGGTGGTTGGCCGTGTGTTCGGCCGTGTGAAAAAAAACATGAAATAATGGTTTTTGAATAGTACACGCCGTGTACTGAGAGTACACACCGTGTAGTGGCACATGGGCCTGTGTCTGGTTGATAAAAACACATGGGATGGTGTTTTGTGAATATTATATGATGTGTACAGTAACTTACATGCCATTTACTTTTACATGGGAAGACCCCATGTACTCCAGAGTATATTCCATGTACTTCTTCCAGTCTGTTTTTGTCCAGGGGTTCTTTAAACCTCTATATGTTGCATTCCAGGGGTCCATTTCGCCTTCCGGTTGCGGACACATGACCATTTCTTTAAGTTGGACCTTTTGAATCTAGTTGGAGAGATTTTTGTGTTTTCCACAATGTTCGGTGGTAAAAAAACGTCCAAATAAATAATAATAATATTTTAATTATTATTATTTGGTGATAATTGAATCAGACGTATCATCTGCATCTGATGTCTGTTTGACACACCGTTAGTGGCGTTATGACCCTAAATTAAATGAAAACATTTAGAGACTTATTTCAGGTTCTAAAACTAAAATTAGTTGTGGGACCCTATAAAGACACAGAAATCTATGTAAATTATTTTTTATTATATGGAATTATTTTGAGTCTGTTGTTTCTGAAGGCACATAATTCTGAGGCCTGGAGTGCCCGGAATGTTTTCCTAAAGTTTCTGAGTCCATTTAGTGATCTTAAGAGCAGGTTTTGGAAACTATAGAACTGGTGCTCAGAATTTAAATCTAAGGGCACCATTGAACTCATAGCTCCAGTGATTGCTTAGAGGGACCTTCACCTCAACTACATTTGGTCGTGAACGGAAGTTGTTTTTCCAACATTTCGTGGAGGATAAAGAAAAGGAGGAATAAAATAAAAATTGGTTAAACTTAAATTTTATTTTATTCAAACATTTTTGAACTAAAGTGGGGTCCACTCAATCTAAACCCCCACTTTAATTCTTCCAACCCCCCCCCCCCCCCCTCCTTTATTAAATGAAGTGATTAGGGGGAGGCTCCTCAAATTCAAGTGTTTGTTCCCCTCCCTTATAAGTTGATGGAATTGGTTCATTGGCTGTAGAAAACTTCTTGTTGGAGGAAATACATGAAGGAAGCACACTCCTTCCACCAACGACGAACTTCTTCTTCTTCGATCTCCTTCTGGAACAAGGGAGGAATCGTCGTCCTTGAAGAACGTTGACGACGTCATCCTCGACTTCTTCATCTTCTTCCCCAACATCAACGAATATGAGGTAGGGGTTTGAGATTTGTCAATTGTTTCCCGTTCTTCTTTTTCCTTTGTGGATTAATATTCCAAGTCGCATGCTATCACTCTAATGTGGAGGGTGCGGGCTGAACAAACACTGCCCGACCCTCCTCCTTACATTGTGGATTTTGACGCTAATCGCGACACAAGTCTGGGTTGAGAAAATTTCATCAACAATGGTCACAAATCGAAGAAGACATCCCGAGGAGTGCGAGCCTACTTCCGAAACGATAATCGGGCCACCGGAACTCATCTGGTGACCCGCAGAAGGTTCATCGGCGGTTAGAACCGACGGACATCACCGGTAGAACGAAGGGAAGGGTGGCCGGCACTCGGACCAGTCGTGTGGACTGTGGCGGCGCAACTACACCGCCAGAGGAGTGGGATATGGCCGACAGGCCGTGGTGGTGAAGTGGCGGCTGGCGCAAGGCCGGCCGTGAAGAGAACCGGGGGCTCGGGCCACCGGGTTTCCAAGGAAGGTGCGGTGTCGTGCGTGCTACGCAGAGGAGCAAGGGTCGCGGCCTTATCCTTGCCGACAGAGGATGGGCGGCAAGTAGGGCTGGCCCCCGGAGGAAGCACGGAGTAACCACACCGCGCGGCAGGCAGCTGACCGCTCGACCAGCCGGAAATAGTGGGACCCGCTGCGTGGGTCCCGCGTAACACAGATCGTCGCCGCGTTTTGCCGGATTTGTACCGCTCGAACGACTGTGTCATTTGGGACTCTAGGGGCATAACCTCCCTTCTAGACGCGACTAGGGCAGACCCCACGGGGGTTTCCAGCCACGGGCCTCGAGCGGGCCGCACCCATCACGGGTCGGACCCAGCGCGGGCCGGACCCAGCACGGGCGAGGCCACCCTCGTGGGCCAAGCCGCCCAACACAGGCCGGGTTGCCCAGTGCGGGTCGGGACGCCGCCGCGGGCCGGGCCGCCCTCATGGGCCGGGACTCCCTCGCATGCTGATTTGGGCCGCCCTCGTGGGTCGGGCCACCCTCGCGGGTCGGGCCGCCCTCTTGGGCCGAGTCGGGCCTTGTTTTGGACCCAGGTTGGGCCGGTTTGACCCAAACTGGGTTGGGTCGGCCAAGGTCGAGTCGGTCCGACTAGGTCAGACCGGACCCAGACCTGCTTTAACCTATTTCCACTCTTTTGCCCGTAACATGAGGTATGGGCATCCGATTAACGAACCGTCTACAGAGACGGAAACCTTGGAGTGAGGAGGTTCTTTTGGTATATCCCACTTGAGGTTTAAACGCAGTTGGGGTATGGTCGGGTTAGATCAAACATAAATCCAACCGGCCCCTCAGAACGGAAATGTCAATAACTCTCAGACCGGGCGTCTGATTGATGCGTCTTCTATCGCATTGGGTTCCTTATGACAAGATGGATATTTTGGATACATAAACATGGGAATTTTTGGTAGTTGATGTATCGACACTTTCCTTGAGGAGTGGACCCTCCCGAAATCAAGTGTGCTTTATGCGGAAACCTTGTGGCTGGCTACATTGTGATAAAGGGATCCTACATGGACTGACTATTGTTCCCGGATCCTAGATGGGTATGATAGCTCTAACTAGTGCTCTGGGATCCTATATGGGTTCGACAGCTACGACTACTGTTCGAGGATCCTACGTGGGTTTGACAACTTCGACTACTGTTCTAGGATCCTACGTGGGTACGACAGCTCTGAGTACTGTACCAAGATCCTACGTGGGTTTTACAGAGTAGATGATTCAGTGGCTACATCTAATCATCTATATCTCTCTACATAAATTTTATACTTGTGTGAGATGGGTCTTGACTTCGTGTTGTTATCAACGAGTTAACTTTCTTCCTTCGTGGAACGGGTTATGCTTGGGCTCAAGAGTTGGAGCCGGATTGTATTTGATTACTTAGATATATGTATGGGCATATACCTAAGTAGGGTTAGATGATACTTTTTGATTGTATCCTTACTTCTGTGGCTTATCCTTAGTGGATTTTGGGAGACCTTTGGGAGTCCTGGGCTCCCTACAGAGTATCGTTATACTCACCCTTGCACGGGCTTCACCCGCACCTTGTTGTGTCATGTGCAGACAATGGAAAACAGTGATCGAGGCTAAGAGAGATGTACGGGAGACTCCTTGAAGCTGTAATTGGATGGGACATACCTCAGGGATGACTTGATCGAGATTTGTACCTACCCTTCAGGTAGGATTCCCTGGTGGATGATCAAGGAGATGTTTTCCCTTTCCCTGTACTTATACTTCAGTTGGGTTTGTATACTGGCCCATTTACTTTCAGCACTCTTTTATTATATTTGTACTTTTTGGTTATCTCTGGTTGTGTACAGTCTGTGTGAGTTTCAGGTTTAAAGTCAATGCCTTACCTTTTCTCTGGGATATGCCTTTTGGTGCTAGTCACCAGCCCCTGGCCTAAGGAAGGTGGGCTTGGGTTAGTCACGGCATAGGCCCCGAGGACGGGTTGTGACAAATTGGTATCAGAGGAGTCAGTTCTACCATATTACATCAGACTATGATCTTTTAAAGTCAATAGTGTTAAGTGTTTTAAGTGTGGTTATCAGTTTAGGGAAACCAGTGTTGGTGTGGCGGCCGACGTATCCATACACTAGGACTCTGACTTCTGATTTCCGACTCAGTGCACAAAATCACTGATTGTGTGTCTGTTTCATTTGAAAAGTTTTCTTTGTGATCTCTTTGAGTCAACTCACCAGGTATAACATATTGATCATGTTGCACCTATTTCTTTCAATAAGGCCCCACACAGATAGCCATACAGGGTTCCAGGATTTGTATGAGATGGAAGCCCACCGAGAGACGAGGCCTCGGTACAGGGCCCTGTCATAGCGGAGGCACCAATAGTACCACTACCTTTATGTCCAATGATGCCACTAGACCCAGCAACAGAGAGTGCACACCGCCTGAGCGCATTGCATGAGTTCCAGCACCAGATGCCTCCCAGGTTCAGTGGTGAGATGGACCCACAGGTAGTTGAGGATTTGCTGGAGGATGTGATGAGAGTCTTCATATTGGTAGGGACACCAGCCGACCTTGTGGTGATCCTTGCCGTGAGTCTCCTTTAGGAAGCAGTAGGCAGATGGTGGAGCCTGATGCTCTAGGTGCATGACGAGGATGTTCAGAATACGTCTTTCAGATGTCGATATGACCACTACGAGTTCCTGGTTATGCCATTCGGCGTAGCCAATGCACCATCTCTGTTCATGGGAATCGTGAACAGGATCTCCCAGCAATACCTTTATCTCTTTGTGGTCGTCTTCATTGATGACATTTTGATCTACTCGACTACTGAGGAGGAGCATGCCTATCATTTGCGGATACTACTGGACACACTCTAAGAGCACCAGCTTTATGGTAAGCTCTCGATGTGCCAGTTCTGGATCTGAGAGGTTCACTTTCTAGGACATGTCATCTAAGAGGCTGGAGTTGCTATGGATCCAGTGAATATTGAGGTTGTGCTAGCTTGGCATCCACCCTGGAGTGTGACGGAGATACAAAGTTTCCTGGTTCTGGCCAGATATTATCGGAGATTTGTTCCATACTTCTCCAGAGTTGCACCACCCTAATCAGTGTTGACGAAGAAGGGTCAACACTTCGTGTGGTTAGAGAGGTGCCAGTGGAGTTTTCAGGAGCTGAGTCAGAGGCTAACTAGTGTGCCCATCTTGAGGCAACTAGAGGAGGGAATTGGGTACGTGGTCTACTGTGATGCATCAGGGACCGGGCTCGAATGAATCTTGATACAGGAGCGAGAAATGATATATTATGGTTATCCTCAGCTGAGACAGCATGAGAATAACTACACTACCCATGACTTGGAGTTAGTAGCAGTGGTCTTCTCCTTGAAGATGTGGCGACACTATCTGATGGGTGAGCATTTCACAGTCTACTCAGACCGCCAGAGTCTCAGTTATATCTTCTCGCAAAAGGAAATGAACCTGAGATAGTGGCATTGGCTTGAGTTCCTCCAGGTCTATGATTTTTAGATAGTATATACTCTTGGGAAGGGGAACATTGTAGCAGATTCTCTCAGTATGAGATCAGGTATTCAGCTGCTAGGAGAGGCAACTGACCTGCTGGAAGCTTTGCAGATTTCATATGTGGACCAAGATGGAGAATATTTCTTGCAGTCTCTTACAGTCACACCCCCACTCCTTCAGAGAGTTAGGGAGGCGCAGCGTGGGGATGCTGACTTTGAGGCTCGACGTGCACAGATATCCACAGGGCAGGCCGCTGATGGATTTTCTATAGGTGGGGAGCACGTCATCCTCTTCAGAGGATGTACCATGATACCAAGGTCGCTTCGGAGGAATTGTTGAGAGAGGTCCACACATAACCTCTACAAGTACATCTAGGTGTGGTGCAGATATACCAGGACCTTTAAAGACAGCACTGGTGACCAGGTATGAAAAAGTCAGTAGCGGAGTTTTTCCCTCAATGCCTCACTTGTCAGAAAGTGAAGATGGAGCACTAGGTACCAGAAGGCTTGGTTCAGACTTTAGAGGTCCCAGAGTGGAAGTGGGATGGGATATACATGGATTTCATTATGGGACTCCCACGTACATCCAGGGTTCATGATTCCATCTAGGTGATTGTTGACCGACTCGCCAAGTCGGACCACTTCCTACCTATCGAAGATCAGGGTTCGGTAGAGAGCTTGGAACGCCTATACGTATAGGAGATTGTACAGATTCATTGAGTAAAATTGGTGATTGTCTCTGATCGAGATACACATTTCACTTCTCGGCTATGGAAGGGGTTGCAGGAGGCTTTCGGGATGCAGCTTTGTTTGAGCACCACCTTTCATCCTCATACAGATGGCCAGACTAAGAGGAACACTCAGACTCTCGAGGACATGATCCGTGCATGCATCCTCGACTTCGGTCACAGCTGGGAGGACCACTTTCCTTTGGTGGAGTCTTCATACAACAACAGCTATCACTCCACCATCGGGATGGCACCATTTGAGGCCTTGTATGGCCGACCTTACAGATCGCCACTGTGCTGGACAGACCTAGGGGAGTTAGCACTCATGGAATTGGAGATGGTATGGGCTACCACGGAGAAGGTGCAGATCATCCAGGAGTGGATGAAGACTACATAGAGTAGGCAGAAGTCCTATTCTGACAGGAGATGGTGACCTCCAGATTTCAAGTATGGTGACCACGTCTTCCTACGGGTCTCACCTCGATGGGTTTTTCGGAGATTTGTTCGGGGTGGAAAGTTATCTTTAAGGTTCATCCGACCATTCTAGGTCATCAGCAGAATAGGCGAGGTGGCTTACCGCTTGTCACTTCCCCCTCAGTTGCACCAGGTGAACGATGTTTTTCAAGTATCCCAGTTGAGGAGATATGTGCATGATCCTACTCACTTCATATATTGGGGCGAGCATGACATCGACGATGGGGCGACTTTTTTGGAAGTTCCATTGGAGATCGAGGATCGACATCAGAGAGTGCTTCGTGGGTGATCAATACCTCTAGTGTGTGTGCGATGGAAGCACGGGGAACCACCAGGAGAGCACATGGGAGCGGGAGGCTTAGATTCGTGCTCAGTACCGCCACTTGTTTTCCTAGTTTTTGAGTTTTGGATTTCAGGGAAGCAAAGATCTGAGGTTGGGAGAATGTAAAGACCCATAAATTCATGTAATTGTTTTTAATTATATGGAATTATTCTGAGTCGGTGGTTTCTGACGACACGTAATTCCAAGGCCCGGAGTTCCCATAATGTTTTTCTGAAGTTTCTGAGTATGTTCAGTGAAAATAAGTGATGTTTTTGGTAACTTTTGAGTTGATGCTCAGAATTGAAATCTGAGGGAATCATTGAACTCACAGCTCTGGTGATTTCTTAGGGGTACCTTCACCTCAGCTGCGTTTATTCGTGAACGGAAGTTGGTTTTCCAACCTCTCGTGGAGGATAAAGAAAAAGTGGAATAAAATAAAAATTGTTTAAAATTAAATTTTATTTTATTCAAAGCCTTTTTGAATTATAGTGGGGTCCACCCAAAATAAATAAACCCCCATTTTAATTCTTGCCAACCCCCACCCCCCCTCCATCATTAAATGAACTGATTAAGGGGAGGCTCCTCAAATTCAAGTGTTTGTTCCCCTCCTTTGGAATTTACTGGAATTGGTACTTTGGTCGGAGAAAACTTCTTGTTGGAGGAAATACTTGGAAGAAGAACTCTCCTTCCATCAATGACGAACTTCTTCTTCTTCGATCTCCTTCCATAATAAGGGAGGAAGCGTCGTCCTTGAAGAACACTGATGACGTCATCCTCAACTTCTTCATCTTCTTCCCCGACGTCAACGAATCTGAGGTAGGGGTTTGAGATTTTTCAATTCTATCACATTCTTCATTTTCCTTCATGGATTAAGATTTGAAGCCGCATGCTATCACTCTAATGCGGAGGGTGCGGGCCGAACGAACATGGCCAGACCCATCCGCCTTGCTTTGTAGATTTTGACGCTAATCATGTAACGAGTCCCGGTTGACAAAATTTTGTCAACCATGGTCTCGGATTGAAGGCGACATCCCGAGGAGTGCGTGGAAACTTCTAGAATGAGAATCGGGCCACCGGAACTCGTCTGGTGCCCGCAGAAGGTTCACCGGCGGTCGGAACCGGCGAACGTCACTGGGAGAATGAAGGGAAGGGCAGTCGGCACTCCAGCATGCCGTGTGGGCGGCGGCGGTGCAACCGCACCACCGGAGGAGTGGGTCGTGGCCGATGGGCCGCAGCAGTGCAACAGCGATCATCGCAAGGCCATCCGCAAAGAGAACCGGTGGCTCGGGGCGTTGGGTTTCCGGGGAAGGCGCGGCGCAGCGTGTGCCACGCAGAGGAGCAAGGGTCGCGGCCTTGGTCGTGGCAACGGAAGACGGTTGGCCGGCAAGGCCAGCCACCAGAGGAGGCGCAGTGCAACCACACCGCGCGGGACGCTGCTGGCTTCTTGGCCAGCCGGGAACAGCGGGACCCGCCGCGTGGGTCCCGCGTGATAGGGACCGGTGCCACATAGTGCTGGATCCGTACCGCCCTAACGGCTATGCCGTTCGGAACCCCATGGGGTGTGACCTCTCCCCTGGACATGGCTAGGGCAGACCACGGGGCCCGCCTGCCGCGGGACAAGCCCAGCCTGGGCCGGACCCAGGGCGGGCCGGACCCAGCGCGGGTCTGACCCAGCACAGGCCGGACCCAGCGCGGGCCGGACCGCCCCCGCGGTCCGGGCCACCCCCATGGGCCGGGCCACCCCTGGGGGCCGGGTTAGACCCCGATCCGTACCTGGATCAACCCGAACCGAGTCGGTTCTGTCCGATAGGGTCGGACCGGAACCGGACCCACTTTGACCTGTTTCCACTCTTTTGATTATAACTTGAGAAACTGACATCAGATTGACGAACCGTCTGCAGTGACGGAAACCTTGGAGAGAGATGGTTTATTTGGTATATCTTACTTGAGGTTTGTACGCAGTTGGAGTATGTCTAGGTTGGGTCGAACTTAAATCCAACTAGGCCCTCGGAACAGAAATGCCAATAACTCTCCAACCGGGCGTCTGATTGACGCGTTGTCTATGACATTGGGTTTCTTATGAAAATACGGATCTTCTAGATACATAAACTTGGGACTTCATGGTAGTTTATGTATCGACACATGGATTTAGGAGTGGACCCTCGTAGAATCAAGCGTGCTTTGTGCGGGAACCCTGTGGCTGGCTGCATTGTGATAAAGGGATCTTACGTGGACTGACTATTGTTCCAGGATCCTATATAAGTACGATAGCTCTGACTACTATTCCAAGATCTTATGTGGGTTCGACAGCTTCGACAATAGTTCTGGGATCCTACGTGGGTTCGAAAGCTCTGACTACTATTCCAGGATCCTACGTGGGTTCGACAGCTCTGATTACTGTACCAGGATCCTACGTGGGTTTGACAGAGTAGATGATTCAGTGGCTACATATAATCATCTCTATCTCTCTACATAATTTGTATACCTGTGTGAGCTGAGACATGACTTTGTGTTGTTATCAACGAGTTATATTTATTCCTTTGTAGAACGGGTTGTTCTTGGGCTCAAGAGTTGGAGTCGGATTGTATTTTATTACTTAGGTATATGTATGGGAATATACCTAAGTAAGGTTGGATGATAGTTTGTGATTGTATCTTTACTACTTTGGTTTATCCTTAGTGGATTCTGGGAGACCTTCTGGGGTCTCGGGGTCCCTATTGAGTATCGTTATACTCACCCTTGCATGAGCTTTGCCCGCACCTTGTTGTGTCCTGTGCAGACAGCGTACAGTAGTGATCGAGGCTGAGAGAGACCGACATGAGGTTTCTCAGAGCTCTAATTAAGAGGGATGTACCTCAGGGATGACTTGATTTAGATTTGTATCTACCCTGCAGGTAGGATTCCACAGTGGACAATCCAAGTGTTGTTTTTCCTTCTCCTGTACTTGTACTTCAGTCGGGTTTGTATACTAGCCCATTTACTTTTGTCACTCTTTTACTATATTAGTAATTTTTGGTTATCTCTGATTGTGTATAGTCTGTGTGAGTTGTAGGTTTAAAGGAAATGCCTTCCCTTTTCTCTGGGATATGACTTTTGATTCTATTCACCTGCCCCCGGCCTAAGGAAGGCGGGCTTGGGGTAGTCACGGCACGGGCCCCGAGGATGGGTCATGACAGACTCACCCAAGATCGTTATGATGAATAGTACCTTTTTCACCGGTTGACCGTTTTGGGTGTGTGAGTTGTCCATTCTGAGTTTTTTTTCTGCGTAAATCACAATGGTGGAATCCTATTGAAATTTATAGGTTGTATATATGATTTTTTAGGGGTTATACCTAAATGAAGAGGTTCTTCCTCTAGTTATCGAGTTTAGTTGCACCTAAGAGTGAGACTTGGAATATATGATAGGTTGGGTGTTCTGACCAACCTAGTTTATACCTTTTTCTAAGATGATCTGTGCGATATCTCCCATAATCTATGATTTTTGAGGATGTCCCCCTTATGAGACGTTCCCTTCTGGCCTACGAGGTCGTGAAACTGGATGCTTTCAAGGATCCCCTGAGGGATGCCTTTCTTTATTTTCTGACCTAGGGAGTCCCTTGTAGGAAGTATCTCATGTTGTCCTTTGATATGATCTTGTTCTAGGATGCCTCTATTTTTCTTCATTCGAGGATACCATGTAGGAATCCTCACTTACCTTTTTCTAAGGTTCCCGTGTAGGATGCCTTCACTCGTATTTACCGGGAGGATCCTAAGTAGGATGCCTCCTCATGTTTTGACTTGAGGGACCTAGTGGGTGCTCTTGGTTTGACTGAACATTGTTCATACATTGGGTTTGGGTAGAGATGGTGTCTGGGTGTCACCTAGAACCCATTCTACACTAGTAATCCCTTGGGGTTGTGGCTATAGTTTTGGGTTGGGAGTTCGGGCCACCCTCACTCTTTGTTAGATTTCACTTGTTTATTATTGATGCATTGATGTTCACCATAGGTGCTTCCTGGTTGGTTTCAATTGATACTGACGTGAGGTGTCTTTCTATATTTTTTTGTGATTCTTGTATGTGCTCTCTTGGGATCCAGCTTCTGAGCCATGTTATTTCTGATATTTACTATACCCAGAGGTATTACCTAGGAATTGACTGTTGCGCCTTACTTGATGCATTTAGTTATATACATGTTTTTCTGACGTGATTTTATTATGTTAAACCATGTGATAGTTTAATTTACATGTGTTGTTTTTTAAATAGAATGTGAAATGATTTAAAAGGGGTAATTAGCAATGGGAGAGCCACAGTTTCGGTTAAAATGCATGGTCGGGCTCATGTGACTAATTTCTTCTTATATACCTTTGGTGAACCATTGTATCGATTAAAATAAAATGGACGGGCTCAAGAGGTTAATTATTTAAAGTCCATGAGAGACCCAAGATAGGGTGGTCGGGCTCATTAAGGATTATTTTGAAAATTCTGAGCAAACTTATGATCCATTGATGGATTACCAGGACGGGCTCTATTGGAAAATATTATAAATGATACATGCTAAAATGTTGATACACTAGGCTTGGCCCTGATACATGATGAAATGCTGATACACTGGGCTTTTCCCTAATACATGATGAAATGCTGATATATCGGGCTCGACCCTAATTGACTGATATGCTTGCAGGTGAGGTTTTCTGAGTAACGGATGGATTCCTAGGCTTATGCTCTATGTTTTCCCACCAGTGACCTTTTTCAGGATTGATCGTCTATATAAGGTATCTTGTTCTATGATTAGAGGCGAGTAAGAGTGAACCTAGGTGTCGGACGAGTATCCCCCTATGGTGATGTAGCTTGCTCAGAGATATAATTATGGAATTTTTCGAAGCAGGTACATGTTGATGGGATTACAGACCCATAGATCGAATTAATGGTACACAGCTTGAGTGGCACGACGTTCAGCTCAATTTCCTTACACAGGATGTCCAAGAAATCGATGTTATGGACCCAATGATCGACTGCTAATGTGGTTTATTATTATTTGATTAACATACTCATGAATATTCATATTTATGTATATGTGTATAGGTATAGGACTATACATGTATATGTATATAGATATGGACTTCCATGGTGGTACGTACCTAGTTGATAGGGATTACACACCCTGGGTTCAACTATTGTTGCATGTTTGGTTTACTTATTTTTGTAGTGTTCCAGCTAGGCTAATCATGTTGCTATTGCATAAACTTTTAAAATCACAGTTATAGATTTCTAATCGGGATGGCCTACTACGATTATTTCACACCCATGCACGTTCACCTCAGTGTACATGTAGACCTTATGTATTCTTTTCATTTTGAGCACGAGTTACATGGTGGATAAGGTTGAGGCCCAGTGTTGCATGATTGAGCAAAGATGCTTGAGTGGTTCTAGTGATCAGGCTGGTGTAGTTCAAATGTGTCTGGAGATCGGGTATGTGGGTTGGCTCGGAGTTAGTGGTAGAGCCCTATACTATTACTTTCAGTTTCTCTTGTACTTTTATTAGTATGGTCGGCCCAATGGGTGACTATTGTTGTATTTTATTGCATAGTTGTTCAGAATTTTACAGCATTTTACTATTACAGCTTATTCTATTTCAGTTGTTTATCACTTCTACACTCTATTTACTTTACACTGTATGAAACTTAGTTATTTCCTCTATTTTATTACTCTGGTATGACGGAATATTCTCCCCACTATCACACCCTAATCCCTGACTACTAGTCGACAGCCTCTGGTGTAAGTGGAGGCACCCTTGTGGCCTTATGGAGAACCGGATCGGAAAACCAGTTTAGTGGATTCTGGGTTGGGACGTTACACCAATGTCCATGGACACAATTATAGCTTCATTGGCTGCTCATAGATCTACCTTCCCTCATGCAATCTTCCGGAATCTAGTTGGTTCCTATATTTAAATACATATATGAGCACTATCTGTTATATCTAATAACATATTTATAGAAATAGATTAATCAAACATGATAAAAAAAATTCACTTGAATCATTTTAATATCCTAATATTTTTAAATAAATGATATGTTCTTTAGTGTATAAGATACTCAACACCGAGCTTCAAAGAACCATGAAATATTGATTTTTAAATATCAATGTTATAACCTAGCCATTGAATTGGTGGGTTTGAATAGGATTAACAGCAATATGAAGTATATATATATATATATATATATATGCATATTTAAAGTTACTAATCAATACAAATTTAATTATTAATTCATAGTAAATAGTCAATCAATTGTTTAACAATGTTGTTTTATACTTCAAAAATTCATTTTATTCAAAAATGGTTTTCGATTATGTTTGTGACAAAATATTATTATTAATTTCTATAAATTTTATAAATTTTATTTTTAAAAATTATATCATCTTAGAAATAATCATATCATAAATATATTAGGTTCAAATTTTGGTATTTTTCTAAAAATATGATTTTTTTTAATAGTGAAAAATAGCGATTTTAGTAAAAATGTCATTTCTTCTAATTTAATAGCCTTATTATGGTTTAAATTTAATCTAAAATTAAAATAATACTTATTTAATTATATACAATCTAATTTGGATCATTATTATATATCATTTTAATGTAAGTTCATTTTTGGGGTTAAAACGCATTGTTCTGTAAAAACAGTTTTTTGTTGTGTTTTACGTTTTTATCTTAAATTAATTTCTACCACTTATATAAATTAATTATTAAAAATTTAATTCTATATTTGGAATCATAAGGTCCAAATTTGGTAAATTTTTCTTTTTTATTTTTTCATTGTGGATAGTAACCATAGAAAATAATTTTCACCACGGTAAGGGTAAATTGCTTAATTAATGTTAAAAATGATATGATAAAGACTACAAAATACCTTCCTTTATCCTATTTTATGAGTATAGTTTGACTATTTACATCCAATAATAGAAAAATTGGAAACTTGGTGTCATATTTATTTTATTTTTATCTTTATAATATTTAATTAAAACAAAAAGTAAAAAATGTCACTTTCTTCGTTTAATATTTATAATATTTTTTAATAGAGATAAAAAAACTTATGTTCGGTTCTAATTTTTTTTAAAGATAAATGATTTTATTTATCATGGTATTTTATTTTACATCATTATTAAGGAAATAATTACCTCAAATGTTTACGCAACGCCGACAAAATATTTATTCAAATAATATAAAAATAAAACAAATAATTCTATAAAAATTAAAAGTAATATAATTGTAATGAATTATTTTATTCCAAAAAAAAATTAAAACTATAACATGTTTGAGATATGTAAAATTATTATATTCAACTTGAATTTTTTTAATGTTATTTTCAATGTCAAATTTACTGAATAGTTTTAAAAATAAAAATAATGATATTTTATAATAAATAATATTTTATTAAGTGATTTAAAATTCCTAAAAATAATATATTCCTACAAATTATTGGTATACGGTTTAAAATATAAATCATATCCTATTTAAGGTCAAATTTTACTTTTATAGTAACTATCTTGACACCTAAAGTGTAAAAAACATTATTATCGTAGTAATCATCAAAAGAGTTAACGGAGGGTTAAAATTAAAAGATATGGGTGAACAAAATCACCTAAACATGTCAAATTTTTATTTTATGAGATAATTTATTATAATAATCATCTTATATTCTAATTATATCAATTTTTAACTATTTTTCAATGAGAAATAATTTCTATTAATTTAATACTTTAAGAAATTCCAAGAATTCCCCTCTCATTATTATAAAAGGGAACTCCCTATCCTATTCTCTAAAAACCTCAACATCCATTTGGTTAAGAAAATAACTCCCTAATTCAATTATAAAAATAGCTCCCCTTTTCCTAGAGGTATTGTTTTAGGCATAACTCCAACCTTTGAGGGCTTAAGGTGTAAAACAAAGGAGGTTGTCTAAAGAATAGGTATAATCCTTAACCAAAAATTTTAGTTTTATTTATTATTCTACCTCATTCAAATATTATCCAAGATTTATTAAATAATAAAACCATTATCTTCCATATAATTATATGTTGATTTTCTAATGGAATAACCTATATTAGTATCGTCTTCTATAAAATGGGAAATGAAATCATAATTCATGTGTACGGTGGATTACCGCCTTGCAAACTGATGTAATTTGTTTTCCATCATCGCATCTCATGGATATTTATAATTATGTATTTAATGTATATATATGATATTAATTACATAATAATAATTTTTTTTAATATAATATAGCATCTATGTTCTTACCTTTCCATTCATTGAAAAAATGATAATGTCGTTTGTGTGTGCGTGTGGATTACCACCTCCATGAAGCAATGTGATTTTTTTTTCATGAACACATCACATGGATTATATATATACATATTTTTAAATAAATAATATTGTATTTATTAAATAATTATAATTATTTAAAGATAGAATAATTCTTATCTTATTTCCATCATGGTATTTAAAAAAAGGAAACTTTACTCATGCGTATGTATGACCTACCATCTCCATGATTGTAATGTAGTTCATTTTTCATTACCATCATTCATGGTTGGTTTTAAAAATATAATTGATGAATAAAAAGGATAATTATTTCATTATTATTATTTGGGATATTATTTAAAGATGACCCCGTTTTACCACGGTTGACACACCGTAGTCGTTTAGGTATTTTGAACCGAACATCCTCAAAAAACCCAATGTACACATAACTGGTTAAATAATAAATGATATAAATGGTATAAGGATAAATATTTAAACCTATAAAACGTTATTAATAAATTAAATAATTTATATAAGTTTATTATACATGTGTTAAAGTAAATTCATGGAAATTATAGACTTGAGGTAAGAGATTTCATCTCAATTTCACTTCATTGAGGCATGTTTTAATGTTATTAACCTATTTTATTTTATATGGAGTATATACATACATTTTTACATGTAATTTATTGAATAATTAATACTTAATGGTATTTTAAGTCTCAATTAAAATTATTTAATACAAGGTTATTTGACTTTAAATTTACCAAGTGGTATGGGTTTATCAACTCAATTTCCATTCATTGGGTTATACTTATACTTCATTGAGTTTATAATTCCATGATTATGTGTGAATTAATAACTAAATTATTTTATTCCATATTTAAACTTGTTTTATGTGGATTTACATATTTTCACATAATCAATTTATGGATTATTTATCACTTCAAAATTTATGATATTTACAAGGGTTTTCTTTGTCTCAATCTCATTTTCTTGAGACATATTTCATGTTGTGAACCATGGTTTCCTTGTATGATGTTCATACTAACTAATGAATTAATTTTGACATATGAATTCATGTAATTCATCACAATTATAGAGTCATTTCATATTATTACTTTTAATGACTTTAATTTAAATATTACCAAAGTTGTAAAGGATTTATATTTTAATCTATTTTATTTTCAATATTCTTTATATTCAAGGTTGCTTTAGAGGAAATCATATCCTATTAGTTTATTAAACCACATATAATTTATTATCCTATGGTTATGAATGTGTTTTAAATGTATAATTTCCATTTCTCCATTATTTTTTAATGAAACATCAAGAAATTATTTTGTAATTGATACAGATCTTGTATCATCTTTCAAATTAGGATCCATTCTCTTATATATCTATGTTTTATAAAAAAAATTCAATAATGTTATTTTCTAAACTAAAATTATTTCCTAAATATATTTTACATACTATTTTTAATTCATTTAAAAAAATTAAAAGTAAATTTCTTAATGTTTTCTATATGGGTCACTTTTGAATCTCTTTGAAAAAGTTTGAAAAGAATGTTTTTTTAACATTTATGACATGAACATATTTTACAACCATTGTGATAGTTATTTTCACTAAAAAATCCATTATAGGTATACATGGTTATTTTAAAATCAAATCATTTTCTCAATATTTTTTAATTTTTTATATTTAAAAGGTATTGAAATAAAAGGTTATTGTCCCTTGTTTTCAAACAAATGGTTTAAATTTTATTTTAAAATAATTTTCATCTATGTCGACATCCTTTAATTATTCATATACTTCACTAGGATTGTGATCATATGATACCATCTATCTTCTTTCACCATATGTCTTTTGTTGATTGTTTTAAAGATATTTTCATGAAACCCATGTCTTTTCCATAATTAAATTGATCTATCAAGGACTATAAGTTGTTGTTAAAGTTTGATGATGAAAATGAAATATTTCAGGTATTGTATTCATATATGGTACTTGGAAATTATTTATATTAATGAGTGAGTCTGATATATATTATATGATGGGTAAACCCATTATAGCTCTCCAATTCATTGGCTAATGTTTCTTCTCTTCAAAGAAAAGGAGGGAGTTAACCAAGGTGGTTTTTCCAATGAATTTAACTCAGATATAGTTATTTTTTATATGATCTTAACATGAGTTATGAAGATAATGTTCCAAGATACCAATATGCTTTATTTATGCTTACTATGGGTTTTTAATGTTTACTTTCATCAAGATTTATATCACATGGCTCATGATTATTGATTCCAATGAATATTTCCTTTGTTAAAGATTTGTTCCATGTCTCATGACTATTGATCCAAGTATTCATGGGGAATATTTCAATTATGTTATTCTCATTCACTTTGATTATTTCATTATAAACTTATGATCGTCTTATGATCACTGATAACATTTAAGTTTTAATTTTATGTTTAACCTTACTGAGTGTTTGATCTCGAACATATTATATTTTCTTTCCCTCAGGTTATAAATAATGTTTTTATGTATGTTATGTCTAATAAGGTCACTATATGTGAAGAACATAGTGAGAGATGATGTATATTTTTATTAACCACTGGTTTATGAATCCAAGTTGTTATGTGATAGTTTGTACTAATTATCTAAAACTCAAAAACTAAAATTTCCTTGGGTATTAAGTGATCTAATATTTCATTTTGATGTTGTAAGTCTTAAATATTTGAAATTGGGTCACATTTATCTATAGAAAATCCTAAAATATAAAGACAATTTTTTTAACATTGTATTCGAGAGAGAGGTTATTGGGTAGTTACAGTTGGTATCAGAGGAGGGTTAATATAACTTTTTATATTAGTATGTTTTCATGAGATTTTATATTAGGAGTTATAGGTACCATCATGGGTTTATAAGTTCAAGGTTAATCATAATTTAATAGTCTTATACAATCCTTTTGAGGTTTTATCTAATGATATTTTATAGTGATTAATGTCATTTTGAGGGATGTTTTATTGGGTTGAGGTATATGTAACCCTTATGTTTAACATGATGGATTATTTCAAAATAATGCTATTATATTTTTTAGGAAGTAAGCTAAAATTTATGTGATAACCATTACAGTTAAAACTTTATTTAATTTTAAACTTATTATGGTTATTTTTTATAATTTTCATCATATTTTTTTTAACTCTATAATAATTATATTAACATAGTTTTAGTAAAAGGACAACACATAAGCTGGATGAAAACCCGTCACATCTAGCTAAGCCGCACGGGATGGACCGACAACTAAAGGGTGACATGGGTGCAGTGCCTACCACTAGCCTAAATTATTTATTTGTTAGTATTACATTGTTTTTTTTACTTAAATGATTTGAAAAATGAATATTATGTTGAATCTAGGAACATGTGTTTAATCATATAGAAAACCATGGGATTGAAAAGTGATTTGGTGATTAAAATATTAATATTATTTAAGAATAAGTTTACTATTTTGGGAACATTATATGATTATGGTAAATGAAAATATTTTTATATTTTAATTGAGGAATAAAGGTTGAATTGTCTTTTGGAAGAATATTTTTTTTTAATATGCCTTTATGGTGATTTAGATTATCTATGTAAATGATTAGTGTATTTTAGAGATTATATGATTAAGGCATAAATATTTTTTGGGTATAAGACTTTAGGAAAAACTAATTTTAATTTTAGATAAATGTTAAATTAATATTGTAATAATATGGGAAAAATCCTTCTAATTTTTGGGTTTCAAACTTGGTTAGGAATATTTTGAATAACTTTAAGGTTTGTTATTTATCAAATGATCTAATTTGAACATTAGGTGTTATTATTGAGGATTTGGAGATAAATATTGTAATTATTCATTATTCAGAAACTAATTTTTTCCTCTATGTACATTTTTCACTTCACACTAATGTTATTCTATTTGTAAACCAAGTATGTTTAAACCATATGACCTTTAAAATTCCCTTTCACTCTTTTCAAGAGGAATTTTTACTAACCATTTTTATGATGTCGGATTTAAAAAAAGGTATTTTAAAAATTTAAAACTTAGAATACCAAGATCATGTTTAAATTACAAAGATAATTTTTTTTAAAATTGTTAGAATTTAATATCATTATATTTTAAAATAAATACTTTTCTCAATATAGTACAAGATACATAACACCAAGCTTAAAGGAACAATGAAATATTATAATTTAAATATGATTATTATAACCTAATTATTGAATTTTATGGATTGAATAGGGGTAACAATATTATGAAATTTATATAAATTTCCTAATAAATAAAGATTCATTAATTAATTCTTAATAAATAAGCACTCAATTTTTTAGTAAAGTCATTTTGTGCTTCAAAAATATGTTTTCTTCACAAATGGTTTTTTATTGGTTTTTGTGAGAAAATATTATAATTAAATTCTAGAAATTTTAGAAATTCTATTTGAAAAAAATGATATCATTTTTGAAATCAGTGTATCTGAATTATCTTAGGGTAAAATTTTAATTTTTTTTGAAAAGATTGATTTTTTCATGGAAAGTGGAAAATACCGATTTTTGTAAAACTGTCATTTATTTTTATTTAATTAATCAATAGGGAATTTAGTTTCATATAAAATTAAAATAAGACTTATTTAATTACTTATAATCTAATTTTGATAATTATTATATCTTATTTTGGTATAAGTACATTTTTTGGCTTAAAAAACATTTTACAAAAAAAAAACTATTTTTTTTTTGTATTTTCCATTTGTATCTCAAATTAATTTCTGCCACTTATGAAAATTAAATTTTGAAAAATTGATTCCATATTTGGAATTAGGGGTTCAAATTTTGGTAAATATTACCCCTTTATTTTTTATTATTATGAATAGTAACCATAGTAAATAATTGTCACCACGGTAAAGGTAAATCGGATCATTAAGGTTAAAAATGATATGTTAAGGACTGAAAAATAGCCATAAAACTTTCATTAATCCCATTAGATGAGTTTTTTATACCATTTCTATCCTATTTTTGAATATATTAATACAAGGTTTCATATTTCTTTGATTTTGACCTTTATAATATTTAAGTAAAAGATAAAGTCAAAAATCGTAGTTTCTTGCTTTTAATATCTATAATATGTTTATATAGGGATAAAAAAACTTATATTCAGTTATAAATTTTTATTTAAAACATAAATTATTTTTATTATCATTATAATTTATTTCTAATTTTTAGAGATGAAATAATTACCTTAAATTTTTACGTAATGCCGACACAATATTTATTCAATTAATAGAAAAATAAATTAAATAATCCAAAAAATATTAACAGTAATATAATTTGATTGAATTATTTTGTTCCATGGATTTTATATATAAATATAACATGTTAGGAATTCTTTAAGGGATTATATTCAAATTAAATTATTTTCATTTTTTTTTCAAATTCAAATTAAATAAATAGTTCCAAATATGAAATTATTGATGTTTTAAAATAAATAATATTTTATTAAATGATTTAAAATTACTATAAAAACTATCTTAGACCAACTGATTTGTATTTGGATGAAAATATTGAACATTTCCCATTTATGGTCCAATTTTCCTTTTTTAGTAACTATATTGACCTCTAAAGAGTAAGAAACTTTGTTATCATTGTAATCATCAAAAAGGTTGACAGAAGGTTAAAACAAAGTTATAAGGGAGAAAATATAAACTAAACTTGAAACATTTTTATTTTATGAGATTATTTTGACTCATACTCATTTTATATTCAATTTATATTAATTTTTAACCATTTGAACATGAAAATTAATTATATTAATTTAATAATTTATGAAATTATAAGAATTCATTTCCCCTCATTATAAAAGGGCACCCCCTCTCATCTTCTCTAAAAAATTTAAGAGACATTTTTTGAAGCTAATGTCTACCCAAATACCATTATAACATCCCTCCACATGTTTTAGAGGTCCTATTTTTATCATAATTCTAAACATAGAGGGATTAAGTTGTAAAGAAAAGGAGGGTGTATGAAGAAGATGCATAATCATTAACTAAGTGTTTTTGTTTTATTTATTCTTATGAATCATTAAAATATTCTAAAACCATGATTAAATAATAATAATATTATATTCTATATACTAATATGGTTTTACATTAATGGTATGACCTATATCTATATCCTCCTCCATCAAATGGGAAACGAAACCGCCATTCGTGTGAATGGTATACTATTGCCTCACCAAACAATGTAATTTGTTTTCAATCATCACCCTCACTTATGATTATAATTATAGATTTAAGGAATATATATTATATTCCAAACATAATAATAATTCTTAAAATATAATATAACATATATTTTCTTACATTTACATTCATTGAAAAATGATAATTTCATTCATGGGTACGTGTGAATAACCATCTCCATGAGGTGATGTGATTCGTTTTTCATAACCACATCACATAAATACTATTCATAAGTGTTTTTAAATAAATAATACTGTAATTATCATATAATTTTCATTTTTTAAAGTTAAAATAGCACTTAAATTCTTTCCATCATAATCATTGAATAATGGAACCATTACTCATATGTACGTATGGCCTATCATCTTCATGATTGTAACGTAGTTCATTTTTCATAACCATATTTCATAGATAGTTTTAAAAGTAGAATTTATATATATAAAAGGATAATAATTTCATAATTATTATTATATATATGATGAAACATTGTCCCCATTAACCATGGTCAACACACCAAATCCCTTTTGGGATTATAATCCAAACATCCTCAATTCACCAGATGTGGACTTAATTGATTATGTAATAAATGAAATAAATGGATTAATTATAATTGATTAAACCAAGAAAATTTTATTAATAAATTAAATAATTGATATAATTTTATTATACATGAGTTAAATTACATACATGGCATGTTTCGACTCAAGGAAAGGGATTTTGTTACAATTTAACTTCATTGAGGTATATTTTAATGTTATGAACATAATTTATTTAATATGGTTTATATAGTATCATTTTACATTTCATATCATGAATCCTTCATAATTAATGTTATTTCTATTTTAAATTAAAATTATTCATCCAAGGGGATTTTACATAAAACATACCAAGTGGTAAGGGTTTCTTAACTCAATTTCCATTCATTAGGTTATACTTCAACATTAAGGACATTGTTATTCCATGATTATGTGTGAATTGATCTCTAAATTATTTTATTATGTATTTAAACTCATTTTATGTGTATTTATATATGTTCACACAATCAATTTATGTATTAATTATCACTTAAAAATTTATGATCTTTTCAAGGGTTTTCTTTTTCATGATCTCGTTTTATTATCACATGTTCCATGTCATGAACCATGATTTCCTTCTATATTGTACAGAATACATCATGAATGAATTTTGAAATATTAATTCATTTAATTTGTGTAATTTATAGATCAATATCATATTATTAATTTTAATTACTTTTTCATTAAAAGTTACCAAAGTAGTAAAGGTTTTATAGAACAATATTCTTTCTTTTTGAGATTGTTTATTTTCAATATTATTTTGGCGGAAACCATATGCTCTTATTTTATTGAATTGTATCTATTTTCCTCCCTAATATTTATGGATTTGTTTTACATTTTTAATTTTTATTTCCTCCCTTATTTAAAAATGAAACATCAATATTGTTTTATTAAAGTAATATTGATATTTTATCTTCTTCTAGATCGCGGATCTTTTGCTTTCATATCCATGTTTTATAAAATATATTTAATAATTTTATTTTCTGAAGAAAAAAATTATTTCTGAAATATATTTTACATGATATTATTTCTTATTTTAAATGTTTTGAAAGGGAAATTTCTTAATGTTTTCTGCATGGGTAACATTTAACTCTCTTTACAAAAGTTTGAAAATAATGTTTATTTTTAACATTTACAACATGAACAGATTTCCCCACCATCATAATATTTCAATTATTTTAAAATTAATTTATATTTTTACACGGATATTTTTAAATAAAATCATTTTCCCATTATATTTTTATTTTTAAAAAATATAAAATGTATCGAAAGAAAATGATATTTTCCCCTATTTACAGATAGATGATTTATGTTCTTTTAGAATTATTTTCATGTTTGTCAATATTCTTTAACAATTCCTCTAATTCAATGGAATTATGATCATATAATACCATATATAGTTTTTCTATGGATGGCTTATGATGATTTTTGTAATGTGATTTTCATGAAAACCGTTTCTTTTCCATGGGTAAATAGATCTATTATATAATGCAAGTTGTTGTTAAAATTTTGATGATAAAAATGAAATATTTCATGTCTTGTATTTATATATAGTACATAGACATTATATATTATATATAAAATAAGAAATTCCTTATAGTAAATTTTCTTATTTACATCCTTCCTATCTTACATGTCAGGTTCTCCCTATTCCATCCTGCTCTCCCCTTCTCATGATTCCCTTTATACCCTATTACAATTCGACTCATCGTGTCATCGCCTTCACTTTCCTCTACCTTTACCTTCCATCCTCCTCCCTTCCTACCCCTTCCCATTTTAACTTCCCATCTACCCCCTTCGCCACATTCACTTTGCTCTACCTTTACCTTCCAGCCTCCTCCCTGCCTACCCCTTCCCATTTGAACTTCCCATCTACCCCCTTCAACACATTCTCCTTCCTCTACCTCAACATTCCAACCACCTCCCTTCCTACCCCTTCCCATTTTCGACTCCCCACCTCTATTATTTTAACACCACCTATATATCCTCCTCCATGTTTGTCTACCCCAACAAAGTTCCCCTTTTTTGAATTTGAAGAAAACTTAGTCTATATCTCCCTATCACTCCCTCTTACCTCCCACCTCATACCTCCAAATCCCCACCTCCTCCCCACTCTTCACAT
This sequence comes from Viscum album, assembly GCA_963277665.1. NCBI lineage: Eukaryota > Viridiplantae > Streptophyta > Magnoliopsida > Santalales > Viscaceae > Viscum > Viscum album. The sequence continues at coordinate 558,694,481 of OY728132.1, read as the reverse complement.
TCCCCCATCTCTCCCTGACCCTCTGCTTCCCCATCATCACAACTCATCTCATGCATCCCTCTTCCTATGACAACCGGGTCCCGGTGACAGCACAGCCACCCCGCCTTAACATGGTCATCGGGTCCTGGCCCACCAGGTACCACTGGTTTCCCCCGCAGACATATGGGGCCCACCCCAGGGTCCACCCATATGCCCGAACGGGTCATCTGACTAATGATAGTCCCCGCATGCCAAAACATGTCCTTTCCAGTGTGCTTTGTCCTCACTCACACACACCCTAGGAAACTTCCCAGGAGGTCATCCATCCTGATCACTACTCGAGGCCAAGCACGCTTAACTATGGAGTTCTAATCAGACATGCTCTCAAAAAAGAAGGTGCATCTTGTTGACATGAGTCATATCATTTAGTCACTTAACCCTTTATCATTTGGGGATGTTACAATCACCCCCCCTTTATAGCACAGCGCCCTCATTGTGGGCCCTACATCTCAACCCAGGCAGTACACCGCACTAAAGTCTGGGTTCCTCCTCTGATACCAACTATAACGACCCATACTTTACATACATTGTTATTACTTCAAAATTGAAGCACACTTATTAGAACATATCACAAAACCAGGAAAGGACCGTATAGGTATAGTGTCTTTAGAAACTGGGAAACATAAACAACTGGTTCATAAAGCGTCTACACTGTCTCCCATTTATTTCATCATATCAATAGTTCCTTTTGGAATATCTTACTTAATAACCTTCTTCTTGACCTGGGGAAAGAAAACATACAAAAGGGTGAGCTCAAATTCTCAGTAAGGGTAAACAAAAGTAATCTCAATTTCATCATTTTCATAAGAACATAACTTTTGGAAATCATAACCTTCAAAAGAGATCATAAATTCATAACATGGGGAAAATCATAGAAGTGAAATATAATCCCAATAATCATAACATAAATCATGAAACTTTGTGGCATATACACATAATCATAGAGAATCATTTCTTAGTATTCAAGACTCATTTCCAAGAATATCTTAGCGGACAAAGTCCATTTCTGAACCGAGTCCACTCCTCTTTTCAGTTCTGTTTCACTGAACCGGTATAACCTTCCGTTCCAGCCATGTCTATCTCATGAGATATAAAAACTTTACCCAATGCATTGGAGGGAGATATAGGTCAAACCCACCTCATAATGATACCATTCTTATGTGTGCCACAAAATCAAAAACCATACATCATAGCATAACCCATGTAATAAAAATGGGAATCTTAAACATAGTGACATCATAAAACAATTCATATAAGATAAAGGAATTCATAAAAATAATTCCATTACAACATAATCAAATAAATGTAATAATAGGGATAGAAACAGAACCCTATATTATCTTATATGGAAAATAATTTTGATAAAGCACTTGAACTCCATTTTTGAGGAAAATATCTTTTCTACTTCGAAAACATTTTCCTTTCTTTAACATGTCATACAATTTTAAACTCAAATACGTTGATTAGAAATAAACTTGAAAACTTGTTAAGGAAGCTTCTTGGAAATAATGTTTTAAAAATCTATTCATGTCGTAAATGTTAAAAAAACATTCTTCTCATACTTTTGTCGGAAAAGTCAAAAAGTACCTCGTACGAAAAATTAAAAAAGATTCCTTTCATATCTTTTACTAAAAACTAACCGAAGGGTAAAATTGGAAATAAAATATTGTAGAATGATGTAAATATTACATATTTAGGAAACATGGATGTGGATGATAAAATGCACCCCAGTAAATTCCAAAGTATAAACAATCTCGGAAAAAAATGAGATTGTGATATTTCCCTTACCTTAGGTCCAATTTTCTTCGTAAGTGTCCAAAACTCTTGTATAATGATCTAAATAATGTTATTGACTTATTCCAGAATCATACTCATTGTTATGATATCATATATGGTCATATTCTTAGCTTATTATTAGTAATATTTCATTTCTACTTGTTATTCGGGTGTTTATTACTTTTTGTTCTTATGCATGTTTTGTTGAATAAATTCTTATTCTTCTTTTTAGGTTATAGATACCTCATTTCTAGAATGGTAATAGTGTAATATATATCATATTCATTCATTAAATTCATATATATAATCATTATGCAATGAAGATCATGTAGAACGAGTCGCATCACATCGTGGAGACGGTATTCCGTACGTACACACGAGCGATGATATCGTTCCCATGATCGTGGAATTGTATTGGAGTGTATGTATACTATTTTAGAATGAATATCAATTTACAATAATAATATATATTCATTCTTTACACCATTATACCCATCCATGTAAGGTGGTGGTGGAAAATAGATTACACCACGGCGTGAAGATGGTATTCCCTACGTACGCACGCGCGGTGATTTCAATTTTCGTAGGATGGATAGATGGTGAAATAGGGTTGTTTCATAATTATAATAACATATCAGTATATTAGTGATGCTTATGTTATTATTTCATGATGATACAACTAAATAATAAGAAGTGGAAGAAGAAATAAAGATGAATGAATCCGTAACGGGCATTACCTCTTCTTTGAAGCACTTCTTTGAGACCTCCTTTTAGGCACTAAAATTGGTCTTTGAAGAAGACCAGGACCTCTAGGATGTCTCTAGGGAAGTGGAGAGAAGAAATTGGCAGGGTTTGGACGAGCTTAAAGGCTCAAAGTGGTGTGAGGAAGAGAGGGAGGAGGTTCCCTTTTATAAGGAAGGAGAGGGGCACCTTTGGAAATATAAGAAATATTAGTTTATATTAAATCCCAACCCCACATAAAAACATCCAAAATGACTCATATCAGAATATTAGATGAGATAGGGTTGTAATCTCATAAACCAATAAAATTTAGACATGTTAGGAATTTATTTTATACATTATCAACTTGATTTATCCTTATTTATCAATTTAATTTTATTTGTGGTAATAATATTGTAAATTTTAAATTATTAGAAATAATTAAATATGTGTTTTTAATTTTCCATAATTTGACACTTTATGACATTTTAGACCATATAAAATTTAATTTATAATTTTTTAATATTTTTGTGATTTTTAACCAATTTTATAATATGTTATTTTTATAAAATAACAATAGTGTCAATTTTGACACTATTCATTTATTTGATTTTAAATAAAATATATAATCAAGATATGTTCGAACTAAAAGCTTTAATAGATTAATAAAATGTCATATGTATCTATAAAAGTAGTGGATAACATTAAATAGTTCATATAATATTTATTTTATTATTTTTAAAACCATTTATTTGATATTTTAATTACTAAAATAATTTCAACATCCCTATTGTGTCATAATTAATGATAATTATTTAATCCCCAAAAATTATAAATAAATTTCTATGATGTAGATAATTGTATTATATTTCTGGAGAATATTCATGTTTGAAGTTTCATTAAGTTTATCACCAAATTAAAATTTTTATACTTATAATATTTAAGAATGTGACATGTTGTCACATTCTTTGGTTTTAATAATAATTAAATTATTTTCATGGAAAAAAGTCTATTAAATTAATCTAATCCGACCCTTAGGTGATATGGGTCGACTTTTAGTCATCGAATTGGATTTTGGCAGGTTTTAGGGTAATTTTATAATCTTATATTTACCCTTAATTACCTGATTTACCTTTAACTATGGTAAATAAAATTTACCGTAGTTACTATTCATAATGCCAAAAAATAAAAAGTAATCTATTAAAATAATTTGGAATCAATGATTCTGAATATGGAATCCATTTTTCAAAATTCAAAACATATAAGTTTCATTAATTAATTTAAAATAAATCACGTTATTAAGAAAACGGGTTTTAGAAGTTAAAACAATGTCAAAGATTGAAATGTTTTTACCTATGAATTCAATGTGAAATTAATGCTAATGACATAAATTATATTAAATGGTAAAAATATATTCTATCTATACTTTAAAACCATTCAATATTATAATTTAACCATATAAATTATCTCAATGAAAAAAGTTGCTTTTAATTAAAAATTAGCGTATTTTTACTATTCATCAAAATATGAAAGTTATCAGAAAAATATCAAAAATTTATCCAAAGTAAATTTTTATATCCTGATTCAAAAGAAGAATTTTATTTTGTCAAATTGAACTTATAAATGTGTCAAAAACTAGATTTAATGTGGGTGCGCCATCAAAAGGCGGCAAAACTGCATTTTTTTATAAATACTTTTTTTACCCTAAAAAAATATTTTGTTCTCTTACAATGTTCTAGAAAATGTGTAAGATGAATAATAATGTTGTAAAATTTAAAATTCAGTTAAAACTATTCATAACGGCTAGTTTATAATATTATTATAATATATCGTTGTTTAGTGGAACTCGGTATTGCGTACTACACATGCTATCGAGGAAGGTCGTGATTACGTGCAGCGAAAGATTCCTTTGATGATTTATATAACATAAAAACAAAATATTTCTCATAAAAGTCTTGGGTGTTACACTTCCCACCTCCAAAGCCCCACCTCCCTCTTCCCACCTCCAAATCCAAACCTCTTCCATTACCTCTAAATCCTCACCAACCTTCTCACGCCCATTGAACAAGTACACTCCTTCAATTGGCCTTGTGTTTCTTCCTTATGGGTTTGTCTCATCGTGCACATATTTCTTCACTTCACTCTATGACATTTCCATTTCCTCACATCACCCTTTGATTTCTACTTCTATGGTTTGTCTTGATTAATAACTATGATTTTCATCATTTTGATTTATAATTTTTTTATTGAAACATGTGTTTATCTATCGACATATCTATGTTCATCACTACATCTACGATTTCTATGATTTCTAATATCCCCTTCTCGGTTTCCATCCCGTATAAGTGATTCCCCTTACTACAGATACAGGTGATTAAACTACAAAATCCAATATGTTATTTCTTTATGTAGTTGTATTCGAATTGTAGAAGGTTTTATATGAATCAATCGATTCTAGTTTTATGATTTTATGTTGTAATGATTTGTAATTTAACAATTTTTTTTAGAAATTATTTAGGAAAATTTTGAGGCCAGGTGTTAAGACGTCGTGCGATTCTGAGGCTCAGTGTACCAAGAAATTCATTGAAAAGTGTTAAGTTTTTAATATCATGTTCACACTCCTTTCCTTAAAAAGTGGAATATCTTTTAAATAGTTTCTCAAATTAGAAAACTAAGGGAACCGTTCAGCTCATAATGGCGGATTTACCCTTAGAATGACCTCAATTTTTTCAGTGTGAGTCATTTGAGGAAAAAGTCACCAAGGATGTAACTGTAATTAAAATAATTAAATAAAATTATTTTATTTTAAAATTCGAATAAATCATGAATGGTGAGTTGGATTTGAAATATGAGACCACCATTTAGTTTGTAATGTGGTTTTTCCCTAGGAGTGACTTAACTTTAGTTAGTGTGGTTCTTTTGTGAAAAAAATCTGAAAATGATGTAATTGTAAATAAAATAATTTAAAGACAAATTATTTTATTGGTGAAATGACTATTTATCCATTAAATGTAAGGTTATAGAATTTCTTCAGGGTTGGATTCTCAAACCTGGGTAATTCATACAACCGTTGGAGAGCTTTTTCAGAAAATGGTGATAGATCAAAGTTCAGATCCAAACTCTAGGTAGGGCATTTGTTTCATTGTTTTTCCCCATTCTTAATTTCCATGATGAACACAGGTTAATCCAAAGACAGATTGATTCCCAGTTCGGTCATTGTTGTGGGATGGGTTATTGATGTAGGATTATCAGGAGATTATTTTATACTCTTCTTTTATCCTTTTAATGATAACGAATCGAGGCCGACAAGAAAAAAAGGAAAAGCTTTATTTTTTTAGAATTCATGGTGCTTTTATCTCTCCTGTTCTTGGTGTTCATTGCCTTTGGATCCTTGTGACCGCGTCTTGACTTACCGGGAGACTCCAAACGTGATCGGAAACCCAGATTGGAGGCAAGATGAAATAGTGTCTAGATTATTTTAGATCAGGACCCAAGGATCACATAGGTGCTTTTGTTACATAGTTTTGATCATTAAAGGAATAATGGAGGCTCACGGAAGCAATGGGGATGGTGAGTGGTGGCGTCGGTGGCATCCGCGGGATGCGGTGGTCGTGCAGCATGGGATGCGAAGGATAAGTCAAAAGGGATATAGTGGCGGTGCCACATGGGATACGGCGTAGGTTCCACATGGGACGCGGTGGCGGTGCTGCATGGGACGCGATGGCGACCACGTGAAAACAAGCAGAGCTAGTAGGGTCGAAGATCGCAGGATGCAGTGTGGTATCGTGTGGGACATGACAGCGGTTTTTGTAGGCGGTCGTGTAAGCGAACTAACCTTTCAATGGTCCAGGTCGAGTGAGAGGTTCGGGCCGGTGCAGTGGGTTGGGCTAGTGTGGTGGGCCGGACAAGTGAGGTGGGTCGGGCCCAGCTGGAGTATGCTGAGAACAGTGGGGAAGGTGAACCCGGTGGATTAGGTCAGACCTCATGGGTCGGGAGAACTTGTGTTGTCGAACTAGGCCACAGTCGACCGAACTACCGCACATCCATGGAAACTAGGGTACGGTTGACTGCAGAGGAAGATCGAGCTACCGTGAGGTGGTCGAACCAAGCAGTCGACCATGGAGGTCGACCGCAACGATCGGTCCACAGCCTAGTGAACCCCCTTCTGAAAATTTTTAATGTCCATAACATTCAAACCTGATGTTTATTTGACAAGATATCTACAACAATGTGACCCTTAAGATGATACAGTCATTTCGAGATATCCTAAGTGGGTTTTTTGTGAGAGTGTACATACTACCTAATGGATTGAGGAGTGAGTTCTCCCAGAATGGGCACGCTTCGAGCAAACATTTTTTTGGTTGGCTATGACCTAGAGATTACGTGTTTTATAGATATTGTGTGTCTTATGGAGACTATGTGTCTTATGGAGACTATGTTTCTTATGTAGACTATGTGTGTTATAAAGATTGTGTGTCTTATGGATATTGTGTGTCTTATGGAGCCTATGTGTCTTATTGAGACTACATGTCTTATTGGATTGAGTATACCTAGAAGTTATTGATAGATTTTTTATAGAAATATATTTGTGTGGAGGTGAATATGAATTCCTTTGTGGTATTCCCTCATGGTATTTACTTTTTGGTATTCCTTTGTGGTATTCCTTGGTGGTATTTCTTCGTGTTATCTTCTTTTTGGTATTACTGTAAGAACCCGGATCTTCTTTTCAGGTACGTTTTTCCTTTTTCTGGAGTTTTTGAGAAAAATGTGTTTTCTGAAAAAAAAAAATTAAGTACACGCCATGTACTTTATGAGTACACACCATGTACTCCCTTTTTTGCTCGAATCCATGTGTTGGCCGTGTCCGGGCCACACACATGGTGTGTAAGGGTGAGGTGGAGGCCGGTTAATTCGGAGTATGGAAAACTGAAGTACATGCCATGTATTCAAGAAGTACATGTCGTGTACTTTATTTTTTTTCATTAAACGGACCGGGGTCGCGCCTCATCGCGATATTTGCCTTCTTCTAGGTCTGGTTCTTCCGAGAGAGACCCGTACGGTCGAATCTTCGACGAACTCCTGCTTCGCCGTCCGTTCTCTGATTTGAGCACGGTCAGTTGCGTTGGAATCAAAGCGGTGAGTTCTTCCTTCTGCTTGAGTCTTGTTTCTTGATTCCTCCTCGTTTCCATGTTATCGTGGGATGAACATTTGGTTCATTTTCTCAGATCTTCGTCATTCTAAGGGGAATCTGTCATCGAGGTTCACGTATATCGACCTCCTAGGATCGAGGTAAGTGGTTTGTGTCCTTCCACAGAAATTTGATGAATATTATGTGCAAATTCCACCAATTCCCTTGAAAGGGGTATTGCGTGTTTCCTGTTTTTCCCTTGCTATTTGCCTACTTTTCATGATTTCTTTAGTAGAGGTTATTGATTGTGAGTAGAGTAATTTATTTTGTGCTCAGGTTGCCTTTCCATGCTTGTTTTTCCTGTTGGGCATTTCACCTGTTTCCATACCTTGTTGTAGGATAGTAGAACTGTCTCTTTGATATGTTATTGAGCCTTAGTTGATAGCCAAGTAGTTCTTGAGGTTTACTTGGACGATGCACGTGTGCTGAGCATGTTTACTTTTCCACACAGGGCTGTGAGAGGCTAGTGTAGTACACCATAGGGAGAATCGACGTAAGGGATTCTCCATAGTGTCTTTTAATACAATGTGAGACCACAGGGGGAATTGACGATGAGTGCTTCCTTATAGAGTCTGTAGTTCCTCGATGCGGGCCACAGGAAGAATGAGACGTTGAGTGCTTCCCCATAGAGCCTTTAGTATGATCCAAGACTATAGGGGGAATTGACGGTGAGTGATCCCCCAGAGAGTCTACTTTTTAGCAGAACCAGAGGGGTGAGACTGTGTGTGCCTCCCATAGGGTTTCTATTGCTTTGTAGGTTAAAACATTGGGGTTAGGCTGTGAGAGATACCCAGAGGGTTACCTGTTTACTTTTGTTACTTGTTGTTCACTTGAGTACCTTATATGTTAGAACTGTGGATTGTAGCTGTTGTGTGATTTACTGTATACTGCTTCTTGTTTTATTACTGCCATGTATTCATTGACTGATAAGCACAAACCTTTGAGTGATTACCTACTGGGATTGTATCTCACACCCTGTTTGGGACATGATTTTGGTCCCAAGAAGATTATGTTGTTGCAGGTATAGATAAGGGAAAGCGCCCTTCTACATCAGGTTCTTGATTGCACGGGAGTTGGAGAGCATGAGACCAAGTCGTGGCTCGTGATGTCGAGGACCTTACTTTGTTTTCCTTTGCACTTGGTTTCAGTTGTATTTCAGCACGTTGTTGTGTTTTTTGTTTTCCTTAGATACTTGTACCTGCTACATCATTTTCAACATTGTTATATATCTACATTGCTTCCCCTGTTTGGTTTCTGTTGTTATGCTTGTTGTTTACTGCTTCTACTGTTTATTGTTGTTTTCATACCTTGTATACCTTACCTAATGAGGGCATAGTTTCCCCAATAACTTCTCATGGCCCTCACTGCTAGTCATAAACCTATGGAGTTCGGGGACACGCGCTTGAGGTCATGTGTCGAACCGGGTACGGGGCACTAGTGAGGGGCTCTGGACTCGGGTCATTATAAAGTGGTATCAGAGGAGTTCATTTCTCTTGTTTTCTATTTGGAGACTTTATCCAGGGATAGTACGGATTTTTTACTTGGAATTAAGCTGTTCTCAGGAGTAGCTAACCCGTGTATAGGGAAAATCCATACTACCTCGTTAATTGCAGTTTTTGCTGGTTTTGAGATTTTATGGTTGATCTGATTTCACCTAGAGTGATTCACATGACTTTTGTTATTACTATTTTGATATTGCGGTTCTATTTCTGTCACAACCTGATGAGATGAGGGTATGCCGCCTCATGCATCATATAGGCACTTGTAGAAATCACATGCCATGAATTCTTGTCATTCCATCTAGGGTGCATTAGCGATTGAATGCTGTTGTGATAGACTTAATGTAGATTATGCATGCTGTTGTGATAGTTCCTTGATAGATTCTCTACTGTCATGTTAGAAAACTTTTTGTTTTGTTCCTTTCTTAATGTCAATGCCAAATTTTGGTTCTTGAGGTGTAATGGGCCCTCACGGATCGAAATTTGGCACTTTTTTCGCCTTGTTTTTAGTGTTTCTAGAATTCTGTGAAGTTTCTGAGCTACTGCCTAGAAAAACCCAGAATACACGGTGTGTACTTTTTGAGAACACGCCGTGTAGTTTCTAGGCCGTGTCACTGATTGTGTGGGCAGAACATGGTGTCGTGAAAGTAACTTCAGGAACATGCCGTGTACGGTAGCTACACGCCGTGTATGTTTGGAGTCGTGTACCTGGCCGTGTCACCAACAACACGGGTCGGGGAAGCTCAGGTAGAACATGCTGTGTCAATGGGGAACACGTCATGTAGTCATATTCCAGTCCTCGGCTGTGTCACGGACAACACGGGTTGGTGTTACCTTCCCTTCCACAAGCCGTGTTTGTTCGGAACACGCCGTGTTGTCTTTCCCAGGTACTCGGTCGTGTCACGAATAACACGGGATGGTGTCGCCGTTACCTATACACGCCGTGTTTTTTTTTTGGAGCATGCCGTGTAAGGTCCAGCCATGTAGAAGGCCGTGTGCTCAACAACACGGGCCGCCGAAGCCTTGTCTAGTACACGTCGTGTTTGTTTAGAACAAGTTGTGTAGTCTCGGGTTAAGTCAGACTGTGTGGGTTAGCCGTGTAAAGAGACTCAGATAGGGGTTTTTTTTTCTTGTACATGCCGTGTGTTGGGGTCAACACGCCGTGTAGTTTGAGGTGCTACACGACATGTAGTGCATGAGTACACGCCCATGTCAGTGGCTTAAGATGACATGCCGTGTAGGTTTTATACACGTCGTGTAGTCGTGTTTTGTAATCTTCTGTGTTTTTCTTCCCATGTTCCCGTTTTGTACTCTTGTGTTCTTTGTACTTGTGTTTCCGATCCAAGGTGTACTTTTGATCTTTCATAGCTATGCCTCTGAGATGTCCTCCGATCGTACATCTATCATCAAGCAGTGATCAGACGCCAGATATGGCTGATCAGGGACTTCTTGTCGATCCCCCAGCCGAGCCAGTTTTGGCACTGGTTATTGTACCAGTTGCAGGCACAGATGCACAGTTCTGGGAAGGTTTCATGAGGATGATGCAGGCCTTCCAGGGAGCACCATATCCTGCCACATCTATGGAAGACTTCACGCGTGTTTTCTAGCAGCAGCATCCTCCCACGTTCTCAGGGGAAGGAGCACCTCAGGCTGCAGATTCATGGCTGGAATCCATGCTGACTATCTTCGAGCATCTGGAGATGCCTCCAGATAGGTGGGTCAAGCTCGCCACCTACATGATCTGAGACTCCTCCAAGAGGTGGTGGGACATGATCTCACAGGTGGGTCAACAGTAGGATATGACTTAGGATGAGTTCTTGCGCGTGTTCTACGACTACTTCTACCCAGAGACCCTGAGGGCCGATCGAGCCCGGGAGTTCATGATCTTAGAGCAGGGTACTCTATCTGTCATGGATTATTTCTCTCGTTTCACCGAGCTGCAGCATTTTTCACCCCTTTGGGATGGGAGTGGGGTGTTCTTGGAAAGGAAGTTTGATGAGGGACTCAGGAGAGAGATCCGCTCGCAGGTGAACATCTTCCAGTTGACTTCTATAACTTCCATCATCAACCAGGAACTAATTGCAGAGCGCAATCAGAGAGACTCTGGAGCTGCGATCTAGGACGGTTCTGCTTCCAGAGTTAGCTTTCCTCTAGATGACAACAAGAAGCACCGTAAGGAGTCTACATGCGGTGATTCGAGGAAGCGAGACGCGTCATCAGGCAGCCAGGTGACATGCTACCAGTGTGGCCGGACAGGGCACATGAGGCCGCAGTTCCAGAGAGACCCCGCGGAGTGCTGGTCTTGCAGCAAGATGGGTCACCTTTAGCGTTTTTGTCAGGTTTTCTCACCAGAAGCTGGTGACTGAGGTTCTTCCATGACTCCTCGTTCAGGAGAATCCCCACCAGTTTCTCACCAGTCAGGAAACTGGAGTTCTTTCGGCCATTCGGGCCGAGGTATATGTCGAGGTCGTGGCGTTCAGCCACCAGTTCCTCAGCACCAGCAGGGCAGTTCAGCTCAGAGTGGTCAGCCAGGGGCGTAGGGCCGCGGTACAGGCTAGTCTTTTTCCATGGAGTAGGCTTATCAGGAGTAGGATCTCGGCCCTTCTACTGTTCGAGGTAAGATTTTATTAGCCTCAGTTTTATCTTCATCCCTTTTAGATATTGGTTCTATGCATAGCTTTATCTCTTTTGCTATCGTGGAGATCCTTGGACTCTGCATCTTTTATTCTGCTGACTCATTGACACTAGACACACCTTTAGGAACAAGGACATCTAGTGTATGCCAGTGTAGAGAGTGCCCTCTCGAGGTTGTAGGGTATCGCTTCTTATGGGATATCTATGTACTAGAGATGACAGGATATGATGTCATATTTGGCATAGACTGGTTTATTCCCTTCTAGGCAGTCATTGATTGTTATCACCGTAGAGTCAGTTTCGTCTCACCAGAGGGTGAATCTTTTCTTCATAGAGGCAAATAGGATGTTCAGGCGAGTCAAGCGGGACTCGAGCATCTTGGGCTAGGAGGGGTGACAGCCCAGATTTCTAGTCTTTATCTGGATGATCAGGGGACTCCACCATTGGACTTTCCCCCAGTGGTGGGTCGCTTCAGGGGTGTCTTTACAGAGGACTTTTTGGGTTTTCCTCCGGAGCGTGAGGTAGACTTTTCTATTGAGCTCATGCCAGGAGAAGCAATAGTGTCCATTACTCCTTATAGGATGGCTACACCTGAGCTGCAAGAGCTCAAGAAGTGGTTGGAAGAGTTGTAGGCTAAGGGTTTCATCTAACCCAGTACTTCTCCTTGGGGTTCGCCTGTTCTGTTTGTGAAGAAGGCAGACGGTACCCTTCGGCTTTGTCTGGACTATCGGAAGCTGAACCAGTTGACGGTCAAGAACTGATATCCCTTGCCACGGATTGATGACCTTTTTGATCAGCTTTGAGGAGCCCGGGTGTTCTAAAAGATCGACTTGAGGTCTGGTTATCATCAGTTGCGCATCAGACCATCAGATATACCTCTGATATCCCTCAGGAGAAGATATGGTCTATACGAGTATACAGTCATGTCGTTCGGTCTCACGAATGCACCTGCAATTTCATGGAACTGATGAACCGAGTGTTCCATCCTTACTTGGACTCCTTCATTGTGGTCTTCTTGGACGATATCTTGGTGTACTCTCACACTCGACACGACCATGCTACACATCTTGAGATCGTTCTGAGTACACTGAGAGAGCATCAGCTCTATGCTAAACTCTCGAAGTGCCACTTCTAGATGGATCAAATTCACTTCTTGGGTCACGTCATCTTAGAGGCAGGAGTTTCAGTAGACCCAGAGAAAGTGAGAGCTATAGTTTCCTAAGAGCATCCGAATAACACATTTGAGGTACGAAGCTTCCTAGGGATGGATGGATACTACCGGCGCTTCATTAAAGACTTTTCTCGTCTAGAAGCACCTTTGACAAGTCTGACCAAGAAGGGGGTGAAGTTCTTATGGTCAGATTCTTGTGAGTCAGCCTTTCAAGAGCTGAAAGGGAGGTTGACATCGGAACTGATATTAGTCTTTCCAGATCTAGGCAAAAACTATAAAGTCTACTGTGATGCTTCAGGTATCAGGCTAGGAGTTTTGCTTATGCAGGGAGATGGAGTCGTTGTGTATGGGTCTCAGCAGTTGAGGCCACATGAGAGGAACTACCCTACGCACGATCTGGAGTTGGAAGCTGTAGTTCATGCCTTGCACTGTTGGAGACACTACCTTCTGGGAGAGAACTTTTTGGTCTTCACTAACCACGAGAGTCTCAAGTATATCTTCACTCAGCATGATCTGAATCTGAGGCAGTGTAGGTGGGCTGAGTATCATCAGTCTTTTGAATTCGACCTTGCTTATACGTCGGGAAAGGGCAACGCCGTGGAAGATGCATTCAGCCGGAGAACTCAGATTCAGGCAGTTCAGGAGGCCAGTAGTGAGTGGCAGTTGATGTATCTGTTCTCTGAGATGCATCTGGAGGTGCACGACAGACGGGGACAGACTTTCCGTTCTTTGGTAGCTGTTACCTCGACACTACTTGATCGGGTACGGATGAGGCAGCTATCAAAATCAGAAGTCTTAGTCCTATGGGATAGTGTGTCAGGAGAGTACCCTCTTCCTGGATGGAGTGTGTGTGAGGATGAGATCTTGTGTTTCCAGGGACGCGTATGGGTGCCAACAGACATACATGAGGAGTTGATGCGAGATTTTCATTCCTCAGTTTGGTCAGTTCATCTTGGCGTCACCAAGATTTATCGGGACCTTCATCGCCAATACTGGTGTCCTGGTATGAAGAAGGATGTTTCTAGTTTTGTCATGAGATGTTCTACGTGTCAGTAGGTGAAAGCAGAGCATCAGCGACCAATGGGGCTTTTACAACAGTTACCCATCCCGCTGTGGAAGTGGAACGATGTTGCGATGGACTTCGTGACCGGGTTGTCGAGATCGCCCCGGGGGAACGATGTTTTTTGGGTCGTCATCGACAGGCTCATGAAGGTTACCCAATTCTTTCTGATCAAGGAGACCTTCAGTGTCGATGATCTATGACGACTTTACATCAGATAGATTATCCGTCTGCATGGAGTTCCGTGCTCTATTGTTTCAGACAGAGATGTGCGCTTCACCTCTCGGTTCTATCAGGGACTTCAGAAGGCCTTGGGTACACAGGTACTTTTGAGTACCGCATACCATCCCCAGACTGATGGCCAGTCCGAGCGCACGATCCATGTGCTTGAGGATATGCTCCGAGCTTGCATTCTAGACTTTGGCGGTTCTTGTGAGAAACATATTCCTCTGGTGGAGTTCGCCTACAACAACAGTTTTCAGGCGACCATTCAGATGGCACTATATGAGGCTTTGTACGGTAGGCCATGATGATCACCCTTATGCTAGCTGGAGGCAGGAGAGGCAGCTTTGCTAGGACCTCATCTTGTTCAAGATACTTTATAGCAGATAGAGACGATTCGGAAGAGGATGGCTACGGAACAGTCTCGACAGAAGTCTTATGCTGATCAGCAGCGACGACCTCTGGAGTTTGAGGTCAGAGATCAGGTTTTCCTACATGTCTCACCAAGGTTGGGACACAAAAGGATTCAGAGACAGGGTAATCTTTCACCGCAGTACATCGGGCCGTTTGAGGTTTTGGGGAGAGTTGGGTCGGTCGCCTATCGGTAGCAGCTACCTCAGCGGTATCGGGCCATGCACGACGTCTTCCGCATCTCTCAGCTCTGACGTTACTTTTCAGACTCGTCTCATGTCTTTCAGCCTAAGGAAGTTGAGCTTAAATAGGATGCGTTTTTCAAGGAGCATCCTATCCAGATTGTCGATCGTAGTACAAAGGTTCTCCACGGGCGGTCTGTTCATCTAATATGGGTGCTATGGCAGCACAGACGAGTACCGGATGAGACCTGGGAGAGGGAGACCGATGTACGATCACAGTGGCCGGAGCTGTTCAGGGTTTCTTCTTATCCGCCTCGTTAGGGAAATTTGGGGATGAATTTCTTTAAGGGGGGAAGTTTGTAAGAACCTAGATCTTCTTTTCAGGTACATTTTTCCTTTTTCTAGTGTTTTTGAGAAAGATGTTTTTTCTGGAAATTTTTGATGTACAAGCCCTGTACTTTCTGAGTACACGTCGTGTACTCCCTTTCTCGCTCGAAGCCGTGAGCTGGCCGTGTTTGGGCCACACACATGGTGTGTAAGGGTGAGGTGGAGGCCAGTTAATTCGGAGTACAGAAAACTGAAGTACACGCCGTGTACTTTTTTTTTATTAAACGGACCAGGGTCGCGCCTCATCGCGATATTTTCCTTCTTCTAGGTCTGGTTCGTCCGAGAGAGACCCGTATGACCGAATCTTCAACAAACTCCCACCTTTTCGTCCATTCTCCGATTCAAGCATGGTCGGTTGAATTGGAATCACAGCGGTGAGTTCTTCCTTCTTCTTGAGTCTTGTTTTGTGATTCCTCCTCGTTTCCAAGTTATCGTGGGATGAACGTTTAGTGCGTTTTCTCATATCATCATCATTCTAAGGGGAATCTGTCATCGAGGTTCACGTATATCGACCTCCTAGGATCAAGGTAGGTGGTTTTTGTCCTTCCATAGAAAGTTGATGAATATTATGTGCAAATTCCCCCAATACCCGTGAACGGGGTATTGCGTGTTTTATGTTTTTTCCCTATTGTTTTCCTACATTGCTTGATTGCTTTAGTAGAGGTTATTTCTTGTGAGTAGAGTAATTTATTTTGGGCTCAGGTTTCCTTGCCATGCTTGTTTTTCCTGTTGGGAATTTTTCTCGTTTCCATACCCTATTTTAGGATAGTGTAACAATATATTTGATATGTTGTTGAGACTTAGTTGATAGCCAAGTATTTCTTGAGGTTTACTTGGACGATGAACGCACACTAAGCATGTTTACTTTTCCACACAGGACTGTGAGAGCCTAGTGTAGTAGACCATAGGGAGAATCGATGTAAGGGCTTTTACAGAGTGTCTTTTAATACGATGTGAGACTAAGAAGGGAATTGACGATGAGTGCTTCCTCAAAGAGTCTTTAGTTCCTCAATGTGGGCCACAGGGGGAATGTGACGTTGAGTGCTTCCCCAGAGAGCCTTTAGTACGATCCGAGACTATAGGGGGAATTGACAGTGAGTGCTTTCCCAGAGAGTCTACTTTTTAGATGAACCAGAGGGGTGAGACTATGTGTTCCTCCCATAGGGTTGCTAGTGCTGTGTAGGTTGAACCATAGGGGTTAGGTTGTGAGAGCTACCCAGAGGGTTACCTGTTTACTTTTGTTACTAGTTGTTCACTTGAGTACCATATATGTTAGAACTGTGGATTGTAGCTGTTGTGTGCTTTCCTGTTTACTCCTTCTTGTTTTATTACTGCCTTGTATTTATTGACTGATAGGCACAAACCTTTGGGTGATTGCCTACTGGGATTTTATCTCATACCCTGTTTGGGCCATGCTTTTGGGCCCAAGTAGATTATGTTGTTGCAGGTATAGATAAGGGAAAGCGCCCTTCTACATCAGGTTCTTGATTGCACGGGAGTTGGAGAGCATGAGACCAAGCTGTGGCTCGCGATGCTGAGGAGCTTACTTTGTTTTCCTTTACACTTGGTTTCAGTTGTATTTCAGCATGTTGTTGTGTTTGCTGTTTTCCTTAGATATGTGTACCTGCTGCATCATTGTCAACATTTTTATATATCTACATTACTTCTTCTATTTGGTTTCTGTTGTTATGCATGTTGTTTACTGCTTCCGCGGTTTATTGTTGTTTTCTTACCTTGTATACCTTACCGAATGAGGGAATAGTTTCCCCAATAACTTCCCACGTCCCTCGCTTCTAGTTGGAAGCCTCTGGCGTTCGGGGACATGCACTTGAGGTCATGTGGCGAACCGGGTACGGGGCACTAGTGGAGGGGCTTCGGACTCGGGTCGTTACGATTACTCTATGTTATTTCCTTTCTGATATTCCTATGTGGTATTCCTTCATGGTATTTCCTTTGTATTATTTCTTTTATGGTATTTATTTTTGGTATTCCTTGTGTTATTCCTTCATGGAATTTCCTTAATGGTTTTTCTTTTATGGTATTTCTTTTATGGTATTACTTTTTGGTTTCAGGGTGTCTTAATGAGTATTATTTTACTCACCCCTACATGGGCTTTTCCAACACGTGTCGTGTCTTGTGCAGATGATCGACTCCTCATCAAAGTTCCAGGAAGACTAGGACCAGGCAGTGACTTGTGATACCAAATAGGCCGAGGTGTGTTCTAGTAACATTTTTATGACATTCTCAGTACCTCTTACTTACAATTTGGACTAGTGGATGCAAAAAAAATTCTTTTGGTGGGCTTTTTTCCCCTATTTACTTTTTGTTACCTTAACTGTTGTACTCTAGTTGTGGGATATAGTGGTTTACATGCATTTTTTACTTCGTGATTTTATATTTCAGCGTTCATGTCTTGGAGATGTGTGTGTGTGTACAAGTACTTAGGAAAATTTCTCTCATTTGTGGGATATTCTACTCTATGCTAGTCACCAACCCCTGGTCTATTAAAGTCGGGCTTGGGGTAGTCATGGGATAGTTCCCTCTGGTACGTGTCATGACAGAGTGGTATCAAAGCAGTTCAGTTCTACTTTAGATTGGGGAGTATATGAGGTTGGTTTGGGGAAATAGTGTTGAGTTTTTTAAGTTCGACATTCAGACCAGGGACCCCAATGTTGGTGCAGTGGCCGATGTATCCATACACCATGAATATGATTACCAAGTTTTTGACTCATATATGAAAACACTAGTTGTAGGGAAAAAATGTTACAAGCATCATATAGGGATGTTTGTAATTTTTTTTTCTTATTGGGTCATCTCTCTAGATATATTATATTGATTTTGGTACATATTGTTTTACTTCAAGATGAATCCATGTAGACATCCACCTAGGATTCCACCGGATGATCATGAGGATGATCTCTCGGGTGATGAGACATTGGTATAGTGATTTTTACCAGATATTCCACCTTCAGTTAGTGCACCATCTTTATCTCCTCCTATAGAGTAGCACATGGTGTCTGTAGTACCGGTGGATGAGGAGTGTAGGCTGAGCGCACTTGTAACGACCCAAACCTTAATTAATGTAAATCCCTCTTAATCTAATTAAATGTCTCTTTATGTAAAATTTTTATATAAAATGTCAAATTCTTTGGTATCATGTTTTTCTATTTTAAATATTGTTAGGAATTGTGATCTCTGCTAATATAGTTGTTGGACAGTGATCACATGATTAGTATAAATATAGGGTTTTAACAAATCCAATTTACTCAGACAATATAAGGGATGGCCTCATTCAGTAGACGTGACCAATACGAAGCCTATTTGTCAGAGCTTGGAAAGGAATTTTCATCCTTGGGATTTTCTCTTGACCACGCCCAAGCTGATCTTGAATGTGTTAAGCTCGAGAAGGACTGCATATGATATAAGTGGAAGTTGATAGAGATTACCACCCGAGCAATGTTATCGGATCCACCCCAAGAGTCTGTCACCATCACACACCTTACTCTTTGGTCTTATGCAGGTGTTATAAGTGGTTATGTAACAAGACCTTATCACTATGGTTATGTACATTATTTTTGTGTATAATAATGAATATACTTTCATTTTATTGTTGTTACCTTGTAAATAGTTTTTAAAGCACAAATAGTATCTTTAGATAATGTTCAACTAATAAATATTTTTTGATGAATTAATGGATTTTTGAATTAAATAATATGTTAATAAAATATTATTATTTTCATTAAATTAATTTTTATTAAATATAAATGATTTTAGAATTTTATGAATGAAATTGTAATTTTTATTAAGGTTTGAAAGCCATTTTTGTCAAAACCCATGAATTTTCGATAAATGTCTGCTTTTATTTTAAAAGTGAAAATTAACATATTTAGAAAATTATTTAGATAAAATGAATATTACTTTTGGAATCAGGATTTCTAAATCATCCAACGTTAATTTTTCATAATTTTATGAGATGGTCAAATTTTTGGGTAAAAATTAAATACCGTTTAAATGTATAATGTGTTTTATGACATCATAATGACCCAATAGTGATGTAATAAAATACTATAAACTTTATGTTCAGCCAATATATGTTTTACAATTAAAATAATGTGATTTTGGGTTTTTTTGATTTATTTTACAAAGCTTTAGTGGACCCTTCAAGGCTTATTAAACATTTTGTCTTTTTAAATTGTTTTCCTTGGGAGTGTGACTCACCTCCACATAAGAAACCCCATTATTTTATGAAGTTCGAAATTTGGACTTATAAAATATTGTTTCCAACTTCCCTTTTCCAAAAACCATGGGCTATTTTGTGGATTGGATTAGTTTAATGTGAGGTGTCCCAAACCTAAATAATAAATACTTCCCTCACCTTTCCTATATAAACTCATCTAATCTCTCACTTCCTCATTACTAAAATTCTTTGGATATCGTCCAACCTCTGACCTCCTCTCTCTATAATCCTCCCAAGGCGCCCCAAGCTCCCAAGAATCCTCTCTCAAGCCTCTCTCAAGCCTTTGGAAGAACACTTCCAAGTAAGGGTTTTTTCTTCTTTTCTCATTTTTGTCCAATATTCTTTAAGTTGTTATGATCTTTTAATTTCAATTATAAATATTGGTGTATAGTTTCGCACATCCCCCATACGTCCCTCGTTATATTTTAATGATGATAGACCCCTTTCTCTCTCATTAAATGCCTCTCATGTACACCCGTTACTATGTTGAAATTCTGAAAGAAATTTCTCTCTCCTCATTTACATTCAAGAAATTATTTTTTATCATTAATCTAAATTACATTAAATTTGTTCGGACATGTATCTATATGAACCCCTTACTATCCATGTCATGTAAATATGATGAGACACCCATTTATCTCTCATCAACCGTTTTTATGAGTTCTTATGTCACGTCGTTATGTTGTCAAAATTGCACTGCATTTTTTCAAGCCAAAGTCATTGTGTAGTGAATACCATTCTCATTTCTCTATCAAGGGTATTCACCTTTATGAACATTTAATTATTGTTTAAATAGTTTCAAGTATGTATTCCACAATTTTTTATCATGGAATAAATGATTATGTTGAATGATTCAATGTTATCCGAGCTTGAATATGTTAAGCTCGAGTGGGACCGCCTATGAGGAAAGTGGAAGTTGATAGAGATTACCACCCGATCAATGTTATCCGAGCCACCCCAAGAGTCTATCACCATCGCACACCTTACTCAACGGTCTTATGCTGTTGTTATAAGTGGTTATGTAACAAGACCTTAGAATTATAGTTATGTACATTATTTTTGAATATAATAATGAATATACTTTCATTTTATTATTGTTACCTTATAAACAGTTTTTAAAGCACAAATAGTATTTTTAGTTAATGTTAAACTAAGAAATCTATTTTGATGAGTTAATGGATTTTTGAATTAAATAATATTTTAATAAAATATTATTATTTATATTTAATTAATTTTTATTGAATATAAATGATCGTATAATTTTATGAATGCAATTGTAATTTTTATTAAGGTTTGAAAGCCATTTTTTTCAAAACCCATGAATTTTCGAAAAATGTTGGTTTTTATTTTAAAAGTGAAAATTAACATATTTAGAAAATTATTTAGATAAAATAAATATTATTTATAGAATCAGGATGTCAAAATTATTCAACGATAAATTTTTTATAATTTTCTAAGCCAGTCAAATTTTTGGGTAAAAATTAAATACTGTTTAAATATATAATGTATTTTATGACATCATAATGACCTAATAGTGATGTAATAAAATACTATAAACTTTTTGTTCGGCCAATATATGTTTTAACATTTAAATAATTTGATTTTGGGTTTGTTTTATTTATTTTAAAAAGCTTTAGTGGACCCTTCAAAACTTATTAAATATTTTGTATTTTTAAATTGTTTTCCTTGGGAGTGTGACTCACCTCCACATAAGCAACCCCATTGTTTTAAGAAGTTAGGACTTTGTACTAATAAAATATTTTTTTCCACTTCCCTTTTCTAAAAACAATGGTCAAAAACCATGGGCTGGTTTGTGGTTTGGATTAGTTTAATGTGAGGTGTCTAAAACATAAATAATAAAGAATTCCCTCACCTTTCCTATATAAACCCACCCAAGCTCCCACTTCCTCCTCAATAAAAGCCTCTGGAGTTCATCAAACCTCTGACTTCCTCTCTCTAGAATCCTCCCAAGGCACCCCTAGCTCCCAAGAAGCCTCTCTCAAGCCTCTATCAAGCCTTTGAAATAACACTTCCATGTAATGGTTTTTCTTCCTTTCCCATTTTTTCCAACATTATATAAGTTGATATGCCCTTTTAATTTCAATTATAAATGTTAGGGTATGGTTTCTCACCTTCCCCATACTGGCCTATTTCTATTTTAATGATGGGAAACCCATTTCTAACTCATTAAATTCCTTCAATTTACACCCGTTCATATGCCGAATTTCCGAAAGGAATTTCTCTCTCCTCATTTATATCCAAGCAATTGTTTTGTATCATGAATATAAATTCCATTAAATTTGTTGGGACATGTATCTATATGACCCCCTTACTATCCATTTCATGTAAATATGATGAGACACCCATTTATCTCTCATCAACCATTTTTATGAGTTCTTATTTCATGTCGTTATGCTGCCGAAATTGCACCGCGTTTTTCCAAGCCAAAGTTATTGTGTAGTGAATACCATGCCCATTTCCCTATCAAGGGTATTCACCTTTATGCACATTTAATTTTTTTAAGTAGTTTAAAGTATTTATTACACATTATTTTATCGTGGAATAAATGATTTTGTTGAATGATTCAATGTTTTATGATCCATGAGTAACACTTATGCATGAAGTGAAATGGTTAAGAAGGGTGCACCCTGATAGTGCTCTAATGCATAGGGTAAAGTATAGTATCATGATACATCATGTGAAATGGGTATTTAGTCATTCTAATTCATGTGTAATGAGGTTTTACTCATGATTCATGTGTAATGAGGGTTTACTCATGCTCCATGTGCAATGTGCCTTGGGACATGCTAATTCCATGTTAAGTGTTGTTGCCACATTTCCATGTTATGATTATCATGATTTATCATGCCTTTATGTTTATGCTTATCTTGTGATCTATTGATATTCCTATTGTCTAACATATATTGTATTCCTCATGTTATTCCATGATTATTCCCTTGCTGGGCTTTATAGCTCACCCTTTTCTTATACATGTCCTCAGGTTATCTCATGAATTGCTAAGTACGAGGGAATATAGTGGTCATGTAAATGAAGTTTTCAATAAAGATGTTGTATTTCATGTTTTAAGTTGTTATCTAATGATACTAATCCTCAAATACACTAGACCTATCGATCTTCTATGTTGTATCAAGTGAAGTTTATGTAATAAATTATGTTTAACTGTGTAATAAAAAGATCAAGGTTGTCATAGTTGGTATCAGAGGGAGGTTTAGTTATTTTTGGGATTAGGATTAGAAAACCCTAGTAAATCATTAGAGACAAGACTAAGTATAATAAAAAACATCCCTAAGTTTTGGTGAGTATTTAGTAAGTGTTTTATCAAGCAAATGCATCCCTGTCTGGATACGAGCAAGTAGAGGCGGCACTGGAACAGATGTATCCTAGGGATAAAACCCGAAAACATCACTTTGAGCTAGGCTTGAACAAGAACTAGTGCTCGATAATGGGCCTTGATGAACTCTTGGTTATGACACTCCCGGGGGATATTCTTTGGTAAATTCACAAGCTTAGTATGAACCATTATTAAGGGACCAAAAAATGCCCTAAGAATATATGTTAGAAAGTATAACATTGATAACATAGACTGAATCCAATAGATTCATATGTTAAGGAAATAAAAGTTATTTATAAGTTATCAGTTTCTTCCTTGTATTACCCTTTATGTGTTACCCAAAAACATTAGTTTTATTCCAGCCAATGTCCAGTAATAGGAGGACTCGGGCTAACAACCGATTTGAAGATCAAAGTGATGACAGTACTAATGAGATGCCTAATCCAATGGGGGCGAGAATCTTGAACTTTGCCATTATTATCTCTCAACTAACTCAAGATTTGAATAGAAACATGGGTCAAGAGGAACGTTCAACCCCCCCCCCCCCAAGAAAGAACAATTCGCTATCGAGAGCTTCCTGAGACAAAGGCCTCCTACTTTTGATGGATCGTCTGATCCCTCAATCGTTGAACAATGGACCAACTCCATTGAAAAGATGTTCTCCATCCTTCAATGTTCTTAACAAGATAAGGTTCTCCTGGATGTTTATCGTATGGATGGTGAATCTGATCAGTGGTGGACGTTGATAAAAAATACAAAGCCTGAGGAGGAGATCGAGGCATTGGAATGGAAGGATTTTTGGAATATGTTTTTCGATAAATATTTTCCGCACACCCTCTGGCTTAAGATGGAAAGGGACTTCCATTCCCTCAAAAAAAATATGAAGAATATGTCAGAGCGTACGAGGAAAAATTCACAATTCTTGCATGATATACCTCCAGCTTTTTCGTTGCCCCCAAATGCAAGGTTGACCGCTTCTTTAGTGGGATGAAACCTAGCATGCGGAAAGCACTAGCGATCCATGACTTCGATAGCTATGAGGAAATTGTCTGATGTGCCCTCAAGGTTGAAATGAAGATCAGAAAATCTCAGTGGTATCATGGGGATAAGAAGCGTAATGTGGACTTCAATACTGGTGGTCCGATGGATAAATCCAATGGTGCTAAGAAGATCCAGCACCCCACTTTACAAAGGTGCGGAAAGAAGCACCCCATAAATTTTCTGATGGGGACAAGGAAATGCTTTAGGTGTGGAAAAGAAGGGAACCTGGCTATTAAATGTCAAAAATAAAGACCCACAGCTGTAACAGAGGAGAGGAATGCTCCATTCGAACCTCAAGGAGTGGTTCATTGCTACAACTTGCAAAGAACTAGGGTATCTTGCAAATTAGTGCCCTAAGCCAAGGGTTTCCGGAGGCAACCAAAAACCTCCAAGGAAGAAAGGGTGAGATTTTGCCATAACTACTGCCGAAGTGAACCCCGAAAATGAAGTGGTGACAGGTACGCTAGTTATTCATTCAAGAATAGAGAGCGTGCTTTTTGATTCAGGTTCTATGCATTCTTTTATATCTTGAATGTTTATTAGAACAATCCCAGCACCACCACAAATCATGGAAGTGAAGATGTCGGTGAGTACGGAAAATGGGGAAATCATTGCATCCCATGAATATAACACATCCCATGTCATAATATGTGGATTGAACTTCCTGGTAAACCTCATCATAATTTCTCTGGTTTAATTTTATGCACTTCTTGGCATGGATTGGCTTTCCTTATATAGAGCCAACATAAATTTCTGTGAGAGGGAAATCGCTCTCCATGTGGAGAATCGACCCCTGATTCTTTACAAGTGAAAGGAGGAAGATGAATATTATTTAGCTCCATCATCTCAAACATGGATATTAATTCCCTATGAGCATGTGTATCTAGCTCAGATGATTGAGTCTAAGGAGGCAACCATCCTAGAAGACAAGCCTATTGTGAGGGAATTCACTGAAGTGTTTCCTGAGGAATTGTCTGGTCTCCCTCCTATAAGAGATGTTGAATTCTCAATTGATATAATACTTGGGGAATTGACAATATCCTAGACTCCGTGTAGAATGGTTGTTGTGGAGCTTGAGGAGCTGAAGAAACAACTATAGGAGAATCTGGATAAAGGTTTTATACGCCCAATTGCTTCACCATGGGGTGCACTAGTCCTCTTCGTCAAGAATAAGGATGGGTCAATGCACCTTTGCATCGATTATTTTGAGCTTAAAAAATCATGATAAAGAACAAGTATCCTCTCCCAAGAATTGATGACTTGTTTGATCAGCTGTGTGGAGAACAATACTTCTCTAAGGTGGATTTTCAGTTGGGATATTATTATGTAAGGCTGAAGAAGGAAGATATCCCCTAGACTACATTTTGTACAATATACGAGCACTATGAAGTCATAGTGATGCATTTCATACTCACCAATGCTCTATTAATATTCATGGACTTGATGAATAGAGTCTTTAGATATTACCTCGACAAATTTGTGGTAGTCTTTATAGATGATATTCTGATATACCCCAAAACCAAGGAGGATCATGAGGAGAATCTAAGAACTATACTAGAGACCTTGAGGAAGGAGAAGCTCTATTAAAAGTACATCAGGTGTGAGTTCTGGTTGAAGGGGGTCTCATTCTTGGGTCATATCATCACAAGAAATGGGAAATTTATGGATCCCTCCAAAAATGATTCAATTTTGGGATGACCAAGGCCAACATCAGTAACAGATATCCGTAGATTCTTGCAGTTAGCTGGATATTATTGACAATTTGTAATAAATTTATCACGATTGTCCAACCCTCTTACCTAACTAACTCAGAAGGGACTAATGTTTTAGTGGAGTGATGAATGCGAAGAAAGCTTCAAGGAGTTTAAAAGTAAGCTTATCACTGTGCTCGTTCTCACTTTACCCCCAAGTGGAGAATGTTTTTTGGTATTCAATGATACTTTGAAGAAGGGTCTGGGATGTGTGTTGATTCAAAATGAAAAAATAATTGCCTATGTTTCAATGCAATTGAAAGTTCATGAATAGAACTATCCAGCACATGACCTTGAGTTGGCTATAGTGATCTTTTGCGTTGAAAAATTTTCGGAATTATCTCTTTGGGGAGAAGTGTGAAATATACACGGACCAAAAAATCCTCAAGTATATATTCACACAGAAAGAGTTGAACATTCGCCAACAAAGATGGTTAAATCTGATCAAAGACTATGACTGCTCAATCCATTACCACCCTGGGAAAGTGAACAAGGTGGAAGATGCCCTAAGTAGAATGGACCCAGTGATTTTATGATTGATGAGAATTTAAAAGGATCCAATCTTATTAGATTTTATGAAGATAGACATGGGAATCATAAATAAGGGAACATCATTGATCCTTTCACAACTTATTTCTAAACCATCACTTTTGGAAATTTTAAAGGATGCTCAAAAGGATGATGTGGGATTTTAGGAAAAAGTGAAAGCTATCGGAAAAGGGAAATCCTCGGATTTTAATGTTAATGAAAAAGTAATTGTGAGATTTGGGAAAAGAATATGTGTTCCCTCATGTCCGGAGCTGAAGAAGGAACTTTTGGATGATGCCCATAGTTCAAATTTCTCTATTCACCCAGGAAACACAAAGATGTATCGAGAAATCTGAGAGAATTATTGGTGGGATAATATGAAGAAGTATATCGCTGAATATACATCAAAGTGGTGTGTCATAAAGTGAAGGAAGAGAGGCATAAGTCTAAGGGGATGATGTAATAATTACCCATACGAGAATGGAAATGAGATAACATCACCATGGACTTTGTCACCGGACTTTGGAAAACATCCAAAGGCAACAATGCAATCTTGGTCATTGTGGATCTTCTTACAAATGTTTCACACTTCATTTCTATTGGGGAGGATTTCTCATTGGATAAAATGGCACGAATATATATCAGGTAAGTTGTAAGGCTTCATGGAGTACCACTATATATTGTGTCTGATCAAGATCCAAGATTCACCTCTAAGTTTTGGAAGAGTCTTCAACATGCTCTGAATACTGAACTGAACTTCAGTACGGCCTATCATCCTCAAACTGATGGCCAATCCGAGTGGAATATCCAAACACTTGAGGACATGTTGAGAACGTGCTCAATGGACTTTAAAAGAGGATGGTATCAATATATTCCTCTGGTTGAGTTCTCTTATAATAACAGTTTCCACTCAAGCATCCAAATGGCACCATATGAAGCCCTTTATGGGAAAAGGTGTAGAACACTAGCATGTTGGGTTGATGTCGGTGAGAATAAGCTACTTGAAAATGAAATGGTCAAAGAAATGGTGGAGAAAGTGAAAACCATTCAACAACATATCAAGGCAGCCCAGAGTCGACAGAAGATTTATGCAGATAACTATCAATGATACCTTGACCTTAAAGTTGGAGATATGGTATTTCTATGCATATATCTATGGAAGAAGGTCATTAGTATTTGAAAGAAATGGAATTTAAGTCCAAGGTACATCGGACCCTTCGAGATTCTAGATCGTTTCGGGGCTATGGACTATCGACTAGACCTTTCACCTACCATGGCCAAAGTACATGATGTATTTCATGTATCCCTATTAAAAAGGCACATACTGGATCCTTCACATGTACTCTCTTCATAGGTGGTATAGTTATAGGATGATCATTTTTATGAGGAGTAACTAGTGAAGATCTTAGATCATAGAGAAAAAGTTCTATGAAATAAGACTATTCCCCTCGTCAAGGTGTTGTGGTGAAACCACAAGTTAGAGGAAATGATGAAGCAGAGTTACCCAAATCTGTTTTAGTGTGGGAAAAGGAAATTTTGAGGGAAAAATTTCTTAAGGGGGGAAGATTGTAACGACCCAAAATTTCATTAATGGAAACCCTTCTTGATATAATTAAATGTCTCTTTATGTAAAATATTTATATAAAATATTAACTTCTTTGGTTTAATGTTTTTATATTTTAAATACTATTAAGAACTTGTGGTCGTTGCTAATATATCCATTGAGTAGTGATCACATGATTATTATAAATATAGGGCTTTAAGAAATCCAATTTACTCAGACAAAGTAAGTGATGGCCTCATCCAGTAGACGTTCCCCATACGAAGCCCATTTGTCCGAGCTCATAAAGAAGGTTGCATCTTTGGGCTTCGCTCTTGACCAAGCCCAAGCTGAGCTTGAATATGTTAAGGTCAAGCAGTACCGCCTACGAGATAAGTGGAAGTTGATAGAGATTACCACCCGAGCAATGTTATCTGAGTCACCCCAAGAGTCTATCACCATCGCACACCTTACTCTTCGGTCCTATGTGGGTGTTATAAGGGTTTATGTAATAAGACCTTATCACTATGGTTATGTACATTATTTTTATATATAATAATGAATATACTTTCATTTTATTATTGTTACCTTGTAAATAGTTTTTAAAGAAAAAATAGTATTTTTAGTTAATGTTCAACTAAGAAATATTTTTTGATTAATTAATGGATTTTTGAATTAAATAATATTTTAATAAAACATTATTATTGTTATTAAATTAATTTTTATTAAATATAAATGGTCGTATAATTTTATGAATGCAATTGAAATTTTTATTAAGGATTGAAAGCCATTTTTGTAAAAACCCATGAATTTTCGATAAATGTCAGTTTTTATTTTAAAAGTAAAAATTAAAATATTTAGAAAATTAATTATACAAAATGAATATTATTTCTGGAATCAGGATGTCGAAGTAATCCAACGGTGAATTTTTCATAATTTTCTGAGACAGTCAAATGTTTGGGTAAAAATTAAATACTGTTTAAATATATAATGTGTTTTATGACATCATAATGACCCAATAGTGATGTAATAAAATACTATAAACTTTATTTTTAGAAAATATATGTTTTACCATTAAAATAATGTGATTTTGGGTTTCTTTTATTTATTTTACAAATCTTTAGTGGACCCTTCAAGTCTTATTAAACATTTTGTCTTTTTAAATTGTTTTCCTTGGGAGTGTGACTCACCTCCACATAAGAAACCCAATTATTTTAAAATTTTCGGACTTTGGACTTATAAAATATTTTTATACACTTATCTTTTCCAAAAACCATGGGAAAAAACCATGGTATGTTTTGTGGTTTGGATTATTTTAATGTGAGGTGTCCCAAACCTAAATAATAAATAATTCCCTCACATTTCCTATATAAACTCATCCAAGCTCTAACTTCCTCCACACTAAAATCCTTTTAATTTCGTCCAACCTATTCCCTCCTCTCTCTAGAATCCTCCCAAGGTGACCCAATCTCCCAAGAATCCTCTCTCAAGCCTCTCTCAAGCCTTTGGAAGCACACTTCCAAGTAAGGGTTTTTCTTCCTTTCTCATTTTTTCCAATATTATTTAAGTTGTTATGCCCTTTTAATTTCAATTATAAATATTGGGGTATCGTTTCTCAACTCCCCCATACTTACCTCTTTATGTTTTAATTATGGGATACCTCTTTCTCTCTCATTAAATTCCTCCCATGTACACTTGTTGCTATGCCGAAATTCTGAAAAGAATTTCTCTCTCCTCATTTACATTCAAGCAATTATTTTGTATCATGAATCTAAATTCCATTACATTTGTTGGTACATGTATCTATATGACCCCCTTAATGTACATGTCATGTAAATATTATGATACACCCCTTTCTCTCTCATCAACCATTTTTATGAGTTCTTATGTCAAGCTGTTATGCTGTCGAAATTGCACCGCGTTTTTTCAAGCCAAAGTCATTATGTAGTGGATACCATGCCCATTTCACTATCAAAGGTATTCACCTTTATGAACATGTACTTATTGTTTAAAGAGTTTCAAGTAGGTATTCCACATTCGTTTATCGTGGAATAAATTATTATGTTTAAGGATTCAATGTTTTATGACCCATGTGGCACACTTGTGCATGAAGTGAAATGTTTAAGAAGGGTGCGCCATGATAGAGCTCCAATGCATTGGGTAAAGTATAGTATCATGATATGTCATGTGCAATGGGTGTTGACTCATGCTAATTCAAGTGAAATGAGGTTTTACTCATGCTTCATGTGCAATGAGGGTTTACTCATGCTCCATGTGCAATGAGCTTTGGCTCCTGATAATTCCATGTTAAGTGTGGTTTCCACATTTCCGTGTTATGATTATCATGATTTATCATGCCTTTATGTTTATTCTTCTCTTGTGCTCTATTTATATGCATATTTTCTAACATGTATTGTATTCCTCATATTATTCCATGATTATTCCCTTACTGGGCTTTATAGCTCACCCTTTTCTTATGCATATCCTCAGGTTACCCCATGAAATGCTAAGTACAGGGGAATGTATTGGTCATGTAAAATAAGTTTTCAATAAAGATGTTGTATTTCATGTTATGAGTTTTTATGTAATGATCCTAAGCCCCAAATACACTAGACCTCTCGACCTTCTATGTTTTATCAAGCAAAGTTTATATATTAAATTATGTTTAATTGTGTAATAAAAATATAAGGGTTGTCATAGAACTTCTCAAGATTCAGTGACAAAGACCCCTCAGGTTCCAAGGTGAGCCCAACCCTTAGGCTATTGAGGACTGAATTGAGGCATTTACTTTAGTTTTCCATCTGGTTAAGACACAAGTAGATCAGATGGTGGTCCTCGCAGCGATTCTTCTACATGAATCAATAGGGAGATGGTGGTGTTTGTTTACCAGATCCTACGAAAAGGTAAATCTTCTATGGATTTTGTTCGAGATCCTTTTTAAATAGGATTTATCACCATGTAAGATGAGGGATATGTGTTTGTAGGAGCTTCTGAAGCTCTGACAGAATGACATTTCGGTATCTAAATATTTATAGATACATACCAACCTTTCCAGGTACATGATGCATGTGATACCTAAATAGTGATTCATGGCTCGGGCCTTCGAGTGAGGTCTACATAGGGACATACGATCAAAATTTATCCCTTTATGCATTCCTACCTATGTTGGGGTGCAAGATATAACCTTTTAGGTTGAGAGTTCCTTGGTTGGGAGAAAATAGCCAATGATTGTTAGAAGTGGGAAAGCAAGAGCAGAGACCTCGAAAATAGGTGGTGGTCGATGTTTCTACATGTTACCACAACAACCCATAGGTGGTACACACTAGGCTCAAGGAGATGGTGGAAAGGGATGAGGCCAACTATAGGAAATGGAAGCTTATTACCCAGGGGATTCAGGGATGATTTGAGGTATGATCTAGGTCTTTTCCACCTTAGCTACAATTTTGATAGACAAAAGTGCTAGCCATTACTTTCTTTCCACAAACCTTGTTTGGGTCTATGAGATTCTACTTGAACTTTTTACTTGACCCTTATGCTTAGAGACTCCTACAGGAGCATATTTGATGATCGCGCATTGTTGTTGATAGTGTGACCTGACTCTTGGAGGTGAGATTTTTAGTTTGGATCTCTTAGTATCTGCATTGAGACCTTACGACGTCATTCTTGGTATGGACTGGTTATCCATATTTCATAATCAGATTGACTAGTTTAGTCACAAAGTAAAGTGTGCCAAAAGTTATAGGACCCGGTTTTCCTTTTTTGGTGAAAATGAAATGTATGAAGTATAGGATGGACTCACATATTTGAGGGTGTATCCGATTACTCGTCAATTTTCTAGCCTCTCCCTCAGTGCAGTGGATGACATGAGTCCTCAGTTTCCTGTAGTGGTGGATGAGTATGAGAATGTATTTCCTAAATATGTTTAAGGTTTACCTACCCATAGGGAGATGGAATTCTGCATTGATCTAAACCCCAAGATGAATCTGATATCTACACCTTCATATTATAAGGCTTCCATAGAGCTCTGTGACTTGATAGTGCAGTTGGAGGAGTTGCAGAGGAAGGGCTTCCTGAGACCCATTGCTTCACCCTGGGAAGTTCCAGTTTTGTTTTCCAAGAAAGTAGACAAGATCTTGAGGTTATGAGTACACTTATGATGCTGGAACCAGGTGACTGTGAAGAATAAGTATCCACTATCAATGATTTATGACCTCTTCGATCATTTTAATGGGGTTCAGTGGTTCTTGAAGATTGGCCCCAAATATGGATATCACGAGTTATGAGTAGGGGATGAGTATATAATGAAGATGGACTTCATATAACATTATATCCACTATGAGTACTTGTTTATTCCATTTGGCATGATTAAATCCCCAACAGTGTTCCTGGAACTCATGAACTAGATCTGTAAGACTTACTTAGACCAAATCATGGTGGTCTTCATCGATGACATCATAGTGTACTCGATGTACAAGGAGGAGCATGTGAGACACTTGAGGATGGTCTTGGACATTCTCCGAGAGTACCAAATCTATAGGAGTCCCTCGAAGTGTCAGTTTTTGATTTCAGAGGACCATTTTCTAGGACATGTCATTTCAGAGGCTAGAGTTTCAGTGGATCTAGTGAAGATTGATGTGGTACCTGCTTGGGAGCCACACAAGAGTGTTATAAAGGTGTGAAGTTTCCTTGGTTTTTCTAGGTACTATCGAATGTTTGTACCCATATTTTCTAGAGTGGTAGCGTCCTTGATATCTTTGAAATGAAAGGGACAACATTTCTTGTGGATAGAGAAGTTCTATAAGAGTTTCTATCATTTTAGGAATAGATTGACAAGTACTCACATATTGAGATTTCCAGAGGAGGGTATCGAGTACGTAGTGTTTGGTGATTCATTATAAACCAATCTTGGTTATGTCCTGATTAAGGGGAATGTGTGATTTCCTAGGGTTCATTCCAGTTGATACCACAAGAATATAACTACGTGACCCATGATCCTGAGTTAGTAGCAGCAGTCTTCGCTATAAAGATGTGGCAACACTACTTAATGGAAGAGTGGTTTATTATCTACTCTAGCCACAATATTCTCAATTATATATTTTGTTAGAAGTATCTAAACATGATATAGAGGTGAAAACTATATTTACTCTTGGACTATGACTTTGAGATTGTCTATACTCTTGATAAGGCGAACATGGTGGATGATGCTCTCAGTATTAGATCTCGTTTGCAGTTGTTGAATGATACATTGAAGAATTTGGACTCGTTTTAGATATCCTTTATGGATAGAGATAGATCTTCTTACCTCTAGTCGATGGTTTTCACCCCTCCACTCATATAGTTAGTTAGGGAGGTACATCTTAGGGATAATAACTGAGAGACCCTATATGCTCAGTTGTCCTTAGGACATTCTTATGATGGATATTTTAAAGGTAGGGAGAACACCATTTATTTTTGAGGGCACACAGTGGTACTAGTTATGTGTTGGAGGAGGTTCTGAGAGAGTTTCATACCTCCATATTGGAGGTACATCTAGGTGTGGAAAAGATTTATCAGGACCTTTAACATCAGTTTTGGTGGTCGGGGATGAAAAAGGGAGTTGAAATGTTCATCTCTCTATGCCTCACTTATTACCAAGTGAAGGATTAACACTAGGTTCCAGTGGGTTTATCCCAACCCCTTAAGGTTCCAAAATGGAAGTGGGGTGGATATAGATGGACTTCACGATGGTTTTACTACATATTTCTAGGGGACATGATTCTATTTGGGTGATAATTGACCGACTAACCAATTCATCCTAATTCCAAGATATCTAAGAGTAGATTTTAGTAGAAATATTGGGATGCCTCCACATTCAAGAGATAGTTTAACTCTATGGAGTTACATCGACGATAGTGTCAGATAATGATGCTCTCTTTACATCATGATTGTGGAAGGGATTGTAGGAGGTGTTTGGGACTCAGTTACTCTTGATCACAGCATTTCACCCACAGACAGATGGCCAGACTAAGTGAACCATACAGGTTCTAGAGGACATTCATTATGATTGCATGTCAGATTTTGGAAATAGTTGTTTGGATCACCTACCCCATGTGCAGTTTCCGTAAAAAAACAGCTACCATTCCACCATCATATTTAACCATTCAAGGCCTTATACGGGAGACCTTGTAGGTCACCACTTTGTTGGACGAACCTAGGAGAGTCAGCACTCATGGGCCCGAAGTTGGTACATGTGACTATTGAGAAGGTTCAGATCATCTAGGAGTATATGAATACTATATAGAGCCGTCATAATTCTTATGTTTATAGGAAGCATAGGCCTTTGGTGTTTGAGGAAGGATACCACATCTTCTTTCAGGTCTCACCTCTATGTGGATTACAGATATTTTTAAAATGTGTAAAGCTATCTCCAAAGTTCATTGGCCCTTTCCAGATACTATGTAGAGTTGGTGAAGTAGTGTATCGCTTGGCTCTACCACCGCAACTGGAGTTGGTACATGATGCCTTCCACGTGTTGTATCTGAGGAGGTACATGCATGACCCATCACATGTCATTGAATAAGGTGGGCTGGACATCGAGGAAGGGGAAAATTTTGCAGAGTACCAAGTGGAGATTGAGGATCGTTATTAGAGGATCCTTTGTGGTCAGTCAATTCCTTTGGTGTGTGTCCGGTGGATGCACTAGAATCTCCAGGAGATCCCATGGTAGTGGGAGTCTTAGATTCATGATCATTACCCTCATTTGTTTGAGTATCCCTTGTTTTGGATTTCGGGGATGTAAATCCCCAAGGTAGGGAGAATGTAATGAATTGGATTTTACCAATTTTATTTTTATAAATTATTTAGAATAATTATGAGACCAGGCACTAAGACAGCATAAAATTACAAGGCACGGTGTACCCGGAACAATTCATTGAAAAATGTTAAGTTTTTAATAGCACACGCGCCCAGATTTCCTTAAAAAGAGGAATATATTTTAAACAGGTACCCAAATTAGAAATATGGGGGAACTGTTAAGCTCATAATGGTGTCTTTATCCAAGGTATGACCTAACTTTGGTCAGTAGGGGTCATATGAAGAAAAAGTCACTAAGGACATAACCATAAATAAAATAATTAAATACAATAATTTTATTTTAAATTCCTAATAAATCATGAATGGTTACTCAGATTGGAAATTTGAGACCACTGTTAAGTTTGAAATGTGGTGTTTTCCCTAGGCATGATTTGACTTTAGTAGGCGTGGGTCTTTTGTGGAAAAACCTGAAAAGGATATAATTGGCATTCAATAATTTAAAGATAAATTATTTTTATTAACGCAATGATTATTTCTCCTTTAAATTTATAGTAATATAATTTCCATAGGGTTAGCCACTCAAACCATGAAGATTCAGACAACTGTTGGAGAGCTTTTCTGATGTACAATGATGAATCACAGTTTGGATCATGGATCATCGCGCTGACAGAATTGGAGGATCTATTCAATGATAGAAATGCAACCATTCTTTGTCAATGATCAATCAAAACTCTAGGTAGGTTAGTTGTTTCATTATTTCTTTTACATGTTCGTAATTTCCATGATGGTCATGTGTCAATCCACAAACAAATTGATTTGTGGTTCGTTCGTTGTTGTGGGATGGGTTATTGACATGAGATAATTGGGAGATTAGTTCCTATTTTTTTATACTTCTAATGAGAATGAATTGAGACTGACCCGAAAAAAGTCCATGGTTCATTATTCGGGCATTCTTTGTGATTTTATCTCCCCATTTGTTAGTTTTCTTTTCCGTCGGATCCTCGTGATCGTAGCTCGACTTACTGGGAGGTCCCAAACATGATCGGACCCCTAGATTGGAGGCAAGATGAAAAAGAGGTCAGAACAGTGTAGGTCGAGACCTGAGGATCACAAAGGTGATTTCCTTTCAGATTTTTGAGCACCAGAGAGAGAACGGAAGTTCATGGAAGCATCGAGGGCGGTGAGTGGCACTGGTCAGGGGATGTGGTGCCGCCACCGCATGTGAGCCAGTGGGGTTGGAGGCCACGAGACACATTGCAACACCGTGTGGGATGCAGTGGTGGTCACTGTGGGCAACTGTGTGAGAGGACCAACCCGATAATGGGTCAAGGCGGGCCAGCGGGTTGAGCTGGCATAGTGGGTCAGGCCGGCATGGTGGTTCGAGCTAGTGAGGTGGGTTAGGCCCAGCTGAAGAAGGCCGGGGCCAGCCAGAGCGGGCTGGGCCCAGTGGTCCAGGTCACCTGGGTCAGACCTGGGCATCCAGACTGGGCCACGGTCGATCGAGCTACCGCACAGCTACGGAAGCTAGAGTGTGGTCAACAATTGTGGCATCTCGAGCTACCGTAGGGTGGTCGACTACAGTGGTCAGTCCATAGCCTAGTGAACCCCCTTTTAAAGTTTTTAAATGGTCATAACTTTCAAACCAGATGTCTATTTGACAAGTCGTCTGCAGCATTGAGACCCTTACAACGAGATAATCATTTCAAGATATCCTAAGTGGGTTTTTGTGAGATTTTTCATATGAACTAATGTCTTGAGGATTTAGTTCTCCCAGAATGAGCACACTTCGAGCAAACAATTCTATGCCTGGCTATGACCTAGAGACTATTTGTTTTATAGATATTGTGTGTTTTATAGAGATTGTGTGCCTTATGGAGACTATGTGTCTTATAGAGACTATATTTCTTATGGAGACTATGTGTCTTTTTGAGATTGTGTGTCTTATTGGATTTTGTATATCTGGATGTTCTTGATATATTTTCTATAGACATATATTTGTGTGGAGATATCTATTCATTCCTTTGTGGTATTCCTTCATGGTATTTTCTTTTTGGTATTCCTTTTTGGTATTCCATAGTGGTATTCCTTCATGGTATATCTATTTATGGTATTTCTTCGTGTAATTTCCTTTGTGGCATTTCTTTGTGGTATTTTTTCATGGTATTTCCTTTGTGTTATTTCCTCTGTGTTATTCCATTGTGGTATTCCTTAGTGGCATTCCTTCATGGTATCTTATTTGTGGTATTTCTTTGTGGTATTTTTTTTGTATTCCTTTTTGGAATTCCTTCGGGGTATTTATTATATGTTATTTCCTTTCTAGTAATCCTTTTTGGTATTCCTTAGTGGAATTACTTCATGGTATTTCCTTTATAGTATTTCCTCTATGGTATTTATTTTTTTGGTATTCTTTTGTAGTTTTGGGGTGTCCTACTAAGTTTTGTTTTAATCATCCCTACATGGGATTTGCATGAACGTGTCATGTCTTGTACAGATGATCGACTCTTAGATGGAGTTCTAGGCTGACCAAGACTAGGCGGTGGCTTGTGATACCACACAGCCCGAGGTGTGTTCCGGAATCTTTTCTGATGATAGTCCCAAAACCTCTTACTTATAGGTTAGACTAGTGGATACTGACTCCTTTCTTTTGGTGAGCTTGTTTTTTCCCTATTTATTCTCCAGTGCTTTCACTATTGTACTCTGATTGTGGGATATAGCGGTTTTCATGCATTTTTTACTTAGTGATTTTACATTTCAGTATTTTTGGATTGAATATGTGTGTGTGTGCATATAGGTACTTATGAAAATACCTCCCATATGTCAGATATGAATACTCGGTGCTAGTCACCTGCCCCTGGCCTATTGGAGGTAGGATTAGGGTAGTCATGGAATGGGCCCCTCTGGTACGGTTCCTGATAGATGGTGTTTTAAATACTCCATATAAATTTTTTCATGAATTTTCTGAGTCCATATTCCAGGTACCATAACCCTTTATGTTTTTAAATATTATCTATTATTTTTATTTATTTAAGTGCCTCTAATTAAATTTTATGATCTATCACAACAATTGTGCATTGGATTCCATTAGATATATGTTTTCCTTTTACACCCCTCTTGATCAAATATAGAGGTTTATACTGTAACTATATTATAGGTAAATAGTTAATTCTTATTTTTCCCCCATAGTGGTAGGTGCATTCTTCCCCTGATATAGATTGTATATCTCTATTTTAAGTGAATACTGCAATATAAGGTATCCATATTGTCGAAAATCTAGGTGTTTCCCTAAACTCTTTAAGTTTGTACTAGCACTAGTATTTCTCTATTTTAGCTGATTACTGAAAAACACTCTCCCTCTTATGATATCCAATTTCCTACACTCTGATAAATATGTTTTTTTATACTTACCGTAATTACATTATGATCCTATCATGACATGAGTATTTGAAATCAAAATCAATTTAATAAATATTTATTCAATGGGTTATACTTCATCGATGTTTATAGGTAATTTGATTCGGTCTATATCAATGTTTTAGTATTTTATATACATCTTATTAATTTAACATTTGTTTTATAATTTTCCTAATAATAATCTGTAATTACAATGACATGATTTAAGAATTATAATCTAATTGTAAATAATTCTTTTAATCACAACGAATAATGTTTACATCAATGATTGTTTCAGTCTACATAAATGTTTATAGATTACCTAGATTTTTTTACAACAATGTTTCAATGTCTTATTCATATCTTATTGATACAACATCTGTTTTATATTTTTCCGAATTTTCAATAATGTTGACATAATTTGAAAATTATAATTTACCTACAACTGATTCTTTAAATTTCAATAATCAACATTTACAACAATGTTTGATTTAGTCTACAACAATGTTTATAAGTAATTTTGTATTCTTTACATCAATGTTTCAGGGTCTTCTTAACATCTTATAATTAAAACATATGTTTTATAGTTTTCCTACAATTAATCTGTAATAACGATGACATGATTTAGGAACTATAATCTTCTTATGATAATAAGTTAATTATCATATGGAATATCTATTAGTCCTGTATAAAATAATGTGTATTATTTATTTCAATTTCTTCCAATCTTTTATTTAGTATATGTTAATGTTTTATTTATCATTTTTTATTTAATTCAATTATTGTAATTTTTTATTTACCATATATTTTTTATTTCAATTACTATAATATGTTATTTATGTTTCTACTAAAATTTTATTTATGTATCCCAAAATATTATTTATTTTTTTATTCTTTATGTATGATTCTTTAGGTTTCCATCAAAAAGTTATTATTTCAGCAATATTATGTTGAATTAAAATTTCTGTAAACTTTTTTATGTGTGTGGATTAAATTGTTTATTATTTTGAATAATTCCTTTTAATTTAATGAGAATTTGTAATTTATGACTAAAAATATATATATTTTAGATCATTGAACTAATTTTGGATCCATTGATGATCTTCTTGAAACTATATCTAGGATAAAGAAATATCTCTTTTTTGAACCTATCAATAAGAAGTCCAGTGACATTTTATTTTACATTAAATTGAAAATCAATGAGAATAATACTTATAAAAAATTAATTTCATTAACTTTATCATCCAAGTTTCTAAATATTACCACACATGCATCATGCCAAATTAATTCTATGTATTAACTAATATAAATAATGATTAGTTAGTTCCATTACATGAGTTAATGAAATAGAATTTTTTCACCCCATGAAAAGGATAATTAATTCAATGAAGTCTCCACTTTGTTCAGAAAATAATATCCTTATAAGGTATTTATATTTAGAATTATATTGAATATAATGCTTAGATTTTTTAGGGTATCATCAACTTTGTAACTTCTTTAACCCTTACTAAATTTATATAAATGATTAATTTATTATTAGACTGGATGAGATAATAGTTAAAATTGAGAACTTCAAGTTTTTATTAGTCTAATTTTTTTTACTAAAACGCTGTTGCATTTTCTTTACCTTATTCTTTATGGTTTCCTACTGCTACACACCATACATGTTCTCTCGCATGCTAAGAAAGTAATTCCAGAATTAAAAAGAGGTTTCATTTTTGATGAAAAAATTCTTAGACCAAAAGGGATGAAAGACATTATACCCGTTTAGGTATGGTCTCTTCAAAACATTATCTACATTATCTATTTATTTTTAAATATTTTAAATTTTCTGTATTTAATATGTATTCTAGAATTCATTTCCCCTTTTTATTATGTATTATTATTTATTTTTGAGTGAAATGTTTCCATGATATTCTTTACCTAATACTTTTGTTTCCGATCCATAATGAGTTAGTCCAACTTAATTATATATAATTTCATTGATCTAATTGGTGTGGAATGAAAGGTATTAAGGTAGGGTTTTTATTTCCCGTCTTGAATTGTGAATTTTAAATAGTTTATAAAAATAAATAATAAATTTGTAGCATCATGCATTTCTAGAATATGTATTTGAAGTTCATTATCAATATTTATTTTTCTACAATATGAATTTTTTAGCAAATATATTACTATGAATTTTTATTATATGTTTTAGGAGTTCACTTTTGAGATTAAGAGGTATGTTTTTTATCAATGTGTACATTTTATAAAAATATGCAATGGTAGTTCTTTCTCAATGTTAATTTGCCATAGTGATAGACAGAAATAGGGTTGAGTGATATATGAGGGGGTGAATGTTTTGTGGCGGATTTTTAGCAATGAGAGAGAGATATGGGAGAGTTATAGATGACGGAGTGAACATTTTATATGGGTTAAATAATCCATTATTTATAATAAAAATAAGGTAAAGAGGGAATGCTTTAAGGGTTCAGTAATCCTAAGTGTATTATAAAAAGGTCAAAGGGGAAATCATTAGGGGTGTGGTCATTGTGCATTTCATTTTGGAAAATATAGATAATTTTTTCACTATAATTTTGAATTTGAGTTTGTCTACAGATTCCTTTTATAGAACTATTCAGCTTTTATTTTGTTTTATAATGTTCATTATTTTTTCATACTTTTTTTTTGTATTTTGGAACCCACAATGATGTGTGGTTTTAACTTTTTGTTTTCATTAACTTCCTTTGAAGTTTTGACATACAAAACACAATTGGGAATGAATTAATCAATGAAATTTATAATTATTTTCTACTATATGTATTTTTGAAATTAGAAGAAAATAGTATGTAATTGAAGGAGTATATATTTTTCTACATATATATTAATGAATAATTTTATTTTGATTCTAAAGATATTCATTTTCCATATTTCTTTTATTGATTCTCTTAATCTATAGCGTCTTTTAAAGTATCAAATGTGAATTGCAGTTTTCTATTTTCAATCTGTGGATTACATTGAAAATGTAGTTTCACTACAAATAAAGTTTTAACCATAATACTACCTATTAAAATGTGTTCTTAATCAATTTTATTTTCAAAATATCTATTATATATAACTGTATGAAATTTTTTTCTAAAGATTAATTATGAAAATATTAAAATTTGTTTAACCATACAGTTTTTTTATAAACACTTTGTTACTCATCCATTATCTACCTTTCATTTTATGTATATCTAAATACAAGTACTTATGTCTTATTACCCTAAGTATTTATTTAATTTATTCCAATTTTTAAAAAAATAGTTAATTATTTTTCTTTTTATACAATTGCATGTGCTTCCTGCTTTAGACCATCAAATAAAAGATTTTTCTTTAAATAACTTTATTTTTATTTGTGAAATTTTTCTTAAATCAGTAACTTGTCACCCTAACATACTTGAGGTCTTTGGAAAAGGTACATATTTGGAATCTCAAGTTACCACTTAGAAAAGAAGGTCATAGTTTAAACAAAAATTATTAAATTTAACATATTTATTTATTTTTAAACATTTTGATTCAATTATATCTATTTTTTTTAATGTATCTGATTCTTTTCATTTTTATATGTTTTTAGGATACCAAGGAAAAATGGTTGGAAAATGAAAACATTGAATCTCTATTTTCAAATGGAATTGGTCAAATACAAGTGTGATTATTTGGTTTTATTGTAGTTTTTTCTCATCTTGATTGTTTCATTCAATAGGTTTTACTTCATATTTTAGGTTACAAATATTTTTTATACCAGTTTATATTTATTTGATATTGTATCAACAAGATTATATTTAATAACAAAATTATTGATTCTATATAACTGTAAAGTTATTTTTTTATTACTTCATATTATTTATCTATATTTGTTAACAAGATAATTTATTCCGCTTAAATATATAGGCTCATATTTGTTCTTATCATATAAATATAATTTTATATTAACAAAAAAAATTACAGAGGTTAATATTTGTTCATATATTTTTATACATGTTCATATTTGTTAATAAATAAATGATTCAACTTAAATATGAAAAAAAATTGATGAGATTGAATTAATCATAAACTTTTCTACTAAATATTCCCATAAGGTGTACATCTAACCTTCCTTCCTACAATGGCCCGAATGCCTTCATTTTTTATTGATTTTTGATAATCCATCTTTCAAGGGGTGAGGTGGATAACTTACAAGGCCTGTAGGCGTAAGTATTTCATGGCCCATAGGCCTTAGAGGAATTCATTTCCCATAGGCTTCAAACATTACATACAACCCAGACTAACTACTTGGAACTTCTCCTCCCCAGCATCTTCATCGTGAAATCAGCTCTCCACCTTCTCATAGATATTCTTCTAGTTATTCTTGTGCATGCACAGGCATGTCCCGATGGCAGGTGCCATACCCTCTCATTCTTACAATCTGTTTAGCTTCTACTGTGGTGAAAGCTCCTTGCTCATCCTTCTTGTAGAGATTGTTCCTTGTAGGTTTTCTGGTTTGCATCTGCACTAAGGTGGCCCGAAGGCCTTGAGGTGGCCCGAAGGCCTTACTGATCCGAAGGCCTGGGTGGCCCGAAGGCCTTACTGAACTCAGGGACCAAATCGGTGGCCCAAAGGCCCCAACGGGGGCATATTCCCGGCTGCTATAGCAACAAACAGTGCCTGCTACAGTGCCTGCTACAGTACTACTACAGTACCCCAGAAATTATGCCTCCGCCTGGATTTGATCCCTGGTCGTTTGGATGCACTTACGAAGTCCTTACCAACTAGGATAAGGCTCATGTGCAAGGTGTACATCTAACGAATATTGATATATTGATGTAGACATTATATTCTATGTAACAACCTAGAATTATATAAATAGAAATTCACTTCTAATAATTATTCCATATATTATAAATCACATAAAATCACATAGAGAACACAATAAAAATTTTGTAAATGAAGAAAAATTAAATAAGAGGTATTTTTATAAGTTACAGAACCTATACCAATGGAATAGTTTCTTGACCTTTGGAATAGTAATATGATTCTTATGAAAAGAAAGCTAGCCAATATAATAGTAAACTATGAAAGAGAGTATGAGAAAAAAAAATCATCTTATAAAATAAAATATGACATAATTATACCATAATATAAGTAAATAAATGTTTTGAAAATGATAAGTTATGTTTTGGTATTTTTGTGAAACATAAATGTTTATTTATAATTTTATAATTAATATAATAATTTAAAATAAAATTTAT
This sequence comes from Viscum album, assembly GCA_963277665.1. NCBI lineage: Eukaryota > Viridiplantae > Streptophyta > Magnoliopsida > Santalales > Viscaceae > Viscum > Viscum album. The sequence goes on along the minus strand of OY728132.1, from coordinate 558,651,312 downwards.
TATCATAAAACAGATTCATAAATTAATATTTTTTTTCTTATAATTATAAGATACTTTTATGAGACATTAAATAATTTTTTAAAATGTTATAAAAACATTTATAATTTCAAAATATGTATTTTTCAAGTAAATGATGATTTTAATTAAAAATTAAATTTCTCATATTTACAAAAAAAATTATTAAATGGGTTTTATTTTTGAATTATATATGTCAAAAAATGGTTACAATTGACTTTTTGGATTTTTCTAAAATACATGAATTTTTAAGAATAAGTAAAATACGGTAATTTACAGTATTTAACAAATACATGAATTATTGAGTCATAGATAATGTATGGATAATGTAAGACAATAATATAGAACTATACTTTATTATATATATATATTGTTAATTCTCAAATTACTGATAATCTTGAGGTAAAATAATAAACTAATGAAAAAAATAACAAGAATGCACATCTCTCCTCCCATATAAATACAACCCTTCACCACCCCTTCTCCTCACACCATCCAAGATTTGAGCCCTATACAAATTCTACCCAATCCTCTTCCCAATTCTCTCACCCATTTCCACGATCCCTTACTCTCAACAAAATACCAAACTCCTTTCTCTAAGGTGGTTCTCAATGGGGATAAATTCAAGAGATAAAATCCTCTTTCATTTTCTTTTAATTTCTTTTCAATTTATATTATTTTATTATTCTATCCTCACCTCCCCTTATCCAAGTGAAATTAAAACTAAATTATATAATATATAATTTTATTTTATCATTTTAATGGAATAATTTATCATTATTTCTCTTCCACTCTCCTTTTTTACTAAAAATGAAAACATCATCAGTGATGCGTTAATTTATCGCATTCAAGGATAACGATGTTTTCAATTTCCAATAGATCCTTCAAAAATTATCAAAAAACCAGTTTTATGGTAAAACCATATTATAATATGTTTATTATATACTATGTAACGTTATGTAAACCTTTTTTATATATAATATTAATTAATAAAACAAAAATAGTTTTTTGTGATCAAAAAACCGCCAAAATAATCTGAATGGTTATCACTAACATATTATATAACGATTCATACTCATCTAAAATTACCAAATTACTTATATAACCATTTAATATTATTTATTTTCATTAATAAATTATAACTTCAATTTTGGATAACTATTCTCATTTTACATGATTTTCCATACATGTATAGAAGTAAACTGATCCTGAAAACCAAGGAAACCAATGCTCATAAACTATGAAATTAAATATCATAACCCGTAAAAAAAGGACATAATTGAACTTAATAAAATTATAATAAATAAAATACATTTAAAAAAGATTTTTAATTAATTAATTGATTGATTTAATCTTATTATCCAATACATTAAGATCAAGTGCATAATTGTTTCGGACATAAGGTAAGAGATTCGACCTGAACCTCCATTTTTTCCTTCGGGTTATGCTTTCTATCTCTTTACCCCAATGCAATACTTCTTTATTTTTAGATAAATATTCTAAATTTTGTTTATATTTTCTAAACTCGTTTATCTAGATCATTAAATTCTTCTTTGATGGGGAAATACATGTTTTAAAAAGGTTCCCTTTTTTAATTATACCCGATAAATAAGCCCAAACAAAGGTAACTTCTTGATTTATTACCCATTTTCAAGTGCACTCCATAATATGTTTTAATCCACATTTATTTTTCTAAAATAACTTATTTTATCATGAAAAACTATCTTGGTTCATTTTTTTTATACCAACAATTATGCCCTTTAACTCTTTAAAGACTCTTTAATATTTCTCCTTAAACCGCATTAGAGTGGATCATTTTTAATGTTTCTTAAACACTTTTTTACATGTTTACACTTAATATTTACATAAATTATCATTATATATTAATAGTTTCCATTATTAATGTCCATATATGTTTTAAATAAATTCTTTCATGGTCATTTTTATGATACAACCATTTGTTATGCTCTATGACATGATTAAGATACCCATTTCCTTCCATGAGTAACTTTTATGTTTATGTTTTATTATTCATGTGGAAAAAATATTCATCAAAATGTTATGATGAGTTCTCCTAGATAGTTCTATAATGAATTGGGTAATTTTTAGTCTTATGAGACATCAGGTTGGGACTTGGAATGAACCTGATTCCTTTGCGGGACTTTGTCTGCTATGTGATATAGTCTTGTAAGTTAGCCTTGACTCATGTTTATGTCATGTTATATATTGTCTTCACATTTATATGTTTCCATGATTATATTTTACCATGTTATAAATGTTATTATTCCTTATTTTTATTCATTTTCCAGGCCTTTTATGTCATCATGTTATACCTTTTAACCCATGTCCTATGTTTTTTTTCCTATTCTTATTACCTTATTAGAATTTTAATCTCATCCATTGTGTTCATGTATTCCTCAGGTTGTCCTTTGCAAATGTAAGATATCAATGAAATTTAGGTTCTCATTATGAATATTAAATAAAATAAGTCTTTATTTTGGTTTCATGTTTTCAAATTATGTACCTAATCTTCCAAAGACATAAGACATTGTGATATTTGGTTGTATTTGATGGTTAATTATTCTTAAAATCATGTAATGATATGTGTAAAAGGATAGGGTCTATATAGTTGTTATTAGATAAATTTCTAGTTGTTTTTGGAGATTATTACTAGAGCACTTTAGTAATAATTCTAGGGATAATTCTATCACCATGGATAACCTAGATTGAAATTTAGGGCATCAAAAGTTAGGATATACTTTTCATTTATAATTTTATCCTTATATGTTCAATGTTTTCTTTTTATATGCGTATTAGATAAGTATTCAGTCTTCATAATTTCACTTTATTTTTATTAATTAATGGTTGGAAAATATAAGAACCAATGCCAACAATCAATGTAATATAAAATTTGAAGATTACCCTAATGACATGCCTAATATAATGGGAATGAATGCTCAAAACTTCATGAAATTACTTTCTCAACTGGATCAAGTTATGAATAATAACTTGAATCATGTGGAACACCATACATCTCCTAAAAAGATAAAGTTGTGGTCAAATCCTTTACATGAAAAAGTCCTCTCATGTTTAGTGGATATTTCAATCCCCTCCTCATATAACAATGGATTAACTCCATTAAGAATATATTCTATGTCCTCTAGTGATTAGAAGAAGGGAAATTTGTGTTAGCAGTCTATCTCTTTAATGGGGAAGTTGATCAGTGGTGGAAAATGATCAATAACACAAATTATAGATAATAAATTGATTCTATAGAATGTGAAGATTTCAAGAAAATATTTTTAAACAAATATTTTCCTCAAACCCTCTATCTTAAGATGGAAATGGAGTTCCTTGTACTAAATAAAATGGAAGATGAGTCTATTGGAGAGTACGATTCAAACCTCAAACAGCTTGCAGGATCCACCTCTGGCTTTTTCATAAACACTAAAATAAAGGTGGATCACTTCTTTATTGGACTAAAGATGAGTCTACAAAAAAGTGTTGGTGATTCTAGACTTCGATGGTTATGAGTAAGTTGTTTTTTGTTCCCTTAAGGTTGAAATAGAGATCATATTCTCTCATTGGTCTTGTGGTGCTAGTGAAAAAATGATGAAAAATAAAGTTTAATATGGTTGGATCAACAGATAAATCCCATGATGTAAAGAAGACCCAATATCCCACGTGTCAAAAGTGTGGGAAGAAGCATCCTAGAAACTTTTTAAAGGGAACCAAGAGACGATTCAATCATGGAAGAGAGGGGAATATGGATAATAACCACCAAAAGGATTTTAATAACCCCACTAATGTGGAAGAAGAAAAGAAGGTTCAAATCAACCCTCGACCTATAGTAAAGTGTTTTAAATGCAAGGAACATGGGAATTATGAAATCCATTTCCCTAAGCCATGGATTATTGGATTCGATCAACAACAAAAACCTCTAAGGCAACAAGGAAGGGAATATTCTATCACTACTATTAAGGTGGAACCCAATAATGATGTGGTGATAGATATACTGGTTATTCTTTCAAGATTAGAAAATGTACTATTTTATTTGGTTCTATGTATTCTTTCATATCTTGCAAGTTTAGAATAACTATTCAAACACCACCTAAAAAATATGGCAGTTGAGTTATTTATGAGAATAGAAAATGGTATAATTATTGTATCCAAACTATATAACTCCTCCCCAATTAATTTTTATAGAATGAACCACCCGGAAAATCTTGTATCACTTATTTTGGGGGAGTTTGATGCCATATTGGGTATGGATTGGCTGTCTTTATACAAATCCAACATCAATTGTCATGAAAGGGAAATCACTCTTCACATCCCAAGGCATCATCCAATTATGTACAACTGTAAAGAGGAAGATCATCCTCATTTAGAATCATCATCTCAATTGTGGATATTATTTCATTATGATCAAGAATATCTATCTCAAATGACTGATACAAAGGAGAGAATCATACTCAAATACATGCTCATTGTGAGGGACTACAATGATGTATTCCCTGAATAATTTTCTAGTCTATCTCTTAATCAAGAGTTTGAGTTCTAAATTGATATTATTTCTAAATATTATCTTATATCAAATACACATTATATAATGAACATCGTTAAGCTAGAAAAACTAAAGAATCTATTATAAGAAAGTAAGGATAAGGGTTCTATACACCTGAGTTCTTCACCATGGGGTGTGTCGGTCCTCTTCATAAAAAAGTAGAATGGATCAATGTGTATCTTAATTGATTATCATGAGCTCAATAAAATCATGATAAATAACAAGTATCCCCTACCATGGATAGATGACTTGTTCGATTAACTATATGGATCCAGGTATTTCTCTAAGGTTGACCTTCATTCAGAATATCACCAATTAAAGGTGAGGAAGGAAGATATTCCTGAGACTTCCTTTTGAATGAGGTATGAACACTATGAGTTCATATTGATTCCCTTTAGACTCACTAATTATCCCATAATTTTTATGGATTTAATGAATAATGTATTTAGAGGTTACCTCAACAAATTTTTGGTAGTCTTTATTGATGATATTTTGATAGACACCAAGATAAAGGAGGAATAAGAGGAAAATTTTAGTCATGTGTTGAAGACTTTGTGATGGGAGAAACTTTATGAAAATTATAGTAAATGTGAGTTCTTGATAGAGAACGTATCATTATTGAGTAATTTTATCACCAGAATTGGAATATATATAGACCCTTATAAGACAAAGGTAATCGAAAAGTGGCACAGGCCAAAATCTGTAATAGAGATCCATATATTCTTATTTAATCTGGATATTACCAATGATTTTTGAGGAAATTATCACAATTTTCAAACCCAATAACCAAGTTAACTCAGATGGGAGTGAAGTTTATCTAGACCAGTGAATGTGGAGACTACTTCAAGGAGTTGAAAAAGATTCTTATCACTGCACCAGTGCTCACACAATCAGTTATTGGAGAACTATTTGTGGTGTATAAAAATGCTTCAAAGAATTGATTAGGATTTTTACTGATGACAAATGATAAAGTGATAGCCTACTCCTAAAGGCAGTTGAAAATTAATGAACAAAACTGTAACGCCCCGACCCCAGCTACCCAGAGTCGGTGCATCACTTCGTAACATTGGCATGATCACAAGAAAGATCAAATCTTGAAAGACCGATTGGTTTAGTAGCCTTGGAAACACTAGATATATTCATAAGTTTTACATTACATCATAAAATGAAAAACTACTACAACAAAATAATGTTTCCACAATCCACACTATTAACCCCTCATAAAAATCCCTGCAGGTCATTCATAACTTACTTCTTCACATCCTGGGAAAAATAAAACATAGAAAAGGGGTGAGCTCAAATGCCCAGTAAGGATAACAATATAGCGGAAACTTTCATAAATAAAAATAAACATTTAAGGCAATGTATAACTAAAACAAAAGCCTTTTAAATATGAACTTTCAACATGGTATGGCATAAATAAAATGAAATAATGCCATTTACTTATTCACATGGATATTCTACCAATCGAATAATCACATGCAAAAATCAATAACCACTTTCATAATGTTGGAATGCATAATGCCAGACTATCATAACCACATAGCCAAGGCCTCGTGCCAAGACTACAAATAAGATTTTGTCAAGGCCTTGTTCCAAGACACTATTTTGTCTCATGAGACCTACCGATGCATCGAGGAGCTATAGCGGGCTCCACCCGTCACTTATTAAGTCCAATGCATTCCCATATGAAAAGGTTTAAACATAACATAAACATTTGTATTAAAACTAGCATACGAAATGTCAATACTTTCACCATAAACTATGAATGGTATAAAAATAGCACATCCACAGTCAAACATATCACAAAACCTTCAATACAATATAGAAGTTTTGTATCATAATAAATCAACTTCAAATAATCTTAAAATCCATCAAAGGATGTTGACATAGATGAAATCAAAATTCTTTTAAAAGAAATATCTCCTTTTATTTTGAAATCATTTAAGATCCATATAAAATAAAACATTTTCTTTGAAAATATTCTTATAAGCTTGTAAGGGAAGCTTTGAAGATTTTATAACGGCGTAAAATAACCGCACCCGCCGTATAAGTTAAAAAAAACATTCTTACCTCAATTCTGTCGAAAAGGTTAAAAAGGACCTTGTTTTGAAAACGACGGAAAAATTCCTTTATAAACCTCTTATAAAAAGTCAAACAAGGGTATAAATGACTTTAACCCATATTCTTGTAAATAGTAAAAATGTTTTGAAATATATTTTTAAGAAACATGGATGTGGATGATAAAGATATCCCAGTAGATTATTACGTATAAACAACCTCGGATAATGAAGACATTGTGAAATAACCCTTACCTTATACTTTTCCTTGGTTGGGATAGGTTAACCTCCTGTATAATGGTGAAATAGTTGTTATTAAATTATACAAGAATCATATATAATAATATGATATCATATATGATCTTTTAACATTGATTTGTTAATAATATCTTAGAATTATCGTCGTTTCAGAAGTTAACTTACTCATTTTCTTTTATATGTTTTGTTACATAAGTCATGTTTGTTGTATTTTATTCATATCCAGAATGATATCTAGTCCTTAAACATCATTTTTAAATCATCAAATGATAATTATACTTGAATGGATACGATGGAGAATGAATCTCATCGCGTTCGTGGAGACGGTAGTCCGTACGTACGCACGAGCGACAATATCATTCTTTTGATATTAAAATAATATATAAATGGATGGTATATCATATATACAGAATCATTAACATGTTATATTTATTATTTTCATGAGTTACACATCATTATTATACCCATCCAAATAATATTATATTGAATAACAATTACACCACGACGTGGAGACGGTAAGCCGTACGTACGCACGTATGGTGACATGTTATTCAAAGGGTGGATAGAATACTGAATATGGTTGTACCATATTTTTAATAACATCACAGTATATGTAAGATACTGTAGTTATTATTTTAGAATGGTAAGAACAAAGAAAGAGGAAGTGGAAGAAGAAAGGAACTTAGAAAAGGGTGGTGAAATCATTACCTCTTCTTCGGGTTCTTCCTTTTGATTTGATCAAAAGGGCTCCTTAGGTTGGCTTTCTGATCACACTAAGGCCTCTAGGTTGTAGTGAGGGATGTTGGGAGAGTATTTGGGCAGAGTTTGGCCGAACCAAAAGGCTTTGAATGTGTGAAGAAATGATAAGGAGGAGTGCCCTTTTATAAGAGGGGTGAGGGGCACCTTTGAAAAGCTAGAAATATTAATTTATAATAAATTCATATTCGGTTTCTAAAGGCTCCAAAGTTGATTATTCAAAGGTTAAGGTGGGGATAGGTCGAAAACCACTCAAACAATAGAATTTAGACAGGTTTGGGTACTTATATTAACCTTATCTTTAAGTATTAACTCTAAGTTAATTAGTTTCACTTTTACAGTGTCTCTTTGTATTTTTATATAATATGGTTAATAAACATACCATATACATACAAGAGACCCCCAATATAACGACGCACACTTTACATACATTGTTAATACTTCAAAATTGAATCACACTTATTACAACATATGACAAAACCACAAAGGACCGTATAGGTATAGTGTCTTTAGAAACTGGGGAAACATAAACAACTGGTTCATAAATCTTCTACAGTGTCTCCCATTTATTTCATCATATATAGGGTCCCTTTTAGAATATTCTACTTAATATCCATCTTCCTGACCTAGGGAAAAGAAAACATAAAAGGGTGAGCTCAAATGCTCAGCAAGGGCAATAAAGGAAATAAAAATCATATCATATCTTTATGAAAATCAAAACCTGCAAAAGAGATCATAAAATCTTAATAAATCATAGAAGTGAAAATGAGATCCCCATAATCATAACATAAAACTTGAATCTTTGTGGCATGCACACATAATCATGGAAAATCATTTCTTGTTAGTCATGACTCATTGCCAAGACTATCTTAGTGGACAAAGTCCCTTTCTGAACCGAGTTCACTCCTCGTTTTAGTCCTGTATCACTGAACCGAAATAACCTTCCGTTCCAGCCATGTCTATCTCATGAGATATAAAATCATTACCCAATGCATTGGAGGGAGATATAGGTCCCACCCATCTTATAATGAATCCTTTCTTATGTGTGCCACATAATCATAAAACATACATCATCGCATAACACATATAACAAAAATGGGATTCTTGAAACATCATGACATCATAAATCAATTCATATATGATAAAGGAATTCATAAACATAATTCCATCACAACATAGTCAAACCAATGTAAAAATATGGATAGAAACAGAACCCTTTATTATCTTAGATGGAAAATAATTTTGATAAAACACTTGAATTGAATTCTTGAGGAAAATATCCTTTCTTCTTCAAAAACATTTTTCCTTTCATAACATGTCATACAACTTTAAAATAAAAGAAGTTGATTAAAAATAAACTTGAAAACTTGTAAAGGAAGCTTCTTTGAAGTAATGTTTTAAAAATCCATTCATGCCGTATAAGTTAAAAAAACATTCTTCGTACTTTTGTCGGAAAAGTCAAAAAGTACCTCGTACGGAAAAACGACAAAAGATTCCTTTCATATTCTTTACTAAAAACTCACCTAAGGGTAAAATTGGATTTAAACTATTTCAAGTGGATGGAAACAATATTACATATTGAGGGAACATGGATGTGGATGATAAAATACACCCCAGTAAATACTTACGAATAAACAATCTCAGATAAAAATGAGATTGTGATATTTCCCTTACCTTAGGTCCGATTTGCATTGTTCGTGTCCGAAGCTCCTGTATAATGGTTTAAATAATGTTATTGACTTATTCCAGAATCATACATATTGATATGAGATCATATATGGTCATATTATTAGCTTCTTGTTAGTAATATTTCATTGTTACTTGTTACTCGGGTCTTTATAACTTTTTGTTCTTATGCATGTTTTGTCGAATAAATTCTTATTCTTATCTTTAGGTTATAGATAATTCATTTCCAGAATGTTATTAGTGTAGTATATACCATATTCATTCATTCAATTCATTTATATAATCATTATGAAATGAAGATCATGTAGAACGAGTCGCATCACATCGTGGAGATGGTATTCCGTACGTACGCACGAGTGATGATATCGTTCCTATGATCGTGGAATTGTATTGGAGTATATATATATATTATTTCAGTATCAATATTACTTAATAATAATCATATATAGTTACTGATTACACCATTATACCTATCCTTGTAAGGTGATGGTGGAAAATAGATTACACCACAGCGTGGAGACGGTATTCCGTACGTACGCACGCGCGATGATTTCATTTTTCCGTAGGATGGATAGAAGGTGAATTAGGGTTGTTTCATATTTATAATAACATATCAGTATGTAAGTAATACTGATGTTATTACTTTATCATGAAACAACTAAAGAAGAAGAAGTTGAAGAAGAAAGAAATTGAAAATATCGGTAATGGATATTACCTCTTCTTTGGAACGCCTTTTTGAATCCTCCACTTAAGGAACTAAGATTGGTCTTTGGAGAAGACCAGGACCTCTAGGATTATTCTAGGGAAGTGGAGAGGAGAAAATGTCAGGGGTTGGCCGAGCTTGAGTGCTCAAATTGGTGTGAGGAGGAGGGGGAGGAGGTGCCCTTTTATAAGGGAGGAGAGGGGAACCTTAGGAATATCTCAAAATATTATTTTATATTAAAGTCAAAATCGGTTTATAATGGTTCCAAAGTGTCTTATTTCGAAGCTAAAGTGGGGATGGGTAGAAATCCTATCAACAAATAGGATTTAGACAAGTTTAGGGTATTATTTTAACCTTATCAATTAGATTTAAGTCTAAGTTAATTAATTTAACTTTTACCGTGTCTTTTTGCTTTCTTTCACTATATGGTTAATACATTACTATAACATGCCAAACGAACCCAAAATTGTTTATTATTAATATATATATCCTTATATAAGTCATTTGGCCAAACCTTAGATTTTTAGGAATAAAATAACAATTAATAATATAATATTTGATTTAAAAACTATTTTGTGTCAATTTTGACACTATTTGATATATGATTTTTGTGAAAGTCATAACAGAATTATATGTTCGAACCAAGTTGATTAAATCAATACTAATATATCATAGTAACCTATAAAATTAGTGGAATTCATAAAAAGTCTCAAATTACATTTATTTTGGTATTTATATTATCAATTTTGTCAATATTTCATTAATAAGATAATTACTGCATCATCTTTGTGTCATAAATAAATTAAATTATTCGATGTCTAAAAATTACAAATAAAATACCATCATGTAGGAAATCTTTTTAGCTTTCTAATGAATATTTACAATCGAATTTATCTAATGTATAACCCTATATTAAAAATGATTTACTTATTAAACGTTGATTTTAACTATTTTAACCCTTCTTTAAATAAATTAATAATAAATGTCCTAATCTAATCCAAGTGGGCCTAAATGGTCATATTTTATTCCTAAGTTTGTTTTTGGTCGAATTACACTTGTCCAATAGAATTAGGACATGTGTTAGGGTAATATTAATATCATATTTACCCTTAGTTACCCTATTTACTATTAACCGCGGTAAAAATAGTAAAAAGTTACTATTCACCAAAAAATTATTTTCATCTCATTGAACCACATTTTAGTCCTTGATATTAACCGTGTCTCTCGGATTTCTGAAATTCCATTCACAGAAGCGGTAAAATTAAGTTTTATGCAAAATTCAGTTTTTAACCTACCACTTAGTGGTTTCACTATTCATCAAAAATTGAAAGTTTTCAGAAAAATACCAAAATTTCACCCTAGGCTAATTTCGATATTCTGAGTCCAAAAATGAAGTCCATTTTGAAAAATAAAATTTATAAAATTTAAAAAAGTGGTTATTACTATTCATAACGGCTAGTTTTAATAGCATATTGTTGTTTAGTGAAACTCGGTATTGCGTACGACGCATGCTATCGAGGAAGGTCGTGATTGCGTGTAAAGCAAGCCAAGCAAGTGTTGTGTAGAAAAAGATTCCTTTGATGATTTATATAACATAAAAGTATCGGGTGTTACATTCTACCCCCCTTAAAAAGAATTTCGCCCTCGAAATTCGTCACTTTGCAACAAACAAATGAGGATACTTCTCCCTCATCATATCCTCAAGCTCCCATGTAGCTTCTTCAAGTTGGTGGTTTCTCCATAAAACTTTCACCAAGCGAGTGGTCTTGTTTCGTAGGACTTTTTCGCTACGATCCAGAATCTCTATCGGCTGTTCTTCATAAGAAAGATCTTGCTCCAGCGGTACAACTTCTGAGCTGAGTACATGTGAAGGATCTGGTATGTACTTTCTCAGGAGAGATACATGGAACACATCGTGAACTTGAGAGAGATTCGGTGGAAGCGCCAATCGGTAAGCTACCTTCCCAACACGATCCAGTATTTCAAAAGGACCGATATATCTAGGGCTCAACTTCCCCTTCTTTCCAAATCTCATAACCCTCTTCCAGGGAGATATTCGTAAGAACACTTTATCACCCACTTCAAACTCTAGGTCTTTTCTTCGGTTGTCGGCATAACTTTTCTGTCGACTCTGAGCTGCTCTTATGTGTTGTTGAATAGATCTGACCTTTTCTGCCATTTCATCAACGAGATCAGGTCCTAATAGCTTTCTTTCCCCAACTTCATCCCAGCAAGTTGGAGTCCTGCATTTCTTTCCATAGAGAGCTTCATAAGGAGCCATCTGAATACTGGAGTGAAAGCTATTATTATAAGAAAATTCCACCAAAGGTAGGTGTTGATCCCAACCTCCTTTGAAATCCATAGAGCAAGCTCTCAACATATCTTCTAGGGTTTGAATTGTTCTCTCAGACTGACCGTCTGTCTGGGGATGATAAGCAGTGCTGAAACTCAACTCTGTATCCAGAGTATGCTGAAGACTTTGCCAGAACTTCGAGGTAAATCTCGGATCTCGATCAGATATAATAGAAATTGGTACTCCATGCAATCTTACCACTTCCTTTACATATATCCTGGCAAGCTGATCTAGAGAGAAATCCTCTCTAATAGCAATGAAGTGTGCAGACTTTGTAAGACGATCAACTATGACCCAGATAGCATTATTGCCTTTGGATGTTTTAGGAAGTCCTGTGACAAAGTCCATAGTGATGTTTTCCCATTTCCATTCGGGTATGGGTAATGGTTGTAACATCCCCTTAGACTTCTGTCTCTCAGCTTTAACTTGTTGACAAACCAAGCATCGAGAGACATATTCAGCAACATCTCTTTTCATGCCATCCCACCAGAAGTACTCTTTCAGGTCCCTATACATCTTCGTGCTTCCAGGATGAATAGAGAATGAAGAACTATGAGCCTCATCCAGCAGCTCTTTCTTTAATTCGGGGATGGGAGGAACACAAACCCGATTCCTGAACTTTATTATCCCATCACAATCAAGGTTGAATTCAGGAACATTTCTCACCTTCTTTTGTAACTCGACATCTTCTTTCTGTGCCTCTTTAATCTTCACATGTATAGATGGTTGAACATTCATTTGAGAAAGATAAGATTTTTCCCCTTCCATTATAATTCCAAGATCCATCCTTTGTAAATCCATAAATATTGGATCTTTTGTGATCCTCATCATGGATAAACTAGCATGGTCTTGTCGACTTAATGCATCTGCCACCTTGTTTTCTTTCCCAGGTTGGTAATGGATTGAGCAGTCATAATCCTTAATCAGCTCCCACCATCTTCTTTGGCGCATATTCAGCTCCTTTTGTGTGAAAATATACTTTAAACTTTTATGATCAGTATAAATATCACACCTTTCACCATAAAGGTAATGCCTCCAAATCTTTAAGGCAAAGATTACCACAGCCAACTCCAAATCATGTGTTGGGTAATTTTTCTCATGGATTTTCAACTGTCGTGAGGCATAAGCTATCACCATATCATTTTTCATAAGAACACACCCCAATCCCTTCTTGGATGCATCACTGTAGATCACAAACCTTTCTCCACTACAAGGCAGTGTGAGCACAGGTGCACTGGATAACCTTCTTTTCAACTCCTTGAAATTCTCTTCACATTCCTCTGTCCAGACAAACTTAACTCCTTTCCGAGTCAACTTGGTGATTGGATTAGATAATCGTGAAAAATCTTTTACAAAACGTCGATAATATCCAGCCAAACCAAGAAAACTTCGGATCTCAGTTACTGTTGTTGGTCTTGACCATCTTTCGATAACCTCTGTTTTTGCTGGATCCACAGGTATCCCCTCTTTTGAGATTATATGACCCAAAAATGCAACTTTTTGAAGCCAAAATTCACACTTGGTAAATTTGGCATAAAGCTTCTCCTTTCTCAGGGTCTTCAATATAATTCTCAAGTGATCTTCATGCTCTTCCTTGCTCTTTGAATAGACAAGAATATCGTCTATAAAGACTACCACAAATTGATCAAGATGGTCTCTAAAGACTCTATTCATTAGATCCATGAAGATAGCAGGGGAATTAGTAAGACCAAATGGCATCACTATAAATTCATAGTGTCCATATCTTGTACGGAAAGCCTTCTTTGGTATATCCTCCCTTTTGACCCTTAATTGATGATACCCTGAACGAAGATCAATCTTGGAAAAGTACTGAGCTCCGCGTAGTTGGTCAAATAAGTCATCAATGCGTGGGAGAGGATATTTGTTCTTGATAGTGATCTTGTTAAGTTCTCGATAATCAATGCAGAGTCTCATTGATCCATCTTTCTTCTTAACAAATAGAACAGGTGCTCCCCAAGGTGACGCACTAGGGCGTATGAATCCCTTATCAAGATTCTCTTGGAGTTGCTTCTTCAATTCCTGCAACTCAATTGGGGCCATTCTATAAGGTGTCTTTGAAATAGGCAAAGCACCCGGTACGAGTTCTATTGAAAACTCAACTTCACGATTTGGTGGAAGACCCGGCAATTCCTCCGGAAAGACATCATCAAACTCCCGTACAATGGGCATATTCTTAATCGTGAGTTTCTCACCAACCATTTGAGATAAATAACCTTCATTTAGTGGAATCAATACCCATAAGATGGAAGAAATTTCCACTGGAAGGTTATGTTCATCCTTGCATTGATAGACGATCGTAGGTTGATCTGGAATATGAAATGTGACTTCCCTTCTTTGGCAATTGATATGAGCTCCATGTAGAGAAAGCCAATCCATGCCAAGAATCACATCAAATTCCACTAAAGGAAGGATCATAAGATTTGCAGGAAGCACTTTCCCACAAACTTCGATCGGAGAAGAATTATAAACTTCTGATGCGATTGATGTGCCATTAGGTGTTGTCACAGCTAACTCAACATCTAATTGTTGAGGTAATACGGTGATACCCTTAGAAAATTTTTCAGAAATAAAATAGTGGGTGGATCCAGAATCAAATAAAACATTTTCTACTTTAGAGTGGATGGTAAGTGTACCTTTCACCACATCGTTATCGTACTCCACATCGCTGATAGAAATTGCATGTGACTTTCCTTTTTCTTTAGCCTTAAGAGTTTGTTGACGTCGACCATCATCATCAACCCTTGGATTTGGGAATTGATTGGCATAATGCCCCATCTCCTTGCACTTGAAACATTGAAGTGTAGCAGGTTCATTCTGTGTATCCCTTCCTTTGTTTGCATCATTAGACATCTTCTTCCCATTATCACGGCATTCAAATGCCCGCTGACCTTCCTTTCCACATTTAAAACATTTACTTGTCCCTTTAAGACAACTCCCTCCATTTTTCTTTCCACACTTTGAGCATAAGGGAAAGTTCATCTTCTTTTCCGTGTGCTCTTTAGATTTTTCTTTGAATTCCATCTTCCTCTTCTTATCAAACCCATGTGACTGATGGGTTACTCCAATCTCCATCTCGACTTTGAGAGCACATCGAACGATTTCCTCGTAGCTATTGAAGTCCCTTATGGCTAACGCCCTTCGAAGACTTGGTTTTAAGCCACTAAAGAATCGATCGATCTTACTCTCAGGTTGGATAATAATACCAGAAGCGTACCTTGCAAGTCTGGTAAAATTTGCTTCATAGGTACCAACAGATTCATCATCCCTTTGCTTTAGTTCAAGGAACTCTTTCTCCATATTTGTTTGGAGAATACGAGGGAAGTACTTATTGAAAAATAAGTTCTTGAACTCGTCCCATTCCATAGACTCAATTTCATCCCTTTGCCTTGTATTCTTAACAAGATTCCACCATTGATCAGCATCTCCTTCCAAACGATACACTGCTAGGATGACTTTATCATGCTCAGAACATTGAAGAACTGAAAATATCTTTTCAGTAGTACTAATCCATTGTTCAGCAACTAATGGATCAGTAGACCCGCTGAAAGATGGTGGACGCTGCCTCATGAAGGATTCAACAGAATGTTGCTCCCTTCTTTGTTCGTTTGGAAATCCTGCATGATTCATAGCTTGAGAAAGTTGTGTGAGCATGGCTACAATATTTTGCATTCCATCTCCCATATCGTTTGGTTGCTCAGGGGGACAATCATTGCATTGCCCATCGCATTCTGCATTAACACGGTTCCTTCGGGTTCCAGCCATTGACTAAAACCAAGAAGAATAGTGTGAGCAACACTAATTATAATAGGAAACCACATAATTCAAGAATAAAATTTTCATGCTTATGGTCTTATCCTAGGTTATTCATGGCCATTTCTAAGATTGTGTTCTATGCTTAGACTTATCCTTAGGGTTCTTACTAAGGCTTTCACATCCTAGTTTCCAAAGGTTGACTATACCTTTCCTTTGATACCAACTATAACGACCCACACTTTACATACATTGTTAATACTTCAAAATTGAAGCACACTTATTACAACATATGACAAAACCACAAAGGACCGTATAGGTATAGTGTCTTTAGAAACTGGGGAAACATAAACAACTGGTTCATAAATCTTCTACAGTGTCTCCCATTTATTTCATCATATCTAGGGTCCCTTTTAGCATATTCTACTTAATATCCATCTTCCTGACCTGGGGAAAAGAAAACATAAAAGGGTGAGCTCAAATGCTCAGCAAGGGCAATAAAGGAAATAAAAATCATATCATATCTTTATGAAAATCAAAACCTGCAAAAGAGATCATAAAATCTTAATAAATCATAGAAGTGAAAATGAGATCCCCATAATCATAACATAAAACTTGAATCTTTGTGGCATGCACACATAATCATGGAAAATCATTTCTTGTTAGTCATGACTCATTGCCAAGACTATCTTAGTGGACAAAGTCCCTTTCTGAACCGAGTTCACTCCTCGTTTCAGTCCTGTATCACTGAACCGAAATAACCTTCCGTTCCAGCCATGTCTATCTCATGAGATATAAAATCATTACCCAATGCATTGGAGGGAGATATAGGTCCCACCCATCTTATAATGAATCCTTTCTTATGTGTGCCACATAATCATAAAACATACATCATCGCATAACACATATAACAAAAATGGGATTCTTGAAACATCATGACATCATAAATCAATTCATATATGATAAAGGAATTCATAAACATAATTCCATCACAACATAGTCAAACCAATGTAAAAATATGGATAGAAACAGAACCCTTTATTATCTTAGATGGAAAATAATTTTGATAAAACACTTGAATTGAATTCTTGAGGAAAATATCCTTTCTTCTTCAAAAACATTTTTCCTTTCATAACATGTCATACAACTTTAAAATAAAAGAAGTTGATTAAAAATAAACTTGAAAACTTTTAAAGGAAGCTTCTTTGAAGTAATGTTTTAAAAATCCATTCATGCCGTATAAGTTAAAAAAACATTCTTCGTACTTTTGTCGGAAAAGTCAAAAAGTACCTCGTACGGAAAAACGACAAAAGATTCCTTTCATATTCTTTACTAAAAACTCACCTAAGGGTAAAATTGGATTTATACTATTTCAAGTGGATGGAAACAATATTACATATTGAGGGAACATGGATGTGGATGATAAAATACACCCCAGTAAATACTTACGAATAAACAATCTCGGATAAAAATGAGATTGTGATATTTCCCTTACCTTAGGTCCGATTTGCTTTGTTCGTGTCTGAAGCTCCTGTATAATGGTTTAAATAATGTTATTGACTTATTCCAGAATCATACATATTGATATGAGATCATATATGGTCATATTATTAGCTTCTTGTTAGTAATATTTCATTGTTACTTGTTACTCGGGTCTTTATAACTTTTTGTTCTTATGCGTGTTTTGTCGAATAAATTCTTATTCTTATCTTTAGGTTATAGATAATTCATTTCCAGAATGGTATTAGTGTAGTATATACCATATTCATTCATTCAATTCATTTATATAATCATTATGAAATGAAGATCATGTAGAACGAGTCGCATCACATCGTGGAGACGGTATTCCGTACGTACGCACGAGTGATGATATCGTTCCTATGATCGTGGAATTGTATTGGAGTATATATATATATTATTTCAGTATCAATATTACTTAATAATAATCATATATATTTACTGATTACACCATTATACCCATCCTTGTAAGGTGATGGTGGAAAATAGATTACACCACGGCGTGGAGACGGTATTCTGTACGTACGCACGCGCGGTGATTTCATTTTTCCGTAGGATGGATAGAAGGTGAATTAGGGTTGTTTCATATTTATAATAACATATCAGTATGTAAGTAATACTGATGTTATTACTTTATCATGAAACAACTAAAGAAGAAGAAGTTGAAGAAGAAAGAAATTGAAAAGATCGGTAATGGATATTACCTCTTCTTTGGAACGCCTTTTTGAATCCTCCACTTAAGGAACTAAGATTGGTCTTTGGAGAAGACCAGGACCTCTAGGATTATTCTAGGGAAGTGGAGAGGAGAAAATGGCAGGGGTTGGCCGAGCTTGAGTGCTCAAATTGGTGTGAGGAGGAGGGGGAGGAGGTGCCCTTTTATAAGGGAGGAGAGGGGCACCTTAGGAATATCTCAAAATATTATTTTATATTAAAGTCAAAATCGGTTTATAATGGTTCCAAAGGGTATTATTTCGAAGCTAAAGTGGGGATGGGTCGAGATCCTATCAACCAATAGGATTTAGAAAAGTTTAGGGTATTATTTTAACCTTATCAATTAGATTTAACTCTAAGTTAATTAATTTAACTTTTACCGTGTCTTTTTGCTTTCTTTCACTATATGGTTAATACACTTACTATAACATGCCAAAAGAACCCCAAATTGTTTAGTATTAATATATATATCCTTATCTAAGTCATTTGGCCGAACCTTATATTTTTAGGAATAAAATAACAATTAATAATATAATATTTGATTTAAAAACTATTTTGTGTCAATTTTGACACTATTTGATATATGATTTTTGTGAAAGTCATAACAGAATTATATGTTCGAACCAAGTTGATTAAATCAATACTAATATATCATAGTAACCTATAAAATTAGTGGAATTCATAAAAAGTCTCAAATTACATTTATTTTGGTATTTATATTATCAATTTTGTCAATATTTCATTAATAAGATAATTACTGCATAATCTTTGTGTCATAAATAAATTAAATTATTTGATGTCTAAAAATTACAAATAAAATACCATCATGTAGGAAATATTTTTAGCTTTCTAATGAATATTTACAATTGAATTTATCTTATGTATAACCCTATATTAAAAATGATTTACTTATTAAACTTTGATTTTAACTATTTTAACCCTTCTTTAAATAAATTAATAATAAATGTCCTAATCTAATCCAAGTGGGCCTAAATGGTCATATTTTATTCCTAAGTTTTTTTTTGGTCGAATTACACTTGTCCAATAGAATTAGGACATGTGTTAGGGTAATATTAATATCATATTTACCCTTATTTACCCTATTTACTATTAACCGCGGTAAAAATAGTAAAAAGTTACTATTCACCAAAAAATTATTTTCATCTCATTGAACCACATTTTAGTCCTTGATATTAACCGTGTCTCTCGGATTTTTGAAATTCCATTCACAGAAGCGGTAAAATTAAGTTTTATGCAAAATTCAGTTTTTAACCTACCACTTAGTGGTTTCACTATTCATCAAAAATTGAAAGTTTTCAGAAAAATACCAAAATTTCACCCTAGGCTAATTTCGATATTCTGAGTCCAAAAATGAAGTCCATTTTGAAAAATAAAATTTATAAAATTTCAAAAGGTGGTTATTACTATTCATAACTGCTAGTTTTAATAGCATATTGTTGTTTAGTGAAACCCGGTATTGCGTACGACGCAAGCTATCGAGGAAGGTCGCGATTGCGTGTAAAGCAAGCCAAGCAAGTGTTGTGTAGAAAAAGATTCCTTTGATGATTTATATAACATAAAAGTCTCGGGTGTTACACCCAAGTGGTCCATTAATGATACACCTATCATGATATAAGTCTCTTGGCCGAACCTTAGATTTTTAGGAATTTAATATCAATTAATAATATAATATTTGTTTTAAAAACTCTTTTATGTCAATTTTGACACTATTCAATAGTTGATTTTTTTGAAACTCATAACAGATTGATTACTTCGAAAAAAGTCAATTAAATCAATCCTAATATATCATATTATCCTAGAAAATTATTTTAATTCATTAAAAGTTTCATATTATATTTATTTGGGTATTTATAATATCAATTATTTTAATTTTTCACTATTATAGTAATTACTGCATCATCATTGTGTCATAAATAAAATAACTTATTTAATGTCTAAAAATTATAAATAAAATATCATTATGTAGGAAATCTTTTTAGATTTCTAATGAATATTTATAATCTAAAATCCAACATATATAACCCTATGTAAAAATTGTTCTTCTAAAAGATGTAAGCTTGTGTCATTTTTGTATTCATTTTAACTTAATTAAAATAAAGTGTCATTATCACTTACAAGTGGATCCATGGGGTCCCAAAATCGACCCAAAGATGCCCATGGTCGACCATGTATCAACCAATAGGGTTAAGACACGTTTTAGGGTAATTTAGTATTATTATAATATTATTTTTTAACCCTTATTTACCGGATTTACCCTTAACCATGGTAAATAAAATATTTACCGCAGTAATTATTCAAAATGTCTAAAAATAAAAGTTACCTATTTACACAATTTGGACATCCTGATTCCAAATATGGAATCCATTTTTCTAAATTCAAAACACAGAAGTGGCAGAAATTAATTTAAAATTAATTCCCGCTGTCGAAACAAAAAGCGTGTTTTTAAGAGGTAAAAACTATCAAAAGATTGACACTTGTTTATGTTCGGTTTAATTGTAAAATTATGTCCAATGACCAACATTATATTAAATAGTAAAAATATATTCTAAATATACTTTAAAACCACTCAAATTCATAATTTATTACTATTAATTATTTTGATTAAAAAAGTTGTTTTTAATTAAAATTTTGTAATTTTCACTATTCATCAAAATATGAATGTTATCCGAAAAGTACCAAAATTTCACCTTAGGCTAAATTTGATATTCCGAATCCAAAAATGAAGTCCATTTTAAAATATAAAATATATATAACTTCAAAAAGTAGGTATTACTATTCATAACAGCTAGTTTGATTGGTTACGGTGTGTTAGAACTCGAAGTTGCGTACAACACACGCTACTGTTTTATTCAAAGGAAAGCGTACCGTGGAAGCTTGGGATGTTTCATTTTAAATTTTTTGATGTCTCCATTTAGTCAAAAAGTTTAAAATATTGTATTTAAAAAGGTTTCACTATCAAAAGTTGATAAAAGTGCAATACTGAAAATGAATCTATTCTTGCATTATGACTAAGAAACTCATAATATGGATTCTAAAATTATAAGGATTATATAAAGTTCAAAATGTAGTTAATACTATTCATTACCTTTTTTAATGGTGTGATTGAACTCGGTGTTGCGTGTAGTGCAAGTTATTGAATTATTTTTAAGAAATAACACACTCTGAAATCCTGGGGTGTTACATTCTCCCCTCCTTCAATAAATTGCGTCCTCGCAATTTGAAATTGTTCTTCGAAAATAAAAGGTTGAAAGTAGAAAATATATTTGTGGGAAAACCCACATTGGAAATTGGGTTACTAAAATTTAGTCTTAATATGAGGAAAAGAGAAATTAAAGGGTCACCACCAAATTATGATCTCGATTAGGAGAACATTGGTGGCAATTAGAGACATATAATTGGAGGAAAAACGTAAATATTTATAGGTAGTGATTGAGGTCATCAATCACAAACAAGTATAAAATTGAGGTCCTTAAACTCATCAATCCATGATGATTTGAAGTACCATCGGTTCAACAAAATATATGGTATTGGGACAACACATTTTTTACATTTCAAAATATCTTAGTTGAAATCCCACATCGAAAAATGAATTAATGAGGCCTCTATTTAAAATAAAGAGTGGAAAGTATGAAGATTACCGAAAATAACACATACTAGGGTTCCATGTAGGAAAATATGGATATGGAAAATAAATCTAACCATCAATTATCTGATGGAGAGTGGTAGAGAACATGGCTATGAAAAGGCCAACAATCCCAAAGCCATAAATTTGTGATGATTTAAGGTACCATCTAGGACAACATTTTTGTTCTAAGTTTCTATTATTAATGTTGAGGAATTTATTTATGAGATTGGATAAGATAATAAGGAGATATACTTACTTTATAATTAGAATTTTACCCATTAATAAATTTCTACCACAAACTCATCTTTCATTCTAAAAGATAATAGAACGTAATTTTTTTTTCTATTTATACTATTCGTACAGGGTTCCAAAATAAATGAATTATAATTCATCTACCAGATCTTTTAAAAAAACTACATTATTTAATTCAGGACATCTCGTGGGACAGTGGTAGGTGATACACCCTTGTCGCCCTTCGGTTGCGGGTTCAAGTCTCGCAGCCTTGCCGGACGCGACGGGTTGCCGCCCGACCTCCGGGTTGTCCTTTTATGGAAATCCAAAATAATCCAAACTAGAACTATCCAAAATACTTATGTCCAAACTCACAGTCTAACATTTATAAGGAAGGTAAACATAATATAGATCCTTTTTACCCCGTAATAGCATATGAATACCTTCATCATGTATTACCATATTCCTTATTTATTACATTCATGCTCCCTTATTCCATATAGAATGCTGGATATACTTCATTAATCCAAAAATGGTTTAATCCACAACAATGATGGAATATACAAATCATTAATCAGTTCCAAGGTAGTCAAGAATATCCAATATAATTTATCCAAAACAGTCACATATTATTCCAAAATCACTACCTCAGTATCAGAACTATATTATGATTTATCATTCTCTCAACCATATATTTTCCAAAAAGTTATCCTGCTATTGAGTCACTTTTCTTTGTTCCACACAATCTCAAGTCCTTAATGAAATAGTACTGCAGTACAATCATTATATACTCCATAATTATTATAACAAGTACATTGTTGATACAACACTCAATTGACATAATCAACATAAGAACTCTAATCATTCCTCTTCATCTGTGGTAGTATCATAACTTGATTATTATCCAATAGCATCATTTGCGGCATAGTCTGATGACTGGGGCATAGGTTCGCGTAGTGTCCAAACTCCTTGCAAATGAAGCATTGTACATTTAAAACCATTTTCTTACCCTTGCAGTCACGTACTTTGTGCCCTTTTCCTCCACACTTATAACAAACTCCCATTCCTTTCAGGCAAGTTCCAGGGTGTTTCTTTCCACAGTTACCACATATGGGAAAATTCTTCTTTTCCCTCTTCCCTTTATCCATCTTTCTCTCTTCCATCCTTTTCTTCTCTTTCTTCCCTTCAAAGCCATAGGACTCAGTAAACTCTTTACTTATCTTATCAACACATGATATTATTTCTTCATATGATGATAATACATGGGAGACTATTTCTCTTATAAATTCTAGCTTAAGACCATGAGAGATATGATCCTTCCTTCTCTTTGAATCATGTGCATTTCTGGAGTTATCATTCCTTCTACTGGGCGCCATTTCTAAATAATGGCAAAAACAAGATTAGTTTATGAGTCAAAATACATAATCCCAAACTTATAAAACACTTAACATAAATTGAAATATTTATGGATATAATCCATAATCATAAAAATGTTTTCTTTGAGGAAGTATATACTCATAAACCCTTCATAATTATTTGTAAAGAAAATGAGAGTTATCCTAAGCATATCCCCCGGGAGTGTCGTAACCAAGAGTGCAGCAAGGCCCGTTGTCGTGCACCAGTTCCCGTTCGAGTCTAGCTCAAAGCGGTGTTTTCGGTTTTTACCCCTAGGTACATCTGTGCCAGAGCCGCCTCTACCTGCTCGTTTCCAGACAGGGATGTATTTCTCAGAAAACTCACAAAATCTCTACAATACCAAAATTCTAGGAAGTTCTTCTATACTAATCCTCAAAGTTCATCTTAGGTCTACGTGCTCTAATCAGAGTTTATCTAAATCTAGCTTCCAAGGTTTGTACTAAACATCCTCTGATACCAACTGTAACGCCCCGACCCCAGCTACCCAGAGTCGGTGCATCACTTCGTAACATTGGCATGATCATAAGAAAGATCAAATCTCTAAAGACCGATTGGTTTAGTAGCCTTGGAAACACTAGATATATTCATAAGTTTTACATTACATCATAAAATGAAAAACTACTACAACAAAATAATGTTTCCACAATCCACACTATTAACCCCTCATAAAAATCCCTGCAGGTCATTCATAACTTACTTCTTCACATCCTGGGAAAAATAAAACATAGAAAAGGGGTGAGCTCAAATGCCCAGTAAGGATAACAATATAGCGGAAACTTTCATAAATAAGAATAAACATTTAAGGCAATGTATAACTAAAACAAAAGCCTTTTAAATATGAACTTTCAACATGGTATGGCATAAATAAAATGAAATAATGCCATTTACTTATTCACATGGATATTCTACCAATCGAATAATCACATGAAAAAATCAATAACCACTTTCATAATGTTGGAATGCATAATGTCAGACTATCATAACCACATAGCCAAGGCCTCGTGCCAAGACTACAAATAAGATTTTGTCAAGGCCTTGTGCCAAGACACTATTTTGTCTCATGAGACCTACCGATGCATCGAGGAGCTATAGCGGGCTCCACCCGTCACTTATTAATTCCAATGCATTCCCATATGAAAAGGTTTAAACATAACATAAACATTTGTATTAAAACTAGCATACGAAATGTCAATACTTTCACCATAAACTATTAATGGTATAAAAATAGCACATCCACAGTCAAACATATCACAAAACCTTCAATACAATATAGAAGTTTTGTATCATAATAAATCAACTTCAAATAATCTTAAAATCCATCAAAGGATGTTGACATAGATGAAATCAAAATTCTTTTAAAAGAAATATCTTCTTTTTTTTAAATCATTTAAGATCCATATAAAATAAAACATTTTCTTTGAAAATATTCTTATAAGCTTGTAAGGGAAGCTTTGAAGATTTTATAACGGCGTAAAATAACCGCACCCGCCGTATAAGTTAAAAAAAACATTCTTACCTCAATTCTGTCGAAAAGGTTAAAAAGGACCTTGTTTTGAAAATGACGGAAAGATTCCTTTATAAACCTCTTATAAAAAGTCAAACAAGGGTATAAATGACTTTAACCCATATTCTTGTAAATAGTAAAAATGTTTTGAAATATATTTTTATGAAACATGGATGTGGATGATAAAGATATCCCAGTAGATTATTACGTATAAACAACCTCGGATAATGAAGAGATTGTGAAATAACCCTTACCTTGTACTTTTCCTTGGTTGGGGTAGGTTAACCTCCTGTATAATGGTGAAATAGTTGTTATTAAATTATACAAGAATCATATATAACAATATGATATCATATATGATCTTTTAACATTGATTTGTTAATAATATCTTAGAATTATCGTCGTTTCGGAAGTTAACTTACTCATTTTCTTTTATATGTTTTGTTACATAAGCCATGGTTGTTGTATTTTATTCATATACAGAATGATATCTAGTCCTTAAAAATCATTTTTAAATCATCAAATGATAATTATACTTGAATGGATACGATGGAGAATGAATCTCATCGCGTTCGTGGAGACGGTAGTCCGTACGTACGCATGAGCGACAATATCATTCTTTTGATATTAAAATAATATATGAATGGATGGTATATCATATATACAGAATCATTAACATGTTATATTTATTATTTACATGAGTTACACATCATTATTATACCCATCCAAATAATATTATATTGAATAACAATTACACCACGACGTGGAGACGGTAAGCCGTACGTACGCACGTATGGTGACATGTTATTCAAAGGGTGGATAGAATACTGAATATGGTTGTACCATATTTATAATAACATCACAGTATATGTAAGATACTGGAGTTATTATTTTAGAATGGTAAGAACAAAGAAAGAGGAAGTGAAAGAAGAAAGGAACTTAGAAAAGGGTGGTGAAATCATTACCTCTTCTTCGGGTTCTTCCTTTTGATTTGATCAAAAGGGCTCCATAGGTTGGCTTTCTGATCAAACTAAGGCATCTAGGTTGTATTGAGGGATGTTGGGAGAGTATTTGGGCAGAGTTTGGCCGAACCAAAAGGCTTTGAAGGTGTGAAGAAATGATAAGGAGGAGTGCCCTTTTATAAGAGGGGTGAGGGGCGCCTTTGGAAAAGCTAGAAATATTAATTTATAATAAATTCATATTCGGTTTCTAAAGGCTCCAAAGTTGATTATTCAAAGGTTAAGGTGGGGATAGGTCGAAAACCACTCAACCAATAGAATTTAGACAGGTTTGGGTACTTATATTAACCTTATCTTTAAGTATTAACTCTAAGTTAATTAGTTTCACTTTTACAGTGTCTCTTTGTATTTTTATATAATATGGTTAATAAACATACCATATACATACAAGAGACCCCCAAGTGGTCCATTAATGATACAACTATCATGATATAAGTCTCTTGGCCGAACCTTAGATTTTTAGGAATTTAATATCAATTAATAATATAATATTTGTTTTAAAAACTCTTTTATGTCAATTTTGACACTATTCAATAGTTGATTTTTTTGAAACTCATAACAGATTGATTACTTCGAACAAAGTCAATTAAATCAATCCTAATATATCATATTATCCTAGAAAATTAGTTTAATTCATTAAAAGTTTCATATTATATTTATTTGGGTATTTATAATATCAATTATTTTAATTTTTCACTATTATAGTAATTACTGCATCGTCATTGTGTCATAAATAAAATAAATTATTTAATGTCTAAAAATTATAAATAAAATATCATTATGTAGGAAATCGTTTTATCTTTCTAATGAATAATTATAATCTAAAATACAACATATATAACCCTATGTAAAAATTGTTCTTCTAAAAGATGTAAGCTTGTGCCATTTTTGTATTCATTTTAACTTAATTAAAATAAAGTGTCATTATCACTTACAAGTGGATCCATGGGGTCCCGAAATCGACCCAAAGATGCCCATGGTCGACCATGTATCAACCAATAGGGTTAAGACACGTTTTAGGGTAATTTTGTATTATTATAATATTATTTTTTAACCCTTATTTACCGGATTTACCCTTAACCATGGTAAATAAAATATTTACCGCAGTAATTATTCAAAATGTCTAAAAATAAAAGTTACCTATTTACACAATTTGGACATCCTGATTCCAAATATGGAATCAATTTTTCTAAATTCAAAACACAGTAGTGGCAGAAATTAATTTAAAATTAATTCCCGCTGTCGAAACAAAAAG
Source organism: Viscum album (assembly GCA_963277665.1). Lineage (NCBI taxonomy): Eukaryota > Viridiplantae > Streptophyta > Magnoliopsida > Santalales > Viscaceae > Viscum > Viscum album. The sequence goes on along the minus strand of OY728132.1, from coordinate 558,623,846 downwards.
CGTGTTTTTAAGAGGTAATAACTATCAAAAGATTGACACTTGTTTATGTTCGGTTTAATTGTAAAATTATGTCCAATGACCAACATTATATTAAATAGTAAAAATATATTCTAAATATACTTTAAAACCACTCAAATTTATAATTTATTACTATTAATTATTTTGATTAAAAAAGTTGTTTTTAATTAAAATTTAGTAATTTTCACTATTCATCAAAATATGAAAGTTATCCGAAAAGTACCAAAATTTCACCTTAGGCTAAATTTGATATTCCAAATCCAAAAATGAAGTCCATTTTAAAATATAAAATATATATAACTTCAAAAAGTAGGTATTACTATTCATAACAGCTAGTTTGATTGGTTACGGTGTGTTAGAACTCGAAGTTGCGTACAACACACGCTACTGTTTTATTCAAAGGAAAGCGTACCGTGGAAGCTTGGGATGTTTCATTTTAAATTTTTTGATGTCTCCATTTAGTCAAAAAGTTTAAAATATTGTATTTAAAAAGGTTTCACTATCAAAAGTTGATAAAAGTGCAATACTGAAAATGAATCTGTTCTTGCATTATGACTAAGAAACTCATAATATGGATTCTAAAATTATAAGGATTATATAAAGTTCAAAATGTAGTTAATACTATTCATGACCTCTTTTAATGGTGTGATTGAACTCGGTGTTGCGTGTAGTGCAAGTTATTGAATTATTTTTAAGAAATAACACACTCTGAAATCCTGGGCTGTTACAAAAACTATCCCACGCATGATCTGGAGTTTGTGGATGTGATCTTTGCGTTGGAAATCTGTTAGTATTATCTATATGGGGAGAAGTGTGAGATATATATTGATCATAAGAGCCTAAAATATATATTCATACAAAAGGAGCTTAATATGAGCCAGTGAATATAGTTAGATCTCATCAAGGATTATGATTTCTCAATCCACTACCATCCTGGTAAATCAAATAAGGTGGAATATTCTCTAAGTATAGAGGATCTTGATTATTTATCAATAATGATAATTGAGAAAGATCCAATATTCTTAGACCATAAAATGATGGACTTGGGAATATTTAAGGAAGGAAAATCATCAATCCTTTATCAAATGATTTCTCAACCATCCCTCGTGGAGAAAATAAAGGATGCTCAAAGAAATGATGTGGAAATTCAAAAAAAATTAGAAACTATCAGAAATGGGAAATCCTCAAAGTTCCAAATGGATGAGGAAGGATTCATGAGATTTTGTTCATGACTATGTGTACCATAAAATCCAGAGATAAATAAAGAGATTTTGAATTATAGAAATAGCTCAACCTTCTCTATTCACAATGGGAGCACAAATATATATCATGATCTCCAAAAGAACTATTGGTGGGAAAATATAAAGAATGAGATCGCAACCTATATATCAGAGTGCCTGGTATGTCATCAAGTGAAATATTAAAGGAAAAAGTCTATGGGGAAGATGAAACCATTACCCATACCAATATAGAAGTTGTAAAATAGCACCATGGACTTTGTCGTTAGACTTCGGAAGATATCCAGAGTAAACAATTATATATAGGTTGTTGAAGTGGTAAGGTTGAATGGAGTACCACTATCAATTGTATCTAATCAAGATTATAAATTCCCCTTGATGTTCTGTAAAATCCTCCAACATGATCTAAACACTAAGTTTAAATTCACTACATCTTATTATCCTCAAACTAATGGACAATCCAAACATACTATTAAAAGATTGGAAGACATGTTGAGAACATGTTCTATGGACCTAAAAGGTTGATGGGACCAAAATCTTCCTCTGGAGGAATTCTCTTACAACAATAGTTTTCACTCAAGCATCCCAATGGATCCATATAAAACCCTTTATGAGAAAATATGCATAAAACCATCACGCTAGAATTAAGTTGGTGAAAATAAGATGTTAGGACCTAAAATGGTCGAAGAAATGGTAGAGAAGGTGAAAACCATTCGTCAGCATATCATGGCATCCCAAAGTTGACAAAAGAGATATGCAGACAACCATTGACAATACCTTGAGTTTAAAGTTAGATACATGGTATTCCTCTGCATATCTCCATGTAAGAGGATAAAGAGATTTGGGAAGAAGGGAAAGTTAAGTCTTAGGTACATCAGTCCCTTTGAGATTCATGATCATGTTGGAGCCTTGGCCTATCGACTAGCACCTCCACCAACCACGCCTCAAGTGAACTATGTATTATACATGTCACTCTTGATGAATTATACACTCTATCCCTCACATATACCAAATTTAGTGGTGGTAAAGTTGGAGAATGATCTCTTTTATGAGGAGTATCCAATGAAGATCTTGGATCATTGAGATAAAGTTCTATGAAACAATATTACTCACCTGGTCAAAGTACTTTAGGGGAACCATAAGTACTAAGAGGAAAAATGGGAACCAAAGGAAGTGATGAAGGAATAGTACCCTCACTTTTTTTCACTATATTTTGTAAAATAAAATTTCAAGGGAAAAATTTCATAATGGGGGAAGAATGTAACAACCCAGAATTCTATCAGTGGAAATTCCCTTCATATAATCATGATATATATTATAAATCACATAAAATCACATAGAAAACACAATAAAACATTATAAATGAATAATAAATGAAATAAGAGGTATTTCTTAGAAGTTAAGGAACTTATACCGATGTAATAGTAACTTGGCCTTTGGAGTAGTAATATAACCCTTATGAATAGTAATCCAGCCAATGGAATAGTAAATTAACCAATGAGAGTATAATAAAAATTTATGCATCTTATAAACTAAAATATTACAACATTATAACATAGTATAAGTAAATAAATGCTTTGGAAATGATAAATTAAGTTTTGGTATTTTTGTGAAACCTAACTGTTTATTTAAATTTTTATAATTAATATAATGATTTAAAGGAAAATTTATTTTCATAAAATATATTAATAAATTAATATTTTTTTTGTCTTATTATTATAATATAATTTCATGAGACCTTAATTAATTTTTCTAAGTGTCGTAAAATCAGTTATAATTTTAAAATCAGTATTTCCCAAGTAAATGATGATTTTAAATAAAAAATAAATTTCTCATAATTAGTAAATTATCTTCATAAAATGGGTTTTATTTTTTAAATCTACACATTGAAAAATGGTTCGGGTGAATTTTTGGTATTTTTCTAAAATACTTGAGTTTTGTGAATAGTGAAATATAGTAATTTATGGTATTTAACAAATACTTGAATTATTGAGTAATAGATGATGTATGGATAATGTCATACCATAATATTAAACTATAATTCATTATATATTTATTTATAATGCTCAAACTATTCTTATTCTTTATAAAAAATAATAAACTTATGAATAAAATAGTGAGAAAACAACCCTCTCCTCACCTATAAATACCACCCCTTCTCCTCAAACCTTTAAAGCTTTGAACCCTGTCTAAATACAACCCAATACTCTTACCAAGTCTCTAAGAAATATACATAATCCCTTGGTCTCAAAAAAATACCAAACCCATTTCCCTAAAGAGGTTCTCAAGGAGGATAAATTCAAGAGGTAAAATCCTCTTTCATTTTCATTTAATTTCTTTTCAATTTATTTTCTTTTCCTATTATATCTTCACCTACCCATATCCAAGTGGCATTAAAACTACATTATATTATATATACTATAATTTTATCATGTTAATGGAATAATTCATCATCATTTCTATTCCCCTCTCCTTTTGTACTAAAAATGAAAACATCATCTGTGACGTGTTAATTTATTACATTCAAGGATGAAAAAGTTTTCAATTTCCATTACCTCATATAATACTGATCATAAACCCATTTTTAAGATTAAAATATATTATAATATATGTATTACATACTATGTAATGTTCTGGAACCATTTTATATACATAATATTAATTAATAAAACAAAACTAGTAACCAGCACTCTCAAAATAGGAAATTGAATCTCATAACCCATTAAAAAAATACATAAATTAACTTAATAAGATTTTAATGAATAAAATAAATGTATAAAATATTAATAATTAATGGATTAATGGATTTAATATTATTATCCAAGACAATAGGATCAAGTACAGAACTGTTTTGGACATAAGTTAAGGGATTCTACCTGAACATCCATTTTATTCCATTCAGGTTACGGTTTATCTCTCTTTACCCCAATGTAACACTTATTTATTTTTATATACTTATTATAAATTATATTTATATTTTCCATAATTATTTACCGATACTATTACATTCTTCTTTTATGGGGAAATATATGTTTTTTAAAGATTCACTTATCAATTCTTCCTGATAAGCATGCCTGAATAAACGTAACTTATTGATTTCTTACCCATTTTCAAGTTCACTCAATAATCTATTTTAAGACAAATTTATTTTTATAAAATCGCTCATTTTATCATGAAAAACTATCTTACAACATTTTTAGTTTTATACAAACAATTATTCCATTTTAATCTTTAAATACTTTTTTATATTTATCCTTAATTCCATATTAAAGTGGCTCATTTCTAATGTTTCTTAAACACTTTTTTTTACATTTTCATACTTCATATTGTCATAAATTATCATTATCTATTCCTATTTTCCATTATGAATTTCCATGTATGTTTTAAATCAATTATTTCATGGACATTTTTATGATACTCCTATTTTTTATGCTTCATTACAAGGTTATGGTGCCTATTTTTTCCATGGGCAACCCTTATGTTTATGTTTTATTCTTAATGTGGCTCACATATACATGAACATGTTATGATGGGTGTACCCATATAACACTCCAATCCACTGGTTAATATTTATTCTCATGAGACATCATGTTTGGATAGGGAGTGAACCTAATTCCTTTAGGAGACTTTGTCCACCATGTGATATAGTCTTGGAAGTTAGCCTTGACTCCTGTTTATGTCATTTATATGTTGTTTCCACATTTCATTGTTGCTATGATTATATGTTACCATGTTATACATGTTATTATTTCTTATTTTTATTCATGTTCCTTGACTTTTATGTCATCATGGTATTTCTTCTGGCCCATATTCTATGTTTTATTCCTATGCTTATTCCCTTTCTAGGATTTTTAGCTCATCCCTTTTGTTTATGTATTCCTTAGGTTATTCTTTATAGATGTAAGATCTCAATGGAAGTTATGATCTCATTATGGAGATTAAATAAAATAAGTTTTTAGTTTTCTTTCATGTTTTCCAATTATGTACCTAATATTCTAATGACACAAGAATTTATGATCCATGGTTGTATTTGATGGTTAGTTATGATTAAAATCATGTAATGACATATTTAAAAGTCTAGGGTCTCTATATTATGCCACTTGGGCTAGACCAGATGCAAACTACTCATTTTATTCTCCTAATTATTTGAATGAATATAAGTCTAATGTGGTATATTCCCAAGAAATATTTATCACAACAATGCCTCTGAATTCTTCAAGTGAATTTATTGGCACCTTTTAATCAATGTAAAAATTTATTATAAAAATTTATAGATACACTGAATGGAAAATTAAATAAATAAATATTTCAAGACCTCATGTTCCTACCGTTGGTTTCAAATGAACCACTCATGTTTTTTATCCATTTCTATTATAGTTTTATTATTAGCTATGTGGTAATTAGTAGGAAGTAGTAGAAAGTGTGATAGTTCATCATCAAGGATAAGTAATTGTTATAATAGTGGAGATCCCATTGATGAAAGGAAGATATACCAGAATATTAATGGGGAACTTGAAGTTTCTATTTACAAATATAGTACCATTGACGAACATAAACATGAAATGAAAGAATTAAGTTATTCTACCATATCACCTATTGTATGATCGTATTCATGATATAGACCTTCACATTGTTCACAGACTATGAAAAAATCAATGTAAGTCTCTCTCTCCTGCCCCCCCCCCCCCTCTATTAATCATTTTCTTTTGAACTTAATTTCTGGGTATAGGTGACACACCTTGTCATGCAGGTTCCATAGCCAATTCAGTTTTTCAATTGGTGAATATAAAGGGTCTAATCATAAATCATTTCAAGATCCATGTACACGTTTAGGTCCCCTCATATAACATTTTTTTCTCATGAACCATTATCAACTTTTAATCCATTATGTTTTTAGATGCACAAGAGTTAGAAACATGCAACTGATGTCTTGGTATACAGATATGGCTACCTTCCTCTCAATCTATCTTTACATATTTGAAACTATATATGAAACCACTAATAACTCCCTTTTTCATAATATAAATTTCAGTGACTTATAGGAATCTTCCTCAATATGATTATGGCAGTGTCCATAGTTTACCCATGGTACAGATATTTGACCAATGATATAACATTTACTTCAATTTCAGGCTACTTTTTCCTTTATATTTATTTTTACCTTAATATTTTAATATATTATAATTTATTTAGATCACCTAATCACTCATACTATTTCCTTTAATCAGTCATTTAATTTCCCCTAACCCGTCATCTATTCATTTTACTGCTAATAACCCCGCTAAATTGAAGCATTTCACTAGCTCCAGATCCGATTCTAGTATTCTCCTTGCATTGAAATTATTATTGATATAGATATAAAATTACAGTTTATATTAAATCTTAAAATTCCATTTAAATAAAACATTATATTTCAGTATACATTGATGTTTTATTATATTATAATCTACTAAAATTGTGATTCCATTATAGTGAAAATTAAATCTTCTAATACACAACCATTTACATTAATGTTTTAAATTTAAATTTAAATTAAATCTTCTATATTTTCATGTGTCTTTCTCTGATACGCAAAGCTGTTGGAAAATGAAGGACATGCTCCCTTATTTTTTCTCATCTGTAATAGGTAGGTGGTCTAAATTTTAGAGTTAGATTACACTTTTAGAATTCATCATTGCTTCCTTATTTTTTCTACTTTTTTTTCTAAACATATTATTTACTATAGTTGAAATGAATTTTATTGAATAAAATGATACATTAATGGGAATTATCTATTTTTAATATTTATTATATGATTTGGAATATCATTGTTTACATATTTTATGTTATTTATAGCAACGTAGTATCTGTTATTCTACTATGAATTTGTTAATTAATGTTGACCTCTTATGTTTCTATAGTATTCAAACATTATTGGAATTACTATTAATATAAGTGTTAGTTCCCCAACTATGAAATCAATTTTCAATGAGATATGTTTTTTTTACATTCTAAATTTTTCACTACTTCCAGTGTTTATGGGATCTTTGACTACTATACAGTGCAGAATAGTTTCTCTCTACTTCACAATCTGTTTCATGCAGCAGTGGTTAAATATTTTCACTTAAGCTTGTGGAACCAAAATACAACCAAAAATGAAGGAAATTTGATTTAAATGTACACTATAATGTGTAGCATTTTTAAATTAGTTTGGGTGGGTACTCCTATAAATATTATACTTACTAGAAGCTCCATAAAATACCTTTATGTCCTTAACAAGTTGGGAGTTTAATGTAATTTAAAAATATATAAATGTTATGTTCTATATGAAAGAGGTCATTTATTAACATTTTTTATTTTATTATATTAATTTTAAATGAATATTTAGCATATTTAATATTCAATTTTTTTATTATCAACCTATCTTGAAAGGATTATAATCTATTTTTAAGGTGGACATGTTTGATTAATATTGGTTTTTTACAAGCTCGGTAGAATTATTTGTGATTGAACCTATTATAGGGGTCCTTGTTTGGTGAACTTTTATTATCCTATGAACATTGATTATATTTACAATCATGAATGTTTACAAACTCTAATATATATATTCATCTCATGTATAATATTTTATGTAAGTTTGTAGATCCCCTTTTTTATTTTCATATATTATTATTCTTTTAGATGTATACAATACACTAATATTGTTTAAAAAATACCATTCTCCTATAGTAATGCTTGGTTCCTTAAGTATCATGTCCTTCACACCAACATTTGACATTTTTAACTTATAATATCCATTTTATAAGAACATAAAGTGGTATATGAGAGTATATGAAGCTAAAAATAAGCCACTTTAGCAAATCAATTCTTAGCTCTAATGTTATCTCACCACTTTCACCATTATAAGTTAACTTAAGGAAATATTCATTCATTTATAAGAATATTTTTGAATTATATTTATAAAATCTAATTAAATATTGTAGAAAATAACCTTTTTTAAAATATGATAGCAGCATAGTTTGATCGATAGTCTTTCGTGAGAATAATTTGTGGATGATGCATGATATTTACAGTCACGGCATTTTAAAGGCGCTAACACTTGAGTTGTTCTTATGATATGGTGTGTTTTGAAATAGTCAAATACATTAAAAACAATATTTTAGTAAATATTTTAAATATATCCTAAGAGAAATACAAAATTTATTTTTTTTGGTATATAGGGAATTTGATGAGTTGGTTGTACAGTTTCAATCAATGCTAAGGGGTGTTTTTAAATTTATTGTATAAACAATGTTTTAATTTTCAATCGAAATATAAATAGTGTTTTATTTTATTTTTTATTATTAAATTTCTATGTAATATTTATTGAATAATTAACAATCTTTGATAGCACATCCATGTATGATTGATTTTATTACATGAAATTCTGTTTATGAAATCTTGTCTTTATTTTTTTTCTATGTGAAGTATGTGCTAGGCTGGGGAAGACTCTATTGAACATGTTTTCATTCATTTCACTTATACTAGAGAAATTTGGGGCATTATTTCAAACATGTTTAGAGATAAATATTTCACTTCTTCTAGTTTTTATTGGATCCTCGACCACTATAAAGTGAAAAATGGTTCCTATCAACTTCACAATCTATTTTTTACATCAATGGTAGAAGATTTTCATCTAATCTGGTAGAACCAGAATACTGCCAGAAATTAGGGACATTTTATTTTCATGCACACTGTTATGCATAGAATTTTTATATTTGTTCAAGTGGCTACTCATATGAATATTAGGCTTGTTGTAAGATCCATAAAAGACCTTTTTGTTCTTAATAGATTTGGAGTTAAAGGTAATTTCAAAATCTATAAATGTTATATTCTATTTAAAAGTAGTCATCTATTATCATTGTTTATTTATTTTTATTAATTTTAAATGAATCTTTAGCATATTTAATATAAAATTGTTTTCTTATCAACCTATCTTAAAAGTATTAGAATCTATTTTGAAGGTGGTTTTGTTTGATCAATACTTGATTCCTACAGGCCCGGTATAATAATTTGTGGTTGAACCTATTGTAGGGGTCCCTATTTGGTGAACTTTTATTTTCATGTGATCTTTGATGACCTTTACCGGCATTCAAATTTATAAACTCCAATATGAAGATTAATATCTTGTATAATCATGGATGTAAGTTTACATATTCTCTTTTTTGTCTTCATACAATTTTATTTATTTAGATGTATATAGTGCATTAATATTGATTAAAAAGTACCATGATTTGAAAGTAATTATTGGTGCTTTAAGGTTCATGTTCATTATTCACATCAATATTTTATGTTTGTATCTTATAAGATCCATTACATAAGAATATAGATTGGTAGCTGTGAGCATATGAAGCTAAAAATTAACCAATTGAGCAAATCAATTGTAATCTCTAATGTTATCTAACCACTTTAACCACTATATGTTAACTTAAGGAAATATTCATTCATTTATAAGAATATTTTTTAATTAAAAATATGTCATAACACATCCTTGATTATTTGATTTTATTACACGAAATTCTATTTATAATATCTATAAAAGGAGGAAATTTACTACAATATGGGTTTTGTGAATCTCTATTTATAATTTGTTTAAGTATATGTCATAATCTATGTTAAATAATCTATAATATAAGTATATCAATATGTTTATTATAATTTCCAATTATTAACAAATTTAAATTTTAATGTTATAATATATATATATATAATAATACATATCAATGAAATTTGGAATGTGCATTATAGTATGTTTATCAATTGTAATCACAATCAATGTATCAAAACAGTTATAGTCTTCATTTTTTCATAACATGTGTTTATTTTATTTTACAACTATTTAATTTTTGAATCAAAACATATGTTTTATTGTATCATTTCTGTATCAATTCAAATAACAAATATTTTCTCAAGTATAAGTTTTCATCTCCATTCTAAATTATATTTTCTTTCTTCATGTTATATTTTATATTTTCTTGTCTTGAATGATAAATGTATCTATGATTTCAACATCCATTGTAGCATTAAATTTTACTTCTCATGAGTCATTTATCAAAAAAAAATATATATTAAATTTTTTTATGGTTTTATATGGGATATTCTTTACAAGGTATTTATGGTTTTAGTTAATGACATTAAGAAAAGTTTAAAATAGTACCCTTTTATGAAGCTATATTTTTTGTTTGGGGAGTGCCGAGAGTCAATATCATACTCATGAGATCTATAAGCCTAGTGTAGTAATACTGAAGCACCTAATAATTAGAAAAAACCATTAAATTATAAGTCGTTGTTTTAGGATTTTCATAGTGCTGACAATGTTGCATATTGTTGTTTTAACATTTCTATTAGAAGGAAAAATGAAGACCTAAAGGCACCTCTTGGATAGGAAAGTTGAGACGTTTTAGAAAAATATCACGAGGAGGGGATTATTTTCTAAATCCTCACCAAAGAAAGGAAACAAATGCCATATTGGGATGATCCTACTCATGTTCATTATCTTTGTGGTTATTGGATCATCTCTATTTTAGATCATCAGGATTGAAAAATTCATGGTATGTCATGTATAGACCATTGATTTATATAGTTTTGGGTTGATATCCTAACCAATCAATATTGGTGTAACCTATATTCTCTTTATAATAAAATCTAAATTCAGTTTCACCGCAAGTCGGTTGTCATAATTAAAACCAAGTCTAATGTTTAGGAGTTTCCATTTTATAGTATATTTGAACTCTATAATTATTTTGGAATTGAAATAAAATATTTTCATTTAATCGTTTTCATTTATTCAGTAGTATGTTTAGTACTGTTATTCTGTGTTTGAATTCATGAATATTCATATTTCATTATATTAAACTATATCTATTATTTAGTTTTAATATAATAATCTTCAACATTTTCACTCTAAATATTGCTATAAAATAGTACATTAAATAAATAAGTCTCATATTTGAATCATTTTAATAGTTTCATTATTTCAGTATCAATTGAAATGTTTCATTTATATTCAATAATGAGTTAACATTGATACTTTTTCCAATATCAGTTGTTTAAACCTTTTTTTAGTTCTACTATGACATTTTTGAATATTTAAGATCTATATATATCATCACTATAATTATTTTATATTATTCACTATCATCATATATGTTTTTATATTTTCTCTATTGTCAGCAGCATTACACATTTACTACATATAGAAAATAAGTGCATGCATAAATAAGTGCATATAGAATATGCATATAGAATATTTATGTATATTTAAAAATAATTAAATATAGGAACCTATTTATATATGAAGATATTTCTATATAAATTATAATTCATAAATAAAATAAGTATATTTATGTATGTACTTATTTCTTTATAGATACTGGGTATGCATTTATTTTTTATATGAAAATATTTCTACATGCAATTATTTCTCTATGTATTTCCATGATGCATATAGGTAATCAATATATAAAATAAGTAGATTTCTTATATCCATTTTTCTAAACGAATATTCTATATTTTATATAAGAAATAAGTGCATTCTTATGCATATATAGAAAATAATTACAAATATGAACCTATTTATTTATGTACATATTTCTGTATGTATTTAAATGAAAATTCTTATAGAAAATAAGTGAACTTTGTCTGCACTTATATGTGTTTGAATATTCTATATGAACTTACTCTCTATATATCTCCATATTTGTATTTATTTTCTAGTATAAATATTTAGATATGCACTTATGTTTTCAGTTTTCACTTATATATAAAATAAGTGTGAAATGACTACTATATGAATTCTTGTATACACTGATTTTCCACTATGCATTACCTGTATGCACATATATAGAATATAAGTTCATTTATATTATTTCATTCGCGTATGCAATTATTTTATATGAATTAATGTTGTAAAAATAAAAATTATGTGTAACTAAATTTATAATTAAATGAATATGTCATGCAAATGCATGGGTTGGTTAGTAGTTGATATAAATGGGTAAGCCAGATACAACTTATAGAATGGGTGATTCCCATTTTATCTCTCAAATGCATTCAGGTAGTATTCATTGTCTTCAGAGGTAAGAAAGAGGGAGTTAACCAGGGTGGTTTCTCATGTGGATTTAACTAGGATCAATTATTTTTGAAATGATTTTAACATGGTTTATGAATATAATGTTCCAATATACCAACATATTTTCTTTATTCTTGCTATTGGTTTTTTATGTTTCATTCGATCAATATTGACATAACATGGCTTGTGATTATTGATTCCTAAGACTATTTCCTTTGTTAAATCTTTATTTCATGTCTCATGATTGATGATCCAATTATTGATTGTTATGGTTTTGTATATGTTATGATCATGTACTTTGATCGTGTCATCTTACCCTTATACTCATCTTATGCTCACTGATGACATTGAATTTTTAATGATTATGTTTACCCTTACTGAGGGTTTGAGCTCACCCTTCTTATGTATCCTTTAGGTTGTAAAAAATAGTTCTAAGTATGTTATTCCTAAAAAAGTTCATTAGATGTGAATAAATTAGTAAGAGATGATTTAGATTTTTATGAACCAAATATTTATAAATCCAAGTTATTATGTAAGATTTTATCCTAATTATCTAAAACTCTAAACCTAAAAGGTCATTGGTTATGTAATTGATTCAATATTTCCTTTTAATGGTGTAAGTTTTCAATGGTATAAATTAAGTCTCCTTTATCTGTATCAAATACAAAAATGCAAAGATTAAGTTTTTAGTATCAGATCTTGGAGTGCGGGTCTTAGGTCGTTATATGATTCCCCTTACATCTTTGATTGGTTTCAATTTTTCTTCCAGTGTCCCTTGTATCTGTTTGTGATATAGATAGAATCCTACATCCTTTATTTTCCCTTGATCATTCTCTTATTGGAAGAGAATTATGAAGAAGCATTGGGCTTAACTATCTTTCCATGGTATTTTCTTTTATTCACCATAAGGACAGAAGTATTTTCATGATTTGTCTCCTCATAAATTTGGATAAATAGTGTGAGAAGATCTGGAAGAGACTTCTCTATGTTATTTATATTAATATTATCAGCAAATCTAAAGAATCTCTGAGGAATTGATGCAAGAATAATATAATTGCGCAATTCTTCAGGTAATTTAAACACTCGAACCTCTATGCACTCAATATAGAAAATGATTTTGACTATGTGGTACCCAAATGGATCACTGTCTCCAAGCATACTCAGAAAGAGAACCTTGGATCTCTAAAATCATTCATGCCTTGATATCTTCTAATATAAACCCTAGAGTTGTTGGAGAATGTTATATGCATCCATGTATTCGTGAGACTTCATGATATCACTATAAATTGATGAAATAATTAAACACTGAACTTAGAACACATCTCTCAAATATTTATCATTGATAAAAAACTCTTTATCACTCACCTTATTTGAAAGTGGATCAGGCAGTGAGGATTCTAGTATGTAAGATTTCTATTCATGGTGCAACACAACCCTTATTCGTCTAAAATATTCCTAGAAGTTACTACTAGTAAAGATGTCACATACATAGCTTATTTTAAATTTATTTTTTATTTTAATTTTCCATTAATGCTTTGTTTTGGGGTTTTCCAATAGTTTTATGGAGAATAAGTGAGTTTTTGTGAATTGGGCCAAAACGTGAGCCCAATTCCAGATTAAAAAATAAATTTTTATTCTTTTATAACTTATTCATTTTTTAATATTTTTCACTCATTCCAACTCCTAAATGTCCTCCCCTGATATATTAACACTAAAAATAAAATATGGAGCCTTTGGAAATCCATAACCATGGTTTAGTTGGGTTTTTATTTAAGGTATTGGGCCTGCCTGGAATCCCATATCCAGTTTTAAAAATTAATTTTATTTATTTAATAAATTATTCAATATTAAGTATTTTTCGGTTATTTCAAGCCTCATATTCGTCCCTTACACCCATCCGCTCCCCCAACCTCTTTACCCCCCTCTTTGGAGCTCTTAGGATCGCGATTTAGGGACGAACATCTTAGGGATTCTAAAATCGGGTAGATTTGATGAGGTATGTTCATTCAATTATAACTATCTCAATTAATACTATTTTCCCTCCATTACAATTCCTAAATTACCTAATAATTCTTGTGAGAACATCCCCTGAGTTTTGGCCATTTTCAATTTCAGATACTTGTGTTTTGTGGAGATTCATTCTATATTTCTCAAGTAACTTTGTCCATTTCTTTTCCCTTTTCAAATTGATTAGGGTTTCATTCTATTTTTTTTGGGTTTCCTCCCTTTTTATTGAAGTGAACAATGACCTGTGGGTAGGAGATCAAACCTAAGGTTTAAACTTGGGTTTTCTTGGTCCAATTTTCTATTTTTAGGTTTGATCTACCCTTCTTGAGGTGCGGCGGTGGTGCGTTTGTGTTTTCGCACAAAGGATTCAATGGATTCATTTGATTTGGTAGGTGATTCCAATGTTGATGCAATCTTTGTGTATTATCATGATGTATTTATCATATTTTCAGATTTATATAATTTTATTATTGCTGAAAAAAATTGGTTCTAATGATGTTTCTATTGCAATTGAATTTAAAATGCCAATTTGGTGTGAAATTGGGGGTTTTCCAAAGAAGCGTTTTGTTTGTTTATTTGGGGATGCCCTATAAATACTTAGTTGTTTTTATTGATCTGTAATAAGGCATAAAATACTGTTTATAATGTTTATCCCCTTTGGTAATTTCTGCAAAAAATGGGTTTTAATTGTGTTTGTAAAGAAAGTGATGTTTTCGTTCCACTTTTGTGTGAAAATGAAGGTTTTACAAAGATAACACTTCTTGTTTAACATGGGGATGCCCAAAAATTTATTTGTTGTTTTAATTGATATTTATTGGGCTGAATTTACTGTTTTGGTAACTTACAATTGTGAACATATTGTACAAGTGGGTTTCTGAAGGGGTTTTGTGTGCAAAACTACACGAGATTTTGAGAAATTGATTTATTCAAATTCAAAGAGTTTGTTGTGTGTTTTAAGTGGTATAAAATGAGATAGCTACTTTATTTGGTGTATGTGACCAGTAGTGGTGTTTTACATTAAAATGGATATGTTTTAAATCCTGAAATTGTTTGAGTACAAAGGGGGAAGCCCGGGTACCTAGGTGGGGTGGATTTGTACTAGTACGGCTAGTGGACCAGATGGGTTTTGTCCCTGTTTCACTTAGCATTTGGATAACGACAACTCTAACTAATCTATGTGGATGATGATTGGGGACCACTAGGTTATGGGTATGTTCCCTACTAGTGGCTCGTGCACGAGAAACGATTTTACTATGGTTACATTACACTGAGGTACGAGGTACATGGGGCCTGAGACTATCTAGTGCCTAGGGGTTTTCCCGGTTTTGTTGCTCAGTGGAATTGTGGTATTTGCCCTTGTATTTGGGTGTCTTTGGAATTATAATTCAGTACATAATATTCCTATTTAAATGTGTGAACATTCTGAAAGTTTTATCTTGAAAAATGTTTTCAATTTAAAGTTTCATTTCGTGGAATTTGTCACTGCTTTTAATTGCATATTAAAATTGCTTGCCTTTTCACCTTGTATTGCATGCACCATGGAATCATAGGGTGGTATCCTATTGGGATTAGGCTCACACCCTACTTACACCCCTTGGGTGTAAGTAGACCTTTATTTTTTACCCAGGTAAAGGAAAGGCTAAGGGTGATGGCGGTTCAGGGGGTTAGTCCTCATCCTTGGGGCGGAGTAGTGGAGACGACTTGGGGGTGATGACACCTTGTCATGTGGAGTCCATGGGGCTATTTTGTTTCTATTACATAGTGTATTTGGACCTTTTGTATTGACTCTAAACCTATTTATTCAGTTCTGGTTTTTGTTTAAACATAGTTTGGTATAAATTTTTCAGATTCAGTTTATTGATTGTTTTTAATGGTTTATTCCTTCATATTCGGGTAAATCATTCCCAAACCTAAATAAATGATACCCGGGAACTTGTGCCAGCCCGTGGGGATAGGGAACACCCTTCGGGTCATGTCACGAGCTGGGTTTGGTGCCGGTTTTGGCGGCGACCAGATTCGGTTCGTGACAAAATGGTATCAGAGGAGGTTCATGTTAACTCTTTGGGTCATGTTATTTCGGGAAGAGTCGGAATATCATAGAGTTAGGATTGTAGGGACTTGGTATTATAGTTATGGGTAGTGTGCCTGATCACCACACCTCATGACAGGATTCATGTTTCCTAGGGATGTCAGGATTTATCTAAGTGCTTTGGTTTTCTTGTTTTAATGATGGTTAGGGGAAATGAAAAGAGAGTTGAGTTAATGGTCTCAGTAAGCTCGTAGGGCCTGGAAAGCCATGTGGAGCTGGGGATATTCCCTAGAACACTATCTGTGACAGTGAAGTGATTGGAATATGGCCGCCAACCATATGTCCAAGTCACCCACTGAAACTAGTTTCCTCTCACATTGTCTTGTGTTCTTTAATTTTGAAATCTTGGAACTTTTGTTTTAAACTGACTTGGTTTTAAGAATTGTAAAGTTTTTGTGAAATTATTTTCAAATAAATATGGAATGTTTCGATTTATTGAATGGTGGAACTGAATTTTCAGAATTGTTTTGAAATGGAAAATAGTATGCTTACACCTCTTTTGAAAGCCGAAACCATATTGAAGTTGGTTTTCAAAAGTGATTCCAATATAGTTTTCTAAACGATTTATAGGGTGTTTTAATAGGATGATATGTTTTGAAATTGATGTGAATAACTTGAAAGTGAGTTCTTTTTTTTATGTTTGTGTCGTTATGAAATGTGTTGTAAGATGTGAATTGGGATTTTGATCTCATTGTTAGCAGTTTTGAGAAAAAGGTTGGGTTGGTTGAGCATTTTGTTTTTGAAAAGTGGAAGGAATTTTTGTTTTACCCTTTGGTATTTCCATGAGTGACCACATGCATGGGGTTATATGGGATGATGGATGGTTGATGGAATGACTGGAGGAGTGTTGGGATGGTTATGAGGAGGGTGCCCGGTGTGACACAGAAACATGCATGTGTGAGGCCCATGGGGTACCATTGGTGGATAAGCTTACTGCAAAACCGTTGTTTTCAAAGAGATAGTTTTAAAGAAAAACATGATGTATTGATGAATAGTTTGGTATAGTTTGTATTATGGGTTTTTTGATAATGTTGATGTTGTGGGATGTTTTGAGTCCAAGAACCCCTCCTGTTTGAACTGTGTCTTGGGTTTGTGTTTGGTCGGTGAGCTGTGTTGTAGGGACGATTAGTGGTCTCTTTTGAAAAATGTTTTGGGATGAATTTGTAGTGGTTCCATTCATGTATTTGGATCTGGATTTTGGTATATCGTAACCAATAGACCATCTTGGTTGGGTCCTTTGGCTCAATTGTTGGATAAGGTACACCCCATTAATGGTTAGTGCACAACTAAAGTGAAACCCGGATTGTTTTTCCTTTTGAAGACCCTCCAGTTGATCAATATAAAGAATATTTTTTCTTGAGATTTTTAGATTGAGTCTACACCCTTTTCTTTATTTGATTTTTAGATCCTCTTGTAACGGGAGAGTGCTCATTGAAGGTTGACAAAGACCTTAGTTTCTTATGTTTCCTGATACGTCGAAGGTGGATGTGTTCTAGGGGTGTAAGTGAGGATGAGTGTCTCGATGGTGTCTAAGAGGACCTTTTGGTTCTTCAAAGTTTCTTTGATGCATTAATTCATGTTAAACCACCGGTGTGGGAAATATGGTCACGATAAGATATTGTGGCCACTTTCTAGAATTGTGTGCTTTTTGGGGATGTTGTATAAGGTCCCTCTCCATGAATTGTTTATATCAGTCACAATGGTCATGATCGGTGATGCCTTATGATGTCATGTGCTCGATTGACCGTAGAGATGAATGTTGTGAAATCCTATGAGAGTCCCTGTTATGTTGTGAGAATTTCTCCCTTGGAAAAACTTCAAAATCATCCATTTTAGACGAAGGTGAGTGTTGGTGTTCTTTACTTCTATTGTTTCTCACCTAAACAAACAAGGTGTGATGTGTGTGTATCTTCTTAGACCTTGTTTTAGTGAAATATCGGGATCAGGTAAAGTGAGTTTGGAATGTGTTATGTCTGGAAAACTTATCTGGGATTGCATTGTAGTTGTTGGTTTCATTGAAAGAAGAATTATCGTTCATGGGGTTTCCAAAGCCTAACTACGAGGCCGAAGATGCTTCAATCATTTGAGCTCCAGCCATAGGTCTCGGAGAGAAGCTGGCTCGTAGTCAACGGAAATCAAAGGGCCATTTAAACCCCTGTACAAATTCATTTCCTCATTATGAAAGTTATGAAGATTCTAAACCTATGGTGTCATAATCATTCTTCTTTTGTCCATGTTCGGTGGAAATAGGTGGAGGGTCGTGTGCCCATGTCATCACCCAATGTTATTCCCTCCCCCTTTTGGTTTCCACTGAGTCTTTAGAGAAAGGTTTGAAGTTTGTCTACACTGTTTGTGAACACAGTTTTCACTTTGATAATAGTGACCATGCCCCAGAAAACCATGCGGAAAGAAGGATCCCAACTATTAGTGTATGGCTTCCAAAACCGTGCAAACTAACCATGTGGTCTCCCCAACTCTTTAAATTTTGGGGTCTTTCTTTACCGGCCAGTGCTGGTTGGTTAAGATGATTGGTTCTTATGGTGGGGAGACCCACTATGAGTCTTATATAATTTCTTCTGTAAATTTCTGATGGAAGTATATCTTTTGTACCGGTGAGTCCATTTAGACCTCCCCCTGTTAGTCTCTTGATTATGTCTCAAAAAAAATATTGGTTGTCTCTTATGGTGGGGAGCGTATTTGTGTCCCCTCGTACCAGTAACTTAGATTTTTCCATGGTCTTGGCTTGGTGTAGATAGTCTTGTTCAGATATATATAGCTACCAACATCATTCATGAGTAAACATTGGGATTGGAGAGCACCCAATGGTTTACTTAAAGTAAGGTAAGTGTAACCTTGTTCAAAGTTGTTGTTCGTTTGGGTGAATTGCTTGAGTATTGTTTAGACTGTGTTTGAGGAGTTTTTATTTGGGATAAAGCCTGAATGTTCTTGATGGTTTTAGGAAAGTGGTGTAAGTTTGATTTTGAGATTATTCCTTCCTTCATTGATCACTGAAGGTGTTTTGAACTTTGGGGAATAAACCTGGAAAGGGAGTACTTCTTGGTTTCTCAGTTGGGTTTGGTTGTTGATTTGGTCTTGCTGTGACTTTCCGGGGCGGAAATTTTTTATGGTGGGGAGAATTTTCACATACATAGCTTATTTTAAATTTATTTTTTATTTTAATTTTCCATTAATGCTTTGTTTTGGGTGTTTCCAATGGTTTTATGGAGAATAGGTGAGTTTTTGTGAATTGGGCCAAACCGTGTGCCCAATTCCAGATTAAAAAATAAATTTTGATTCTTTTATAACTTATTCATTTTTTAATATTTTTCACTCATTCCAACTCCTAAATGTCCTCCCCTGATATATTAACACTAAAATTAAAATATGGAGCCTTTGGAAATCCATAACCATGGTTTAGTTTGGTTTTTATTTAAGGTATTGGGCCTGCCCGGAAGCCCATATCCAGTTTTAAAAATTAATTTTTTTTATTTAATAACTTAATCCATTTTAAGTTTTTTCGGTGATTCCAAGCCTCATATGCGGCCCTTACACCCAGCCACTCCCCCAACCTCTTTACCCCCCTCTTTGGAGCTCTTAGGATCGCGATTTAGGGACGAACATCTTAGGGTTTCTAAAATCGGGCAGATTTGATGAGGTTTGTTCATTCAATCATAACTCTCTCAATTCATACTCTATTCCCTCCATTATAATTCCTAAATGACCTAATAATTCTTGTGAGAACATACCCTGAGTTTTGGACGTTTTCAATTTCAGATACTTGTGTTTTGTGGAGATTCATTCTAGATTTCTCAAGTAAGTTTGTCCATTTCTTTTCCACTTTCAAATTGATTAGGGTTTCATTCTATTTTTTTAGGGTTTCCTCCCTTTTTATTGAAGTGAACAATGACCGGTGGGTAGGAGTTCTAACCTAAGGTTTAACCTTGGGTTTTCTTCGTCCAATTTTCTATTTTTAGGTTTGATCTACCCTTCTTGAGGTGCGGCGGTGGTGCGTTTGTGTTTTCGCACAAAGGATTCAATGGTTTCATTTGATTTGGTAGGTGATTACAATGTTGATGCAATATTTGTGTATTAGAATGCTATATTTATCATATTTTCAGATTTATATAATTTTATTATTGCTGAAAAAATTGGTTCTAATGATGTTTCTATTGCAATTGAATTTAAAATGCCAATTTGGTGTGAAATTGGGGGTTTTCCAAAGAAGTGTTTTGTTTGTTTATTTGGGGATGCCCTATAAATACTTAGTTGTTTTTATTGATCTGTAATAAGGCATAAAATACTGTTTATAATGTTTATCCCCTCTGGTAATTGCTGCAAAAAATGGGTTTTAATTGTGTTTGTAAAGAAAGTGAAGTTTTGGTTCCACTTTTGTGTGAAAATGAAGGTTTTACAAAGATAACACTTCTTGTTTAACATGGGGATGCCCAAAAATTGATTTGTTGTTTTAATTGATATTTATTGGGCTGCATTTACTGTTTTGGTAAATTACAATTGTGAACATCTTGTACAAGTGGGTTTCATAAGGGGTTTTGTGTGCAAAACTACACGAGATTTTGAGAAATTGATTTATTCAAATTCAAAGAGTTTGTTGTGTGTTTTAAGTGGTATAAAATGAGATAGCTACTGTATTTTGTGTATGTGACCAGTAGTGGTGTTTTACATTAATATGGATATGTGTTAAATCCTGAAATTGTTTGAGCACAAAGGGGGAAGCCCGGGTACCTAGGTGGGGCGGATTTGTACTAGTACAGCTTGTGGACCGGATGGGTTTTGTCCCTGTTTCACTTAGCATTTGGATAACGACAACTATAACTAAACTATGTGGATGATTATTGGGGACCACTAGGTTATGGGTATGTTCCCTACTAGTGTCTCGTGCATGATAAAGGATTTTACTATGGTTACATTACACTGAGGTACGAGGTACATGGGGCCCGAGACTATCTAGTGCCTAGGGGTGTTCCCGATTTTGTTGCTCAGTGGATTTGTGGTATTTTCCCTTCTATTTGGGTGTCTTTGGAATTATAATGCAGTACCTAATATTCCTATTTAAATGTGTTGACATTCTGAAAGTTTTATCTTGAAAAATGTTTTCAATTTAATGTTTCATTTCGTCGAATTTGTCACTGCTTTTAATTGCATATTAAAACTGCTTGCTTTTTCACCTTGTATTGCATGAACTTTGGAATAATAGGGTGGTATCCTATTGGGCTTAGGCTCACACCCTACTTACACCCCTTGGGTGTAAGTAGACCTTTCTTTTTGACCCAGGTAAATGAAAGGCTAAGGGTGACGGCGGTTCAGGGTGTTAGTCCTCATCCTTGGGGCGGAGTAGTGGAGACGACTTGGGGGTGATGACACCTTGTCATGTGGAGTCCATGGGGCTGTTTTGTTTCTGTTACATAGTGTCTTTAGACCTTTTGTATTGACTCTAAACCTATGTATTCAGTTCTGGTTTTTGTTTAATCATATTTTGGTATAAATTTTTCAGATTCAGTTTATTGATTGTTTTTAATGGTTTATGCCTTCATATTCGGGTAAATCGTTCGCAAACCTAAATAAATGATACCCGGGAACTTGTGTCAGCCCGTGGTGATAGAGAACGCCCTTTGGGTCATGTCACGAGCTGGGTTTGGTGCCGGTTTTGGCGGCGGCCAGATTCGGTTCGTGACAAAATGGTATCAGAGGAGGTTCATGTTAACTCTTTGGGTCATGTTATTTCGGGAAGAGTCGGCATATCATAGAGTTAGGATTGTAGGGACTTTGTATTATAGTTATGGGTAGTGTGCCTGAACACCACACCTCATGATAGGATTCAAGTTTCCTAGGGAAGTCAGGATTTATCTAAGTCCTTTGTTTTTCTTGTTTTAATGATGGTTAGGGGAAATGAAAAGAGAGTTGGGTTAATGGTCTCGGTAAGCTCGCAGGGCTTGGCAAGCCATGTGGAGCTGGGGATATTACCTAGAACACTCTCTGTGACAGTGAAGTGATTGGAATATGGCCGCCAACCATATGTCCAAGTCACCCACTGAAACTAGTTTCCTCTCACATTGTCTTGTGTTCTTTAATTTTGAAATATTCGAACTTTGGTTTTAAACTGTCTTGGTTTTAAGAATTGTAAAGTTTTTGTGAAATGATTTTCAAATAAATATGGAATGTTTCAATTTATGGAATGGTGGAACTGAATTTTCAGAATTTTTTTGAAATGTAAAATAGTATGCTTACACCTCTTTTGAAAGCTGAAACCATATTGAAGTTGGTTTTCAAAAGTGTTTCCAATATAGTTTTCTAAACGATTTATAGGGTGTTTTAATAGGATGAGATGTTTTGAAATTGATGTGAATAACTTGAATGTGAGTTCTTTTTTTATGTTTGTGTCCTTATGAAAAGTTTTGTAAGATGTGAATTGGGATTTTGATCTCATTATTAGTAGTTTTGAGAAAAAGGTTGGGTTGGTTGAGCATTTTGTTTTTGAAAAGTGGAAGGAATTTTTGTTTTACCCTTTGGTATTTCCATGAGTGACCACATGCATGGGGTTATATGGGATGATGGATGGTTGATGGAATGACTGGAGGAGTGCTGGGGTGGTTATGAGGAGGGTGCCCGGTGTGACACAAAAACATGCATGTTTGAGGCCCATGGGGTACCATTAGTGGATACGCTTACTGCAAAACCGTTTGTTTTCAAAGAGATAGTTTTAAAGAAAAACATGATGTATTGAAGAATAGTTTTGTATAGTTTGTATTATGGATTTTTAATAATGTTGATGTTGTGGGATGTTTTGAGTCCAAGAACCCCTCCTGTTTGAACTGTGTTTTGGGTTTGTGTTTGGTCGATGAGCTGTGTTGTAGGGACGATTAGTGGTCTCTTTTGAAAAATGTTTTGGGATGACATTGTGGTGGTTCCATTCATGTGTTTGGATCTGGATTTTGGTATATCGTAACCAATAGACCATCTTGGTTGGGTCCTTTGGTTCAATTGTTGGATAAGGTACACCCCATTAATGGTTAGTGCACAACTAAAGTGCAACCCAGATTGTTTTGCCTTTTGAAGACCCTCCAGTTGATCAATATAAGGAATATTTTTTCTTGATATTTTTAGATTGAGTCCACACCATTTTATTTATTTGATTTTTAGATCCTCTTGTAATGGTAGAGTGCTCATGGAAGGTTGACAGAGACCATAGTTTCTTATGTTTCCTAATACGTCGAAGGTGGATGTGTTCTAGGGTTGTAAGTGTGGATGAGTGTCTCGATGGTGTCTAAGAGGACCTTTTGGTTCTTCAAAGTTTCTTTGATGCATTAATTCATGTTAAACCACCGGTGTGGGAAATATGGTCACGATAAGATATTGTGGCCACTTTCTAGAATTGTGTGTTTTTTGGGGATGTTGTATAAGGTCCCTCTCCATGAATTGTTTATATCAGTCACAATGGTCATGTTCAGTGATTCCTTATGATGTCATGTGCTCGATTGACCATAGAGGTGAATGTTGTGAAATCTTATGAGAGTCCCTGTTATGTTGTGAGAATGTCTCCCTTGGAAAAACTTCAAAATCTTCCATTTTAGACGAAGTTGAGTGTTGGTGTTCTTTACTTCTATTGTTTCTCACCTAAAGAAACAAGGTGTGATGTGTGTGTATCTTCTTAGCCCTTGTTTTAGTGAAATATCAGGATCAGGTAAAGTGATTTTGGAATGTGTTATGTCTGGAAAACTTATCTGGGATTGCGTTGTAGTTGTTGGTTTCATTGAAAGAAGAATTATTGTTCATGGGGTTTCCAAAGCCTAACTGTGAGGCCAAAGATGCTTCAATCATTTGAGCTCCAGCCATAGGTCTCGGAGAGAAGCTGGCTCGTAGTCAGGGGACATCACAGGGCCATTTAAACCCTTGTACAAATTCATTTCCTCAGTATAAAAGTTTGGAAGATTTTAAACCTATGGTGTCATAATCATTCTTCTTTTGTCCATGTTCGGTGGAAATAGGTGGAGGGTCGTGTGCCCATGTCATCACCCAATGTTATTCCCTCCCCCTTTTGGTTTCCACTGAGTCTTTAGAGAAAGGTTTGAAGTTTGTCTACACTGTTTGTGAACACAATTTTCACTTGGATAATAGTGACCATGCCCCAGAAAACCATGCGGAAAGAAGGATCCCAACTATTAGTGTATGGCTTCCCAAACCGTGCAAACTAACCATGTGGTCGCCCCAACTCTTTAAATTTTGGTGTCTTTCTTTACCGGCCAGTGCTGGTTGGTTAAGATGATTGGTTCTTATGGTGGGGAGACCCACTATGAGTCTTATATAATTTCTTTTGTAAATTTCTGATGGAAGTATGTCCTTTGTACCGGTGAGTCCATTTAGTCCTCCCCTGTTTGTCTCTTGATTATGTCTCAAAAAAAATTATTGGTTGTCTCTTATGGTGGGGAGCGTATTTGTGTCCCCCCGTACCAGTAACTTAGATTTTTCCATGGTCTTGGCTTGGTGTAGATAGTCTCTTTCAGATCTATCTAGATACCAACATCATTCATGAGTAAACATTGGGACTGGAGAGCACCCAATGGTTTAGTTAAATTAAGGTAAGTGTAACCTTGTTCAAAGTTGTTGTTCGTTTGGGTGAATTGCATGAGAATTGTTCAGACTGTTTTTGAGGAGTTTTTATTTGGGATAAAGCCTGAATGTTCTTGATGGTTTTAGGAAAGTGGTGTAAGTTTGATTTGTGAGAGTATTCCTTTCTTCATTGATCACTGGAGGTGTTTTGGCCTTTGGGGAGGAAACCTGGCAAGGGAGTACTTCTTGGTTTCTCAGTTGGGTTTGGTTGTTGATTTGGTCTTGCTGTGACTTTCCGGGGCGGAAAGTTTTTATGGTGGGGAGAATTTTCACATACATCGATTATTTTAAATTTATTTTTTATTTTAATTTTCCATTAATTCTTTGTTTTGGGGGTTTACAATGGTTTTATGGAGAATAGGTGAGTTTTTGTGAATTGGGCCAAACCGTGAGCCCAATTCCAGATTAAAAAATAAATTTTGATTCTTGTATAACTTATTCATTTTTTAATATTTTTCACTCATTCCAACTCTTAAATGTCCTCCCCTGATATATTAACACTAAAATTAAAATATGTAGCCTTTGGAAATCTATAACCATGGTTTAGTTGGGTTTTTATTTATGGTATTGGGCCTGCCCGGAAGCCCATATCCAGTTTTAAAAATTAATTTTATTTATTTAATAACTTATTCCATTTTAAGTATTGTTCGGTGATTCCAAGCCTCATATGCGGCCCTTACACCCAGACGCTCTCCCAACCTCTTTACCCTCCTCTTTGGAGCTCTTAGGATCACGATTTAGGGACGAACATCTTAGGTTTTCTAAAATCGGGCAGATTTGATGAGGTATGTTCATTCAATCATAACTCTCTCAATTCATACTCTATTCCCTCCATTCCAATTCCTAAATGACCTAATAATTCTTGTGAGAACATCCCCTGAGTTTTGGACGTTTTCAATTTCAGATACTTGTGTTTTGTGGAGATTCATTCTAGATTTCTCAAGTAAGTTTGTCCATTTCTTTTCCCCTTTCAAATTGATTAGGGTTTCATTCTATATTTTTTAGGGTTTCCTCCCTTTTTATTGAAGTGAACAATGACCGGTGGGTAGAGGTTCGAACCTAAGGTTTAACCTTGGGTTTTCTTGGTCCAATTTTCTATTTTTAGGTTTGATCTACCCTTCTTGACGTGTGGCGGTGGTGCGTTTGTGTTTTCGCACAAAGGATTCAATGGTTTCATTTGATTTGGAAGGTGATTCCAATGTTGATGCAATATTTGTGTATTAGCATGCTGTATTTATCATATTTTCAGATTTATATAATTTTATTATTGCTGAAAAAAATTGGTTCTAATGATGTTTCTATTGCAATTGAATTTAAAATGCCAATTTGGTGTGAAATTGGGGGTTTTCCAAAGAAGTGTTTTGTTTGTTTATTTGGGGATTCCCTATAAATACTTAGTTGTTTTTATTGATCTGTAATAAGGCATAAAATACTGTTTATAATGTTTATCCCCTTTGGTAATTGCTGAAAAAAATGGTTTTTAATTGTGTTTGTAAAGAAAGTGAAGTTTTGGTTCCACTTTTGTGTGAAAATGAAGGTTTTACAAAGATAACACCTCTTGTTTAACATGGGGATGCCCAAAAATTGATTTGTTGTTTTAATTGATATTTATTGGGCTGCCTTTACTGTTTTGGTAAATTACAATTGTGAACATCTTGTACAAGTGGGTTTCTTAAGGGGTTTTGTGTGCAAAAGTACACGAGATTTTGAGAAATTGATTTATTCAAATTCAAAGAGTTTGTTGTGTGTTTTAAGTGGTATAAAATGAGATAGCTACTGTATTTGGTGTATGTGACCATTAGTGGTGTTTTACATTAAAATGGATATGTGTTAAATCCTGAAATTGTCTGAGCACAAAGGGGGAAGCCCGGGTACCTAGGTGGGACGGATTTGTACTAGTACGGCTAGTGGACCGGATGGGTATTGTCCCTGTTTCACTTAGCATTTGGATAATGACAACTCTAAATAAACTATGTGGTTGATGATTGGGGACCACTAGGTTTTGGGTATGTTCCCTACTAGTGGCTCGTGCACGAGAAAGGATTTTACTATGGTTACATTACACTGAGGTACGAGGTACATGGGGCCTTAGACTATCTAGTGCCTAGGGGTGTTCCCTGTTTCGTTGCTTAGTGGATTTGTGGTATTTTCCCTTGTATTTGGGTGTCTTTGGAATTATAATGCAGTACCTAATATTCTATTTAAATGTGTTAACATTATGAAAGTTTTATCTTGAAAAATGTTTTCAATTTAAAGTTTCATTTCGTGGAATTTGTCACTGCTTTTAATTGCATATTAAAACTGCTTGCTTTTTCACCTTGTATTACATGCAACTTGGAATCATAGGGTGGTATCCTATTGGGATTAGGCTCACACCCTAATTACACCCCTTGGGTGTAAGTAGACCTTTCTTTTTGACCCAGGTAAAGGAAAGGCTAAGGGTGATGGCGGTTCAGGGTGTTAGTCCTCATCCTTGGGGCGGAGTAGTGGAGACGACTTGGGTGTGATGACACCTTGTCATGTGGAGTCCATGGGGCTGTTTTGTTTCTGTTACATAGTGTCTTTGGACCTTTTATATTGACTCTAAACCTATGTATTCAGTTCTGGTTTTTGTTTAAACATAGTTTGGTATAAATGTTTCAGATTTAGTTTATTGATTGTTTTTAATGGTTTATGCCTTCATATTCGGGTAAATCGTTCCCAAACCTAAATAAATGATACCCGGGCACATGTGCCAGCCCGTGGGGATAGGGAACGCCCTTCGGGTCATGTCACGAGCTGGGTTTGGTGCCGGTTTTGGCGGCGACCAGATTCGGTTCGTGACAAAAGAGATGTTCTTTCTCTAATGTTGATTATGAAATTTCCATTATTCTAAAATTATAAAAGAGAGTATTATTAGTACTTCTCTTGATTAAAATTAACGTGAGAAAAAATAAATTTAATTTTATTAAGTCTCCCACTATGTTATCAAGTATTAACATCCATCACCATTAAACATAGAATTTCATGCCACTAAAGCCATTCTAGTGGAAAGAATCTATATTTAATTTTTTCTAATCCTGAGGTAGGCCATGAAAATTACAAGAATGTTTTTAGGTATGCAGTCTTGCCAACTAAAAACTAGAAGCTCCTTGATCTGTTGAGTGGACTCCCCAATCCCGAAAATCCTAACAGGGATTCCCTCAACACATGCCTCTAAATTTTTATTGTATAGACATAGGCTAATAAACCCAATACAGAATGAGTTATGTCGACCTATAATCTTAGTTGAGACATCTCAATAAAATTCCCCCTGACATAGGTTGAACCGACACTTTAACTTTGGAATCACCTTAATTCAGATAATGAAAGGATTAATAAATTTATATTAACATCAGGGATTTTGGTTTATTATGAATAACTATTTATTATTTTATCCATTACATGTCTTATTAATAATTATTGGGTTTTACTTGAGTGATTTACCATGTTTTTATAAAACAAATCCATTTATTTAAATTCCATATATTTATATTAGTCTATTTATTTATGTGATTGTAATATTTCATCCATAAAATAAATCATGCATAAGATAGAAATAAATAAATGATGTGATTATGAGATTATCTAATGGTTTGTTTATTGGGAATACAATAAATCAAACTATAACCTAGGGGGAAATCATTACACCAATCTTTGCACAAGTTTCATCATTCCACCTATCAACATGTGTATCACCTAGGCTGGAATCATCTCAATTTTTTATTGAACTACCTTTGAATGACTTGGTATACTCTTTTTATTATATGTTTTTATAACTAAAAAACGGGTGAGGGGAACTGAATGATTGGATAAGGGGAATTATATAAATTAAATAAAACCAACACATATATATGTCTTGGTCAATCTTCTAATCGGCCATACACATGTAATGAATACAAAAAAGTATGTTGACTAACATTCACTTCTATTAGTTATTTATTATTAAGATAAACACACATATATTAATTAATTAATTACTTTCATCTTAATAATCATAAAAAGTCTCTTAGAGATATCCATCATCATTGAATTCATGGAAAATAAAATGGAATGACCAATAAATACAGATAATTACAAATAAATTAATTGATCATTTTAAATTATTTAAAACCTTTATTACATAATCAAACACATATGGTTCCAAAAATGTAATTAAGTTTTAATGTTGTAATTAATTATTTTAAATGTAATTTAATTCTATATTTTATTGGGAGACTACATGGCATATACATATGAGCTACATATTATATTCCTCAATTGTTGTGTATCCAGTATAAACACCTAGGGCTTTGGAAAGTATCTCAGCTAGACTACATAGTATGTACTAACTACCTACATGCCATGTGTTCCACTTGTTGTTTTTTTGCGTAACCTACTAAAGTACTTGTAATGTTCTTTAGATGTGGGATAAAATTACATGTACTCCATCTACACATCATGTGTTCTGATAGTTGTGTTTCTGCATAACCTGTTGAATGACTCAATGTGTTCTTAGAACATCATAAATAATGATTTACACACCATGTATATTAGATACACAATGTGTACCTCATTAGTTTTCCAGACTATCATCTCACATGGTTATAAAACATGTATCTGACAACATGATTAGTGTGAGTTTTTCTACTATACTGTGTAGACTTCATTAAGTGTACGCCAGCTACACACCCTGTAATCTAAAAATTCATGTACCAAACTATCACAGTACACACATAGTGTACAATAAATTTACAATGTTTTATTATTGATTGGAATGTCATTTATCTTTTTATGTGTCCAAGAGTAGTGAACTTGGGTAAAAAATGTATACTCTGGGTATACACTGTGTAACTCAGTCTACCAACTAGAATTCCCAGTACTTCCTGATGGAATCTCCAATCAATCTCCACCTGTTCTTAGCCATTATGAAATTATGAATCTTTAATGATGAGAATTAAAATATAGAAAACATGTTAATTAAAATTTGGATTAGAGAAATAATAATCTAAAATTAAATATCTAACCATTATTTTGCATAATTGAAAGAATTAAATGTCACAACCAATGAATTTTTTCCATAAAATATTTACTTAGAAAGCTTAAAACCCATAGAGGATATTTTTCATGTTAAATTAATTATTAATTTAGATTATATCTAAAGAAATATTACATCATCTGAGTATCTTTCATTGATGAAGATATTGGTCATATGAAACCCTTTTTAGATTACCTTTATTGTGTAGAGAGGGACCAAAGTAAATCCCCTCTAGCGGTAATCTACACATGATCCTTTGATATCTGAACAACACTGATGGAATTTCAGGTTCTAGCGTAGAGGATCGATCATCTTGTGTCATTCTTATTGATCACATAAAGATCCTTCAGGCTTGAAGGATTATCTCTTATTCTTCTCATTCATAAGAGGAAGAGATAGTGAAATCTAGATAAAATTATATTGTGCACAATGATTCTCAATTCTCAATTAACCCTACACAATAGACACTGTGATTTATTTCTAGAGTTAGGGTTTAGGGTAAAAACATTAGTTATTTAAAAAACATCCCTTAAATAATATAATTATCCATATATTACCCCTACTATATATTAAATTATTATTATTATTATTATTATTTTATGGATTGTGATAACTAGCACAATAATTAATATTATTTTACCAACTTGTGAATTAATATTTATCACCGGACATGATCTTGGTCTACTCACCCTCCTAAGAATTTATCGAATACCCAAATAAATATTTATTAAATATTTATTCATTAATAAATATTTGATTCACTTTCTAGTGAATAAATATTTATTAAATATTAAATAATTAAAATAAATATTTTATTCGCGGTTTGGAAAATAAATATTTATTAGTTATTCATATAATTAAATAAATTATTTATTAATTAATTAATTGTTATTTATTACCTTGTGAATATTTTTTATCAATAAATCCTGACTAAAATTATTCATTATTATTGAGAATGAAATCTATTTTAATAATTAAATTTAAATATAATTTAATTTAGATCAATGAAAACACATAGTGTGTGACCCTATAGGATTTTTTTCATTGGAATTGGGTAGGATTTTCCAAAGTCTAATATTATTGTCTAGAAATGGGTCAAGACACCCAAGATAAAGAAGTTAATTTCACAACATTAGCAACTACACACAAACATTTACTGTTTAATATTACCTTTTTTCACAATATCTCATCAAGTAGGTTGCACATCTATGCCATCAACCTATATAGTTGATATGTCTTTATTTGATAATATGAAATAAACTCATCATTACACCATAGGCATGAAATTTAATGTGATAGTCACATTTGAATCCAAGGTCTAAGATATCATCTTCTATAGTGATGAAAGGGGAAAATTCTTCCTCAAATTATTAATTAATCATACATCACTCGTGACACACCCAAAATATCCAACTTCACCATGAATTATATCATAAAGGCATATGAAATACATCAAATTGTGTGATTTGTAACATGCATTGATAATAATCTTACAATCTAAGGACCATTACACACACTCACACATAGGAATGTCTGGTGGCACATAAACATGTGGAATTCCTACAAGAGGGTTTGTTATCATAATCTCTCATCTTGAAGATTACTAAGTGTGAACTTCATGAGAAGAAGTATCATCTACATATGAGTACTTTCACCTAAAATTTAATATTATATGTGTCTCATCATAGTATGTTATCTGACTGTAGAACTATATTTAAGAATGTCTTCATGGCAGTTCATGGTTCTCATCATAGTAGAGAATTTTTATGACCTTATCAATAAAACTAATACTACAGGATATTATTACTTTAAATTCATACAGAATAATGAATAATATGAAATAATATGTTTAATTAATGTTCAAATATTTGAATAAGCATTTAATGAAAAGTATAAATAGTTGGTTTTAGAACATCAACTCCAACATTAGATTCATCCTAACTTGAAATATTACCTTACATTCCAATATTAAATGTATCAAATTTTTTATTCATCTATTGGATGTAAATTAAATGCTCTATAAATTATTCCTTTTCTTTTGAACTCCTTTGTATTAACAATACTTTTAAAGTGTATATTTTTTGTTACATATCCTTGAAATTTAAAGAATTGATTTATATAACTCAAATACTCGACATGGACATTTTTTGAAGTTTCACAAACTCCATCAAGTATTCTAAAATAATCCCATTATATGGAATTATTGCCTCTTTCTAATAATAACCAAAGGTTTCAAATGACAAAAATTAGCTATTTTTGACTCTCTAACTCACTCTTCTTCTGGTTTGAAGTTGTATCTACTTTTTTTGTATGTAAGTTACCATTACTTAGACATCATATGTCTATTTCATCTACTCTCAACACATTAAGAATATTATTTAAACTTTTCATAAAATTCTTTCATCTTGTAAAAAAAATTCAATATATAAAAATGGAAGGAATTCCTTAACCAGAATAATACTTTTAGGAATAATTCAGTCTCTCCATGAATATTTAATCATATTCATTATAACTGATATACCTAATCATATTGATTATATGTGACTGTAATTCCTTATTTCCATAAGCATATATTTCCTTTTAAACCTTAAACGAGTCATTTAATGCTTCCATAATCATATTTATTTTCTTGTTGAACAACTTCAATACTTAGTTACTCAGAAAGGAACTGTTCTAAGACATATAATATTTCTCTTTCTCAATAAGTTTTCATAATATACCAGTCTTAGGTGTTTTTTACTTTAAGCTTCTCATTTAAAGGATTAATTTAAAAGTTTATTTTGATGATTATGATGAATTTATCTATAATATAAATTTTTATCATATGAATATCATGTCTTATATATTTTCATTAAGTACTTTTAATGATAGTACTAACACTAAAATTGATGACCTCATACATCGTATCAATTTAGTGATCCAAGATCCATATTTCATTAAATAATGACTACCTTTTGGTATGAAACTCATTACTTTATTTATTTTTGTAGGGATACATATTAATCAAAAAAATTGTGAATCTTAAATATTTTAGTGAATAACCCTTTATCTAAATCCATCACATGGAAATATTCAACTATGTTCCTCTAGTATCCCAACCCATAGGGTTTCCAAGCTAAGTGTAACCCAAATAAAACAACAAAAACAAACTATCAAAAAACAATCTAGGGGAACCCCAATTTTTCATGAAACTATATAAGGATGTTTTGGTGTTATCCATCACTTTATTGCATTACACAAGATAATATAGGGGTACTCTACTTTAGCATGAAACTACCAGGTTGGATAATAAAGGTCTTGATAGGTGTTGCTTTAAAACGAATCTCACACTAAGTATTTGAGGTGGTTTTATTTTAAGGTATCACTAATTTAATATAAATCATATTAATACTTAATTCATAATTATTACACATAATATAATCTTTATTTCTAATGTTTTATTCCCTTTTTATGTATGTATACTTCTAATGTTTTAGTTTTGGAATCCATATTTCATCCACCAAATTAAATGTGTTCACATCACATTAATGTGTACCTATTTACACAACCCACAATATGTGTCACTGTCCCAAAAATAGAATTCAAACTATAACGTATCTATTTTTTTCATGTAATTATTTGAAATATATTTAATAATATTTGTGGAACCAGGCACTGATACAACATGATATTTTAAATCCCAATTATCCCCTGTTTTGATATAATAAAAATATTGACTATATTATAGCACACATGCACAATTTTCCTAAAATAGTGAAATAAAAATGAATAGAGTCTTGGATTGAAAATTTGTGACCACTATTAAATTTGGAATGAAGGCTTTACCATAGGTGTGACATAAACTTTTTCAACGTCGAGCATTTTGATAAAGTGTTATCCTGAGTGAAAATAACAAAATAAATTTATTTTTTTTATGTTTAAACACAGTGACCTGATATCCTCTATAAATATATGATTATGAAAAATCGTTAGGGTATAGTGATTAGCCCTACGATTTATAGAGGATCTATTGGAGGAGATATTGGTTAATGAAAATAGATTGAGGATCGTTTTCACCAAAAAAATTTGAGGGTCTCGCCAATGACAACAATGGAGATTCATTCTTCATCAGCGGTCGATCCTAACTTGATTAAGAGAGTTTTTCATGGTTTATTTCTCTATTTTTTTACCCCATGATGTATGTGAATAGATTCACTAATAGTTTGATTCAAGGGTTAATTATTCGTTGAAGTTTCGGATTTATCTTCCTTGGATTATGTGGAATTTATATTATTTATTATTGATCTTCAGTCATCATTTAATGGAAAATAATTAAGTTAAAACCAAACAATGACCGAGGTTCATTCCACTTTTGTGATTTTTTCATTTCTTCCCCATTTTTTCACACATTCATCATAGGCAATTCTTTTAGCTAGTGGTTTGATAAACACCATATATGAAATCGTTGGTAGATCATTCTTTAGAACAACAGATAGATATTTTGGGTTTAGGTTTGTGATCAACGGAACAATCAATCTATGATTATGGTGGTGGATGATCATATGAGGAATGGGATTGGACTAGTGATTCCCAATTCATGGTTTGATGTATGGTGTAGCACCCCCTGGTTTCAAGTAAGTAACCCTTCATTTATGTATTTTAATTATGTAAAGGCTTGGTTGAATTTTAGAAGGGTTTTTAAGAGTTTTGGAAAGTTTTGGGGTATTTTTTGAAGGTTAAAAATTTGAGCATGGTTAGTAGAAATTATCCAAATATTATAAGAAACCATGCAGAGTGAAACAGGGGCTGCTGGGAAGGCGCACAGTTAGACGCATAGTTTTTCCAAACCGTGTGGCCACTTAATAGTAACGATGAAAAGTGGAACATAGTTAAAAACATGGTTGGTGAAAGGTTTGTATAACTGTGTGAGCCAACTCTTTGGGGGTGTTTAGAGGCATAGACTGATGTATGATTGGTGCACAGTTTTCCTAACCGTGTAACCCAACCGAGCATAGTATAAAATTAAAATAAAAAAAAGTAGATCTCACTCAGGATTATATATAAGCCACTTTTTATTCCTCTATTTAGACCCTATCTTTTTTTATTCATCCCAAAGGTAGTGGAGACTTTCCCCTTTGATCTGGGAGTGATCCATTGCCAAATCTAGGTGCGTTGAAGGCCAGATTCTTTGGTAAGTCTTCGCTCTTGGTCATTTTCCTTAGATCTACTTCTCTTCCCTATATTGGATCCATATATTTGATAATTTGGGGATATATCTATGATATTGTATGCCAATAATGATGATATATGGCTATGTGGATGTTAGGAAATGAAATCTAAGGTGGGTTTTTTGATATTAAACTTAATTTTGTTGAAGAATTTGCGTCATTCTTCATTTTTTCCATAATTTATTAGGTAGGTTGCTTCACACTCAACTACTATTATTATAACCTAAAGTATTAGCCTAAAATTTATTTAATTGCATAAAATTTGTTGTGAAATTGATGTGCAGTCATGGTAGAAAACCTCTTTAGTGATGGTTTGTGGTTTTGTGGAAATTGGTTGTTTAGAAAAGTGCTTTATTTATGGATTTTAAAATGGAAACTTTTTTTAAATGGTAATGGTTTGATTTAAATATTTTAAATAAAATGAGTGTTGTATTGATATGGTTGGTTTGACATGGTTTTGGCATACACAAGTTGTGTGAGTTCATGCTTTTGACGTGACCCTAAATAAGGGGCGTGCACCATTGGGGTATAAATTGTAACGTCCCAGACCTGGAGGCCGCCTGAAACAATTCCCCAAGACTGGTTGGCCATATGACCTCAAGCGCATCTCCCCAAATACCAGAGGCTACCGACTAGCAGTGAGGTCCTAGGTGAGTCAGTGGGGAGACTCTTCCTTCATTACTAGAGTATCATAGTGGAAGTCAAAAATAAAATAAATAGTGAAAGAAAAATAAATAGCAGACAATTGAAAGTAAGACAAGATAGGAATACATATCAATAACCATAAGTTTCTCATATAAAAAATGAAGCAAATGGTACAAGTATCTATAAATCAGTTAGAACAATACATGGAAATAAAATACCATACAACTACCCAAAAAAGAACAAAAGATCAAAAAGGTATCCCAACATCGCAAGCCTCAACTTGGTCATATGATCCCCTAATCCAAAGCCACAGTCAACAACCTGTACCAAGGCACTTTCCCCTATCATCACCTACAACCATATAATCTATTTGGGTCCCTAAGGAGGCCCAAATAGGGTGTGAGATAAATATCCCAGTAGGAAACCACCTAGGTCTATACAGTTATAACAAAAATTCTATAAAAGTGCTAGAAAGTGTAAACAATATGTAAAGTAATGTGTGTATTCCCATGGAATAAGTCTATAGTAGTAAGTAAAACCAACCATCCCTCAAGTAAACCTTCAAAAGAGTCAGCTTCTAACAAGGCGGTTAAAAGCAAAGTAAACAAGCCACATGGCCACACCGTACATTCGTCTGTATTATGCAACCCACAGGCAAGCTATATAAAGAAGTCAAGTATCCCACAACCATGCCATATAGTGAAAAGTATCATCCCAAGGCCACATCATATAGTTAAAATTAGACCTCAAGGGCCGGATCCAAGGTCTCAACATACTAAGGCATCCATTTAATAATTCTATACCATGGAGGGATAGATCCAAGGAGCTTGTCCAAGTAATCCCATCGAGTCCCATGGGAATCCCTGGTGGAAACTCAGTTAGGCACTAGTTGTGGTCCTAGGATCATGAAAATATAAATTATTACGTAATCCCAAGAAAGATGGATTCACATGGTAGCAAGGCATGAGTCATCCCATGAAATAAAGACCCAAGGGGTAGAGTTAACCCAAGGTGTCCACTACTGCGTTCCAGATCCATGGAGAGAAATCCATGGCATCGATCAAACATTAATTCAAGAATTCATTTTAAACAAAAATTTCATGTGAGTATACCTACTCATGTCAACCTGCATAATCCATGAGTGTACCCACTCATGAAAACCATATATCAACTACAATCATATGGGCATATCATCCCATATAAACCATTTAACATTCCATTATCATTTTATATAGGTATACCCACCCATATCATCCATTAAACAATCCCAGTTAAATTATACAAGCTTGTAATAACCAAATATAA
This sequence comes from Viscum album, assembly GCA_963277665.1. Classification (NCBI taxonomy): domain Eukaryota; kingdom Viridiplantae; phylum Streptophyta; class Magnoliopsida; order Santalales; family Viscaceae; genus Viscum; species Viscum album. The sequence goes on along the minus strand of OY728132.1, from coordinate 558,586,588 downwards.
TAAGGAAATGAAGCAATACATCTCATAAGCAAGCTATTCAAGCTATCAAGGCATTAACGGGCTTCCTCTAACTAGGAAATGACAAGCACACAACCCTTGGGTGGTTTAAACAGGAATAAACAGGTTATTTCCTTAAGACGCACCCCTTGGGTGACCTTGAATCATGTAACGGGTGCCAACGCACCTAAATGGAACCTACGAGCATCCTCACTAAATCCGACTAAGCCTACGACAAGAAACTCAGTAAAAAACAAGGCCTCACGAAAAGTCTGATGGATGATATATTGGCCGAATGGCTGAAAAGCACAAAAAAAATCTAAAAGAAAGTATATACCACCTACCTTGCCTTGATAGTAGACAGATCATCCAGTATCAAGTCTTGATTCATACTAGTTTGTAAGAAATCTGAATAACGGACAAAGAACGGGATATTAAGGCATATGGTCCTAAATCTAAAGAGTGAAGTCGTTGTTCTGAAGAATCAAGAACGACTAAAAATAAATAAAGTACTTACCGATGTGGTTCCAACGTGAGAGACGGAAGAAGAAACAGAGTCCACTTTGATTTCTTAAAAAGTATTTTAGAGTGGTTTTGGATCTCAATAATGGAGAAAAAAATTCTATCTGTCAAAATATGAGGCTACTACATCTTTTATAAAAAAACATTATGGGAAAGTACACGAAGTATAAGCCAAGTACAAGACATGCACTACCCTATATTTTTTTCTAATCCAGACTGGCTACACATCGTTATATGATAGTACACGGTGTGTATGCCAAGTACACGATGTGTACCTAGCATGCAGCTTCATTTTAGCTTGTTTTTCCCCTTCATTCCCAAAAACAACCAAACCGGTCCACATCTCATCTTAGGGTCTAATCCAAAAAAATAGTAAACAAAGTTTAACCCAAAAAGAAAGATCTATTCCACAAGAAAGACCTGGGATCTTACATAAATGGATGTGACCCTGGATAAGGGGTATGTTCCATTGGGGTAGAAGGAGATTTGAAACATTGTGATGACATGGTGGATGGATGAGATACCACTCATGAGTATGGAACATTCACTGAAGCATTCATGTGTGGGTGTGTGTGTGAAACACGGATTTGGTATGCCAAAAAGGAATGTGTAATGGTTTAAATAATTATTTGGTTTCTTTCCTTGGAAACTATTTAGGTAAGAAAATTATTTTATATTTTTATATAAACTGTAAAAAAAATTAAAGTGTTTTATATAAAAACATTTATATAAATGTGCTAACATGTTCTATCCTAGTGGCATGAGTAGGAAAGTCATTTGAGGAAAACCTACTAAGTTTCATTACTCACCCCTAATTTGGCACTTTAGAACATAGGTAAAGGGAATATATATTAATTATGTAGTGATGCATCATGACACTTTGGGATGTTTTGTAGAGTTTGATCATGGAGCATGTTGGGAGCTATGGAGTTATGCCTTTTAAGTCTAAGTTTTTTTGGTTTTCCCTTCCACTATATTTATGTTCTATTTGGTTTCCTCTTGATACTCTGATATGTTTCATGGTTGTAGTTGTGTTTGATTATTGGTTTTTATACTTTAATTTTTATACATTTTTATCATTCATCATATAGTATTTTTGGTTATGGTATGTTGGTTATGATTTTTTTTCAAAGGGAAAATATTCCCTCAATGGTATTGAATCCCTTGGAATTTATTTCCAGCCTTTAGCACCTTGGGGATGTTTCCTAAGTCCAAGTAGCAATTTATCCTCAACTCAATCCAATGAGGAAGAGAAGGATGTTACAAATGGTATCATATTTTTTGGTCCTTAACTTTCAAATGGTATTGATTTTCATTCTTGGAGTTGAAATTCATTCTAGTTAAGTCCTTGTCTTAGGTTGGTATAAAAGAGTAGGATTGTTGGAACATGAAATATAGAGCATAAAAAGATGTATCTAACATATTTATGTTGAAATTCATGTTACTTGGGAGTTGGAAAAATAAGTATTTTGGAGATACTTATAGGATTTGTAGTCTCATTTTCATGGGTTTATCCAATGAGACGATCATGAAATTCATTGATAAAAATACCTTCCCACTAGATTTGCATATTTCATTTTGAGTAATTATTTATCATTTGGTTCAAAAGGGTTGGTTTCTAAAAAGTATTGGAATTTTTTTTCAAATTTGAGATTTTGAAAATGGAATTATATTGTTATTTTGAAAATGGTTTGATTTTCAAAAGTATGGTATACTTCTAAAATGGTGGTTGAAAATGGAAAGTGTTGATTTTCATAAAGCATTGTTGTGATAATTATGATATGGTAAATTTGAATTGTTAAGACTTAAGTTGTTAAAGAGTAAGACTTATGGAATTTTTTATGTTCATAGAAAATGTAACCCTATAGATGTTGAAGTAACCAACCGGAAGAGGCTGCTGAGAATTTGGTTTCACCTGATCCCCAGGTGAACCAACAACTAGTTCAGAGTATCTTACACGTTTTTTAGGATATGAAAAGTGGAATAGGAGGGTTGAAACAAGGAAAGTGGATCATTATATCCAGTTATAGAAAAAGAATCCACCCATATTTCAGGGTGATTCAGAACCAAAGAATGTAGAGATGTGGTAGAATAGGTTGAATAAAATCTTAAATTTCCAAAGAACACTAGTAGAGTTGAAATTCAATCTGACAATATATATACTGGAGGATATTGCATGTCAGTGGTGTGATTTATCTGTTTAGGCTAAATTAGACCAAGGCATTGCATGGGGGGATTTTAAATAATTGTTTAAAAATAAATTCTATCTACATACGTTCAGAATTTCATGAACGATGAACTTTTTTAGCTTGAATCATGATATCCTCTCAGTGAAAAAGTATGTGGATAAATTTAGAAAATTAGACTTCTTTTCACTTGAAGTTTTTTCTAGTTCATCCTTAAAGGAATACATATTTGAATCAGGGATAAGGAAAGAGATTCACTCAAAGATTATCATTCTTTGTATAATGAAGTATACAGAGATGGTCAATAGAGAGATAGTGGCCGAACAGGACATCTCAAGAGTTATGGGTAGAGGGAGAATGTTGATACCTATGGGAAATGGTGGGAACTCTAATGTTAGTAATAATAGGGAGAGGGGGACCTATTTTCAAGGTAGTGAAATGGCTCAAAATCAAATGGTTGGATTGCTGAACCTTCTTCCAATACCCAAGAGTAAATATGGATGTTTCCGATGTGGATATTTTGATCACATGAAGCGAGAGTGTACGGAATCACCTAGATCATGAAATAATTGCAATTAGGTGAGAAATATTTATCAATATTGTCATAGTGCTATGAGGTCCGGTGTATGGGACACATCCCATCTTTCATAGACATCATATACTTCGACAGGATGAGGGAATCAGAATACCTCTTATTAGTAGAACCAAGATAGTCATGGTGATTCTAGGAATACCATGAATCCTTAAGAATTGAAATCTCAATGGGGCAATAAAGAACAAAGTATAGTGATAAATCAATTATGTGGAGCTAAGAAGGTAATTGTGGATAATTAATCTAGACCATCGATGGCGTGAGGTATGATTTTTTTGACTTCTACCCTTATGCAATCTTTATTTGATACGGGTGCATCTCATTCATTTATTTATTCTCATGTTATTGATTTTTTGGGTTTAAATGTTAAGATGATGCCTACTATTTTGAAACTTAAAAATCCTATTAGATAAATAGAATGTTGATCCTTTATGTATAGAGTATGTTCTATAACTATTGATGGAGACGAGTTGATATGGGATTTATTTTTTCCTGAAATGGACATCTATGACATAATACTGGGTATGGATTGGTTGACTATGTTCAAATCCCACATCAACTATTATATATGAAGAGTTAGTTTTATGACTGATGATGGCAGCAATCATCTCTTTATAGGGGGAACAGAATGTAAAGGCAGGTGCAGAAGGATTGTTGGCACCATAAGTAAGAACGATCTCATACTAGTTAGAAGCATTGACTTTAGCATCAATGGAATAGATCAAGATTAGCAGTTTTCCAACAATTGTTGATCAGTTTCTGAATTTTTTTCCCAAAAATTTCTCAGGGTTCCTACCCACAAGTGAAGTGGATCTTAGGATTGATTTCCTTTTCAGGACCAATCATATTTTCCTTCCATCTTACCATATTACACCAACATAAATAAGAATATTGAAAGTACAGTTGAAGAGCTGGAAATCAAAGGTTTCATTCGGCTAAACACATCTCAATGTGTAGCACCGGTCTTGTTTGTGAAAAAGGGGGATGGAAATATTCTTTTGTGTGAGGATTATCATAATATTAATCAAGTTATGATAAAGAATCTATATCCACTTCCAGGCATTGATGATTTGTTTGATAACATGGGGGGGAGATTAGTGATTATCTAAAATTGTCTTAAAATTAGGATATTACCAATTATGGATTTAGAAATAGGATATTCTAATGAAAACTTTCAAGATTAGATATATCCATTATGAGTATGTGGTAATGAATTTTGATCTTATAAATTCACCTAATGTCTTTATGAAATTGATGAATTAGATATTTCAGAGATATCTGGATTATTTTGTGGCTGTGTTTTTGGATGACATATTAGTGTATTCAAGGAAAATAGATAAGCCTGAGCAACACTTGGCGACATTGTTGGGAATATTGTGGGATCATCTTCTATATTCCAAATTATCAAAGTTTAATTTTTTTATATAAGAGTCACGTTTCATTGGCCATGTAATCTTTGAAATAGTTTTTTTGTGGATCCAGAAAATATAGCGGTATTTGTCTCTTGGTAAATTCCAAAGAATGTATTTGAGATATGAAATTTCTTTATTCTATCTTTTTGTTATCGATTCTTTTTTTGTGACATTTCATGACTTTCTTTACCAATGACTGCTTTGAAAAGGAAGAATGTTACATTCCAATAGAACGAGGAATGACAGAAATCTTTTCAAGAGCTTAAAGTTCACTTTACATCATCACATATCTTGATATTTTCAGAATTAGTACAAGGTTACATGGTGTATTATGATGCTTTAGGATTTGGTTTTGGGTGTTTTCTCATGCAAGGAGATCATTTTGTTGCTTATGGATTACAGTTGTTACGGTTTCATGAGAAGAACTACCCAACACATGATTTGGAGTTAGTTATTGTCTTCCATGCTTTAAAGACTTGGTTTTATTACCTATTTGGTGAGAAATTTATAGTTTTTATAGATCATAAGAGCTTGAAACATATTTTCTCACAAAGGGACATGAACTTGAGATAAAGAAAATGGATAGAGTATCTACAAATTTTTTACTTTGACTTGATGTATACATCGGGTAAAGGAAATTAAATAACAAATGAATTAATCAACAATTCATATGATCAGTTGCAAAAGGAGGCTCTATATCAATAGAAGTTGATGTATATGATAGTCGACATGAACTTGGATTGTGAAGATCAGGGTACTGCAGCTATTTTCTTCCTGATTTCTTTTGTTCTTAATTTATTGAAACAGTTAAAAAGGAATATACATACAATCATGAATTTGGTTCTATGAGGTTGAAACTAAATGGTGAGGAGACCATTTAAGGATGGAATCTGAATGGTAGTTTATCTTTATGCTTCTATGTCGAATGGCCATACCTTTGGATTGTCGCGAAAAAATTCTCTATGCTTTCCACCATTTGAGATGAGCTATTTATCTAAGAATATAGAAGATGTATAAGGCTTTGAAATCACATTTGTTATGGGTTGGTATGAAAAGTAAGGTGGATGGGTTGGTTTCAAGATTAATTGCCTATCAGGAAGTTATGGTAAATAATCAGTGACCAGTAGGCATGTTGCAGTCTTTACCTAATCTTGTTTGGAAATAGGAGTAGATAGCCATGTATTTTGTAATAGGTCTCCCAATAATGGTTCATAAACATGATTCCATATAGTTGATAGTGCATCATCTCACAAATTCATCCCATTTCATCCATATTCATTAATCTCATATGATGGAAGACTTGTCAAAAATATATATCCAAGAAGTAGTAAAGAGGCATGGAATATCAATTTAAATAGTATTAGATAGAGATCTGATGTTTACACATCATTTCTAGGAATCCCTGTAGCAATACCTTGGGACTTAGTTGACTATGAGTATGACATATCATCCTCAGATGGATGTTCAATCTGAAATAACGATACAAACATTGGAAGGCTTTTTACGGGCTTGTGTAATGGATTTTGGTGGATCATGGGAGGAGTACATAAGGTTAATGGAGTTTTCATATAACAATAGTCACCAGGCCTCGATACATGTGGATCATTTTGAATCATTGTATAGGGTTTCCTTTTTGTTCTTCACTTTTTTGGGTGGAAACAAGTGAGACTTAACTGGTTGGACTGAGCCTTGTCCAAGATATAATGGAGAAGATTCAGTTGATCAAGAACTGGATGGAGATGGCTCAGAGTCATCAGAAATCATATGTGGATCATCTTTGGAGGATGTTTTCATTTTATATGAGTTGTTATGTGTTCTTTATAATATCTCTAAGGCTTGGGCATCATCACTTTGGGAATCAGATCAAGTTATCACCTCGATACATAGTCCCTTTTGAGATACTTGAATGGTTTGGTGAGGTGTCATATCAGTTGGATTTTCCCCCATGGATCAGTACATTGCATAATGTGTTTCATGTATCTCAATTGAAAAAAGTATCATTTTGATCCTGACCATGTGATTCAATGGGATAACATTGACCTAGAGTCAATGCTTCATTGGTATATGTTCTGGTAAGGATTGTGGATAGGCAATAGAAAATATTGTGTCGTAAAATCATAGGTCTAGTGTTGTTATTATGGGAACATGGTTGGATTCAAGAAGAAACTTGGGAACGGGATAAGTAAATGTCCAATCAATGGCCCGAACTATTTCAGGGCAATGTTGGTTTTCTACTTTCCAAGGACAGAAAGTCCAATGGTGGGGAGAATCTAGCAGCCCTGGTTTCAAGTAAGTAACCCTTCATTTTTTTAGTATGTGAAGTGTTTGGGTAAAGTTTTATAGGGTTTGGAAGAGTTTTAGAATATTTTTGGGTATTTTATGGAGGATCACAGTTTAATTTGGTTGTTATAAAATGTGCAACTCCTACAGAAAACCATGAAAAGTGAAATAGGGGCTAATGGGCAGGCGCACGGTTAGGTGCACGGTTTTTCCAAATAGTGTGGCCACTTAGGAGTAACCATGAAAATTGTAACAGAGGTAAAAATATGGTTAGATCATGTTTTTTCTAACTATGTGAGCCAACCATTAAGGGGGTGTTTAGAGGTAGAGTTTGGCACACATTTGGCGTAGGGTTTTCCTAACTGTGTGACCCAACCATGCACAGTTTAAAATTAGATCCTAAAAAAGTTGATATTGCTCAGGATTAGATCTAAACCACTCTTTTTTTCCTATATTTCAACCCTAAATCTATTTTTATTACTCCTAATGGTTGTGGAAATTTTTCTCTTTGATCTAGGAGTGATCTGTTGGAAAATATTGGTGCGTTGAAGGTCATATTCCTTGGTAAGTCTCCATTTTTTATCGTTTCCTTAGATCTACTCTATTTTTTATCTTGGATTCATAAATATGTTCCATTGGGGAAATATCTATGATAGTTTATGCCAATAATGATGATATTTGGCTATTTGGATGTTAGGGAATGAGATCTAAGGCGAGTTTTTGGAGATTCAACCTAATTTTGTTGAATAATTCATGTCGTTCTTCGTTTTCTTCATAACTTATAAGGTATGTGGATTCAATATAGACTCCTCTTATTAGATATTTAAGGTTTGGTTTTAAATTGATTTAATTACAGGAAATTAGTTTTGAAATTGATGTGAAATCATGGTATAAAACCTATTTAGTGATGGTTTGTGGTTTTGTGGAAATTGGTTGTTGTGAAAAGTGATTTGTTTATGGATTTTAAAATGATGATTTTAAAATGAGAACTTGTTTTGATACATTGTAATGGTATGATTGAAATGTTTTCAATAAAATAAAGGTTTTATTGAAATTGTTGGTTTGACATGGTTTTGGAATACACTGGTTGTGTGAGTTCATGCTTTTTGATGTGACCCTGAATAAGGGGAATGTACCATTGGGGTATAAAGGGACATGACCCTGGATAAGGTGTGTGTACCATTGGGCCACAAGGATATTGGCCACTTAGTGATGACTTAGTGGGTGGACGAGAGACCACTCATGAGTATGGAACTTTTATTGAATCATGCATGTGTGGTTGTGTGTGTGAAACACGGATTTGGTATACCAAAAAGGAATGTGGAATGTGGTTGTGTGTGTGAGTAGGGAAGTCATTTGGGGAAAACCTACTAAGTTTCATTATAGACTCTTGATTTATGACTTTGGAATTTTTACAGATATTTTTCATCAGGACACGGGTAAAGGGAAGGTATCACATTTCTTTAGTGATGCATCATGATACTTTGGGCTATTTTATGGAGTTTGAGAATGGATCATGTTGGGATATGTTGATTTATGCCTTTGGATTCATTGAGTTTTGTCAGTTTTTTCTTCTAATCTGTTTTTGTTCTAGTTGTATTCTACTCTGTACCCTAATATGGTTTGTGGTTGTAGTCATGTTTGATTATCAGTTGTTATACTTCGAGTTGTATACTTTTTTATCATGCATCATTTAGCAGTTTTGGTTATGTTATGTTGGTTATGTTTTTTTATTTTCAAAGGTAAAATCGTCCCCCAATGGTATTGAAGCCCTTGGAATTTATTTATAATCTTTGGTGCCTTGTGGATGTCACCTAAGTCCAAGTAGCAATTATTACTCAACTCAAGACAATGAAGAGGTGTGGGATGTTACATATGGTGATGACATGGTGCGATGATAGTTGTGATTCGAGTGGATCAAAGAATGGATTCTAGCCAACAAAAACATTGAGGCTCAGTCAACTGTAGATTTAGGTTTTTAGATAGATTCTACGATGGAAGCTAAGTAGTGGAATGAGAATATATTTTAATCATTTCTATAATTCTTAAGAAATTATTAACTATACGACGTGTATTCCTAAGAACACACGTTGTGTAGTCCCCATTCTGCAGTCCTGAGGTTTATGTGTAGAGAAAAATATCACACACCATGTGAAACATGTCATGCCCCATGGGGCCTAGTGATGGATGATCGACATGTATCCCAAAGGATTCATGGGCATAGACACGGCTAGGTTCAAGGGCATGTTTAGAATACATGAGCACAACCTGGTACTGAGATAAGGCTAGGTATACAGGCATGGCTTGAAGTACATGGGCACGAGAAGGTGGAACACTGAGTGTTGTCCCTACCTCTACACACCATGTACCCCCAAAAGACATGTTGTGTGTATGACGGATTGAATTTCGTGCGATATGGTGAGACACACATAGACCTGGGTCAAATGAGACATGTCATGTACCCCTGGAACATGTTTTCTACTTCTTTTAGGGCTAGTTGAGGCCCTATGTCTCTTTAGTATAGACCTGGTTTAGTTGAGTGTTATCCCATGGTCCATTTCTATAAGACTAAAGTGTGGAATTATATCATTGGTATAGGATTTTAACCCCCTCTATAGGTTCTGTTTTGGATATATTTCATGGTATCCCTCCATGAGGACTAGGGTGGGATCTGCTATCATTTCTTCTTTCCTAAGTGGGGTTTCTGGTATCATCATGATCGCCATGAATAGAGTTTCGATCCCCTATCTAGTATATTGATCTAGTAGGGTTGGTGGTGTCCTATGATGTTCCAAAGTGTGATCCCGTATATGGGAAGTGTGGTCTTTAGATATCTTGTGAGTACTTTTTTGGATAGACCCGGCAAGTATGACCTCTTAAATGAGTTCTAAGAGTTACAACATGGCTCATTGAGTGAGTTCTCTCAGAAGAGAATTACCTTGAAGCCTTGAGTATAATAATGTGGTTGGCAGTGGCTGAGACCTCTTTGAGACTTGTGGTATGTTAAGAGTATATCTAGTTTCTTATGGTTATTTTTATTGCTTTGTCTCATATCCTAATTGGCATGCCTTTGAGTTGATGAGATGAATAGTCTTGATGCTTTATGTTTAGTGATTTTTTGGTGTCCTACTAGTTGTTGTTATACTCACCCTTTAATGGGATATTCTCGCACGTGTTGTATCTTATGTAGATGTTAAGCCTTTTAACAGAGTCCTAAGAGGACCGAGAGTAGGTAGAGCATAGTTTTGGGCTAGAAAGACCATGGTTCATACCAACATTACATTTGATAGTAGTTTATTCCTTCTAATCAGGTTAGACTTTATTTATTGTTTTAGTGGGCCTGTATTCAGTCCTTATTATTTCTAGTACTTTTTCATACTCTGATTGTGGTATAGAGATGTATGCATGCATTTGGTATCAGTTTTACATTAATTTCAGCATTGTATGGGATTTTAGATATGTTTGTGTGTGTGTGTGTGTCCAGGTAACTTATGTTGATTCCTTCTATATGTGTGATATTCCTACTCAAGTTTGGCCTATATCCCTTTTCCTATTAAAGGAGATCTTGGGGATGTCGCACTCATATTATCACTGGGTAGGCAGGCCCTAGTGGGTTTGGTCATGACAAAGTGGTATAAAATGGTTATTCGTCTTAGGACTAGAGTTTGTAGATTTTCTATATGTGAGGTTTGGTTTGGGATTTATGGAAATAGTGTTAAAGTTTTTTGAGTTTGGATTTCAGGACAAGGAATCTAGTGTTGGTATAGGGGCCAATATATCCATTCACTAGGACTTTGATAACCTAATTGATGATTCGGTACATGTAAACAATAGTTACAGGAGAAACTTTAGTACATGTATCATATATGAATGGGTTGTGGTTTCCAAGTCCTTATTGAGTCAGCTCCCCATATATACTCTTTGATTGTAGTGCGTATTTTTTATTTTAGGATATCTCTTTAGTGATTTCCAACAAGGATTCCACATTTTGATCATGAGGATGATCCACCCAATTTCTATGTAAGGTTATGTACAAGAGGTGGTAACTTCGAGTGATTTACCAGTTTTTCTATCACCCATTGATCAAAAGGTTGATCCAACATTACCAGCTAAGGATGTGCATAGGCTGAGTGCGCTCCATGAGTTTCAGAGGTAGAAAACTCTAAAGTTTTTAGGTGATCTATAAACCAAAGTAGTTGAGGACTAGATAAAGGTAGTTACCTGAGTTTTCTTCCTTGTGAGGACACCTCCATATCAGATAGTAATCCTAGTATGGAGTCTTCTTTAGGGATCCATTAGGAAATGATGGAGTCTAGTGACTCAGTCACACAATGATATTTCTCTCTCCTAGTCAAATTTTGAGCACCTCTTTAGGGAGGAGTTATATCCATCCATATTGTGATCAGTTCATATCTAGGATCTTTAGAAGTTACAGTAGGGAATCATGATTGTGGCTGAGTATTCGGTGAGTCTCATCGACCTCTCACGATACTCCATAGATATGGTTCAAGATATTTTTTTTTCAAGCACATACTTTCAAGTGAGTATTACACCATGATATCAGGGTTGGAGTGATATCTCCTTGCATTCCCACCTACACCAAATTTCATTAGTGAGCCTTAGTGGTGGTGAGATTTCTAGGCAAGAAAATACCAATAGTGGGTGTTGGTAATGGGAACACATGATTTTAGACCTCTACAGTGGGTATTATATAGTAGTCACAGGGATTTGGGAATGTGAGATTCATTAATAAGTGATCACAGGATAGAGGGTTGGTAGTTTAGGGATTTCAGGATAGTTCTATTCATCTGAGATAGATATAATGTTTCTCTTGCAATGGTCAGGTACATATAACTTGAGATTGTCTGGCTCGCTGAACATCTAATAGTGAGACGGTCAATGGACCACCCAGATAGTGGTAGAATCAAGAGCATGGACGTCCGCAGGGTGATGGACATGGAAGAGAAGTAGGTAAAGTGGTAGGAGAGTGTAGAATATTTGAAAATTTTCCACCACTACCCCCATATGGTTCACTCCTAGCTTAGAGAGCTGGTGGACAAGTACAAAGACAACTGCAGGTAGTGGATACCTATAACCTAGAGGCTCCATGGATGATTAGATGTATGACCTGTGTCTTGTATACTTAATATACGTTGCTGATAAACATATGTGTGAGTGACTCCTTTCTTTCCACTTCTCTAGTTTGAGTCTTATAGATTCCAGTTAATCCCTTGGTTTGACCATTGCACATAGAGACTCCCACCATAGGTGACTCAGTGATCACAGACTTTTGTTGATAGTGTTACCCGACTCATAGAGGATAGATCATCTTATGTGATCTATTTTTATCATCTATGAGGCCTTATAGTGTCATCTTATGTATGGATTTATTATCCACAATTCATGCCTAGATTATCTACATCAGATGGAGGATGCGGTGTATCCGCAGTGATGGGATGAGGTTTTCCATTATGGGTAAGAAAGAAACCCAAGAATAGTAGGTTGGGATCATATGTATGAGGATACGTCTTATTACTCACTGTTTGTATAGTACTACCATTGGATCAATGGGTTCTATGGGCTTTCAGCTTCCTGCAATAGTGGTGGAGTATGATGACATCATTCCTACAGACATGTTAGGCCTACATCCCCACTAAGATATAGACTTATGCATAGAATATCACCCAAGGAATACCCTGATATATGATCCATCGTATTGTATGGATCCTTCAAATCTTCATGCACTTAATGTGTTGTTGGAAGACTTGTAGGATAAGAGTTTTTACCATACCTTGTATGTCACCCTGGGCATCCCTAGCATTGTTTTCCAAGAAGAAAGATGGGAGCTTGAGGTTTTGTGTGGATTACTATCACCTAAAATAGGTTACCATGAAGAATACATATCCAATTTATAGGATTTATGACCACTTCGATCGGTATAGAGTGGAAAATTTTTCTTGAAGATTGACCTTAGATCATGTTATCTCTAGCTTCAGGTACGGGTTGGGGATATACCAAAGATAGCATTCTGATTCCACTACAGTCATTATGAATACTTGGTTATGTATTTTGGTGTGAAGAACACCCCTATAGTGTTTATGGGACTCATTAACTAGATCTTTCATTCTTTCTTAGAATGGTTTTTTGTTGGTCTCCATCAATGACATTCTAGAGTACATATCATCTAAGGAGGAGCATGAGAGACACTTGAAGGTCGTTCTAGATATACTCTGAGAGAATCATATTTATGGGAAGATCTTGAAGTGTTAATTCTAGATTCAAGAGGTCCTATTTTCTAGGACATGTCATCTCAGCTGAGGGTGTAGCAGTGGACCCAATAAAGGTCGAGGCTATGTTAGCTTGAGAGCCACCTAAGAGCATGACAGAGGTGTGGATCATCCTTGGGTTGGCATAATATTAACGGATATTTATGCTTGATTTCTTTAGGATATTAGTGCCTTTTACTACATTGACCCAAAATGGTAATCCTTTCATTTGAATAGAGAGGTTCTAGTACTCTTTTTAGGAGTTACGACAGAGGTTGATCAGCAACCTCATCTTGAGATTTCCAGAGGAGGGTGTCAAGTATGTAGTGTTATGTGATGACACAAGGACCGGACTTGGTTGTGTTATGATTCAGAGGCAGGAGGTGATTTTCTATGGGTCTTGGCAGTTGATACCACATGATAAGAGCTATATGACCCATGATCTAAATCTGGCATCAATAGTCTTTAACCTAATGATGTGTTGACACTACCTTATAGGTGAGTGGTTTTCCATATATTTTTGACCAAAAGACTCTAAAGTATCTATTATCACATAACGATATTAATGTGATACAAATATGATGGATAGATTTACTCCAGGATTGTGACATTGAGATAGTCTATAATCCAAAAAATGGGAATGTGGTGGTAGATTATCTCGGTAGGAGATCTTTCTCATGGTTGTTGACTGAGGCATCAGAGCAGTTAGACTCACTATATTTATCCCTTGTGGATAAGGATGATACAGCTTACCTCTATTTGATGTTTTCTACCCCACCACTTCTATAGTGTGTTAGGGAGGCATGACATGAAGATACTGACCATGATAACTTACATGATCAGATATCCACTACACGTTCTCTTGATGATTTTTTTTGAATGTGGGGAGAATGTCATCCTTTTTAGAGGATGGATGATAGTAATAGTGATCTTGTGTGAGGAGGTTCTATGTGAGTTTCATAGATCCCCCTTGGAGTTACCTCCAGGTGTGGTGAAGATGCACTAGTACCTTCAGCCTTAGTTTTGGTGGACAGGTATAAAGAAGTGTATAGTAGAGTTTGTCTCTCAATGCCTCACTTGATAGAAGGTTAAGGCTCAGCACTAAGTTTTAGTGGGTTTAGCTCAACCCATTGAGGTGAAAACATGGAAGTGGTGTGGTATATCTATGGACTTCATGATTTTATTACCACATATGTATAGAGGACACAATTCTATCTAGGTGATTGTAGTAGTTGGTCCACTTCTTTATCATCTGAGAGAAGAGTTCAGTAGAGAGATTGTGATGTCTTTACATGCAGAAGATAGTCTAGTTTCACAGAGTTCTCTAGATGATCATTTTAGACCATAATGATCACTTCATGTCTTAAATATGGAGAGGATTGCAGGAGGCCAATGGGACTGAGTTGCGTTTGATCATGGTGCTTCAACCGCAGACTGGTGGCCAGACTGAGAAAACCATTCAGGTTCTAGATTACATGTTGAGGGATTGCATGTTAGACATTGGTCATAGTTAGGAGGATCACCTACCCTTTGAAGATTTTTCATACAACAATTACTACCATAACATGGTTGGTATGGAACCATTTGAGGTGTTTTAAGGGCGGACCTATATATTACGACTTTGTTGGACTAATCTAAGAGATTCGATGCTTATGGGCCCCGATTTGGTGTGAGAGATGACAGAGAAGCTATAGATCATCCAAGAGAAGATGATGACTAAACAAAGCCATCAGAAGTTCTATGTAGACTGATAACAGTGGCCTTTGGATTTTTAGGAAGGAAACCATGTGTTCCTGAAGGTCTCATATCGTCATGGATTATGGATATTTGGTTGGGGTTCTATGTTATCAATGAGATTTATTGGACTTTTCTAGATATTGGGTAGGGTCAGTGAGGTGGTTCATTACTTGGACCTACTTCTATAGTTATACCTGGTACATGATGTCTTCCGCATTTGGTAGATGAGGAGGTATATACATGATCTATCACATGTTATCGACTAGGGAGAGATGGACCTCGAGGGTGGATATATCTTTATAGAGTAACAAATAGAGATTGAGGATTAGTATGAGAAGATCCTCTGCTGGTGAGTGATTTCCTTGTTACATATCTGGTGGAAATAAGGGAATATTTAGGAGACAACCTATGAGTAGGAGACCTGGATGAAATATCAGTACCAGCATACTTTTGAATATATATTTTCTCTTTTGGGGACAAAATCTCCTAAGGTGAGGAGATTGTGACATCTCTATTTTTTTCACGTAAAGATTTAAAATAAATCTAACAATATTTTTTGAGGTTGGTACTAAGATGACGTGAAAATCTGAGGCCTGGTGAGCCTTGGTGTTGATATAATAAAAATATAAAATATATTATATCATGTACACAATGTTTTCCTGAAATAGTAAAATAACACCCTAATAGAGTCTTGATCCAAAAAAATTGATACCACCATTAAATATGTAATGTGGGATTTACCCTATGTGTGACATAAACTTCTTCGGCCTCAGGTGTTTTTATAAAGTGTTGTCACAGGCGAAAATAATAAAATAAATAAATAAATTTATTTATTTATTTATTTTGTTATGTTTAAGTACAAAAACAAGATATCCTATATAAATATATGGTTATTCCAAATCCCTAGGATTAGTCACATAATCCTGGGATTGAGAGAGGATGCATTAGAGGATAACTTGGTGAACAAAAAATGATCAAGGAATGTTTTTACAATGGAATTCTAGGATCTCACCAATAACGAAAACACAGATTCATTCTTTGTCAATGATCGATCTTAACCTGGTATAGGGAATTGTTTTTTGTGGTTTATTTCCCCATTTTTTTACCCCATGATGAATGAAAATCAATCCACTAACAGATTGTTGATCATGCCTTGCGGGTTTAGGTTTATCATCTTGGGATTATGGGGAATTGATATTACTTGTTGTTTCTCTTCATTCATCATTCTAGCAGTAATGAATCAAGGCCAACCTGAATGGATATGGTTCATTCCTCTTTTTTGATTTGTGCATTTTTTCCCGATTTCTTCACATGTTCATTACCGGTAATTCCTTTGGTTTTTGGTTCAACAAATACCCGATATTCATGAGAAATTCCTAACTACATGGTGTATAATCTAGAAAACACACGTTGTGTAGTCCCCCTTCTATGAAACTAGGGTTTACATGCAGATAAAAATATCAAATTCCTTGTGACACGTGTCACACACCATGTTTCCTAATGCTGGTGACTTGACATGTATCCTAGAGGATACATGACCACAGACACAAAAAAACACACGGGCATGGCCAAAGTACACGAGCTTGGCTTGGTACTCAGGAACAGGAAGGTAAACGGGCATGGCTTGAAGTTCACACGAACGTCCAGATGTACACGGGCACAGGTAAGCTACACACCAAGTGATGGACTAACCTCTAGAAATTGTGTACCCCCAAATGACACACTATGTATATAGAGGATTGTAATTCATGTGAGATGGAGAGACACAGGCCGACCCGGGGAAGACGAGACATGTCGTGTGCCCCCGGTACACACCATGTACTTCTTTCAGGAAAATTTTGGGTCATGTGACTCTTTATTATAGACCATGCTTGTTTGAGTGTGATCCTTTGGTCCATCCCAATAAGGGTACAGTGTGGCATTACATCCTTATTATAGGACTGACATCCCCTACATGGGCTCTATTTTGGGTAGAGTTTGTGGTGTTCCTCTATAAGGCTTGGGGTGGGATCCTCTATCATATCTTATTTACAAGGTGTGGTTGGTGGTATCGACATGACCACTATATATTGGGAGTCAATCTCAACTCTAGTAGATTAAACTAGTAGGGTTGGATGCATCCCTCGATAGTCCTCAGCATGATCCCCTATCTTGGTAGCGTGATCTTTAAAGATCCAACGGGTACTTCTTTGGAGAGTCCTGATGAGCATGACCTCTCATATGAGCACCCAACATTGACAATATGTCTCGTGGAGTGAGTTCACCTGAACGAGTGTTACCTTGAGGCCTCGAGAAGAATCCTATGGCTAGAAATGGATGAGATATCTTTTAGATTTGGAGTATGTTATCAATATATCTTGGTTTTTATGGTTATCCTTATTTCTTTTTCTCATTTCCTGATTGATATGTCTTTGAGTAAATGAGTGGACTAGTCTTGATGCTTTATATTTATTGATTCCAGTGTGTCCTACAGGGTATTGATATACTCACACATGCATTCTATTTTCTCACACATGTCATGTCTTATATAGATGATATTTCTTTTTGACAGAGTCCTGGGGGATCAAGAGTAGGCGGAACGTAGTTTTGGGCTAGACAGACTGAGGTTCATACTGGTGTTTTATTTGATAACAATCTCTTCCTTCTGAGTAGGTTGGACTATATTTTCAATTTTGGTGGGTTTGTATTTGGCCATTATGTTTTATAGTACTTTTTATTACTCTAATAGTGAGATATAGATGTATTCATGCATTAGGTATGAGTTTTTCATTACTTTCATCGTTATATGGGTTTGGAGATGTGTGTGTGTGTGTGTGTGTAGGTACCTAAGGATAATGCCTCTCATATGTGTTGTATGTCAACTCGGCACTGATCACCAGCCTATGGCCTATTGGAGGCGGGTTTGGTGTTGTCACGCTCAACTTATCATAGGCTAGACGGGGCCCGATGGGTTAGGTCATGACATAAACTTATCCATACATATCTGAATACATCATACGCATAATGTACATGAACTCTTCATGTAAATTCATATAGAAACATGAGATCGATAATCTCTACATGAGTAAGCCTGAAGCGACAGATAGCTAACCTTTTTCACCTCTCTAGAATAATCCATGAGCCTCTAGGCTGCTAGGTTGTTGACCCCCATTCCCTCTAATCGGGGAGACTTTACTCAATAGAAAATTCTATTCATGATATATCTAACACCTAGTATGCACAAACTATATCTAACAACTAAATTCAAGCTAATAACTTTAATTGCAAACTAAGGTCATGGTAGATGAAAACTAAATTATATAGAGTGGTACCTAACTTGTAATGCAAGGATTTACCTTCTAGAAGCAGTTTAATAGTTGAAATAAATCACACACATTCATAATATAATCAATTTATAATTATGAAAAAATTTGGGAATTAACATTAAATAAATGAACAATTCGGATATTTAAACATGATAAAACCATTTATGAACTATTTGTAAAAAAAGCTAACTATAAACTCTTTTATAAATTAGCTAACATTATGGGCATTCCATATTTTTGAATATAAACTCTTTTATACTAAATTAAATATGAACTCCTTCATGTTGTATATATTATATGGAATTTTAATTTATTATTTAAACCTTTGATCAAATCAACAATAAGAAACTTTTGATGTAGTTTAAATAATATCTTTAAATATGGTCCATTTTTAATTTGAACAATTTCAAATTAATTAATTATGAACACTTCATAATTATAAATATAAAAACCCTTCTATATTTTGACATTATTTATAAAATTTATAAACAACTTTTAAATCATTTTATAATATTTAAATAAACACTTTATTTAACAATTCCAATGATGCAATATAATTTTGGGTAAAAAGGTTTCAATACCCTTTATTATAATTTATAACATTTATAAATCATATTAATGTGAAAGGTATACTCTTGATATTAACTCTTAAATATTAAATGGAGTTTGTGTAATAAATATTTCAAAAACATTTAATTCATTAACAATAAAAATTTTAATAGTTAATTAATTTATAAAACTCCCATTTTATACATTTCATAAATATTCCATAAAACATTTTCATGATTTATAAACAATTTATAAATAATTTAATTGAATTATAAATTGAATATTCTTTAAAAATAAACTATTTATTTATTTATCCAAACAATTTTTATAATAACTGAAAATAAGGCCCCATTTAATTTGAACAACTCCAATTTAATTATTTATGAAAAAATCATAACTTCAAATATAAAATTCATTATATTTTGGTCTTATTTTATAATTTACAACCCTTTATAAATTATACCAAATAATATGGTGAAATATATTATAAATATTTACATTTAATATTTGGAATGTGTTGTTGATAAGTGTTTCATAAACATTTATATAATTATTTATAAAAAAATTATAATTAATTAATTTATAAACCTTATATAAATTAAAACATTCCCAAAATACATTTTTATATGAATTATAATCATTTTATAAACCATAAGCAAAATTATTAAAACATGGTTTTTTATAAAAAAACCATGTATACTAGCGCGGCAGTGCAACAATCTATAATATAAAACAACGATCTATACGATGCATCCATATAATAGCGCAACAATGCAATAATATACATCACATGGCAATAAAACAACGATTTAACATGATGTATCCATATAATAGTGCAAAAATGCAACAATATACATCACAGGGTAATAAAACAAAAAATAGGTTGGCCTCTTGGCCAATACAGATGCAGTGCAGTAACTAGAAGAAAATACAATGGCCTTTGGCCGAACTCACTAGACATACACCTTTTATTGAGCCATCGATCTCCATAAAACTGCTTGTCTCAAGCCATACATACAACTCCAAGTTGATACATGTAGCTACAATGAAAAATAAGGTTTATCTACACACATCGATACTCATGTGATGTACATAGATAGATAGTTGGTCCAACTACCAAGTAGAATCCCCCACTCACATTGACTCACCGAGTGCCGGTGATCAAGTGGATGCATGTGCAAGTCTATGGTTATTGTCACTCAACCCACTCAGAAACCTAACCATTCATGCCATGCAATGCTATCAAACTCTGTCACACCCCAACCCATGTATTTGGTTTATTTTATTATTTTCATTCCTTTAAATATTTTGGTTGGGATTCGGGTTGAATCACGGACAATTTTTTTTAAGGTGTGTGAAAAAGTGCGCGTTTTGGGTTGGATGTCGTTGAGCGCACGGACGGAGTGCGTTTTGGAAACCCCGCGCGGGTTCACTCAGGAAACTGCACGGCCTGTCCGTCTTTGAAAAAAAAATTAAATTAAAACGAGTAAATTTTGTAATCTGTTGTGTCACACACACACACACACACAAATTTATTGCTGTTAAGAATTTTATTATTATTAAAATGATATGAATACTTTATTTTTATTTTTATTTTTATCATTTTGATTATTAATATTATTATTATTATTATTATTATTATTATTATTATATTAGAATTTTAGTTGTTATTTTAGATTAGTTTTACCCTTTTTTAGGGTTCATGCACACCCTTTCCCTCCCTTCTCTCTCCAGTCACCGGGTTTTTTAGCAGCGGCAGTGTTTGTTTTCATTGAGGATATGGGTTAGTCCAGCGCCAAATGAAGTGGCGCTAGACAAAAAGGGGGGCAAAGCGCCACTTCATGTGGTGCTTTATAACAAATTTATTTTAATAAATATAATTAATAAAATAAAAAAAATACAATTACAAAAATATAAATATAATAAATTTATATATATGTTAATTACAAATTATATATTTGTAATTAGTAATAAATATGTATATTTAATAAATAAATATAATAAATTTATTTATTTATATATATAATTAAGTAATTATATAATAAATTCATTTATATATATAATTATAAATATATATATAATTATATAATTATAATTATAATATATTAAATATACTAAATTTATTTATTATAATAAATATAATAAATAAAATAAATAAAATATAATATTATAAATACAAAATAAATTATAAATATAATATAATTATATAATAATTATTATATAATTACAAATATAATAAATATAGATATAATAATTATATAACAAATATAATAATATATTTAAATTATAATAATTATATGAATATAAATATAATTATAATTTTATAAATATAAATATAATAATAATTATATAATTATTATAATTTTAAATATTATAATAATTATAAATATAGTAAAAATTATATTATAAATTACAGATATAATAATAATTATATAATGAATTATAAATATAATAATTATTATATAATTATAAATATAATAAATATAAATATAATAATTATATAATAAATATAATTATATATTACAATGATAATTATATATTTAAAATCAGAATAATTATATAATTATAAATATAATAATTATATAATTATATCGTATTTATTATATGTCTTATATATATTAATTATAACTAAAAATTATATAATTATAAATATAATTATTAGATAGTTATAAATATAATAAATATAAATATAATAATTATATAATTATAAATATAACAAATATAAATATAATTATGTATTTATTGTATATAATTATTAGATAATTATAAATATAATAAATATAAATATAATAATTATATAATTATAAACATAGCAAATATAAATATAATTATGTATTTATTGTATTTATTTTTTTATTATATTTATAATTATATAATAAATATATTATATTTATTATATTAGATATATTTATTTTAATTTATTATGTATTTATAAATTATTATATAATAAATTATTAATATAATAATTATTATATAATAAATTATAAATATAATAATTATATAATTATATATTTATTATATTTATAATTATATAATTATTATAATTAGAATCATAGAATTATAATAAATTTATAATTATAAATATAATAATTATAATAAATATATAACTATGATAAACATATAATAATAATAAATATATAAATATAAAATTATAATTATATAATATTTACTATAGTAAATATCTAATAAATGTATAATAAATATTATAATAAATGCACAATAAATTATAATAAACGTATAATAAATATTATTATAATAAATATACATTTAAAATATTTATTATAATAAATATATAATAAATTTATAATAAATATTATAATAAATGTATAATAAATGTATAGTAAATGTATAATAAATATTTGTAATACATTTATTATAAATGTATATTTATTATAATAAATATTATAATATTTAATTTTAATAAATGTATATTTATATTTATATTTATAATAAATATTATTTATTCATTATCATAAATCTACATTTATTTTAAACATTCATTATAATAAATATGTATAATAATTGTATAATAATTATTATAATACATTTATTTTATAATTATAATATAATAAATGTAATATGTAATTATTTATATATATTTTATAATTACCATATCTATATTTATTATATTTATAATTATACAATAATAATTATATTTATAATTTATTATATAATTATATTTATTATATAATTAAATTAATTTTATAATTTATTATATTTATTATGTTTAGAATTTATTATGTATGTATTATATTTTATTTTTTTATATAATTATATTATATAATTATTTATATTTATATTTATATTTATTATATTTTATTAATTATATTTATTATATTTATTATGTTTAAAATTTATTATGTATGTATTATATTTTATTTTTTTATATGATTATATTATATAATTATTTATATTTATATTTATTATATTTTATTAATTATATTTATTGTATTTATTTTAGCAATTAAATTTATAATAATAAATAAGTTTATTATAAATAAATTATATATATATATGTGGGGTTGGGGTGTGGGGCCGAGGTCAAAGCGCCACTTGAGGTGGCGCTTTGTCACCTTTTTGTCCAGCGCCACTTCATTTGGCGCTGGACAACCCAATTTCCCCAAATAATTTAAACCCTACCCCAAAAAACTAAAAAAACACCTCTTTCGCTAAAATACCCCCAATCACTCCTCCATCTACCATCTTTTCGTTCGGCGTGAGCATGCCCTCACCGACCGCCTCCTCCTAGCCGGCCACCCCGTCGCGACCACCGCCTCTGACCGCCCCAGTCTGCATCGTCCCGACCTCCTGCTCCTCCCAACGCAACAGCCTGGCGCGACCCTTCCCTCAGCCCTCATGCTCAGCATGCACCAACGACATAGCCCCCCCGACCGACCCACTTCCAGCCGCGCGGACCCCCTTCAGCCGGTGGTCTCTCTCCGGTCGCAACACGGTGTAGCCCTCGGACGCGACCCCTTCTCCTGCTCGAACCAATGCCGCATCTCTCCCCTTCCGGCCTGCCCCCCCTACCGGTGCGACACACCCTTTTCCGGCGCGTTTTCCCCTTCTCCCGGTATACCCATTTTCGTTCTTCTTCGTTTCCCTTTAATTAGTTTACGAGTTTTGACTGTTAGTGGTTATTTTGGGTTGTTTAGGGTTTTGAAACCCTCATAGAGTAATCTCGAGCGCACGTTTTTCTTTCTGCCATGAATCCGAGGTAGGTTTCCCCTTGCACGTACCTTTTTAATTTATGTTTCATTGTTTCATGATATTTGAACCATCTATACATTATGAATGTTATTGTTTGATCCCTTTGAATAATTATATGGTGTGTAAATTTATAGTCCATACCTTGTTTCGTGTCAAATTGCATTGTTTTGTTAAAAGTGTGCACATTGCATGTCCGATAAATTGTTCATTGACAATTCGCACATGATTTGTGATATTTTAAACATGGTTCAACAACTGAAATAAAGTTAAGGCATGCAATTGGTGTTTATACTATGTTTTGTATTAAATAGAAATTGTTTTGGTAAATATTTCATGCCTTGTGTTTATATATGTATATATATATAATGCCTGATTGACTTTTATGGGTTAAGTGTGATTTAACAAATGGTTACTTTGGATTTATAAATGTGGTGACATCAGGCTAAATGATGTTTTGGGGTTCCTTATATGGTTTCCGAAATGGTTTGGGATTTATAAAGTAATGAGTTTCGGTTTTCAAGGTGTTTTGGTGTGTTTGCACCCCTTTATAAAAAATGCACGTGTATGTTGATAAATGTGGGTTTTGTGAATAGTGTTTTAAATGGTTTTAAATTAAAAGAAAGTGTAATTATAGCTTTTTAAATTGGTTTGACATGAAATGTTGAATTATGGCCCAGTTGTCATTTTCGTGTAAATTGGTTTTGTTTTGAATGTGCGAAGGAAATGTTTTGAAGAATGTTTATAAATGTTTCTGTGTGGAAATGGTGTGCTTGACACTACTTTTGAAAAGTGTTTACATTTTGAGATAAGAGTTTGTTTGTGAATGTTTAAGGGCCCGTTTGGCCATTTCGTGAAATTAGTGAAAAGTGTTTATTATGAAAACCCTTGTTGGGTGTTTCTCATATATCAATTGCATGCAATGGGTGGGAGGTCCTTGTTGGGGGATTCTCGAGATCCATTGTTCAGGTTCTTCGGTTGGAACCCTTTATAATTGTTTTATTTTAAGGCATTAGAATAGTTCTAGGGGAGACTCGAGGTGAGTCATGTTGTGCATTATTATTATATATATGTGATTTGATGCTCGACTGACATCAATTGACTCACTCCTTTTTAATACTTGAGACATAGGAACCTGACATATTAAGAGAATATTCTAAGAATGATTGTTGCACTAGTAGTCGACATGCTGACCAGTGGCCCTTAGTAGGTGGATATATGTTTGGGTTTATTACTATGAGTTTGCCCTCGGTCTGTCCTGAGTTAGGGTGATCGAGCGTATTGAGTGTTTTGATTTCATCATGTGTGGCATGCTATCAGAGATGAAGTCTCATGTATTAGTATCTTCTGGATTATTCTCAATCTCTTGGGGTCACTTATGTCTGTTTTCTTTAGTCCCTCGCAGTGATGTTAAAAATACTTATATGATTATTTTTGTTGCCCCCGTTGCGTGATTACTGTGGTACCTTCTTATGCAGTGTTTTTTAGGAAAGTGGTGTGTTGGTTTTAATAAGGTTTTTGGAATTTTTTTTCAAGAGAAGTGTTTTATCATCTTTTGTTCGGATTGAAATATAGACACCACTCTCCCCTTGAAAATGATAATATCTCACTTATGGTAGGATCTTGATTTTGGAAATAAAAAGGGGCAATGAGTTGTACTTTGCTTTTGGGTAAAATATATAGAAAAACCTACTTCTATAAATAGCAGTTCAAACTTGAAATTGGTGTTCCTTTAATTTTAAAGGTAGTGCATTGGGGAATATAATATCGGGCTAGCCTACTGATTTTTAATAATCACGCCTATAGTTCTTTTTTAGTTTTTAGTTCTTGTGCAGGTTCCATCTTGGGTGCGTCCGCCTTGGGTGACGTTTGATCATTGAGTTGGAGAGTGACATGTGGGGTTGTATGGAGTTAGTTCGGTCAACGAGTTCAGTTATTTATACTTTTCAGTTCATGCTTAGTTGTTCTGTCCTGTTTACTTATTTTTGGGCTACTCATTTTTTTTTTCTGTTGCTTATGTTAATTTGTATTGGTCTAAATCATTCCCATCGTAACTATGTTGATGCCGTTGGTGATTGTCACCAGCCCGGGAGAATCAGGAACGCCTCTCGGTTCTTGTCGCGGATCGACTTGGGTGATCGGTTCAGGGTTGACCTGGGTTGGTTCGTAACAAAATGGTATTAGAGGAGGTCGACTCTTAGCAGACCTCACTTTTCAGAGAACCCTTTGTTATTTGGGAATATCAAGGTACATGAAGTGGGATTGTCGGGACTCGAGGGGTAGATGCAGGAAGAGCGTCGCGAACTCTTGCTCATTCTGGTCCTTGGGTTTCCTTAGGATGTCCGGTTTTGATAACTTTTCTAGTTCTTTAGGGAATGTTTTTTGATTGAGATACGACAAGGGGAGTTGGCATAATGGTCTCTATGAGCTCGCAGGGCCTGACAAGACATGTGGAGCTAAGGGCATGGCCCTAGAAGACTCTCCGCGCTAGTGACACGTTTTACATATGGCCGCCAACCACATGACCAAGTCACCCACCGACACTAGTTTCCTTTTTGAGTTGTTTTGGGGTTTCTTTTGAATTTTGAAAGGTGTTTGAATCAGATAATTTGGTTTTATAAAATGGTTATTTAAAATGGCATGTTTCATTTGGAGATTGTTTTAAATTAAATGGTATGAGTTTTAAACAAAATGAATTTTGACTTGGTGGTTAGTGTGCCCTTAGAAGGTACATGATTTTTGAAATGAGATGAATGATTTGTTTTTGGAAAATGAAGTTGTTTTTTTGGCCTTGGTGTTCCTATGGGTGCTTACATGTAGGTTGGTATGTGGAAATATGAACAGATGTCTCGTATGGTATGGGGGATGGATGCTTGGGGTGGTATAGAAACATGCATGTGAGTGAGACTCTAAAGAACACCAATGGCCAGGGTTTAACCCACCAAGCTTGTTTTAAATTAAATATCTTTTCAAAAAGGAAAGTTTTCATGTTATAATAGCTTGGTTACTTGTGTTTAGAGCTTGTCACTTATGCAGTGTTTGATCTTGAGTATTTTATTTATTGAGTTGGCCTTGATTGGGTTATTGAATTTTTTTGTCCAATAGTTGTCCCCTTAAAGCTTCGATGGGTGATCGTTGTACGGTTGATCAACCTAAGGATTTTATTCTTGAGTTTTAGAAGCTAGATCAACCTCTCTTTTATGGTCAAGCACACCCTTCCGTAGGGGAGGAGTGAATGCGAAAGATCAAAAGGGTCTTCAACCTCGATTAGTTTCCTGAGTCATTGAAGGTCAAGTTTGTAACCTTCATTCTTGGAGGTTCACTGTGGATGTGGTGGAAGTCAGTGTCTCAGAAAAATCCCCATTAAGAGCTTACATGAGAGTTTTTCAAATCTTTGTTAATTCGTCAGTATTTATCTGAGGAAGAAAGGGTGAGAAAGGGGATGGAGATGTGTTGTATGTAGCAGGGTGATGAATCAATATTGGAGTATTTCTAGTGCTTTGTGGGATGGCGATGTGTTGTATGCAGCAGGGTGATGAATCAATATTGGAGTATTTCTAGTGCTTTATGAACCTAGTCCCTTATGATTCAGGGTACGCCACAGATGACTCCATGAAGGCTCAGTGTTTTAAGGTGGGTCTCAGTCTCGATCTACAGTCGAAGGTGTCAAAGTCCAACCTAACTTCATTTTCCTATGTGGTGAGACAATATTTTCATGTCGAAGCCAGGATGACGGGAGTGCTCGAAGTAGTCCTACCTCCTTCAATTCCTAGAATCAGTGGTGAGGATTCTGGCAAGGAGGTGAGGAAGTGATTTAAAGTTGATGGTGCAAGTCGTGGAATAAAAAGGCTTCCAGATATTTCATCAACCTCTTCAGAGTGATATATCCTCATGTTTTATAAGTGTGGAAAGCTAGGTCACAAAAATTTGTCATGTAGAAATTCTTGAAAGACCTTCCAGGCTTGTGGACGCTTGGGTCGTTTGCTGCGATTCTTTCAGGGTGTCGTTAGAAAGCGTCATGGAGGAAATTCTCAGAAGTGATGTGTTGTTGGGTTTTTGTTTAAAGTTTATTGTGTATGTTTCCTTCTAGTGTAAGGGATCTCTTATCCTGGAAGTTTTACTGATGGTGTTTTGGGTTTTGAAATGTATGGGAATGTCTTTGGTATTTTAATGAACTCTAGTTTTCTAATCCAGTGTGGTTTTCATCTCAAATTTCAGTCATTTCTTTTTTCTAATCAAAAGATGTATGTTTCTTATTGGGATTATCAAAAACTGACTATGAGGCGATAGACGCTTCATCCATCAGAGCTCCATCCAAAAGGCCTCGGAGTGAAGCTGACACGTAGTTAGGAACCTTAGAGTTTTAATAACTTGGGTTCAGGTTGTGCCTCTATCATTGCGGAGAGACAATTTTAGTGTTTCTATTTTGGTTTCTCTGTTGTTGTAAATTTCCTCTTGTCACAAAGAACATGGTGGACTTACCCCGCATGTAGTGTCTGTGGTTATGATTTCTTGGATGCGGGTTACCAGTCACTTCCCTTGCATGGACCGACCATGTGAATTAGTTGCGACTTTGGTTTGTGTCCATCCCGAAGTGATGAGTTGTGAGTAGATGTCGGTTGTAGTTTCATTGATCTAATATTTTAGCCCTTCTCTCCCCACCCATGGGGTAAGGGTTTTTGGTTAGTGCGGAGTTTTCAGTTCAGCTCTTATCTATTTTATACGGGAGTGAGTGGTTGATTTAACTGTTCATGTTGTGTTCCTTTAGCTTGGGAAAGGCCCTAATTGTGGTTTGAGTTGAATTTCAGTTTATTCGTTTTTAGTTTGGTTCTTAATGGTGGGGAGACCCACTGTATGTCTCATTGAGTTTTCTTTTAATATGTTTGATTTTAGTTGAATTATAATGGTGTGGAGTCTGTTCGGGCCTCCCCTATACTGGTGACCTATTTCAGGAAATGAGATTGTGTCCTGTTGGTGGTCGATGAATTGTCCTTGGATTAAGAGGTTGGATCGTGTTGTTGCAGAGTCCTTAGGTGTTGATCAATCAGCTGAAAGTATTGTGGCTTTTCGGAGGTGAAAAAAATTATGGTGGGGAGCATTTTTACATCCCAACCCATGTATTTGGTTTATTTTATTATTTTCTTGCCTTTAAATATTTTTGATGGGGTTCGAGTTGAATCCCGGACAATGTTTTTTGATTTATGTCAAAAAGTGTGCGTTTTGGGTTGGACGTCATTGGGCGCATGGATGGAACGCATTTTGGAAACCCTACGTGGCTTCACCCAGGAAACTATGTGACTTGTCCATCTTCAAAAAATAAATAAATTAAAATGAGTAAATTTTGTAATTTGTTGTATCATTTATATATATATATATATATATTTATTATTGTTAATAATTTTATTATTATTAAAATGGTATGAATAATTGGATTTTTTTTATCATTTTGATTATTTTGATTATTATTATTATTATTATTATTATTATATTAAAATTTTAGTTAGTTATTATTTTAGACTATTTTTTCCTTTTTTTAGGGTTCATGCACACCCTTTCCCTCCCTTATATCTCCAATCACCCCTCCCTCTCTCCTATTTTTTTCGGCACAAGCATTCCCTCACTGGCCACCTCGCCCTCCTAGCTGGACACCCCATCGTGACCAATGCCTCTGGCCGCCCCAGCCGGCGCCGCCCCGACCCCATTCTCCTCCCAACGTGGCGGCCCGGTGGGACCCTCCCCTCAGCCCTCCTGCTCAGCACGCACCGACGACATAGCTCTCCCCGGCTGACCCACTTCTAGCCGCGCAGACCCCCTACAGCCGACGATCTCTCTCCAGTCGCAGTACGGTGTAACCCCCAAATGGGGCCCCCTTCTCCTGCTCGAACCAGCGGCGCAACTCTCCCCTCCATTCCGACCCCTCTGCCGGTGTGACACACCCATTTCCAGTGCATTTTTTCCTTATCTTGGTATACCCATTTTCTTTCTTCTTTGTTTCCCTTCAATTAGTTTGTGAGTTTTGATTGTTAATGGTTATTTTGGGTTATTTTGGGTTTTTAAACCCTCACGGAGAAATCTCGAGCACACGTTTTTCTTTCCACCATGAATTCGAGGTTGGTTTCCCCTTGAACGTACCTTTTTAATTTAAGATTCACTGTTTCATGATATTTTCACCATTTATACATTCTACATATTATTGTTTGATCCCTTGAATAATTATATGGTGTATAAAATTATAGTATATACCATGTTTCGTGTTAAACTGTATTGTTTTGTTAAAAATGTGCACATTGCATGTTAGATAAATTGTTCATTGACAATTCACACATGATTTGTGATATTTTAAACATGGTTCAGCAACTGAAATAAAGTTAAGGCATGAAATTAGTGTTTATACATTGTTTTGTATTAAATAGAAATTGTTTTGGTAAATATTTCATGCCTTGTGTTTTTTTATAAATATAAAATGCCTAGTTGACTTTTATAGGATAAGTGTGATTTAACAAATGGTTGATTTGGATCTATAAATGTGGTAGAATGATGTGAAATGATGTTTTGGGGTTCCTTATATGGTTTCCGAAATGGTTTGATATTTATAAAGTAATGAGTTTTAGTTTTCAAGGTGTTTTGGTGTGTTTTCATACCTTTATAAAAACTTCATGTGCATGTTGACAAATGTGGGTTTTGTGAATAGTTTTTTAAATTAAAAGAAAGAGTAATTGTGTATTTTTAAACCGATTTGATGTGAAATGTTGAATTATCGCCCGATTGACATTTTCATGTAAATTGGTTTTGTTTTGAATGTGCGAAGGAAATGTTTTGAAGAATTTTTATAAATGATTTTATGTGGAAATGGTGTTCTTGAAACCACTTTTGAAATGTGTTTGCATTTTGAGATAAGGGTTTGTTTGTGAATTTTTAAGGGACCATTTGGCCATTTCGTGAAATTAGTGAAAAGTGTTTATTATGAAAACCCTCGTTGGGTATTTCTCATGCCTCGATTGCATGTAATGGGTTGGAGGTCCTTGTTGGGGGATTCTAAGGATCCATTGTTAGGGTTCTTCGATTGGAACCCTTTATAATTGTTTTATTTCAATGCATGAGAATGGTCCTAGGGGAAACTTGGGGAGAGACCTGTTGTGCATTATTATTATATATATGTGATTTGATGCTCGGATGTCATCAGTTGACTCACCCATTTTTAATACCCGAGACATAGGAACCTAGCATATTGAGAGAATATTCTAAGAATGATTGCTTCACTGGTAGTCGACGTGCTGACCAGTGGCCCATAGTAAGTGGATATATGTTTGGGTTTGTTACTATGGGGTTTTCCCTTAGTTTGTCCCAAGTTAGGGTGGCCGAGCATATTGAGCATTTTGATTTCATCGTGTGTGGAATGCTACCCAGGATGGAGTCTCAGATATTAGTATCTTTTGGATTATTCTTAATCACCTGGGTTCACCTATGTTTGTTTGCCTTAGTCACTCGCAATGATGTTAAAAATACTTGTATGATTATTTTTGTTGCCCCCACTGTTGGATTACCATGGTACCTTCTTATTTAGTGTTTTTTTAGGAAAGTGGTGTGTTGTTTTTAATAAGGTTTTTGGAATTTTTTTCTTCAATAAAAGCGTTTTATCATCTTTTGTGCATATTGAAATATAGACACCACTCTCCCCTTGAAAATGCTAATATCTCACTTATGGTAGGATCTTAGTTTTGGAAATAAAAAGGGGCAATGGGTTGTACTTTTCTTTTGGGTAAAATATATAGAAAAACTTACTTATATAAATTTTAGTTCAAACTTGAAACTGACAGTTCTTTAATTTTAAATGTAGTGCATTGGGGAATAGAATATCGGGCTAGCCTACTCATTTTTAATACTCACGCCTATAGTTCTTTTTTGTTTTTAGTTCTTGTGCATGTTATGGCTTGGGTTCATTTTACATGGGTGATGTTTGATCATTGAGTTGGAGAGTGACTTGTGGGGTCGTACGGAGTTAGTTCAGTCATCGGGTTCAGTTAGTTTTTCTTTCCAGTTCTTGCTTAGTTGTTCTGTCCAGTTTACTTATTTTTGGGCTGCTATTTTTTTCCACTACTTCTGTTAATTAGTATTGGGTGAGGTCAATCCCATCGTCACTCTGTTGATGCCCTTGGTTCTTTCGCCAACCCAGGAGGATCAGGAATGCCTCTCGGGTCTTTTCACGGATCGGCTCAGGTGACCGGTTAAGGGTCGGCCCAGGTTGGTTCGCGACATACCTGTATGCCATTGTGGCATGGAAACCATGTGCATATTGAAGGATCATACCAGTACTACCCATTCAGAATAGGTTCCACCTACCTGTAACCAATCCATATACCACCTCATCCATAACTCCATAATCAAGCTAATGTTCCACTCCTTTGAATGGAATCATTAATCATATATACAAGATAAATAAATAAAACGTGAATATTTATACATAAAAATGTGTATATATAGGGTGTGAGAAAAATCTCAACAGGACACCACCAATATTTTGTACATTATATTTCATTGAAAATACATACTTTCTTGTTTTTAATTACAACTATAAAAATACAATTTTATATCTTTTACAAAATCAAGTAACATGAGTTTATATTTTAGCATTTCATTCAAATATGAATACAAAAACACGTAAAAAATATAAGTAAATAAAAACTTTCAAGTTTTTGACAAAAGAATAAATGAGAAACAATTTATAATGAAATAATTAATCAAGCATTATAGTAAGATCATCACCTACATGACTATGACAGGGAGACCTATGATACTCATAAATAACATATCTATCACTATATTCATAATCATATCCCCATCCGCATCCACATGCTGGGAGGCTGTTATCTAGAGTGTCATATTAAACTAGTGAAAATACCATAATGAAATGAGCCTGAGACTCATCATGATTAGTCCACCATAGTCAAACTCTCTTCATGACTAGGTGGGAACATGTTAGGGAGAGTTACCTCACAACCTATCTTGATACTTATCCTAGTGACCCTCCAAAGTATGTAACATTTCCCTAAGAAGATTACTAAATAATAAAAGGATTTCAATTAGTTAAACCTGATACATGAAACCAACCCTTTGATGATATCCATAACCCTATAAATAAAACACATCAATTCAATAATAATTCAAGTTAACATGGTGTATCCATGTCAAGGGGTGAATCAAGTAATAAATGATATTAAACAAGCCAAACACTCTTCTACCCATGAAATATATTTATAAAACCACCATAATAATTCTCTATAAATATTATATAACCATTCAGTGAAACTAATTCATTTAAAACATAAATGTGTTTGATACTAAAAAGGAAAATAATGACATAGGACATATCCCTATAATACACTAGTGGAAAAATTAGCTATGGCCACAATTAGGTTTGATCATGGATATAGGTCACCTATATCCATAATTAAAAAATTGGACAGATATAGGTGGATATATAGTAATGAACAAATATTCCCATGGTGATAGCCTTTCTTACACACTCCCAAGATTTTTTTCATAGGAAGGGTGTGGGAGAGGTCTATGACCACATTTGATTTGGACCATCCCAATTGGCCTTTACCATAACACTTATCACCATAGTCCTAAGACATACGATACCTATAGGTGTCATGTAAAGGCCTATGACCATGGCCCACATCAACTGTGGTCGTTAGACTATCCTAAGACTCCTACATCCAAAGTTTTCCATACGATCATGGCCCTAGGTTCTAGTAATAATTATAATAATTATAAATGTATAATAATAAAAATATAATAATTATAATATATAAAATAATATATATATATATATATGTATATATACATATAATATGTTACAAGTTAGTGGTAAAATCTTGTCCTTGTGTTATAAGAGTCCCTGAGATCAAATATCAGTGGCTATTTTTTTAGGCTCTATTTCCAAAATCATGAATATGGTGATAGCCCATGGGACTATGAAAAAAAAAATAACACCTAAAACCCCTTGGATTGTGGTAATAGTTTATGGCCATGGACCAAGGGACTATTGCCATGGTTTTAGCCTATGAAAATAAGCTAATTTTTCATTATTGACAAACCAAATTTAACAAATCCAAACACACTTTTATCATTTGAAAACATGGTATCTATCCCTTATAATTCATATGAAAAAAATCTATGAAAACAACCTTAACTATTTATCATGAAAAACATAATAGGAATTTCATCAAATACCATATGTGTGTTAAAATGAAAGAGCAGAAATTTACCCTTTAATTTGAAAGAAAACCCATTTATGTGCCAATTGAATTGGGGAACACAATGACAATTAAACATTTAATATTTATAGAGTATCAATATATTTTATATAATAATTAAAACATCATTTAAAATTATCAAACATCCATGGTTTATCCAAATACAGGGAAATAATTGAACTACTTACCTCAAATTGATGACACCTTGATGCCTTCATCAAACGTCGATGAATTAGAGTTAGAGGAGGGGTTTTCATCCCTTTAACATGGAATTTTTATATTATATTTCCTTTTGAATATATGTGTGTCATGTTTAAGAATATGGTATAATATAAAACAATTGTACCATGTAATAAAAACCAACACTCTTTATTTCATCAATATAAAGTACTGTATATGGAGAATAAATATACCCCATAAAATTAAATACATTACAAGGAGAAAAAAATAAACATAAGTAGTATTTGAAAACCCTTTGGGTTGTGGTCACCTAGAATTTGTAGGATCAAAATATGAATGTTTATGCTCAATTAAAAGAGGGGGTGAATTCTAAGTTTAAAAACATTCATTTTTAACCTTAAGGAAAGCTATGTTTAACAAGGCTAAATAGGGTTAATTCACAAGACCTATTTTAGTTCTACAAACTTACTAGATTCTGGAAATGTGGTTCTAGAAATGAAACTTATGGAAAGTTTAAAACGGAAACATTATACCTTAATGTGTATAAAATCTTACTTATCAGAGTATAAAAAAGAATAAGAATGTATAAGAATGTTATACTTTCTCCCTTTATCAAGAATATAGCAGAAATAAACTTGAAACAAAATAAGTAACAAGTATGAAATATTTTAACCCAAAGAGTAGGGTATTCAACAACCTTGGATAAAGGTCCCTTGATTTATACTTTCAAGAAAGTCTGTCTTACCCACACTAGGGTAAGCCCTCGATAGGAATATTGGAATCTATCTTGCTATCCCCACAAGCCCTCAAACTTCAAGGTAGTCGGTACCTATGTCTTTCTATCCACGGAAGTCCTCGACCTTTAAGGTAGTCAGCACCTCTATCTTCCTATCCACAAAAGCCCTTGATTGTACTCAGCAACAATCAGAGTCACACAATGCAAGCTGAACAAGATGTTCGGTACACACAAGGAATGATATTCTCTCTCTCTAGAAATCACTTCAGTAGCATGTAATCTCTAGAGTGATGGAACTATTTATTTTTGAGCTCATTCAAATGAGCTCCTATTTATAGGCACATCTCCAATGGTTGGCTCCCTCCTCCAATGGTCATATTTTTCCATGAATTTCAGAGGGACCTATATACATGTCACTCAAACAACAGTTAGTTAGAAATAGAATGTATGACATCGTTTCATAACTATAACAAGTGTAAGCAAAATAAGGTTTCTTAACCAAATCTAATTTTTTGGATTCTAAGAAAAAATAAAGTTTGGAATCTAGGCAAATAAACATTTTGTGACTATAAAACATGGATATTGAGATTTTGTTTTCCAAATAATTCAAAACCTAAATTCGATAGTTTTCGGAATTCAAAGTCTGAATTTTGAGGAATTCAGAGTCAGAATTATGAGAAATTCGGAGTCTAAATTTTAGAGAATTCAGATCCTCAATTCTAGAGAACTCAGAGTCTGAATTTTAGAGAATTCAGAGTCTCAATTCCAGAGAATTCTGAGTCTGAATTTCAGAGAATCTGGATTATGAATTTTAGAGAATTATGAGTATGAATTTTAGAGAATTCAGAGTTTTAATTCTAGATAATTCTAAGTTTGAATTTCAGATAATTCAGAGTCTGAATTTCAGAACCTGAAAATAGAATACTCTATATCTAAGAATTTATTGGATTATGAGATTTTAAAATTGAAACTGAATTTTAGACTTAGGAATATAATTAGTTATATGTAGAGAAACATTAAAATGAATAATGAAAAACATAGGTAAGGATAAATTTCCTTGTGGAAGGAATGATTTTATTATTAAGATAAATCTTAGGGAAAATATTATTTTCTTTTAGATAGAGTGTTTGTGATTTTCAAAACATAGAGGAATGAAAAGTCAT
This sequence comes from Viscum album, assembly GCA_963277665.1. Classification (NCBI taxonomy): domain Eukaryota; kingdom Viridiplantae; phylum Streptophyta; class Magnoliopsida; order Santalales; family Viscaceae; genus Viscum; species Viscum album. Next base: position 558,550,697 of record OY728132.1, on the reverse strand, counting down.
AGGGAAACCTTATTGATTCAACAATATCTCCCTTTTTGGAAAGTAGAAACATCCTTATAAAAAATAATTTTAGGACATAGAAATTTTCCTAATAAAAAAACAAAAAAAACTTATCTCCCTTTACTTATGAATCATGGTAAATACGACTAACTCCTCCTTAGGTTTTTAAATCACTAAGGATCATATTCTTGATTTCCTGAATGAGATTTTACATTTTCTTATAGATGAAAATCATCTTTGATAAGTAATTCCCCTTAGATGAAATCCCCATTACTTAGGGAAATCTCTTCTTTACTTAGTATTATTTTTATCATTCCATTATCCCCCTTTGTGATTTTCAAAAAGGAAAAAATAGAATGGAAAAAAAACATGGTACCTAAAAAAATTAGTACTAAACAACCAAATATATGAAGAAAAACCAAAATTCCATTATTATTGAAAGAATTTGTACAAAGAAGAAAATACAAAAAATGATCGGAATGGGGTAGAATTATCCTTCTCTCTCATTTGGCATTAACTTCTTTACAATGGTTTTCGGCTTCTTTATCTCCTTGTGATCTTCTTCCACGTGATTAAGTAGCTGATCTTGATCTTCATTTTTCTTATCTAAAGATTTTATCTTTTCTTACTAAGCCTTAAGAATATATGCCTGAGCCTTTAAGACTTCTTCTTTCTTAGAAATATTTTCTTCAAACTCAATCCTGAGATCCCTTTCTCTCTTCCAATTCATATCCACTGAATTAAGCTTCCTATTCAAGTACTTGACTTCTTGCTTCTGAGTTGTTTGTTCGATAGTCAGTTTTTCCTCAAAACTCTTAGTAAGATCATTAAACTTCCCATATTTGATGTCAAAATCATCCCTCACACTTTCTTGAAATTCATCAAAGACTCTCAGGTCTTCGATTGTCTTCCTTGACCAATTTTTAATTTTCTTGCATGATCTTTTATGAGCTTCATATTCAATGAAGAAAGTTTTGAAATCAGTCTCAAGCTTGAAAAACTTAACTATAAGCATGGAAACTGAATCTAATTTCTAATTTATTGAATTCTGAAGCATATGGCACATCGAGTATATACTCGGAAATAGGGGAATGGTATCAACCATCTTCTTAAAAGATTGAACAAAAAAATCATGTCCAAAAGAAGATGATTCTGAATTAGAGTGTTTGGTTGGTGAGGATTCTTTTTCTATCTCTTCAGCTTTCTTCTTCGATGAAGAACCAAAATATTTCTCTTTCACCAAATATTTTCTAGGTGTATCAACCAACACTTAATTTCCCTTATCAGATCTCAGAATGATCTCTTTTACTTTGGGTGATTCATGCTCACTATCTGATAACTGAACAATCTTGTATTTCTCAAGGTTTTCTTTCTAATCACCTACCACAATATCCTCTGGCTGGATGAAGTCATGATTTATTCTAGCTTATTTAGATAGTTTATTGACTTCTTCCTGACCCTTTTCTTCTTTTCCTAGAGTAGCAAGTTTTGAAGATTCTAATTCAGAAGTTCGGATTGATAGTTTCTCAGAAGGACTCTCCTTCTCATGATATTCCTCTACTTGCCTTATCATGTCATATGTATCAAAACATCCTTCTTATTCTTCTTCCACTTCTTCTTCTTAAACTATTTCTTCTTCTCGTTCTAGTTCCAAAATTACTATCTTCTTTCCTAGAGTCACATGGAGTGATTCTTGCAAAAAAGATTCTGGTACCTGAATTTTTTGAGAGTCTTTCTCAGAATCCTTGAGAAGGGATTGAACCATCTCAGTTTCAGACATCTTATTCTTCTGATTCTTTTCTTTTTCTTGCTTCTCAAGATCTTTATCAACATTCAACTTCAAGGCTTTTGCCTCAGCAGGTTCCAAGCCAGAAGTAGGATCCCCTTCCTTTCTGTTCTTTTTTTCTTATCTCCACTTAGACACAACTTCATCAGGGTAAGTCTTTTTCTTATTTAGATTCGGTGGTACTGATTGAGTTTCCTTCGCCATAGGTATTTCTTCTTTCGCTTCAGGTTCCTTCACCTTCCTCTTCCTTACACCCTTCTTGGAAGTTTCATCCACTTCTAGTTACTTTGGTAAAGCTTCGATTTCTGATTCATACAAATCATAGAAATCTTTAGAATTACTATTGAAACCAACCTTCATCCTTCTGAGAGTATCATCACTTAACAACATTCCTTTTAAATTAATTGTCTTAGAACTATAAGGAATTTGGAAAGACTCAAGACAACGAATTATAATCTTGGATAAAATAGCTGGATACATGATAATTTGAGACTTCAAATTTCCATTATTGATATTCTCAATTGTGAACAAGATATAATTGACTAAGTTTATCTTACTAAGGTTCACCAAAAAATCTAGAATATATATGTCACTTTTCTTTAGGGTATTATTATCCCCTTTTCTCGGAATGATAAAACCTCGAACCCATAACTAAAGAATCCAGAGGTTTTTAGAGAGATGGATAATCTTAAAAGTCTTCACCGCTGAAAGACCAAGACATTTTATAGCTTTCCCCTTATCAAATGATCCTGCTAAATCTGCTTGCTTGTGGGTACAGAACTCTGCTTCTCCTTCATACGGAATTCTAATTAAGCTTACGACCTTAGTGTAATAAAGGGAGTAGGTCTTTCCATATCTCTTGAAAGAAAACATGTCTCTCCCTCATTCATTGAAAAAACTTACTGACTCATAGAATTCAACCAACAACTCCGGATAAACTGGATCCTGTGTCTTCATTTTTGATACACATAGGCTTTCCCATCCATTCAACTTGATATTGTTTGAAATGATAGAGTCATACTTAACAAAGAATTTCAGATCAAATAAACTCTCTCTATATATTTTCCATTTTAAGATTTACTTTACAAAAAACATTTCTTTCTGAGGAGAAGCTTTCATAGACATTCAGAATTAAGTAAAACCGGAAGATTCAGAACAACCTTAAGTAGAGCACTAGGGATTCAGCACACCAAAGCTTTGAGAATCAATGTGGTACAAACATCGGGGGGTCCTTATATAGGAGGTTTAGGTGATGGTTCATCTTTTTTTATTGATTCAATGGTTTAAATACTCTTGATCAGATCTAATGGTTGAGATGATAACCGAAGAAGAAATTTGGTAGGTTACGATATTTTGAGGTTTTTAAGATAAAAATTCAGATTTAATGAAAAATGATTAAAAAAAATTAAAACACCAACATGTAAAAAGATGATTATAAAAATTTAAGAAAGGAAATATACCACCCAGATTTCCGGAAAAATTATTCATAATGAGGAAAATTCTTCTTGAAGAACTTTAGATTCCGGAAAAATTTGGTTAAGAAAATTTTGATTACGAAAATTTTGATTATTAAAAAAATGTACCCCCCTATGAAAAGGAGTTTCTTACTCTAAGGAGATAGGTTTCAACAAGAAGTTTATATAGAATATTACCTTATGGTTACCATTCTTAACTTTTTTTAATGTATTCAAATCTATCCGAGGGTTCATATTTTGTGAAAATATCAACAAGTTGATCTTGCATTCCAATGAATTGAAGAATGATATCTCTTTTCTGTGTGTGATCTCTAAGAAAGTGATGCCTAATATCTATGTGTTTTGCACATGAGTGATGTGCATGGTTTTTACTTAGGGAAATGACACTAGTATTATCACACTGTATTTGTGTTTTGGTAAAACTCATACCATAGTCTGTGAGTGTGTGTTGCATCCACAATACTTGGACACAACAACTTCCAGCTGCTTCATATTTATCTTTAGTAGTGGAAATTGATACTAAGTGTTACTTTTTTAATGACCAAGAAACTAATGAATCTCCTAATAAATTACAAGTTCCTGATGTACTTTTCCTATCCATTCTACATCCACCAAAATCAGCATCCGAAAAACATTAAAAAAATCATTTCCAGAAGTATAAAAGAGTCTTAAATCCATGGTTCCCTTTAAATAGTGAAACACTCTTTTCACTGCCATTAAATGGGATTCCTTAGGATTGGATTGGTATCTTGAACATAAGCATACTAATAACATTAAGTCTGGACGATTGGCTATCATGTATAGTAAACTTCCTATCATACCTCTAAATGATGTTTGATTTACTAGCTTCCCAGCTTCATCAAGATCAAGAGAATTTGAGGTACCAATGGGAGTAATAATACTCTTAGTGTTATCATATCCATACTTTTTAAGAAGATCCTTAATATACTTATTTTGAGATATATAAGTTCTTTCTGGTTTTTGAGAAATTTGAAAACCTAGGAAAAATGTTAACTCACCCATCATACTCATTTCAAACACATATTTCATTAGATTTGAAAACGAATCAGTTAAAGACTATTGAGTTGAAACAAATATAATGTAATCAACATAAATTTGAACAATCAAAACATTTTTCTTATCTTTCTTTATAAAGAGGGTTGGATTATTATTTCCCTTAACATCATTGTTTTGTAACAAAAATCCTATAAGTCTATCATACCAGGCTCTAGGGGATTTTTTAAGTCCATATAAAGCTTTGGTATGTTTGAAAACATGTTCAAGATGTTTTATGTATTTAAAACCAGGCGGTTGTTCAACAAAAACTTCCTCTTGAACATACCCATTAAGGAAAGCACATTTTACATCCATATGAAAAAGTTTAAAGATTATAAAAGCTACATAGGCAAGTAGAATATGGATAGATTCAAGTCTAGAAATTGGAGCATAGGTTTCTTCATAGTCTATTCCTTATTATTGATTATAGAATTTAGAAAATAATATAGCTTTATTTCTTAATATCATTCCATTTTTATCACACTTATTTATGAAGACCCATTTTACTCCAATAACAGAAGATTCCTTAGGTCTTTCAACCAAGGTACAAACTTTATTCTTTTTGAATTCATTTATCTCATCCTGCATGGATTTTATCCAATCATCATCACCTAAAGCATCATTAGTGCTTTTAGTTATAATTGATAATGGAATGTTATATGTTCTACTTCATTTCTTAATGAACTTCTAATCCTTACAGGTTGATTTACATCACCAATGATACTATCACTAGGATGATTCTTAAGAATCAACTGATTTGGGTTTTATAAAACTTGTTCATCAATATATGGTAGGAAATCTTCTGGGGTAAATGTTTCAAAAACATTTTCTTGAACATTTTCCTTATCAGAAGAATCTTCTATCAAGGGTTAATAATCAGTTTTTGAAAACACATCTGAAAAAGTAGGTTGAGTTTGTTTAAAAACAAAAGGACCAGTTTCATAAAATTTAGCATGTACTTTTTCTTCAATAGTAAAAGTATTTTTATTAAAAACTCTATATGCCTTAGAAGTTGTGGAGTAGCCTAAGAAAATTCCTTCACTAGATTTGGGTGTGAATTTATGTTAATTATCTTTATTATTCTAAATTAATACTTTGCAACCAAACACTTTTAAGATGGAAAGTATAGGTTTTCTACCATTCCACAATTTGTAAGGAGTTTTGTTAAGAAAAGGTATAATTAAAACTTGATTTATAGTATAACAAGCAGTACTTGCAACTTCAGCCCAAAAGTGTTTAGCTATCGAATAATAACTCAACATATTTTTAGTTATATCTTGAAGAATTCTATTTCTTCCTTCAACAACACCATTTTTTGAGGAGTTCTTGGTGCTAAGAAGTTATGAGTAATGCCTTTTATACTATAAAAAGTTTCAAAATCCGAATTATGAAATTCTTCTCTATGATCGCTATGAATAATTATCAATGGAAGATTTTTCTCATTTTTAACATGGGATTTAATGATTTTAAAATAAGAAAAAGATTCAGATTTATTTTCCAGAGAATAGACCCAAGTAAATATAGTGTAGTCAACAACTAGGACAAAAACATAATATTTACCTCTAATGCTACCAGTTTGTGTTGGAATGAAAAGATCCATATGCATCAACTATAATTCATCAGTTGTTAAGACTTCACCGATTGATTTAAAACTCGATTTATGTTGCTTTCTATATTGAAAAGGATCAAAAACTTTTGAATAATTATATATACGCTCTTATAGATCCTTAACAAGTCTTTTCATAGAGATTTTTCATTGGTTTCTAAGATTACAGTGTCCTAATATTCTATGCCATAACCAAGATTTATCTTCCATTTCACTAAGACAAGGTAGATCTTGGATCCTAAGGTCTTCTATGTTTAGTGTATATAAATTCTCTTTCCTGTGGGCAGAAAGAATAAACTCTTCCTTGGAATTGTGTACTAAGAATTTTTCATTCCTAAAATTCAAAAGGTAACCTTCATCACATAATTGAATTATGCTAATGAGGTTGTGCTTAAGAACTTTAAAAAATAAAACATTTGAAATCAAATCTTTTCCAAGAAGAAAAATGTTACCTATACCAATAATTTCTCCCTGATCATTATCTCCGAAAATTACTTTTCCTCCTTTCGTCTTGATAATATTTTCAAAGAAGTTTTTTTACCAGTCATGTGCGAGGAACATCCACTATCCATGTATTGTAACGCCTCGAACCCATAATCTAGGATCCAATGCATTGTTTTAATTCATTGGCATGATTAAAAGGAATCAAGTATCGAAGGACCGATTAGTTTAGTAGTCTTGGAAACATGATACATACTTGTGTTCAACATTACAACTTGAAAAGAAAAACAACACTAATTTATTCTATTAGAAACATCCAATATTCCAAGATTATTCCTGAAAGTAACTAATAACTAACTTCTTCATATCCTGGGAAAATGAAACATGAAAAGGGGTGATCTCAGATGCTCAGTAAGAGTACGAAATACAATGGAAGATAACTTAAATATTAGTAATGGTGAATAATTGAAAACACATGCCTTAACGAATAATAAACACGAGCACTTTATGGTAGGAATATGAGCTGAGTAAATAATGACATAATAAAACATAGTAATGGGTATTATACTAGTTGAATAACCACATGAAATATCATTATCTAATCTCATAATGATGGAATAAATAATGCCAAACATCATAACCACATATTCAGGTCCTTGTGTCAAGACTACAAAAAAGATTTTGTCAAGGCCTTGTGCCAAGACACTAGATTGTCTCATGAGACCTACCGATTCATCGAGGAGATATAGTAGGCTCCACCCGTCAATTAATAAGTCTAATTCATTCCTCATATGAAAAGTTTTAATCATAACATAAACATTCGTATTATAACTAGCATACGAAATGTCAATACTTTATCCACAAACCATGAATGGTATAAAAATAGAACATCCACAGTCAAACATAACTCATTCAATACAATATGGATAATTTTATTGTAATAGATTGACCTCAATCGATAATAATGAAGGATATTAACATAGATGAAAATAATCATCAAAACTATTTGAGAGAAATATCCCCCTTTTTCCTGAAAACATTCAAAAGTCACACTATTTGTCAAGAAGCTGTTTAAAAATAGATTTTTGAATCAAAGTGTCCCATACCACTTTGAAACTTTTAAAAATAATTTTAATTTTAAAACGCTAATTTCCATATAAATAAATCCTTAAAACCATTTTTAAAACATGGATATTAATGAGAATGATTTAGAAGAATAAATTTTTAAAACATTTAAAATGATATTTCAGTTAGTGTTCCTAACCAAATGAGAGATGCTTGAATACAAATAATTGAGGTAATAAAAACTTAATAATATCATGATAAAAAGTGATTCATGATATATTATGTCAAATAATAGTATATACACCAAATAAAAGTGAATTGGCACATAACAACAAAAAAGTCTCAAATGAATGTAAATTGAGATGAAATCCCTTATAAAGACAGTATCCTTAGGTAAAGGATAAATAAATGACATAATTATGTGTGAAAAATATAAAAACACTCAATATTATTGGATATTAAGTGTAAATAAATTAGAGTACATTCACACATGTTCTAGTAAAAACAACACCAATGACTTGGATTTTTAACTCAATGAATGGAAATTGAGTTAAGATCAAGTTCATATCAATGACTTGACAAGTTATCAATGGAGTGGTTATGTGTATCAAGAGTATATAAACAAAAAGGGGAGTTGAAATTACTAGATAAATAATAAATTGTGATTCCCCACATAATCTTGGAGTAAAATAGTCATTGAAGTATGCGTAAATCCGATTGAGTGGAAATTGAAATTTGAAATTCCCTTGCCGATTTGGTAACTTACGAAACATTCACCCCATGAAAGAAGGATCATACAATGATGATGTAAATTCCCGTACATTAAAGTATATTATAAAATTAATACAATAATTTATAGTACATATGCCACACAAAAGGAAATAGTGGCCAATATAGCATGAATCCCACATGAATAAAAAGTGAGATTTAAACCCTTACTTCGTTGTGATCAATCGAGTCGTATGACCAAAAGTTAATAACCACCAAATGAATCACAGAATAACATGAATATAAAGAAAATCATGCTAATATATATCAAATTTCAGTACAAAATACACCACATGCAATAAATAAGTGTCTAACCATGTAAATCTCACAGAATTAAAAGTGAGATAAGAAACCCCTTACCTCAAGTCCGACTTGTCTTGTATGTTCCTTGTTCTTCCTGAATAATAAAATTAAATTAATTTCTACTTGATTAAGAAAATTTTAAATTTTTTTATTCATTTTATATCACTCATTACCTATATATAACAATTAGTTAATTATTTGAGTTCATATTGGATATTTTATCGATGTTCGGAACTTGAGTCAAAAATGAACTTGTTATAATTACAATTTTCCCATGTGGTCAAAATTCCATTATCTCTAGAATGATATAAATGATTTAGATATCATATATATTATATATATATATATTATATATATATATATATATAAATATTATATATATATATATATCTATTTATAACAGTACATAACATTTAGAGATAAGAAATGAAATGTACCGTTCATGGAGACGGTAAGCCGTACGTACGCATGAACACAACTTTCATTTCTATTAGGTATTTTAATGGAATTAAAACATAATGATACATAGGTATATTATAATTCCAGTATAATATCATATATAATATCATTAATTCCATCTTTTATACATCCCACAAAAGGCATTAACGAGTCATATCATTTTGAGGGGGCGGTAGTCCGCACTGCCTCAAATGAAATTATCGCGTTTTACCCATAATGGAAACCATAAAATAATGATATAAATGGAAAATACAGAAGAATAAAGAAAACATAAACATAATATATATATATCATATATAAATACAGTGCCATCTTAATGGCCACCATGAGAGGCGGTAGGAGAAAATCGAACAACCATCGCTTCGTGAGGTGTTAGTTTTCCATCCACAGAAACAGTATGTTCTTCACCCATTAGATGGATGTTTGTGTAAGTTTAGTTCTAATAATTCTCATAAAAATATCCTAGTATATTGATGATACATGTGTTTTTATAAAATATAGTAATAAAAAGTGTTTAGGGGGTTGGAGAAGTAAAATAAAACAAAATAAAACAAAATAATTTAAGAGAAAGCGTTACCTTAAATTTGGGTAACTTCCTTTGGTTTTAACCAAATTGACTTCTTGAAGTGCCTTATGCCTAAGTTAAGGCTTCTAGGAGTAATAGGGGGATCTTTAGAGATTATTTTGGTAGGTTTTGGACAAGCTAAGGGTCTTGAGAGGAGTGTGGAATGAGTTATAATTGGTGTCCTTTTATAAGGGGGAGGAGGGGCTCATTAAGAAAGTGTGAAAATATTATTTTATTGTATAGTGATATTCGGTTTATAATGGTCCAAAACTAATTAAAGTATAATATAAGATGACTAATGGTCTAAATAAAATCGTCCAATAAGAATTGGACAGTTTTTGGATATTATTTTAATATTAATAATCATATTTATTTAAATCATTTATTAATGAGGTAAATACTACATCATTATTGTGTCATAAATAATTTAATTAATTTAATGTCAAAAAATTATAAAAAAATTACAATAATGTATAAAATCTTTTTATCTTTACAATTAATATTTATAGTCGAAAATATAACCTATATAACCCCATGTAAAAATTAATTTACTAAAAGATATTTGTTTATGTCATTTTGGGCTTTACTTTATGTTAATTAAAATAAAGTGTCATTATCATTCATAAGTGGCTCCATGGGGTCCCAAATTCAACCCAAGGATGCCCATGGTTGGCCATGACTCATCCAATAATGTTAAGACAAGTGTTAAGGTAATTTTGTATTATTATAATATTCTTTTTATCCTGAATTACCCTATTTACCTTTAACCGCGGTAAATAAAAGTCAAAAGTTAATATTCACCAAAAATTATTTTCATCTTATTGATCCACATTTTACTTACTAATAACAAACAGGTATCTCGGATTTTCTAAATTCAATTCACAGAAGCAGAAAAATTTCATTTAAAAGAAAAAGTCAGATTTTTAACTACTACTTAGTGGTTTCACTATTCATCAGAAAATGATGTTTTTCAAAAAAATACCAAAAATTCAGCCTAAGATTATTTGATATTCCGAATTAAAAAATTATGTCTATTTTACCAAATTAAAAACATAGATGTTGGATTAATTAATTTAAAATTTAATTCCTGTTGTGAAAACAAATAACGTATTTTTAAGGAACAATAACTATCAAAAGATTGACACTTGTTTATATATAATTTCAAAGTGAAATTAATTACAATGACCAAAATTGGATTAAAGGGTAAAAATATAATCTAATTACCCTTCAAAATCAATTTAAAATATAATCTAACCTTATAAATAAATTAGATTAAAAGGCAGTTTTGAATTAAAATACAGTATTTCTCACTATTCATAAAAAATAAATATTATTAGAAAAATACCAAAATTTTATCCAAAGTAAATTTTGATGTCCTGATTCTAAAAAAGAATTTTATTTTGTCAAATTGAATATGTAAAAGGGTCAGATATTGGATTTAAAAAGGGTTCACCATTAAAATGTGGTAAAATTTATTTTTTTTTGAAAAATACATTTTTTATCTAAAAAATTGAATTTGTTCTTATAATATGTCTAAGGAACACATAATATATAAGTTAAAATTATATGGAGTGTATAAAATTCAAAATGCAGTTAATTCTATTCATAACCACTTTTGAATGACTAGTTTGGTAAGTCGTGGTGCGCTCGAACTCAGTGTTGCATGTAGCGTAAGCTATTGAATTTAATGAAAATAACATACTATGAAATATTGGGGTGTTACATTGTAAGAACCCAGTTATTATTCTTGATGTACGAGTTTCTTCTTTTCTCTTTTCCTTAAGTGTTTTTGAGAAAATAAGGAAAATGGGAGAAAATCCTAAATTTTGTGACTACACACCGTGTACTTTTCCACAACCCATGTACATTGGCCGTGTGGAATGAGTACACAGGGCGTGTAGGCATGGTGATGATGATGGGTGTAAAAACTGACTACACGTCGTGTATAGGGTATTTACACGTCATGCATTCAGTTGGAAGATGAATAGTAAGGCAGTGAAGGCAGCCACCAGCTGAGCGACAGTACACGTCGTGTACTCAGGTATTACATGCCAAGTACTCATGTCAAAAGATGAATAGTAAAGTGGTGGAAAGAATCCGCCGTAGAAATAGTTAAAAATGGAAAGTACACGCCGTGTACTCAATAGTACACGCCGTGTAGTCTAATTTGTCCGCTTAAAATGTGCATTAGCCTCCCTTATTCATAGAGAAGGATTAGAACCAGAGGAGAGCTCAGGAGGACGACCAGATCTTTGGAGATCACCCAACCGAGCACCAGGAATCTGATTCCACCTCTGTCGATCTCGTTGGAACCATATGGGTAAGCCCTCCCCTCTCATTCATCCGTTCTTACCAATTCTTTCCTGAGGGGAATTTATTTATGTTTGAATGGAAATTCTTTTACCTTAGATCTACATCGTTATTGGACGGTTCGAGGAGCATCGTTCACATATACCGATCATGGGTGATCGAGGTAGGTGGTCCGGTATTTAAATTCCAAATGCTGTGCATTTTTGTGTACTGTTGTGCTACGAACCCATGTTGGGGTGTCGTGTGGCTGAGGCCATGGATGTTTTAAATACCTTGAATTGTATAGGTAATTAAATGTAATTATAAACAGCTGTTTGGGATCATTGCTTGGATCTAGGACCACCCTGAGGGTGCATTCCTCTGTTTAGCCATTTGGCCAGGTTACCCAAGGGTATACCGTAAAATTTAGCATGCTTTAAATTTCCTTCAGAGGAATTTTATTTAATTTCTTGCTTATCTTTTGGGCTCGGCCCGGTTACTTGCACCTAAGGGCAGTGTTCTATTTAGCCTGAGGGAAGTGTTCTATTTATCCAGAGTGCAGTGCTCTGTTTAGCCTGAGGGAAACTTCTTTCGTGCCTATGGGCAGTAGATTCTGTGCCTGTGGGTGACACTTAGTACGCCTGAAGGCAATATCTATTATGCCTATGGGAAATTAACTACGGGTTGTGACTCTGATTACCTGAGGGTAAGGTTTGTATGTCTGAGGACAGTGTTATCATGAATGTTCACCATGGTGATTTTCATATGTTATACTTTCCATGTTAAATCATAGGCTTGGAATGATTAAATGAATATTAAAATGGAAATATAACTCGTAAGTTAGTTACTTTTGAGTAGTGCTTAGTTGTTGCATTTTACTACTGCACACATTGTTGCACATTTACACTGACAGTTGGGCATGGACCTTTGGTGGGTGCCTACTGGGATTCATTTCTCACACCCTATTTGGGTCATGTCTTCATCCCAAATAGACTATATTGCTACAGGTGTGGATAAGGGCAAGGGTCCCTATATAGATACTTGATTGTTGCAGAGGTGTAGGAGAGAATGGGACCGATCTTAGGCTTACGATGCTGCTGATTTCCTGTTGCACTGTTTTTCTTTGTTTGTTGTACCTGTACTTTCCATTGTATTGTATTTTTGTGTAACATGTTCTGGCTGTTTTCTTAGAACTAGGGACATGTTGCATCATTATATATATAACTGTTGGTTTCTTTTTTACTGCAATTGTTCATTTCAGTTATGTATGTTTTACTTCTTCCCCTGTTGTGGTATGCTATTTATCTTTTCCACTGTACTACACTTTGAAAAATTAGGGCATAGTTTCCCCACTATCAGACCTGGGCCCTTGCTGCTAGTCGGAAGCCTCTGGAATTTCGAGAAATGCACTTGAGGTCATGTGACCAACCGAGTTTGGGGCACCCATGGAGTGGCACCCGGATCCGGAACGTTAAAAGTGGTATCAGAGGAGTTTCTTTTCTTTGACTTACTATTTGGAGCCTTAGTCTGGGATAGTATGGGAATGGTAGTTGGTAATAATCTATGCCCAAGAGTATCTAACCCGTGTACAGGGAAAAGCCAATCTACCTCGTATTTTTACAATTATTCTGATTTTTCAAATTTGACAGTTGATTTGATTTTCACCATTGGGTGAGGCACTTGTGATTGCGCTGTTTATATGTTATCCATGGGTTCTATTTAGTTGAAACCCGATGAGATGAGGGTATTCCATTTCATGCATCATTTAGGCACATGCTAGAAATCACATGCCATGTATAGTTCCATGCCATGTAGGCACATAAGAAATTGCATGTTGTTGTGATAGCTGCTTTGATAAATAACTGCTATGTGATAGGGTATTTTTGTGTGAGCCTATTGATAGGATGGATGATAAACTTTGGTTGTTGGGGAGTATGGGCCCTCAATGACTGGAATTTTGTGGATCATTGACTTGTTACTTGTGTATAACATGTATAAGATGCCAAATTTGATTTGCGGGGAGTATGGGCCCTCACGAATCAGAATTTAAAACTTAGGTGTTGTTTTTCAGTATTTACTGGGTTCTAATGTAGTTTCAGAGGCTTACTGTTTGGAAAACCCAGGATACACGCTATGTAGTTCCTCGGACACATGTCGTGTGTTCTTCTGTTTGGGAAGAAATGAAAACTTTTTGAGTACATGCCCTATGCCCTCAGTACACGCCGTGTAGTCTCTTCCTATGTCATAGACCATGTGGGTGGGGACACAGGGTAGGGAGAGGCTTGGGAAAAACACGCCATGTACCAGATGTACATGCCATGTAGTGTTGACCTGGAGTCCGCCCGTGTAACTAACAACACGGACGAAGGATACCTTGAGACATACACACCGTGTCCACCATGGAACATGTCGTGTACCTGAGGGACACGTCGTGAAGTCCTTACCGGTGGGAGACTGTGTGGACTTAGCTGTGTGGATGGGGAAACGGGGTGGTGTACACACCACGTGCAGTTGTAACATGTCGTGTGGTGTCAGCCGAGTAGTCGACCGTGTCACGAACGACACGGGCATTTTGAAATTAAATTATACATGCCATGTAGATTCCATACACATCGTGTAGTCTTGTTCAAAGTGATCCGTGTGGCTTATCTGCGTAGAAGTACTCGGGCATGGAAGGAAGATTCAAGTACACACTGTGTATTTAGAAGACACGCCGTGTGTTTGGGGTGTTACATGGCTAGTTTAAGCTAGAGTACACGCCCATGTGAATGGTTGTGAGGACACGTCGTGTAGTATTTATACACGTCATGTAGTCAAATTTTGTAAATTTTGAAAACTTTCTTTCTCTGTCTCCTTGTTTTTGGTCTTTGATAATTCTTGATCTAAGGTGTGCATTTGACCTTGTAGAGTCATGCCGCTGAGACAACCACGTGTTGTTCAACAAGAGAGTGGAAACAATTATACTCTAGAGATGGTAGGCCATGGGCTACCAGTGGATCCTCCAGCACAACCAGATGCAGCACCAGCCGTTATACCGGACACAGGCACGAATGCGCAGTTCCGTGAAGGCTTCATGCGGCTCATGAAGACCTTTTAGGTAGTACCGCCGACTGTCACATCTATTCCTGAGCTGACTCGTATCTTCCAGCAGCAACATCCACCTACATTTTCAAGGGATTATGGACCATTGGCTGCGGAGTCTTGGATAGATTAATTGCAGACTGTTTTCAAGCATCTTGAGATGCCTCCAGGGCGGAGGGTCAAGCTCGCGACTTATATGATGCGTGATTCCTCTAAGAGGTGGTGGGATGTTACCACTTAGTTAGAGCATCACAAAGACACGTCATGGGAAGATTTTCAGACATATTTCTACGAATTCTTCTTCCCAGAGACGCTGAGGGCAGATAGATCTCAAAATTTCATGAATCGGCAGTAGGGCGCTATATCGGTGATGGATTATTTTGCTCGTTTTGCCGAGCTTCAGCATTTTGCACCCATTCTGGTGAGTGATGATACGTTAAGTTCTAGACTCTTTGAGGATGTTCTTCGATATGACATCCGAGCACTGGTGAATGTTTTCAGGTTTCCTACTGTACATGCTATTGTAAACCAGGCACTGATTACCGAGCAAAATATGAGGGAAACTAGTGGTGTGGGCCAGGGAAGTTCGACACCAGTTTATGGTACTATTTATACCTATAAGAGGAAGAGACAGATGTATTTCTCTCACGGTGTCAGTACTATCCATAAAAATGTTTTGGGTGGTCAAGTCATGTGCTACCAGTGTGGTAAAGAGGGGAACAAGAGACTGCAATGTCCACATGACCCAGTGGAGTGCCGAGATTGCGGAAAGATGGGTCATCTGCAGCACTTTTGCAGGGTGTTTCCACTAGTGGCTAGTGAGAGGGGTTCTGTGCAGACTCCACAAGTGGGATCAGGACCAACACCTTCTTACCAGTTAGTAAACTGGAATATGTCAGAGCATGCAGGCCGAGATGGTGGTCGTGGCCATGGTAGCCAGACACTAGGATCTTAGAGGCAGCAGGGTGGGATAGCTCAGGGTAGCCAGGCTGTGTCATAGGGCCGCATCACTGGGTAGGCATATGCAGTGCAACACACCCAACAAAAGTAGGATCGCAGGCCTTTTACTATCATAGGTACTATTCTAGTAGCTTCTGTCTTATCTTCAATACTTTTTGATACGGGTACTACACATAGCGTTGTATCTATGCCTATTGTGGAGAGCCTTGGGCTCTGTGTTTCTTCTTCCTCTGAGGTTATGACGCTAGACACTCTTTTGGGAATGAAAATGACATGTTTGCATCAATGCAAGGAGTTCCCCCTTGAGGTTGGTGGGTGTCACTTTTTATGGGACCTCTATGTCTTAGAAATGACAAGCGATGATTTCATTATCGGGATGGATTGGTTGGTTATATTTAGAGCCTTTGTAGACTGATATCATCGTAGGGTGTGTTTCATGTCACCAGAGGGTGGAGAGTTTCTTTACAAAGGTGAGTGTGATGTTCAGGAGAGTCGAGTTGGACCAGAGCATCATGGGTGAGGTGGAGTCACAACCCAGATTGCGATTTTATATATGGATGATCGGGGGACTTGTCAGAAGGACTTCCCTCAAGTGGTTGTTTGTTTCAAGTATGTATTCCCAGACGACTTTTCAGGTCTACCTCCATAGCATGTGGTGGATTTCTCTATTGAGCTTGTGCCAGGAGCGGCACCAGTGTCCATTCCTCCTTATAGGATGGCTACACCTGAGTTACATGAGATCAAGAGATAGTTAGAGGAGTTACAGTCAAAGGGCTTTATCTGACCCAGTACTTCTCTTTGGGGTTCTCCGGTCTATTTTACGAATAAGGCGGACGGTACCCTCAGACTCTGTGTGGATTATCGAAAGCTAAACCATTTGACGGTCAAGAACCGATATCCCTTACCAAGGATTGATGATATTTTTAATCAATTTCGAGGTGCACGAGTGTTATCTAAGATTGAATTGAGATTCTGATATCATCAGTTGTGCGTTAGACCATCTGATATACCTCTCACAGCCTTTAGGAGTAGGTATGGTCTATATGAATACTTGGTTATGCCATTCGGACTCACGAACGCACTAGCAATTTTCATGGATCTGAAGAATCGTGTGTTCCATATTTATTTAGATTCTTTTGTGGTAGTATTCATGGACGATATCTTGGTGTACTCTCACACTCGACATGAACATGCCACCCATATTAAGATCGTGATGAGTACACTAAGAGAGAATCAACTATATGCTAAGCTCTCAAAGTGACACTTTTAGATGGACCAGATTTACTTCCTGGGTCATATCATCTCAGAGGCAGGAGTGCAGTAGACCCAGAGTAGGTGAGAGCAGTAGTTTCCTGGGAGCAACCTAAGAACGTGTTTGAGATATGGAGTTTCTTGGGGATGGCTGGTTACTAAAGGCATTTTATATAGGACTTCTCCCACTTAGTAGCACCATTGACGGGTTTGACTAAGAAGGGTGTGAAGTTCATTTGGACAGAAGCTTGCGAGACAGCCATCCAGGAGCTGAAGGGAAGGATGACATCAGCGCCAATCTTGATACTTCCAGAGTAGGGAAAGAGCTATACAGTTTACTATGATGCATCAGGTATTGGATTGGGAGCTGTGTTGATGCAGGGAAATCAAGTAATTGTTTATGGGTCTTGGCAGTTGAGGCCACATGAGAGGAATTACCTGACACATGACCTCAAGTTGGCTGCAGTTGTTCATGCGTTACGCTATTGGAGACATTATCTCTTGGGAGATCATTTTGTGGTTTTCACCAACCAAAAAAGCCTCAAGTATATCTTTACTCCGCGTGACTTGAATCTGAGGCAGTGAAGGTGGGTCGAATACCTTCAGTACTTCGATTTTGAGCTTGGCTATACACCTGGTAAGGGTAATGCAGTTGCTGATGCACTGACCAGGAAGACTCAGACACAAACAGTTCTTGAGTTCAGTGGTTAGTGGCAGCTAATGGCCTTGTTCTCTGAGATGCATTTGGGGGTGCACAACAGTCAGGGGAAAGCCTATCTTTCATCCTTAGATATGAATTCTACCCTCCTGGATAGAGTGAGGATGAGACAACTATTTTATTCATAAGGCCTAGTTCTACGGGAGTCGGTGGCAAGTGAGGACCCTCCTCCTGGGTGGATGATAGGAGATGTTGAGGTATTGCATTTCCATGGACGAGTGTGGGTTCTAGGGGATATACGCGAGGAGTTGATGCGGGAGTTTCATGTTTCATCTTGGCCAGTTCATCCCAGAGTTACCAAGATGTACTGTGAATTGAGACATCAATACTGGTGGCTAGGTATGAAGAGAGAAGTAGCTGGTTTTGTTATGAGATGTTCCACCTATCAGTAGGTGAAGGCGTAACATCAGAGGCCAGACGGATTGTTACAGCAGTTACCCATTCCGGAGTGGAAATGGAATGATGTCGTGATGGACTTCGTGACTGGGTTGCCAAGGTCACCTTGAGGCAATGATGTCGTGTGGGTTTCTATGGACAAACTCACAAAGGTAGCTCACTTTTTGCCAATCAAGGAGAACTTTGAAGTTGAAGATCTTGGGAAGTTGTATATCTGAGAAGTCGTACATCTTCATGGAGTCCCTCGTTCTATCGTTTCAGATAGGGAATACCATTTTACATCTCGTTTCTGGAAGGGTTTTTAGATGGCACTGGGTACAAAGGTGATTCTGAGCATAGATTTCCACCCTCAGACCGATGGTCAGTCAGAGCGTGCAATACAGGTTCTAGAGGACATGCTACGTGCATACGTCCTAGAATTTTGTGGCTCCTGGGAGAAGCATATACCCCCAGTCAAGTTTTCCTATAATAATAGTTTTCAGGCAAATATTTATATGACACCTTATGAGGATTTATATGGTAGGCCATGCTGATCACCTTTGTGCTGGATGGAGGTAGGTGAGATAGCTTTACTGGGACCATGTCTCGTGCAGGAGACTTCTAAGCAGGTCCAGTTGATTCAGAAGTGGATTACTACTCCACAGTATCATCAGAAATCTTATTCTGATCGCTGCAGACGACCCTTGGAGTTCGTGGTCAGGGATCAGGTTTTCTTGCGTGTTTCACTGAGGTTGGGACACTAGAAGATTAGGATACAGGGTAAACTTTCACCGAGGTATGTGGGGCCATTTGAGATTCTGGAGAGAGTCGGGCCGGTTTCCTATCAGTTTCAGTTACCACAGAGGTATTGGGCTATGCACGACATCTTCCAGGTATCTCAGTTACGCCGTTATCATTCAGACCCATCTCACGTCTTTCAGCCCGAGGAGATTGAGATACAAGTCGATGCATCCTTTGAGGAGCATCCAATTCGTATCGTGGATTGGAGAACGAAAGTTCTCCGAGGCTGGTCAGTTCATCTCGTACGGGTGCTATGACAGCATGGCCGAGTGCAGGATGAAACCTGGGAGCAGGAGACTGATGTACGCGCTCAGTGGCCATAGTTTTTCTGAGCTTTACCTTCCCCACCCTTGGAAGGGCAATTCGAGGACAAATTGCATTAAGGGGGGATGTTTGTAAGAACCAGGTTCTTATTCTTGAGGTACGAGTTTCTTCTTTTCTCTTTCCTTAAGTGTTTTTGAGAAAATAAGAAAAATGAGAGAAAATCCTAAATTTTGTGAATACACGCCATGTACTTTTCCACACGCCGTGTGCATTGGCCGAGTGGAATGAGTACACAGGTCATGTAGGCATGTCAATGATGATGTGTGTAAAAACCCACTACACGCCGTGTATAGGGTATTTACACGCCGTGTATTCAGTCGGCATATGAATAGTAAGGTGGCGAAGGCAGCTGCCAGCTGAGCGACAGTACATGCCATGTACTCAGGTATTACACGCCGTGTACTCATGTCGACAGATGAACATTGTCGCGGTGGAAAGAAGACGCCGTAAGAATAGTGAAAAATGGAAAGTACACGCCGTGTACTCAATAGTACATGCCGTGTAGTCTGTTTGTTTCACTTAAAATGGGCAGTAGCCTCTTCTATTTATAGAGAAGGCTTAGAACTGGAGGAGAGCTTGGGAGGATGGATGGAGCTTTGGAGATCACCTGACCGAGCACCGGGAATCCGATTCCGCCTCTTTCGATCTTGTTGGAACCGTACGGGTAAGCCCTCCCCTCTCCTTAATCCGTTCTTACCAATTATTTCCCGAGAGAAAGTTATTTACGTTTAAGAAACCGTTTCTTATTCTTGAGCTATGGGTTTCTTCTTTTCTCTTTTTCTTAAGTGTTTTTGAGAAAATAAAGAAAATGGGAGAAAATCATAAATTTTGTGACTACACGCCATGTACTTTTCCACACGCCATGTACATTGGACATGTGGAATGAGTACATAGGGCATGTAGGCATATCGATGATGATGGCTGTAAAAACCAACTACACACCGTGTATAGGGTATTTACATGTCGTGTATTTAGTCGGTAGATGAATAGTAAGGCAGTGAAGGCAGCCGCCAGCTGAGCAACAGTACAGGCCGTGTACTCAGGTATTACATTCCATGTACTCATGTCGACAGATGAACAGTGCCGCGGTGGAAAGAAGCCGCCGTAGGAACAGTTAAAAATGGAAAGTACATGTTGTGTACTCAATAGTACATGCTGTGTAGTCTATTTTTTTTTGCTTAAAATGGGCAGTAGCCTCCTCTGTTCACAGAGAAGGATTAGAACCAGAGGAGAGATTGAGAGGATGGCTGGAGCTTTGGATATCCCCCGACCGAGCACCGGGAATTTGATTCCCCCTTTTTCGATCTCGTTGGAACCGTACAAGTAAGCCGTCCCATCTCCTTGAGCCGTTCTTACCAATTCTTTCCTGAGGGGAAGTCATTTATGTTTGAACATATATTGTTTTACCTCAGATCTAAGTCATTCTTAGATGGTTCAAGGAGCGTCATTCACGTATACCAATCAGGGGTGATCGAGGTAAGTGGTCTGCTGTTTAAATTCCAATTGTTGTACGTTTTTATGTACCCTTGTGCTGCGAACCCATGTTGGGGTGTCGTGTGGCTGATACCTTGGCTGTTTTAAATGCTTGGAATTGTATAGGTAATTAAATGTAATTAAAAACTGCTGTTTAGGATCACTACATGGATCCAGGACCACACCGAGGGTGCGTTAATCTGTTTAGCAGTTTGGCTAGGTTACCCGAGGGTATACCGTAAAATTTATCATGAATTAAATTGCCTTGCGAGGAATTTTATTTAATTTCTTGATTATCTGTTTGGATCGCCCCGGTTACTTGCGCATGAGGGCATTGTTCTATTTTGCCTAAGGTAAGTGTTCTATTTAGCCAGAGGGTAGTACTCTATTCATACTGAGTGCAACTTCTTTCATGCCTGTGGGCAGTAGATTTTGTGCCTCTGAGCGACACTTCATATGCCTGAGGGCAATATCTGTTATGCCTATGAGCAATTACCTGTGGGTTGTGACTTTGATTACCTAAGGGTAAGGTTTGTATGTCTGAGGACAGTGTTATCATGAATGTTCACCGTGGTGATTTTCATATGTTATACTTTCCAAGTTAAATAATAGGTTTGGAATGAATAAATGAATATTAAAATGGCAATATAGCTGGTAAGTTAGTTACTTTTGAGTACTGCTTAGTTGTTGAATTTTACTACTGCACACGCTGTTGCACATTTACAATGATAGTTGGGCACATAGCTTTGGTGGGTGCCTACTGGGATTCATTTCTCACACCCAGTTTGGGTCATGTATTCGGCCCAAAAATTCTATGTTGCTACAGGTGTGGATAAGGGAAAGGGTCCCTATATAGGTACTTGATTTTTGAAGAGGTATAAGAGAGCATGGGACCGAGCTTAAGCTTGTGATGCTTCTGAGTTCCTATTGCACTTTTTTCTTTGTTTGATGTACCTGTACTTTTCATTGTATTGTATTGTTGTGTAACAAGTTCTGGCTGTTTTCTTAGAACTAGAGACATGTTTCATCATTATCTATATAACTGTTGGTTCCTTTTTACTGCAGTTGTTCATTTTAGTTATGTATGTTTTACTTATTCCACTATTGTTGTATGCTATTTATATTTTCCTCTATGCTACACTTTGAAAAATGAGGGCATAGTTTCCCCACTATCAGACCTGGGACCTCACTGCTAGTCGGCTACCTCTGAAGATTGGGGAAATGCGCTTGAGGTCATGTGACCAACCGGGTTCGGGGAACCCGTGGAGTGGCACCCGGATTCGGGACGTTACATACAGGTATCATGTATTGCTGTTGGTAATTTCATTATTTTCCTGAAAATAAGAGTGTTGGACTTTTGGAATCCAAATTTTCTTGGATACAGAAATTTCAGAAAGCAAGATTTTAGGAATCCACATTTTCTTAGAAAAATAAGCTTTATAAAAACCTAAAGACTAAGTTTTATTTAAAGAACAATTTTTTGCTTGAAATCCACCATACTGACATTTAGTGCCGAATGGATCACTTTGAGGAACAAAATAGTTATTACTAAAAACTGGATTAGAATGAGTATAACCAAATCTAGAACCATTCCTTAGAGGTTGAATTTGTGAATAAATCTTATCAATGTTTTCCTTACCAGAGGTAAAGTTTGAAAAACACTTCCACAAGGAAAATATTTCTATCTTTAGTTTAATAACCAAGTTTTTACCTAAAAAAATTAGTTTTAGAACTATAGTTAGTCTCTAGAATATTTTTCTTAGAAATTACATTTTCATGATCCTTAGAAAGTTTATCCTTCTCAGAATTAACTTCCTCAAGGTTTTTTGAAATAATTTCAAAATAAAAAATTTTCTTATCAAGATATTTAGAAAGATCTGATATTTTTTTAGTTAAAATAAATATTCTACAATTTGACTTATCAAGATTTTTCTTGAGTTTTGAATTTTCATTCTCGAGAAGTTTAGAAAACCTAGATACTTATTTATAAGTAGGTAATATATTATCTTCATCAGAAGAAGATTATTCATCTGAGGAATTATATTATTTATCATCAGTATAATTTGAATTCAAGGATACATTTATGATAGATTCCACATTGTGTACCTTGACCATTAGAAAATTATTTTCAATGGGTAGTCTAGCTAGTAGACCAAAATTATTCTTATCAGAAGATTCATACTAAGAGGATTCATCAGAAGAGTCTCCACCACTGGCCCTCTAGGGGTCATTTTCTTTCAAAACATTCCTAGCTTTTTCTTTGTAATACTTTTTTCTATTCCTCTCAGAATGATTTTTCTTTCTATCCTTTTTCTTAAGCATATGACAATCCAATCTTATATGCCCTACTCTTTTTCATTCATAACAAGTGACTTCTGAGTCTTTTTTGTCTTTTCTTTCTTTCTTCTTATATCTATATTGAAAGTCTTTCTTTCTAACTATCTTGTTCATCCTTAGAGAAAGATTAGATATATCATTCTCAAAATGTTCACGTTCACATTATTTAGATAAAACATTGACTTTCTTAGACTTAGATCTTATAACCCTTTCAGGAGTCGTGGATTTAGTAGTAGTAAAGGATACACTTCCATTACCATTTTTCTTCTTTTTCATATCAGCATATTTTTTCATTCTTGTCTAATGTTGAAGAAGAGTTCCAAAAATCTCATCAAGAGTAATTTGAGATGCTTTCCTATTCTCATAAATATTTGGTCTCTTAGATTCCCACTCATTAGGCATGATATCTATAATCTTGTCCACAAGAGCCTCATCATATAAACCTTTCTCACCCATATATTTTAAACAGTTAACAATAGTCATAAACATTTGTTGTACCTTGCACACTGTTTCTCCATAAGGAAATAGAAATATATAATATTATGATCTAAGTATAGCTCTTCTATTTTCTATAATTTTGGATTTACCAAAATGAGTAACTTTTAATTTCATCCAGATACAGTTAGCAACTTCACAAGATGAAATCTGAATATATATATTCATAGTGATGGAATACAACAAATTATTGTGTACCTTGTAGTTTAGTTGATATTCTGACTTTTCTTGATTGGTGGAAGTTCTGAATTTCTTATCAGGAATCTTGTAGTCTCCATTAAGCATCACAAAATTTTCCACTACAGTATTAATAATAAAATTCTTCATACGATATCTCCAATATTCATAATCATTCCCATCAAATATAGTTGGTCTAGTATGATTTAGATTGTCAATCAAACCAACATTCATTCTTTCCATCTAAAATAAAACATCTTTCTACAAAACCTGTTAATAGTAAAAGTTTGTAAACAAGGATACAAATCCTAAGCAAGGAAAATATTTAGAACAATGAAAACTTGAGTAAGAAAACTTATATGTGTATAGAAGTATTTCATAAACCTCATATGATACCAATTGTAGTATCGAAATATCAATGTAGATTATCAATTACAAGATGGGGAGAGGGGGTGAATTGTAAGTTTAAAAACATTCATTTTTAACATTATGAAAAACAATGTTTAATAAGGTTAAATAAGGTAAATTCACAAGATCTCTTTTAGTTCTACAAAAATGGTAGATTCCGAAAATGTGGTTCCAGAAATGAATCTTAAGGAAATTTTACAAGGAAAATATTTTACCTTAAAGCGTATAGAATCTTACTTATTAGAGTATACAAAATAACAGGAAAGTATAAGAATGTTATACTTTTTACCTTTATAAAAAATACAACAGAAATAAAATTGAAACAAAATAAGTAACAAGTATGAAATCATTTAACCCAAAGAGTAGGGTATCCAACAACCTTGCATAAAGGTCCCTTGATTTATACTTTCAAGAAAGTTTGTCTTACCCACACTAGGGTAATCCCTCGATTGGAATATCAGAATCTGTCTTTCTATCCCCTCAAGCCCTCGAACTTCATGGTAGTTAGTACCTCTATATTTCTATCCATACAAGTCCTCAAACTTTAAGGTAGTTGACACCTCTATTTTTCTATCCACGGAAAATCTCGATTGTACTCAGAAACAATTGGAGTCACACGAAGCAATCTGAATAAGATGTTTAGTACACACAAGGCATGAGAGTCTCTCTCTCTAGAAATCACTTCAGCAGTATGTAATCTCTATAGTGATGGAACTATTTATTTTTGAGCTCGTTCAAACTAGATCCTATTTATAAACACTTCTCCAATGGTGGGATCCCTCATCCAACAGTCATATTTTTCCTTGAATTTCAAAGGGACTTGTACATGTGTCACTCAAACAACAGTTAGTTAGAAACATAATGTATGGCATCGTTTCATAACTATAACAAGTGTAAGAAAAATACGGTTGCTTAACCAAATCTATTTTTTTTGGATTCTAAGGAAAAATAAAATTTGGAATCTAGTAAAATAAACATTTAGTGACTATAAAACATGGATATTCAGATTCTGTTTTCCAATGAATCAAAAACCTAAATTCTATAGTTTTCAGAATCTGAATTCCAATGAATTTAGAGTCTGAATTATGAGGAATTTAGAGTCTGAATTCTAAGGAATTAGGAGTCAGGATTCTAAGTAATTGAGAGTTTGAATCTCAGAGAATTTGGAGTATTAATTTTATAGAATTCAAATTTTTAATTTCAGAGAATTCAGAGTTTGAATTTCAGAGAATTCAGAGTCTGAATTTCAAAGAATTCGGAGTCTGAATTTCAGAGAATTCAGAGTCTGAATTTCAAAGAATCCAGAGTCTGAATTTCAAAACCTGAAAATAAAATACTTTGTATCTAAGAGATTATAGGATTATTAGGTTTTAAAAGTGATACTGAATTTTAGACTCAGGAATAGAATGAGTTAGATTTAGAGAAAATATAAAATGAACAATGAAAAACATATGTAAGGATAAATTTCCTTTTGAAGGAAATTTTTCCTTCTTAAGATAAATCTTAGGGAAAATGTGATTTCCCTTAATATAGAGTTTTTGTGTTTTTCAAAACATAGAGGAATGAAAAAGTCAAACAGAAACCTTATTGACTCAACAAAATTATCACACACATGAAAAACAATGCAAACAAAAAATAAAACATTAGGAAAATAGTTGATATTTTTTAAATAAAGTATAGAACCGTGATAGAAAACTAAGTGAATGATTAATGAAGGAAATATGACATATTTATAGTAATTATACACCTAATACGACAATTGAAATAGCAATATGACCTTTTGAATATTAAATTGACTTTTAGAATAATAATACGAATGTTAAAATAGTAATTTGACCAATATTAAATTGACTATTAGAATAATAATATGACGATTAAAATTGTAATTTGACCAATAGAATTATAATATGACTTATAAATAATACTAACTATGATATAGAGGAGAGCTTCTCTCTCTATCAATATATGGCGATCAGTTTGGATGCCGCTTCGAATCAAGAATTCATGAGGACGATTCAAATATTTCTGATGTAGTTGGGTATAACAATCTTTTTTCTCTCTACTACCTATTTAATTTGGCTGAGGTACGTAAAGATCTTTCAAAAAATAGGGATACTTTGGAAAGATCTCTTGAGGATGTTCGATTTGTACCATGTTGTTCGATTGTTGTGTGTGATGATGTGTTATTTGGTGATTCTATGAAATGACGAGTTGGAATTGATTTTTAGGTTAAAACCTAGGAGTCTAGGACCCCGACCATGATAAATGATAGTGGTTATTTTTGGAGCTAAGTATGCCTACGGCTGTTCTCAGCTCGACTTTAAGAGACTCTTCCTGGTGGTGGGGGTGGAAAAATGGAAGGCGGTGATCGACTATGGGTTTGGTATCCTAATGAACATGAGATCTGGTTTGGATATGATGCTTCCAGGGGTCTTGATAGTGGCCTGTGAGGTCTGGCGAGCAGGATTCCCACCCATCGGTCTTTCTGGGGGAGATTCGTCCAGTGACTTCTGGTGATGTTGTCGTAGAGAACGACCACTAAAATGTGGCAGGAATATTTTTTACTGATGACTTAGCTAGCGATAACGATGAAAGGTGTGATGACCTCGGGGGACGCGTTGACTGTTGGTTCAAGCTATTCAGACCTCAGGTGGGGAGAAGACTTCTGCGAGGCACTATTAGAAATACTCGTTAACATCTTAAACTAATGTTGGGACTTTATTTGGGACTTTTTCTTATTTGATTTTGGGAAAATCATTTGGATTTTGTTTATGGGACTTTAGTGTGGGCCTTTGATTATAATAATGGGTCCATGAGATGGGTGGTTATTTGGGCCATTTGTGTCTTTTGTCCTTTGGATCTCTATGTTGTTGGATTTCGACTCTTACATGATTGTGGGTCTACAAGTTATGCTATGTGTGCCTTTTTTAATTTACCTTTTTAATAAAATTTTATGGGGGCATGGATTTGGGTTACCAAATCCATAACCAGACTTGCCTTCGTAATATTAACTATGAAGAAAAAAATTGAATGCCATAAAATAAATATTTGAATAAGTAGACTATAAGCGTATATTTTTAATATAGTGTATTTTGTAAAAAATGTAATTTTCATCTTGATATATAAATATTAAAAATATATCAGTTAGAAAATATTTTGATAAAATGAATATCATTTTTTGAATCAACACGTAGAAACTATCCATGGGTTATTAGTTGGTATTTTTTTCTTTTTATGAAACATTAATTTTTAGGTGAATAATAAAAATAAAATTTATTTTAAATACCTCATGTTTTATAACATAGTAATGATATAATAATGACTTAATAAATTACAAACTAGTTATATTGATAGAAAATAATGTTAATAAGATAAATGACATATTAAAAAAAAAATCAATTACCAAACTTAATTAGTAATTTCCAAAGTCTAAAAAGATAAAGAAGACCATTTTTTCTTAATTTATTTTGTATAAACTAATAATTTCAGTGATTAAATGGTATTAAAGTTATAAAAACAAGTATTTTAAATCAAATACTATTTATTATCTCAAATAAGACCACTATTACAAATCATAGTCATGAAATAGTATTCTATTTAATTTTTAACCCCAAATACCCATCCCTATAAGTATAAATCCCCCCTCAACCCCTTAACAAATAACTTCTCAAAAAAATTCTCATTTCACACACTATACCAAATTACCTTATCCTAAGATTCATAAAATCATTATGGACGCCGTTACTAATGGTCCTAAGGCCTTAATTTTTTATTTTATTTCTAGATTATTTCCCTTTTCATTAGGTTGAGAAGTAACCCTTAAATGGACTCAAATCCCAGATGATGTTATTTTATCATTAAACTCCAATACTTCAAGGCTTCAGTTCCATATCAAAGGAGTAAGCATCAGTGAAGTGGTAACCCAACAATACTCTTATTTTTAATTTATATATATATATTATCCTAATATATTTTATTTTTCAACCTTCTTGAAACTATATAATTCAAATATATATAAAATATTAATGCTATTATGATATTTTATAACAATATTAATCCTTTTAACAAATATATACTCTCTATCTCTCCCTCTCTTCGGTAAAGTACCATTAATGGTGAGTTTTATCCACCTACGAGAAAGATGTCAATTATTTACTTATCACTGCCTTCATGACTGGTTAGTATACATTATTTATAATGTATAAATATTTAAATTAATAAATTTTTAATCTTATGGAGGTGATTTTAATAATGGTTAAAAAACAATGAATCAAAATCATGAAATAAAAAAATAGACAATTCAAAGAAACATGTCATCACCCATTTATTTTTTTAAAAAATAATTTATAAATAAATTATATTGATTATAATTGATCAATAATAACATAAAATAATTTTATACACCTTGATAACCATGTTTTAATAAATATAATTTTAATATATAGGAGGTGTAAATGTGATGAAAAAATGAGCTCTAAGGTAAGGTGACTATGGAACCCAACTATTTATTTTGGGTTTATCTTTTCTTCTTGATCTATCCACCATAATTCTTATAAAATCTATTCTAAATGTATTTATATTGTAATTAAATTTTGTGATTATGGGGATATTCATGATTCTACTTCATCGAGATGATTTCTTATCTAAAATTCAATGTTATTGATAAAGACTTTATTCTCGAAGCCTCTCCTCAATTATTATTATGTTCATTCTTCTTCTATTTATAAACAATGATCTTTTCTTTATAAATTAAAACCTTGAGTATATAAAATGAAATTTTATATTAAGTTTTTTGGTTCCTATAAGTTTATCCCCTGAATTATGCTTTATGACATCACTATGAAACCCATTCTTTACTCATGGGTTCATTTCATGTATGTGATTGATATATGTTTTGTTTTTATATGACATGTATGATTATGGGAAATTAAAATGCAATAGTATGGATTGAAATTATATATACCTACAATTAATTGTGTAATGTGATATATCTCTTGATATTATTATACATTAACTTGATGTAACAACCTGAACTTTTATGAATGGAATTCCCCTTTTTAATGAATAAATTCCTTATTAAGTAATGTAGATATTGAAAACACATAAACTACTTTGGTTATTTTGGAACATCATAAAATATAGCTGGTCTGATTTAAAATACCATTAAGCATCCTAAAAATTTATAATAAAATCATTGTATAATTACTGTTAAGATTGATATATATTAAGGGTTATTATAAAGTCTAATTGACACAAATGGAAGAAGCGATGGCCTAGACCAGTAGGATCATACCCTATGAATCCCATTTATCAGAGCTTCCAAGGGAGATAAAATAACTGGGATTTTTCCTTAACCAATCTCAATCTAAGATTCAATAAATAAATATTGAGAGAAACCATTTACGAGAGAAGTTTAAACTTATCGATATCACGACCCAAACCATGTTCACCAAACCACCACAAGAAAGCACCACCATCACACACCTTGCCCTTAGGTCATATGCTGATGTAATAATGAGTAATGTATCTAGACTCTAGTAATACAATTTTTTATATTTTATTTTATTAAAACAATTATTATATTTATCTCTTTTTGTTATTATTTTATCAATGATTATATAATGTGTTTGATAAAAATTAGACTTTGACATGAAGAAATCTAAATTTTATTTTTGGGAAATATATAGTTTCAATTAAGACACTCTTTTGATAAATTCGATATTTTTTGAAATAAATGATATTTTAATAAAATATTTTTATTAGATAAAATTTATTTAAATATAAAATATAATATAATTTAATGAATCATAATGTAATTTTTATAAGGGTTAGAAAGTGGTTAATATCATAAAAACTAGTATTTTCTAGTAAATATGGTTTTTTATTTTAAAGTGAAAATTATCATATTTAGAAAATTATTTTGATTAAATAAATATTAATTTTGAAATAATCACATCGAAATTATCTAATAGTGAATTTTTTAATATTTTCTTAGATAGTCAATTTTATTGGGTAAAAATTAAATATAGTATAAATATATAGTCTATATTATAACATCATAATATCCCAAAATAAATGTAATAAAAGCTATAAAATGAATCTATGAACAAATATAGTTTTCCCCTTTAAAATAATGAGTTCTTGAAGTTATTTAATTAATTTTTTAATTATTTAATGAATCCTCCAAAACATATATTATATTTTAAGGTTTTACAATCAATTATTTATGAACATGACACACTTCCATATCACAAAGGATATTATATTAATATGATAGGTTATTGGAATTATAAAATATATAAAAATAATCCTATTTGTAAAAATACATTGGAAAAATCAATGTGAATCTTTGTGGTTTTGATTATTATATCATATAGAGTAAAAAACCTAAGTTTAGAAATTAGTAAAGAAATCCCATCTCTTTTGCTATAAAACCCCACCCAAAATTCCACTCATCTTTACTAAAAAACCATTAAGTATAAATTTAACATACCTATCCATCTATAAATCCCACCCAAGGTGTTCCTCATCTCTTAATAAGCTCCTCCCATGGTTTTAGATGTGCCCTCTCAAGGTAAGAGATTCTCTCCTTCTCCTATTTATTCAAACACTTTATTTGTATTATGCCATTTTATTTCCAATGATTCATATTATAATATGTTTTTACACTTCCCTTTTACTATACCTATTATTATATAACACCTTTCACTCTCATTAATCCCTTCCATGAATTATTATGTACACCCCTTATGCTGTTGAAATTATACTAAGATTTTTCTATGCTAAACATTTGTGTAGTGATTACCCAACCCATTTATTCTCAAGGGTATTCACCTAGATGTACATATAATTAATTTATTGGAGAATTAAATTTATTTAACTCACAATCCTTAATCATTGGATTAAATATGATGAAATTAATTCTTATGTTGTATGATTTATATAGCACTATAACACGTGTTCATGATATGTATATGATGGGTGGGCCCAGTATTATATATCCTGCCAATGAATTGGGTAATGTTTTTATCTCATGAGATAACATGTATGGTGCACAAGAGATTATCCTAAAAATATATTCTATTGTGTATCATCATTTATCCTTAATTTATTCTTATGATGTCATGTTTTATGTTGTTTCCACATTTCCATGCTGCCTTCATGTTATCATCTTTTATCTTGCTTTGATGTTCATGATTATAACACCTTTTATGTCACCTTGATATGCCTCTTGACTAACATGTATTAATTTCATTATTTTATGCTCTTATTTTTTTACCTTACTGGGGTTTATAGCTCACCCATTTATTATGTACGTCCCCAGGTAATCCCACATAGTTTTAGAAGAGAAATGGAATCTTAAGAGCCAGTTAAATAGTTTTATATATTATTGTTGTATCCTTATTTCAATTCATTATTATATATATCTAATTACCCAAATACACTAGGCCTTTCAATATTTTGGGATTATACTATGTGTGTCATTATGTAATAAATCATGAATTAAGGTGTATTAATGATATGAGTTTTAATTGTTGGCATCAGAGTAAGGTCTAGTTATTTTTGGGGATTAGGAATAGAGAAATTTAGTGAAATCCTTAGGGATAAGACTAAATATATGAAAATATCCCTACATTATGGTAAATTATAGAATAAATTGTTTCCAAGAAACAAAATCATTTTTTGGACACTACAAGTGAATGTGGATCTGGCATAGTTATAATAAAGGTTACTAACCCCAAAAGGAAACATTGGGCATTGACTCTATCATTACCTGGTGCATGAAAAAGATGCATTGATGAACACCTAGTTTGAAACACCTGTGGGATATTATTTGGTAAATTTAAAATCACTTTATGGACTATTATAAAGGGAGTAAAAATGACCATAAATTTTTATATTATAAAATAGACCATGGATAGCTTAGATTGAAACAAAGAAATTTATAGGTTAAGGAATGTATGTCATTTATGAGTTATACCTTCATTTTATATAGTTTACCCCTTTTGTATTTAATATTTTAATAATTCTCATCCCTAATTTTACCTTTATTTTAGTCAATGGGTGGAAGTAGGAGGAACTCAGTCAAAAACAAATGTGATGGGAAATTCCCAAATGATATTCCCAACATAATGGGAGTAAGAGTTGAGAAATTCATGAAAATACTTACTCAATCAACTAAAGTTATTAATAGAAACATGAATTAAGGGAAAAACCACATCCCCTTAAGAAAGAGCATGTTACAATTGAGATTTTTATATGATAAATGCCTCTAACTTTTAGTGTATATTATAAAACTTTAATCACAGAATAATTTTTTGGCTCCATTGAAAATATCTTATCCATCCTTCAATTATATGATCAAGATAAGTTAATGATAGATATTTATTTTATGGAAGGATAAGTTGATCAATGATGGATGTTGATCAAAAATATAAATCCCATGGAGGATATGAAAGTGATGGAGTGAAAATGATTCCAAAAAATGCATGTTGATAAATTTTTTTCACACACTAACTGAATTAAAATGGAGAGGTAAGTACTTGGCCTCAAGTAGAAGGACAATGAATCCATTGAGGTTTATGAAGTAAAATTAACAATTCTTTCACAATAAACCTCTATCTTTATCATTAACCCTAAAAGTAACTTTGGTTGTTTCTTTAGTGGGATAAAGCCGAGTCTATGAAAATATTTGGCAATTTGATACTTTGATAGCTATGAGGAAATTGTACAATGTGCCCTTTAATTTTAAATAGAGATCAGTGAATCTCACAGGTTTCATGGTTCGGGAGATAGGAACCAAATAATGGATTTTAATTCTAGTGGTGTAATAGAGAAATCTTATGGGGGAAAGAAATTTCAACACCCCAATTGTCAAAATCATGGGAAAAAGCATCCTAAAAATTACCTTAAGTGGAGAAGGAAATGTTTTAGGTGCATGAAGGAAGGTCACCTTTCTAGAGAATACCAATAGGATAAACCCAACAATGTTATGAAAGAAAATAATCCTCCAGTCAACCCTCAACATATTATTTAATGTTTAAATTTCAAGGAATAAATACACTATGCAAATCAATGTACAAATCTAAGGGTTTCCAATGATAATCAATGCCAAAAAGTTCCAAGTCCTAGAGACAAAGGGTGAACTTATGCCGTCAAAACTACTAAGGTGGATCCTAGAAATGATGGGGTGAGAAGTATTCTAGCTATTCATTCAATAATAGTGAATTTACTATTTGATTCTAGTTCTACACATTTTTCAGATCATGTAATTATAGTAGAATTATTCAAATACTGCCTCAAAACATGGAAAAATGATATCTTTAAAATCAGAAAATGGGGAAATTATTTCATCCCAAGTATATAACTCCTCCCTTGTCCATATTTACAGGTTGAACTTCCCAGCAGACCTTATGATACTCCCTTTATAAAAATTTGATGCAATTATGGTTATGGATTGGATTTCTTTAAATATGTCCTACATAAATTTCCGAGAGAAGTAAATCACCCTACCTATAAAAGATCTCTATTCGATTCTATATAAGTGCAAGGAAGAGGATGGACCTCATTTGGTAGCATCATCTCAATCATGGATATTATTTCATTATAATCAAGTGTATCTTTCTCAAATGAGTGAGACCAAGGAAATGATCATCCTTGATGACATTTCCATTATAAGGTAATATGCTAATGTGTTTCCCAAAGAATTTACTATTATTACTCTATGATATGAGGTTTATTCCTCAATAAAAATTATACCTGGATCATTACCAATACCCAATAATCTATATAGAATGGATACTATTGAACTTAGAGAGTCGAAAAACTAACTCTCGGAGAATCTGGATAAAGGGTTTATGCACTCAAGTTCTCCACCATGGTGTGTTATGGTCCTTTTATTCAAGAAGGATGGGTCAATGAACCTATACATTTATTAATGTGAGCTTAACAATATCATGATAAAGAACAAGTATCTTCTTCCATGGATTGAGAAATTGTTCGATAAGCTACATAGAGCACAATAATTTTTTAAGGTGGATCTTCGATTGGGATATTATAAACTGAAGGTAAATAAGGATTATATCCACAAGATAAACTTTTGTACAAGGTATGGTCATTATGAGTTCAAAGTGATTCTATTTGGACACACTAATACTCATTCTATCTTCATAGAATTAATTAATCAAGTCTTTAGGGATTAACTTGATAAATTTTTGGTAGTATTTATAGTTGATACTCTTATATACTCCAAAAGAAAGAAGAAACATGGGGATAATTTTAATACTGTACTAATAACCTTATAGAAGGGAAAATTATATTAAAAGTATAATAAATGTGAATTTTGGATGGATCAAGTAACATTTATAGGGCATGTTATCACTAACAAATGGATATCTATGGATCCTTACAAAATTAAGGCAATCGAAAGATGTCCTGGACCATCATTTATGATAGAGATCCATAGTTTCCTTAGATTATTTGGGTACTATCATTAATTTGTGAGAAACTTATCACAACTATCAAGCCCACTAATCAAGCTAACTCGTAAGGGGGTTAATTTTTTTTGGAATAATGAATGCAAAGAGAGATCTAAAGAGTTAAATAAGAGGCTAATCACTACACCTATGATCACATTACCCCATAGTGGGGAAGGATTTGTGATATAAAATGATGCGTCCAAAAAGATGTAGGGTTGTGTACTCATACAAGATGAAAAAGTGATAGCCTATTACTTTGACCAATTAATGATCCATGAGTAGAACTGCAAAAGACATGATCTAGAATTGGATGTATTGATATTCATGTTGATGATACGGAGAAATTATCTCAATGAAGATAAGTGTGATATATATATATATATCATAAAATCATCAAGTATATATTAAAACAAGATCAATATGTGTCAATAAACGTGGTTAGAGCTGATCAAGGATAATGATTGTTCAATCCATTACTATCATGGGAAGGAAAACAAAGTGGAAAATGCTCTAGGTAAAAAGGATCACACAACCCTATCTATGATGAGGATTTTAAGGGATCTAAAATATATGAATAATAAAAGGATAAACATGGGAATAATAAAAGGATCTTCATCCTATATTTCACAAATAACTACTCAACTATCCATTCTTGATCGGATCAAGGCAGCCCACAAAGATAATGAGGATATATAGAAAAATTTAGAAAATATTATGGAGTTAAACTTCTATAAACATGGAGTTATAAGGTTTGTAACATATAAATTCATCCCATAATAACTATAACTAGAGGGAAATTATGGATTATTTACATATATCATCCTTTTCTATTCATCCCAGAAGAAATAAGATATATAGATATCTGAAGTAAATTTTTTTTGTGGGCTAAAATGAAGAGGGAGAATATAGAATTTATATCTTGATGATGGGTATTAAAATAAGTCAATGCTTAATGATAGAATTATAATGTTATGATTCAAAGATTTCCCATAACAGTATGTAAATGAGAAAACATAACCATGTATTTCATCATAGGACTCCCCATGACATCTAAAGCAAATAAGACCATTTGATTGGTATTCGATCACCTTATAAAGTTGGGGCATTTCATTACTATCAAGGAATATTTATCTCTTGACTAACTCTCTATGATATACATAAGGGAAGTGGTAATACTATATAAACCACCACTCTCAATTATATATGATAAATATTCGAGGTTTATGTCAAGGTTCTAGAGAAGCCATTAATAAAAACTGGATACCGAGTTGAGTTTTAGAACTGCTTATCACCCTCAGATGAATAGTCAGTCTGAGAGAACTATTACAACTCTAGAGAATATTTTTAGATAATTTTTAATTTATTTACAAGTATATTGGGATCAACACCTTCCCCTAGTTGAGTTCTCATATAACAACAGTTACCATTCCAGTATTCAAATGGAAACTTATCAAGATCTATATGGGAAGAGGTTTCAGACTCCAACATGTTGGGATGAATTTGGAGAGATGAAGCTTACGGGGCCTTATCTCATAAATTATATGTCAAATAAGGCTTAAACCATTCAATGTTATATTAAATCCATACAAAGTTGATAGAAAATATATACATAAAATCGTTGACAAGACCTGAAGTTTCAGTTTAGAGATGAGGTGTTCCTTTCTATATCTCCATGGAAGAAATTCATGAGGTTTTGGAAGATGGTAAAGCTTAGTACTAGATACATCATCCCATTTTATATCCTTGATCACATTAGATCTATGTACTATTTAATAAAACTCTCATCATACCTATCCCAAGTACATGATATGCTCCATGTATCCCTCTTGAGGAAGTACATACCATACCCCTAACATGTACTGAATCCAGAGGTGGTACCCTTGGAGAATGATCTTTTATATATGGAGAAACTAGTGATTATCTTATATCATAGTGAAAAAGTTCTACAAAATAAGACAACTCAGATAGTCAAAGTGTTTCAGTGAAAGAAAAAGTTTGAGGAAGCAATATAGGAATTGAAGGAGGCAATAAAATAGAATTATCCACATCTATTTTAATGTATAAAATAAAATTTTGATGGAGACATTTTTAAAATGGGGAAGAATATAACAACATGAACTTTTATAAATTAAATTAAATTTTTTAATGAAGAAATTATTTATTAAGTAATGTAGATATAGAAAATATATTCACTACATTGGTTATTTTGGAGATTTATAAAACATACCTGGTCATACTTAAAAGAATATTAAGAATATTAACCATTGAAAATATGGCTGTTGTAAAATGATTGTTAAGATTGGTATATATTAACAGTTATGATAAAGTCTAATTTACACAGATAGAAGAATCGATGACCTCAACTAGTAATATCATACCCTATGAAGCCCATCTATCACAACTTTTGGGGGAGATAAAATCACAAGGATTTTCCCTTGACTAATCCCAAGATGAGATTAAAGAACTAAAGATCAATTGAAAATGTTTATGGGATAAGTTTAAGCTTATAAAGATCATGGCCAAAACTATGTTTGATGAACCACCCTAAGAAAGAACCACCATCGCATGCCTTGCCCTTTGGGCGTACACTAGTGTGATAATGAGTTATGTATTTAGACCCAAGTAATATGAATTTGTATATATTTTCTTAACAAAATAATTATTATATTTATCCATTTTTATTACTAATTTATCAATGATTATATAATTATTTTGATAAAAATTATATTTTGACATGAATAAATCAAAATTATTTTTTTGGAAAATATACAACTTCAATTACTCTTTTGATAAATTCAATAATTTTTGAAATAACTAAAATTTTAATAAAATATTCTTATTAGATAATAATTATTTAAATATTAATGATTATATAATTTAATAAAGGCTAATTTAATTTTTATACGGTTCAAAAAGTGGTTAATATCATAAAAACTAGTATTTTCTAGTAAATAGGGTTTTTTTATTTAAAAGTGATAAATTATCATATTTATAAAATTATTTTGAAAAAATAAATATATTTTTTAAAATAACCACATTGAAATTATACAATGGTTATTTTTTGATAATTTTCTAAGATAGTCGAATTTTTGGATAAAAATCAAATACAATATAAATATGATGTCTAAATTATGTCATCATAATAGACCAAAATTGATGTAATAAATTCTATATATTCATATATGATAAAATATATATTTTAATGTTAAAAAAATGAGTTTTTAAAGTTATTTTATCAATATTATAATACTTTAATGAATCCTATAAAACCTCTATTTTATTTTAAGGTTTTATAATAAATTCTTTATGATCATGTATCACTTACACATCACAAAGGGTATTATTTAAATATATTTAGTTCTTAGAATTATAAAATATTTAAAAACATTATTATTTTTTTAACCCATGAGAAAAAATAATGGGAATATTTTTTGTTTTTATTATTTTATCATATAAAGTCCAAAATCAATGTTTAGAAATTAATAAAAAAATACCCTCTTTTTTTCTAGATATACCC
The DNA here is from genome assembly GCA_963277665.1 of Viscum album. Classification (NCBI taxonomy): domain Eukaryota; kingdom Viridiplantae; phylum Streptophyta; class Magnoliopsida; order Santalales; family Viscaceae; genus Viscum; species Viscum album. Next base: position 558,512,489 of record OY728132.1, on the reverse strand, counting down.
ACCCAACCTCCCACTCATATTCACTAGAAATACATTTATAATGAATTTATTCTCCCTATACCTATCTAAATCCCTCCCAATGTGTTCCAAAAAAATTAATAAGCTCTTCTCAATCTTTTAGAATCATCATCTCGAGGTAAGGTATTCTCTCATTCCCTTCTTTATTTAAGAAACTCATTTGTATTACTCTATCTAAATTATAATTTTCCATGTTGAAATGTTTTTTTAAACATTCATTTTTAACTTTAATTATTAATAGGTACTACCTTTCACTCTCATTAAACCCTTAAATGAATTGTTACATACACCCGTTATGTTGTCTAAATTATCCTTTTATTTTTTCATGCCAAATATTTGTGTAGTGAATACCCATACCCATTTCCTCTCAAGGTTATTAAAATAGATGTAATTATCCCTAATTTATTTGGTAATTCCATTTATTTACCTAAAACACCTTAATAATGGGATTAAAATTTATGAAAGGCGTCACTATGTTGTATGATCTATGCGGCACTCTAACACATGTACATGATATGAATGTGATAGGTGGAACCAAAATTATACTTACCTAAAATGAATTGGTAAATGTTTTCATCTCAAGTAATACTATTAATGGTTCGTGGTATTTTATCCTAAGAAAACTATTTTATGATGCCTTAGTGGTTATCCTTGAATTTTTCTTATGATGTAATGTTTTATGTTGTTGTCACATTCTTATATTGCCTTAATGTTATCATCTTATATGATGCTTTAATGTTCATGATTATCACCCCTTTTATGTCACCTTGATATTCCTATTTACTAACATATATTAATTTCATCATGTTATTATTTTACTTTTTACCTTAATGGGATTTATAGTTCACCCCTTTCTATTATATGTCCCCAGGTTATCCCATACAGTTTTAGAAGTGCGATGGAATTTTAAGAGGATGTTAAAGAGTTTTAAATAATATTGTTGTATTTATATTTTAATTTATTATGTTATGTATCTAATTACCCACATATAATAGTTCTTTAGATCTTTTGGGTTTTTTTATGTGTGTCTGTATGTAATAAATCTTGAATTAAGGTGTATTAAATATACTTGTTGTCATACTTGATGCTAGATTTATTTACATTCCATGGGAATTTTAAGAAATATCTATAATGTTTCGTTATTATGAAATTTAAACATTCCATGTATCCTAAAAATTATTTCCATATGCTTATGATGATGCTCCTATACTTATGATAGGATGATGATTATTATTCTCACCCATGTACTTATATTGATTATGGTCTCATATTCGTCACTAATATTCCCACCCATGGATTTCATCTTACCCTTTATTTGATGTATGTGACATAGTGATTACATGTATTAACAATATTTTGAAATATAATAAGATAAATTTATTTGAGGATTTAAATAATGTTTATTTTTTTATATGTATTCATGTTGTTTGATCTTAATTTTTCTAAAAAATTTAACCTTTCAATTTTGGAATTTGTATTATTATTAATTTTTATCTTAAAAATGATTTTATAACTATTTATTTAAGATTCATTCAACTTTATTTGGTAACATAGAAATGTTTTTTTTTATTTTTGGGGTTAGGTTAGTAAAAATATAAAATCAATTAAACTTAAATAATTCATAATTTAATAGTTTAGAATTGATTCAAACATGTGGATAATTATTTACCTATGATTTATTGATTTGTGTTTTGTTATAACCTTTTATATTTTATAAAATTATGGGAATGAGAAAAAACTAGTGAAAAAAACCATGTGACAGACAATGTAATGATTATTCAAATGACATCCCTAATGCAATGAGATTTTGATTTTAAAACCTTATTGTGGTACATACCCAATTGTCTAAGGTTATGAAAAATAAATTTAACTATGTGGAACATCCACCTTTACCGAAGAAAGATAAATTATATATTTAATCCTTTATAAAGTAAATACGACCTTCATTTAATTGATTTTACTATACATTTATTATGAAAAAATGGATCAACTCCATAGAAAATATATTTTATATGCTTCATTATTTTGAGAATAATAAAGTTACTTTGATTGTCTACCATTTAGAAGGAGAATTTTACCAATGGTGGACATTAATTAAAATATGAAGGATGAAGTTGAGGTGATGGAGTGGGAAGGATTTAAGAAAATATTTATCAAAAATTATTTCCCTAAAAATCATTATACCAAGACAAAGAGATATTTTTTAGAGCTCAATAAAAAGGATAAGGAATTTACTAAAACTTATGAGGAAAAGTTTACAAAGCTTTAAAGGTACACTTAGGGTTTTGTTATCAACCATGATATTGAAATAGATATATTATTTAGTGGTTTAAAACTATATCCCTGAATATATTTATCTATTTTAAATTTTTTGAGTTTTTAAGAAGTGTTTTAGTATGCTCTCAAGGTAGATATGGAGTTTGGAGAATGGACCAATGGACATAGAGATAGGAAGTGAAGGATGAAGTTTTACACCATGTGATTATTTTATAAAGGAGGGTAGACGATCCAACCACCCACATGTCAAATATGTTACAATAAGTACCATTTAAATTGCTTCAAAGGAACAAGGGAGTTCTTCAAATGTATAAATAGTGGAATCAATCTCATAAATATAGAATGAACATGAAGAATCCAACTAACATGATGGAGGAAAGTAATCTATTTTCTACTAACCCAACCATGGTATAATGCTTCAATTACAAGGAACTTGGGAACTAGGAAAAATAGTTCTCCAATCTAAGAATTATTGAAGTTAATTAAAATCAATAACTATAAATTACAAGGAAATAAGGGAAATCTTATTCCATCACCTCCACTAAGGTGGATCGATAAAATGAAATGGTGAAATTTACACTAACTATTCACTCCATAATATTAAATGTTTTATTTGATTTAGGTTATATGAATTCCTTTATATCTTACAAGTTTTCTAAAACTATCAAATCATCAGTCTGATAACTTAAAATATAGATAATTATAAAAAAAATAACTGTATAATCATTGCAACCTAAGTTTTAAACTCTTCCACATTTAGCATTCATGTAAAGATTATTCCATCAAATCAAACAATTCTTCCTTTGGTAGGATTTGATGCTATACTTTTCATGTATTAGATATCATTATATAGTGATAATATAAAATATTGTGAAAATGAAATATATTTCCATATCCCAAACTATCATATTCTTCTATGCATATTCAAGTAAGATTATGACTATCCTTTATAAAATATTTCAACGGTATGAGTGTTAATTCCCAATGGTGAAGCACATATTGCTCAAAAGGTTTTGATAAAGGAAAAAATCAACCCCAAATAAATTCCTACCATGAATAAATATATTAATATATTCTCTATGAATTTTACGACATTACCCTATGTTGTGAGGTAGAGTTCTCAACAGAACTTATATTCAGTGTGGAACCTATATCTAAGAGACCTTATAGGATGGACCTGATAGAACCGAAGAAGTTTAAAAATTAACTACAAAATAATTTTTACAAAGGGTTTATACACCCTATTGCACCACATTAGGGTGAACTAGTGCTATTTTTCAAGAAAAAGGATGGGTTAATATGCATTTTAATCAACTATTGGGAGCACAACAATATCACCATGAAGAATAAATATACCCTATCAAGTATTTATGAATTGTTTGATAAAAATTGAGGATTTAAAAATTTCCCAAAATTGGATCTTTTTTTATCTATATCATCTCTAGATGGTTAAGAGATAAGATATTTAAAAACAATTTTTGTATAAGACATGAACACTATGAGTTCACAGTGATACTATTTCAACTAAAAAAATACCCCAATTTTTCATGGATTTGATGAATATAGTCCTTAGATATTACATTAAAAAAATTGTGGTGGTATTTATTAATTTTATTCTCATATACTCTAATAGAAAGGAAGAACATGAGTAGTACTTAAAGATTATGTTTGTGACATTAATGAAGGAAAATTGTTATGCTATGTTTAAAAAGTGTGAATTTTATATGTATAAAGTCACATTCTTGGGACATGTGATAACAAGTGAAAGAATTTTTATTAATCCTTTAAAAACAAAAAAATAGGAATAGACTAGACTCATTAGTGTCGCAAATATATGTAGTTTTATTTGATTATATTGGTTCTAAAATTACTTTATTATAAATTTCTCATGATTATCTAGCCCAAAAATGAAGTTAACATGATGTGGTGTAATGTTTGTTTGTATAGAATGTTATGAAGAGAGATTTAAGGATCCCAAGAATAGGCTAGTCACTACACCAATATTCACACTATACTCAAGTGGATATGGTTTTGTGATATATATATTGATGCTTCAAATAAAGTATTATGATTAATCTTCATGAAAAATTATAAAGTGATAGCCTATAGCACATTATAATTGAAGATCCATGAGAATAAATACAAGACTCATAATCTATATCTTGTAGTTGTAATCCTTGCACTGAAGATTTGAATGAATTGTCTCTATGGTGAGAAGTGTGACATATATATTGAAAACAAAAGGTTAAAGTATATAATCATACATAAAGTGTTTAACATGTGTTTGTAGTTAATAAAGGAATATGATTTTTCAATTCACTACCATCATAGAAATGTGAATAAGGTATATAATACTCTCCATAGAAATGAATAATCCACTATATCCATGATAAAGGTTCATAAAAACCACATATTAATATATATGAAACTAGTGAATCTAGAAATTACAAAGGTAGGGAAGACATCCTACCTTTCCTAAATTATTTCCAACCATCTATCCTAAAGAAAATCATAGAGGCAGAAAGGGATGACTGGGATCTTCAAAGGTAGGTGAGAGAAAAAAATAAGAGAATCTTTATAAATTAAACATAAAAAATATATATCCATTCAATTAGGAACTATAATTGTCATTCCATAATCACTAGATATAAAGAAATATCTATTGGATGATACACATAACTCATAATTCTCCAAACTTTGGAAGCACCATGATGTACCAAGATCTTTAAGTGAAAAATTGGTAGGACAATATGAAAATGAGATTATTGATAACACCTCAAAGTGCATGGTATATCATCAAGTTCAGGTAGAACATAAAAAGTAAAAGGGGATGATTCAACCATTACCCATACCAACATGAAAATGAGAGGACATCACTATACACTTTATCATGGGTCTTAAAATATTTTTAAAGTAAACAATGATGTATGGGTTGTGGTCGATCAACTCACTAATACTGCCCACTCCATTAAAATTTTGGAAGATTTATAACTTGATCAAGTTAACGAGGTGTATAGAAAATATGTGTTGAGGCTTAACGGGGAATAAATTTTGATCATATCAGATCAAAATCCAAAGTTCTCCTCTATTTTTTAGAGAAGTCATTAATATGCCTTGAATACTAAGTTAAACATCAGTATATCCTATCAACACTAGAATAATGGATAATCTGAATAGATAATTTACACACTTGAATACATCTTGATATATTTATTAATGAACTTAAAATTAATATAGGATATACATCTTCCCTTTTTTTAATTCTCATATAACAATAATTTTGACTTGATATTTCATATGGAACCATATGAATCTCTATATGGGAAGAGATACAGAACTATAACATGTTGGGATGGAGTTAGTGAATGGAATATTTTTTGACTTTAAATTGTGTAAGAAATTATAGAGAAGATTCAATCTATTCTAAAATACATTAAATATTATAAATTTCAGTCGAAGATCTATGATTATAATCATTGAAGAGACTTGGAGTTTTTTGTTTTTGATAAAGTGTTCCTTTTAATATCACTCTTGAAGATATTAAAAATGCTTTGTAAGTAGTAAATCTTATACCTAGGTGCATTGACCCCTTTCAGATCCTTGAGAGCATAGGAGTTGTGGTCTATGTACTATCACTTCCACCAAACCTAGATCAAGTGCATGACATGTTTCCCATATCTCTCTTGAGGAATTATATAACTATTCTTTCACAAGTACTGAATTTGGAGGTGGTACAAATATTTCATGACCTCTCTTATAATGATACATTGATGAAGATATTAGACCATAGATACCAAGTTCAATGAAACTAGACAACTCACCTTGTCAAAGCACTTTTTAAAAACCATAAATATGAAGAGGTAAAATATTAACATAAGGATGAAATGAAACAAAATTACCCTTAAACATTCTTGGTCGATGTTATAAGTTAAAATTTCAAGGATACAATTTCAGGGGGGGGAGATGTAATGAACCAAACATTTATATATTTAATTTTCTTATGAATATATGTGGTAATATTTATGAATATGAAATAGTATAAAACGTTTCCACCATATAATAAAAAACAATACTATTTTATTTCAAAAATATCGAACATTAAAAATAGAGAATAAATATACCCCGTTAAATTAAAAATATCTCATTGGGATAATAAAAACAAATAAACAAAAAAAAGCATTTTAAAATACATCATGTCATGGTTTCCTAAAAATATCACACTCTCCAAGTACTTTTACCTTGAAAAAGTAATGTTCTTTTTACCTTGTCTATCATGTAAAAATTTACCCACCATAATTTATTCAAAGATTCCTTTGCAAATTTAAAAGGTTACTTTTTAAGGAAAATGTTTTCAGAAGTGATTTTCAAAGAAAATGATTTTAAAAATGTTTTTCATCCTCAAGAATGTTTTAAAAAATCCTTTTTATAGTATTTACATTCATCAATGACAATAACCCTTTATTTTACTCCACTTGGGATATATTGTATTAATTCCATCCTTATTATTCCTCTGGATGGTTTATGATTCCTTTGACCAAGGATAGTATTGAAATTCACTATAATGATTTCTTTGTTAATCCCCTTGAAATATTCAATTTCTTATGATCATTGAAAATTAAATTTACCCTAAATATCCATATCATATATCATGGATATGATAATTTCCTAAAACATATACCATTTTTACATATGGTACTCACTTTGAAAGTTCTTTGGTATTTGGGGAAATATTTATAAAACTACATCATTTACTCAATGCAAATATTTAATAAAGAACATTGTTCATCAATTAAATTGATTTGAGAAGGTATAACATAGGTGGGGCTCAGTTATAGATATCCCTTTTATGCATCGGTAGTCTCATGAGATGAATTAGTTGTCTAGCATAATTTAAGTGGTTTTTTACCAGGTATGTTATAAACCATATTGTGAAAGGTCTTGATGGAAGAGGTACCATGTACCTAGGATACCTGGAATCTAATAATTAATAATTTCTTTTATTTTTATTTAGTTATTATTATTGTTGATATTTTTACTATGAAAAAATTATGAATTCCTTTCATTCTTAGTTTATTGACTAAATTGAATGTTTTTTAGTTATTTACCTTACCATATTGATTATTACTTATCCAATAATTTTAATGGAAAGTGTTTCTAGTAATTTACTATACCATATTTTTTATGAAATATCTTCTTAGTTTATTGATTTCATGTCATGTGTCTTCAGTTGTTACCCTACCATATTGAATATTATCATTAATTCATTATTGATTCCACTATAATTGACCCTTGATGAGCATTCAAGATCACCCTTATTTTTTTCCTTTCCATAGGAAAAAAAAGTGTACTAATAATGATATTAAAGGATACACTATATGGAATAAAGTTATTATCCTCAAAAGAAAAAAATTATGTTTTAATTAGTGTATTAATTTTTAATACAAGACTCATCTATGTATCTAGTTTACCAAGAATACTAAACTCTTCGGTCCATCAAGATTTGATTCCTTGTAATCATGAAAATGTAATAGTAGTATACACCAGATCCAGGATTACTAGGGTTGGGTCACAATATTTTATATCATAGGAAGTTTATTAGCAACCTTGAGAACTAGATTTAGGAAAACATAGATTAGAGAACATATCCCTAAGGTAGAATTTGAGGATACTTATAGAAGAAAATCCTAGAATTTTGGTATGATTGATATTATGTGGGTATTCATAGAAATATATCCCTATCAATATAATACAAGTATACATGGTTCTGGAATAGATGTACCTAGGGGTTACAACTCCAACAAGGTGTGTTGGGCCTAACTCTAGCATAACATGGTACATGAAAACAAGCCTTACTACACACCTAGTTTGACACTCCTAAGGATATTATTAGGATAATTCACATTTCCATTACAAACCATTACAAAGGATTTGAATAGATGATGAATTACCTAGGTTAAAACTTAGACCAAGGAAGGAACCATGTTGAAATAAAATAGATGTATTATTTCTGTATTGAGGTTGAGTTGAAAACCTTAGTTAAAAGGATATTTAGTGATTAACCTTATTTCAAGGATGTCCATAAATTTTTTTGGAAAAACATAAGAATTATATTAATATGGTTTTAGAAAAGGATAACTTATATACCAGTTGAGAACCCATCAAGTATGGCATCGCGGTGGGACATGAACCCATGACCGAAGGATGATAAGGGTTTCATGCCTATCTCTAGCCTACACAATGGCCTGGTTAATGTATAATTTTTTTAGTTAAAAATATTGATGAATATATATTAATATTGAAACATTAGGTTTAATTTTAAGGTTTAGAGATTAATTTATTAACCATATTGGATTTTTAGAATAATTAGAGATAAATAGTTAGACTTTTCACTCTTTTATGGGCCTTAAGATTCGTTAAAAGTGTATTTAAGTTCTTAAGGAATCAAAGTTAATTTGCAGATATCCATTTAATGAAGTAATTGATGAATTTAAAATTTATTTAAGAATAAAAAAATGGATTAAAATTGTATATAATTATATCAAGTAAGTATATTTTCTTATATACTTAGCTAGTAAAATAATTATTCAACATTAGGAAAATGATCTTAATAAAAAAGTTATCCTAATACCTTCATTTTTGTTGAAATGATGATATTTTAAATCATCCAATATTTATGTCTTTGAGGCCCTAAAATTTCAAATTATCATTCACTAGTTTGTGATTGATGACCTCAATCACTCCCTATAAATATTTATGCTTTTCCTCCATGTACGTATCTCCACTTTCCACTGATGTCCTCCTACTTAGACACCTAGTTATATGTTAGTCCATGTGACCTTTTTACTTTACATTATCTCTTTTATAGAGGATGTTTTATGAACCCTTCTCATGATGCATCATTTCAACATAAGAAATATCAAACTATTTATTACCAGGTTCAAGTTTAAATTGTGAGGATTCAACTTATTTAAGGTGGGGAGAATATAATGCCCTAAAATTCTAAAGTAAGAACATTGAATTTAATAGCGTATATGATATGAAACACCAAAAAAATAAAGGAATATAAAATTTTGATACTTTATAATATACTAAATATTTAAAATAAATTCAATATATGATATAGCTTTCAATTCACACAAAAATTAGTTTTCTTGCATTGCACACAACAATGACTTTCTTCAATGGCTTGTGTTAAAGGCAAGATCAGGTTTTACCGAACAATAATATATTATTATTATATTATTACATATTATAATAAGACATAAACTAGATTATAAATTAGAGTTATAAATATTATTTAATAACTTACAAAAATATATGTTTACAAATATATAAAATGAATTCATATACTAACAATTAATTTGAAATGAATTTACAAACCAATGTAAAAGAAATATTTTTATACTCACAAAGGCGTTTTATCCTAGAAAATTAAATTAATTACTATTATTTAATTATATTAATTAAATATATATATTATATATTAAATAAAATACTTTTGACATTTATCCAATAGATTTTATAAGCATAAGATAAAAATAAACCCAATTTTATGCATATTTTTTTAAAGAATGTTTTACATCCATTTAATAGAGAACAGATTTTAAATCCAATTTTTTGAAATTTTATAAATTAAATATGAAAAAATAAACTTAATTTTTGAAATTGAAACATTAAAATTAGTTCATAGTGAATTTTTGGTATTTTTCTTTGAGGTTTTATTTTTTTATGAATAGTGAAAAATACCGAATGTTAATTCAAAACTGTATATTTTTATAATTTATTTACAAGGTTAAATTATATTTTTTATAGTTTTTAAAGTATAATTAGATCATATATACATTAATTATTCCAATTTACTCAAATTTAATCAATTTAAATTTTAAATTTAATAAAAACATAGCAAACTTTTGAACATTTTTACTTTAAAAATCTGATTCCTTATTTCGTATGTGAGATTAATTTTAAATTACTTTCTACTAATTATGTGATTATAATTTGGAAAAAATATATTCCATATTTTGAATTGGAATAATTTATAATATATAATAATTTCAACTATGTTTTGGACAAAAAAATATTAGTGAAAGTAATTAAAATTAATTGTAGCGATTAAGAGAAAAATTAGATTAACAAGGGACTAAACCATACACTTAAGGGAAAAAGTGGCCTATAAACTTTTAAAAAATCAATTTTATGTTAAAATTTAGTCCATATACATAATTTTATTTAATTGGTTCACTATTAGAGTCACATAAAATGGAAAAAATGTGGGTGACATTCCCTCTTTCAAAAATTTACAGGAATGCCACTCCTCCTTCACTATAAAAAGACACTCACCCCTCCCACTTAGTCACACCTATAAAGCCATTTGGATCTCCAAAAATCAGCTAAAATAATCTCCAAATATCAATAACATAAACCTATAATCATAACTTTGGTCATAAAGTGATCTAAGGAAGTCATTTTGAGAAAACATAAAGGATTTACCAAAATAAGAGGTAATATTCTTCAACGATCACTTTAGTTTTATTTCTTTATCCAATCCGTAATTTATTATTATTACATGATTATATAATAATATAATTGTAACACCCGTGACTTTTATGTTATATAAATCATCAAAGGAATCTTTTTCTACACAACACTTGCTTGGCTTGCTTTGCACGCAATCGCGACCTTCCTCGATAGCTTGCGTCGTACGCAATACCGAGTTTCACTAAACAACAATATGCTATTAAAACTAGCCGTTATGAATAGTAATAACCACTTTTTAAAATTTTATAAATTTTATTTTTCAAAATGGACTTCATTTTTGGACTCAGAATATCGAAATTAGCCTAGGGTGAAATTTTGGTATTTTTCTGAAAACTTTCAATTTTTGATGAATAGTGAAACCACTAAGTGGTAGGTTAAAAACTGAATTTTGCATAAAACTTAATTTTACCGCTTCTGTGAATGGAATTTCAAAAATCCGAGAGACACGGTTATTATCAAGGACTAAAATGTGGTTCAATGAGATGAAAATAATTTTTTGGTGAATAGTAACTTTTTACTTTTTTTTACCGCGGTTAATAGTAAATAGGGTAACTAAGGGTAAATATGATATTAATATTACCCTAACACATGTCCTAATTTTATTGGACAAGTTTATCTCGACCAAAAACAAACTTAGGAATAAAATATGACCATTTAGGCCCACTTGGATTAGATTAGGACATTTATTATTAATTTATTTAAAGAAGGGTTAAAAGAGTTAAAATCAAAGTATATTTACTAAAACATTTTTAATATGGGGTTATACATACGATAAATTCGATTGTAAATATTCATTAGAAAGCTAAAAAGATTTCCTACATGATGGTATTTTATTTGTAATTTTTAGACATTAAATAATTTAATTTATTTATGACACAATGATGATGCAGTAATTATCTTATTAATGAAATATTGACATAATTGATGTTATAAACACCAAAATAAATGTAATTTGAGACTTTTTATGAATTACACTAATTTTCTAGGTTACTATGATATATTAATGTTGATTTAATCAACTTGGTTCGAACATTTAATTCTGTTATGACTTTCCCAAAAATCATATATCAAATAGTGTCAAAATTGACACAAAATAGTTTTTAAATCAAATATTATATTATTAATTGTTATTGTATTCCTAAAAATCTAAGGTTCGGCCAAATGATTTAGATAAGGATATATATATTAATAATAAACAATTTTGGGTTCGTTTGGCATGTTATTGTAAGTGTATTAACCATATAGTGAAAGAAAACAAAAAGACATGATAAAAGTTAAATTATTTAACTTAGAGTTAAATCTAAATGATAAGGTTAAAATAATATCCTAAACTTGTCTAAATTCTATTGGTTGATAGGATTTCGACCCCTCCCCACCTTATCTTCGAAATAAGACCCTTTGGAACCATTATAAACCGATTTTGACTTTAATATAAAATAATATTTTGAGATATTCCTAAGGTGCCCCTCTCCTCCCTTATAAAAGGGCACCTCCTCCCCCTCCTCCTCACACCAAATTGAGCACTCAAGCTCGGCCAACCCCTGCCATTTTCCCCTCTCCACTTCCCTAGAATAGTCCTAGAGGTCCTGGTCTTCTCCAAAGACCACTCTTAGTTCCCTAAGTGGAGGATTCAAAGAGGCGTTCCAAAGAAGAGGTAATATCCATTACCGATCTTTTCAATTTCTTTCGTCTTCAACTTCTTCTTATTTAGTTGTTTAATGATAAAGTAATAACATCAGTATTACTTACATACTGATATGTTATTATAAATATGAAACATCCCTAATTCACCTTCTATCCATCCTACGGAAAAATGAAATCACCGCGCGTGCGTACGTACGGAATACCGTCTCCACGCCGTGGTGTAATCTATTTTCCACCATCACCTTACAAGGATGGGTATAATGGTGTAATGAGTAACTATATATGATTATTATTAAGTAATATTGATACTGAAATAATATATATATATACTCCAATACAATTCCACGATCATAGGAACGATATCATCACTCGTGCGTACGTACGGAATACCGTCTCCACGATGTGATGCGACTCGTTCTACATGATCTTCATTTCATAATGATTGTATAAATGAATTGAATGAATGAATATGGTATATAATACACTAATACCATTCTGGAAATGAATTATCTATAACCTAAAGATAAGAATAAGAATTTATTCGACAAAACACGCATAAGAACAAAAAGTTATAAAGACCCGAGTAACAAGTAACAATGAAATATTACTAACAAGAAGCTAATAATATGACCATATATGATCTCATATCAATATGTATGATTCTGGAATAAGTCAATAACATTATTTAAACCATTATACAGGAGATTCGGACACGAACAAAGCAAATCGGACCTAAGGTAAGGGAAAATATCACAATCTCACTTTTATCCGAGATTGTTTTTACTTTGGTAATTACTGGGGTGTATTTTATCATCCACATCCATGTTCCCTCAATATGTAATATTATTTCCATCCACCTACAATTGTTTAAATACAATTTTACCCTTCTATGAGTTTTTAGTAAAGGATATGAAAGGAATCTTTTTTCGTTTTTCGTACGAGGTACTTTTTGACTTTTCCGACAAAAGTACGAAGAATGTTTTTTTTAACTTATACGGCACGAACGGATTTCTACTGTTTTATAAAGCCTTATTTTCATGAAGCATACTCTAAAAGATTTCATGACTATTTTCAATAAAATCTCTTTCTTTTAAAATTGCATGATGTTTTGTGAAAAGAAATCGATTTTGAAGAAGAAAGGATATTTTCCTCAAGAATTCAATTCAAGTGTTTTATCAAAATTATTTTCCATCTAAGATAATAAAGGGTTCTGTTTCTATCCATATTTTTACATTGATTTGACTATGTTGTGATGGAATTATGTTTATGAATTCCTTTATCTTATATGAATGGTTTTATGATGTCATGTTGTTTAAGAATCCCATTTTTATTACATGGGTTACGCTATGATGTATGGTTTATGATTATGTGGCACACATAAGAAAGGATTCATTATGAGATGGGTGGGACCTATATCTCCCTCCAATGCATTGGGTAAAGATTTTATATCTCATGAGATAGACATGGCTGGAACGGAAGGTTATTTCGGTTCAGTGATACAGGACTGAAACGAGGAGTGAACTCGGTTCAGAAAGGGACTTTGTCCACTAAGATAGTCTTGGCAATGAGTCATGACTAACAAGAAATGATTTTCCATGATTATGTGTGCATGCCAAAAAGTTTCAAGTTTTATGTTATGATTATGGGGATCTCATTTTCACTTCTATGATTTATTCCATGTTAAGATATTATGATCTCTTTTGCAGGTTTTGAATTTTCAAAAAGATATGATATGATTTTTATTTCCTTTATTTGCCCTTGCTGAGCATTTGAGCTCACCCTTTTATGTTTTCTTTTCCCCAGGTCAGGAAGATGGATATTAAGTAGAATATGCTAAAAGGGACCCTAGATATTATGAAATAAATGGGAGACACTGTAGAAGATTTATGAACCAGTTGTTTATGTTTCCCAGTTTCTAAAGACACTATACCTATACGGTCCTTTGTGGTTTTGTCATATGTTGTAATAAGAGTGCTTCAATTTTGAAGTATTAACAATGTATGTAAAGTATGGGTCGTTATAGTTGGTATCAGAGGGAGGTTATAGTCAACCTTTGGAAACTAGGATGTGAAAGCCTTAGTAAGAACCCTAAGGATAAGTCTAAGCATAGAACACAATCTTAGTGTTTTAGAAATGGCCTTGAATAACCTAGGATAAGACCTTAAGCATGAAAATTTTACTCTTGAATTATGTGGTTTCCTATTATAATTAGTGTTTCTCACACTATTCTTCTTGGTTTTAGTCAATGGCTGGAACCCGAAGGAACCGTGTTAATGCGGAATGCGATGGGCAATGCAATGATTGTCCCCCTGAGCAACCAAACGATATGGGAGCTGGAATGCAAAATCTTGTAGCCATGCTCACACAACTTTCTCAAGCTATGAATCATGCAGGATTTCCAAACGAACAAAGGAGGGAGCAACATTCTGTTGAATCCTTCATGAGGCAGCGTCCACCATCTATCAGCGGGTCTACTGATCCATTAGTTGCTGAACAATGGATTAGTACTACTGAAAAGATATTTTCAGTTCTTCAATGTTCTGAGCATGATAAAGTCATCCTAGCAGTGTATCGTTTGGAAGGAGATGCGGATCAATGGTGGAATCTTGTTAATAATACGAGGCAAAGGGATGAAATTGACTCTATGGAATGGGACGAGTTCAAGAACTTATTTTTCAATAAGTACTTCCCTCGTATTCTCCGAACAAAGATGGAGAAAGAGTTCCTTGAACTGAAACAAAGGGATGATGAATCTGTTAGTACCTATGAAGCAAATTTTACAAGACTTGCAAGGTACGCTTCTGGTATTATTATCCAACCTGAGAGTAAGATCGATCGATTCTTTAGTGGCCTAAAACCAAGTCTTCGAAGGGCGTTAGCCATAAGGGACTTCAATAGCTACGAAGAAATCGTTCGATGTGCTCTCAAAGTCGAGATGGAGATTGGAGTAACCCATCAGTCACATGGGTTTGATAAGAAGAGGAAGATGGAATTCAAAGAAAAATCTAAAGAGCACACGGAAAAGAAGATGAACTTTCCCTTATGCTCAAAGTGTGGAAAGAAACATGGAGGGAGTTGTCTTAAAGGGACAAGTAAATGTTTTAAATGTGGAAAGGAAGGTCATCGGGCATTTGAATGCCGTGATAATGGGAAGAAGATGTCTAATGATGCAAACAAAGGAAGGGATACACAGAATGAACCTGCTACACTTCAATGTTTCAAGTGCAAGGAGATGGGGCATTATGCCAATCAATGCCCAAATCCAAGGGTTGATGATGATGGTCGACGTCAACAAACTCATAAGGCTAAAGACAAAGGAAAGTCACATGCAATTTCTATCAGCGATGTGGAGTACGATAACGATGTGGTGAAAGGTACACTTACCATCCACTCTAAAGTAGCAAATGTTTTATTTGATTCTGGATCCACCCACTCTTTTATTTCTGAAAAATTTTCTAAGGGTATCACCGTATTACCTCAACAATTAGATGTTGAGTTAGCTGTGACAACACCTAATGGCACATCAATCGCATCAGAAGTTTATAATTCTTCTCCGATCGAAGTTTGTGGGAAAGTGCTTCCTGCAAATCTTGTGATCCTTCCTTTAGTGGAATTTGATGTGATTCTTGGCATGGATTGGCTTTCTCTACATGGAGCTCATATCAATTGCCATAGAAGGGAAGTCACATTTCATATTCCAGATCAACCTACGATCGTCTATCAATGCAAGGATGAACATAACCTTCCAGTGGAAATTTCTTCCATCTTATGGGTATTGATTCCACTAAATGAAGGTTATTTATCTCAAATGGTTGGTGAGAAACTCACGATTAAGAATATGCCCATTGTACGGGAGTTTGATGATGTCTTCCCGGAGGAATTGCCGGGTCTTCCACCAAATCGTGAAGTTGAGTTTTCAATAGAACTCGTACCGGGTGCTTTGCCTATTTCAAAGACACCTTATAGAATGGCCCCAATTGAGTTGCAGGAATTGAAGAAGCAACTCCAAGAGAATCTTGATAAGGGATTCATACGCCCTAGTGCGTCACCTTGGGGAGCACCTGTTCTATTTGTTAAGAAGAAAGATGGATCAATGAGACTCTGCATTGATTATCGAGAACTTAACAAGATCACTATCAAGAACAAATATCCTCTCCCACGCATTGATGACTTATTTGACCAACTACGCGGAGCTCAATACTTTTCCAAGATTGATCTTCGTTCAGGGTATCATCAATTAAGGGTCAAAAGGGAGGATATACCAAAGACGGCTTTCCGTACAAGGTATGGACACTATGAATTTATAGTGATGCCATTTGGTCTTACTAATGCCCCTGCTATCTTCATGGATCTAATGAATAGAGTCTTTAGAGACTATCTTGATCAATTTGTGGTAGTCTTTATAGACGATATTCTTGTCTATTCAAAGAGCAAGGAAGAGCATGAAGATCACTTGAGAATTATATTAAAGACCCTGAGAAAAGAGAAGCTTTATGCCAAATTTACCAAGTGTGAATTTTGGCTTCAAAAAGTTGCATTTTTGGGTCATATAATCTCAAAAGAGGGGATATCTGTGGATCCAGCAAAAACAGAGGTTATCGAAAGATGGTCAAGACCAACAACAGTAACTGAGATCCGAAGTTTTCTTGGTTTGGCTGGATATTATCGACGTTTTGTAAAAGATTTTTCACGGTTATCTAATCCAATCACCAAGTTGACTCGGAAAGGAGTTAAGTTTGTCTGGACAGAGGAATGTGAAGAGAATTTCAAGGAGTTGAAAAGAAGGTTATCCAGTGCACCTGTGCTCACACTGCCTTGTAGTGGAGAAAGGTTTGTGATCTATAGTGATGCATCCAAGAAGGGATTGGGGTGTGTTCTTATGCAAAATGATATGGTGATAGCTTATGCCTCACGACAGTTGAAAATCCATGAGCAAAATTACCCAACACATGATTTGGAGTTGGCTGCGGTAATCTTTGCATTAAAGATTTGGAGGCATTACCTTTATGGTGAAAGGTGTGATATTTATACTGATCATAAAAGTTTAAAGTATATTTTCACACAAAAGGAGCTGAATATGCGCCAAAGAAGATGGTTGGAGCTGATTAAGGATTATGACTGCTCAATCCATTACCACCCTGGGAAAGCAAACAAGGTGGCAGATGCATTAAGTCGACAAGACCATGCTAGTTTATCCATGATGAGGATCACAAAAGATCCAATATTTATGGATTTACAAAGGATGGATCTTGGAATTATAATGGAAGGGGAAAAATCTTATCTTTCTCAAATGAATGTTCAACCATCTATACATGTGAAGATTAAAGAGGCACAGAAAGAAGATGTCGAGTTACAAAAGAAGGTGAGAAATGTTCCTGAATTAAACCTTGATTGTGATGGGATAATAAAGTTCAGGAATCGGGTTTGTGTTCCTCCCATCCCCGAATTAAAGAAAGAGCTGCTGGATGAGGCTCATAGTTCTTCATTCTCTATTCATCCTGGAAGCACGAAGATGTATAGGGACCTGAAAGAGTACTTCTGGTGGGATGGCATGAAAAGAGATGTTGCTGAATATGTCTCTCGATGCTTGGTTTGTCAACAAGTTAAAGCTGAGAGACAGAAGTCTAAGGGGATGTTACAACCATTACCCATACCCGAATGGAAATGGGAAAACATCACTATGGACTTTGTCACAGGACTTCCTAAAACATCCAAAGGCAATAATGCTATCTGGGTCATAGTTGATCGTCTTACAAAGTCTGCACACTTCATTGCTATTAGAGAGGATTTCTCTCTAGATCAGCTTGCCAGAATATATGTAAAGGAAGTGGTAAGATTGCATGGAGTACCACTTTCTATTGTATCTGATCGAGATCCGAGATTTACCTCGAAGTTCTGGCGAAGTCTTCAGCATACTCTGGATACAGAGTTGAGTTTCAGCACTGCTTATCATCCCCAGACAGACGGTCAGTCTGAGAGAACAATTCAAACCCTAGAAGATATGTTGAGAGCTTGCTCTATGGATTTCAAAGGAGGTTGGGATCAACACCTACCTTTGGTGGAATTTTCTTATAATAATAGCTTTCACTCCAGTATTCAGATGGCTCCTTATGAAGCTCTCTATGGAAAGAAATGCAGGACTCCAACTTGCTGGGATGAAGTTGGGGAAAGAAAGCTATTAGGACCTGATCTCGTTGATGAAATGGCAGAAAAAGCCAGATCTATTCAACAACACCTAAGAGCAGCTCAGAGTCGACAGAAAAGTTATGCCGACAACCGAAGAAAAGACCTAGAGTTTGAAGTGGGCGATAAAGTGTTCTTACGAATATCTCCCTGGAAGAGGGTTATGAGATTTGGAAAGAAGGGGAAGTTGAGCCCTAGATATATCGGTCCTTTTGAAATACTGGATCGTGTTGGGAAGGTAGCTTACCGATTGGCGCTTCCACCGAATCTCTCTCAAGTTCACGATGTGTTCCATGTATCTCTCCTGAGAAAGTACATACCAGATCCTTCACATGTACTCAGCTCAGAAGTTGTACCACTGGAGCAAGATCTTTCTTATGAAGAACAGCCGATAGAGATTCTGGATCGTAGCGAAAAAGTCCTACGAAACAAGACCACTCTCTTGGTGAAAGTTTTATGGAGAAACCACCAACTTGAAGAAGCTACATGGGAGCTTGAGGATATGATGAGGGAGAAGTATCCTCATTTGTTTGTTGCAAAGTGACGAATTTCGAGGGCGAAATTCTTTTTAAGGGGGGTAGAATGTAACACCCGAGACTTTTATGTTATATAAATCATCAAAGGAATCTTTTTCTACACAACACTTGCTTGGCTTGCTTTGCACGCAATCGCGACCTTCCTCGATAGCTTGCGTCGTACGCAATACCGAGTTTCACTAAACAACAATATGCTATTAAAACTAGCCGTTATGAATAGTAATAACCACTTTTTAAAATTTTATAAATTTTATTTTTCAAAATGGACTTCATTTTTGGACTCAGAATATCGAAATTAGCCTAGGGTGAAATTTTGGTATTTTTCTGAAAACTTTCAATTTTTGATGAATAGTGAAACCACTAAGTGGTAGGTTAAAAACTGAATTTTGCATAAAACTTAATTTTACCGCTTCTGTGAATGGAATTTCAAAAATCCGAGAGACACGGTTAATATCAAGGACTAAAATGTGGTTCAATGAGATGAAAATAATTTTTTGGTGAATAGTAACTTTTTACTTTTTTTTACCGCGGTTAATAGTAAATAGGGTAACTAAGGGTAAATATGATATTAATATTACCCTAACACATGTCCTAATTCTATTGGACAAGTTTATCTCGACCAAAAACAAACTTAGGAATAAAATATGACCATTTAGGCCCACTTGGATTAGATTAGGACATTTATTATTAATTTATTTAAAGAAGGGTTAAAAGAGTTAAAATCAAAGTATATTTACTAAAACATTTTTAATATGGGGTTATACATAAGATAAATTCGATTGTAAATATTCATTAGAAAGCTAAAAAGATTTCCTACATGATGGTATTTTATTTGTAATTTTTAGACATTAAATAATTTAATTTATTTATGACACAATGATGATGCAGTAATTATCTTATTAATGAAATATTGACATAATTGATGTTATAAACACCAAAATAAATGTAATTTGAGACTTTTTATGAATTACACTAATTTTCTAGGTTACTATGATATATTAATGTTGATTTAATCAACTTGGTTCGAACATTTAATTCTGTTATGACTTTCCCAAAAATCATATATCAAATAGTGTCAAAATTGACACAAAATAGTTTTTAAATCAAATATTATATTATTAATTGTTATTGTATTCCTAAAAATCTAAGGTTCGGCCAAATGATTTAGATAAGGATATATATATTAATAATAAACAATTTTGGGTTCGTTTGGCATGTTATTGTAAGTGTATTAACCATATAGTGAAAGAAAACAAAAAGACATGATAAAAGTTAAATTATTTAACTTAGAGTTAAATCTAAATGATAAGGTTAAAATAATATCCTAAACTTGTCTAAATTCTATTGGTTGATAGGATTTCGACCCCTCCCCACCTTATCTTCGAAATAAGACCCTTTGGAACCATTATAAACCGATTTTGACTTTAATATAAAATAATATTTTGAGATATTCCTAAGGTGCCCCTCTCCTCCCTTATAAAAGGGCACCTCCTCCCCCTCCCCCTCACACCAAATTGAGCACTCAAGCTCGGCCAACCCCTGCCATTTTCCCCTCTCCACTTCCCTAGAATAGTCCTAGAGGTCCTGGTCTTCTCCAAAGACCACTCTTAGTTCCCTAAGTGGAGGATTCAAAGAGGCGTTCCAAAGAAGAGGTAATATCCATTACCGATCTTTTCAATTTCTTTCGTCTTCAACTTCTTCTTATTTAGTTGTTTAATGATAAAGTAATAACATCAGTATTACTTACATACTGATATGTTATTATAAATATGAAACATCCCTAATTCACCTTCTATCCATCCTACGGAAAAATGAAATCACCGCGCGTGCGTACGTACGGAATACCGTCTCCACGCCGTGGTGTAATCTATTTTCCACCATCACCTTACAAGGATGGGTATAATGGTGTAATGAGTAACTATATATGATTATTATTAAGTAATATTGATACTGAAATAATATATATATATACTCCAATACAATTCCACGATCATTGGAACGATATCATCACTCGTGCGTACGTACGGAATACCGTCTCCACGATGTGATGCGACTCGTTCTACATGATCTTCATTTCATAATGATTGTATAAATGAATTGAATGAATGAATATGGTATATAATTCACTAATACCATTCTGGAAATGAATTATCTATAACCTAAAGATAAGAATAAGAATTTATTCGACAAAACACGCATAAGAACAAAAAGTTATAAAGACCCGAGTAACAAGTAACAATGAAATATTACTAACAAGAAGCTAATAATATGACCATATATGATCTCATATCAATATGTATGATTCTGGAATAAGTCAATAACATTATTTAAACCATTATACAGGAGCTTCGGACACGAACAAAGCAAATCGGACCTAAGGTAAGGGAAAATATCACAATCTCACTTTTATCCGAGATTGTTTTTACTTTGGTAATTACTGGGGTGTATTTTATCATCCACATCCATGTTCCCTCAATATGTAATATTATTTCCATCCACCTACAATTGTTTAAATACAATTTTAACCTTCTATGAGTTTTTAGTAAAGGATATGAAAGGAATCTTTTTTCGTTTTTCGTACGAGGTACTTTTTGACTTTTCCGACAAAAGTACGAAGAATGTTTTTTTTAACTTATACGGCACGAACGGATTTCTACTGTTTTATAAAGCCTTATTTTCATGAAGCATACTCTAAAAGATTTCATGACTATTTTCAATAAAATCTCTTTCTTTTAAAATTGCATGATGTTTTGTGAAAAGAAATCGATTTTGAAGAAGAAAGGATATTTTCCTCAAGAATTCAATTCAAGTGTTTTATCAAAATTATTTTCCATCTAAGATAATAAAGGGTTCTGTTTCTATCCATATTTTTACATTGATTTGACTATGTTGTGATGGAATTATGTTTATGAATTCCTTTATCTTATATGAATGGTTTTATGATGTCATGTTGTTTAAGAATCCCATTTTTATTACATGGGTTACGCTATGATGTATGGTTTATGATTATGTGGCACACATAAGAAAGGATTCATTATGAGATGGGTGGGACCTATATCTCCCTCCAATGCATTGGGTAAAGATTTTATATCTCATGAGATAGACATGGCTGGAACGGAAGGTTATTTCGGTTCAGTGATACAGGACTGAAACGAGGAGTGAACTCGGTTCAGAAAGGGACTTTGTCCACTAAGATAGTCTTGGCAATGAGTCATGACTAACAAGAAATGATTTTCCATGATTATGTGTGCATGCCAAAAAGTTTCAAGTTTTATGTTATGATTATGGGGATCTCATTTTCACTTCTATGATTTATTCCATGTTAAGATATTATGATCTCTTTTGCAGGTTTTGAATTTTCAAAAAGATATGATATGATTTTTATTTCCTTTATTTGCCCTTGCTGAGCATTTGAGCTCACCCTTTTATGTTTTCTTTTCCCCAGGTCAGGAAGATGGATATTAAGTAGAATATGCTAAAAGGGACCCTAGATATGATGAAATAAATGGGAGACACTGTAGAAGATTTATGAACCAGTTGTTTATGTTTCCCAGTTTCTAAAGACACTATACCTATACGGTCCTTTGTGGTTTTGTCATATGTTGTAATAAGAGTGCTTCAATTTTGAAGTATTAACAATGTATGTAAAGTATGGGTCGTTATAATAATTATCCTAAATATAGTCATCTATTTTTATTATAATTTTTAACTAACACTTACACACACTTCCTCTAATGGGAAAAGAACTTGTCGTTCGTGTACATCAAATTTTTGCCACGTGAAATGATGATTGTTCGTTATTCCTTTACCACCTCTATTGGAGGGAATTATGATGGAAACACTATTTATATTTGATATATATGATATTTATATTTTCTTTATGCTTCTTTAATTTTTTATATTACACATACCATTATTCTTTCCATTTTGTGGGAATATGATAACATCATTTGTGGAAGTGTGGACTACCGCCTCCTCAAAGTGATGTGATTTATTCACAGTATACATCAAAGGTATAAAGGATGATTTTAAAAAAACTATGTAACATATATGTCATAAAAATTATACTGTAATTATAATATAT
Organism: Viscum album; assembly: GCA_963277665.1. Taxonomy (NCBI): domain Eukaryota; kingdom Viridiplantae; phylum Streptophyta; class Magnoliopsida; order Santalales; family Viscaceae; genus Viscum; species Viscum album. The sequence continues at coordinate 558,489,209 of OY728132.1, read as the reverse complement.
ATATATATATATCATTTACTTTTCATTATTTTAAAATAAGATAAAGTAATAAATGTAGCATTCATGCGTATGTACGACCTATTGTCTCCATGAACGATGCATTTAATTTCCTATATCCAAATATTATGGATTATTGTAAATAAATATATACTGAATACATATAAAATTTAAATAATGGTTTAAATTATAGATATGGTGAAATCAATATCTAAGTAATAGAAAAAAAAATAACAAGTTAAAACACACTCGACAAACTAGCCAATTAACACCCGAAATTGTGAAAATAATAAATGATTATTAACAAACAGGTAATAAGATATTATAAGAAGTTAATATATGATATTATAAATAATAATATTATTATTTTATAAGTTAGTTAAATGTCTAAACCATTATAAATTAAGTTAAATGTCATTCACATGAAAGGAAATACAAGGTAAGGGATTCTTGTCTCACTTTTCTTTCTGTGAGGCAGACACCATTTTCACCACTTACTTATTTTTGGTCGTGTATCTACCCACCATTTTTTATATTATATAATTAATTATTTTATATTAATTTTATTTTATGTTTATTTTGAATTTATTTATTTAAAAGGTCTTATGATACAAAAGTTACCAAGTAGTAAGGAAATTCATCTCAATTTCAATTCTTTGAGACATGCTTTATTATTGTGCACCTAATTTATTATATATAGTGTAAATAATAACAATTTTACATGTAATATCATGATTAATTAATTATTCATGATATTTTTAGTTTCAATATGAATTATTTCATCTATTGGTATTTTAATTAAGCTTTACCAAGTGGAAAATAATTTCATAACACAATTTCTTTTCTTTGGGTAATATTACATCTTTATTGTCATTAATATTATAAGATTGTGTGTGTAATATATTTTTACTATCTATTTTTTTATTTACACTTGTTTTATTTGTATTTACATTTGACACACATAATCTATTTATTTATTTATTCTCACATCAATGTTATGGTCTTTTCAATGGTTTACTACACAATCTCATTTTTTTGGGATTGTTTAAACTTGAATTTCAATCTGGGGAAATTATTGGATAATAAATACTTTAAATTTATTATCTAATGGTTATTAATTACCTTTTTCCAAGTAATAACACTATTTTACACTCTTTGGTTCTCAAAATTGTTTAGAAAATGTTTTCATGAAAACCCACCTTCATTTATCTTTTTAGTAGGTGAACCTATTTTATTTTTAAAAACCCCATTTTATAAAATCATTTTCAAAAATGTTTGTAACCTTTCAAAAATGATTTATTTAAGAAAATTTTACCCTTTTTTATTTTAAAAATGTTTTCAAAGGAATCCTCCTACTTATTTCTGATCAAGGAACTTTTATAACCTTTTCATCTTGAAAAAGGAATGTTCTTTTTACCTTTTATGACATGTATAGATTTACCCCCATATTAATGTTTTTTTCAAGAAGTTATTTTCAATGAAAATAATTTTTAAAATAATTTTCAAAATGAAAAATATATTTTCCTCAATAAATTTTAATTGTATTTTTTATTTTATTTCTATTCTTCAATGACAAAAACCCTTTATTTTACTCCATATGGGTTATGTTGTATTGAATACATCCTTATTATTCCTCTGTATGGTTTATAATTCCTTTGAAAAAGGGTAGTGTTGACATTCACTAACTTGATTTATTTGTTAGTCCCCTTGAAATATTCAATTTCCTATAACCATTGAACATTAAATTTACCATAAATATCCATATCATATATCCTGGATATGATTATTTACTAAACCATATACCATTTTTAGATATGGTGTTTACTTTGAATGTTATTTGATATATGGTGAAATATTGATAAATCCTTATCTTTTACTCATTGAAGATATTTTATAAGGTATATTGTTCATGAATTAAATATATTATTCGATAGATAAGGAATGTTTTGGACACGCATGACATGGGTGGGGCTCAGTTATAGATAGCCCATCGATACATCGGTAGTCTCATGGGAAGAATCAGTTAGCTAGTCTAAGATAATAGGTTTTTAACTAGTATTTTATAAATCGTATTGTGAGAGGTCTTAATGTTAATGGTACCCTATACCTAGGAAACATAGTTTCCAATAATTATGAATTCATTAATTTTGATTCAGTTATTATTATCCATGATATTTTAACTTTGAAAAAAATCAATAAATGCATTTAATTCTGATTTTATTAATTAAATGACATGGTTTTCACTTATTTACCAAGACATATTGATTACACCTTATCCAGTAATTTCAATAGATTATGTTTCTAGTTATTTACCATGATATATTTTTTACAAACTTCCTTCTGAGTATATTTACTTCATGTCATGTGTCTTCAATTTTTACCTTTCCATATTGACTATTCTCATTTATTTATTATTGCTTCTTCTATACTTGAACCTTTTGAGAATTTGAGCTCACCCTTATTTTTTTCCTATCCCTAGGAATCCAAGAAGTATACTATGAAAGTTATTAAAGGATACGCTCGATGTAATAAAGTGATGATACTTGAAAAAAAATGTTGTAATTAGTGTATTAGTTTGTAATACAAGACCCATGTATGTATCTGGTTTACTAAGACTACTAAACTCTTCAGTACTTCAAGATTTGATTCCTTTTAATCACTATAATGTAATGGTAGTTGGCATCAGCTCCAAGATTATTGGGGTCAGGTCAATAAATGATCTATTCTTCAACTATTAATGTTAGTATCAGAATAAACCAGAATAATAAATAGGAATCTGGAGGAATAAATGAGTCCAATTTTTAATGTCACTTTAAAATAATGAAATATCCATTTAAATACCTTAATATGTGATGATTTTGGGGAATATTGAAACCTCTCACACAAGAATACAAAGTATATAATATCTTATCATATATATTTGAAATAAATTAAACTTATGATCAACACTATAAACATTTTTTTTTTGAAAAATAAGATTCTATGATTTATCAAAGTCATGTTTATTGGAGGTACTAACCATAGTACTACTAGAGGAATTGTCTACAAAAATGTTTAAGTAAATATATTATATACTTATGTATATTTAGGATATTTATTTCTAGTTTTTTAGTTATTTTAAATCCAATAATGGAGTTAAAATAACCCATTATACTTATCCCATTGACGTAGATTTGTACAATGATAGCATTGTTCGAAACGTCCTTGATTAAAAAAGTTGGATGTAACATTACTTTGACAAATAATTTTGTAATATATTTCTATAAAATTGATCATATGAGGGTCTCATGTGTTTTTAAGTCCAAAGATTTAATTGGTATGTCTAAATACTTGTTATAATAATTTTATATCTTTAAAAAAGGTGGTTGTTAAATATAAAATTATTATTTTTCATATATATAAAGAAAAGAAATCTTTTCATCCTTTTTAAATATTTTAAAGTTAAAGTAATCTATGAGAAATAGTATAATATATATGAAATAAATCATAGTTACTAGTAAAAAGGTTTATCGATGGTCTACTCACATTTCCTAGTTACAACCCTTAACAACTAGTCTCACCTAATTACAACAATAATTCTATTTTCATCATAATTATTTTATAAGGCCCAATTCACTCCTATAATAAATATTCCTCTAGGTAACTCAACCAAGGTCTAAAAATTATTCCATTTCAATTGATTATGATCTTAATTTATAGAATCTATCAAAATCTCATCACCAAAGGCATCATCTTCCATTTTAGGTTCAAATTAAGATAGGAATTCAGGATGCCCACATTCATTTATTATGGAACTTTGAGTACTAACAAGATGATATATATCACCAATGAAATTATCACTAGGATTATTCCTTAAGATAAATATATTTTTGGATAAAAATAAATTTTTTTATTCATTTATCAAATAATTAACTTATATTAAACTAACTTACAGTAGTTTAGATTGTGTTACTCTAACTTTAGGTATGATCTTTTTTGATGAATGATATTTAAATTTCAGTAATAAAATAGGAGGGGATTAAAAATATTTATAATGGGTCATTTTATTTAAAACTCAATAAAAATTTTTATCCCATAAGATATAAATTTTAGTGGCTCTTAGGGTCGTCTCATGAGGTGTTTTCAAGATAAGTTTGAGAAAACTATCACTTTTGTTTATTTTTTTTGTTAAGGTTAGTAAAATGGTGATTTAAAAGGGTTTGAAAAAATATAAAATAAACTAAAATAGATTAGAATAGAAATAATTTAAAAATATTATTTTAGAAGTTAGCAGGAGAACTGATAAAATGATACAAAATAGTTAAAGCTGCAGTGGACAAGATTTGGCACTCAGAAAATCCCTTAATCCTTTAAAAAAATGCTTATCTAATTAAATATATCAATTATCACAAAAATACCTCCATGTGAACATATAAAATACCTAATACCCATATAAAGTCCTAAAATATGGGTATTTATCCCATTTTAAAGTTATTTGATCACCTAAAGACCTTCAAGTGAATAAAACTAGTTGTACATGTTGTTCTCAAAGGAGAGACCTCACCAAAGAAATTTAAACAACAAGGAAAATTAATTTACTTTAATAAGTAGAAAAAATATAATAGTTAAAATAAAGTGAGTTCAATAAATAAAAATACCTTCTTCATTAATGAAAAAAGATTCCAGAGAAATACAAAATGATATAGTGAAAATCATAAAAATCAAACTGTACAACGTCCTCAGATCTATATTTTAGAAAATACCTGGGATTTTAGACCTTTATGGATAGATTATATACATGAAAACTCCTATACTAAAGCCAATACCCTCATTTAAATCCATTATATCACCTTTGAATGGAATAAGAGACACATATTTATAAAGAAAGGGTGAGGAATATATTACCTTCAAAACCTGCTTATTGATTTTCAATACATTTTCATCCCACTATGTAGCCAAATATACAAATTTATCCTTATAAAAAAATTCACTTATATATTTTATTTTTTACCAAAAAATTTAAATTCATTTTAGTATATTAATAAAAAAATTCATTCAAATTAATACAGTAAAATGTTTTGGCCAAAAATACTATTCAGTTTCCTCCAATTTTAGGTATCCATAGACTACCTTAATGATAAAATCGTTCCATGATATTTATTTAAAAAATAAAATCACAAGGTATCTTTCATATACAACTAGAATTAGCTTATTGTGAGTTGTTTAACTTGAGTTATGACTCAATTAATGAATATTGATCAATTCTGTCTACCCAATATTTTTACAATTTGCATGATTTATTTGGGCCTTATATTATTAGATTTAACATTTGGAACAATATTATGAAATCAATAAAACTCACCATGGAATCCTAAAGAAAAATAATTTCCCAATTGTTATTAGTATATAAAATGTTATAGTAGAAATAAAAAAACATAAAAATCCAATTTTTGTCTATTTTCATTACCAAGATCAAAATATCTCTATTTTTTTTAATTAAAAATCACTTAATATGAAAAATAGTGAGGATTAAATCATTGAAATTTAAGTAAAAATTAATGAAAACATAAAATCTATCAATTCCACCACACTTAAAACTTATACTCTTGGACAAGCATTTCTTAAAAATCATATCAAAGCAAATTAAAACCACAAACTAATGAGATCCACTAAATCAACACCAAGACACTCAAAATTATCATGCATCCTAAAAATATTAATTTCAAATTCTCTATTCGTATTATTAAATACATTACCAAAATATTTATCCTCCCATGAACCAACTCTTACATCACCTTAATTTTCCCCCATCACATAAAATTTGAATTTTCAAAAAACCTTTAATCACTCAAAACCATGAAAGGGTCATCATAGGATCGATTAGCTTCTAAATATATAAAAAATTTAATTAAGGACTTTTTTTAATCCTAATGAATTACTAAGTATGTTCATTGGATTAAGGCTGGCAGGTTTTAGATCTGAAAAATTATGGGTAAGAATAAAGTGGTGGGCTCCTTTTGAAGCCAAAAATGAATGATTTAGTTTACACTCAAGAATGGTTCATCCTTATTACTATTTTTAGTTAATTAGATCTAAAAAATTTAAAATATTAAGGGATAATATAAACCATTAAAATTTTAGTATAAAAAATTTATTACACTCTAATTCCGTTATATATTTGAATTTTTGATTAATATTTTAAAATCCTACATGGTTTTTTTTAAGACAGTGAGGGTACTTTGTATTTCAAGAAGTGGTGTGACTTACTAGAACTTATTTTAAATGATAAATATTATTTTAAGCTATTAATTACTTCTCATATTATATAAAATGATATATTAATTCAAAATAAAACACCCCCACACTTAAGTTAAACTAGATCATGTATTTTACTAAAAATTTCACGTTTGGATATAGAAAAATGGCTTATATTGTGTCTTTATAATAGACTGTTCATGGATTCATATGGGATAAAAAAGAAAAAATGTTAAAGGTATTCTTAAATAAATGTATTTTTTTCAAAATAGGTCTTTAAAAATAAAATAAATGCCTCAATCATCCCAAAAAATGTTCCTTGAAATCTCATGTTTTGAAAGAAACAAATAAAATTTTGATTATATAAGTAGTGTTTGGTTCTCTCAAGAAATGACGTGAATGTTAATGATATATCAAAATGGGTTTAAATCCTCATAGGAATTTGATTTCAAAATTATTCAATGATTTCTATATTGTTATTCAAAATTAAAAATTATTTTCATGAAATTTTAAAAATTTGGAATCTATAGAAAAGTCATTTCAACATTTATCTAAATTCTGTTTCATGGGTCAAATCAGTTCACTCATTGATATGAGTTTTAAAAATTAAAATGGTTGAAATTTTCAGCTCACATGTTTTAAAAAATTTCATAAAAATGAATTAGAAAACACATAATTTAAAATAAAAAAAAAATCTAAAATAGTATAAAAATGGAAAAAAAAAAGAAAAAAACTAACAAAGTATGTTCTTCCCCAAAAACTTATCTTTTACAATGTTCTCATTGTGAAAAATTTAATGCGAGAATTTAAAATCAAGAATCAAGTAAATAAAAAAAGGAAATGGAAAGACACAACCTGTTTTTTATTGAGTAGCAACGACTGTGAGTTAACCACATAACAACTATCACTTTAAAATCAATAAGAAAACAAGAAACAATGAATTATACTTTTATAGAAAATAAAAGAAATAAAATGAATGAGAAGTGGTTAAAAAAGATTGGTTTTACCCCCCCCAAGTGGGTATTATGTTTTTAATTCCTCTAGTTAGGTAGTTATAATTGGTTATCCCGAGTCTAAAGGTGGGAGTGGCTTCATGATAATGAAACACTAAATGATCATAGATCCAATACATTTCAGCTAACTCAAATTTTAGAAGATGTCATAGTTCTATTCATTCATCTTTTCTTCTAAGAATTTTTAGTTCCCGTAAATTAGTATAAGAGGTAATAAAATATAAGTTCACTTCCACATAAATTTGTATTCAAAAGGGAAATCCACATTTGTAAATTTATTAAAGGATATATATTTATCTTTAGTTTACGTTTTAAAAATGATTTTTTATTTTAAAAATATCTTGGCAATATCATTATTATATATTACATCACTCTGCTCAACCAGACACTCTATTTTCTATTCAAAATATTCTATTTCTTTTTATTTTTCTACCATTATGGATTGTTAAAATGGTACTGAATTTGAAATCATAGTAAAATGGATTTTAGTTTGTAAATTATATTTAAAATAATCAAAAATATATATTTTTTTAAGCTACAACTCCCTCATAAGTTTTGGCCTCAATATCTTTCTCCTCAAGAAATGCTTTATGAGATTCATCATTTTTTTGGGTGGGCATGGGACATTATATATTTTCATTAAAAACTTTCAACACAAAATTAGTATCATATTATATTAAAAAAGTTTTCAAAGGAACAAATTATTCATTCAAAAAGTGTGGGATATCATTTTGAATTTAAATTCCTATTAAATTAACGCAATAATTATCCAATTTTTTGACCCCAATAATCAATTCAATAGTAATTTCATGGGTAATGTCCAAATTTGATTAAAAAATAAAAAACATACATTTCATTACTCTAATAATCCTTATAAGTTCTTTTAATGAAAAAATATGATGGGACACGATTTTCCTTTTTCTTGGGCATCTTTTTTAGCATCCAATTCTCTCATGGATGTATAAATAAGTTTTAGTTGTTCACTAAAATGTTGAAATAATACATAATTTTATTAAAATAGTGGTTCCAAATAATTATCACTTATATACTCATGCAATTTTTCATGAATATTCCAATCATATAGATAATCACTATAAAAATTGATTTATTTCTCAAAAATCCTAAATCAGTGGTTAAATTCCTAGTGATGAAAAAAACATAGGAAACCACCATCAAAATGGTGTCTGTTTACAATGATGTTTTTTTGAAACATAAATAAATTTTTTTACCCCTATTAAATGTAGTGTAGTGGTTCCTAGGGTTGTATCATGAGGAGGTTGCCGGCTATGTTTTCAAAACTATCACTTTTGTTGATTTTTTTATTAAGGTTAGAAAACTTGGAATTTGAAATTGTTTAATAAAATTTAAAGTAAAATATATTAGTTTAGATTATATAGTAGGTAAAAATTATATTTTATAAGTTAATAGCATAACTAACAGAAGGATACAAATAGAGAAAATAGTAGTAGAATTGGCTTAGATCTTCAAACACTCCCTTTATCGTTGTTTAAAAATGATTATCTAATTTAATCTATCAATTCAAACTAAAATAACACAAAATAAACACCAATGTTATGTATAAACCATATTGAGACCTCATATATGGGTGTTTAATACCTTATGAAAGTTATTTGATCACCTAAAAACCTCTAAGTGAAAAAAACTAATTGAACCTACTATGATCGAAGGAAAGACCTCGCCAATGAAATTCAAACAGTAAGAATAATTAATTTTTATTACTATGTTGAAACAAATATATAATTGTTATAATAAGGCAGTTTTAATAATGGAAAATACCTTCTTCATTCAATAAAATAGTTGTTATAGAAATTAATAAGATATAGTGAAAATCATAAAACTCAAAAGGTTTAACTTCTTTAGATCTCCATTTCTATAACTACTAGGTTGTTTAGACCATCATGCCTATATTATCTCAAAGAAAACTCATATTATTTAGTTTATCCATTCCTTATAATTCACATTCTCATCTTTTAATGGAAGTATATATGCATATATATATATATGAAGATAAGGTGAGGTATATTTTCCCTTTGGAATATATTTTTTAAATTTGAATGATTTTCATTTCCAATAAACTATTTAATATATTAAGGTTTCATTCTCAATTTTTTAGATATATAATTTACATAATCTAAAAAAAATTAATTCCATTTTATATGTGTATAATTTTTTTTATTCTAATTACCATGGTAAACTTTTCTATCCAAAAATATGTCCAGTTTCCTCCATTTCGACACATTCATAGACAAAATTAATGATTAAACATTCCACAATATTTATTTGACACATGATACCCAAACAATACTACAAAACATGGTTTTTCCAGTGTTAGGGATTTAATAATGCTAGCTAAAATCGTGGTTAAAGACCCCCTTTTCCAGTGCTAAAAACAATGCTATTAAATGGGGGATTTAGAATCATTTTCTAACATGGTTTTAGGTGGTCACTAACGACACTAAAATAATGTACTATTAAAGTGGTAACCTTATTAGTGCTTGTAAAAAAGCATTAATATGAGGCATTTATCAGCATTTTTTAGAAGCGATAATAAAGACCCTCCCTTTATGAGTTCTTTTTTTAATAGCGTTGATAAGGGGTATATTTCAAACAAATACATTTCATTAAAAATAACATATTAATATATTAATATATAAATATATAAATATATTTATATTGATATAAATATAATATATATAAATATTAAATATATTTTAGATAAGGCAAAATATGAATTTAAACTTAATATATAAGATATTTAGTGAAAATGGCTTATAAATTCATTTTAAAAAATAATTTTAATAAATAATTTGATAATTATAATTGATTAATAGTAATTAAATTAAAATTTTAAGATAAAAAAATCAAAAGATTAATAAAATATCTAAAATAATTTAAAAATGTAACTTGAACTTCAGACAACCATAAATTTTTATTTAGTTGTCCGTTTTAGCCCAACCACATATCAAATCAAAGCCTACAATGAGATATACACCTAGTGATTTAGGGGAACCACCTATCACATTTTTAGAGGCCTAAAAGGCATGGAAGTCCTAAAAAACAATGTTTTTAGTCGGGGTACCCCAATATTTTAACATTCGATAAATTTTCAACATCATTTAATGGGTTTTTTTTCTCATTTTTAGTGGGGACTAAATTTATTCACTAGGCTTACGTTCATATTGATATTATGGTTTTTAAATTTTATCATTTTTTATATTTTAATGTTATTTAAAATCAAATATATAAAAATATATACATATTTTTTATATATTCCCACATAAAAATTTAATTTTAGAAATAAATATTTATACATATTTATATATAAAATATATTTCTCAATTTTTAAAAATTATCTATATAAAAAATAATATCTATTTTATTTAAAATACAAATGTATAAATATTTTTATACCTATACAATCAATGTATATATTGGAACGTCCCCGATCCGGATGCCACTCAACTGGTTCCCCTTACCTGGTTGACCACATAACCTCAAGCACATTTCCCTAAACACCAGAGGCTGCCAACAAGAAGTGAGGGCCTAGGATGTGATTGTGGGGAGAATATTCCCTCATTAGTAGAGTGTAACACAATTGAATAAACAATAATACAATAGCACAAGTAGTAAACAACATACGACTAAATTAAACAGTGGAAGACTGTTATTAGAAGTAACCAAACTTCGTTCCTTACAAAAGATGATGCAATATGTTATGTTCTAAGAAAATAGCCAAAACAAGTACACTGTAGTAATCCAAATATATGTTTTAAAATAAAAAAATAAACAAAGTAATCTAAGAAGAATCACAAGCCTGGCTCGGTCCCATTATCTCTTACTCCTAAGCAGCACATCAAGTACCTGTAGTAGGGTGCTTGCCCTGATCAACACCTACAATCATATAATCTATTTGGGACCAAAATCATGACCCAAACAGGGTGTGAGACTAAATCATTATAGGAAACCACCCATGTTCTATACCAATCTTTTAATGGATATATATAACATGCAATGTACAATAGTGAAAGCACTAAACCAGAAGGTACTCAAAATTAAGCACAACGGATGTCTTAGAAGACAATTTAACCAAGTACAAGTGAAGATCGAATCCAAGATTGTGCTTTGGCTTGTCATACACCTCATTAGTCATTACACTTCATTATTTAATTCCATTTGATTATATAAATTTTTTGAGGTCCGAACTAGGCCTGACGACCCCCCATATAAAAGTAACTGTCAACTCGTGACATAATAATCATTTAATAATTTGACAATAGAGCCTGACCTTGGTATCCATTAATGGATCCTAGGTTTGCTCATAATTTTAAATAAGTATCAATGAGCCTGACCACCCTATCATGGCTCACTCACAACCTTTACATAATTACCTCTTAAGCTCATCCATGGTTATTTAACTGAGACCCTTGTTCACCCAAGGTATACATAAGGTGTAATTAGTCACATGAGCCTAACATTGTATTTTAATTGAGATTGTGGATCTCCCATTTATAATTTCCCCTCTTTTCCATATAATTCAATTCCATATCAAAATCAACACATGTGAATTAAACTATCACATGGATTGTCATTTAAATAACTCATGTGGTCATAGTTCACATAACAAGTATCACATGAAAATTAAACTGTTACAAGGATTAAGCATTTAATTATGTCACGTGGGGAATTCATATCACATAATTAGTTCATTTTAATAACCCAAGAATGGTAATTCAAGTCAAGACTCTTAGGCATTCCTGGAAAAGCGACCATTCAACGGAAATGCAACCATGGGGTGGGCCTAAATCAATGTTCACAACCCTAAACATTCTTTCAAATCATCTAATTAATTACCTAATCATCAATAAGAATTAATAAGATTCATTATTCAATCAAGAGACACCCAAAAAGTGGGTGTGTGACACTCCAACATATATAATCAACTTAACAATCAAAAAAAGTAACAAGAACACCTAACTCATGTTTGTATGACTCTCCTCGTCTAGTGTCAACTTTCAAATCAACCAAAATAGGAGTAGATCTACAAAAAATGAGAAAAACTCTCAACCCTTGATAACTAGGTTGAGAGAAGAAATCAGTACTAATGACTCAAAAGGAATTGATCACTCACTGAGGATATTTCAACATTTTTTACGGTGTTCGAATTGGGTGTTAGATGAAGAAACAAGATACAAATTCCCATTCGAATTGCCAGGGTGTGCTGATCATCGAAGGAGGGCTCAATTCTGTCCGCCTGAAAAAAATGACGCTACTTCCCGATTTAACAAAAAATCAATTAAAATTACTTGGCGTGTACTATAAACTACATGCCATGTGCATAAAAATTCTATCCAAGTCATTACATGGCTGTGTACTGGGATTATATGGTGTGTAGACCTCCATACATGGAATGTACTTATAAGTACATGGTGTGTAGGCCCCAGTCACATTGTGTAATTGGCCTACAACTATCCCTCGACCTCTTTCCCCCCATTTTCTTAAGTATAAACTGAAAAGGAAATATTTTTACCTCAAATGAAGAACTAGGTTCTTTAAAACTTCCCCCCTTAAAGTAATTCATCCGCAAATTTCCCTTCCAAGGGAGGTGAAGGAGCATTAGAGTATAAATCTGTCCATTGCGATTGAATGTCAGCCTCCCTCTCCTATGTCTCTTCTTACACTCAGCTATGCTGCCATAACATTCATATTAAAGGAATAGATCATTCATGGAGAAACTTCATGCTATGATCCACAATATGAATGGGATGCTCTTCAAAGGACACATCTTCCCACAACTCAACTTCCTCAGGCTGAAAGGTGTGAGAGGGGTATGAAAAGTAACATCACAACTGAGAAACTTGGATGACATCATGTATATCCCTGTACCTATGAGGTAACTAAAATTGATAAGAAACCAGCCTGACCCTCTCTAGAATCTCAAACGGACCGACGTATCTCAAAAAAAGATTACCCTATCTCCTCATACTCTTGTGTCCCAACCTCAGTGCGACATATAGGAAATATCGATCCCCAACCATGAACTCTAAAGGTAGTCTATGGCGATCGACGTATGATTTCTAATGAGACTCTGATGTAGCCATATGCTTCTGAATTAACTAAACATGCTCAATAGTCTTTTGGACAAGACGAGGTCCCATCATAGCTACCTCTCCTTCCTCCAGTCAACTTAGGGGTGATCAGCATGGAAAACTATACAAAGCCTCATATGGTGCCATATGAATAGTATCTTACAACCTATTTTTGTAGGAAAACTGAACAAGGGGTTTGTCTGTCTCCTAGGAACCCCTGAAATCTAGTATTCATGCCCGAAGCATCTCCTCTAGCACCTGAATCATGCACTCTAACTGACCATCTCTCTAGAGATGGTAAGTTATACTCAGAAGAACCTATGTACCCAAGGAACTCTATATCCCTTACCAGAAATGAGAAGTAAAATGGGTATCCTTATCTAAAATGATAGAATGGGGGACCCCGTGCAGTCATACAATCTCCCAAGATCATCAACATTGAAGGTTTCCCTGATTGGCAGGAAATGTGAAACATTTGTAAACCTATAAAAAATAACACATACTGCATCATTACATTAGGGAAAAATCGGTAAACCCATCATGAAATACGTTTCGACGTCATTCTATTTCCACTAAGGAATGGGTAGCTGCTGTAAAAGTCTGACTAGACACTAATGCTCCACCTTCACCTACTGACAGGTGGAAAATCTTACAACAAAACCAGCTATATCACCCATCATACCTGGACACTAGTACTGACGATGTAAATCCTGATACATCTTGGTGACACCAGGATGAACTGCCCAAATAAAGTAGGAAAATCCCACATCATCTACTCGTGCATGTTTTCCGAAACCCATCTGCAACTCTGTAACCACATAACCTCATCCTCTCCTATAGTCTAATAAGGAGGAGGTTCATTTCCTAACATAATCTCTTGTATAACTAGGCCTTCGGAATCTGATAGATTCCCCATCTTCACTCTTTCCAGTAAGGTTGGGGTTACAACTAAGTATGTAAGAAAAATCTTTCTCTTCCACTCATGCACCTCCAAATACATCTCATAGAATAAGGCCATAAGCATCCACTCGTTACAAGCCTACCGTACTGCCTATATCTGAGTCATCCATCTCAGTTCATTATCCACTTCATTGCCTTTCCCCTGTGTTTAGGCAAGCTCGAAGTCAAAATAATATAGGTAGTCAACCCACCTTCGCTGCCTCATATTCATATCACACTAAGTAAAAATGTACCTGAGAATTTTTTGATCTATGTACACCACAAAACTATCTCCCAGTAAGTAATGTCTCCAAAAACATAAGGCATTAACAACTATAAATAACCCAAGATCATGCATTGGGTAATTCCTCTCACGTGGCCTCAACTGCTAAGATTTGTAAACACTAACTCAATCCACCTACATAAGAAATAATCATATCTTGATACCTGATACATCGCAGTACACAATGTAACTCCTACCTGGATTTGGAAAAATCACTATAAGTTCACATGTCAATCTCCCTTTCAACTTCTAAAAGGCCATCTCATTGAAACTTTTCCATGCATAATTCACACTCTTTTTAGTCAGGCCTATCATCGACTCTTCTAAACATGAGAAGTCCTGTATGAATCACCTGTAGTAACTAGATAGCCTCAAGAAACTTCATATGTTAAAGATGTTCTTGGGATGTTTCTAGGACACTACTTCCCTCACCTTCCTTGGGTCCATTGACACTCCTATCTCCAAGATGATGTGACCCAGGAAGTGAATATGATCTATCCAGAAGTGGCACTTTGTGATCTTGGCATATAACTGATGCTCTCTCAGTGTATTCAAAATTATATCAAGATGTGTGGGATGGTCAGTTCTATTATGATAATACACCAATATATAATCCATGAAAACCAAAACAAACGAATAAAGATAAGTATGGAACACTCGGTTCATCAGTTCCATGAAAACCACTGGTGCATTCATGAGACCGAATGGTATAACAAGATACTCATATAGATTATTCCTACTCCGAAAGGCTGTGTGAGGTATGTCTGATGGTCTAACATGAAACTGATGATAACCAGATATCAAATCAATATTTAAAAATACCCAAGCTCCATGGAGCTGATCGAAGAGATCATAAATTTGTGGTAGAGGATACCGATTCTTAACCATCAACTGGTTCAATTTCTGATAATCCATGCATAACCAAAGTGTACCATCCACCTTTTTTTCAAAAAGGACCAGTGAACCCCATGGAGAAGTATTGGGTCAGATGAAACCCTTAGCCTCCAAATCCTATAACTATCTCTTGACCTCTTCCAACTCATTTGTAGCCATCCTATATGGAGGAATGTATACTAGTTTAGCTCTTGGTACCATTCCGACAGAGAACTCTACCTCTCTCACTAGAGGTAGTCCTGAAAATTCATTCAGGAATAAACCCCTATAATGATCAACTGGTAGAGGGAAATCTTCCTGAGGTGTCCCCGAGTCATCCAATAAACCTTCAATCTAGGCTATCATCCCACCCAACCCAAGATGTTTGGGTCCAGCTTGGCTCTCCTGGACATCCCATTCACCCTTGTGTAGAAATGATCTTCCTTATGGTGATGTAAAACTCATCATACGATGGTATCAATCGAAAAAGGCTTGAAAGTAGACCAAAAAGTCCATTCTGAGAATGAAATGAAATCCTGTCATCTCTAATATGTAGAGGTCCCATACGAAGTGACAACTGATAACCTCAAGGGGGAACTCCTTACATTGACACACAACTGTCATTATAATTCCTAACGAAGTGTCTAGCATCATAGTATCATCAGAAGTAAAAACACAGAGACCTAGTATCTACACAATGGGAAAAAATATACAACTATGCGAATGCCCTGTATCAAAAAGTGAAGAAGCTAAAACATAGGTGACTAGAACAACACCTCAAACAATAGAAGGTCTGGGATCTTACTCCTGCTGGGTCTGTTGCACTGCATAAGTCTGGCCTATATCGTGGCCCTATGACACTGCCTGGACAACCTAGGCTGATCCACTCTACTGTCTCTGAAAACCTGGAGTTTGGCTACCACAACTATGACCACCACTTCGGCCTGAGCGGCATGACGTTTTCTAGTTCCCTGATTGGTGAAAAGCATCTGGCACAGTTCATGAACTTGGAGTCTATATAGACCCTTTCTCACTAGCCACTAGAGGAAATGTCCTGCAGAAATGCTGATGATGACCCATCTTTCCATAATATCGGCCTCGACTGAGTCCATCAGACAATTTGGTCTAGTATGCCCATTCTTCCGCACTATAAACACCTCAACTGGCTACTAGAAGATATGTTTTTAGTACTAGATTCACTTTGAGTATGCTTCAGATGATACTTCCTACTATCGGTCTAAATAGTACTAGATTTTAGTATTAAACCACCCTGGATCACACCTCTAGATTCCCTATGATTCTAGTCAGTAATCAATTCCTAGTTCACTATAGCAGTTACCGTAGTCAGATGTAAGATATTCACTTGCAAGTAGATTTCGTACCTAAGACCATTATTGAATCGCCTATCCTTTGAAAGATCATCACCCATTAGAATAGGTGAAAAGCGATGGAGCTTAGTG
The DNA here is from genome assembly GCA_963277665.1 of Viscum album. Lineage (NCBI taxonomy): Eukaryota > Viridiplantae > Streptophyta > Magnoliopsida > Santalales > Viscaceae > Viscum > Viscum album. Next base: position 558,472,303 of record OY728132.1, on the reverse strand, counting down.
AAGTGGGTAGAGTAATCCATAATTGATAGAGTTATCTTATCCAGATGCATGTACTCATAGGATTTTTCAGACCTCAGTGTCTCGAGATAGAAGTAGTCATAGAAGATTGTTTGAAAATATTCCCATGTTGTGTCCCACTGACGCTCTGTCTGTGTGGTAACATCCCACTACCTCTTGGAATAATCACATAGAATATAAGTCGCGAGCTTGACCCTCCTATCAGGAGATGCCTCAATATGCTCGAAGATCGATAACATGACCTATAAATATGACTCTATAACTTGTGGTCTGCCTTCCCCAAAAAACATGGATGGATGATGCTACTGGAACACTCCTGTCAGTTCTTCCATATATGTGGTAAGATATGGTGCTCCCTAAGAGGTTGGTATAGACCTCATAAATCCTTCATGGAACTATGAATCAACACCTGCATCCAGTATAACAGCTGGTTCTGTAACTAGATTGACTAGAGAGTCTATTGGTAGCTCATAGCCTACCACCTCTGTGGTATGATTATCTTCACTCTCCTGGTGCACAACTAGAGGTCTTCATGGAGAAATGAATTTGTAAGGTTATACACACACCTCATTTCAAGATCATTGATGTTTGTAGTTCAAGAGTGAAAGAACTAAATAGGTGAAGAAAACCCTTAAAGGTTACTAAAAGAGGAGTACATGGTCTGTAGAAACCATACACATCAGGTAACCTCAAGCTCTTACACAGGCGTGTTCTTCCATTGGCCTGGGCATGTAACAATCCAAGGTATAGAATGTGTTAGACTCATCCACGACATGTACACAAGTCTCCCTTCCTATCCATGTAATTCCACACGGCTAGATTCTTACAGGTTCTGTCTAAGTAAGACTACACATAGTGTACCAATAGTACATGACTGTGTACTTATGAAACCCACCATCCCATGTTCCATATAACATGGAAGAACACATGGTTATCTACCAAATGGTGTGTACATAGGGTACATGACATGTACATGAAAACATTTCTTTCTTTTCAAATGGAAGAACACATGGAATGTGTTCGTAGGACCACACACCGTGTTATCTGGGATTCTGAATAGTAAGCCTAAAAAACTTCCTTAGAACCCCTATTTTTTCAAAATAAATCAATTTTGTGATAAATTCTTACCCGTGAGAGCCCATACTCCCCGCGAATCAACTTTTGGCATCATATATAACATATAACTACACAATTTAATCTCATCGATGAAACATGATCCACCAAATTCTGATTTAAGAGGGCCCATACATGTCAGGGATCAAATCTTGTCATCCATCCAATTCGAACCATAACACGCATCAATACACCTATCACAACTATAGGTATATCTATCGTGGTATCTATCATAACAACATGCATATCTAGCATAAAATCTATCACAACAACATGCAATCAGTAATGATCCTAAATGGCATGGAAAGAATGCATGGCATGTGATTTTTAACAAGTGCCTATATGATGCATAATATGGAATACACTCATATAATTGGGTTACAATAAAATAGAACCACAATAATATCAATAATAACAACAAAAAACAAGTGCGTCACCCAACCGTGAAATCTAATAAACTGTAACAACTTGAAATAAAAAAAACACATGTCAATTTGAGGCAATTTGGATTTTCCCTTTACGCGGGGTAGCTACTCCCAAGCAAAATTTATTACCAAAATCCATTTCCTTCCCATCCCTTTATAATGTCTCTAAATAGTAATGGAAAACAGAAAAGTACACTCCTCTGAAACCACTTTATAACATCCCAGATCCAGATTCCACTCAACTAGTGCCCCATACCCAGTTGGCCACATGGCCACAAGGGCATTTTCCCAAATGCCAGAGCCTACTGACTAGCAGCGAGGGCCTGGGTTTTGATAGTGGGGAAACTATTCCCTCGTTGGAAAAGTGTAACACAATGAAATAAATAATAATACAATATCATAAGTAGTAAACAACATACTACTAAAGTAAACAGTGAAACATTATTATTTGAAGTAACCAAACATAGTTCAATACAAAAGAAGATGCAACATGTTATGTTCTAAGAAAATAGACAAAATAGGTACACTGTAGTAATCCACAACATATGTTCCAAAAGATCAAAAGAAACATAGAAAGCTAAGAAGCATTGCAAGGATCATCTCGGTCCCATGCTCTCTTACTCCTAAGAAGCACATCAGGTAATTGTAGATGGGTGCTTTCCCTGATCAACACCTGCAATCATATAATCTATTTGGGACCAAAAGCATTACCCAAATAGGATGTGAGACTAAATCCTAATAGGCAACCACCCAAGATATGTTCCAATATGTCAGTGGATATATATAACTGTAATAGTTGGTGTCCTAGAACCAACTAGTTTTACTTTAATTACATGGATATTTAATGTATTATTACATATTGTTCATTGTTCTACATGACTATGAGGTAATAATTTCCTCGAGTATTTGTTGCATTGATAAGGTCATGGCAGTTCCCCGCTATGATAAGAACCTTGAAATGATATAACAATATTCTTAAATATAGTTCTGCGGTTGGATGACATGCTATGATGGGACACATAGCATGCAGACCGTCAAGTGAGAGTACTCATAAGTAGATGATACTTCCTCTAATGTAGTTTGCACTTGGTAATCTCCAAGATAAGAGATTATGAGAATAGACCCGCTAGTAGGAATTCTGCATGTTTTGGTGTCATTGGATATTTATATTTGCGAGCATGTGTAATGATCCTTAGACATTAAGATTATCATTAATATGTGTCATGACTTATGAACGTTTATTTACTGACAAAAACCATCATGCAGACAGTTGGCAAGAAGTAGGGTACATTGGGTGCATCACAAGTCGCATGTTATTATTGGATAAGTCGAGGAAGGATTTGTCCCTTCCATTTATGGAAGTTGATATCTCATCCATTTGGTTGAAATAGAACCATCACGCTAAATTCCATGGACATGGTGTAATGAAGAGTTTAATTCAGGTAGTCAAAGGAACTATCAAGCATAAATGTTGATGACACAATCATGAAACCTTCTTGATGAGATATTGTGAGCAAGGAATTTTATTACACAATGAGTGTTCGTATGTGGATGTCATTGTTGCGACTTTACGTTCTTTCTCTTGGTTACCTTGACCCATTGCTGGACAATACTCTTGGACTTTAGGAAAGCCCGCCTAATGCCAATGTGAAATAATCCTAGACGGTCACACACTAAGTGTTTTTGGTGGTCTTGATTAAATTCTATTTGAATTTAATTAATGAAATAATTATTATTTTCAAGACCGTGGAATAGTTTTATTCAAGCTAAAATGATCGCATAAATTAAAGAATATATATATATATTTTATTGAACATTTAATAAATATTTATTTACTAGTTTTTAAATAAAATATTTATTTAAGAGAATAAATTATTTATTTATTTATTCAGGTGTTCAATAAATGGAAGTGGAGTTCGAGCGGACCAAGGTCTGTCTTGTAGTAAAATAATTATTTACAAGATGGTAAATTATTATTTAAATAGTTGGCACAAATTAAAATAACATTGCTATTATTTTGTGATGTGAAATTTTATTTGTAATTTCGTTTTGCGCAAGTTGGTGAACCATAAATAATGACACAATATTATTATTAAAAGCATGGGTTTTCTCTAAGTTCGTGTAGGTATTTAATTTTTTCTATGCAATTAAATATTGTAACTAAAATTCCATGTATATAAATAGAAAAGTACACCTATTGTGCCATACACCAGACCACACAATTGGTGAATTGAGAATTGTTGAGACAAACAATTTCTCTCTTGAATCCTTTTTCTTTCCCCTATTCAGAACAAGATACGTTCTTTAAGGACGAAGAATAGGCGATCAAGAACAACTGACACAAGATGCTCGATTCGCCATGTTAGTACTCGAAGAATGATCGGTATGGATTGGAGGCCATCAGAGAACGTGTGGATCACTGCTAGAGGGATTCTAGTTTGGTTCCTTACAAGTGAAATGAGATAATCTGGAAGGGTCATTCTGGATGATCAACATCATCAATGAAGAAAAATACCAAAGATCTAGGTATTTTTTTTGTGAAATTAATTAAATTAATTATAAACATGATGTGCAAGATCCTATCTAAAGGTTTCAGGTCTCCTTATTCTTTATCTAAATCTTTTATTATATTCCTTGGAGACTGGTATTCATCTTCGTATTGATCCCGGAATAATCACTAATCATAGTAAAAATAAAAAATTGGGTGTTGTCCCAACCACGCTTCGACTGTGCCCGGAACCTTCAAGTGGTATCAAAGGGGTTACATCGTAGTTTATAATTATTTAAATATTTCATTGATGAATTACACATTTAATAATTTAGTTATTTCAATTCAACTTAATCGTTTTGAAAATCTGAACCCCAAGATCTATTCCTCCTCTTTCGTTTCACGTTCACCTTACAGAAACGATATTTTCTTTTAATTTTGATTAAAATAAAATAGAGGATCTCATCTGGAGGTGCCAAATCTACTTGGACGTACAACACCAGAACACACAGCATGTATTCAGTAGTACACACCATGTAGTCAAGATTCAATGCATCAGACCGGTTCGCCAAACCAAGCCGTGTGTTGGAGTCTTTCTAAGTCTCAAATGACTTAGTGTGTTAACCAGGAACATGTGGCACGTGATTTTCAGATTACACACCGTGTGGCCCAATGGACATGGCATGTAGTCCCTTCAGGTTAGGGTTGGACCATGTACCCCGTACATAGCTTGCCCGATGGGAGACTGTGTAATGCAGAACTACATGGCGTGTGGCCCAATGGACACACCGTGTACTCCAAATATTTCTGAAGTATACTCACACTCCATTTCCCCGGGCATGTAATTCAGATGGACGGTGAAAAATAGTACACGCAATGTAGTTGGAACTACATGTCGTGTACTTATCCAAATTATTCAGATTTATTAAAATTTATTAGTATATTATACAAATGATTGAGACGTGTACCATCGTGCAGGAGTAAAGCGGAGGCACAACACGTGATAGGTTTTTTATATATATGTATTTAATTTAACATCTGTGTAATGTTCATTTATACTCATTGGGTAGTTATGAATAGGAATTAACTAGGTTGCCTTCAAGGTACAAGTTATTTACAAAGATAATTTTAAATGAAATTATTTGTTTAAAATTATGATAAATGAGAATCACAGGGAAATTCAGAAAAGGTTTTAAGACAAAAGGATTGATTAATTAATGATGATAATTAATTAATTCGAGCGTGATTTATCTAAATCAAGAATGATTAGAGAATTGATTGTTCATTTTATTTATGCATAAATATAGTTGCATGTGTGGATGATCAGGAGCTAGACCAAGACCTTTGCATGTGGATGGTTTCTTTTAATTTATTTATTTGAATTAAATTTGTTGGCCTGCAAGCCTTCTCCTCATTAATATGTTGGGCCTACGTTCCCAAGGTTTATTTTATATAAAACTCCTTTTTACCTATCACCTACATATGATTTAAAAAGGTTATATGTAATGGATGAAACTCCCAAGCCAGTGGAGGTGATTCAAGCTGGAGTTAAGAAAAAACCAATCCTAGGAGATACAGAGGTGGACTAGTGGAAGCTGTAAACATGAAACCAAAAGGTTCAAGGTGTTTCTCCCCTAGGCCAGGGTTAGTTTATCTACCTCTAGATAAAGTAACCATTAGAAAATCTCATGATCGTTCCGTTTACTTTATTTTGTTTCTGTTAGTTTCATGGTTTATCATTATGGATGTGTTGTCATGATCCCATAATTAATGAATTAAACAAGCATGCAAGATGGAACTAAATTAAACTAGACTTATGCGTAAATATTATCAAGACATGGTTAATCACTTAAGTAAGTTCCAATTAATATTAACAATCTTGTGATAATGATAATAAGAAATTCAAGCATAAGTGATAAAAATCCCTCAAATAAAATATTAAGTCAGAACAATCCTTTCATTACTTGATTAAGGGAAAAACTCAATAAATCTATGTGTTTGACCGAGCCTTGTTGGGACACCTACTTTTATATAGGAATCCCTTATGAAAGGTTTTTGGTTGACATAACCATATTAAATCTTGAGGAGTATCGCTTCCAAGAATTGGCGTAATATTGGAGGCAAAAGTTGAGGAAATCCAAATTCATGATTTCTGGATTGGGGAGTCCACTCAACATATCAAGGAGCTGCAAGCCCACAGTTAGCAAATACCTGCCTACTTAAATACTTGCTAATAGCTTGACCAACCCTTGTTGGGGTTTTGTGAATGGGAATATGGATCCTTTCCACTAGAATGTCATGGAAACTAGATATTCCGAGTTCAATGGTGAGGGCTATTGGGACTTGATAAAATAGTGGGATATTTAATAAAATTTATAATTTCTTATAAAATGTAATCAAGAAAGTACTATTGATATGATCTTTTAATTGTACAATAAAAATGAAATGCTCTTCAAACACACTATCCCTATGATAAATTCTAGATAAAGACAACATTCTCACCAGAAGTAACTTGCAGGAATAGTTTAGATGCCTTCGGGTTATCCTATGCCATGAACGGAAGCCTTACATACTGGAGTCAACATTACCTGATCCACCTGCCAAAGAGGTGAGTAATGAGTATTTATTGGTCAATGAGAAACATATGAACGATGCGGTCGATGTTCAATGTTTTATTCTATCATCAATGTAAAGTGAGCTGATGAAGTCTCATGAAAACATGGATTCTTATATCATGCTCGAGCACCTCCGCGGTCTTTACAAGGAGAGATCAAGAACGAAAAAGTTTGAGATCTCTAAGGCACTATTTCAGAGTAAGCTTGAAGAAGGTGCCCAAATTGGGCCTCATGTAGTCAAGCTCATTGCCTTCCCTTCCCTTTCCTCTTATTCACCATAGATATAGAAGGATTTTTTTTCAAGTTTTAAAATTAATGTTGCTTCTTTTATAAAGATAACATTTGTTTTGGTAGGGAAAATTTATACAATGGTCTTTATGTGTTGGATCACACAAACTAGGTAATGGAAATTGATGACAAAGATACTTCACATGACTCATACCACACCCAACTTTGGCATCACCGGCTAGGTCATGTAAACGAGAAACGCATGACAAAGTTACCTCAAGATGGATATTTATATTCTTTTGAACTAAAACCACTTGGTGTATGTCATGCATGTTTAAAAGGAAAAATGACCAAATACCCATTTGGTGGGAAAGGTGAAAGGGCCAAAGAAATTCATGAATTAGTCCATACCGATGTGTGTGGACCATTTCCAATTGAAAAAAGGAGAGGGTACTCATACTTCATAACTTTTACTGATGAATTAAGTAGATATGGATATATCTAATTAATGAGGTATAAGCCGGATTCTTTTGATAAGTTCAAAGAATAAAATAATGATGTTGAGAACCATCTTGGTAAGAAGATTAAGAAACTCCACTCATACTGAGGTGGAGAATATCTTAATTAATACTTCATTGATTACTTACAGGAGTTTGGGATCCTATCCTAACTCACTCCTCCAAACATGCCCCAATGGAATGGTGTGAGCGAAAGGAGGAACCACACCCTGTTGGACATTGTGAGATCAATGTTGAGTCATGCGAGTCTTCCATTATCCTTTTGGGGATATGAGTTACAAATAGTAGCACACATACTAAACCAATGACCAACTAAATCAATAAATGGTATTCCATATGAGTTTTGGAGTAGAAGAAAAGCCATGTTATCAGATTTACATGTGTGGGGTAGCGAAGAGTTTGTTAAGGCCTCTTCAGGTAACAAACTTACACCATGAGGCACAATGTGTACCTTTATAGGATACCCCAAGGAAACCAGGGGATATTACCTATACATCCCCTTACACAAAAAGGTTATTGCAGTAAGACATTCCATATTACTTGAGAGGGATAACATCTCCAAAATAGATAGTGGGAGTGAGATAGACATCAATGAAGTTGAGGCTCAAGGTAAACAATAGTTTTTATAGGAATATATTTTACAAAGCCCCGTGTAAGAATAATATGTTCCAGAGACACAAGTACTACATAGGAGTACAAGAGAGGTTAGAGAACCAGAATGATATGGTATTCTAGTTACAGAGGATGGTGACTCATTATTAGTTGATAATAATGATCCTCTAACCTACAAGGAATCAGTAATTGTCACATACGTTTCCAAGTGGCAAGAATCCATGAATTCTGAAATGGATTCCATGTACCAAAACCAATTCTGTATTTTGGTAGATCCTCCAATTGATGTAAAGCCTGTTGGTTACAAATGGGCATTCAAGAAGAAACTGGACGTGGAAGGACTAGTTAGTACCTATAAGGAACGACTGGTTGCAAAAGGTTTTAGACAACATCAAGGAATTGACTATGATGAAACCTTCTCACGAGTTACAATGTTGAAATCCATCAGAATTATACTTGGCATTGTGGCTTAACATGACTATGAGATTTATAAAATGGATGTCAAAACATCATTCCTTAATGGGAACATTCAGGAAGATGTCTATATGACACATCCTGAAGGGTTTGTGACTCCAAAGATTCCAATAAGGTATGCAAGTTACAGAAATCCATTTATGGATTAGAGAAAGCATCTAGGTCATGAAAAATTATTTTTAATGAAGCCATAAAATAATTTTGTTTTATCAAGAATTAATGTGAGCCTTGTGTCTAAAAACGGTTTAGTGGAAGTGAAATCATTTTCCTAACTGTATATGTTGATGACATATTACTTATTGGAAATGAGATACCGGTCTTACATTCTGTTAAGGAATGGTTGAATTAATGATTCTCCATGAAAGACTTTGGAGAGGCAACGTATATTATTGGGATCAAGATACATCATGATAGATCCAAGAGATTGCTGGGCCTAAGTCAAAGTACATACATTGATAAGATACTGAATAGATTCAGTATGGAACAATCCAAGAGAGGATTACTTCCAGCGTCACATGTTATTCATCTTTCCAAGAAAATGTGTCCTCACACAAATGAGGAAATAAAGATAATAGAAATTACTCCATACACATCAGTGATTGGGTCAGTCATGTATGCCATGCTATGTACTAGGCTGGATGTCTCCTACGCATTGAGTGTGGTAGGAAGATATCAAGATGAACTAGGTGACCACCATTGGATGGCAGTCAAGACTATCCAAAAGTATCTGATATGTACTAAGGATATGTTCTTGGTTTATGGAAGAGATGAGAAACTATTCATCAGAGGATATTCAAATGCTAGTTTCCAGACTGATCAAGATGACATGAAGTTGCAAATGGTATACATCGTCACTTTGAATGGAGGTTCAGTGAGCTGGAAGAGCTCAAAGTAGAGTGTGGTCACAGATTCTACAGTAGAGTCCGAGTAAATTTCAGCTTCTGAGGTAGCTAAAGAATCAGTTTGGATGCGAAGCTTCATCCAAGAGTTAGATGTGATACCTAGCTATAAAGATCACATCACGCTATACTGTGATAATATTGCAGCGGTGGATCTTTCAAAAGAGCCAAGGTCACATCAGTGGAAGAAGCACATACTTTGGAAGTATCATCTCTTAAGGGATTTTTCTCAAAGAGGAGAAGTTTCAGTTAGCAGTATTTCCATGGAATACAACATGGCGGACCCCTTGACTAAATCCTTGACTCAGCAGAAACATGATCATTATGTGAGGTCTATCTGTCTGAAAGTCGTAGACAGTTGGATCTAGTCCAAGTGGAAGTTTGTAAGATTTGGTGTCCTAGAACCAACTGGTTTTACTTTTATTACATGTATATTTAATGTATCATTACATATTGTTTATTGTTCTAAATGAATATGTTGTAATAATGTCCTAGAGTATTTGTTGCATTGATAAGGTCATAGCAGTTCCCTGCTATGATGAGAACCTTGAAATGATATAACAATATTCTTAAATATAGTTATGTGGTTGGATGACATGCTATGATGAGACACATAGCATGCAGACCGTTATGTGCAAGTACTCGTAATAAGATGAGACTTTCTCTCATGAAGTTTCCACTTGGTAATCTCTAAGATAGGAGATTGTGAGAACTGACCTGATAGTAGGAATTCCACATGTTTTGCTGTCATCAGATATTTCTATATACAAGTGTGTGTAATGATCCTTATACTTTAATATTATCATTAATACGTGTCACGACTTAGGCACTTTGATTTGTCGATGAAAACCGTCATGCAGACAGTTGGCGGGAATTAGGATACGTTTGGTGCGTCACGAGTGGCATGTTATTAATGGATAATTCGAGGAAGGATTTTTACCTTCCATTTATGGAAGTTGATATCTCAGCCCTTTGATTGAAATAGAACTGTCATGCTAAATTCCATGTTCATGGTGTAACGACATGTTTATTTCAGTTAGTCAAAGAATGTGGTATCAAGCATAAAAGTTTATGACACAATCATGAAACCTGATTTATGAGATATTGCAAGCAAGGGATTATATTACATAGTGGGTGTTTGTATGTGGATGTCGTTGTTGCGACTTTACATTCTTTATCTTGGGTACCTTGACCCATTTCTAGAGAGTACTCTTAGACTTTAGGTAAGGCTGCCTAATTCCAACGAGAAAAAATCCTAGAGGGTCATACACTAAGTGTTTTTGGTGGTCTCGATTAAATTATATTTAAATTTAATTAATGAAATAAATATTATTCTCAAGACCGTGGAATAATTTTATTCAAGTTAAAATGATCGCATAAATTAAATAAAATTTATTTATTTATTTTATTGAACATTTAATAAATATTTATTTACTAGTTTTTAAATAAAATATTTATTTAAGATAATAAGTTATTTATTTATTTATTCAGGTGTTCAATAAATAGATGTGGAGTTCGAGTGGACCAATGTCGGTCTGGTAGTAAAATAATTATTTGCAAGATGGTAAATAATTATTTAACTAGTTATAACAAATTAAACTAATGCTGCTATTATTTTGTGACGCAGAATTTTATTTATAATTATATTTTTTGCAAGTTGGCACAACATAAATAATGACAGGGTATTATTATTAAATTCATGGGTTTTCTCTAAGTTCATTAATGTATTTAATTGTTTCTATGCAATTAAATATTTCAACTGAAATTCCATGTATATAAATTGGAAAGTATGCCTATTGTGCCATACACCACACCACACACTTGGTGAATTGATAATTATTGATCCAAACAATTTCTCTCTCGAATCCTATTCTCTCCCCTCTCAAGAACGAGAGACGTTCTTCAAGGCCGAAGAATAAATGATCAAGAACGACCGAAACAAGACACTCAATTCACCGTGCTAGCACCCGGAGAACAAGTAGTGTTGATCGGAGGCCATCAGAGCACGTGTTGATCACCGCTAGAGGGATTCTTGTTTGGATCCTTACAAGCGCAATGAGATAATCTGAAAGCATCATTATAGATGATCAACGTCATCAATGAAGAAAAATACCAAAGATCCATGTATTTTTTTTGTGAAATTAATTAAATCAATTATAAACCTGATGTGCAAGATCCTTTCTAAAGGTTTCCGACCTCTTTCTTCTTTATCTAAATATTTGATTACATTCTGTGGAGACTGGAGTTCATCACTGTATTGATCCCAAAATAATCATTGATCATGGTAAAAATTAAAATTGGGTGTCGTCCCAATCACGCTTCCGCTGCACTCGGAACCTTCAATAACTGGCAGTGTACAATAGTGGTAACAGTATACTAGATGGTGCTCAAAAGTAAGCACAAAAAATGTCTCAGAAGACAATTTAACCAAGTAAAGGTGAATACTGAATCCAAGCTGGTGCTTTGGATTAGTAGACACATCATTAGTCATTCCATTTCATTATTGAATTCCATTTGATTATATAAAAGTCTCGATGTTTGGCCTAGGCCTGACTACCCCCCATATTAAAGTAACCGTTAACTCGTGACATAATAATCATTTAATCATTTTCCAATAGATCCTAGCCTTGGTATCCCTTAATAAATCATAGGTTTTCTCTACATTTTAAATAAGCCTCAATGAGCCCAACCACCCTATCATGGCTTGCTCATGGCCCTTACATAATTACCTCTTGTGATCATCCATGGTCTTTTAACTAAGTCCCACATTCACCAAAGGTATACATAAGGTGAAATTAGTCCCATGAGCCTGAACATGTCTTTTAACTGAGACTATGGTTCACCCATTGACAGTTACCCATCATTGTCATATAATTCAATTCCATATCAAAATAAACACATGTTAATTAAATTATCACATGGATTATCATTTAAATAACTCACGTGGTCACATTTCACATAACAAGTATCACTTGAAAATTAATCTATTACATGGATTAAGCATTTAATTACCTCACATGGGGAATTAATATCATATAAGAAATTCATTTTAACAACCCAATAATGGGAATTCAAGTCAATCATATTAGGCATTCTGGGCCAAACGACCATCTGAGTGTTGTGACCACGTTGTGTATAAGTTGTATTTATTGTCAATAGTTGTCATTAATGGTAAAAATGAAGAAGGAAGTCAAAAGTGATTGGAGATTGGTTGAAGTAAAGATTCCTAGAAAATTATCATGGATTCATAGCATTGGATTCCATTCTTGAGAAATTATCAATGTTGATCAAATCAAACGATTGTTGCACTGATACTAATTTCAAAGAACTTGTGCCAATGGTGAAAAATTGTTCACAACGATTATTATGGGTGAAGTATCATCTATTAAGGATGATTGAAGTGTTTTAAGTGTGTTCTATGTAATTAATAATCCAAAAGGAATGTAAGAAGAAGGATAATGGTTGAAGAATTGGTTAGTTGGTCTTATTTTAAGAAGGTGGTCATGCATGGGCTTTCAAGTACTAGGGTGGCCATGCATGAGTTTTATGTTAACATTTTTTGTGTGTGGGATACTTAAAAAATTAGGCCATCCCACTAGCCGACCAGTTAGCCTCAACCCAAGGCATTTGAGGGACAGAGTCGAACACACCCAAGGTGAAACCATCCAGGCTAGCTCGCAAGCGGCAGGGCTATGTGTAGGCCCATATGAGCACATGGGGAAAAGCCCATGCATAGTTGGGCTGAAGCCCGCATAGAGGGTGGGTGCAGAGTGCGCCCGTAGAACATGGTACATGGTGGTAAATTGGGGGGAGAGAGAGTAATCTGGTGATGGTGTGGAGTGGCTTGATACTTAAACCGCGCTCAACCCATGTCTCCATTTTTATGCGGGAAAAAGGAATAAAATTACTATTCATCATTTAAAAACATGGAAGTGATCTCTTCCACACATATTATCCGCACATGCAATCTAATCACGACTATTCATCCATCCATGTTGCTCAAATTTGAATTTGATCCGTCTAATTACCCCATGACTTAATCCATCCAGTGTCATCATCTTTAACCTCTTTCCCCCACTGCTACATGCCAAAGTTGATGAAGAACCACAATTCAATCACTATGGATGATCATTTCAATATCGTGAGGAACACTAAATTGCACTGAGACCATGCATGCAACTTACGTTGTTCATGCATGCGATATCTCAATGAAGAATGTTCAATCAAAAAAAATAGAGTTTCTGAGGCCACGTGGATATTTCAAGTGTGGATTTAAATGGAGATTTCGTATGATATCAATCACATGCATGAGATTTCCTCATTTAAAATTAGGAACCCACATTGAAAGAAAACTCTTCGCAAATATTGGATTATCTCAAACTCGGGTTTGAAAATTTTAAAGAATCGAAGATCTTAGTTATTCAAAGGGAATATCCCAATAGATTCAAAGGATATATTTAGATTCAAAATAAAATCCATTCCATTCCTATAAAAGGAGTTTCATCTAGATGAAGAGAGGTACTTCTATTCATTATCCAAGAGCTCTTGTTCTCAAAACAGAGCCTCTCTGTGTTTCCATTTCACAAAGGGAAAGCAAGGAGAACCACAAGCCTTCAAGGATTTGAAAATAAAGGATTCTATAGGCCTTCTAGAAGTGATTTTCAATCTTGATTGTGCTTTAAGAAAAACCATGATTCGCAAAGCAAATGGATAGTGCACCATGTCTACCTTGACTTTGTGATGAACTGAGATCCACACAACCATTCTGGTTCATGAATATATACAAATATTTGTGAGAAAATTATTGAGTCTCACACTCCCACTGCACTTCCCAAAAAGAATCACATACTATGCGTAGAATACCCATGAATATCTTACATGAAGAAGAACAGTGACACCCTCAGGTTTTCCTGTTTAAACCATATTGTTTGCATGGGTTTATTTTTGGGTAAAGAAGGTGATTGCATGAAAAAGGGTTGTACGTGTATGCATGAACTCATGTGCCTTATTTAAAGAAACCCAAGGTATTTTGTGTGTTCCAAGGGATTTCACCCATTGGGGTGTGGTTTCATGAAAAAAAGAGGAGGACGAAAGAGGCAGTGTGTGTATGCAAAGTTTTAGACCCATTAGGAGAATAGGAAGTGGAAAGTGCATGCACTCTTTCATAAAAATTCTTACATAAAGGCATTTAAATAAGAAAACCTAAATAGTTGGTGCACGTGGGTAAAGAATAAGAAGAATAGAAGTTCACCTAAATTTGACATGCATGCATGAAAAGAATAAAGGAGAATGAGATGATTATTATGATGCTAAGTAAGACAATCTTTAGTGTTTGAATAATAACATAGGTTTATGTGATTCTTTCCAAGAAATAAGAAGGAGTTTTAGTTCATTCAGTTATTACACTAAAAGAAGAATAAAGAAGAATAAGTTCTAGTTCAATTGGTTGTTGCAATAAAGAATAAGAAAGAAGAAGAATTATTGCATTTGGTTTTGCAGTAGAGAAGAAGAGAGAAGAGTAAAAGAGATTTGCTTGACAAATTATTTGAAAGTAACCAAGTGAAGATCACTAAAGAAGACCAAGAACCGAACCTACCTTATCAATTAGGAATAAGACTATCTTCATTGGTGGTATAAAAAACCCACAAGGAAGCTTCAAGTTGGACTAGGTCATCCCCAGTTCAGAAAGTGGATTGTTTCCCTTCACCCTCTAAAGTGTAGGGACTCAAACTGGCCAGAGGATTGTTTCCCTAGTTGATACACTATAACAATTATCACATTATAGTGAATAATCCATTAATTGGTAATTACCATTCATGGAAAGGATGTAACTACTCTTAATGAGTAGTAAACCTTGTAAAAATATTGTGTGTATATTTTTACTACTCTCTATTATTTCATGTGATTGGTAAAAGAGAATAAGAGAATCAAGATCCTAGAAGGTCAAGAGGTATAATGATAAAAAGTTGGAATTGGTTTAAAAAATCCCTAACACTAATTCACTCCCGCTCTCCGTGTTAGGTGTGCCCCAAAATGGTCCTGTCGATTAGTATTAGAGGCATGCACACCTTTATTGGATTCTCTATAGTGAATTTATTCTCTTTTAAAGAGTTGAGTTTCTTTCTTGATTAATCAATGAAGTAGAATTTCATTTAAGATTCAGTTGTCTTTGAGAAGAAGACCATATCTACCAAGAACATGATGAATAAGATAATGAATAAGAATAGAAAGTTTAAGAAGAAGTCACTCTTATCTAAAGAAGAGAAAGTATCTATTTTTCCATACCATTCTGATTGTGATGATATATTAGGCTTGGAAATTAATGATAAGTTGGATCAAGTTTCCACCAAGAAGATGTAAAACCTACCTACCTCAAGTGATCAAGAGGTATGTGTCAGTACATTTTAAAATTATTCTCATTATGAAAATGCTTGCATAAGTGGTGGTGATCAATCTACAACCTCCGAGGAATTATTAGTTGATAGATTAAGAATGATTCTACATAGCATTCTAGAATAAATTGCATCCCTTATTTGTGTAGTATATCAATGTATGAAGGATGATTTCACCCAATTGGAAGAAGAAAATTATGATTTGGAGAAGGGATTACATACAAAATTTAGTGAATGTTTAAAGATCTTCAAACAAGTTGGAGCATTTTAAGCAACAAAAAGGGGATTTGAAATGAGTTCCTCAAAGTGGTTCAAAGAAGCTGATGAAAAGGAGGGATTCAAAAAAACTCTACAAGAGATGATCCATGCACTCAAAATGAACTGAAGAAGAGCATTTAATTCAAGGGTTTATATTTGGAAGAAAATTCCAAGAAGATCATGGAACTTGACTCTTTGTTACAAAACAATGTTCTGATGCTTGAAGTGGAAGTTGAAAGATTAAAGAAGACTTGTGAAGAGAATATGATCATTATTGAAGACCATAAGATCATCCTAAATATGGAATATAAAAAATTGGAAGCTCCGCGTTCCAATATTTAGAAGACCCATATTGAGTCCTCACAAAATAAGTTGATAGTTGATACTGGTATTCAATGTTCATTGGAGTCTTCTAAGGGTGAAATACCTCCAACATGTGATTAGAAGATCCTGAATTCATTCAATGATCTATCACAATCAGCTGAGAATGAACAAGTACCATCCATACCATATTGTACTAATGTTTCTAAATTTTTTTCTACAAAAAGTACAAGGTAGAAGAAAAACTCTAAACAAGTATGGATGAGTAAATGTTATGAGATACCTAAAACCATGGCTAGGGTGGATAGGAAGAATAATGTGGAAGGTGGTTCCCCACAGAGAGAACAAAACATTAAAAAGAAGGCCCAAAAATCTAATACATAAGATATAAAGAAGTCAAGATTTCTAGGTCTATGTTGGTGCTGTAATAGATTTGGGCATTGTGCATTGGATTGTTGGTACA
Organism: Viscum album; assembly: GCA_963277665.1. Lineage (NCBI taxonomy): Eukaryota > Viridiplantae > Streptophyta > Magnoliopsida > Santalales > Viscaceae > Viscum > Viscum album. The sequence goes on along the minus strand of OY728132.1, from coordinate 558,455,479 downwards.
ATCCCTTAAATATAAAAGCACAAAGTAAGCCCATCTCAAAGGGTATAAATCTAGAGAGGAATAATCAACATCCAAAGATCTAGAAGCATTCATATACTACATACATATTTGGAATGATTGCAAACATCTGTGATGTATGCAATGGAAGTGGTCACAAGGTTGGTACATGTTCATCTCAGCATGCATCCAAATATGATAAGAAAATAAGATCACAAAAGCTGGATAAGAAAGAAGTAGAATCCTTGGGAATAAATCAAAAGAATGTTACAAAAGAAAATTCTCCGAAGAAGACTCCAAGAATAAATGAATAGAATACCTTAGATTCTAAATCTAAGAAGGTGAAGGGTGGTGTATCAAAAATAACTACCCAAAAGAATAACACCCAGAAGAACCCATGTGGATGATCCAATCTTGATGCCTCAAATTATAATGATTTATTGGTTATCTATCCATAATACTTGAAAAGAATGATGAAAATGGAAGATAAAAAAGCTAACGTTAGTGAAAAAATAAAAAATAAAATTTCATATGAAGATAAAGAAGTCATGCGTGTGAGGTGAAACAAGCCTGGTCACTCTGTTAAAAAATGCATTGCATTTATTCCATCCTAAGAATAATTCCTCAAGAAGATGAAAGTTTCACCAGGAGATTCTACTACTCTAAAATCACTTGAAGAAATAAGGATCACACACAAATAGATGGAAGAAGTGATAAGATTCACAAAAGAACAACCAAAATTTAAGATCAATTGTGCAAGTGTGAAGAGAGGAGGAAATGGAGAATCTTGGTATGGAAATCCATCTCAACCTAGCTACTCACATTAATAAATAAAGAAGGATCCAACTTATTCCCTTAAATCATTGTGTATTTTATTTGTTCTTATAATACAGGTAATTGAAGGTGAATCAAGATCTTAGGGGGGAAACCTAAGATTCAGTGATGAGAAGGGTTCCCTTAATGGGGAGACACATGAATAAGCTTCCGGAGTTATTATTTCAATTAGTATCAACTTCAGTTGGAATCAAATTAAATTACTCAGAATATTGTTTAAAGATCATTTCATGCAAAGGTATGTAATTTATCAATCTCTCACCCTTGATTACTTAAAATAAAAATCATTCTACGAAGGAGGAGTAACTAAATTAATCATTGAAATAAGAAGAATGGATGTGCCCCAAGGTCACTCATCCTGCCTATAGCACTTGAATGTTTTTGATCCAATTATTGAAGTGAGTGTAGAAGTTTTAGGTTGATTATTTCATATCACATTTTTATCCTCATCCTGGAATGAAAGTGTAAAACCCTTGAATAAAAGTATAGGAGTTCTCATCTCATGAGGTATCACGATCAGTTGATAATGGAAAACCTTGTTGCCTAAATAAAATCATCTTATTTTCTACACTAATCATTGCTCAAGTAGGCTTAGAGTGAAATGATTGATGGAACATTGATTAAGTATAAACTGATACCCTCTCAACCCTAAACTTTGTATTTCTTGTTAATAAATGGGAGATAAGTTAAATGAATGTTTGGGGGAGAGAAATAAGTGAAGGCTAGGAGAAGATTCACATTTTTATTTTGAAACATTCATTTAAGAGAACTTTGAAGTATTTCCAACAATAAAAAGTGGGAGATTGTTGGAACCACTTTATATATAAGTTGAATTTTTTATCAACAGTTGTCAATAATGGTAAAAATGAATAAGGAACTCTAAAGTGATTAGAGATTAGTTGAAGTGAATATTCACGGAGAATTATTATGGATTCATGGCATTGGATTCCACACATGAGAAATTCTCAGTGTTGATTAAATCAGACGATTGTTGCACTGATCCTAAGTTCAATGAACTTGTGTTAATAGTAACACATTTTTTACAAAAATGATGATGGGTGAAGTACCATCTATTAAGGATGATTTAAGTGTTCTAAGTGTGTTAATTAGAATTAATAATCCAAAAGGAAAAGAAGAATAAGGATAATGGTTGAAGAAGTGGTTAGTTAGTCTTACTTGAAGAGGGTGTCCATGCATGGGTTTTCAAGTACTACGCTAGAAATACATGAGTTTTATGTTATAATTTTTTGTTTGTGGGTTACATAAAAAATTAGGCCAAACAACTAGCCAACCAATTATCCTCGACCCAAGTCATATGAGGGATAGAGTCGACCGTGACCAAGGGGAAGCCAGGTAGGCCAGCCCGTGAGTGGTAGGGCCATGTGTAGGCCCATAGGAGAGCATGGGAAAAATCCCATGAATAGTTGGTCTGAAGACTTCATAAAGGGTGGTCACAAATCGAACACATAAAACATGGTACAAGGTGATACTATGGAGGGAGAGGGAGTAATTTGACAATGGAGTGGAGCATCTTGATACTTAAAACCGTTCTTAACCCATGTCCCTATTTTTATGTGGGAAAAAGAAATGAATTTAATTTTCATCATTTAAAAACATGGAAGTGATCTCATCTGCACATCTTATCCGTGATCATGATCTAATCACGACCTTTCATCCATCCACATCATAGAAATTTGAATTTGAGCCATTCTATTTCCCCACGACTTAAACTAGCTAGCACCATCATCTTCAACCTCTCACCATCGCTCAACGCCACAACTACATGATAGAGTTGATGAAGAGACATGATCCAATCACCAGGGCTAATAATTTCAATATTGTGAGGGTGACTGGAATGTATTGAGACCATGCGTGCAACTTACGTTGTTCATGCATGTGATATCTCGATAAAGAAGGCTTAGATGAGGAAAATGGAGTTTCCATGGCCACATGGATAATTTGAGTGTGGATTTAAATGGAGATTTCGTGCAATATCAATCACATACATGAGATTTCCTCACTAAAAATGAGGAACCCACATTGAAAAGGAAACTCTCCACAAATCTCAATGTATCTCAAACTCGGGTTTGAAGGCTTTAAAGAACCAAAGATATCGGTTATTCAAAGGGAAGATCTCATTCGATTAAAAGGTGATATTTATAATGCAAAGGAAATCCATTCATTACCTATAAAAGGAGCCACACTAAGCTGAAGAGAGGTGCTTCCAATCATTATCCAAGATCTCTTGTTCTCAAAACAAATCCTCTCTCTGTTTCTATTTCGCAAAGGGCAAGTAAGGAGAACTGTAAGAATTTAAGGATTCACAAATAAGGATTCCTAAGACCATCAATAAATGCTTTGCACTCTTGATTGTGCTTCATGAAGAACCACACTCCAAAAATCAATGGAAAAACATACCACATCTCCCTTGCCTTTGGGATGAACTAATATCCATGAAACCATTCTAGTTTGTGAACATATTCAGAGATTTGTGAGGCAATGCTTGAGTCTCACACTCCCACTACACTTCACAAATGGGGGCACACACTGTGCACAGAAAACCCATGCATATATTTCATGAAGAAGAACAGTGACACCCTCAGGTTTTCATGTTTAAACCATATTTTTTGTAGGGGTTTTTAGTTGAAGAAGGTGATTGCATGAAGAAGGGTCATACGTGTATGCATGCACTCATGTTTCTTATTTAAATAAACTTGAGGAAGTGTGTGTGTGCCAAGGGATTTCACCCATTCGGGTGTGGTTACATGCAAATAAAAGAAGGAGTAAGAAAGAGGCAGTGTGTGTATTCAAAGGTTTACACCTATTAGGAGAATAAGTAGTTGATATTTCATGTACTCTTTCCTACACATGCATACATAAAGGAATTTAAAGAAGAAAAAATAAATAGTTGCTGCACGTGTGTAAAGAAGAAGAAGAATAGAAGTTAACCTAAATGTCACATGCATGATCACGTGCGTACATGAAAAGAAGAAAGGAGAAAAAGATGATTATGATGATTCTAAGTAAGATGATATTCATTGTTCGAATAATTACATAGGTGCATGTGATTCTTTACACGAAAGAAGAATGAGTTTTAGTGCATTCAGTTGTTGCAATAAAATAATAAGAAAGAAGAATAATTTCTAGTGTAGTTTCTTGTTGAACTAAATAAGAATAAAGAAAAAGAAGTAGTGTGGTTGGTATTGAACTATAGAAGAAGAGAAAAGAAGAAAGGTGAGTTGCTTGCCTACTAATTTTCAAGTAACCAAGTGAATAGAACTAAAGAAGACCAAGAGCAAAACCTAAATTATCAAGAAGGAATAATATTGTATTCAATGGATTTATAAAGAACCATCAAGGAATCATCAAGTTGGACTAGGTCATCACTAGTTCCAGAAGAGTATTATTTCCCTCCCCCCTCCAAAGTGTATGGACTCATGCTGGCCAGAGGATTGTTTCCCTAGATGATCCACTGTAACAGTTAACACATTATAATGGAGAATCCAGGCATTGGTCATTCCCATACATGCTAAGGATGTAGCTACTCTTATTGAGTAGTGAACCTTGTAAAAATATCATGTGAATATTTTTAATGGTTTCTATTATTTCATGCGATAGGGAAAAGATAATAATAGAATAAATATCCTAATAGGTCAATTGGTATAGGGATAAAAAGTTGGAATTGGTTTAAAAAATCCCTAACACTGATTCAATCCCCCTCAGTGTTAGGTATATCCCAAACTGGTACTCTCACTAAAGGAAACACACACATGGGGTGGCCTTAAATTATGGTTCAAAACTGTAAAACTTCTATTAAAACATCTAATTTATCACCTAATCATCAATAGGAAATAACAGAGTTCATTATTCAATCAAGAGATACCCTAAAAGTGGTAACATGGAACTCTAGAATAAATAATCAACTCGATAATCAACTAAAGGCACAAGATCACCTACCTTGTGTTCGTATGACTCTCCTCACCTAGTGTCGACTTTCAAATCGACCTAAATAGATGTAGATCTTCAAAAATAAGAAAACTTCTCAACCCTCGATAACTAGGTCATGTGAAAAAGTTAGGATGAAAGTTTCAAAAGGAATAAAGCACTCACCGAGAGGATTCCAATGGATTTGACAATGTTCGAATTGTGTGTCGGGCGATGAAACAAGAGACAAATTATTGTTCGGATTACTTGGGCGTGCTGCTCGTTAAAGGAGGGATCAGTTCTTTATACATGACAAAAACGGTGCTACTACCCAATTTAACAAAAAAATAAAAGTACACCGCATGTAATAGAAACTACATGTTGTGTCCATACAAATACTATCTAGGTCATTACATGGTTGTGTATTAGGATTATACGATATCTACCTATAAGTATACAATGTGTAGGCCCAATTCACTTCGTGTAATAGGCCTGAAGCCAGCCCTTGACATCTTTTCCCCCATTTCTTAAGTATAAACTAAAAATGAACGATCTGTACCTCAAAGGAAGAACCAAGTTCTTATATATATAATCTTATATTTGTGTTTTTATTGACAAAAAGATATATATTTATCTATATATTCTAATATATGTTTATGAATATGAATATATAATATATGTCAATAAATATAAATATGTAACATTATTTTTATAGATGCACACAAATATATATATAAATATATGTATGTATGTATTTATAAACACACACATACAAAAAATATATTTTTTGGTCAGAGTGGATACTCAAGAGGGGGTTGAATTGAGTTCCAATTTAAAATTTTTGTTAAAAACATTAGGATTAAGAAAAACCCCAAATTTAAAAATGGCCCAGTTAATTAAGGAGGTAGAAAAATGTAAATGTTCAATTGGTCAAAAGGTTTCTCAAAGGGTTATTAGTTCTCAGATAAATTAGTGTAGAACACTAATTCAACTTTTGAAACAAGTTTAATGAATTAAACAAATATACACACTAAACAAAACTAACTATCAAAGTGTAAGCAAAAACAGTTTTATGTTTTAGTAAATATAAGAAGTGGATAAAACAAAACATAGTAATTGAAGATTGGTACAATAATGTAAACAAGAGGTTCAGTCTCAAGTAGAGACTTAATCCTCTCCACTTGGTGATCACCTACCACCAAGCTGTTTATATAAATAAACTTTTGATCCAGACCTTGGATCAGGGTTCATAACAACACACCAGGCTGTCTAGGTCACACTTGACCTCTACTACATTTATTCGTGGGAAACAAAAGAAATAAGTGATTGAGTATGAGGATAGTTTTATATCCTCTAATTATGCTTAGGATACAGTGTGTGTTATACAAATAAATATTCACACTGCTCAAATAGAGAATACAAAACACAATAGAGTTAAAGATGAGAATATATCTAATAATTCACTTTGTGTTGTGAAGTGAGGCTCTAGACTCAATGAATGTTGAAAAAAAGGTATTTGAGTCTTATTTCGTAAGATTTCTTCAGAACAAAGTATCAATGTTTCTATAATCCAGCTTCAGGGAGTGAAAAGGTTCATCTTGTTGATGTCTCGATGTATATTGAGGTCTTTTGGAGAAGGTATCTTGTTAGAGTCTTCTTGTTAATCTCAAGCACTTAGTTCTTCTCTTCTGGTATTCACACAGTATGTGTCTTAGTGTGTATTACTGCTATCGTCGTCATATCTTTAACGTGAAAGATGATGTCCTTTTATACTCCACAATCCTCTATGAAAAATAATCTTCGCACGTGCATGTACCTCATACTTGTCTACAGATTTTCCTATATACAACATTAAATAATGTTAGAAACATTAATTTGTCTATATATAACAATTAGAAATAAATTTGAATTAATAAAATGGAAATAGTTATTTATATCAATCGATGAGTAATCTTTGGTCTTTTGTCTTCGGTTTGATAACGTCGGTCTATCATCTTTGGTGTGTTATCTTTAGTGTGTCAACTTCGGTTTCGGTGTGTTAACTTTAGTTTTGGTGTGTTGACTTCGGTTTTAGTGTGTTGACTTCGGTTTTGGTGTTTCAACTTTGGTTTTGGTGTGTCGAATTCGGTTTCGGTGTGTTATCTTCAATTTTTCATACTTCAGTCTTAGGAAATCCAAGAAAGATTGTAAAGAGTATGTCTTGCATATACCATTACAAGATGAATTTTTAATCAAAGTATATGTACAAATACCCTTGTAAACATATTGATTCATGACTTATAAGCAATTAAATTATTAAAGTATATGTTGATGTATGAAAAAATTGATTCACATAGAGATATTAAAATTGCTTGAAAGAGTAGAATATGTATATTGGAATAATTTGTGATTATGAAAACTACAATATCATGAAGGGTACAACAATATACCTCTTTTTGATAATCACAAAGTATGGAATATATGAAAATATATTGAATAAACATGGCTGAATATACTTTTCCAATATAACTAAAGTTTGACATTGTTAGAATTTATTTAAAACAGATCTCCCCCTCACTAGATGGATGAAGGATAGTATATGCCACCATTGTTTTCTCATATTCCATTCTTACTTTCTCATATGCCATCCTTAATTTCTCATATGACTTCCCAACTTTCTCATATGCCATCCTTACTTTCTCCCACTTTTTCATATGCTTGCCTTACTTTCTCCCCCTTTTTGGATTAACAAAAAGAGAAAATCAGAAAGGAGAAATAAGATAAAAGAAAGACACCACAAGAATTTTCATTAAAAGACATAAGAGTAGAATACAAAAAAGGGAAAATACCTTTCAAAAAGAAACAATCAATCACTAACGTTTTGGATGTAGAGGAGATTTGAGTTTGTCTGAAGGTTCCAATGGTGAAGGAGAAGGTTTGGTAGGGGCAGAGGAGGGAGGTGATCAGATTACAACACCAGGCATAGAAAGACCGGTAGGAACTGTAGCTGCAAGGGTAGGTTGTCTCTCTGATAGCACACGACTTGGAGATTGCTCAGTAATGATCGGTCGAATCTATGTAAGAGCTTGAGAGACAGTCATTTTAGCCAGAGGCTGAAAGTCAGTACAAATTGAAGCAGCTGGAGGGACCACAATAGCCTTGGCCTAAACATGCAGATAAGGTTTGAGCAGTTTTATGAATTCATTGATGATTTATCCTCCATATTTCATCGCCTTCTAAAAGTCATCTTTATTCTCCATAAACGTACTCAATAAAGGTGTAAACTAATTCAACTGGAGAAATTGTTTTTTGAAAGCTTTTGTGACTGGGGGAATTCAATGATTTTCTGCCAGAAATTTGAAACTGCTTACGAGGTCATGCTTAGTATATATCTTAGTTAAATACTTATCCACTTTTTCCTGAATTTCCTTCTGAGCTACAGAGGATTCATTGGAACATTGTCTGACCATATTTTACACAAGATATGTAATCCAATGTACTTTTTCAAGAGTTTCCTTATCTGAAGAAATCTAGTGTTTCTGAATCTCTTCTCTCATCACAGCCTTGAGAGACTCTAAATCAGAAACATTACTTCTCCCACTCTTGGAACTGGATGGACCAGTCAACATTTTTCGAAGATCTTCTTTCAACTTTTTCAAATCAACATTGAGTAGATGAGTTTCCAGGTTCCTAAGAACTTCTAGAACACCACTAAAGGAGGTTTTGAAGTCATATGTTAAGGAATTAAGATCATTGCTCATCTTTCTTACTTCTTCTCTGAGAAAAGTGTTGTGTCTAATAATAGTTTCTACGGTAGTAATAAGATTCAGTTGAATCTACTGAATCATAATTCATGAAATTTTTGCTGCATTAGCATTCGAGATACTTATTGCGGTGGAGGCTTCAGTAATAGATCCTACTGAAGCTAGCACAGACTCACAGATCTCATTCTTAAAATTTTCCAAATCAGCCTTAGTGACATAGTCACTAGGCACTGACTGAGCAACTTGGTCTACTGCTGGAGATGAAACTGTTGGAACAGGTACAACAGGCTCTAGGTCAGTATGGACTTGAGAAATAGGAGGAAGAGGTTCCATTTATTCATCTATGTCATATTATTAACTGAAAATAATATATCCTGGATTAATATTACAATATCTAGAACAAGTCAAATATCTTGGATCAATGGTATCAATTCTTACCCTTATTACCTGAGGCTTAGAAATAACATCAATATCATTAATTTCTTCATCCTGGTCTCTGGCCATAACACCCTGTCTGGGGACAGGAACTAATCGAACTTCAGGTTCTTCCTGAGCTCCAGCTTCTTCAGCTTCACCAGGTACTTCCTCAATTTGAGGCAGAGGAACTACTTCTTCTTCTAGGCTAGAAGACATAATATAATTAAATTCCTGAATGATCTCTTGATTCTCATCATCATGTTGGATTAATCTGTCCTCATGTCCAACATCTCTTTGATCATCATCCTATTGATCAGCAGGCTCAATTCCACCACCTGCTCCATGAACAGATTCCTCACTGGATCTGTCAACTACTTGTTGTCCCACTTTTAGATAGTCACTCACATGCTCAACACTTCTTTCATCATCACCATTGTGACCACTACCATAATCATCATCAGATTCATCATCTGATTTTCTAACATAACCTTCAACTCCAGTAACTTCGGTTTCTTCCTATTCTTCATCACCTAGAATAGTTTCTCTTGAAGTAAATTCCATAGGTGGACTAGTATGTCCATAAGTCATATTATTGGGTCTTTTAGAAATATCAGGACCAATCCTATCATCAAAAGGAGATCCTTCTTCCCTAGGATCTTCAGCCTCAGCTTCCTCATCAGAATAGACAAGAACTTCTCCAGGTTTGAGACCAAGATCAACATGGTCATTTGGTCTAGAAGGATGGTCAACTAGATTGAATTCCCCATAAAAACTTTCTTCATCTCCTACCCAACATCTCTTCCATGGGTTCCAGAATATTTTAATTCTTTTATAAATGTCTTTCTGAAAACAAAAACTACTATAGGAAGTTATCATTTCATCTCCATCATCTACACAGTCTAATTTCTTCAGCATGGCATAAATCATTATAGAATAGTATAAGAAGGTTTCCTTCTTAGATGGATTAATCAACCTAGAGATATGTACCATAAGATATCTGCACAAATTCACCTTTATTCCATGTTTCATCAAAAATATCAAGAACACATCCGGATATTTCATAGCAGAGAAATCTCCCTTCCTTGGGCAGATTTGATGCTATATGAACTTAAAAAGCAATCTCACTTCTCCTTCAAATTCATTTGCAACAGTCCTTCTAGATTCTTCATTCCCAATATACTCCTTCAGAGCATCTTCATATGAAAACAAATTTGATGAAGGTGGAATATTACTAGGATAGTCAGCATAGACACCTTCATTAGGTACCTCTAAGCATTCAGCCCATTCCTTAGATGAAAAGGCTACTTCCTTTCCTTTTACCACAGATTTCATCTTTGCTAACTTGGCTTCATTCAGTGTTATGCTCAAATGCTGATAGACCCCATACACTAGATAGGGATAATATAGTCTTTCATTATTGGTAAACCAACTGAGCCACCCTTGTGATTCCAGGACCTTTAACATAAATAATTTTATTAACATAATCCACTCAAAAAACAATTCCTTTTCAGCTATAACAACCAGAATTTCTAATCTTGGTTTCCCAGTCCCTCTGGTTTTACCCCTCTGTCGCTTAGTAGGAGGAGATTTGTGAGGTTCTTATATTGTGCGCTTATTACTTGCCATGGAGAAGTTTCAAATTCTAACTGTGTTGAGAGGTCAAGAGTCAAGAGAGAGAGTGACCAAATTTATGAGGCTTTATGACTATAGATAAGGTGAAAGGTTGGGATAGATTGGACTTAATATATCATTTATGGATTGTAAATCAGAAAATATAAAATTTAAATGCGGTAAGTTGAGAGAAATAAAACAGTGTAGTTTCACTTAAAGCAGATTGAATTTATAAAAAATCCCTTAAATGTATCAGTTTCAAAGAATCATTTTCAATAAGACTGATATTTATGAATCAGTTTCATAGAGATTGGTTTTATAAAGATCGGTTTCATAAAGATCAATTTCATAATGATCCGTTTTATAAATATCGGTTTCATAAATATCGGTTACATAAAGATCAGTTTCATAAAGATCGGTTTTATAAAGATCGGTTTCATAAAGATTGGTTTCATAAAGATCGGTTTCATAAAGATCATTTTCATAAAGACCAGTTTCATAAAGATCGGTTTTATAAAGATTGGTTTTATAAAGATTGGTTTCATAATGTTTGGTTTTATAATGATTGGTTTCATAAAGATCGGTTTCCTAAAGATCGGTTTTATAAAGATCGGTTTCATAAAGATCGGTTTTATAAAGATCAGTTTCATAAATATCGGTTACTGATTTATCATTCCTAGTTCATGTCTGATGTAATTCATTCTCTCAGAATTTAAGGGTTTTGTGAATATATCAGCAAGTTGATGTTCAGTTCCAATAAACTCAAGAGTTATATCACCTTTTTGATAATGATCTCTCAAAAAGTGATGTCTTACATCAATATGCTTTGTTCTAGAATGAGATATTGGATTTTTAGAAATGTTAATAGCACTTGTGTTGTCACATTTAATGGAAACATGTTTGAATTGATATCCATAGTCTAGTAAGGTGTGTTTTATCCACAAAATTTGTGCACAACAACTACCAGCAACAATGTATTCTGCCTCAATAGAAGATAATGCAACAGAATTCAGATTTTTACTGCGCTATGATACTAGTGACTTGCCTAACATGTGACATGTCCTAGAGGTTCTTTTTCTATCTAGTTTACAACTAGCAAAGTTAGAATATGAATAACTTATTAAATCAAACGATTGTCCTCTGGGATAAAATAGTCCTAAGTTGAGAGTAAATTTGAAATATTTGAAAATCATTTTAACAACATTTAAATGAGATTCTTTCGAATTAGCTTGAAAGCGAGCACATATGCATACACTGAACATAATATCAGGTTTTCTAGCATTAAGGTAGAGCAGACTCCCTATTATTCCTCTGTAGTTGGTTTGATCCACTGATTCTCGGACTTCATCAGCATCCAACTTACAAGTGGTACTCATAGGTGTATCACTACCTTTACTACCATCCAAACCAAATTTTTTTAAAAGGTCTTTAGTATATTTACTTTGATCTAAAATAATACCATCTTTATTTTGAAAAATCGAAAATCCAAGGAAAAATTTAAGTTCTCCCATTAAACTCATCTCAAATTCATTTTGCATTATTTTTAAAAAATCAGTACATAAAGAATTTTAAGAATTTCCAAAAATTATATCATATATATAAATTTGTACTATCAAAATATCCTTGGAAATACTTTTAATAAACAAAGTAGGATGTACTATTCCTTTAGTAAAACCTTTTGAAATAAGAAAGGAGCTAAGTCTATCATACCAATATCTTGGAGCTTGCTTTAGACCATATAAAGCTTTAGAAAGTTTAAAAACATGATTTGAAAAATGGGGATTTGTAAATCCAGGGGGTTGTTCGACAAATACATCCTCAACTATATACCCATTTAGAAAAGTGATTTTGAAATCCATTTGATAAAGTTTGAAATTTAGATGAGCTGCATAAGAAAGTAGTATCCTAATGGCCTCTAACCTAGCTACATGTGCAAAGGTCTCCTCATAGTCTATTCCTTCTTGTTGACTATATCCATTTTCTACTAACCTAGCTTTGTTTCAAAATATATTTCTAGACTCATAAAATTTGTTTCTAAAAACCAATTTAGTGCCTATTGTCAAAGTGTCTTTAGGTCTTTCAACTAGTTCCCTAACTTTGTTTCTTTCAAATTGATTTAATTCTTCTTACATAGTCATCAACCAAAATTCATCATTGATAGCATAATTAATATTTTGGGTTCAAGCTACGAAAGAAAAGATTGATGTTCAACCTGGTTTCTTAGAGAAGCTCTAATTTGTGTCCCTCTGTTTAAATCACCTACTACAGCATCTAAAGGATGATTCTTGAGAGTTCTAATACCTCTAAAAATAATTGAACTAGACTCCCCATGATTTTCTATTGTTCCAGACTCAATAGGTGCAGATTCTGGATTATTCCGAGAATTGGTTACTTTTACAGGGGATTCACTATCATTATCATTAAGGTTCATAATTGAAATATCTTCCTCAAGATATTCAAGATAGGTTTTGGGTTCATGTGGATCAGTATCATAAAATATGGCATGAACTGACTCTTCCACACAATTGGTCTTCTTATTGAATACTCAATAGGATTTACTAGTTGTAGAGTAACCTAGAAAAATTCCTTCATCACTCTAGGTGGAAAATTTGTCAAGATTATCTTTAGTGTTAAGGATAAAGACTTTGAAACCAAAAACTCTGAAGTAGTTAACCTTAGGTTTCCTATTTTTCTAAAGTTCATAAGGGGTTTTCTTAAGAACAGGTCTAATCAAGACTCTATTAATGGTATAACAAGCTGTATTTACAGATTCATGCCAAAAGTAAATAGGTATATTATATTCACTAAGCATAGTCCTAGGTATTTCTTTAAGGGTCCTATTTCTTCTTTCCACAACTCCATTTTGTTGTGGTGTTCGAGGAGCAGAGAAATTGTGACTATAGCCATTGTGTGAGAAATATGAGTCAAACTCCGGATTTTCAAACTCACAGCCATGATCACTTCTCAAGCCCTTGATTCTAAGTACACTAATATTTTCTAAAGACTTAGAGTATTTGATAAAATAAGAACAAGCTTCACTTTTGTAAGCTAGAAAGTATACCCAAGTGTACCTAGAAAATCATCTATAAGAACATAAACATAGTGATTTCCATTTAAAATTGAAACTCTTGATGGTCCAAAAAAATTCATGTGAACTAACTCAAGCGGTTGATAAGTAAAAACTTCTTTCTTTGGTTTGAAAGAAACTTTGTGTTGCTTTCCCTTTTGACAAGGATTGCACACATTGTTAAGTGGGAATTCCAGTTTAGGTAAGTATCTAACTAAACCTTTCTTAGTAAGTTTCCTAAGAGAGTTCACATTGCAGTGTCCTAATCTTCTATTCCACAACAAGGATTCCTTATGAAAAGAATTTAAGGATGAAACATTTTTCTTAACTAAAGAATTTAATTAAACAACATACACATTCTCATTTCTGAGAGCTATAAATATTAAATCATTTTTGAAATTAAAAACATTACATACATCATTTTAAAATTTTATATTTAAACCATTATCACACAACTAAGATATGCTAAGTAAATTGTACATTAATCCATCAACAAAAATTACTTTGGAAATTAATACTGTATTAGGGTTACAAATCTAGCCTAAGCTAACGATTTTTCCCTTTGCATTGTCACCAAAAGTTATGTGACCATCATCAACCTTCATTAGGCTCCTAAATCATGAGTAGTATCCTGTCATATGTCTTGAACATCCACTGTCCAAGTACTAAAGAGTCTTACAGGAACTCTTTAGGTAACATCCCTGCAAAACAGATTAGACATGGGGTATCTTTGGTACCCAGATTTTCTTATGTCCTGAGAGGTTAGCAAGTACAATTTTAGGAACCCATACTTGTCTTACAGATTTCCTGTAATCAGAAGATATATTTTCAAGCATAAACACTTTGTTTGGTCTTTTAGAGAATTGTTTTTCAAGAAATGGTCTAGAACTTGAACTAGTAGTGAATTGTCCAGATATTGGAATAAATTTAGTTTTAATGATCTTTCTCTGTCCAGGATGATATCCTAGACTAGTTGTATATTTTGGGGTAATCTATTTTCCTAGAAACTGAGTCAAGGTATCTCTACTTGTAGTAAACTTCTCAAGGTCTCTTCTTAATTGCTCATTGGATAACTTAAGTTCAGTTTTTTCCTTTAACAGTTGGGAGAGTTTTTCTTTTTCAATATCCAGACTTGACTTATAATTTTCATTTAAAGCACGCTATCTCTTTAATGATTTATACTTATCCTTGAACTCGTTAAAGGTATGCTCTATCATTTCAAAATATTCAAATAGTTCATCCTTAGTCATATCTTAATCATTATGTAACTCACTCTTACTCCCAGAATAATAGGCATTATGTATAGGAGAGTTAAGTGTTAACTCAGATGTTTTTGTCATGAAACATAAGTTGGCATGATTGTTCTCTTCATAGTTAGAAGCATCAGATCCATTGGATCTGTCTTCTAAAACACTCTAGGTAGATTTCATATACTTTTTATATCCTTTTCCATTGTCTTCATATTTATTGTTTAATTTCATCTTGGGAGAGTCTGCCTTCACATGACCTTTTCGTTTTAACTCATAGCAGATTATTTCATTTGAGTTGTCATTCCATTTACTATCTTTCATCCATTGTCCTTTACTATCATACTTTCCCATGTAGTTTGAATTCCTAAAGAATTTCTTCTTTCGATAAAACTTTTTGAACCTTCTAGCAAGATGAGCCATCTCCTCATCACTATCTGAATCCGATTCTTCACTAGTGAAGTTGTCTGCATGAACTTGAGCTTTTTTCTCTCTTTTGAGGTAGTAGTCTTGAATGCTACTGACTTCTTCCTTGGTTTCTCATTTAATTCTTGATTCACCTTAAGTTGTTCCTCGTACATCATAAGTTTTCCAATTAGTTCCTTCACTAGAAGCTTTCTTACGTCACAATATTTTCGGATGGAAACAGAAGTTTCCCTCCATCTGTTAGGTAGGCATCGAAGCAGTCTCATGATCTGGTTCTTGTTGTCCACCAGTTTTCCAAGAAGACTCATAGTGTTTACTATTTTGTTGAACCTGAGATACATTTCAGAGATAGGTTCATTAGGCTTCATTTTAAAATTATCATATTTAATCGTATATGTATTTAGTCTCATTTCTTTAACATTAGTTGTTCCCTCATGAGAAACAGCTAAAGTATCCCAAATTACATATTCAGATTTATGAGCAGATATTCTGTTGAATTCATCATCACCTAGAGAATAGTATAAGAAATTAATTTCTTCACAATTATTATTATATGTAGCTTTGGTCAACTGAGACCATGTGTCTCTAGCAGTAGCAGGCAATACATGTTGCTCTTCAATTGTGTCCCAGATTTTAGGTACCATACTCTATAGATACATTTTCATTTTTAATTTCCACTAAGCATAGTTATTACCATTAAAGAAAGGTATCCTGTTAGTAGCAGCACCGTCAACTCTAGTTTCCATAGTTACTTAGATTTTAAAGAACTGAAAATCTAGATATGACAGAAATTTTAAGTTCTTTAAGATACAACTAAAATAAGTGTTGAAAATAAATTGAAAAATCTTGAACATAAATAAACCATTGATACCAGATGTTGGTCAGAGTGGATACTCAATAGGGGGTGAATTGAGTTCCAATTTAAAATTTCTGTTAAAAACTTTAGGATTAAGAAAAACCCCAAATTTAAAAACGGCCCAATTAATTAAGTCAATAGAAAAATGTAAATATTAAATTGGTCAACAGGTTTCTCAAAGGGTGATTAGTCCTCAGATAAATCAGTGTAGGACACTAATTCAACTTTTGAAATGATTTTAATGAATTAAAGAAACACACACACTAACCAAAAGTAACTATCAAATTGTAATAAAAAACAGTTTTATGTTTTAGTAAATATAAGCAGCGGATAAAACAAAACAGAGTAATTGAATATTGGAACAACAATGTAAACAAGAGGTTCAGTCTCAAGCAGAGACTTAATCCTCACCACATTGTGATCACCCACCACCAAGCTATTTATAAAAATAAACTTTTGATCCACACCCTGGATCGGGGTTCACAACAGCACACCAGGTTGTCCAGGTCACACTTGTCCTCTACCATAGTTATTCGTGGGAAACAAAAGAAATAAGTGATTGAGTATGAGTATAGTTTTATATCCTCCAGTTATGCTCTGGAGACAGTGTGTGTTATACAAATAAATATTCACACTGATCAAATAGAGAATGCAAAAAACAATAGAGTTAAATATGAGAATAGAGCCAATAACTCTCTGTGTGTTGTGAAGTGAGGCTATAGACTCAATAAATGTCGTGAAATTGGTATTTGAGTCTTCTTCTGGATGATTTATTCGGAACAGAGTATCACAGCTTCTTTAATCTAGCTTCAGGGAGTGAAAAGGTTAATCTCTTTGATGTCTCGATGTATATTGAGGTCTTTTGGAGAAGTTAGCCTGTTAGAGTCTTCTTGTTAATCTCAAGAGCTTAGTTCTTCTCTTCTGGTATTCGCACAATCTGTGTCTTAGCATGTATTGTTTCTATCGTCGTTATATCTTTTACATGATAGATGATGTCCTTTTATACTCCACGATATTCTACGCAAAAGAATCTTCCCACGTGGATATACCTCATACTTGTCTATGGATTGTCCTACAAAAAACATTAAATAATGTCAGAAACATTAATTTGTCTAAATATGACCGTTAGAAATAAATTTGATTTAATAAAATGGAAACAATTATTTATATCAATCGATGAGTAATCTTAGGTCTTTTGTCTTCGGTTTGATAACATCGGTCTGTCATCTGCAGTGTGTTATCTTCGGTGTTTCTACTTTGGTTTTGGTGTGTCAACTTCAGTTTCAGAGTGTTGACTTCGATTTCGGTGTGTCAAATTCGGTTTCGGTATGTCAACTTTGGTTTCAGGGTGTCGAATTCGGTTTCGGTGTGTCATCTTCGATTTTTCATTCTTCGGTCTTAGGAAATCCAAGAAAGATTATGAAGTGTTTTTCTTGCATATACCATTAAAATATGAATTTTTAATCAATGTATATGTAAAAATACCCTTGTAAACATATTGATTCATGACTTATAAGCAATTGAATTATTAAAGTATATGTTGCTATACGACAAAATTGATTCACATAGAGACATTAAGATTGCTTGAAAGACTAGAATATGTATATTGAATTAATTTGTGATTAGGAAAACTACAATATCATGAAGGGTCCAACAATGTTTTATATATGTATTTAATAATATATATAAATATATATATATATATATATATATATTAACATATATATATATAAATATATATATATATGTACATATATATATATATATGAACATATATATAAATATAAATATATATATATATATATGAACATATATATAAATATACTGATAAAAAAATGTAACACAAAAAATTTAAGTATATAGATATATCATAATGTGAAAAACAAAACAATATAGGGGAGTAAAAAGGTTGCTAGAGTATGAGCTTGAGGTCTCAGGTTTGATACTCACAGGAGGTAGGGGTTCATTTGGGAGGGTGAAATTATTTAAAGTGCTGATAAGAGGGGGGAAAGAATTAATTAAGGGGATGGGATGTGTTGATAAAAGTTGTGATGGGAAGTGCTTCCAACAAAAAAATTACCCCCTTTATCATTAGGGCCTTTATTAGTATTTTTTTAGTACTGATATTGGGGGCCTTCAATTGCTTTAAAAAGTGCTAATAAAGGTGGCTTATTACAATGCAAAAAATATTTGATAAAATCTCTCTTTATTAGAGATATTTTTAGGGCTGTTAAAGGGGCCCTTTGATAATGATTTTTATGATAACTCATACCATCACCCCTTCAACATCGCTCTCATTATCAACACTTCTATAGTGCTGATAAAGCCTTTTTTACTAGCGTTGTTAAATGACCGATTTTTAGTAGTGTAAGTTCTCTTTTATATCCAACTACAATTTTCTCATTTTGATTTATGTAGACCAAGTTATATCTCAATTGATGAATATTGGTCAATTCTATCCACCTAAATGTTTTCTAATTTACATAATTTTTTGGGGCCTAGATATTTTGCAATGAAAATTTTTTCTAGTTGTATGAAATCAATCCCACTAATGATGGAACCCTGAAAAATAATTTCCCAATTTGGATCATTATAGAAAATTTTATTTTAGAGATAAAAATATGATAACAACACTTAAAATTATATACTTTTTCCATTTTCAAAATTAATCTCAAAACATCTCTAAAAACAAAAAATTATTCAATTCCACATAATACAAAAATTGGTGCTGATTAGATCATTTAAATCCAAGTAAAAATACTAAAAATTAAAACTCTGTCAAAGTGTAATCTGTATTATTTTTGTAATTCAAATGTTTTAACCTCACAAAAGGATTAGCCTCATCAAACATGAAATGTACTATTTATTCAATGGTATTTGTATATTTGATGAAAACATAACACACCTTATTAGTGTTTTAGTAGACAATAAATTTAAAATTATCATATTTTTTATCAAATTTATATAGATTATCTTTAATATTCAGGATGAATACCTTTCATCCATAAACATTTATGTAACTAATTTTAGTAATTTTACCAGTCAACATTTCATAAGAAATTTCATAAAAAATATGATAAAGTAAGACACAATTTATAATATAAAAATTAGTACTAATAAATTCATCACAAAAATACATAGAAATAAAATATTGAAAAAATATATTTTTGGTAATATTTTAAGGTTTCTATTCCTTCTGTAAACTACACCATTCTACTATGAAGTTGTTGGTGATGAAAAATTAGGATTAATGACATGTTCACTAAAAATAATTTTAAAATTATAATTTAAAAACTATTTACTAAGATCACTATATGTAGTTGAAATCATTAGGTTTATATTATTTTTAATAAAAAGAAAAAAAGTTATAAAATATAATAGTTCTTTGATATAAGATCTAAAATATAAAACAAAGTGTGTCTAGAGTAATTATCTACTAAGACATACACATAGTGGGTTCCTATTATTTTTCTAGTTTGTATAGGTCTAAATAATTCAATATGTACTGATTGTAAAGCTCTAGAATTTGAGACTTCACCAATATGTTTAAATATCAACTTATTGTACTTACCGTATTAGAAAGTAGCATAAAATTTAGAAGAATTAAACCTATATTTTGATATATCCCTCACTAGTCCTTCCCCAGAAATCTTAGCTAAGGCTCTAACATTACAGTGTCCTCACCCCATATTTTAAATCCATTAATTGTCCTCAAACACACTAAGGAAAGAAAATTTATGACAAATAAGGTCATTTAGGTCAGAAATGCATACATTTTCATACCTATTATAAGATAACAATTTAACTCTTTAAAAACATGGGGTGAAACATTTTTGGTTCATAAAGTTATAGAGTAACCCTCACCACATAACTATCTTATGTTAATAATGTTTTGATTATGTCTTAAAACATAAATTTTGTTGGAAATTATAGACTTATCAAAGAGGAAAACATCTCTAATACCAATAATTTTTATAAAAACATTGTTTTTAAATGTAACATGTATATCTTTAAATTTTTTTGTGTTTTAGAAGTTATAATTTTCTGTTATCACACTCCAAGAAAAACCAATATCTATGTACCATGTTTTTTTGGATTTCGGTACTTATTGTATCTTCTATAAATTTATCAGATCTCAGAGTGTGGTTACAAATTAACTTGGGTCAAGAAATGATAGCAAAAAAACTTTAGAAACCCATATATGTCCAACCTTATGGTGTTTTACAACTGTAACATCTTTATAAATATTATCCATAAAAGTTGCAATTTTTAAACTTTGTTCTAGGAATAAAGTTTTCTTTTGTGACCTCCTCTATGACATTTATTATAGAAAGGTTCACTTTTAGAAACACAATAGTTCGATAGAAAATTTGACTTTTAATAAATGAAACCTAATTCAAAAGATGTATGATTATGTTTTATTTTTCTTAATAAATTATAAAATCCATACCTACTAGATGTAAAACTAGGTAAAATAATTTTAAGAACAGTAACTTTAGAATTTAGTTTAACAACTAAGTTTCAATCATCATTATTTGAAACAAGTTTAGATTTAGTATCTCACTTAGAAGTAATATTAAAAATCATATCATTTTCTTTAGAAAAATATACCATATACAAATAAATATATTTCTTTAAGTTTTTTTCTTTATATTTAGATAATTTAAAAATTTAGTTATTGACTCAAATGAAAGGGAATCATATTTATCTTTTAAGTAAGTTTTATTATAGTCATTAACTAGAGTAAAATAAAATTTGGGGTCTATAAAAAAAATTTAATAAAATTTTCTATTACCTTTTCCATGAAAATTTTTTTATTTCAAAATGATTAAAAAAATTAAATTTTTTCAACTATTTTCATAGTCAAAATCATATCTATCACTTGATGATGACGATTCTTCATTAGATCAACAATTATTATTTGTATATATAAATTCCATTTTTTATTTAATCTTGGAAATTATCTATGATTCCCTTTAATTCTTATAGATTTTATGATAGTATGATATTATGACACCAATATTCTGGCATACATTGAATAAAAATTCAATAAAATCCTTCTTATCATACTTATATTTTTTAACCTTATTATAATATTTTTGGAGGTCCTTCATTCCTAAAATTTTATTCATTTCCCTCACAAGTTGTACAAGTAAATCTTAACCAAAATCCAATTTTTTTTGTTTGAATGATGTTATAACATTTCCTTTTAGAAGTAATAGGATTTAATGTATTGGTTTTATAAGTCAAGGTAATAGATTTTGAAGTAAATAGATATTTTCTATTATTGTTTTCCTTTAGAACATCATTTTTACGTCAACTACCATATTGAATAAGTGTTCCAATCAAATAATAAAGACTATGTTTTGTCAAATGATTAGTTTTGATTGATAGATTTACTCTTATATTTTCATTCTTTTGGAATAATGTCTATGGTATTTTACATCATTAATTTCTTTATCCCTAAGTGACTAATGATCGTTCAAAATTATTAGGAACCTATAGAGAATCTAAGCTAATGATTCTAAAAGTATAAAATAAAATATCTAATAATCAGTATATTGTGTGTAATCTCCTTATTTTTATAAATTACATTTTCTATTATATATTATAAAATCATCCCATAGATGTTCAATTTCATTGAGCATGTAAAATTATTCTGAACATTGTAATTATCTTTATATTCAAGTATCTCCTCTCAAGAAAAAACTAATATTTATTTCTAAAAAATATGAAATTAATGTCCACCATAAAAAAAATATATATTCCTATATTGGTAAAAAAGGTCTTCATTTGATCTCTATACTATTCATAGTCATCACTACCAAATTTTTATGACTGAATTAAATTCGAAATATTTAATTTTCTAATTTGAATAAAACTAACCATTGATAAAAGAAATACATCTTTTCTCCATTAAAATTTATTCAGAGGAAACCTATAAATTCTAATCAAAATCCAATTGATGAATGATATTTAATGGTGTTAGATTTTTTGTCAATCGTTTTGACTTGTTTTTGGAACTAAAGTAAATAAGTCATTGTAGTTGAGCTATGAAAGTCTGGAAGCTGATAAGGTTAGTGAATGGATTCATCAAGGAGTTTACAAGATCATTAGAAAGGTTGGAGAAGTGTTGGAGGTGGATGAAAGATTAACTATGGTTAGATCACATCATTTAATATAAAACCAAACTATGGTAGTTGAAAACAATTAAAATAATGGTGTCACACCGTGTCCCATAACATTTTGGAGTTATAAGTAACAATGAAAAAGGTATAGAATTTTTCCAGTAGTCTATGGTATATGGTGTTATTATATTGAATAATTACTATATAAAATAAGTAACTTGACTATGGAAATTGTGTAATATATGGTTGAAGGAATTTAATGAAGAATTAAAAAGGACTAAGATACATAATTTTCATTTAGGATAATGTAGACAAGTATTTAATATGCTATGTTAGAGTGTTTAGATTCATGCATAAGTGAATATTTGGAAAAATGAGAAACCATTGGAGACCACACTATAGTGAACACCAAATTGTATTTTTACAATCCCTATTGGAAATGGGGATGCCCACTATGGGTGTTTTGGTTATTATGGTGGACTCATGTAATACTAGCTTGGATAATATACAAGAAGGTACCTATGACAAGGTTGAATGGATATTGAGTATCTTTATACAAAAGCTGAATTGGAAAATAGAAATTTTAGCATGGTTCCATATGTTTAGAATATTATTTTGTCAAGATAGAAGCTATATTGTGGTTGTCACTATACTATTTCATGGGAAAAAGGTTGTAGGATTACTCAGAAGTAATTTACACTATTTTTCAGAAGTGTGTTTGAATTCTTTTTTTGTCAATATGTTAATATGTGTTTATAGAGAAACTCATTTAATAAAAATGGGTGATTTTAGGGGAAGAGTTGTTTCTATGTATATAGAAACATTAAAAAGTCATAAAATACATTACTTATCTTTAATTTCCAAAAATCATAAATATTATCATGGTTCAATATGAGTTTCTAGATGTATTTAAATAGTGGGATAATCTGGTTTCTAGAAAAAGATTGCGATGTGGATATACAATGTTCAAGGTATGAATTACACTTGAATAAGTGGATTAAGTACCATGATAATGATGTTTGAGTTACAATGTGTGAAGTTGATGCTATATAAATATTGATCTATAGAGTTGTAATATTAAAAAGGTTGAGTTATAAAGAAACAATTCACCAGAATGTGTTTAGTGGGAAGTGACTATTTGTACAAATGTAAAAATTATAAAGTGATGAAGTTTTAAAAAATATGATGTTTGAAAATGTGAAGTCTATACAAAGTCTAAGATATATATTTGAAGATGTTTTGGATGAAGGATATATTGTCAATGCTATTAGATATAGGAAACATGTACAAAGAATTGGGAAAATAAATATATATAGATGAACTGGATGTAGGTCCATAAGAAAGTCACATGAAAGATCCATCAGATGACGTATTATGATTTGGATAGGGAAAGGGGGTATAAAGTTCAAGATAGAGTTAATTTTTACAGAACAAAAAGAATATGAAGTATTATGGGACAAAGAGTAGTATGAAGTCTACCAAATGGTGAAAGACGATGATCAATGATGTACCAATGAAAAATCAAGAACTGGATAGAGAAATATGAAGTTTTAATGAATATGGGGAAATGTGATGTCATAAAATAGATAATTATGAATTCATTACATGGGGCATGATAATGGTGGCTCAGATAGAATTAATGGGATTTAAGAGTTATTATGAAGACATATCATATAGATTTACCTAAATGTTTGTACACTAAATAGAGGATTGAAAATATTTATAAATATTTATAAAGTATTTAACAATGTGATGATTATGAAATTTTATTTCAATGATTGAAAATTATGTGAAATTTATGGATTCTTGAATAAATATTTTATACGGAGTTTTAAGAAACCTAGGTAACCAATTTTGATGAAAATTTTACCTAAGTTTTTATGGAGGTCAAAAGAAATTGATTTGGGTGGGAAAATTAAATTTTTTTTATTTTCTAAGTCCATTGTTTCCCCTAGTTATTTGGAGGAAGATTTACTATATAAAGGGGTTAAGGCAAATTATGATAAAAAATTTTCACAAGCTTGGAGGATCATAAGTGATGATTTTTCAGGAGTGTAGTGTGCGTTTTTGACTAGATATTCCTATTGGTTGGATAATAAATCATCATTAGGATGTGTTTCTGAAAGAATTCTTTTTGAGAGATCCCTACTATTTGGATGGAGTACTAGATAAATAAAGATCATCAGACTGTGTTTCTTTATTTGATAGATGAGTATCATACTGAGGGTCACCAGAAGGATTGTATCACACAGATCATAATATACCAAGGAGTACTAGATGTTGTGAATCATACATAACACACTAGAACAAAGAAAATGGATAGAGCATACGATAAGAATTTCTACTAGAAGAACCATTTATATGGAATATTTCTGGACAATGTTCCCGAAAGGTGAGTTTGAGTTTATCCAAGTCTTTCTATGACTGGGAACAAGTTTGGAGACCAAAACACTCTTAAGATGTTTATTGAATATAATGAAGAAGATTGTACATAGGTGAATGTGATCCAAATTTCTTATATATAAAACATAAAGAGAAGAATATCGTTATAACAATGGATCATACAAGTTTAAGGAATATTTTAGAGTTGGGGTGTAGATCCAATTACTA
The DNA here is from genome assembly GCA_963277665.1 of Viscum album. Classification (NCBI taxonomy): domain Eukaryota; kingdom Viridiplantae; phylum Streptophyta; class Magnoliopsida; order Santalales; family Viscaceae; genus Viscum; species Viscum album. The sequence goes on along the minus strand of OY728132.1, from coordinate 558,430,619 downwards.
AAATGGCTTACGGTCGTGGTGTATAACCAGTAAAGAAGGTAGTGGATAAAATAAAGATATGAGGGGGGTGTTATAGAAAAATATGGTATTAGAGCTTATTTATTTGGTATAAAACCATGGTTAGATAGAGGAATGAATACTGGGGTGTATAACAGTTGATTCCTATTCATTTTTATACCTAAAATAATTTAGTAAAAGAATCCATGTTGGGGTGGATAACTATCATGGATATGAGTAGGTCATTTTAAAAAATGTTTTATATATCATGTAATGATCTCACCGTATATTTATGACATAAAATTATGGTTGAGAGATATATTTTAGTTTATCAAAACTCCAAAAAGTTTCAAATTTTAAAATCTAATATAATAATTCATAAAATAATAATATCAATGATTCATCTCTCAACTTATCTATGATCTCACATTTATCCGGGTAATTTAATTGTTATTAGTTCATAGGTCCCCTATAAAAGGTCTTACTACCTATTGAGGATAGAGAATATAAATTTAGTGAACAACATAGGTGTTATTGTATTCAATGGAAAGAACTATTACAGTTAGAAGATTGAGATGTTATTTTATCTTTTATCTCTTGGACTAGAAGTAAGAGATTCTACAACAATGAGATTTACATATATTAATATTGTTTCTATTATAGTTTATGACAAGATAAAATTGGAAGCTGATGAAAAATCTCAAACTTCCATTTATATAGCTCTCTTAGGTAATGTTTATATATAAATTATGGGATTTACAACAACCAAAGTAATGTGAAGTAAGTTTATAAGTAGTTATGAAATAAATGAGACAGTCAAAGATATAAAGTTACAAATATGTAGGATAATTTTTGAGGATATTAATATGGATGATGACTAAATTATTGATTAATAATTTTTGAAATTCAATGAAATTGTTAGAAATTTAAGAGGCTATAGTGATGAGTTGGAATATTATACCATAATTATGAAACCAATGACAAATTATCAAGATCTATTTGATGAAAATGTGTCATATCTAGATTATTGAAAAGATTCATCTCTAGATAAATATCATAATATTCTCATAATATATTATATGAGAAAAGAAATAATCCTTAAGAATAAGGATAAGGAAGAGACATATTCTGAATCTTTGTTAAAAGGGATGTTGAGATATAAATAAGTATAAGATGAATAAAGTGACATAAATGATGAGGAAGAATAATACTTCATCATAATCAAAAAATTTCTTTTTAGGAGATAAAAAATATAAATTTGAAAGAAAAAGTTAAACTTTCCTTTAAATTATGGAATCATAATTATATTGTTCATTTTTCATCAAGGTACCCTACAAATAATTTAGATGACTTTGAGTTAGAAGAAGAATATAAGAAGTCTCAAAAATATAAATATAATAAATAAAAGATTTTTTTTAAATAGAATTTGAAAAGGTTATTAGTCATAAGAGAGAATGATGATTCATCATACAATAATGGATCTGATTTTAATGTTAAATTCTTATATCATGTTGAAGAGAAATTGATTCATCATATAATGAAGATGATGGAGAATAGTGAATAGAATTTATAATAACCTTAACTACAACAACCTAGAGATGGTGTCTAATTTATTTTATTGGAATTGGATACAAGTGATGACATTCCAAAGGACCAAATATTTTAATAGTATTTGTAAACTAGATATATACTTGAATTATAAATTTATATTTAAAAAACAAAAAATAAAACACAACATCATTTTTATCTCTATCATTTCCTTACAAATAATTCATATTAAATATCATGGGATCCTGAGAAAAAGGAAACATAAAAAAGGATGAGCTCAAATGTTAAATAATGGTTATGTGTAATTGTACATATCTTGAATAAATAAGGAATAACAAATATTTTATACCAAAATAACTAAAATCACACGTCATTTAATCAATAACTTGAATGAAATTAATTCATAGAAAATATCAATGTAATAATCTCATGTTTAATAATGAATAAATTATCAATAAAGGAAATGCATAATTTTGGATGTCATGATCTCATAAATCATAATATATTTACCATCAAGGCCTTGTACCGAGATAGTTTAATTGATGGGTAAGTATACACAAAAACCCCTTTGAATGAGGCTAACCAACTAGTTTGTCTCATGAGTCATGTCAATGCCTTGAGAGGCTATCTATAACCGAGCCCCATATGACATTGCATGCTCAACACATTCCTCAAAGAATAAATGATAAATTTATTTTATATAAAATATTCCTTATCAAAAAATATCAATATTAATTAAAGAATAAATAATATTAATATTTCTACTATCAATCAAATAACTTTAAAAGAAAATTAATGTATGTATAAATGTTACATAGTTTAGAAAATAATATTATCCCTGATACATAAAATATGGATATATTAGTGGAATAAAATATATTTTATAAAAAAATATAATAAAGTTAATCTTTTAATATAATATTAATGTCCAAAAAATTAATAAGAGACAATAGATAATTATCAATTTATGAAAAATATAGGTTTTTAATAGAATCATGTACTTTTGAGAAATAAAGAAAAGGGAAGAGAACCATTAAATTAAGATTACAATAAATAGTTTTCTTTGTAACACCATTTAAAACTTTTATAATTATTTAAATAGCATAAAATAGTTATGGTTGTGGGGAAATATGTTAATTTCATATATGTTAAAGAGAAACCTTTGTTTTTTACTTTTGTAAATAAAGTAAAAAATGGAAATTTCATAAAAAAATAGAAATATTATTTCAAAACCTTATAAAAATTAAAATATAAATTAAAATATTCTTAATAAATCATTTTATTAAATAAAAATAACTTTTTTGAATAAATTTTGGAAAAATTGGACATGGAATAAAAATATACCCGATCAAAATGAAAAATAAGATCTGCTTTTGTTTTAAAAATTTATTTGTCAGATTCAAGTGAAAAATTGAGAGAAATTTATAAGAGAAATAAAAAAATCCTTAAATATATGGAGGAGAATAAAATAGTTTTACTTTATTAAGGATTTATTATAATATTCCTTTAATTAAAATAAGAGCAATCCCCAAAAAATGAGATTGTAAAATAAATTCTTTCATCTTTGTTATCTTTGAAATTGAAACCAATTGAAACAATAAACATGAATTGAAATTTTAATCATCATTAATAAATATTTATTAATGTTAAATACAAAAAAGGGTTATTATATATAGTAAAAAAATAAAAAGGTGTATAGTGAAAAATATATCTCAATAGAGTGTAGATTGAGATGACATACCTCACAATGATAATAACATTGAAGTGAAAATTAATCAATGAAGTGATTACATGCTTCTTATTTAAATAAAAAATTGAAAACAAAATATAAAATAATTTAATGGAGTTACATACATAACCTTATCATATTAAAGTTAATGAATAATTAATTTAACCCAATGAAAAAAAATTGATTTATGCAATCCCTTACCTCAAGTTCAAATTTCCTCATAAGTGATTTTAACCTAATGTATAATAAATTTATATTTATTATAATAACATTAATTAACAATACAAATATCTATAATATATTATATAATCTATTTATAATATATTATCACATGTTTGCTAACAACCTTTTACTATTATCATTATTTTGGGTGTTAACTGCTTCACTTTTCATGAGAATTTTGGTTTGGTAGTTCCAGTACTTAAAATTTTATTATGGTAAAATAATATAGATAATTTTAATAATGATATAAATATCATATCTATTAATTATATATATATATATATATATATAGATTCATATATAAATATTGAAGATTGAAAAATGATTTACTTTGTTTAGGGAGACGGTAGGTCGTACGTAAGCATGAACACTGATTTCAAATTTTGATAGATGGAAAAAAGAAATATAAATAATAATTTAACTTTATAGAATCATTATATGATCATATTTGTCATATATATTCATTAAATCTATCCTTATTACTATCCATGAAAATTATAAACAAAAAACTGATCACATCTCTTTGTGGAGGTGGCAGTCCACACGTACACAAGAGTGATATTATCATTTTCTAATGGATTGGAAGGTAAGAAGGTAGATATGATATTATAAATATATAATCATAATTATTTCAGGAATATTATATATATTAATTAGTTCCATATTTATAACCATTCAACTAATGTGGTGATGAAAGACGAATTACACTGCTACATGGAGAGGGTAAGCTGTACGTATTCACAATCTATGTTTTCACTTTTCATATAATGTAAAATAGATGGGAAATGGTTGTAAGATAATATTTTTAAAATATAATTATATTTATTATACAAAATTTATAATTTTATTGTCATTACTAAATAAATTAGATAAATTAGATGAAGAAATAAACATGAAGTAGTCGGTAAAGACAATTACCACTTATTCTGTATAATTCCATTATATCTTTTTTAAGTCCTCTTATAAAGGTATTTAAAGAAGAAATAAAATATAATTGATGAATATTTAATTTTAGTAGGGAATTTTGTATTTTTTAGTTGATCTAGGTATCTCAAGAAGGTGTAAAGATAAGAGATAAGGGGGTTCCTTTTATAAGTGAGTATAGGGGCACTCTATGAATTACTTTAAGTATTAAATAAATATAAATTATATTTTATGGAAAAATAGATATAAATAGATTTAATTATAACATAACATGATTATGAGTCTAAATAATCTCATAAAATAATGTTTTTACATGTTCTGGTCATGTTTTCACCCTTATCTCTTAGTTTTTACTCCCGATAACCATAATGAAAATTACCGTGATATCAATATTTTTTTTCTTTAGGGACCAAGAATACAAAAGTAAAAGTAACACCTAAATGAATAATGGTTAATATTTTAAATAATACATCATTAAATTGGATTAATATATAATTTTTATGAATTTAAAATCTTTAAATAAAAATTTATTTATTATAAAATATCATTAATGTATTTTTTAAAAATACATGAAATATTATAATATAATATGTGTCTATGTCATGTAAAATGGTTCCAAAATTAATTTTATTCAAATATAAGGAATATATGGTCTTAATATAATCATAAAATAAAATATTTATATATTTATATATCATATTAAACCTTATATATTGGTTTAACCTCTTGGTTAACCAATTTTAACTTTAACCATGGTAATGACTTTCTCAATAATATAGGTTAATAATTTTAATTATAAGGTGACAATTGGATAATAAATTTACAATGGATAAAATTTTAGACAATTTATAATCTTAATTTTTCTTTTTAAATATTTATATGTTTTTAAAATTATTTAATTAAATATATTTTTACATAAAATACTATTGATTTATGTTTAAGAAAAATTCATATATTTTGACTTGGAAAACAACATGAAAACCTTGAAATTATAATATAAACATTTATAAAATCTAAAATAAGTGATATTTATCTATAATTTTTTTGGGACACTTTAAATCACCCAAACAATATTACTTTTAGAGTTTTTAAAATCATTTATTTGATTTTTTAAACTTGCACAAGCATTGTTTCAGCATTCATTAAGAATTAAAGGTAATAATTTCATCACTAAAAATTAATAATAAATTTACTTGATAAAAAAGTAATTTATATTTAAAATAAACATTTATAAATTAACATATGTTTTTTTATCCCTGTTACAAAAAATTATAGATTTTAAAATTAAGAAAGTGGAATTGTTGACTTTATCTTTTACTTAAATATTATTAAGGTAGTCGTAATTTTTAAGTTTCTAAAAAGGCCATATTTTATAATTTTGGATGATTATGGAAAAAAATTAATCATAAAATTAGATAAATGAATTTTTTTTAATGAATTTTAAGTCTTATCACATTAGTTTTAACCATAATTAACCATTTTACCCTTTACCAAGATAAGAAATCTTACCATGTTTGTTATTAATAATGCCTAAAAATAAAATGGACCTATTTAAAAAAATTTAACCTAATGATTAAAAAAATGGAATCATTTTTTTGTGATTCAATCTCAATCCGTGGTGGGAATTTATGTTAAAATAAATCTATAATACATGATAAAAATGGGATTCTATAAGTAAATTTTTTGATTAAGTATACATTTTTTATACCAAATCCCATAAAAAATTAATTCCAATGAAATTATTCGGATTATTAGTAATATTAATTAAATAATTATAATTTTAAAACCATTTTAAAAATTAATGTAACTTATTAAATTCTTTAAATAAAAAATTTTTTGAATAAAAATATGTATTTTTCACTATTTATTGAAAAATCAAACTTTTCTGAAAATCCTCAAAATATTTCTCTAAGATAATTTTGAATTTATGATTTAAAAAATGATATCATTTTAATAAAATATAATTTATATAATTTATTCAAATTATTTATAATATTCTCTCATAAAAATAAAAAAAAATATTTTTGAAGAAAATGTATTTTTGAAGAATAAAATGATTTTAATAAAAATTGAGTGCTTATTTCCTTAGTATTAATAAATATATTTATTTTCATTATGATATATATCATAATGTGGTTAATATTATTCCAACCTTATAATTCAACGGTTTGGTTATAATAAATATATTTTAAATATAATATTGCGTGTTTCGTTTAATATCTATATTGTGTATGCTGTGCTCTATCAAACATAGTGTTATTTTAAAGTCACAGGATATTAAATTATAACCCTTAAATAATTTTCTCACATTTAATTTTATCTCAATAATCATAGGCAATACATAGGAACAATAAAACCTTTTTTGAAAAGGGAATGTGGTAAACATCAAGGTTACTTAAAATATCAATTATTCAGGTTCCTAGATAAAGAGAAAATTGGTGGGAAGTTAAAATATAGACATGAAAGAGAAAAATAACATCCAAAGAATAATATAAAGTGATAAAGATCATTATCATGAGAAAGTCAATGAACACAAAACATAAATTTGTGAGGGGTGAAAAGACCATCAATTCATTTAAAATTAAGGTAAAATGATGAGTTTTTTATTTCAAGATAATTTTCATAAAGTGGAGGGATTATTTTACTATCTAGATATAGTACACATGAAAATGTACCTACTGGATTTATTTCCATTTCAAAAGCATATTTTCATCATTTTTTTTGATTTTATGAATTTCCATATTATCAATTATTCTAATAAATGAATATTCAATATGATTTGTTTTATTCTTAATGCACTAAAATTAACTTTTAATGGATCATAAGATCCATAAAATAATGAAAAGTGATTCATTATTTCTCAAAATATTTTAAAAAATCAAAATTTTTATAACATGTAATCTAATATGGATAAATATAATTAATTAATCTCTGAAACCTCAAAAATAACCCTAAAATTTAAACTTAATTCATTACATAGATTTTTAACCTTAAGACTCATCCACAATATGTCCAACCAAATTCAAAACCCAAAAATCCAAATTATTTGATCACATATTTTTTTCAGATAATTTTTAACATTTATCCCAAGACAACATAATATAGTTTATAATGTCACATACCAAACATGTGAATACCTTGATTGTATATTTTCTTAAAACATACTAATAACCTCAATCACCAAAAAATTCAATAGAATAAAAACTTCTTCCCAAAATTAACTCTATCCTTATTCATCATATAAAATAATATACCATTAAATATATTCCATAAATCCAAAAATGGTGTAAACTAATTTTTCATCAAATCACAAATCAATTACGTGTCCATCAATACTATCCAATTTAATTTTATTAATGTTAATAAGATATTTATCCCAACTAAAAATTATTAACTACAAAATAATACACATATTAAGGGTTATCATTCCCTTAATCATGTGTTCTCTTAAAATACCACCTTACCACTAAATCATTTTTATTCATTATCATTACCATTTAACATATGATATCAAATCCTTAAAGAAAAACTATTGTGGACCCATCCATATATGTTTCATGATTATTATAAATATAATATCATCGATATAACACTTATAAAATATAATTATTGAATCCCAATACATAAAAAATTTAATCCTTTAACATTAATGATTTGAATAACATAGTTTCTTCCTTGTCCTGAGATTTAACCATCATATTAGGTAATTCAGTTAGATAATTACCAAATTCACCACATAAAATACATTGATATATAAATGGTTTCTTGGGATAAAATTCATATCCCTACATTGAACTCTTTATTTTTCCTCAAAAAATACTTGCTCAATGACCTTGATTTCCACATATAAAATATCTTACCCTTCCTTTAAGACATTATAATAGGTTCTTCTTCCTATATTATTTACATGAATAAAATTGAATATTCATTCCTATATGGTTATTACCTGATGAAAATCTATATAACTATATATTTATATTATTTAAATTGTTAGGAAACACATTAATGTTTATGTTGTTAATTATATATTATGATAAATAATTTGGAATAATTAGAAGGTTCTCATATCAATTAGTTTCTTAGGTGAAGAGTCATTTCATTTTATATCACATTTAGAATTAACATGATTCCACCTAGTTCCATTCATTTACTAAAAACAAATAAAAATCATATTGTGATCACCAATTGCATATTCATATAATCATGAAGCATAATTGAAAATCATGACATCTTCATTTAAATATATGAAACCTTATAATTAACCTATGTTATCCATTATCATTATCTATTCAAATCCTTTTTAATGGTTCATAATGAAAATATGAATTAATATATTCATATCCCCTGGGAGTGTTAAACGAGGTGTCTATTAAGAGATCATTCAATGTGCACCAGAATGATGAATGAGATATACTTGACAAACTCTTTTCAGGGTTATTACCCATAGATGTATCTGTTCTAAAACCACATAAATTTATTGTATCTAGATAGGGATGTATTACTAGGAAAGCTTTAGGATGTTATCCTATACTTAGACTTATCCTTAAATTATTTCATAGGTTTTTTCCCTAATATATGTTTTACTAAATATAGTTCCCAACGTTTCTACTAAAATTGATTAGATAACATCTATATAAACCACAAATCTAATAATCCGGATCCAATGTCAACTTTTTTACATTAGTACTAGATATAAGTGATCACTACCCAATGGAATGAATATTTTACTCTTCTCGGTAAACTAAATTCATACTTGAATATCACATTTAAATTAAAAAAACATAAAATAAAAGACAACATCTTTATTATATCTAGAATATCCTTACAAATCATTCATAGTAAAAATCCATAGATACTGAGAAAAAGGAAAAATAATTAAAGGGTGAGATCATATTCATAGAAATGGTTACATAAAATGGATGATATCATATATAAATAAGGAATAATCAATTTGAAAAGGAAAATAATTAAAATCACATGCCATTTAATAAATAACATGAGCACTAAATGAATTTATGGATAATAATCTCATGGGGAATAATAGTTGAATTATCAATGATGGAAATGTGTAATGTTGGATATAATGATGTCATGAATCATGATATCTTTACATTCAAGGCCTTACACTAATTTAACCAATGGACATGAATACACTAAAAACACATTTAATAAGTCTAGAAAACTGGGTTATCTCATGAGACCTATCGATGATTCAAGGATCTATATATAATCGATCCCCACTCATCAGTACATCTCTAATTCATTTCTCATATTTTTAATGATCAATTGAACTCAGGAACAATGTTCTCGAGAAATAAATATTCATATTGATTAAAGAGAATAGAATATTAATATTTCCCTAATCAATAAAATAACATTCATTGTAAAATTCCTTTTTTACATTTTGGTATATAGTTTAGGAAATAATCATATTCAGGATACAAATTATATTGATATTTAAGAGAAATGTCATGTTTAATGAAAAATTATTAAAAGAAAGTAAATGTTCCAAGAGGAAGTTAATGACCAAACAATTAATAAGAGAAAAATATGGCTATTAATTTATCAGAAATATAGGTTTTAAAAAAATTATACCATATAGAGAAATAAAGAAATTGGAAGTGAACCAATAAAATAAGATTTCAATAAAGATTTTTATTTGTAACACCATTAGAAACTTATAGAATAATCTAAACAATGTAAAAATATTATGGTTGAGGTAAAATCCTTTAAAATTATATTTGTTAAAAAGAAACATTTATTTTTTACTTTAGTAAGAAAATTTGAAAATTAACCTTTTAGAAAACATTAGAAATATTCTTATAACGCCTTAGAAAAATTCAAAGATAAAATAAAATATTCATAATGAACCATTTGAGTAAATAAAAATAAATTTTGTAATTTTTTTTTGAAAAATATGGAAGTGGAAGAAAAATACACCCGATCAAAAGGAGAAAAAGGATAAACATTTTTTAAAACATTTATTTTTCTTGAATAAAGTGAATATGAGAAGAGATGTAAGATCTTGGACTTCATGGAGGTACATTCTTACTTAAATTTTGGTATGAATCCCTAAAATATGGCTAATTAAATGTTTATCAAATGTATGAGGAGGATCATGGATGTTTTTGGGGTTTAAGACATAAAATAAGGGGTAAAAATAACCATCCAGTACACACTACATGGTTGGTGCATAGTTTGGATTAACCATGCACCCAAACCGTGCTATCCTGGAGGAGGGGTGCACAATTATGTAAACTATGCAAGGGGGAAGGCCAAACTATGTGTCTTTCTACAAAGGAATTCCTGATGATTGGTACACTATTTGTTAATCTGTGCAGGATCCCTAGGAAACCGTGTGACTTGTCCTCCTCTTGGTTAGAGGCAAGAACACGATTTGGAAAACTGTGTGGCCAAACCATGCACCCCATTAAAAGTTGTTTTTTACCACCCCCTTGGGATTTTAAGTGTTTCACCCAATTTTATTGCTAATTTTTTCTCCATAAACACTAGTAAATAACTAAAGTGACCAAATATTCCCAAGTATTGATCTCCATTGTTTTTCTAATATGTTTGGAGTGCTACTGGGTGTGGATCAATTCTCAAGGTACATCTAACACTTCTCTTTGTGATCTTTTCCGAATTAGGGATTCTGGTTAACTGTTTATTATTCCAAATCCCTAAAACAATATTTTTCTATTGGATATTTGGTTAGGGCTTCAAAGGGTGTTTTAATCAGAGTTAATGGTCAAGGATAAATATGTGTTCATCTCCGAAATTGAGGTAGGTGGTATACAAGTTTTATCCCTTAGTCTTGTTATCGATTTGTGAATGTGTGGTTGTGTTGTTGCTTCCTAATTGATGTGAATTTGATCCCTTTAGTAATATTTGGTAAAATAGTTGGCTAAATAATGAATTAAACCCCTCATGATACCTATGGGATGCATTGATATTTATTATACCAGTTAGGGATACCCATGGGGTGTTCTAACTTTCCTGAACATGGTAAATTGTAATGCTGAGTATAGAGTAGATTTGTGTTGAAATAGTGCCCATGATAAATAAGTTGAAATGTTATTTTAAATAATAAAGAGTAACTAATATTAGTTGTTACTAGGTCTTGGAAATGGAACATTTTTTTTTGTATTATGTGAAAATGTTTAAAATGGATTAATGTGAATGCGAAAAATGTCTTATGAATCTGTAATGGAGATGAATAAATAGTTTAAGGCACATGAAATAATGAATATGTTAAATGGTTTAATGCATGGGAATTGATTAATATGTTAAATGGGATAATTTATGGGAATTATTGATTATGTTAAATGGGTTGTGGTATATAAAGTGAATTGGGTTAAATGGGATATGCTATGTAAATGGTAAATGTGGTAATGGGTTAAGGATTGATGATGATTCAAATGTTGTATGAAATGTGAATTGTAATTTTTATGTGTATTTACTGTGTATGGTTGTGGTATGGTATATGTGGTAATTGTATAAATAATCACGTGCAAATGGAATGGTAGTTGTGGGGTATTGGACTTAAGGATCTATGCATATGGGTTAGGTTAGACTGAGGCTCTAAACCCCACCCTTATAATTCATGGGTTAGGGAAGGGGAATGAGGCTCTACATGTCTAATAGCTTCATTTAATGAGACTACCTAGACCAAGGCTCCAAGGTAAGTATGATGTATTTTTTCATGAAATGTTTATCCCTAGTGAAATAGGGAACTTGATTTATTCCCATATGAATGGTGATTGACCGACTTGGGCCGTAGTGTAAATGATTTAAATTCTTAACCCATATGATAAATGGTGAAAATGGATAAAGTAAATATTGTTCAATAATGGTACCCAAGTTTTCTTTTGATTATCATGACATTGTTTAGTACATTAATGCACTATATATTTAAATTGGATATTTATTTAGACACCGTTAGTGGAGGACTAATGAGTTATACACATACCCTACTTGAGCCTCCATTAGGTACCTCAGAAGTCTTCATGATTTCTAGTTTGGACAAGGGAAAATGACCCATACTAGAGTGTTGAGTTGGGCATGGGATATTCATGGACGAGGGATATAGACTTGGATTCCAGACCTATTTGGGGATGAATTCATTGGACTTTATCTTGGGATTTATTCAATATTAGCATTATTATCATGACATGGAATAATTATTGTGTGGTTGTGGTCTATGTCATGATTGGGAAAGGGTTTGTAATGAATATTTCTGCTTTATTTTTACTTTTATTCTATTTATTATGTTATATACTATGGATTACTCTGGTAAAGAAGTTATAGTCTCCCCACATGATCTATCAGACCCTCTACACTAGTCAACAATCTATGGCATACTAGGAGGTACACTTGATGTCATGTGGCAACCTAAATCGGGGAACTGGTTTAGTGGCTTCTTGGTTGAGGACCTTATAATGTGGCATTAGATAGGTTATTCTGTGCCTTAATATTTAGGAATGGTATACAAGAGATTAAAAGGTGTCAGACCTTAACAATGATCTCATGCATGGGAGTAGATAACCCATGTATGAGAAAAAACCCAACTACCCGGGTGGGAATTGTTGTTCTTTATATGTTTTATTATAGTTGAAAGATATTTCACCACTGAAAAATTCACTTTTTGTGTGATGATATTATTTTATGAAATTTTTATCATGGATATAATGGCTTGAGTTTTTTCATTCATGCATCATTATAGTTAACTATGGATATAGGTGGCATGCATCATAATAAGCACAAATGAGATAGATGCGTGGGAGATGATGGGTTGGATGCATTTTACCTTCCTAAAAATTTAAATAAAATGTTGTCTAATAAAGATGATGCAAATGGTGAGTGGAAATAATTTTAAGGAATGGTTAAAGAATTATGCTTATTGAAGGTTGTGAATGAGTTAAAATATTAGTTGTAAGAAGTTGAAAAATGGGAAAGGTTCTTAAAAGATAAAGATTTATATTTTGAATGTGGAAATGGTTAAAAAAGTGGATTCTAATGAAAGACTTGTGACTACATAAGTTAGTTTACCCCATAATGACCATGAACCACGGTAGGGATGGTTAGGGGTAGTGTTCTAGGGGTTATGGTATCCGTGTGGATAATATATGAGAAATGGGTTGTTTATGGCTAGTGGAGAGCCTTGTTTTACATAAACTATAGAAGCTTTATGTCAGGTGTTCTAAGAATTGTGTTTGGAATTATAGAAAAAAATTCCACCATGATGATGTGTACTGGTTGGGAGACACCGGGATATCATCGATGATGCTCCACCAGTAGCAGAGAAAGAAAATCCATTGGTACATAATAATTGAGGTGTATTGCAGTTCCGTGAGAAATTCACTCAATTTTTTAGATGATGGAAAGGGACTCATGGGAGGTTATACCGAGTATGTTTGATTTGACTAGAGAGTTTCAATTAAAGCACCCAACAAAATTTTCCAAAAAGGATGGAACCGAGGACCCAAAGTTCTTGATAGAGTGCTATCTAGATGGTTTTTGATCACATAGAGACTCCTACTGAGAAGAGTGCCAAGTTGGAAGAATATATGTTGTGGGGAATGGTAAAGAGTTAGTGGGATATTTTGGTTCAAACACAGAAAGCTAATGGTATGTTATGGAAAGTCTTTCAGGAAAATTTTCTAGAGAATTTCAATCTAGATACCTTGAGATAAGAGCAGGTTGTAGAGTTTATAAGTTTGACCCAGGGAACTATGTCTGTGATAGATTATTCAAGTTATTTCACCGAATTTTAATGTTTTGTTCCATTTTTGGTAGGGGAATATGCTACTATGAAAAGGCATTTCAAGGATAGACTTAGAAATTAATTTAAGTCCCAGGTGAACATATTCCATTTAAAGAGGTTTGAAGAAGTGGTGGATCGTGCCTTTATTTTATAAGGGAACTTAATGGGGGCTTCTGATGGCGGGTTTGTGGTTCCATTTGGATAGACTCGTGGATCGACTTCTAAGGTCATGAAGCATCGTTTTAGGTATTTTCATTAGGGTGTAAGTGTGTGGGGTAGTCAAAAGTTAGTATTCGCCTCTAAAGGTGGTAAACATGTGTTTTTCTATCAGTGTGGAAGGATATGAAATATACATAGCCAATTACCCTATCCATTGGTTGTGTGCTGAGTATTCGTAAAAATGGGCATGTGCATTGGTTCTGTAGGAACCCACAATAATTGAGCCTAGATGGAGGATAGAGGCTAATTCCAAGGGACGATAGGGGGTTGGTTACCTCATACCGGGTAGGTAGTTGGAGCTCTAATAGTCATATTGGAATAGGTGGAGGACATGGTACTCTAGGGTGGGAGTGTCCATATCGGTAGGGAAGTGTAGCATAAGGGGGGATAGGGGTAGAGGAGAAGGTTATCTATATGCAGTTCATTTTATACCTGGAGGTGGTGAGGCCTCGACATCGACTGTTCGAGGTACGATCCATGTAGCTTATATGCTTGGTAGTGCTTTATTTGACATAGGTGCCTCAAATTATTATGCATCTAATCAGTTTGTGATTATGTGGGGTCTAGTGGAGGAATGAATGTGTGGGGTTATGTCTATTGATACACCATTGGGGGTGTAAGATGAAAATATCAGGAAATGTAAGGGGTGTTATCTTGAAGTTGGTGAGTATCATTTCCTATGGGACTTGTTTGTGTTTGAGATATCAGGTTTTTACCTAATTTTGGGTATAGAGTAGATGGTGTTGTACCAAGACCATATTTACTATTACCATCATTGGTTAACATTCATGCCTCTCTAGGGAGACACATATGTCCATCATGGTGAATGGTATGTTTGGGCAGGTCGTATAGGGTCAGTTTTGTCAGTAGTTGGGTGAACTCACAACCCAAGTGGCTTGTCTCATGATTGATGATGAGGGAGAAGATCATGTTGTCTCTCCTTCTATAGTGGATCAGTTTCATGATGTTTTTCCAGAATAATTATTGGGGTTTCCACTTGAGAGGGATATTGAGTTCATGATAGAGTTAATGTCAGGAGAAGAACCAGTTTCCATTATTCCATACCAAATGGAACTCGAAGAACTATAGGATCTTAAAACTTAGTTAGAGGAATTAGAGAACAAGGGTTTCATTCACTCAAGTATGTCACCTTTGGTATCTCCAGTTCTATTTTCTATGAAGACTAATAGATCATTGTGGTTGTGTGTCAATAATAGGAAATTTAATTCGATGAAAATTAAGAATAGATACCCTATACCTAGAATCGATGATCTTTTTGACCAACTGAGTGGTGATTTATTATTCTCTAAGTATGATTTGAGATTAGTGTATCATTAGCTAAGGGTGATACCTTCAAATATACCCTGAACCTGTTTTAGAAGTAGGCATGGGTTGTATGAGTTTCTTGTGATTCCATTTCAATTGACCAATGCACTAGTTGTGTTTATGGACCTAATGAACCAAATATTTCACCCTTACTTGGATCAATTTGTAGTTTTCTTTGTTGATTACATCTTGGTGTACTTTAAAACTCATGATGATCATACCAAACATTTTGATATCATCAATAGTTCACTAAGAGATAACATGATATACACCAACCTATCAAAATGTCATTTCTAGATCAATAGGGTAAATTTTTGGGTCACATAAACTCTGATGAAGGCATGTTAATAGACTCATAGAAAGTGCAGACAATAGTGTCTTGGGAGCAGCCCAAGAATATTTCTGATGTTTGATTTTTTTGGGGTTGACAGGATATTACCAATGGTTCATTAAAAACTTTTCCAATTTGGTAGCACCTGTTTCAGGTTTAACCAAGAAGGGAATCCGGTTTGAATATGATGGTGTATGTGAGGATTATTTCCAAGAGTTAAAGATGTGGCTGACTACTGCACCAATTTTAACCTTACTTGATCTTGGTAAAGAGTATACATTGTTTTTCAATGTATCTAGTATTAGGCTTGGGAAGATGTTGATGTAGGACAATTGGGTTGTGGTGTATGGGTTATGATCATTGACGCCTCATGAAAGAACTAATCCTACACATGACTTTGAATCAACCACAATGGTTTATGAAAAGTGTTGGTGGAACTAATTGATGGGAGAATGGTTTATGGTGTATAATGATTATCAAAACCTTAAGTATATCTTCTATTTTCTTGATTTAAATATTTTTTTTATTGAATATGGGTTGAGTACAAAAAGTCTTTCGATTTTGAGCTGGTTTATACGCCGAGAAAGGGAAATATTGTTGTAGATTCCTTGAGTTGTATGGCTCAAAATCAAGAATTTCTGGAATGCATATCCGAGTGGAGGGTGATGGAATTGTTTTCTGAGATGCATCTGGATGTGAAGGATGACCCAGGGAAGATGAGCCATGCAACCTTGGTAGTTTATTCCATGCTTATGATCCAGATAATGTCGAGGTAGTATGAGGATTTGAAATGTTTGGCTTTGAGGGAAGGTCTTAAAGGTGGGGAGTTACCTTCTGGTTGGGCCATTGGAGATGATAGGATTTTTTTTTATGTTCATAGCCATGTTTTTGTGCCAATGTGTATGTGAGAAGAGTTGAATCACATGTTTCATGAATCAAAGTGGGAATTTAATCCTAGCTTGACCAAAATGTATCATGATTTTCATAGAAAGTATTGGTGGAAGGGGTTAAATAAAGTGGTTGTATGTTTCATGGTGTGATGCCTTACCAGCTAGTAGGAGAAGACTGAACATCAGACACTACTGGAAAATGGACCTATACCCACGGTTTTTCAAAAAACTGTGGGTATAGGGGGCCCCTATCCCCACGGTTTTGGAAAACCATGGGGATAGGGGTACTATGAGAACCTATACCCACGGTTTTGGAGAAATGTGGGTATAGCTTTCCTGCGTTATGGCGGGGGGAAAAATAAACGCGGGACGCTTTTTTTTGCGGGAACTTGGTTTTGATTAATATAATTATAAACATTCAATTCTAAAGCCAGAAAAGTTGTGTAACCCTGTTGGTCGAGCTCTTCTTTGTTTCCCTCCATGTCCTGTTTTCGAAACCTGATAAATTTTTATTTCTGGAAATTAATTTTAATTAATATATGAAAGCAGATGTATGAATTTATAAATAATAATTGATTAGCTTGGATGGTTACGCAGCATATCCAGAATCCTCAGGTCGCGGGATCGATTCTCGGCCGCTTCGGTTTTTAGATATGCGACATTATTATTATATTTAGACAATTATATCTATATAAACTAATAATGTCGTTGCCTCGGTTGGTAAGGGAGGCAGGGTTCTGGGAGAGGCGTCCCCCAGTCGACTCCCACCACGGTCTTTTTTTGAGGATTAAAATACCCACGGTTTGAGAACTGTGGGGTCAGCGTTGTGCCAGCCTGGTCACGGGCTTGCCACGCTGTGGCCATCCTATGTCCACGGGTTGGAGAAACCGTGGGTATAGGCAGACCCCCTATCCCGACGCCTTTCCAGCCCACGGTTCCCTAAACCGTGGGTATAGCCTATACCCACGATTTTGGGGGCTATCCCCACGGTTTTGAACCATGGGGATAGGGCAGTTTTCCAGTAGTGAGAGTTTATGTGGTTTTCTATAGCCATTTCCCATTAAAGAATATAGATTGGATGAATTGAATATGGATTTCATGGTGGTTCTACTAAGGAAACCTTAGAAGAATGATGCGATTAGGGTATTTGTCGATTGGTAGACTAAGGTGGATCATTTATTTCCAATTTGATAGATTTTAACTATGTATAATTTTGGAAATTTTTACATTTGATAGGTAGTGTGGTTGTATGGGATATAAAAAATATAGTTTTAGATTGTGATCCATGTTTTACGGCATGCTTCTAGTAGGGATTACAGAGGCCACATGGTACCTAGGTGTTTTTGAGTACAAATTTTCACCCAAAAATGGACAAGAAATCAGAGCATACTATTTAGGTGTTTGAAGACATGTTGAGGGAATGTGTCCTATAATTTGGTGGATCATGGAAAAATCATCTAGCACTGGTTGAGTTTTCCTAAAATAATAGTTACCAGGCTAATATTTAGATGGAACTATTTAAGGAACTCTATGATAGTACATATCAATCTCCATTGTGTTGAATGGAAGCTGGGTAATTAGATTTATTAGGTCTATGTCTCCTGTAGGAGACATTTTAATAGGTTATGTTTATTCAGAAATGTATGAAAATGGATCAGAATAGGATGAAGTCATATGCAGATCATTGTCATAGACCTTATGAGTTTATAGAGAGTGACCGTGTGTCTCTTCAGGGTTTTACAAGGTTTGATCACCATCATATTAAAAAATAGGTTAAATTAGCACCTAGGTATATGGGTCCATTTGATATTGTGGAGAGGATCAGATCGACAGTGTACCAAATGGATCTTCCAGAATAATATAGTGGTATGCATGATGTTTTTTATGTGTCACAACTTCGACATTATCACCCTGACCCATCTCATGTGATCGATGTTGAGGATGTTGATCTTGAGGAAGATGCGTCCTTTGAAAATAATCTAGTTTTTATTGTGGATCATAGTGAAAAAATATCATGGGGAAAGACTATGCCTTTGGTTTGAGTTTTTTGTAAGTACGGTAATTTTAAGAATAAACATGGGAGATAGAGAGATGGATATAAAGGCTCAGTGGTCCAATATCTTTACCTCAAAAGCTCAATGATTCTTAGAAGTATGGGTTGAGGATGATTCATTATAATGTGGGTAGCTTGTAAGATCTTGGACTTCATGGAGGTACGTTTTTGCTTCAATTTTGGTTTGGATCCCTTAAATTTGGATAATTAAATGTTTACATGATTTATGAGGAGACTCGAGGTTGTTCTAGGGGTTCGGAGCACAAAATAAGGGGGGGGGGTTTCCATCCAACACATGTTGCATTCTTGGTTTTTCATTATCATTAACCATGAACCCAAATCATGCTAGCTAGGATGAGGGGTTCACGGTTCTATAAATTGTGCATGTGGGGAATAAAAAACAATACAAATATGGATAGTGGAATTCTGAATCATTGGAATGCGATTTTTGAAACTGTGATGGTTCCCTAGGTTACCATGTGACTTGGACCCCTTTTGGATAGAGGCATGCATAGAGTTGGCACATAGTTTGGAAAACCATGTGGTCGAACCCTATGCCCCATTAAAATTGGATTTTTACCAATTTCCCCGTTAGGATTTTACATGTTTCACCCAATTTTATTCTCCATTTATTCTCTATCAACCCTAGTGATGAACCAAAGTGACCAAATCGTCCCAAGGATTGATCTCCTTTGTTTTTAAGCCGTTTGGGGTATTGTTGGGTCTGGATCGAAGCTCCGGGTAAGTCTAATGCTTCTCTTTGTGATCATTTCTAGATTAAGGATTGTGTTTTTTCTTCTTATTCTGAATACCTAAAACACTCAATTCCAGAAGATCAATGGTTAGGGATTCAAAGGGTGTTTAATCCAAGTCAAAGGCTAAGGTTAAGCACACATTCATCTTCAGAATCAAGGTAGGTGGTCTACATGATATATCCCATAGTCTTCAGGTCGATTTCTGCATTTGTGGTTGTGTTGTTACTTCCCTGTTGATATGAATTTGACACCTTTAGTAATGTTTGGAATTTTTTTCAGATAAATGATGATTTAAACACCTCATGATCCCCATGGCATGCATTGAGATTGATTAAACCAATTAGGTCCACCCATAGGGTGTTTCGACATTCAAAAGCATGGTAAATTCTAATGTTGATCATAGAGTTTATTTGTGTTGAAATGGAACCCATGATAAATATGTTGACATGTTAGTTTAAATAATGAAGAGGCATAATGGTAGATATATCTTATTTTTTCGATGTTATAAAATATTGTTTGTCATGATGTGAAAAAGGGTTAAATGGGTTAATTTTAATGTGTCAAATCGCTTATGAATTTTTAATTGAAAAGCAAAAATGATATGACGAATATGAATTGATGAATGGGTTAAATGGATTAATTCATGGTTACTGATGAATATCTTAAATGCGATAATGTATGGTAATTGTTGATTATGCTTAATGGGATAAGTTATATAAAGGGAAATGTATTAAATGGGCTGTGCTAAGTAAATAGAAAATGTGCTAATGGGTTAAGCATTGATGATGATTTATATGTTTTATAAAATGTGAATTATAATTTTTATGAGTATTGATTATCTATGGTTTTGATATGGTATATTTGTTAAATAGATAATGAATCATGTGAACATGGATTAGTATTTGTGGGGTATTGGACTTGAGGATCTATGCCCATAGTTTGGGTTAGACTAAGGCTCGAAACCCCACCCCTATAATGCATGGGTTAGGGAAGTGCATTGATGCTCTATACAAATAACAATTTAATTTAATGAGACTACCTAGATAGAGGCTCCAAGGTTAGTGTGATTTATTTTTTATGAAATGTTTATCCCTAGTTAGATAGGTAACTTTACTTATTCCCTTTTTCATGCTAATTGATCGTCTTGGGATGTAGTGTAAATTATGTAAATGCCTAACCCATGTGATAAATGATGAAAATGGCTAAAGTAAATTCTATTAACCAATGGTACCTGATTTTTATTTTTTTATATTGTCATTATTTAGAAATTTCGTGCACTATCTATTTATATTAGATATTTTGTATACAACTTTGGGGGTGGCCTACTGAGTTGTACTCACACCTTGCTTGGGCCTCCATTGGGTACCCGAGCAGATTTCATGATTGAAGGTCTAGATAAAGGAAATGGCCCATACTAAAGGGTTGAGTTGGGAATGGGATGTGCAAGGATGAGGGAAAAGAACATATAATTAGGAATCATGTGGGGATTCTTATGTTACTCTTAATTTGGGACTTTCTTCACTTATGACACCATTATCATTACATGAAATATTTATTATTTGGTTGGGGTTTGTACCCTAATTGGGAAATGGTTAGTGATACATATTTATAGTTTATTGTTATTTTTATTCTATTTTATATGTAATATATTGTGTATTAATCTAGTAAAGAGGGTATGTTTTTCTCACATGATCCATTAGACCCTCGCTACTAGTCGACAACCTCAAGACTATGGGGAGGCGCACTTGAGGTCATGTGGTGACCCAGAATGGGGAACTAGTTTAGGGGATTTTGGGTCAGGGGAATTACTATAGAAGTTGGAATAAAATATTGAATATCCTTAAATATCTATATGATTATAAAATATATGTATTTTATGAAGGATAAATTATAACACTCCAATAAAATTATGAGCAATCCGAAAAATGATACTATAAAATAAATTCTCACAACTTTGGTAACCTTCAAATTATAACCCATTGAAATAATAAAAATGAAATGAAAATTTAATCATAATGAATAAATAGTTATTAATTTTAAATAAATAAAATGTTAAATATATAAATCACAAAAAATAAATAGGTTAATAACACTAAATATGTCTCAATGGAGTGAAAATTGGGACCAAATACTTCATAACGATCCTAATGTTGAAGTGGGAATTAATCAATGAATTGATTATGTGTATCAAATTTTAAATCCACATAAAAAAAGTTTAAATAAAACATAAAATAATCTATGTTCATTACACACATAATCTTAGAATATAATAATAAGGAATAAGTAATATGACCCAATGAAAATAAATTGAGTTATGAAACCCCGTACCTCATGTTTGAATTGACTCGTAAGTTATTTTATCCACCTGTATAATAAATATATATTTATCATGATTACATAAAATAACCATATAAATATATATAATATCATATATGTTCCATTTATAATATCTCACCACCCATTTATTAAGAATCTTTTATTAATATCACTATTTTAGTTGTTAAATACGTTGTTTTTCATGAGAATTATGGTACAGTTGTTTCAGTTCTTATACCTTGATTATGGTTCTATTATCTAACATATGTTAATAATTATATAAATATCATATATTATATGTATATATATATATATATTCATCCATAATAGGTAAATAAAAAAAAATGAATTACACCGTTCATGGAGATAGTTGGTCATATATACGCATGAACAATGTTTTCACTATTTGACAGATAGAATAAAAGAGAGGTAAATAATAATTATTATTTAAAATATCATTATTATATAATATATATAATATATATTAATTTAATATATATTCATTACCATCCATTTAAATCAAAAATGAAAAATGGATCATATCATTTCTTGGAGGTGATAGTCCACACATATGCAGGAGTAACATTATTGTTTTCTAGAGGATTGGAATGTAATAATATAGATATGATATTATAATTCCCAAATAATAATTATTTTATAAATATCATATTTATTCATTAGTTATATCTTTATAACCATCCTAGTAAAGTGGAGTTGAAAGATGAATTTCACCACTACGCGGTGACAGTAAGCTGTATGAACCCACGAGCAATGTTTTCAATTTTATTAGGATGGAAAAGTTGTGAAAAATAGTTTTCCCATAATAATAATAACATATTATTATATTTATAATAATAGATTTATTATTTTAGTATGACTTCAAAAATCTAGTGTAATTAGTTTAATAAATAAACTTGAAGGAGTCGTTAAGGAATATTACCTCTTCTTTGGTAGAAATCCTTTAGATCCCTTATTAAAGACCTTTGGAATTGTATTTCAAGAATACCAACACCTCCATTTCCTAGATATATGAGTGGATAAGAAAATTTTTTAGGGGTTGTTTAATATAAGTTGCTCAAGAAGGTGTAAATAAAAAAGATAAGGGGTATACTTTTATAAGTTAGGGAATGGGAACTCTTGGAAATACTAATATTAAAATAATTTAAATTAATTTTTATGAAAAATGGAAACAAAATGATTTAATTTGAATATAAGATGAGGATAAATATAAATACTCTAATAAAATAAAATTTAGACATGTTTTTGTTATGTTTCACCCATATCACTTAGTTTTAACCCTCGATAACCCTTTTGACAATTACCGTGAAAATAATGTTTTTACTCTATATGGGTCAAAAAAGTTTGTATAAAAGGAAAAGTGACACATAAATGGATCATGATTGATATTTCCTACTATATATAATTTAAATTTATTAAGATAATTTTTTATGGATTTTATATAATTTAATAAACTATTATGTATTATAAAATATCATTAATTTATTTTTTGGAAATACCTGATATATTATAATATAATATGTGTCGAACTCATATAAAATGGATCCAAAATTACATGTATTTGAAGATAAGGAATATATATTCATTATATAATCTTCTAATAATATTTTTATAGGTTTAGATATAATTTTAAACCTTATATTTGGTTTAACCCCTTGGCTAATCAATTTTAACTTTAACCATGGTAATGCCTTTTTTAATATTAAAGGTTTAAAATTTTACCAATAAGGTGAAAATTGGAAAATAAACGAAAAATTGATGACATTTTAAACCACATATCATCCTAATTATCATGTTTCAATATTTTTAGGGTTTTAATACAATTTAATAAAATATTATTAACATAAAATACTATTAATGTAATTTAAAAATACATTCACATTATTTGTCTTTGAAAACAACCTGAAAAAAATGGATGTCATGATCAAACCTATGAGGGACTTATTATCTGGTGGAAATTTGAGTGTGACCCCCCAAACCCACCACTAATAGGCCAGGGGATGGAGACAAGCATCCAGTGGGAATATCACATGAATGAGAGGCCTTAGCCGATAGTATATGTACACACTCACACACATATCCAAACACCAATATAAAATTGAAATTCAAGATACAACTGATTCAAAAAATGCATACATATAACTATATCTCACATCATAGTATGAAACATGTATAACAAAGAATAAAGGAAAAAACACAAGCCCACACAAAATGTAAATGATTCCAACCTATTAGTAGGAAAGGGGGATGCTGTCAAATGGAACATCTGGATCTGCCTATGCTCTATCTACCTCAACTATTTTCCAATTTCTCTTGGTATACCTTGGAATCTACTGATATTACTTTTGTTTTCAAAATACAGTACACATTTAGGCATATTCCATGTGAGGGTAAGTATAACATACTAAACATAAAGTATAAAAAATGTTTTCAACTCATAAACATGAATGTATGTCAATTAGAATATGAGATAATAGAAAAATCCATATATACTCAAGATAGAAACCATGTCTCAAAGTAGGGTCACAACCATAATTCTTTCCTTGAATTAAACTCAAGACTCCAAGGTAATGCTTTTCTGAGAGAAATCACTCCATGGGTCTTGCTAACACTAATGGAACTCATCCAAGATGTCATGCCTAATTGACATTTCCATGAAGAAGAACATGCTAAATCTAAGAATATTTGGATACACATATAAGGGATGAATCCAAAGGAATATAGGTGTAACGTATTGACTGGGGATCCAAAAAATTGTTCCCCAAACTGGGGGGTCACACGGACTCAAGCGCACCTCCCTGCATGATAGATGTTGCTGACTAGAAGCGAGGGCCTATGGTGTGTTTATAGGGATACTATGAACTCATGTAAGAGTGTAAAAAAGTAGTAGTACTCATATCAGTTAATTAAAGAAGAAGTAAATCAACCATAAAGAATATAAACATACAAGATATAGACATATAAATAATTAAAAAAGTAATCTCATATAAAAACTGACAAGTTAAGTCATGTCTCTAAAAATCTAAAAAATAGGTATAAAATCCTCTAATACAATACATGAATCAAGAGTACAATTTTTTTGAAAAGAACTATTTCTAGATTTCATCAAGATAAATGACTGGTCATGTACTCCCCTTATCCTAATAAATGATCATATCAAGAATCATACAATGGGAACTTTCCCCAATAGCTATCTGTATCCATGAAGTCTATCCAGGTACCCAACGATGGCTCAAACAAGGTGTGAGATAAAACTTCGTGGCCCACCACCAACAATTTCTATAACCCATCCAGTCTCTGTATAACTAGATAAGTAGTGTTCAATGTATACAATAGGTATAGTAGTAATGAAAGTAATGTTCCCAAGGAATATATGATAAAATTAAGTGATAATTTCTAGTCTATTAAGGACCCCTGTAAACAATAGTCAATCTACCAAAAACAAGGGAAGCTGTAAAGTAGAAATAAACCAATATCACCTTCCAATATAATAATTAATATCTGATACATATACCAGGTCTATTTTTAAGTAGATATAAAATATCCACCACATCAATATCATATAACTAAGTGTCAATATCTATAATAGACACACTATGGACCACCCTGTATAACCAAAAGTGTCATACAATTAAGGGTCGAATCCAAGTAATAGAAGAAAAATTAATCCACATCGATTTCTAGGAGCATCTTGATAGAAACTGAGAAATGAATTGGGTGGATTCCAAGGATAATGTCAACAACACATGTACAATTTTAGTCCAAACAATCCATATCCAAGGGGTAGGAGGTCCCATGACATACTATTGAATTAGGATCCATGGAGTAAATAGGTATAAGACATTCACTACCATAATAAGAACACATGGTGTCTAAATTTCTATGCCATATTATGTAATTAGGATACAAGGAGCTCATATAAAGCATCCACTACCACAATCAGTTCATAATCTAATTATATTTATTATTTAATAACCATTCACATTCCATGAGTTCATACAACTCATTTAAAAATTTCCATTTAAAAAATTAAAACAATTCACATCATGTAATCACATGTAAAGGAGGTATAACCTTCCCATAATCATTTAATTCAATTATTATCAATCATAAAGGCTACCTCTAAAAAGGATAACACACACATTCCCAATGGGGTGGTATATAGTAAGGAAAATAAAAAGGTGCACCCCATAAGTGGTCTGGGTTGGGGATAACAACCTCAAACATTCTCAAAGTTACCAGTGGGAAGACTAAAAAGGTTCCAAATCATTTAATCAAGGAATTAAATTAATTTTAGAGGCATCACTTGAATGTCTGTCCAATGACCCAAATCTTGACGTACATGGACATTACATTACTTTTGAAGAATACTTAATACACGACACAAACAGATTCCTAAATACCATATTAGTTTAGTTCCTTAAGAAACTAGAAAACATAAACAACTGGTTAATAAAACATCTAATTCATCTCTTTCTTTATCCTTCATAAGTAGAACCCCCTTCAAAACATCTTACTTAATACCCTTATTCAAATCATGGGGGTAAATAAAACATTAAAAGGGGTGAGCTCAAATGATCTGTAAGGGTAAGAATATAAAATATCTTAAAAAACATAAGCATAAGAATATAATAACGTGAACATAACTTTTCAAAAAAAAAAATACCACATTTAACATATAACAAATTCTTGAGTCATTATATAAATCTTGGAAGTTCATAAGGCATAAATCATAATGGCGTCATGAACCATGAGAAAATATCATTTCTATAAAACATGTAATTTGTGGAAAAAAATAATCACATAATTTGATTTCTATAGTATCCAAGGCATTGTTACGAAGACCATCATAATAGAAAAATTCCATTACTAATCTGGGTTTACTTGTTGTTCCAACCATCTAATACTAAACCAGATTTACTTACCGTTCTAGTCTAGTATTGCTAAACTATATTTACTTTCTATTCTAGTCATGCCTATCCCATGAGATATAAATCTTTAACCAATGCACTAGTGGGAGATATAGGTCCCACCCATATCATAATGAAATCATTCATACTTGTTCCACAAAAAAAATCAATGATTCATCATAACATAACCCATGAAATAAAATGGATTTCTTAAACTTCATTCCATCATGAAATAATCTATATAAAATATCATTCCATCATTAAAACAGTCTAATAATTTTAATAATAGGGATAGAAACTTAACCCTATTTAAAAGTGTCATCTTAGATGGAAAATAATTTTGATAAAATACTTGAACTTAATTCTTGAAGAAAATA
This sequence comes from Viscum album, assembly GCA_963277665.1. Lineage (NCBI taxonomy): Eukaryota > Viridiplantae > Streptophyta > Magnoliopsida > Santalales > Viscaceae > Viscum > Viscum album. Next base: position 558,403,241 of record OY728132.1, on the reverse strand, counting down.
TTATTTCTTCTTCAGAAACATTTTCTTTTCTTAAAATGACATGAAATTTTAAAATAAAATAATTTAATTAAAAATAAACTTGAAGTAGTGTAGAGGAAGATTCATAGAAATAAGGCATCATGAATCCGTAAAAAATCCATTCATGATGTATAAGTTAAAAAAATATTCTCTTTGTACTTTTGTTGTAAAGGTCAAAAAGTACCTCATATGGTAAACAAAAGAAAGATTTATTCCATTCCATGTAATAAAATTAAAAAAAGGGTAAAAATGACTTAAAAAATACATAGAATAATAGTAAACATTTTATGAATTTTTTTATAAAACATGGACATGGATGACAAATATATCCCCTGTAAATACTTATATATAAACAATCTCGGATAAAAATGATATTGCAAAATTAACCCTTACCTTATGTCCAATTTCTTCTGTATATGTCTGAAACTCTTGTATAGTGGGTTTAAAAATATTATTAACTTTTAATAGAACCATAATAATATTTATGATATCATATATGATTCACTTATGACTTTATATTACCCGTTTATTTATCAATTCAATGTTAAAGCAACGTTTTGGGTGATAATAATTTTATTTATCGTATGTCATTTGACTTTTTATTCTTGATATTATTGCATAGATCATGATTTATATACTTCCATAATGTAAAAAATGATTTATATATCATAAATATCTATTATATAAAGATATATATAATATATAAATAAGTGAAATGGAATACACCGTTTATGGAGACGGTAGGCCTTACGTACGAATAAACACTGTTTCCATTTTCTTATTGAATTGAATGGAAGAAAGTAAATGATATATATATATATACATAAATCTAGTAGAATTATTATTTCATAAATTTTATGCTTATTTATTATATATACTTTATAATCATTCTTAAATGGTTAAAGTGGAGAATGAATCTCATCGCGTCGTGGAGATGGTAAGCTGTATATACGCACAAGCGATAATATCATTCACGTGATGGTTAAATGGTAAATAATTGGATGGTATATTAATTATACCAAATAATTATAATGTTATATTCATTATTTACATCCATTATACTCATCATTATACCCATCCAAATTAACTGTTTTTGAATAAAAAATTACACCACAATGCGGAGACGGTAAGTCATACGCACACAAACATGGTGATATTGTTATTCATAGGATGGATAAAAGGAGGTATAAAGTTGTCCCATAATTATAATAACATATCATAATGTATAATATACTATATTTATTACTTTATTATGGGAACAACATAATAAGAGGAAGTATAAGAAGAAAAGAATTTTGAAAGAGGGGATAAAATAATTACCTCTTTTCTGAGTATCTCCATTTGATTTGCACAAAAGGTCTCCCTATGATGGATTTATGCCTAATGTGTGGCCTCTAGGAGAAAGTTAGGGATGTTGGGAGATTATTTTAGGAGATTTTATATGAGCCAAAGGGATTTAAATGTGTGTGTATGTGGGTATAGGTGGTGGTCTTTTATAAGAGGGAGGAGGGGCAATTCAGGAAAGTATTGAAATATTAATTTATTATTAATATATATTCAGTTTATAATGGTACCAAACTAATTTATTTAGAATATAATATGAGTATGACTATAAATCCTCTAAACCAATAAAATTTAAACATGTTTTTATTTTATTTTAGACATTATAATTTTGATTTATCGTTTGTTAATGTATTTAATTTTATTTGTGGTAATAATATTCTAAATATTAAATGGTTATGCATATTTACTTATGGGTTGTAAATTTTTTATAATTAGATACATTATGAAATTTTAGACAATAAAATTTTCAATTTTTAATTTTTAAATATTTATGTGATTTTTAAATAATTTAACACTATGTTATTTGTATAAAATATCAATATTGTCAATTTTGACACTATTTATTTATTTTACTTTAAATAAAATCCATAAAGAATATAAATTCCAAAAAAAATATTTAATACACTCCTAACATTTCATAGTAACTTATAAAATTTTCGTATCACATTAATTAGTTAATATTATATTTATTTTAATATTTTAAAACCATTTATTTTATATTTCTATGAATAAAATAATTTCTACATCACTATTGTGTCATCATTAATGATAATTATTTAATCTCTAAAAATTCTAAAAAAATTCAAATGACATAGATAATTTCATTATATTTTTATAAACTACTTATTTTATGATTTTTATCAAGTTTATTACTATATTAAAATTATTATACTTATAAGATAAATGAAAGTGATATGTTGTCACTTTCTTTTATTTTAATTGTAATTACATCACTTTCACAGAAAAAAATCAATTAAATGAATCAATTCATACCCTTAGGTGATATTGGTAAGATTTAATTCATCCAATAGGATTTTGGTAGGTGTTAGGGTAATTTTATTATCTTTATCATATTGTTTGTTACCTTAATTTACCTGATTTACCTCTAATCGTGGTAAATAAAAATTACCGTAGTTACTATTCATAATATCACAAAAAATCAAAGTAACCTATTAACATAATTTGTAATCCCTAATTACAAATATGAAATCCATTTTTCAAAATTTAAAACACCTAAGTTGTAGTAATTAATTTATAATTAATTACCGTTGTCAAAACGAGAAAAAAAGTTTTTTGAAAAAAAACAAGACCATCAAAAGATTGATGTGCGTTTATAACTAATTTCAATGTGAAATTACTTCCAATAACCAATATAAGATTAAATTATCAAAAAATAATCAAATTACACTATAAAACTGATTAAAAAGATAATCCTACTATATAAATGAATTGAACAAAAAGGCAGTTTTGAATTAAAATGCAGTGTTTTCACTATTCATTAACATATGAATATAATCCAAAATATAAAAAAAATTAAACCAAGGTAAATTTTGATGTCCTGCTTCCAAATAAGATGTTTATTTTTTCAAATATAATATAAAAAGAGTTAAAAACTAGATTTAAAATTGGTGTGCCATCAAAAGGCGACAAAACTGCATTTTTTTGAAAAATAATTCTTTTATCTGGAAAATTGAATTTGTTTTTATATCATGTTCTAGAAAATATATAAGATTAATTTTAATGTTATATAAAATTCAAAATGTGGTTAATAATATTCATAATGTCTAGTTTGTGTCCCATAATAATATTTTAATAATATATCGTTGTTTAGTGAAACTTGATATTGTATACAACACAAGCTATCAAGGAAGGTCTCTCTTGAATGTAATAAAATACATGTCGGTGTTACATTTAGTGCAATATTCCTTTGGTGTTACATATAACACAATACAAACATAGTTCGTTAATACATTTAAAAAAATCTATGCTTAATGCTGTGTGAAATTAATTCTGTCAAAAGTATTTGAAATTGTGTATAACCCAAGCCAAGTATAGTGTTATATATACTACAAGCTAATATGGTGTTGTGTATAATGAAATATAATCTTAGTTTAGCAAAAAAAATCTATACATCAAAGAAATTAAAAATAATCTATCACATAAAATGTTGGGGTGTTACATTATAACCCCATAAAATGAATGTCACCCTCAAAAATCTTCGAGGTTATACAAGATTTACTACTTTTAAGTTTTTTTCATAGAAACCCACATCATAAAAAGGAGTCCTAAAAATTTATTTTAAAATGGAAAGTTAGAATCATAATTGTTTCCCAAAGTAACTGATTACTGGGTTTCCACATAAGAGAACATAGGTGGGAATTGAAAACATAGATATGGAAGAAAAATATAACCATCAAGTTCTAATGGATAGTGATAGAGAACAATGTTTAGAGAAAGTTAAAAACAAGAAATACATAAATCTATGATTATTTACAAGACTATATAATTCATCAAATTAGAAGTTACTAAGATAATTTTTTTTTGGTTTTCAAGATCCGTTACCTAAAGTTGAATAATTTTACATGAGAATAAATACTTACTTGATTTTGGTTCAATCTCACAATTGTTGGTGCCTTGAACAATTTCCACTTCATATATCATTCAAATAAATGAAGTTTAATTTTTCATTCCGAATGAATTTGTAGATTATGATGTCCATAAATAGAATGATATGTCATTCCATCTGTCTTAATCACAAAAAAATTAGCATAGGTTATCAAATACACATAAGTCCATCTATAGTGAGATTAATCTTATATGGTTTCAAAAATGGAATTATAAATCATCTATCATACAATTAAATAAATTAAAACTAATTTATACAAACTAGGTACTTCTCATAGGTCAGTGGTAGGAAATAAAAGCATGTCGCACTTCAGTTGTGGGTTCGATTCCCATATCCTTGTCTGATGCGATGTGTTGTCACCCAACCTGCATGTTGTCCTTTATCTAAAACTATTTTATTATAACATTCAAAAAATTATATTAAAAAATATTTTAGAGTTAAACAATACTATCTAATTTATAACTTAATTCATTCCAACTTTTAGGCTAATCCTAAATACTTCTGTCCAAAATCACAGTACAAAAAAACCATTACAAGAAAGGTCATATAACAAGCATTTGAAGACCTTCATTTATCCCCCATATATCATAAGATATATATTTTTGGTCACATTCCAAACATTTGAATGACTTCATCATGAATTATCTTAATTCATGGTAATATCCTAAATTACCATATATCCTTATTGAAAACATGCATGTTTCCTTATTCCAAAACTTATTGGATATATTCCTTAAGTACCAAAAAGTTGTATACTTCATCCATGATAGCATAACATTCCTGTCAACAACTCCTTAATTAGTTCTCAAGAAACTAGCATCATCCAATTTACTTATTCAAATCCAACATATCTTTATCCAAACATCATTATCTTAACATTAGGTACATATTAACGGTTATATTTCCCTTAATCACGTGTTCACCAAGTATATCACCTTACCCTCAAATAATTTTTGGATCCTTAAGACTATTCAACATATCCTTTCCAATCCTTAATGAATAAATTATACGTAAAATAGATATATATATTTCATGATTCATATAACATAATCTTTGGATTATGAAACATATGCACCTCAATCACCCAACTTTATTTTTAACGCATTACTCAGGATCCATCATCTTCATCTTTCCTAAAATATGAATCATGTATTAAGGTTTCTCAACCTCAATATTCTTAGGTTTAATGTAAACAATTCTAAAAGAACATCACATACCTTTCACATTTCATTTAAAATCTCTTTATTCTCAATATTTTGACCAATACTCATACCATCTTCATGATTCTCTTCATGATATTTCCACTTAGGGAATCAATCTTCATAATTCCCATAATTTCAACATCTGAAACATTCAATGGTTAAATGTAACAACCCTATATTTTATGAGAATTATTCTTTTTAATTTCATTGATGTCTTTTGTTGTACGCTACACCAAAATTAGCTTGCGCTATACGCAACACCGTATTAGCTTACAATATAAGAAACACTATTCTTGGCTCGTGTTACACACAATTTCAAGTTCATATTGTAGGAATTATTCTACGCAAAATTAAGTATGGATTTTGTTTAATGAATAAATGAAATAAGTTTTGATTATCTTATATGAAACACTAAAGGGATCATGCACTACACGCATCCCTAACTTGGCTTGCATTACACGCAATCACGACCTTCCTCGATAGCGTGTGTAGTACGGAATACCGGGTTTTACTAAACAATGATATATTATTATAATATTATGAACTAGCCATTATTAATAGTATTTACTAAATTTTTAATTTTATTACATTAATATTCATCTTACACATTATCTAAACTATGGTATGTGAACAGAATAAATTTTTTGGGTAAAATAAGTATTTTTCAAAAAATGCAGTTTGTAGCCTTTTGATGGCGCACCCACTTTAAATCTAGTTTTTGACATGTTTATAAGTTCAATTTGACAAAATAAAATTCTTCCCTGGAATAATGATATAAAAATTAAATTTGGATAAATTTTTCATATTATGCTGATAACTTTCAGATTTTAATGAATAGTAAAAACACGCTATATTATAATTAAAAACAACTTTTTTCATCGCAATAATTTATATGTTTATATTATCTTATTAATTGGGTTTAAAGTGTAATTAGAATATATTTTTACCATTTAATCCAATGTTGGTTATTGTAATTAATTTCACTTTGAAATTGGACATAAACAAGTGTCGATCTTTTGATAGCTATTGTTTCTTAAAAACACGCTATTTGTTTTGATAACGGGAATTAATTTTAAAATTAATCAATTCCAATTATATGTTTTGAATTTGGAAAAATAGACATAATTTCTGATTTCAGAATATCAAATATATCATAGGCTGAAATTTTGGTATTTTTCTGAAAAACCTCAATTTTTGATGAATAGTGAAACCACCTAGTGGTAGTTAAAAAAACTGACTCTTTCATTTAAATGAAATTTTACCACTTCTGTGAATTGAATTTTAAAAATACAACATACATGGTTGTTATAGACAATTAAAATTTGATTCAATAAGATGAAAATAATTTTTGGTGAATAGTAACTTTTGACTTTTATTTACTGCGGTTAAAGGTAAATAGGGTAATTCAAGTTTAAAAGAATATTATAATAATTAAAAATTACCGTAACACTTGTACTAACCTTATTGGATGAGTAGTGGACGACCATGGTCATACTTTGGTCTATTTTGGGACCCCATTGAGCTACTTGGTAGTGATAATGACAATTTGGATTAATTAATTTAATGTAAATACAAAATTGACATTAACAAACATCTTTTAATTATTAATTTTTATAACTGGTAATATAAATTATCATTTCGTCTATAAATATTCATTGGAAAGCTAAAAAAATTACTACGTGGTGGTATTTTTTAATAATTTTTAGACATCAAATAAATTAAATTATTTATAACACAATAATGATGCAGTATTTACCTCATTAATAAATGATTTTAATAAATAAGGTTATAATGATTAAACAATTATCCAAAACATGTCCAATTCTGATTGTATGATTTTACTTTGACCATGAGTCATCTTATATTCATCTTTAATTATTTTTGGACCTTTTTAAACAGAAGATAAGTTTATAATAAAATAATATTTTCACACTTTCCAAAGGTGCCCCTCTCGTCCCTTAAAATAGGGAACCTCATCCCTCTCCTATTTACAAAACTTTGAGCCTTCAAGCTAGGCCAAACCCTGCCCATTTCCCTTCTCAACTTCCCTAGAAATATTATAGAGGTTTTGGTCTCCTCAAAAGACAAACTCTAGTGCCTAAAGAGGAAGCTTAAAAGAGGTGTGTCGAAGAAGAGGTAATCTCTTCTACTGATTCTTTCAAGTTTTCATTCTTCTTAAACTTCTTCTTATTTAGTTGTTTCATTATAAAGTAATAAAATAAGTATCAATAATATATTTATTTGTTATTTTAAATATTAAACAATCCCATTTCACCTTATATCCATCCTACGTAAAATGAAATCACCGTGCATGCGTACGTACGAAATACCGTCTCCACACCGTGGTGTAATCTGTTTTTCCACCACCACCTTACTTGGATGACTACAATGGTGTAAATAATAACTATATATAGTTATTATAACATCATACTGATTCTGATATATTATATAATCCACTCCAATTCAATTCAATAATTATGGTAAAAATATCACCGCTCGTGCATACGTACGGATTACCATCTCCACGACATGATGAGATTCATTCTCCATGTTAATCATTTAAGAATGATTATAAAGTAAATATAATGAATAATAATGAAATATATGACATTATAAAGATAATTTATTTATTTATATAAATATATGTCATCTACTTACTTCCATTCAAGTCAATAAGGAAAGGAAAACAACGTTCATGCGTACGTACGGCCTACCGTCTCTATGAACGGTGTATTTCATTTCATTTATCTATTAATTATATATATATATACTGAATATCTATGATATATAAATCATTATTTACATTTTTAAGTATGTAAATCATGATATAATTAATAATAATATCAAGAACAACAAGTCCAAACACGTACGATAAATAAAACGGTTTTACCCAAAACACTGCTTTAAAATGGAATTTACATAAGAATGGGTAATATAAAGTCATTAGTGAACCATATATGATATAATAACAATTAATATGATTATATAATAAGTAAATGACATTATTTAAATCATTTAACATGAGGTTTAGATACATACAAAGCATATCAGACCTAAGGTAAGGGATAATTTTTCAAATATCATTTTTATCTGAGATTGCTTATACATAAGTATTTAATGGGGTATATTTTTCAACCATGTCCATAAAAATGTTTTTAATAAAGTGTTTAATATTATTACATGTATTTTTAAAGTCATTTTTAACCCTATTTGACTTTTACTTTGTGTTATGGGGGGAATCTTTCTTTTGTTTACCATACATGGTACTTTTTGACTTTTCCGTTAAAGTACGAGGAGAGTGTTTTTTTAATTATACGGAATGAACGGATTTTTACGATTTTATAATGCATTATTTTCATGAAGATTACTCTACAATATTTCATGGTTATTTTCAATAAAATCCTTTTCTTTTAAAATTGTGTGGCATTTTGTGAAAAGAAAATGATTTTTAAGGGGAAAGGATATTTTCCTCAAGAATTCATTTCAAGTATTTTATCAAAACCATTTTCCATCTAAGATGAAATTATTTAATATGTGTATGTTTCAAGTATAATGTCTCTATGATTTACATGGTTTCACTTTTCATATTATGAAATGATATCCATTTGTTCTATATGGATTATGTTCTGATGGGATGATGTTTATGAAACCCATTTTATTCTTTGGGTATGATGAATGATTTACGTTTATATTGTGGAACACATAAGAATGATTTCATTATGAGATGGGTGAGACCTATATATCCCTCCAATTCATTGGGTAACGATTTATATCTCATGAGATAGACATGGCTGGAACGGTAAGTTAATCTGATTCAGTGAGACAGGACTAGAACGAGGAGTGAACTCAATTCAGAAAGGGACTTTGTCCACTAAGATGGTCTTGGCAGCAATGCCTTGGCTACTATGGAAATCATATGATGTGATTAATGGTTTTCCACAATTAAATCATTTATTCCCAGGCTATTTTATCATGATTGATGTTCCTTAATGATATATGCCTTACGTACTTCCAAGATTTAAGTCCTTGCTCAAGATTTTGATGTTTAGATTTTATGTTTAAGTTTTTTGCATTCAAATGTTTATGGATTGTTTTATGTTTTCTATTTTTACCCTTACTGAGCATTTGAGCTCACCCTTTTTATGTTTTATTTTCCCCAGGATTTAAAGAAAGATTTTAGGTAAGAAAAAAAGGGAGATCTTTATGGGAGATATTGAAGATCAATAACCATTATTAGAAGATTATTTTTTCCTAGTTTCCAAAGACACTAACCTATTACGGTCCTTCTGTGTTTATTTTTGTTATGTATTAAGTATTCTGAAAAAGTAATGTAATTTTTATGTACGTCAAGTTTTTGGTCTCTACAGTTGGTATCGGAGGAAAGGTTTAGTTAACATTTGGAAACTAGGATGTGAAATCTTTAGTGAAATCCCTAGAGATATTACTAAGGTATGTCTAGGGATATCTCTAAGGTTAAGTATACGTATAGGTTAGAGTCCTAGAATTATGTTTATGACCATGAATAACCTAGGTTGAACCTAAGGTGTCATGGATTAAAGAATTTTTGATATGTTAGACATCCCATAAGTGACTTTTTATGATCATGCGGTTCCTAGTTATTTTAATTGTTTCTTACACTATGGTTCCTAGTCTTAGTCAATGGAGGGAACGAGAAGGAATTCAGTTAACATTGATTCCAATGGAAAAATTGGTGACTATGATCAATGAAATTATGTAAAGCCTGGAGAGAAAGATATTGTTATTATACTGAATCAGTCATATCAATATATGATTAACAAGGTGAACTTTAGTTGTATTTCTATGTCATCAAATAAGAGGAAGATAGAATTTTATGCATGTTCGCATGGTGAGGAGCATAGAGAAATGAAGATTGATATTTATAAAGAAGGGAAGAAGAACCTTGAGTAATACCTCAAATATAGGGGAAGATGTTATCTATGTGGTGAAAAGGGTCATAGAGTGACAAACTGTTATGGAGTCCAATGTCTTATCTGCAGAAAACATGGGCATTACCCAACGCAATGCCCTGACCTAAGAAGTTACTTCTAAATTGAGGAAGGACCTATTCCCAGAAAATCATTGAAGAGGATGGATTGAAGGTCTTATGTATTGAAACTCAATAATAATGTTGTTGAGGTACTTTTATAGTATTTTTAAATATCTATGTATTGGTCCATTGTGGTTTTCTTTAAGAATATGGTACCAGTAACCATGGGAAGTGATTGAAATATTTTTGGAATACGGTTGATATGCTCATAATGAAGGGATAAGGAGAAAATGAAATGTTTGATAGTATTCTTGAGCTCATGACTGATATAAGGACTAATTGATATCATGGTTTGAGTATATAGAATTTTTGGGATTTTGGTATGTGGAATGAGTTAACTTTTGACAGCACTCATGTTTTCACTAAGTTTTTATGGTAATTCATGTTTCAAAAGAATACATGATTAAAGTATTCACATGTTTGGAATGTGACCAACAAAATATATCTTATGATATATGGGGGATAAATGATGGCATTCATGTTCTTGTTATGTGACATTTCAAGTAATAAATTTCTTTATACTATGAAATTGGACATATGTATTTTGGATAAGCCTAAATATTGGAATGGATTATGTTGGACATCATATATTATTGTTTTAGGGTAGAATTTTTTTTCGATATTATTTCTGGAATGTTATAATAGTGTAGTTTTAGAAAAAGGGACAACCTGCAGGATGGGCAACAACCCGTCGCATCGGACAAGGATGCGAGAATTGAACCCACAACTGAATTGTGACAGGCCTTTATCGCCTACCACTAGCCTACATGAAGTCCTTGGTTAGTAGAAACTAGTTTTATTTTATTAAGCGGTATGATAGATGAAGTATAAGTCCATTTAAGGAACCATATACGATTAATCTCACCATTGATGGACTTATGTATATAACTTTTTCTACCATTATGTTTGAGACAGATATAATGACCTATCATTCTATCACATGATCTACTAACACTTCACGAAAGACAAATTTCACTTCATTTCTTTAAGATATGAAGTGGAAATTGTTCAAGGCACAAACAACAGTGAGATTGTACCAAAATCAAGTAAGTATTTCTTCTCATTCAAAATTTTCAACTTTTGGGAAATGATATTGAGAACCAAAAATGTTGTCATAATGCTCTTATATCTGATGAATCAGATGGTACCTTAGATCATCACAAATTTATGGCTTTGTGATTGTTGGCATTATCATAGCCATGTTCTCTACCACTCTCCATCAGAACTTGATGGTTAGATTTCTCTTCCATATCCATATTTTCACCTATGTTCTCCTACGTGGAAACCTAGTGAGGAGTTAATTTGGGTTACCGTAATGTTTCATACATCACTTTTTAAAATTATGTTTTAGTATTTCTTTTTACGATGTGGGTTTCTATGAAAGAAACTTTCAAGTAGTAAACCATTTATAACCCCGACGAATTTCGAGGGAGAAATTCATTTTAAGGGGGGTAGAATGTAACAACCCAAGATTTTATGAGAATTATTCTTTTTAATTTCATTAATGTATTTTGATTTACACTACACCAAAATTAGTTTGCACTATACACAACACTGTGTTAGCTTGCAGTATACACAACACTATTCTTGGCTCGTGTTATACACAATTTCAATTTTGTTTTGTAGGAATTATTCTACGAAACATTAAGTATAGATTTTTTTAATGTATAAATGAAATAAGTTTTCATTATGTTATACATAACACTAAAGGGAGATTTCACTACACGCATCCCTGATTTGGCTTGCATTACACTCAATCTCGACCTTCCTCGATAGCTTGTGTAGTATGCAATACCGGGATTCACTAAACAATGATATATTATTATAATATTATGAACTAGCCGTTATGAATAGTATTAACTACATTATGAATTTTATAACTTTAAAATTCATCTTACACATTTTCTAAAACATGGTATGTGAACAGAATAAAGTTTTCGGGTAAAATAAGTATTTTTAAAAAAATGCAGTTTTGCCGCCTTTTGATGGCACACCCACTTTAAATGTAGTTTTTGACATGTTTATAAGTTCAATTTGAAAAAATTAAATTCTTCCTTGGAATCAGGATATAAAAATTTAATTTGGATAATTTTTCCGTATGATTCTGATAACTTTCATATTTTAATGAATAGTAAAAACGCGCTATATTTTAATTAAAAACAAATTTTAATCGCAATAATTTATATGGTTAGATTATCTTTTTAATTGGTTTTAAAGTTTAATTATAATATATTTTTACCATTTAATCTAATTTTGGTCATTGGAATTAATTTCACTTTGAAATTGGACATAAACAAGTGTCGATCTTTTGATAGTTATTGTTTCTTAAAAACACGCTATTTGTTTTGATAACGGGAATTAATTTTAAAATTAATTAATGCAACTTCTATGTTTTGAATTTGGAAAAATAGACATAATTTTTAAATTCAGAATATCAAATATAGCTTAAGCTGAATTTTTGGTATTTTTCTGAAAATCCTCAGTTTTTGATGAATAGTGAAACCACTTAGTGGTAGTTAAAAAAAAGACACTTTCATTTAAATGAAATTTTACCACTTCTGTGAATTGAATTTTAAAAATCTGATATACATTGTTATTATCAAGAAGTAAAATGTGATTCAATAAGATGAAAATATTTTTTGGTGAATAGTAACTTTTGACTTTTATTTACTGCGGTTAATGGTAAATAGGGTAATTCAAGGTTAAAAGAATATTATAATAATTCAAAATTACCTTAACATTTGTCCTAACCTTATTGGATGAGTATTTTCCGACCATGGGCATCCTTGGGTCGATTTTGGGACCCCATTGAGGCACTTGGTAGTGATAATGACAATTTGGATTAATTAATTTAACGTAATGAAAAAATTGACATTAACAAAAATCTTTTAGTAATTAATTTTTATAAGGGGATATATAAATTATATTTTTGACTATAAATTTAAATTGGAAAGATAAAAATATTTCCTACATGTTGGTATTTTTTTTATAAATTTTAGACATCAAATAAATTAAATTATTTATGACATAATAATGATGCAGTATTTACCTCATTAATAAGTGATTTAAATAAATAAGATTATAATTACTAAAACATTAACCAAAAAATGTCCAATTCTGATTGGATGATTTTATTTCGACCATGAGTCATCTTATATTCATCTTTAATGATTTTTTGACCTTTTGAAACAGAATATAAGTTTATAATAAAATAATATTTTCACACTTTCCGAAGGTGCCCCTCTCCTTCCTTATAAAAGGGCACCTCCTCCCTCTCCTCTTTACACAACTTCGAGCCTTCACGATCAGCCAAAACCTATCAATTTACCTTCTCAACTTCCCTAGAAACATTATAGAGGTTCTTGTCTCCTCAAAAGACCAACTCTAGTGCCTTAAAAAGAAGCTTAAAAGAGGTGTGTTGAAGAAGAGGTAATCTCTTCTACCGATTCTTTCAAGTTTTCATTTTCTTCAAATTCTTCTTATTTAGTTGTTTCATTATAAATTAATAACATCAGTATCAATAATATCTGATATGTTATTATAAATATTAAACAAACCCATTTCACCTTCTATCCATCCTATGGAAAATGAAATCACTGTGCGTGCGTACGTACGAAATACCATCTCCACACCGTGGTGTAATTTGTTTTTCAACCACCACCTTACTTGGTTGGGTATAATGGTGTAAAGAATAAATATATATAGTTATTATAACATCATACTTATTATGAGATATTATATCATCCACTATAATTCAATTCAATAATTATGGGAATGATATCATCGCTCGTGCGTACGTACAGATTACCGTCTCTACGACGCGATGAGATTCATTCTCCATGTTAACCATTTAAGAATGATTATAAAGTATATATAATGAATAATAATGAAATATATGACATTATAAATCTACTGGATTTATGTATATATAGATTTCATCTACTTACTTCCATTCAAGTCAATAAGGAAAGAAAAACAGCGTTCATGCGTACGTACGACCTACCGTCTCCTTGAATGGTGTATTTCATTTAATTTATCTATCAATTATATATATATATATATATACTGAATATATATGATATATAAATCATTATTTACATTCTAGAAGTAATTAAATCATGATATAATTAAAAATAATATCAAGAACAACAAGTCCAAACATGTACGATAAATAAAACAGTTTTACCCAAAACGTTGTTTTAACATGGAATTTACAAAAAAATGGGTAATATAAAGTCATAAGTGAACCATATATGATATCATAACAATTAATATTATTCTGTAATAAGTAAATGAAATTAATTAAATCATTATACAGGAGGTTTGGATACGTATGAAGCATATCAGACCAAAGGTAAGGGATAATTTTTCAAATCTCATTTTTATCTGAGATTACTTATACGTAAGTATCTACTGGGGTATATTTTTCATCCATGTCTATAAAAATGTTTTTCATAAAGTGTTTAATATTCTTCAATGTATTTTTAAAGTAATTTTTAACCCTCTTTGACTTTTACTTTGTGTTATGGAGGGAATCTTTCTTTTGTTTACCATACGTGGTACTTTTTGACTTTTCTGTTAAAGTACAAAGAGAATGTTTTTTTTACTTATATGGCATGAATTGATTTTTACAGTTTTATAATGCCTTATTTTCATGAATCTTACTATACAATACTTTATGGTTATTTTAAATAAAATCCTTTTCTTTTAAAATTGTGTGGCATTTTGTGGAATGAAAATGATTTTTAAGGAGAAAGGATATATTCCTCAAGAATTCATTTCAAGTATTTTATTAAAACCATTTTCCATTGAAGATGAAATTATTTCATATGTGTATTTTTCAAGTATAATGTCTCTATGATTTACATGGTTTCACTTTTCTTATGATGAAATGATATCCATTTGTTTTATATAAATTATGTTGTGATGAGATGATGTTTATGAAACCTATTTTATTCTTTGGGTATGATGAATGATTTACATTTATGTTGTGTCACATGTAAGAATGATTTCATTATGAGATGGGTGGGACCTATATCTCCCTCCAATGCATTGGGTAAAGATTTATATCTCATGAGATATACATGGCTGGAATGGTAAGTTAATCCAGTTCCATGATACAGGACATGAACGAGGAGTGAACTCGATTCAGATAGGGAGTTTGTCCACTAAGATGGTCTTGGTAGCAATGCATTGGATACTATGGAAATCATATCATGTGCTTAATTTTTTTCCACAATTAAATGTTTTATTCCCATGATATTTTATCATGATTGATGTTCCTTTATGATATATGCCTTACGTAATTCCAAGATTTATGTCTTTGCTCAAGATTTTGATGTTTAGATTTTATGTTTATGTTTTTGCATTCAAATGTTTATGGATTGTTTTATGTTTTCTATGTTTACCCTTACCTAGAATTTGAGCTCACACTTTTTATGTTTTATTTCCCCAGGATTTAAAGAAAGGTTTTTGGTAAGAAAAAAGGGAGATCTTTATTGGAGATGTTGAAGATCATTCACCATGATTAGAAGATTATTTTTCCGAGTATCCAAAGACACTAAACTATTACGGTCCTTGTGTGTTTATTTTTGTTATGTATTAATTATTCCACAAAAGTAATGTAATGTCTATGTACGTCAAGCTTTGGGTCTTTACATTAACTATGTTATTTGTAGTTCTGGTTATTGACTAAGACCAAAAAGCAAAGTGTGATAAATACATATTAGAGATTAGAAACACATAAGTAAGAAAAATTACTTATAATATTTCAATATGTGATATCTTAGTTTTAACCATAGATTAGTCATTATTATCACAAAAACCATAGGATTGTGACCTATACTTGACTTATCCTTAGGAAATCCCTAGATATATCATTAGAAATATATCTAGGGATCTCACTAAAGTTTTTACATCCTAGTTTCCAAAGGTTAACTAAACCTTCACGTTGATACCAAATATAAATACCCAAAGCTTAACATACATGGACATTACATTACTTTTGCAGAATATGTAATACATGAAACAAAGAGATGCACAAAGACCGTATTAGTTTAGTGCCTTTAGAAATTGTAAAACATAAACATGTGGTTTATAAAACATCTACTTTTTCTTATGCTTTATCCTTCATAACTAGAACACCTTTTTGACACATCTTACTTAATACCCTTCTTAAATTTTTTGGGAAAAAACATAAAAAAGTATGAGCTCAAATGATCAGTAATGGTAATCATGTAAAATATATTACAAAACTTAAACATAAGAATTTAAAAAGATGAACATAATTTTTGAGAAAAACATACCACATTTAACATATAGAAAATTATTGAGTCATGAAATAAATCTTTGTAGTTCATAAGGAATAAATCATAATGGAATCATTAACTATGATAAAATAGCATTGGTATAAAACATGAATTTTTTGAAAAAAAAGAACATAAAATTATTTCCATTATGTCCATGGAATTGTTTCCAAGACCATCATAGTGGACAAAGTCCATTACTAAACCAGGTTTACTTTGTATTCCATCAATGTATTACTGAACTAGATTTACATACCATTCCAACCCTGTATTACTGAACTGGATTTAATTTCTGTTCCAGTCATGTCTATATCATGAGATATAAATCCTTACCCACTATATTGTAGGGAGATATAGGTCCCACCCATCTCATAATGAAATCATTCTTACATGTTCCATAAAAACATCCATCATTCATTATAACATTTACCCATGAAATAAAATGGGTTTCTTAAACATCATTCTATCATAACATAATCCATATAAAATATCATTCCATCATTAACACAATCAAATCATAGTAATAATAGGGATAAAAACATAACTTTATTTATGAGTGTTATCTTAGATGGATTTTTTTGATAAAACACTTGAACTTAATTCTTGAGGAAAATATCCATTCTTCTTAAAAATTGTTTTCTCTTCTCAAAATACCATGAAATTTTAAAATAAAATAATTTAATTAAAAATAAACTTGAAATAGTGTATAGAATGTTTTATGGAAATAAGGCATTTTGAAATCATAAAAAAATCTAGTTATTCCA
Organism: Viscum album; assembly: GCA_963277665.1. Classification (NCBI taxonomy): domain Eukaryota; kingdom Viridiplantae; phylum Streptophyta; class Magnoliopsida; order Santalales; family Viscaceae; genus Viscum; species Viscum album. Next base: position 558,385,914 of record OY728132.1, on the reverse strand, counting down.
TATACGTTCAAAAAACATTCTCCTCGTACTTTTGCTGGAAATGTCAAAAAGTACCTCTTATGGTAAACAAAAGAAAGATTCCATCCATACCATGTAGTGAAATTAAAAAATGGGTAAAAATGAATTTAAACATACATAGACGAATATTAAACATTTTATGAAAACATTTTTAGAAAACCTAAACATGGATTATAAATATATCCCTAGTAAATACTTATGTATAAACAATCTCAGATAAAAATGAGATTGCAAAATTATCCCTTACCTTAGGTACGATTTCTTGTGTATATTTCCAAAACTACTATATAGTGGTTTTAAACATATAATTAACATGTAACAGAACCATAATAATATTTATGATATCATATATGATTCACTTATGACATTATGTTACCCATTTATTTATCAATTCCATGTTAAATCAAAGTTTTGGGTAATAATCGTTTTATTTATCATATGTGTTTTGACTTGTTATTATTGATATTATTACTTAGATCCTGATTTAAATACTTTAATAATGTAAAAAATTATTTATATATCATAAATATTCAGTATAAAAATATATATAATATATAGATAAATGTAATGGAATACACCATTCATGGATATGGTAGGCCGTACGTACGCATGAACACTGTTTTTGTTTCCTTATTGAAATGAGTGGAAGCAAGTAAATGACACACACTCACAGACATATATATATAAATCCAGTATCATTATTATGTCATATATTTCATGATTATTTATTATATATACTTTATAATCATTCTTGAATTGTTAAAGTAGGGAATGAATCTCATCACGTCGTAGAGATAGTAAGTCGTAGGTACAAACAAGTAACGATATCATTCACTTGATGGTTAAATGGTATATAATTGGATGGTATATTAATTATAAATAATAATTATCATGTTATATTAATTATTTAAATTCATTATAATCATTATTATACCCAACCAAATTAAGTATTTTTGAATAACAAATTGCACCCCGACATGGATATGGTAAGCCGTACATACACACGCATGATGATATTATTATTTGTAGGATGGATAAAAGGAGATATAAGGTTGTACCATAATTATAATAACATATCATCATGTATAAGATACTTTTTTTATTACTTTATTATGGTAACAACATAATAAGAGGAAGTAGAATAAGAAAAGAATTTTGAAAGAGGTGATAAAACAATTACCTTCTTTTTCGAGTATCTCCTTTTAATTTGCATAAAAGGTCTCCCTAGGATGGCTTTATGCCCAAAGTGTGTCCTATAGGAATAATATAGGGATTCTGGGAGCTTATTCAAGTAGAGTTTGGATGAGAAAAATGGATTTAAAGGTGTGTGTAGGTTGGTATAGGTGGTGGCCTTTTATAAGAGGGAGGAGGGGCACTTTAGGAAAGTCTAGAAATATTAATTTATTATATATTTATTTTTGGTTTATAATAGTCTTGAACTATTTTATTTTAATGATAAGATGATTATAAGTCTAAATACTCTCAACTAATAAAATTTAGACATGTTTTTATTTTATTTTAAACCATATCATTTTGATTTATCCTTATTTAATCTATTTAATTTTATTTATGATAATAATATTCTAAATATAAAATGGTTATAAATATTTAATTTGTATTGTAAATTGTCCATAATTAGATAATTTATATAATTTTTAACCACAAAATTTTCACTTTGTAATTTTTAAATATTTTTTTGATTTTTAAATAATTTAAATATATGTTATTTTTATAAAATATCAATACTGTCAATTTTGAAACTATTCATTTATTTGACTTTAAATAAAATCCACATAGAAGATAAATTTGAACCAAATTATTTAATACACTCTTAACATGTAATAGTAACTTAGAAAATCCATGGAGCACATTAATTACTTCATATTCTATTTATTTTAATATTTTTGAAAACATTTATTTGATATTTTTATTTAAAAAATAATTTCTACATCACTATTGTGTCATAATTAATGATAATTATTTAATATATAAATATTGTAAATAAATTTACTTGATATAGATAATTTTATTATATTTCATTAGACTATTTATGTTTGAAGTTTTATCATGTTTATTACTATGTTAAAATTATTATACTTATAAGATAAATGAGAGTGACATGTTGTCACTTTATTTTGTTTTAATTATAATTACATAAATTTCATATAAAAAAGTCAATTCAATGAATAAATTCTGATCGTTAGGTGATATTGGTCAAATTTAATTAGGGGAAAAGATAGTTTTGAATTAAAATACAATAGTTATTACTATTTGTTAAAATTTGAATTTAATCAGAAAAATACCAAAATTTCAACCAAATTAAATTTTGATGTCCTGCTTCCAAATAAGATGTTTATTTTATCAAATATAATTTATAAAAGTGTTAAAAACTATATTTAAAATTGGTGTGCCAAAAAAATGCGGCAAAACTGTATTATTTGAAAAATACATTTTATCTAAAAAATTTAATTTGTTCTTATATCATGTTTTAAAAAATACATAAGATGAATGTAAATGTTACATAAAATTTAAAATGGGGTTAATACTATTCATAATGGCTAGTTAATATCCCAAAATAATATTTTAATAATATATCCTTGTTTAGTTAAAATCAGTATTGCGTACAACACAAGCTATCGAGGAAGGTCGGTCTTGCGTGTAATGCAAGCCAAGTAAGTGTTGTGTTTAGTGAAATATTACTTTGGTGTTTCGTATAACATAATCCAAAAATAGTTCTTTTATACATGGAAAAAATCTATACTTAGTGTTGCGTGAAATGAATTCTATCAAAAGAACTTGAAATTGTGTGTAACACAAGCCAAGTATAGTGTTGTGTATACTGCAAGCTAATACAATGTTGCGTATAGTGAAAGATAATCTTGGTGTATCATACAACACAAGACATCAATGAAATTAAAAATAATATGTCTCATAAAATCTCGGGGTCTTATAGTCTGGCATGTGACACAGCTATAACATGGAATATAAAACACCAAACCTTGAAGATAAGTTATAAACCACATAATATATACACGAGGTAGAGAAATCACCTAGTATCAACCTCTAATGTGGTTGAGATCAAAAGAAAATAAAGAATGGATGAAGATCCTAAAAATATGGAATATTATCTCGCACCTAAAAGACTTCATCTATACCAAGAAAAATGAATAATTAAATAATAGAAATGTATAACTTACCAGTGAGGATCCAACAAGACAGACGATTCTTGAATTCGAGTCGAGATGAACGATTGGGAGAAAAGATGAGATTAGGCTTCAAAAAGAGCTCAAATGGGAGGAAAAATATCCCTCTATCAGTCGAAAATAATAAATTAAAGATATTTTTGAGTACGAAACTCATTAAGGAAAAAAATTATTTTTCCTCAAACACACAGGGTGACACAGTTTGGTAGTAAGGTTTTCCAAACTATGTGCCAACTATACACCCTTATCTATGTTAAGGGGGACCCCACATGGTTCATGTGCATGGATTGGGAAACCATTCACAAAATGTGTTGCATACCCCAATTAAAAAATAAAGAGATACCCATATGGGTGTGTACCCAAGGCTACATGGTTTTATCAAACTGTGCACCTATTGACATAATAATAGATAAAATCACACAGTTTCACCAAACCATGTATCTTGGGTTGCACGATCTCTAGTAGTCATGAAACACAACTTCTTTTCTCTAAAATTTGGGTTCTTGGTTTTGAACAAGCCCTAAACAGACCCAAAACACCTCTGATCTCATTAAACACTCACATTAGGTAAAAAACATGGAGTTAAATAAAAAATATTGATCTCTACATCATAGGAAAACATGAGATCTTATAATATCCCCCATTAAAGTAATTTTTCCATGAATTTCCCTTATAAGGGTGGTCAAGAATCGACAAATAATAACTTCGACCACTAATAACATATGTCGGCTACCACTCCCAAGTATCATCCTATAAACAAATGTGCGTCCATAACACTCATACTAGAGGAACTCACATGACTTGGAGAACCTTCGTGATCTTGTCAACAACACCTATAAGATTTTACTCAAAGGACACATCTACTTATTACTCCACCTTATCCAGCTCCAGAGTGTTAGAAATGTCTATGTGATAGTGGAAAAAATGATATATGTGAGTGATATAATCCATGGTTCGGTATCTCTGAGGCAACTGAAATCGATAGGCTACTGGCCTAACTCTCTCTAGAATATCAAATGGACAAACATATCTTGGTGAAATCTTACCCTGTGTCCCAATCTGTCTATGTCACAGCCTTAGTGAGATATGTAAAAAGACCTAATCCTAGACCTCTAACTCTATAGGTCATCGACCGTGATAGAAATAATATTTCTTTCAATACTGTGCAATATCTATCTGCATTCTAATCAACTAGACTTTATATTAAGTCTCATGCATAAGATGTGGTCCAAGAAACACTACCGCTCCTCCCTCAAACTGACATTGGGATGATCAACATGGAATACCAGAAAAATCATCATAAGGTTCCATACTTATAGTCTCTTGATAGCTATTATTGTAGGAGATATCAACTAGGGGTATATACCTCTCACAAGAGCCCCCAAAATCCAGGATATATAGTCTATTCATGTCCTCAGGAACCTTAATTTTTCACTATGACTAGACATTGGTCTTAGGGTGGTATTCTATGCTCAGAATAACCTATGTACCCAACTTCTTCAACAAAATATACCATAATCAAGACATAAACTGGGTATCCCTATTTGATAAAACATTCTCAGGAACCCCATAATGGTGCACAATATCATAAATATAAAACCTCCCAAGCTTATCTACTTATAAGGTCTCCCCTATCAGAGGAAAATGAGTGAACTTCATGGGTATATCCAAAATAACACATACCACATCACTACCTCGAGGATATCTTAGTAAACCTATCAAGAAATCCATAGCAACATCATCCCATTTCCACTCGAGAATAGGAAACTAATATAGAAGCCCAGCTGGTCACTGATGTTCTATATTCACCTGCTAACAGGTGGAACACCTCATAATAAAACAAGATTCCTGTTACTTCATCCCCAAACTCCATTACTACTAATGTATGTCTTGGTACATCTTGGTAACATCAGGATTCACTTCTCAAATAGAGGCATGAAAATCCCACATTAGATCCTTGTGTATGTATATTGGAACCCAAATGTGAACATGAATATGTATAATTTCATCCTATCCATTATTCCAACTTGGAGGCTAGTCCTCACCTTCCACACTCTCCTCTAGGACTAAGCCCTCAGCATCATATAACTACCTCATCCTCACTCTATCAAAAAGTGTGAAGGTAATGTTTAAAGAAGAAAGAAACGAATGGATGTGCCTATACTACACCACCAAGAGTATATCTTAAAACAAGTCCCTAAGTTTCCACTTTCTACTAGCCTCCTAAAATTCCCGTATTTGAGTCCTCCTTCTTAGTTCATTGACTGCTACATTTCCCTTTCTAGGCATATAAGAAAGCATAATTCCAAAATATTGTAGGCATTCAACCCAACTTCACCATCTATGATTTATATCATGATGTGTAAATATATATTAGTGGATTTTGTGGTCTGTGTATACCAAAAAATTATCTCATATTATGTAATATCTCTAACATTGTAAAGCATGAACACCTGTAGGTAAATTGTGGACATGCATTGGGTAATTCCTCTCATGTGGTCTCAACATATGATACCCGTATGCCACGACTCTATACCATGCATCAAAAATTCTCACAGCCTGATACCTGATGCATCACAATACATTGTGTAGCGCCTTCCCATATCTAGTAGAATTAGAACTATTTCTAAAGTTAGTCTCCCATTCAACTTTTAAAAGGATGTCTCACTTGTATCATACCATAGAAACTTCACATCATTCTTAGTCAATCTCGTAAGAGGTACTTATAAGTGTGATTAGTCCTATATAAAACACTTATAATATCCAAATACCCTAAAAAATTCATACTTCAAAGAATATTTTATTATTCTCCTATGAAACTACATCTCTCACCTTCTCTGGGTTAAAAAATATTCATGCCTCTAAGATAATATCACATATGAAGTGAATATTATCCATCCATAATTTACACTTTGTGATCTTACCATATAACTGATGCTATCTTAGTGTATCCAAAATGATATCAATATGTTTTTCATGGTCATGTTGATTACTACAGTACACCAAGAAATTTTCTATGAAGACCATAAAAAACTAATCCAAATAAGGATGTAAATCTTGGTTCATTAGAGCCATAAAAACTTATGATGCATTCATGATACTGAAAGACATAACTAGAAACCCATATATACTATAACTACTATGAAAACTTGTACAAGGTATGTTTTCAGGATGAACATGCACCTAATGATTCCTTGATCTCAAAATTATCTTTGAGAAAACCTGAGATCCTCAGAGCTAATCAAAGATACCATCTATCTGTGTTAAGGGATAACGTTTATTAATCATCAACTGGTAAAAGTTCATTAATCCACACATATCCTGAGGGTACCCTCTGTCTTTTTTTCGAAAAAGATCAATGAACCCCATGACGAAGTATTGAGTCGAATAAACCAATTTTCCATGAAGTCCTTTAGCTACCTCTTGAGCTCCAATAACTCAATAGTAGTTATCCTGTAAGGTGGAATGGATATGGGTGTATCTCTTGGCACTATCTCACTGAAGAACTCCACATAACTCTTAATAGGTAAACCAAAAATTTCACCCAAGAAAAATTCCCTGATACAATCAACCACTAGAGGAAAATCATCTTGACATGATCTTTAATCATCTAGACATAAACTAGTAATATGGGATATAATCCAGCCCATCCCACAATGCTTGGGTCCATCTCTACCTTCCTGGACATACTATTCACCCTTATAAATAAGAACTGCACCCTTTGGTGATGTGAAAGTCATAGTACAAAGATAAAAATGACATGGTCAAAATAAAAAACAAGACAGTACATCCTGATTATAATGTCAAACCTTGTCATATTGAGGAAAAAATGATTCTGTACAATGCGAAAGCCACCGATATCAATGGGGAACTCCATGAAATGGAACGCACCCTCTGTTCTGATTCTTAATATAGTATCCAAGATCATAATTCCATCATAAAACTGGATAATGAGCCATATTATCTCCACAATAGATTTTGATATGAATATATGCAAAGAACCTATATAAAAAAGAGAATATACTAGAATAGATCTGTCACGACCCATCCCTCGGGGCCTGTGTCATTACTACCCCAAGCCCACCTTCCATAGGCCAGGGGTTGGCGACCAGCACTAGAAAGGCATATCCCTAAAATGGGAAGGCATTGCCGTTAAACCTGTGTAAACACACAATCCAAGTGCACGACAAGATTCAACCATGAAGTAAAACTGTTGTAGTAAAAGTGTGTTCTGAATGTAAAGGGGCGAAAATACAAGCCTAACTGAAAATATACAACTACAATAGGAAATAGAAAAAAACTCCTCATATAGACCACCATGGATCCTACTTGAAGGGTAGGTACAACTCATCACCACAACTTTCCAGATTAACCAGTTTCTTCCGTGTACTACCTAGTCCTGGCCCCCTCAAGTCTCAGCCAAGCTGCTTGTCATCAGTACAAGACACAACAAGGTGCTGGCCACGCTTGTGCAGGGGTGAGTATAACAATAAGCAGTAGGGACTCCGAGACCCCTGAAGGTCTCTCTGAATTCCAAAGAGGAAATCCATAAACCATGATCCCAATCAAAAATAAAAAAGCAATAGACATAGATCAAACCAAGTATAAGTAAATAAGATAAGTACAAAAGATTAGTTGAGAAGAAAGATCATCTTACTCTGTCGAGAGGTAATAATACTGACCATATAGATTCTGACCCACATTGGATCGATAGGTACAAACCCCCACAAGACCCTCACAGGATCTGACCCACACATGATCGATAGGTAATAACCCCAACTAAACCACACAGGATCTGTCCCACATAGGACTGGTATGCGCTAACCCAAATAGGATCGCTAAGCGTTGACCCACACAGGATCTGAGCCACAATGAATCGGTATGCGCTAACCCACATAGGATCCCTGAGTGCTGAACCACACAGGATCTGACCCACAAAGTATTGATAGGTACTGACCGATATAGGATCGCTCGGTACTAACCCTTGTATGATCTGTCTCCAATCTCTGCCTCACTGCCAACCACAAGATTCCCGCTCATAGTATGCTTGATTTTGGGAGAACCGCTCCTCAAGCCATTCGCTGTAATTAAACTAGCAATATGTCCCTTGAATAAGTAACTCGATGATCCTTCACATCATAAGGATTCCAATGCAAAAGATGGCGTGTCAACCAGATGTGTGGTCTGTTAGTTATTGGCATTTTAGTGTCGAGGGCTTGGTTGGATTCAGAGTCGATCCAACCCAGTCATACTCCAAATTCTACAAAACTCTCATGGAGTATCTCAAAAGAACCATCTCACTCCAAGGATCCCAGTGTTGCATATAGTTCATCAAATGTACGTCCATTTTGACAAGTGATGACCTTTTATTCATTTCCGGGCCTAAGAGGGGTCCGGGTCTGACCCAGCCCAGCCCGAACTGGATTGGGTCAGCCCAGATGGGTGGGTCCATTGCGGGCTCGACCCAAAGGCCAAGGACCAGCCCAACCCACTAGAGGGGTATGACCAGCGCTAGGGTCGTGCAGTCTGCTGCTTCCGAATGACTCCATCAAGGGCGGCGCCACCTTGTCACCCACGAGACCCATAGGGAGCAGGTCCCACCCTTCACCACCACTGCGTATTCAAATCCATGACCCTTCAACGGGTCACAAGACAGTGTTCTGCCTCTACCTCCTCAGCCTGCTGAAGGCCAGCCGCCTTCTTCATCCACCGCGGCATGATGTCGCAGCTCCCCTCCGCGGTGTGTGACGGCGCGCCGCCTTCTGCCGTCGCGGCCGACCGATGCCGATCGCCACCATTTCTTGCTGACGCTAGTCAGGGTTAGGCTCTGCCTAAAAAAACACGCCCTCAAAAGCTCAATGATACTCTCAAATTTCTAATCCAAGTTACCATTTAGGAGTTATAGAATTTAACAATAAAATAATTGTTAGTTATTTATTTTATTTGCGGCTAAAAACTAACTTCCACTACTGGACCACGCCGACTATTTTTAGGATCTACGTAATGAAATAATACCATCACAAGTTAAGTGGTGGTCTCAGATTTTTAATGTGAGTCACCATTCGTGAGTTATAAGCATTTGAAAAATAAAATAATTTTATTTAATAATTTTATTTATGGTCATACCACTTTTGGGTTTTATCACTAGAGGCCTGTGCCGACTAAACATAAGTCACTCCTAAGGTAAACCCACCATCATGAATGCAATGGTGCCGTTAGATTTCTGATCCAATCACCCATTAAAGAGTTATTCCAATTTTTCAGAAAAACTACTAACACGTGTTATTTTAAGCTTAAAACTTTTTCGAAGGATCATTTAGGGCACTCCAGGACTTAAAATCACTTTCCGTCAGATTTCGTGGTCTCGTAAAAATTACATATAATTAAAAAAAATTATACGGATTTTATGGGTCTTTAAATTCTCTCCACCTTATGGATTTACATCCCCAAAAGCCAAAACAAAGGCAAAATAAACAAGTGGGGGTACTGAGCACGTATCTGAGCCTCCTGTTCCCATGTGCTCTCTTGGAGATTCTCTTGCTTCCATCGAACTTGCAATAGAGGAATCGACCTCCTATGAAGGACCTTGTCCGGTTGACCCTCTATATTCATCGGGAACTCTACAAAAATCACCCCATCGTCGATTTCCAGCTCGCCCCAGTTGATAACGTACGAGGGATCATGAACATACCTCCTCAGCTACGATATATGAAAAAAATTATGCACCTGGTGAATCTGTGGGGGAAGATCTAGATGATACACCACTTTAACTACTTTTCTAAGGATCTTGAAAGGTCCGATTAACCTTGGAGATAGCTTTCTGCCGTGGCTAAACCTCCGTAATCCTCGACGGGGTGAGAAATGAAGGAAGACATGATCTCCATCTTCAAAATCCAAGGGTCTTCATATCCTATTGGCATAAGACTTATTCCATCTATGTGCAGTCTTCATCCACTCCTGGATGATCTGCACCTTCTCTGTTGTAGCATGTACCAACTCTTGACCCATAAGTGCTGACTCCACATGGTCTGTCTAGCATAGAGGTGATCTTCAAGGTTGCCCGTACATGGCATCAAATGGAGCCATTCCAATGGTCGAGTGATAAATATTATTATATGTAACTCCACCAGTTGAAGGTGGTCGTCTCAACTGCAGCCAAAATCAAGGACACAAGTACGAAGCATGTCCTCGAGTGTCTGTATGGTCCGCTCTATCTGACCATATATCTATGGATGAAAGGCTGTGCTCAATTGTAGATATGTCCCAAATGCCTCCTGTAATCCCTTCCACAAGCAGGATATAAACTGAGTGTCGTGATCTGAGACAATCATCGATGGAACCTCATGAATTCGTACAATATCTTGTACGTAGAGACATCCCAAACTCTCAACTGATCCCTGCTCTTGGATGGAAAGGAAGTGGGCCGACATGGTGAGTCGATCAACGATCACCCATATGGAATCATGTCCCCTAGATGTATGTGGTATCCCTATCTTGAATTCCATGGATACGCTATCCCAATTCCATTCTGGCACCTCAAGGGGATGAGCTAAGCCTGCTAGTACTTGATGCTCGACCTTCACTTGCTGACAAGTGAGGCATAGTGATATAAAACCTTCCACAAATTTCTTCATCCCTGGTCACCAGTACTGACACCGAAGGTCCTGTTATATCTCCGCCACACCTGAATTTACCGCCAAAGGGGATGCGTGAAACTCCCTCAACACCTCCTCTCACAATTTCATTGGTACCATGGTGCATCCTCTAAAGAGTATGACGTGCTCCACACCTTCCTAAAATCCTTCAGAAGACTGCCCTGAGGACATCTAAGCACATCTAGCCTCACAGTCAACATCCCCAAGTTGTGCCTTCCTGACTCGCTGAAGGAGTGGGGGACTCATTATAATAGATTGGAGGTAAGATGCTCCATCACTGTCCACAAAGGATATTTGCAACACGGCTAGCTACTATGTCGCCTCACTCAGCAACTATAATCTAGACCTCTTGATAAGTGCATCTGCCACCATGTTACCTTTCCCAGGAGTGTAGACTATCTCAAAGTCATAGTCATGGAGGAACTCCAGCCATCATTTCTATATCAGGTTCATGTTATTCTATGAGAAGATATACCTGAGACTCTTGTGATCAGAGTAAACTATAAAACGTCTGCCCATCAAGTAGTGCTGCCACATCTTCAGTGCAAAGACCACTACTATTGGGAACCTAAAACTCAAAACAATAGGTTCCACGAGGGTTATGTTGGCCGATTCAAGATTGATTGGATGAACCCTCCCATGCACAATTTTAACTCGTGCTGCATATGTTTCATTTTTTTGCTGACTAAAGAAAAACCACATTCTAATGATGTAGATATACCAAAACTTTTTTCCTAAAAGAGTCAATATGAGCAAGAACTGTGGATGACCAGTCCATACCCAAACTAACGTCGTAAGGAATTGAAGCTTCCACCAAGAGGTTCCAACCAAAACTCTCACCTCAAGGGTCAGATCACACCGTCAGTATAAGTGTGATTATCAAGTCTCATCCCATAAGTATATCTAAACGTAAGGGTCTATTCAATAGTTTAACCGGAAACTCTAGGTCTTGAATAATATTTGTAACAAGAAGGAATGATTATTACCTATATCTATTAATATGGCAGCTAGTAGTAGACATAGAAAATACTTCAAATCATTCCTATATCCCATTGGTCACACTCCTTGACAGCATGAAGCTACTCTCTTCCCATATCATCCAGCTCCCTTAAGCCTGGTGGGGACTACATTGGGGTGGTGGTTGTAACTTGTTGAAAAGTATACCACCTCCAGCTATTCCCCTAGATCCTCTTCCATGTCTGATGCCCTGTAGATTCACCTATCCCTATCAATTCCTATTTTTGAAACATTTTACACATCTAAGCCTCTAAAATTGACGTCGGTTTCCTGATTTCACACTGTTGACATTCACTGGCTATATCCACTCAGCCAAATAATTTTCAGCCACTAAGGTTCTATCTAGCACCCTAACATAAGCAGGAATGCACAGAAGAATACTGCTGGCTCATATGTCCATAAAAATATCTCGCTCAGAGGTCTTATCTTAGAATCACAGGTCGTATTGTATTCATCGAGTACCTAGAAAGGCTGGTACACCTCGACAAATACTCAATTAACAACATGTAATATTTTCAAAACTGTATAATCTCTTGGGAACACAAAACCCTTAGCTTTTCATGGAAAGATACCCCTTCTCTTAGGAAGGTTCTCAGACTCTATCCACAGAAAAGTCACCTCATCATAATTTAGGGGTAATCTAAACCCTACCATCGCCCTATTGTTCCACATAAAATGTTCACTACTAGGACCACCATCTGATCTAATGGTGCCTTGGATAGTTGGAAACTCGGTCACCACCTCAAGCCAATCGTTATCCACTTGTGTTCCAGGATCACCTCAAAAATTGAGGGGTATCTATCACTGAAAATCATGTAAGGAACTGATCTTATATGTGTCCTCTATTGGTAGCACCGGTAGTAACTACTGACCAATAGGCAGTGGTATCGTTGGTACACTGCTCGAAGGTACCATCATGGGAAACAATCCATGTACTAAAGCCTCATCACACAGTGGACCATCCTCATGGTCACTCATTGGAATCCTGGTTGGCTGTCTTCATGGAGGAATCTTGAAAGAGAGTCAAGATGAAACATAGTCAATAAGTTATACCTACTAAGATGACTCAAAGAGATAAAAAAGAAAATCAATATTTTCAAAACACACGTAACTAGTGTTTTCGTTTACCGAGTCAGAAATTAGAATTCAGGGTCCTGGTTTATAGACACATCAACCACTACACCAACACTAGACTCCCTAAACTGAAATCTGAAATTAAGACACTTAACACTATTTATCCATTGAAAACATAGACTCTTTGTTCTTCTTGTAGAACTGACCCCTCTGATACCACTTTATCATGACCTATCTCCTGGGGCTCGTGCCCTGACTACCCCAAGACTGCCTTCCTTGGGCCAGGGGTTGGTAACTAGCACTAGAAAGGCATATCCCTAAAATGGGAAGGCATTTCCATTAAACCCGTACAAAAACAAAGCCCAAGAACACAACAAGATGCAACCATGAAGTAAAACTGTTGTAGTAAAAGTGTGTAATGAATGTAAAGGGGTCGGAGTACAAGCCCAACTGAAAAGATAAAAATACAATAAGAAACAAAAAAAATTGCTCATGATATTGACCAACATAGATCCTAACTGAAGGGTAGGTACATCTCGTCTCCACAACTCTCCACGTCAACCAATCTCCTCTGTGTACTGCCTAGTTCTGGCCCCCTCAAGTCTCAACCAAGCTGCTCGTCGTCTACACAAGACACAATAAGGTGCGTGTGACGCCTGTGTAGGGGTGAGTAAAAAAATACCAAGTAGGGGCCCCGAGACCCCCTAAGGTCTCTCATAATTTCCTAAAGTAAAACCACAAAGCATGATATCAATTAAAAAGCACAAATAAATATACACAACTCAAACCAGGTATAAGTAAAGCACATAAATACAAATGATTAGTCAATAAGATATATCATCTTATTCTGTTGAGAGGCACTACTGCTGACCATACGATGTTTGACCCACATTGGATTGATAGGTACTATCCCCCTCAATACCCACACAATATCTGACCCACCCGGAGTTGATAGGTTATAACCCCTACAAGACCCACACAAGATCTGAACCACACAGGATCGATATGTAATAACCCTCACTGACCCACACAGGATATGACCCACATAGGATCGGTATGCGCTAACCCACACAGTGTCATTGAGAACTGACCCACACAGGATCTAACCCACACATGATCATTATGCACTGACCCACAAAGAATCACTCGGTACTATCCTCCATATGATCTGCCTCCAACCTCAGCCTCACTGCCAGCCACCAGATTCCTTCTCATTGTACGCTTGATTTTGGAGAACTTCTTCTCATGACATCAGTCGTAATTAAACCAGCATGAAGTCCCAAAAAGAAGTAACCCGGTGACCTGTTACGTCATAAGGTTTCCAACGCAACAAACGTCCGTCAACCGGATGCCCGATCTGTTAGTTATTGGCATTTTAGTGCTGAGGGACCAGTTGGTTTCAGAGTCGATCTAACCCGGTCATACTCCAACATTATCAAACACTCTCATGGAGTATCTCAAAAGGACCGTCTTGCTCCAAGGATCCCAGTTCGATAGATGGTTTGTCAAACAGACATATGGTTTGCAAGTTATGACCTTTTATACGTTTCTGGGCCTGAGAGGGGTTCAGGTCCGGTCCGACCTGACCTCGGCCAACTCGACCCACTTTGGGTCTAACCGACCCGGTCAAGGTCTGACCCAGACTAGCCCGAACAGACCTGGAATTGCCCGACCTATTGGCTAGCGCGACCCACACTACAGTCATGCGGTCCGATGCTCTTGAACGGCTCCATTAAGGGCGGTGCCAGGTGGCACCACCTTGTCACCTGCGGGACCTGCAGGGAGCAGATCCCAGCCTTCGCCATCACTGTGTCTTCAAATCCATGGCCCTTCAAAACAGAACATGATAGCACGCCACCTCTGCCTCTGTGACTGACCTTGGTCCGACCGCCTTTTTCATCTGCTGTGACCTGATGCCGTGACTCCCCTCCACGGTGTGCGAAGGCGCGCCGCCGTGGCTGATTGATGTCGACCACCACCATCACTCACTAGAAATAGTCAAGGTTTGGCTCTGCCTAAGTTAAAAACACCCTCAAGAGCACAATAGTACTCTCAGATTTCCAATCTGAGTTACCATTTCAGAGTTATATAATTTAACAACAAAGTTATTTTTACTTAATTATTTTATTTGCGGCCAAAAAACTAACTTCCGCTGTTGGCCTGCTCCAGCCAATGTTAGGTTATACCTATCAAAATTATACCCTCATGAGTTTAGTGGTAGTCTCATATTTTTAATCTGAGTCACCATTCGTGAGTTATAAACATATTAAAAATAAAATAATTTTATTTAATAATTTTATTTACGGTTATGCACTTTTGGTTTTTGTCACTGGAGGCCTATGCCAACTAAACTTAAGTTGCACCTAGGGTAAAACCACACTACTGAGGGCAATGGTGCCCTCAGATTTTTTATCCGGGCAACCGTTTAAGAGTTATTCCACTTTTTTAGAAAAACTACTCACACATGCTATTTTAAGCTTAACACTTTTTCGACAAATCATTCTGGGCACTCTGGGCCACAGAATCACATGCCATCAGATTTTGCAGACTCATAAAAATTACATATAAATAAAAAAAATTATACAGAATTTCTGAGTCTTTAAAAGAGCCTACTATGAACATACCTATAACCATATATGGGCCAACTCTATGCTCCATAGGTGTAGGCTATACAAAATATATATGGTCTGAAACATAGCCTCGTAACACAACCTCACTACTTAGAGAAATACCACTAATGTATAGGTACAACTATTTTATAGATTACTCATCCTTGACCACCACCTTGACCTGAGCAACTGGTACTACTCTAGCTCCCATCTTTACACGGAGCTAGAAAACCCACTTGGGAACTTGGAGTCATATTTGATCCACTTTCACTGACTGTTGGAGGGAATTTCCTATAGAAATTTTGTACATAGACTATCCTTCTACAATATTGAAACTAAAATGGGTATCTATCACATTGATTCCTCATATGTCCCTTCCTAAGAAACTGATGATAGAAAACATCACTATCATCACTAATAGTCTCATCAGTACTCCCCTCACAAGAAGCCTCAAAATGACACTTCCCTCCACTAGAAGTCGAACCATTAGGCCAAGAGACTAAACTTCCTTGCTCTGTGAACCTATCTCCCCTCAGGTACTTCCCAGTGATAATCTCATAATTCACTATGTCAGTAATATTAGTCAACTTGAACACATTGACCTGCAATCAAACAACATAACTGAGACCTTCCTCAAAGTATCTAACCCATGATGGATCGTCATCAATATATATCATCACAAAAAACTGAATCTAGTTAATACATTACAAATACTCCATAGCGGACATAACGCCCTACTCTAGATGAATAAACTCATTGTCCCACTATCTTATCAGAGTCTCAGGGAAAAGGTAATCCTAAAACTTCTGTTTTAAATCTCTCTAAACTGTATCTCGAATCATATTAGGCTGGTTCAAAACATACCACTAGCACTTATCTTCTCCTCAAATCATATATGTTTCAAGCTTCACTATACTCTAAGTATGTGTCTCTAGATGCTCAAAAATTGACCAAGTAGTCTCAAGACACAACACAACTACCTATAAACCACCATAACCCACAAACATTTGAGTATTACACTCTTGGAACACATGTGTCAGCTCTTCCATTGATGAGAAAGGCTTCAATAATTCCTAAAAAGTCTGCATGATGCTCATAAAACTCTTACAAAACTCTACCTTAGAACCTATATCTAGTAAAACCACGGGTTCCCTAACTTTCACTATAGGAGGATATGCTGATATCCCATGTTACACCACATCTGGAGCTTGGTTTTTATCACCCTCCTAGCATATGACTAATGGAATTCCTAGTTCTATGTCTTTACAATGCCAAACACACACCTCATAAAAGATCAATAATGAATTATCACTGCTAAAAGTGTAGAAAAGGTCAAATACTTACTATAAAAGAAGCACACCCCTTTGCCTGCTCCTAAATCTAGGAGTGGGTAAATAGGAATAAACATAAAAATAACTAGATACAGTACCTACTTCCAATTCTAAATCCTGGTGAAGGTTAAGTTCTTTGTTTCATAATTTCCATTTCCATTTGAATTAATATTCATTTCACAATTAACATTAAATTGTTGAACCAAATGGGTCAAAATTTCCAATACATAATGGAAAATACACATCATGAACCAAAATACTGTGTCCACTTAATCAAAAGGATAACACATTCCAATCCATTTGAACGATGGCCCAAGACTCAACATTCTATAGTTGATTAATTATGGTGTCTGTTTTAGCCTATACTGGAAAACACTATTTAGGTTATGGTAGAAACTCTAAGTGCCAAAATTTTTTCTCCATTCCCTATAAAAATCTACTATCAAATCATAAATATATCATGCAAGGCACACATCAAGATGTCACGTAGTCAAGAAATTCACTGTATGTGGTATAAAATAACGCATGACATGTAAATTCTAACAAGTGCCTAAAATGCTGCATGAGATGGAATAACCTCATCTCATTAAGAAAATGTAAAATAAAATCCTTATTAACCACAATAATAACATCACAATTAATTACATCACCCATTTGTGGAATCAAATCAACTATAACTAGAAAAATATAGGAAACAAAAAATTCTATTCCTAGAAAATTGGCTTTTTTCTATACATGGGTTAGAAAATCCCATGCACATCTCATTAAAAAAATTACAACACCTTCTTAATCCCTATATATTTTCTTTAAACAATAAATAAACCAGAAAAAGAACCACTTTAATACCCCATTGTAATATCCCGACTTGAGAGCCACTAAACAGTTCCCTGAGCCAGTGGGTCACATGGACACAAGCATGCCTCCCCATACACTAGAGGTTGTTGACTAAGAGGGAGGTCCTATGGTGTTTTTATGGGGATACTATTTGATCATGTTAGAGTGTGACATAATGGTAGTAATCATACTAATAAATATAGGAACCAGTAAATCAACTAAAAATAAGATAAAAATCCAAGATAGGAATATATAAACAATGAAAAAAGTAATGTTATATAAAAAATCATATGTCATTTCATATCTCTACAAATATGGAAAAGTGGTATATATAAATCCAATATAATAAATGAATCAAAAGTAAAAAAAGGAAAAAAGAACTATCTCTAGATATCATCATGAGTGACACTCAGTCATCTGCTCCCATACTCCAAATAGATTAATAGATCAAGAATTATACAACACGTTCTTACCTTGATCCCTACCTATATCCATGAATTCTATCTTGGAACCCAACGGTGGCCCAAATAGGGTGTTATATAACACTACCCAGGCCGCCAACAATATTTTCTATAATAAGACCAATTTTTTAATAACAAGCTAAGAAGTGTGCAATGTATACAATAAGTGTAATAGTAATGAAAGAAAAGTACACAAGGAATATGTGATAAAATTACGTGATAATGTACAGCCAACCATGAAACCCTATAAAAAATAGTCAATCTTCCATAAACATGGTAAACTGTAAAGCATAAATAAAATAGTTACACCTTCAAGTCAAATAATTGATATCTAATACTAGTACGTGGTTTATGTAACACCCCATGTAAATAAAGAATATGAAATTTTCATATGTATCCATATTTGTGAATAAAATATTAATATGACTTTAAAGGGGACGCTATGCTCGATGGCGTACCCAACACGCAACAACGAGTTTCTTGGGAATCTTACGTTGCACTCTAATAATAAAATAATATTATTTTAAATGGAAGTTAACATGTAGCCATTTTATTGGCGAGAATGGATAGAAATAACTAAAATATGATTATATATGTTTTTAAATGTTTTTACATTTATCCAATAAATGATAAAGGCTTAAAATACGGAAAGAATTCAATTTTAGGCGTATATGCCCTAGTTTTCACTAAAGGTTCACTTATCACCTTTTGATGGAGAACCCTCTTTAAATATAGTTTTGGTCACTATTATACATTCTATTGGACAAAATAAAATCCTTCTTTATAATTGGGACATCAAAATTTACTTTGTGTATGTTTTTGTTATTCTTCCGATAAAGTTCATTTTTTATGAATAAGTGAAAAATGTTGTATTTTAATTCAAAACATCTTTTTATATAATTTATTTATATGATTGGATTATCTTTTTAATTGGTTTTAAAGTGAAACCATAAAATATATTTACCATTTTATTCAATGGTGGACTTTGTAATTAATTTCA
Organism: Viscum album; assembly: GCA_963277665.1. NCBI lineage: Eukaryota > Viridiplantae > Streptophyta > Magnoliopsida > Santalales > Viscaceae > Viscum > Viscum album. The sequence continues at coordinate 558,366,712 of OY728132.1, read as the reverse complement.
CTTTGAAATTCGACATAAACAAATATCAATCTTTTGATATATATTGTTTCTTAAAAACATGCTATTTGTTTTGACAGCGGGAGTAAATTATTAAATTAATTAATTCTACTTATATTCCTTGAATTAGGTAATATAAACATCATTTTTGAATTCAGAATATCGATTATAGCTTAGAGTGAATTTTTGGTATTTTTCGGAAAAACTCCAATTTTTGATGAATAGTGAAACCACTAAGTGGTAATCAAGCAAACTGATTTTTCAGTTAAATGAAAGATTACCACTAATGTGTATTGAATTTTGAAAATCTGACATACATGGTTATCATTAGTATGTAAAATGTGGTTCAATGAGATGAAAATAATTTTTTGGTGAATAGTAGCTTTTTTTCATTAATCGCGATTAGAGGTAATTAGTGTAATTTAAGGTCAAAAGGATATTATAAAAATATGAAAACACCATGAAACTTGTCATACCCCTATTGGATGAGTCATGGCCGACCAATAAAACCCTTGGGTCGATTTATGGGACCCTATGGAGCCTCTTGGGTGAGATAATGACTTTAATGCCTTTTTTTAAATAAAGGTGAAAATGACACTGACATAAATTGTTTTACTAAAACAATTTTTAGAAGGGGTTATACTAATCATATTTATGTCTATAAATACTATTTGGAAAGATAAAAATATTTCCTACATCAGGATATTTTTGTTATAATTTTTAGACATTAAATAGATTAATTTATTTATGACATCATGATGATGCAATGATGACCTCATCAATGAACAGTTTAAATAAAATGAAACGATAATATAAAATCTAAGACCTACACTTGTCCAAAAACTATTGGATGGGAATATTTCGAAGCCTTATCATATTATATTCGAAATATATCAATGTGGGACCTTAAAAATTCGAAACACTTTTGAAAATAAAATAATAGGTTCATGATTTCTAAAAGTGCCCCTCCTCTCCTCTTATAAAAGGCCCCCACCTCTACCTCATTTCACACACTCCTCAAGCCTTTGGATCGGCCATCCCCTGCCCATTTACTCTCTCCACATCCCTATACTCATCCTAGAGGATTACCTTTGGGCATAATCATTTAAAAGAATGCCTTTAGGCTCAAATCAAAAGGAGTTGCACTTTTAAAGGTAATTCATTCTCTCATGTTCATTTGTTTTATTTTGCTTCTCCAACCCCCTAAACTCTTTTTATTTACTTCTTTTGTAACAACACCAGTATCTTCAATATACTAGTATGTTGTTATAAGATTTATTCATTCTACACTCTCACACAACTACATCAAATGGTTAAAAAACATACGGTTTCCGTGGATGGCGAAATTCTGCCTCCCGAAATGATGATTGTTCAATACTCATTTAACACCTTCAAAGGTGGCCATTATGATGTAACTATTTTTATATATTATATATAATATGTTTATTATTTCCTTATGATTCTGTATTTTTTATTTATGGCATACCATTATTGTTTCCATTATGGGTATACACGATATCTTCATTTTAGGAAGTGCGGACTACCACCCCCTCAAAGTGATGTGATTCGTTAATGCCATACGTGGAACGTATAAAGGATGGATTTAATGTTATTATATATGATTTTATACTGTAATTATAATATACCTATATATCATTATTATTTATTTCCATTAAAGTATGATATATAAATGAAAGTAGCGTTCATGCGTACGTACGGCTTACCGTCTCCATGAACGGTGCATTTCATTTCTTATCCCCAAATGTAATGTACTATTATAAGTACATGAATATAATGGATATATATGATGAATGATACATATAAATGATGAATAAAATTCTGGAATTAAAATATACATACCTCTCATTTAGTTTTAATTCCATTAATATGACAAAGAAATGAAAGTAGGGTTCATGCGTATATACGGCTTACCGTCTCCATGAATGGTGCATTTCATTTCTTACCTCTAAATGATTATGTAATATTATAAATACATGAATATGCTAGATATATATGATATATATGCTATCCAAATCAGGAATGTCATTCTTGATATAAAGAACCTTTGACCACACGAACAACATGTAATTGTAAGAAGTCCACTTTCGACTTAAGAACCAAATATCGACAAAACAAACATTATTAACTTAAATGATTACATAATGTTTATAACATGGCAATAAGTGATTTAAAGGAATAATGAACTATAAAAAGTTTCTTAATAAAGTGGAAATTATATCAAGTTTATTATTCAGGACGTTAAAGAATGATCGAGTCAAGTCGGACCCGAGGTAAGGGATCCTACTCCTCTCTTTCTTTTTAAGTACACTCTTTTATGTAATTCCTTTTAAGATCATCATTATCGTGATTGAGATGTTCTTTTATATTACTCTTACTGTAATTTTTATGTTCATATGATGAGAGACCCTATTCTCTCTCATCAAACCATTTTAGAAGTTTTGAGTGGCACCGTTAGGCTGCCGAGTTTTCGTAAGAGATCTAACCTCTCTCTTTCTTTTTAAGTACTCTCCTTTATGTCACTTCTTTTAAGCTCAGTTTTGTTATGTTGGGGGACGTTCTTATGTATTCCTATTTCTGTAAAATTTATTTTGATATGATGAGAGACCCTAATTCCTCTCATCAATCCATTTTGGAAGTTTTATGTGGCGCCGTTAGGCTGCCGAGTTTTCGTAAGTGATTTTTCATCTCACTTTTATTCCCGTGAGATTTATTCTACATTTTCCACAATTTCCTTTGAGTGGTGTATGTACTGCACATTATTCTACTATTTGTGTAATATAATTTCGTTTATGAGTATTTACATCAATGATTTATTGTCCTTCTTTCATGGGGTGTATGTTTTGAAAGATACCCAAGTCGGTAAGGGAACCTTTCACCCTCCTCTTTTTAAAAGACTTCTTTTGTTGGGTCTTTTAATTTACATATTGTTATGTTGGGATATGTTCTCATATATCCTTATTGATGTAAATTTTATGTCCAAGTGATGTGATACCCTTTTTTTATTATCTCTCATCAACTCATTTTGATGTGACGTTGTTAGGCTGTCAAGGGAGCTTCTTAACCCAATTTCGATTTCTTTGGGTTCAACATGTAGTTATTGAATATGTCATCCTTTGAATATGTTTGAATGACCTTTGATTATATTACACTTAATATCCACTTATATTTGGTGTATTAGTTTTTCACACATAATTATGTAATTGATTTATCCTTAAACCAACTATACCGTCTTTGTATGGGACTTTGTCTCAATCTCCTTTCATTGAGGCATATTTTATTTTATACACAACATTCTTTTATACAGTGTATAAACACCTTTGACTTTTACGTTTATTCAAAAGGAATCTTTTTTATATGAACCGTTTACTAAATGACAAAAGGGAATGTTTTTGTCGTACGTATGCGGCGACAACGACTTCTCCGCCGTCGTGACCGTTATTTGAGTTTCGACTTCCTCTACAAGCCATACCTTATTTTTAAAAGAAAAATAAATACCATGTTTTTCTTTTCTTTTATTTTGGTATCGAAAATGGTTTTCATAATGTTTTTATATCAATGTGTTGTATTGATATCTTGTGATTGAATGGTGGGAATGTTATGTTTCCTTTATGCATGTTTTATGTGATATGATTATGTTGAGGTTCTTGGGCATTATTATGAAGACGGGTGGTTCTGTGATAGACTAAGGGCAGGTGAGCCCGATATAGCTCTCCAATGCATTGGGTAACGCAAAGGAGTGAAACGTTAAGGTTTCTCCGAAGAGATTTCGGGAATATATTGTGATGGGTATTCCAAACGTAACCAAGAGGGTTACTCCCTACGTAAGAATGTTATGAATGCCTCAAGTTACCTTTATGTCTTATGATTTCATTGATTTATTCATGGTTTGATGAGGTATGTTAAAGTGCCTATGTTTTATGGGTAAATTATGATTTCATTCTTATGTATATATGAACTCATGTTTCCTTTCCATATTTTTATAACCCTTACTGAGCTTTTTATGCTCATCCCAAGTTTTTGAAATGTTTGTCACAGGTCAAGGGAAAGGTACATGATGTGATGATAGTGTCAAGAAAGAATCCGTGTTTTATTTTAAATATGTTTCCGTTGATGGGAAGAATGAATATTGTCTTTTATGTAACCACTTTGTTTAAATGTGGAATGTAATGCAAGTTTCATGATCTAATTCTCTAAAACTCTAAACCTGAAAAGATCCTCAATGTGTAATCTTGTAATAACCCAAGATTAAGTAAGGTTTAAGGATGGGGCCTTATATTTGGTATCAAAGGTCGGTTTAGATAACTTTAGAGGTTAGGGTATTCTCTAAGCATAAGTGACATTACCATAATGGTTAGGATTTCAGAAAGAGTCCTAGTTTTAGATAAATTGAATGAGTAAGTATATCTTAGTGTTTACCTTCCTCATTAGTACATGATGGTTTTGTTGATATACTCACACTGACATTTCTGTTTTTAGTGAATGGATGGATCTCACAGGCACCAAAGTGACAATTGGTTTGAAGGAAACTGTGGTGGTTCTCTGATTAAGAGACTCGATGAAATGGGGTATTCAATGAGGAAACTCGTGTTTTTTCTAAACCAACTATCAAGGAGTCATGATCAACCACGTGAACCTTGGTATGTTCTATAATGCATCATGTACCAGATGACCAATCGATGTGGAAGTTCAGGTAATAATTAAAAAGGTAACCATTAGGGTTTATATGATCCTTAATTTTGAGTTAATTATGGGTTATTATATGTTTTGATGGAAAATAAAAGGCATGAGATAAAATTGAGGTTAAAATATGTTATGTTTATTTTTGAATATTTTATCTCATTTTGGGAAATGTTTTGAGAATTATATAGTTTTGGAAAAAGGACAATAGGCAGACCGTGTGATAACCCGTCGCGTCAGACAATGCTGCGGGAATCGAACCCACAACCAAAGTGTGACTGGTATTTATCGCCTACCACTGGACTACATGAAGTCCCTGGTTAGTTTGACTGATTCTTTCTAGTTATATGATTTTATGAATTAAGAGTAAGTTGATTTTGGGTTATTTATGAAAATGATTAACCTATCATGGAGGATATGTGATTTGGTTAATTACTTTTCAATTTGAGACTTTAGGAGCAACTGATGTTGTTTGGAGATAAATGTTACGATTTAACTTGGAAGAATATGTGACTACATCCTTTAAATATTAGGTTTTCAATCTTAGATTGGTTTACTTTGAATAATTTTATGGACAAATTTTTTATCTAATGGTCCTCGTTGAACTTTGGGTTTTGTTGGACAAATTTTGGAGGTTAAGAATAGATTTTCTTTTTATAAAGGGTTATCCTTTTCTAGATTATCTGGTCTTGTACTATCCTTTTTGGTTTTGGTTTTGGTTAAAGTCTAAACACATGGGATGTATATAGTTCTCTTTTGTGGATTAGGTGATTCTCTAAAATTTGATTATAGTACTCTTAATGTGAACAAGTCTTCCTAAATACTCGCCTTTTTAAGAAAATATGAGTTTGTGTAAGGAATCTAATAAAAGTTGAAAGTCAACATGATAAGTGATTATGTTTCCTTATGAATAAATTCCCCAATAAAAATCATCTTAAAACAAAAATTTTGTCTATTAACTTTTCCTACTGGGGAATCGAATACCGTTTAACCCATCACAAGTTTGTGATTTTCTCATGGTTAACTTTCTCCTAAACATGTTTTCTATCACTCTTCATCAGAACATGACCCTATGTTTTCTCCTCCATGTCCTTGTTTTCATACTTGGAATCCTAGTATGGGTTAACTCGGGTGACCTTTGTACTTATCTTTCTTTATTTTAAAGTGATTGTTTTACCGACTCTTCTTCTGATGTGGGACTTTCAAGGATGTTTCCAAGACCAATTTTAAAATTGCGAGGACGTAATTCCCAAAAGGGGGGAAGGATGTAACACCCCAGGTAAATAAAGAATATGACATTTTCATATTTATCAATATTTTTGAATAAAATATTAATATGACTTTAAAGGGGACGTTATGCTCGATGGCTTACCCAACACGCAACAACGAGTTTCATGGGAATCTTACGTTGCACTCTAATAATAAAATAATATTATTTTAAATGGAAGTTAACATGTAGCCATTGTATTGGATAGAATGGATAGAAATAAATAAAATATGATTATATATGTTTTTAAATATTTTTACATTTATCCAATAAAATATAAAGGCTTAAAATACGGAAAGAATTCAATTTTAGGTGTATATGCCCTAGTTTTCACTAAAGGTTCACTTATCACCTTTTGATGGTGAACCCTATTTAAATATAGTTTTGGTCACTATTATACATTCTTTTGGACCAAATAAAATCCTTCTTTATAATTGGGACATCAAAATTTACTTTGTGTATGTTTTTGTTATTCTTCCGATAAAGTTCATTTTTTATGAATAAGTGAAAAATGTTGTATTTTAATTCAAAACCTCTTTTAATATAATTTATTTATATGATTAGATTATCTTTTTAATTGGTTTTAAAGTGAAAGCATAAAAAAAATTTACCATTTTATTCAATGGTGGACTTTGAAATTAATTTCACTTTGAAATTCGACATAAACAAATATCAATCTTTTGATATATATTGTTTCTTAAAAACACGCTATTTGTTTTGACAGCGGGAGTTAATTATTAAATTAATTAATTCTACTTATATTCCTTGAATTAGGTAATATAAACATCATTTTTGAATTCGGAATATCGAATATAGCTTAGAGTGAATTTTTGGTAATTTTCTGAAAAACTCCAATTTTTGATGAATAGTGAAACCACTAAGTGGTAATCAAGCAAACTGATTTTTCAGTTAAATGAAATTTTACCACTAATGTGTATTGAATTTTGAAAATCCGACATACATGGTTGTCATTAGTATGTAAAATGTGGTTCAATGGGATGAAAATAATTTTTTGGTGAATAGTAACTTTTTTTCATTAATCGCGATTAGAGATAATTAGTTTAATTTAAGGTTAAAATGATATTATAAAACTATGAAAACACTATGACACTTGTCCTACCCCTATTGGATGGGTCATGGCCGACCAAGACAACCCATGGGTCAATTTAGGGGACCCTATGGAGCCTCTTGGGTGAGATTATGACTTTAATGCCTTTTTTTAAAATAATGGTGAAAATGACACTAACATAAATTGTTTTACTAAAACAATTTCTAGAAGGGGTTATACTAATAATATTTTTGTCTATAAATACTCTTTTGAAAGAGAAAAAGATTTCCTACATCAGGATATTTTTGTTATAATTTTTACAGATTAAATAAATTAATTTAATTATGACATCATGATGATGCAATAATGACCTCATTAATGAACAGTTTAAATAAAATGAAACGATAATATAAAATATAAGACTTACACTTGTACAAAAACTATTGGATGGGAATATTTCTAAGCCTTATCATCTTATCTTATAAATATATCAATGTGGGACCTTATAAATTCGAAACACTTTTGAAAATAAAATAATAGTTTCATGATTTCCAAAAGTGCCCCTCCTCTCCTCTTATAAAAGGCCCCCACCTCTACCTCATTTCACACACTCCTCAAGCCTTTGGCTCGGCCATCCCCTTGCCATTAACTCTCTCCACATCCCTCTCCTAATCCTAGAGGATTCACTTTGGTCACAATCCTTTTAAAGGAAGCCTTTAGTCTCAAATCAAAAAGAGTTACACTTTTAAAGGTAATTCATTCTCTTATGTTCATTTGTTTTATTTTGCTTCTCCAACCCCATAAAATCTTTTTATTTACTTCTTTTGTAACAACACCAGTATCTTAGATATACTAGGATGTTTTTATAAGATTTATTCGAGCTAAAAGCTCACACAACTACATCAAATGGTTAAAGAACATACGGTTTCCGTGGATGGCGAAATTCTGCCTCCCGAAACGATGATTGTTCAATACTCATTTAACACCTTCAAAGGTGGCCATTATGATGTCACTATTTTTATATATGATATATAATATGTTTATTCTTTCCTTAAGCTTCTGTATTTTTCATTTATGGCATACTAGTATTGTTTCCATTATGGTTATAAACGATATCTTCATTTTAGGAAGTGCGGACTACCACCCCCTCAAAGTGATGTGATTCGTTAATGCCATACGTGGGACGTATAAAGGATGGATTTAATGTTATTATATATGATGTTATACTGGAATTATAATATAACTATATATCATTATTATTTCTTTCCATTAAAGTATGATATAGAAATGAAAGTAGCGTTCATGCGTACGAACGGCTTACCGTCTCCATGAACAGTGCATTTCATTTCATATCCCCAAATGTAATGTACTATTATAAGTACATGTATATAATGGATATATATGATGAATGATACATCTAAATGATGAATATAATTCTGGAATTAAAATATACATACCTCTCATTTAGTTTTAATTCCATTAATATGACAAAGAAATGAAAGTAGCGTTCATGCGTACGTACGGCTTACCGTCTCCATGAACGGTGCATTTAATTTCTTACCTCTAAATTATTATGTAATATTATAAATACATGTATATGCTGGATATATATGATATATATGTTATCCAAATCAGTAATGTCATTCTGGATATAAAGAACCTTTGACCACATGAACAACATGTAATTGTAAGAAGTCCACTTTCGACTTAAGAACCAAATATCGACAAAACAAACATTATTAACTTAAATGATTACATAATGTTTATAACATGACAATAAGTGATCTAAAAGGAATAATGAACTAGAAAAACGTTCTTAATAATGTGTAAATTAACTCAAGTTTATTATTCAGGACGTTAAAGAATGATCGAGTCAAGTCGGACCCGAGGTAAGGGATCCTACTCCTCTCTCTTTTTTTAAGTACACTCTTTTATGTCATTCCTTTTAAGCTCATCATTATCATGATTGAGATGTTCTTTTATATTACTCTTACTGTAATTTTTATGTTCATATGATGAGAGACCCTATTCTCTCTCATCAAACCATTCTGGATGTTTTGAGTGGCGTCGTTAGGCTGCCGAGTTTTCGTAAGAGATCTAACCTCTCTCTTTCTTTTTAATTACTCTCCTTTATATCACTTCTTTTAAACTCATTTTTGTTCTGTTGGGGTATGTTCTTATATATTCCAATTTCTGTAAAATTTATGGTGATATGATGAGAGACCCTATTTCCTCTCATCAATCCATTTTGGATGTTTTATGTGGTGTCGTTAGGCTGCCAAGTTTTCGTAAGTGATTTTTCATCTCACTTTTATTCCCGTGAGATTTATGCTACATTTGCCACAATTTCATTTGAGTGGTGTATGTACTGCCCATTATTCTACTATTTGTGTAATATACTTTCATTTATGAGTATTTACATCAATGATTTATTGTCCTTCTTTCATGGGGTGTATGTTTTGAAAGATACCCAAGTCGGTAAGGGAACCCTTCACCCTCCTCTTTTTAAAAGACTTCTTTTGTTGGGTCTTTTAATTTACATATTGTTATGTTGGGATATGTTCTCATATATCCTTATTGATGTAAATTTTATGTCCAAGTGATGAGATACCCTTTTTTTATTATCTCTCATCAACTCATTTTGATGTGACGTCGTTAGGCTGTCAAGGGAGCTTCTTAACCCAATTTCGATTTCTTTGGGTTCAAAATGTAGTTATTGAATATGTCATCGTTTTAATATGTGTGAATGACCTTTGATCATATTACACTTAATATGTAATTATATTTGGTGTATTCGTTTGTCACACATAATTATGTAATTGATTTATCCTTAAACCAAGGATACCGTCTTTGTATGGGACTTCGTCTCAATCTCCTTTCATTGAGGAATATTTTATTTTATACACAACTTTCTTTTATACGGTGTATAAACCCCTTTGAATTTTACGTTTATTCAAAATGAATCTTTTTTATACGAAGCGTTTACTAAACGACAAAAGGGAATGTTTTTGTCGTACGTATGCGGCGACAACGACTTCTCCGCCGTTGTGACCGTTATTTGAGTTTCAGCTTCCTCTACAAGCCATACCTTATTTTTAAAAGAAAAATAAATAAAATGTTTTACTTTTCTTTTCTTTTGGTATCGAAAATGGTTTTCATAATGTTTTTATATCAATTTGTTGTATTGATATCTTGTGATTGAAAGGTGGGAATGTTATGTTTCCTTTATGCATGTTTTATGTGATATGATTATGTTGAGGTTCTTGGGCATTATTATGATGACGGGTGGTTCCGTGATAGACTAAGGGTGGGTGAGCCCGATATAGCTCTCCAAGGCATTGGGTAACGCGAAGGAGTGAAACGTTAAGGTTTCTCTAAAGAGATTTAGGGAATATACTGTGATGGGTATTCCAAACGTAACCAAGAGGGTTACTCTCTACGTAATAATGTTATGAATGCCTCAAGTTACCTTTATGTCTTATGATTTCTTTGATTTATTCATCGTTTGATGAGGTATGTTAAAGTGCCTATGTTTTATTGGTAAAGTATGACTTCATTCTTATGTATATATGAACTCATGTTTCCTTTCCATATTTTTATAACCCTTACTGAGCTTTTTATGCTCATCCCAAGTTTTTGAAATGTTTTTCACAGGTGAAGGGAAAGGTACATGATGTGATGATAGTGTCAAGGATGTGTCATGAAAGAATCCATGTTTTATTTTAAATATGTTTCCGTTGATGGGAAGAATCAATATTGTCTTTTATGTAACCACTTTGTTTAAATGTGGAAATCAATGCACGTTTCATGATCTAATAATCTAAAACTCTAAACCTGAAAAGATCCTCAATGTGTAATCTTGTAATAACTCAAGATTAAGTAAGGTTTAAGGTTGGGGCCTTATAGTTTATCTTCAATCATAGAAAAATATCCACTAAAACCATGCCATATAACCAAGTGTTAATATCCACAATGGCCATGTCATGTAATAAATGTGTATAATATCCTTCATGACCACACCATATCACCAAAAGTGTCAATCCATGGAGGTTCTAATCCAAGGTATATATGACCAAGGAATCCACACCAATCCCTAGTATAATCTCTATGGAAACTTAGTAAATAATTTGGTGGAGTCTAAGGACCATGTCAATAGAACATATCCAATGTGATTCCAGAAAATAAAAATCCAAGGGGTAGAAAAGGCCATGTAATCCTACAAAATTTGGATACAAGGAGTAAACAAGTCCATGGAATCCACTATTGTAATAAAGACTCATGGAGTATAAATTTCCATGTAATCATAGGGAATTAGGATCCATAGAGCTCGTCCAAGGAATCCACTACCACAATCAAATCATCATCTCATTTAATTCTTCATTTCATAAACCTTCACATTCCCTGAGTTCATTTAACTCATTTAACAAATCCCATTTAAAAAATTAAAACAATTCACACCATGTAATAAAATGAAAGAAGGAATAACCTTTTCCTAATAATTCAATTCAATTATCATTAATTATAAATGATCATCTAACAAGGAGAGAATAAAAAAACCTAGTGGGGTATTATAAAGTAAGTCAAAAACAAAGATACACTCAAAGGTGGCCTGGGTTGGGGATACGAACCTATAACAATCTAAAAGGTACTAGTGGGAAACCTAAACATGTACCAATTCATTTAATAAAATATTTTAATTAATATTAAGTGAATATCTAGAATTTATGGCATGTGAAATAGTGAAAAATAGTCATATAAAACACCAAACATTAAGGAAAAGGTATAGACCACCTGCCGTATACACATGGTAGATAACTCACCCAATATCAACCACTGATTCAGTTAAGATTGAGAAAAAAATGAAGAAATGACGAAGAGAATGGAAATTGGGAATACTATCGCACACCCAAATAAATCCTTAATTATGAATAAAAACAAATAATGATAGAATATAAATGTAGATATTACTAGTGCAGATCCAACGAGACAAATGGTGCATGAATCTAAGACCATATGAATGATTAAGAGAAAATCCAATCTATGATTCAAAAAGAGATCAAACAGGAGGAGGAACCTTCCTATGTCACTTGAGAATAAGAAATAAAAGGATGGTTTTAGTTTTGAACTCATTAAACGGAGAATGTCATTTTTTCTCAAACACAATGGGTCACATGATTTGGTCACACAATTGGACAAACCATGCTCCAACCATGTACCCTTATCTATCTCAAGGGGGACCTCACAAGGTTCATGTGCATGGTTTGGGAAACCATGTGTAATCCATGCTGCACATATCTGCTAAAAACTTTAGAGTTACCCACACAGACATGCGCCCTTGGTTTCACATTTTCCTCAAACTATGCGACTCTTAACAGAGGCCTAGAACACCTCATATGGTTTCTAGAAACCATGCATCTTGGGTCATACATTCTCTTATAACCATTAATTCTATCTTTCTTTCTATAAAAGATGGGTTATGAGATTCAAACAATCCCCAAACACCCCCTAAATTCCTATTGTCTCGTTAACCACTAACATTTGTTCAAAATGAAGAATTAAAAAAAAAATATGCACACCTCATAGGAAAACCTAGGATCTTACAATAGGGTATACCTTACCCTACCTTGAGTGATCCACTAGGATGTAGTTCACATGCCCTGGATATTGGTAATGAGATACTATGCCCACCCTAGAGAAGAATGATAGAGGTTCACATCATGGGCCACATGTAGGGATACCTAACTCTATCTTAGAGTAACCCATAGAAGAAATCACTCATCCTATGCTCAGGACTGGATGCCTCACTATTCCCTCATAGGGATGGACTAATGGAAAACACCCTAAAAATACTGGTCTTGAATACAGAGAAAGAGGATTGCAACCTACCCTATAGGAAGAAAAAAACATTTTTAGTTAATACACAACATATTTGAGATATTTCGGGGATTTATGTGTCCTATATCCCATGTCTCCTTCCTTCGACCTATGCTCGTGTACTTTGGCTTATCCCCATGTACCATGGTTGTGTCCATGTATACTGGTAATTCCCATGTACTCTGTTCATTCTTATGTACAATGGACGTTCCTGTGTACACTTTCCATGGACGCACCCATGTCCATGCCCATGAAACCTTGGGTACACACTGGTTTTCTTGCATCAATTCACACAACATGTGGATAGCCCACACGAATTTTGATATTTATCTCGACATGTAACCATAGCAGCCACATTAAGGGGTCCACATGGTGTGTGTTCCTCCGAACTACAAACCATGTAGATCAATATTTCCAATTTCTAATAATCTTCTTGTTTCTTCTTCCCACTACACCTCCTCGTTTGATCTAGAAACAAAATATCCAAGGATATCATATATGGGGTTGCCAAAACTCAAATTGTCACAAGTGGCTTGATTTTGGCCATTAAATCTGCATGAAGATCATCCCTGTTATACCACATCAACAAATTCCAAAATCCATGAACTGAAGGTCTCATATCTTTACCTAATTTCCCATAACACCATGTCACGTCTCAATCATGACCTTGATCCTGAACCTATACCTGTAGAAATTATCCACTACACCAAAGATTGGATGCACATTTATCTGTTTCCTGGTATTCTTAAACCTCCGGTTAAAATGAATATTGATGATGAATATACAATTAACAAGGGTGAAAAATCACAAAACACAATATAGGGGAATAGACATTGGCCATTTTTTCTATTTGGATTCATTAAATTGATAGAAAAAGTTAAAAAATGGATAAAAAGCCATGAAATAATTGTTACCAATTCCTAATTCAGGGATTATGAACCCAAATCTCAAATTAAAACATTGACCCATGAAATAGTCTATTAGTGGATCAATTCACATGTGTTAGATAATAATAAAAATAAAGGTTAATCAAAAAACAAAACATCCTACCTTGATGTTGGATCAATCACTAATGAATAATAGTTCTAGGTCATTGTCATTGGAGAGATCAAATAATACCTTTGTCGAAGAATAACTCATTGACACATCGATCGTCAACCCATGGTCTCTATGTTTTTCAAGGATCTCTGATTTGATTCTCTCCAAACAATAGGGTTATGCGGATAATCCTAGGGTTGTTCCATAATGGTGATTATATAGAGATGTATGAGTTCATTGCAATTTGATAAATAATAAATAAATTTATTTATTATTAATCCTTCTATAACTACACTTAAACCAAACAACAAAAACATAAATAGGTTTTGTCGCACCTAGGGTAAAACATAGATTCGAGATTTAATGGTGGTCTCATATTTACTATATATAACACCATCTTGGACATATCTCATTATGTAATAAAAATGTCATGTTCATGATATAATATATTTAACATTTTTATTATATCAACTATGAGGCTCTATGGGTCCCTAAATCTCATGATGAATCTACGCCTGACTCCAAAACTAATCTTTAAAATATTCCAAAGTTTCATAAGGGGAAAAAAGATTCATTGCATTCTCCCAACATAGGGATTTTCATTCCAAAAAGAAAAATCCTACTAAAAAATTAAGATACTGAGATCTCATTTGGATCTCCCACTCGCAGGATATCTCTTGAAGATTCATATCCTACTATTAGACATGCATCAAAGGAATCGATCACCCATGAAGGATCTTCTCCTACCAATCCTTGATTTATATTATGAACTATATGAAGTTAGATCCATAATCAATGTCTATATCACCCCATCGGATAACATATGATTAGTTACACACATACCTCATTAGCTATAATGTGTGGAAGACATTATGCACCCGGTCCAATTGTGACAATAGGGATAAGAGATACACCACCTCACCAATACTATGATGTATCTGTCAAGGGATAGTGATTCCCAAAAAAACTTTCCACCATGAAAAAATATCCACAATCCACACCAAGGTGAGTAATTTAGGAACACATATTCTCCTTCGTAAAACTACAAAGGCCTCTATCATTAGTATTTATTATAAATATGATGGATATATGTAGTACTCATCCACTTATTGATGATCCATACCTTCTTTGTCATTTTTCACACTAAATCAGACTTATGAATGAAAGATCCCATGTATTATTCCAACATAGTGTTGACTTGAAGGTTATACCATACAAATAAAGAAATGGATCGATAACAATGGTGGAGTGCTAACTATTGATATATTAAAACTCAACCAAGGGTAGGTGATCCTCCTATCCATGGACAATGTAAAACATAAATGCTTTAAAAATACCCTCTAGAACCTGAATTGTCCACTTAGTCTGGATTTCTATCTATGATTGTAAACCCATGCTCAACTATAAATATATCCCAAACTCCTCTTGTAATACTATCCATAGTAATGATGTGATGAGAGAATCATAGTCTGAAATGATTTTCGTGGGAACTCCTTCAAACCACTCTATATCCTGCACATAAAGGTGTCTCGAGATCTCCACTGAACTCTTCTCTTGGATGACTAGATAGTAGGACAACTTGTTGAGATTATCTACAATCACCCAGATAACATTGATACAACTATCTAGCCATGAAATTAATTTTACAAAGTCCATGGATATACCATACCACTTTCACTCTGAAACCTCCATTGGTTGATACAAACCTACTAGAACCTGGTTCACATCCTTCATTGGCTAGTAACTAAGGAATTGAGAGATAAAATAATCTACACCCCACTTTATTCCTAGACACTAGAATTGAAACCGAAGGTTCTGGTACCTTTTTTACACTCCTAGATACACCCCCCTAAGGGGAAGGTATGAAACTCCCTCACTACCTCCTCTTATTGCATCATTGGTACCATCGTCTATCCTTGGAAAATGATGAAATTCTCAAAACCTTCAAAAAATAAATTTAGATAATGTACAATGGATATTTGAACACACTCGGCCTCACAATTGATATCTCAAAGATGATCCTCCCTATCATTCTAAATAATTTGAGAGGTAACAAAAATCGATTGGAGGTATGCTACACCATCATCATCCACTGAGGAACACTATAATGTGGCCAACTTCTCTGATAAATCACTCTATATATGTGAAAGGGATATCTTAATAATATAATATGATACCATGTTCCACTTAATGGGATTATATATTATCTCAAATTCATAATTATAGAGGAATTATGAATATATATTCTCTATGTGATGTTAATTTATTTCTATTAAAAGATACCCCTGAGACTATTATGGTCAAAATAGATGATAAACCGCTTAACCATCAGGTAGTGTCACTACATATTTATGGTGAATACCACTACTACCAGTTCTTGATCATGAGTTGCATAGTTATTATCAAATGGTTTATGTTTTCAAGATTGATAGACAATCACGACATGCCTATGAATCAAATCACATCTAAGCTGAGTTTCATAGGAATCGTAGAATATAAAATACTTAACACCATCCATTAGTAGTCTCAATATGTGGATGTTCATCAACCTAACCATAACTATTTAAAATACTACTAAAACCACTTTTTTACATGAAAGGATTTTATGATCATAGATAAATAAGGAAAAAAACATTGATAATATCCCACCATCCCATGGAAGCTCCATACCTTAGTCATGGTAATGGGTGGAACTAAATTTTTCAATGCATCAACCTTCACTGGGTCCACCATTACTCCCTCTTCTGAGATGAGATGTCCCAAGAAGTGGACCTCTCTAATCCTGAGCTAAAACATTGTGACATTACCTTAATAATGGGGCTCTCAGAGCATGTTTATAACCATCCTAAAATGTCTTGTGTGCTTATCCTCTAATACATAGTACACCAAGATGTTATTGATGAATAATTCTTAAACCAGTATAAAAAGGATGAAAGATCTACTTTATAAGTTCCATGAAAATTGGGTTCCCTAGCCTGATAGATGATCTCAAAATAATTTACCATTGTTTACCTAGTTCCTAATCCAAGCCTCACTTCTGTCTAATATCCTAACTCTAATACTAAGATGTCCTATTATATAATACCACTATTTCATGACCTGACACACTAGAGTCCACATGGATGGAATGAAGTTGAGTGTGACACCCAAAGACCACCTATAATAGGCTAGGGGATGTCGACAAGCACTGGGTAGGCATATCAAATGCATGTGAGGCCTTATCCTATTGTTCCTAAAAAGACACACACACACACACATCTACAAACACTAATATAATATTGAAAATAAATTTACAAGTTATACCCAAAATTCATTAATACAAATATATCCATAAATCAGAGTATGAAAAATTATAAAAGATCATGAAGGTACAGATATAATCCCACCACAACTATAAAAGATACCAACCTGCTAGTAAGTAGGTTACTTATGTAAAATAAAACTCGTGGAACCACATATGGTCTGTAAAGATTAACCATTATCCACATACTTCTGATCCACTCAGAAATTTTTCAAAAGGCCTGTTATCTACTTAAGGCATTACACATGTGGGAATAGGCTATGTACTAGTTAGTATAACATACCAAGTAAGACACCCTGAAATAACCACACATAGAGCATTGTGAGAGTAGTCAGCTCAGCAACATGATGGTACATCAATCAAAATGTGATAAAATAGAAAAAAACCTAGATATACTCAATATATATGCTAAGTCTCCGAGAAAGGCCACAACCATACTGCTACAGTAGGATTCCACTCGAGGCTCAAAGGTAATTCTCATCTTGGAGAACTCACTCCTCGGGTCTTTCTAACATTGATGAAGCCCATCTAAGAGGTCATGCATTACATGACTCACCATATAGAAACACATACTAAATATTAGAGGATATTGATGCACATATAGTCGATCACACCCAGGTACAATGGGGATACTATCCATTCTTGGATTAATCCACTTGATGGGCATCAAACACTCTAGAAGTTGGAAATGAAATACATGACCCAATATTTGGAAGAATGATCGAGGATCACACGCTTGACCACATGAAGGGATACCTAACTCTAACCAAGACTATGCCATAGAATGGATTTATCATCCTATGTTCAAGACATGATTCCTCATTATACCCTTATAAGGATAAACCATGGGAATTAACCCTATAGATACCAGTCTATATTATTGAAAAATATAGATTCATCCTACCCTGGAAGAAGTACATGGTGTGTTTAGGGAATATTCAGAGTTCCTAGACTATTATGGGGATGTTTGTATCCTATGAACCATGATCGTGTTCTCCAGCCCATGCTCATGTCCTATGGCCCATGATCGTGTACATTGGAACATTCCTCTATTATGTCTGTGTCCATGTACATTGGTAATTCCTCTGTACTTTGGTCATGCCCAAGTACACTGGATGTGCTTGAGTATGTGGACACGTCGGTGCCTCTGTACCCTAGGGTACATGCATAGTCTCTAGAATCAGGTCACATTATGTGTGGATATTCCACATGAAATGTGATATTTATCACTATGTGTAACCTTAGACTCCATGTTAATTCATCCAAATGGGGTGGGTTCTTCTGACTACACATAGTGTAGATCGAGATTTTCTATAATCCTAGAGTCTTCATACATATTCCACCCATGCAGTCTCCTACTTTGATCCAACAAAAAAACCACAAAGTGACACAGATTTTTGGTTGACCATACTCAAATCATCACTTGTGGTTAGATTACAACAACCAAATATGTGTGCGGATCATCTTGACAACCCTGCATCATCAAACTCCAAAAATCATGAACTGAAGGTCTCCAATCTCAGCCTGATATCTCATCACACCTAAATCATTCTCGATATCCTAAAACTAAACCTGTAGATATGATTTTTTGTGCCAAATATTGACTTCATAATGGTAGTTTTCTAGGTATTGTCGAACCGTTGGTCAAATAGAACATCAATGATGAACACATAAATAATGAGGTGTGAAAATCATGAAACATAAGAGTGAGAAATAAGAATAAAATATTTTTTGGTTTTCCCTCAATACATTAATGGATAAAGTGTCGAACAAAAAGGATAAACATGGATCAAATAATAATTTTGAATTCCAAATTATAGGAAGGTAAACACTAATCACAAATCAAAATATTGATCTGTAAATGAATATACTTAGGGGACTAATTCATCTTTTGTGAGGGATAATCAAAATGGGGATTAATCAAAAAACAAAAAAAATACTTACTCAATTTAGATTGATGACAAATAAATAAAGATTCTACATATTTTCATTGGAGAGATCCAATAACTCTTTTGTTGAAGATGAAATTCTTGGCACACCGATCATCAACACACAATCTCTTAATTTGTCAAGGATCACCTCTAAAATTCTATTCAAACAGTATGTTTATGAAGATACCGCTAGGGAAGTTCCATAATTGTGATTATGTAGAGAAGGATTATGTTTTAACATTTAATAAATAAATAATAAATACATAAATAAATTTATTTATTAATACTCCCACAACTACACTTAAACAAAAGACCTAATGCATACAAAGGTTATGTCATGGCTAGGGTAAAATCCACATTATATATTTAATAACTATATAAAATTTACCATCTAGAACACCATTCATGAGATATTAAATAACTTTAGTGAAACTACATGCATGTGATATAATATATTTAATAATTTTTTATATCAACTATGAGGCTCTCCGGGTCCCGGAATCCCGTGTTGACTCTATGCCAGACTCTGAATATATTCTTTAAATTTTTCCGAAATTTCACATGGAAAAAATTGATTTGTTACAATGGGATTATAATATTTTCATTTCAAACATCTAAAATATGTTATATTTATCTTCAAAATTCATGGTACACATTAACTCACCCGAACCAAATTACTTTTATAGTTTTTAAATTAAATCAATTTATTTTTATGGCTTGTACAAGAACTGTGTCAGTGTTGTGTAAGCATTTAATTTAATATTTTCAGCACTAAAAAATTAAAATAAATTTTCATGATAAAAAAGTTCATTCAAGTTTCAAATAAAATTTATTACTATACATAAGTTGTTTTTATCCCTGTTACAAAATGTTATAGATATGAAATGTTATAAAGTTAAACATTTTAATTTATCTTTTACTTACATAATAAAAAGGTAAAAATAATTATTAAATTTAAATAAATGGCCATATTTTTTAAGTTAGTATGATTATATATGAAATAGAGTAATAAAATTAAATAAAGGAAATTTTTTGAATGAATTTTTTGCCTCATAAAATAATTTTTGAACCTAATTAACCCATTGAACATTTACCACGGTGATAAATTTTACCATGTCTACTATTCATGATAACTAAAAATAAAATGGAGTTATTTACCAAATTTTAAACTATGGATCCAAAATATGGAATCCATCTTTCAAGATTCCATCTCAATAAGTGGAATATTTTTTAAAAAATAACCAGACAAATGGGATGAAAAATGAATTTCTAGAATTTGTTTCTTAAGTATATAATTATTTTATGACAAAATCCATATAAAAATAATGAAAATGACCTCAATTAGATTATTCATAACATAAATGAACTAATTTTATTTTTAAAATAATTTCTAATATAAAATGGAACTTTTTAAATGCGTGAAATATAAATAGTGTTTTCAATAGAAATATATATTTTTCACCATTCATTGAAAAATCAAACTTTTCAAGAAACTCTTAAAAATTAAATTTAAGATAATTTTGAGATGATTATTTAAAAAATGATATAATTTTTATATAATATAGTTTCAAGATATTCTAGAAATTAATTATAATATTATCTCACAAAAAACATTAAAAACTATTTTTTTGAAGAAAACATATTTTTGAAGAATATAATTACTTTACTAAAAATTTGGTGCTTATTTATTTATAATTAATCAGTAAATTTTCATTTAGTATAAGATTTATATATATATATATATTTCAAAATTTGGTTAATCCTATTCATACCTACTAATTCGATGTATAGGTTATAGAAATCATATTTTAATAATAATATTTTGTGGTTTGTTTAAGCTCGTAGTTGCATATATTGTATGCAATAAAATATAGAATAATTTTAAAATATCGGGATATTATTTCACTTTGAAGGATTATAATATAAAATTTGGAAGGATTTCTGAAGCAAAATACACAACTTAATAAGGAAGGGAAGATGTTTAATAAACAAGTTAAGGAGATATCTTTTGAGAAAGGAAAGTGTATCAAAAAGGAGGGGAAAATATTTAATGATATTGAAGATTAGAAAATTAATGTGGATGATATTGAATATAAAATCAATGTTTATACAGGAACATCATCCAAAAAGAAAACTCTTAATAAGGATTAAATAACACTTGTTGAGAAAATTAAATGGAATAGACTGATGTTGGATGAATTCTATAAGATGGTAAATGATATTGAGGAAATATTAACTAAGTAAGAGGAAGAGTTATCTGGAATATAGTAAATATTTATTATAAAACAATTTTATTAAAGGAGGATCATAATTATTTTACCAAATCAATTTATGTTATAGGTAAATCTTCTTAATTAGGAGAAAATAATGTTCCATAGAATAAGGTTGTTTCTATCTCTAAACAATCACAAGATACATCTTCATTTTCTAAAAATTTGGGTTAAAAATTTAAGATTGAATAAGCTACGATTAATAATATTTTATATAAATCATGTAACACTAAGGAATAGTGGACTAATTCAAGAATATTTTCCCCAAAATACAGACACACATAGTTTGTAAAAATAAAAAAACAGAAAATTGAAATTAGTATCACTTTGAGTCTAAATGATCAAGATTAATAGGTCACTACAGGTGGTATGGAATGTTCAGGAAAAAATAATACTCATATTTTTACAATATATCAATACCATAAAATAGGTATGAATCAAAGGGGATCTATGAGAAGTTGATATAATTTTTTTTATGAATGTGTGATGAGTAATAAAATATTGTTCAAAATATAAAAAATGTTAATTATTCAAGTGAGGTTTGTGTGATCATCAATAATGTTGATCATGAAAAGGATTTCATGAAAGATGAGTAGGGAAACAAAGTGTGTTTATTTCTTTGGTCTAAACATATATATAAGGATAGATATATAGGGGAAGAAAAAATGTTTACTAAAGAAAAAATGAATATTTAGGCTTTAGAATAAGAGAAAAAGTTGATGAATTTTTTCAACAGATGGTGGTTTTAATATTCAAAAAAAGTGAAAGATGTGTGAGAAATATGAACATAATACTAATAATTATATTAATATATTACTATCATAGTATGAAATCATGGATATGGATTCATAATCTTAAGGGAATAAAGATGTTATAAAAGTTTAATATATGTAAATAGCTTCTTCTAATGACTGTAAAAATGAGAAGAAATCCATAATAATATCTATGAAGGCTAATCACAAGGAATAAATAACATACCATTCTAAGACTAAAAAATAATAAGAATAAATCCATAATGAGATAATCCTCTCAATATAAGAGTTTCTTATAAGGATATATGGGGTTTCTTCTTATTCCAAATATACTTTTTTATTTGAACTATATTTTAGGGAATTGGAGGATAAAAAGTTGAAAATTTTGATGAGTTCTATAGTAGTTTTATACCAATATGAGACATCTATCAAAGAACATTATAATAACCTTGGTGATTATTTTTTTTATAACCTTTAGGGGGATGAAACATTAAGCTATGAGCTTCATAATTTTTTTTAAAAGGTCAAGATGTTAAGAAAGTTTAGATGCAGGGGGAGTTGTATTTATACACTTGAGTTGTTTTGATGTGTCTGTTGAGATTTTTGTAAGTTGTATCTTAAAAATATATATCATATTGGATCTGATATATAGATTTTGGAATTATATCGATTAATGTTTCACATTGAAGAAATTTTATAGAAAACATTGATCACCTTGATTATACAATATTGTTTTCTACACTTGGTTCACCATCTAGACTTAAATTTTTCTAGTTTAAGAATATTTTTTAAGAAACTCTTGTGATACTATTATTCTATCAAAAAAAGTTATTGATATCATGTGATGAAATAATATGATTTGTGATGATCCTTATGTCACTATTTAAATTTTATTTTCAACATGGGGATAAAGAACACATTGAGAAAAAAGAAAATACAAACATCATTTGAGGGAGAAATTATATAGCACACATATTCATGTAAAAGATATTTGAATATGTATAAGGTTATTAAAAACAAACACAAAGGGGGATATTTCTATTCCAAATTGAATTTCGTGGATTTTTTTTCAATATTTCAATATGTGTTTATAGAGTATGTTACTTAAGAAACCTCAAGACGTTTAATGGAAGAGTTGTTTCTAAGTATATAAAAAAATTAAAAAAAAATCAGATGATGCATTCATTATATTAATGCTACTAACATCATGAATATTCTCATGATTCTAGATGAATTTTTATAAGTTTAATAAAGTGGGTGAATTTTTTTTCTATAAAATGTTTAAGATAAGGTTGTACAAAGTTTAAGGTACAAAGTACACAATATTGATATGAGCAAATAGAGTATAATCAGAATGAAGTTTGAGTTGTAATGTCCATTTTTATAGCTATATAAATATTGATATTTTTTTAAGATACAAAAAGGTTGATTTATAAAGAAAGTATGAACAAAAATGTGTTTAGAATAATGATAATGGTTTGACAAAGCTTATTATTATAAAGTTATGAAGTTGAAAATAGTATAAAGTTTCAAATTGTGAACTCTACACAAAGTATAAGATAAAATTATGAATTATTTTCAAAAATAGGACAACTTTTAAATGATATCATATAGAGGAAACCCATATAGAGAACTATATGAATAAATATATATAAATTCAATGGATATAGGTCTATTATACAAACACTGGAAATATCCATCAGATGGTGTATTGTAATGTCATTAGGTGGAGATAAAATAAGTTTCTCCTAATAGATTAAGAGAGTAAAAATGTCAAAATGGAGATATGTTATACTAGATATAAATAATAAAAAGTATTATTGCATGAAGATTAATATTAAGTGTATTAAACATTTAAATATGATGATCAATGTTGTACCAATAGGAAACAAAGAACCAAATATAAAAATATGAAGTTGTATCAGACATATAGAAATGTGATGTAATCATATAGAGAATTCTTAAATAATTATACATAGATATGTTTAACCTATTAGACATTGATTTTCATGTAAAGAGTAAAAAGATATATACATTTTTTAATTCATTCAGATGAATAAGGCTGAAGGTGCACAAAACAGAGTTCATTAGATATAGGAGTTCTTATGAAGACATATCAGACAAAGACACATACTTTTTTGTACACCAAAAAAATATTTGTTAAGATTAAAAAATATTTATAAAGTATTAACAATGTGATTATGTTTAAATATTCTTTTAATGATCATAAATCAAGATGATATTTGAGAAAATTTTAAGAAATATTTTACAATGAGTTTTAAGGAACATTTGAAAATGAAAGTTGACTTGAAAGTTCTATAAGGTTCAAAGGTAGTAAAAATAATTTGTGTTTGGTGGGTTAACTAAAATTTTGAATTTTGGGTGGTCATTATTTCCCATAGTTATTTCGAGGAAGAGTTTACATATAAATTGGTGAAGGCATATTATGATAGAATAGTGTTCATATGTGTGAATTAGAGGAACTGCTGAAGTTTTTGGAGAAAAATGCGAGTTGATGAAAAGATTTTATACTTGGTTGATGAAGAGAGCATCAGATGGAAGAGTTTCTATTATAATAATTTTGGATATATTCATACAAAATATATAGAGTACTGGATGAAGTAGAAGCATCATATTGAGTTTCTTCATCTAATATTGGTGCATCATACTGAAGTTTACTATATATAGTGAATCAAAAAAAATTATAACAAATCGAGGAGACCTAGATGCAGTGAATAAAACATAGTACACTGCACTGAAGAAAATAGATAGATAATATGAGAAGGAGTTCTACGAAATGAACTTTTTCTAAGGAATATTTCTAGACAATGTTCTATAAAATCTAATTTGAGTTTATCTAGGTCTTTATTAGATTGGGAGAATTTTGTTAGAAAAAATCTCTTAAGAGATTTGTTGAAGATATTGAAGAATATTGTGCCTAGGAAAAGGTGATATAACTTTATTATATAGAAATAAATTCTAAATAATAATTTATTTCTAATTGTGTATCAAAATGATTAAGGAAGAACTTGTATCTAGTGTGCAGAATTAGATTCTGAAAAGGCTTGTGGATGGGGCGTATAACCAGTCGAGAAGGAAGTTGATTCAAGGATAGTTGGGAGGTATAAAAAAATAAAATATAAGAGTTGATTTATACTATGTAGAACTGGGTTTGGAAGGAGGAATGATTATTGTGATGTAGATCTAGTTATTTTTTGTTCCTCTATAATCCTAAAAGAAGTTAGTAAAAGAATACTTGTTTTAGTGAATAACCAATATGAAAATGAGTTGGTTTTTATACTAAACCTAGTAAATATTATAAATGATCTATCTTTATATTTTTTTTTATAAAAAGTGAGTTTGAGTGATATATTTTAGTGGATCAAAATTCTAATAAGTTTTTGAGGTTTAACTTTAAGAAAATAATTCATAAAAAATTGATCGTTGATTCACCCTCTCCTCCTATTAGTGATCTCACAATGATCTAAGAACTTCATGCATAACATGTTCTGTGTGTGTGGGTAAGATATATATGTTACATATTGTGTACATACCTATGGAGGAAGTCTTCATTCAATGGTATCAATGGAGATGATATGATGGATTTGAGTAAGTAGAATCACATATTAAAAAGTTCCTATATTTCAGAAGGGGGATATATAAACTAAATAAGATATCTTATCTAAGAATTAAAAGATTCATTTGGAAAAAATTTAATAATTTTTTAGGATGATTTGAATAAAGTATTTTAACATTAGTCTAATGACTTGTGAGATATCCTTAACAATTATAATGATATAAATATATCTAAATGTATATAAAAGTGAGTTCTAGAATTAGAGTGACATATATCTCTAAAAATTAAGGTATGTAGATATTTTTTAGAAAGATAATAAAGTAGAATATTGATATATTTGGACTAGTGAGTGGGTATTTCAAGAAGAACAGAGAATAAATATTGCAACTCATTGGAAAACTTTCTGAATAATGAGTTTCCATGGTGACACATAGAAAGGTTTAGTTATAGTTTATGTTGAAATTAACAATTAATACTGTGAAGGAGTATCATGTAGATTAAGGGAACCAATAATTAATTAGTTATTCTACAAAAAATGGGCTTGTTCTATATTGGATCACATGTTAAATTTGTAATCTCTTTCAGGAGTAATAAGATAAATAAAAAAGAGAGGGAAGGTGATTCATGGGAAATAGTTATCTATCAATAAACCTTGTAATTATAGTGACCCAAATAATATCCTAAACCTACCAAGAAAATATTATTTTAGTGGATTGTCATGCATCAACATATTGTTGATTTCATGCTAATTGTATTAGCACACATCGGGTGAACCAAGTAAAAAAATTTGTGTATTATGTTCTTTTTTATCTATAATTTTCATGAAATAAATTTGTGAGTGTAATAATCATTGAGAAAACTGATCAAGGGATAATGATAATAATTAGAACAATCATGTCACTATAGGAATAATAGGTAAAGGGCGACTCTATTAATTATGAGTTGAATATATTTTGGGGTAGTGATAGGTTAAAGGAAAAGTGTTTATGTTTTTGAACAAGCTCTATACCGTGATTTGTCACCCCTTTTATAGTATCTCTCACATAAATATCTTATAGGAATAAAATTGGTATTATAGAACAAGTTTATTTCATTGAAGTTATTTTTATTTTTATTATTTAGTTTAGTTTTTGAAGTTTAATTATATTAATCCATATATTTTGTTTGTTCCATAGAAAAAAGGAATAAAAAAGTGTTGAAGTTTTTGACTAAGTTCAATACACTTATTAGTTACCCCATTTATGGTATATCACATATATATCCACTGTGGGAATAAAAAGTCGTATCATAGAACAATTTTCTTTCATTGAATTTATTTTTCATTAAATTAGTCATATTAGTTTTTTAAGTTGAATTATATTCTTCCATACATTTTTTGTTCCATAGACAAAGGAATTAATTTTTAGAATAATATAACTTGAATGGTAATATATATAATGAAATTATTTATATACATTTTTAGTTTAAATTGAGTATTCCAGTAGTGTTTGATAGATAATAATTGATTATTCTATCGGAAAATCTATTGATTCTTTGAATGATGCCTCAAGAGTTGATTAGTAATCTGATATCTATAGTGATATTGCATCTGATGATGATGAGATGTTATCAAGTTTTCCAAATTTGGATGTTGTCTACTTATTTTAGGATATTGATCAAAATATATAATAAGAGAACTTGAAGTTGTAAGAGTAGAATAAGTCTCATGTAAGGACCCCCACCCTAGAAGCCTAGAGATGGTGGTTACTTTATTTCAATGGAATAAGATTCAAGGAATTCCATCTTCAATGAAAGAATAGTCTATTAGTATTGTTAGAAATATATATACTTGAATCTCACATTACAATTTAAAACAAAAAATAAAACATTATATTTTATTTGAGTATATAATTATTCCCTTTAGCATATCCTTATAAATAAATAATAATACACTTCCTAGCATCCTAGGGAAAGGAAACATAATAAATCGTTTAAATCTAATTCTTAGTAAGGGTATGTGTCAATTGTATGGTATCTAGAATAAATAAGGAATAATAAATATGGAAAGATAAAATAACATAAACATATTATATTCAATAAAGTACTTGAGCATAATATGGTAGGAATAAATGATAATCAAATAATACCATATAAATAATCCCATTAGCTTGAAACATAACCATGGATATTCTAAAAAATTGAATCATAACAAACAATATTAGTAAATAATCTCATAATGAGATAATTAATAATACCTAAAATCACAACCATTCTATTAAGGCCTAACTCCAATACATATTATTTAAATGGGTAAGGCACCGACCAAAAATTCAGACTAGTTTGTCTCATGAGACCGACCGATGCATCCAGGGTCTACAGTGGGCCCCACCCATAACATACTAAGCCCAATTAATTCTTCATATGAAATGGGTGAAACATAATCAATATAAACATTCATATTAAAAAGATAGAAAAAAATTTCAATACTTTACCAATCAATAAACATAATCATAAACCATTTAGAGTAATATAGTGAATGATATCAAAATAGTACATCATAGTCAAACTTTTCAGAAATCATACAGAGAAATAATATGTATGGTATCATTAAAAAATATTCCCAATGGATCATAAGGTAAAATTAGGTTAGTTTTTTTGATGAATAGAAATAACATAAACATTTATTTAAAAAAATTCGTGAGAAAATTAACCATTTCACTTTGAAAATCACTTCATAAAATTAAAAACCTGAAGAATATTATGAAACAATTTCCAATAAAAATACCCTTGAAAACTTATAAAGTAATTTTAAAATAAATGATTGTCCATGATGGTGGGTAATTCCATAAATGTTGTATAAGATAAAAAAATTCCTTTCATATTGATGTAAAATGTCTAAAAAGTGTCTTATTCATAATACAATAATAGGATTCCTTTCAATTTTTGTTTAAAATTAAAATATGGATAA
Source organism: Viscum album (assembly GCA_963277665.1). NCBI lineage: Eukaryota > Viridiplantae > Streptophyta > Magnoliopsida > Santalales > Viscaceae > Viscum > Viscum album. The sequence goes on along the minus strand of OY728132.1, from coordinate 558,338,012 downwards.
AAATATCTTTAATAAATAATTTTGTTAATTTTAAAATATTATTGATTTTTTTATAAAAAATATATTTGAAAGAAAAATGATTTTATACTGAAGAGAGAAATAAAACTATCTTTTCTTAAAACGTATTTTATCAATAATTTTAAGTACAAAAGAGAGGAAATGGTAATAATACATAAAAATAAAATTAATTGAAAAATTTTAAAAAATGGGTTTTATGATAAAAATATAAAACTATTCCACCAAGGGAGTCCTAAATATAAACAATCCCGAATAATGATGATATTTTGAAATAAAACATTACTACTTTGATAAATTTTGAATCGTAATCTTAAAAAATGAAATAAATTCAAATGAAAATTTAAATACCATGAATTAAAATAGATTAATGATATAAATTATAAATGGGGAAGTATATACACTACCCAAAAGAAATAATTATTGAATATGGAATATGTGTTGTAGAAGTAATATGAGATTACAAACCATTTCAATAATCATAACATTGAAGGGAAAATTAATCAATTAATATATTCTATCAATAAAATGTAAATAAACATAAAAAAGTGTAAATAAAACATAAGATATTAAAAATTCCTTAAAATCTCCATGGAAGAAGTAATTCAAATTAAAACTTAAAAACCCATAAATTAGTTAGTATTAATGATATTTCATGTATAATTGGATTTATATACACCTCATATAATAATATATGATCATAACATAATATATTTCCCAATGAAGACAATTTGAGACAACAATCCCTTACCTCAAGTACAATTTACTTCGTACATGTCCATACCTCTTGTATAATACATATATATATAATAAATCTTTTAAAGAACCATAATAATATATTTGACACCATTTTTTATTAAATTATATTATTTTATGACTTATTTATTCACAATTATTTGTTAAAATCATTGTTTTTAGTGACAATTCCTTCGTTTTTATGTAAGTTATGTTACAATAATTTTGGTCCATTTAATATGATCATGATTACATAATATCAAGAATATTAAAAATTATATAAGTATTATATGTAATAATTATATAATTATTTATTATATTCCATAAAATTTATATGTTGGAAAATGAGTTACACTATTCATGGAGATGGTAGGCCATACACACCATGAACGCTGTTTCAATTTTTATAGTAGATGGAATGTAAAAAAGGTAAATAATATATCACCTTTATAGAGCCATTATTATATATAATATTTCATTTATATTCATTAAATGTATATTTATTTCCATCTATGTCAAAATAAAACGAAAATAATTTCACATTACTACATGGAGGTGATATTCTACACGTTTTCACGAACGATGTTATTATTATCCATTGAGTGGAAAAGAAAGAAGTTAAATGTGACATTATACTAGGAATGTTTAGGGCCGAGCATACTCAACCCTAGAAGTTAAATTTTATATTATAATTATATAATAATATCAATTTCATAAATATCATGTAAATACATTAAATATATCATTATATCCATCCAAGAGAGGTGGTGATTGAAAATGAATTACATCGGTTTTTGAGGTGGTACTCTACCATACACATGATCAAAAAAATTGTTTCCTATTTGGTGGAATGGGATATTGATATATGTTATGGAATTAAAATAATAAAATATAAGAATATATTAGACACATTTTTTTAATATTTTATCTTTTATGAAGAATATTTGAGGGATTTATAAGAAGAAGTAAAATAAAAACACATAGTTAGGAACTTTACCCCTTCTTCGGAAAACTTCTTTAGGGTTATTCCTAAAGACTTCTGTGAATGGATTTATAATAAAATAAATAACTCTAGGATGTTGTTAGTTATTTAAATAATATACTTTGGTAGGTATTATACTGATAATTTTTTTTGGAGTGTAATGATGAGAGGAGAGTGGGTGTCCTTTTATAAGTGGGGTAGATGACACAATTGAATTTTTTGAAAATAAAAAGTGATACAACCACATTTTTCACATGAAAAATGTCTAGGAAACGGATAATTATAAAAAATTTTATTAGATAAGTTTGATATATTTCCATTAAATTTTAATTTTACATGTTGGATGGTCATTTTAACTTTGTTTTTGTTTTTAGTTTAACACTAGGTAATTTCGTTTTAACCGGTACCATGATAAATATTTTTCCCCTATTTTTACTTTTCATTATGATAAAATTAAGTACAAATTATTATATAATATTAATTATTTTGAATAAAAATATGAAATCCATTTTCCAGAAATCAATTAACATATATGTAATAATTTAATTTAAATTTAATCACACAGGTGTGATGAAAATTGGATTTTCCAAGGGAAAAGTTTTCATAAGTATAGAAAGTATTAATATCAAAAAGTAAAATAATATTAATTAAAATGACCTAAATTTTATTTATTATAATATAATTGAAATAATTTTACTTTTAAAACCATTTTAAAAAATATATAACTTTTATATTTTTTAAATAAAAAATATTATTCAATAAAAACCCATATTTCTTTACTATTCCCCCAAAAATTAATCGTTTCAGAAATTTCTAAAAAATTCACTCTATGATAATTTTGATATAATGATTTAAAAAATTATTTTAATTTTCTAAAATATTTTTTTTAAGTTTTAAAAATCAATTTTAATGTGTGATAGTAAAGAGCAGAAAAACCTCCTTTTTAGAAAAATTTTATTTTTCAAAGAAACATTTCTTTTTTCCTTCAAATGATTCTTATTTTATTTATAATCAATTGATAAAAATTTAATTTATTTTATAAATGTGTAAACCATATATTTTTTATAATTTTTTAGTGCAATTCATCCCCTCCATTTTAATGAATAGGTTATAAATGTATACTATATTACATTTTATTTAGACTTTGAGTTGACTGTACCGCAAACTATTGAAGAGATTACATTTAAAGAAATATATTTCACATATTGTTTAAGAAGAATGTTTCAATTTAGATACACTATTTAAATCTATTTTCTTATTTTAAAATTTTTGGTTGTTACATTCTCCCCACCTTCAATAAATTGCGTCCTTGCAATATGAAATTGCAGTTAAAAATCAGGGGTTCGTCATCTTAAAACATCCTTAGTTTAAAACCAAAATAATAATAAGTGTTAATAAAACATCCTATTAAAAGAGGAAAATGTAAATATGAAGGTATTATAGAATAACACATAAATAGGTTTTCAAAAAGGACAACAATGGTGGGGAGAGAAAAGATGAACATGAAAGAAAAGTGTAAATAATTATGTAGAGTGTCAGAGATCATTGATCCCAAAAAAGTAAATGACCAAGATAAATTTAATTTCCATAAAACTATAAATTCTTGATCTATTAAAATGCCATTTTTTTATTTGATAGAATGGTTATAGAATAATATTTTTGTTTCAGGATAATTTTCCTAGAGTTGATGGATTATTTTACTGTCATGATAGATAAAACTGGAAAATATAACTACTAATTTATCCTTTGGTTGTGATTTGATCAATTTCATATTCTTTTTTTAATCCTAAAAACAAATACACAAGATTAATTTTTTTAATCCTAGATCACTATAATTAACTTTTGAGGAATTATAAGCTCTATAAAATAATATAATTTCTTTCCATCTGTCTCTAAATATTTAACAAAACCAAAATGGTGAGCATGAGTTATCCAATATAACAGATTAATCTACAAACCTAAAAAGTAACACCAAAAGTTGTATTTAATTTATTCCATAATTATTTATCCATCAAATCATTTAAGTCAAAACAATGTCATATAAACCAGGACATCACTTAGGCTAGTGGTAGGTGTTGCACCCTTGTCACCATATAGTTGTGGGTTCAAGCATCATGACCTTTCCAAACGTGATGATTTTTCACCCAACATATGAATTTTCTTTTATATAAAACCATGTTAATATAATTTATATAATTTTCCTAAAAATATGATGAATATCCTAAAAAATAAAATTGTCAATCAAACTAATTTTTAACTATAAGGGTTTTCTATGGGACCTATTTTATTTTTTCCATGTAATTAAATAATCTTAATTGACAATTGTTACCTTAACATGAATGATAATATTAACTCTAAAGGTTATCAATACCATTATTCATATGTCCCAAAAATATAAAGGAGTTCTTCCTTAAATAATTCTTTCACTAAAACATATATTATACCAATGAGTTGTATTTCCATAAATGTCTTTATAAATATCCTGAATCTTGATAAAATCCCATCACATAAATCCTTGAAAGAGGTGTTTAAGACATTGAACTTATGATTATCCTTACAATAATAATCCCATGATTATATCCAAAACTCTTAAGTTAATCATAAATGAAGGCATATATGCTTCCAAAATTAACACAATCCTTAGATGTCTCATGATTCGTATAATGAGAATACCATTGATAAAGTAATTTGACAATATAATTCATGAATCCAAATACACAAGAACCTTAATCATTCAACTTAAGATGTATTGGTATCATACAACTAATATTGACCCCTTAAATTATTATTAGCTATGTTTCCTTGATATATGGGATTTTTTTGTATAGTTCCCCATATCCTTAAAATTAAAACACTAAACATTAGAGGTTTATTTCTTACCCTTTCATTCAATTGCCTAGTAGAATTTCTATTTACACGTTAATAAAACTCACATTGTATTTATGAAAGTACCATGCTATTTCTTTAATCATTTATCACATTTGTGAAAATTATTCTTTCCCTTCCCCAATATATCAATTTGTTTATCTACCATCCTATTCTTCTCTTGCTTCCCTATGAAAAATAAGACTTGGATATTTCTTTATCTATCTTTATAGCACATGATATTATATCCTAATATGATTATAATGTTTGGTAGAATAATTGAATTCAAATTATTAGTTTATTACCATTAAATAAATGGACATTGATTCTCTTTAGATTACATACTCAGTTCAAAACAAGCCTTGTTAACCTCTAAAAGTTTGACTCATATGTAGAAATATTTTATTATTCATTTTGTTTGAGGATAAATAATTGTCTCTCTATATCCATTCATTATCACGAGGAAAGTATTTTTCCAAGCATAGTTCCTTAAAATCCTTCCACTCCATGTTTTATATTTCATCTCTATCCTTAGTCTTTTGTATCATTGGCCACAATTGATCCTCATCTCTTGAGATGTGATCGAATACCATGACAACCTTATCCCTTTCACTAATTATAATATAAAAAATATATTCTCTAAAGACATTATCCATTTCTCATCTACAAATGGGTTTTTTGTACTATTAAAATATAGAGTTTCCTAAAAAATAAAGTAGTCTAAAATTATTACACCATATGGTGGATCAAAAGGCTACTCTATACAACTATGTTTGACTCACATTACCTATTTCAGCTTCTCTAATATGGTTATAATTTAAGAAATTCTAATTTTAGCTAAACCTACAACCTTATTGTATTTCCCATGAGGGAAATCCCTATATAGAGTATGTGGATCGATAGAGTTCCCATTCTCTCCATTATGATTTATATCTCAGTAATGGAATACACTATATTAGATCATAACATTATGGAACATAATGTAAAATCACAAAACTTGTGAAACACTTAACATAAATAGAAAAATTTATCCATTAATTATCTCATGATCATTAACATGGTTTCTATAGGAAATATTTCAAAAAATAAGAATATTTTCAAATACATCATAATAATTTGTAAAGAAAATGTGAATTTACCAAACAATATCCTTAAGGAGTGTCAAATCAGGTTCACAATGAGGGAATGCTCACCATGAATGAGAATAGTGGTCAATATATACTCTACTGACTTTTTTTAGGGTTATTACCCCCTGATGCATATAATCTAAAACCACATCAACATGTTGTATCCATATACAGATGTATGTCTAGGAAAACAACATAATCTCTACCATACCAAAACATTAGGATTTTCCTCTATACTTATCCTCAAAGTCTATCTTAGGGTTATGTTCCCAAATCTATTTTTTCTTAATCTAGTTCCTAGTATTTCAACTAAACTTTTTCTAATACAAACATTAAATACCTTGACCCTAGTAGCCCAGAGTTGGTAGGTACTTTATTACATTGGAATAAGATACAAGGAATCACATCCCAAAGGACCAAATAGTTTAGTGGTCTTGATAAACTAGATAAAAACATTAATATCATAGTATAATTTAAAAGAAAAAAAATTAAACTTAGTATTTTCATTATGTAAACCATTATTCCCATTGTCATATTTCAAAAAATAAATCATAATACACTTCCTAACATCCTGAGGAAAGGAAACATAAGAATGGGATGAGAAATAATTCTTATTAAGGGTACTCACACATCAAAATCTATCATTAATAAATAAGGTATAGTATATATAAAAAGATAAGTCACTGAAACACATTTCATTAAATTAATTACATGATCATAATATGGTAGGAATAAATGATGATAAAATAATTACATATAAATAGTTAGATGATCTTAATACATAACCATGGATATTCTATATAATCTAACAAACGCATGGGACATTTAAAAAAAATCTCATAATGATGGACTTTATAATGTCGGACATCATAACCACACCATCAAGTATCATTCCAAGACATCCTACATAAACTGGTAAAGCCTAAAAAAACATAGGTTAGTTTGTCTTATGAGATGTAGAGATGCACCAAGGGTCTAACCAGGACCCACACATTACTTACTAAGACTAATTATTTCCTTATATGAAATTGGTGAAATATAATAAACATAAACATTCATATTAAAAAAATGTTATGAAATGTTAATACTTTCTAAAATAAATAAACATAACCATAAACCATTCAGAGTAATATGGTGAATGGTATCAAAATTGTACATCCCAACCAAACAGATTATAAAACATCTATAGAAATAAGGATGGTATCATTAAAACATATTTCCAATGGAGAATAATGAAAAATCAGGGTAGTCATCATTGATGAATAGTAATACAATAAAAATTTTGTTAAAAAAAATCTTGATAAAAATACCCTTTTCATTTTGAAAATTACTTTTTAAAACTAAAAATTTCTCGATTTTAAAGAAAAATATTTTCTTTAAAAATTTAATTTCAAACATGTAAATGATTCTTTAATAAAATGTGTGGCCATGATTGTGGGTAATTCTATACACATTGTATGAGTTAAAAAATAATTCCTTCCACACCATTATAAAAAGGTTAAAAAAATTCCTCCTATGGAAAACGATAAGTAGAATCCTTTAAAACCTTGTTTTTTAAAAGTTAAACATGGGTAAAAAGATCTTTCATAAAAAATTTGGTTAATTTTAAAACATTCTTGGAAACATTTTAATAAAACATGGGTATGAAAGAAAAATTGTTTTTATTTGAAGTGAGAAATAAAGTAAAATTATATTAAAAGAATATTATTAATAATTTTAAGTATGAAAGATGGTAAAATTGTAATATTACTTTAACAAATCACTAATAACCAAAGGATAAGAGTATATATTGGGTTTATAATAAAAATATGAAAATATTCCCCCATGGGAGATGTAAATATAAGAAATATTGAATAATGATGAGAATATGAAATAAAACCTAACCAATTTGTAAAAGTTTAAATCATAATCCTTATGAATTCAATGTTATCGTGATTTAACATATCAGAGTGGAAGTATATACGCCAAAAAAATATATAGTTAGGAAATAAAGAATATATCTCATGGAAGTAAAAGTTAAATGAGAAACCTTTACAATGATCACAACATTGAATTGATAATTAATCCATGAGTTGATTATGTGTATCAAATGTAAATCCACATAAAATTAGTTGAAATAAAAAATCATATAATAAAAATTCATCACACAAATAACCATATAACATCTTATATAATAAATAAATAATATTACCCACTGAAAAGAAGTAGAGTTATGAAATTCTTCCCCACTTGGTAATTTTTATGTCAAATCCTCTTGGATGAAATAATTCAAAATGAAACTTAAAATAAAAAAAATAAGAAATTATTAATGAAATTAAATTTTAATGGGGGTGTATATATAGCTCATATAATATGATAAGTGGATAACATAACATATGTCCCAATGAATAAAATTGGAGACAAAAATACCTTACCTTAGGTTTTATTTTATTCATATATGTTTGTAACTCATGTATAATAAATATAAATTTATTATAAAAATATTTTAGAATTATAATAATATATTTTATACCATATGTGATTCACTTATAGTATTTTATTATCATTTTATTAATAATTCTTTGTAAAAAATTACTATTTCATTTGATAACTACTTCATTTTTCATATATGTTTTGGTTAGTTAATTATTGTCCTTTTATATTGATCATAGGTAGATAATATCAAGAATTTTAAACATGATAGAAATATCATATATAATTTTTATATAAGTATTTATAATCTTGCATAAAATTTACAGATGGGAAAATGATTTACACTACTCATGGAGACAGTAGCCAGTATGTATGCATGAGTATTGTTTCTATTTTTCCAACAGATGGAGCATAAGAAAGGTAAATAAAATTTAACATTTCCAAAAAAAATTATTATATAAAATATTTCATTTATATTAATTAAATATATAATTATGAATGTCCATGTAAAAATAAAATTAAAAACATTTCACATCGCTATGTGGAGGCGGTAGTCCACCCATATGCGCATGGGATATTATTGTTTTCTAATGGATTTGAAGGTAATAATATATATGTGATATTATAATTAGATAATAATATTAATTTAATAAATATAATATAAATATGTTAAATATATAATTATATTTATCCAAGAGTGATGGTGATGGAAAATGAATTACATCAGTTTGTGAGGCGGTAGTACGCCGTACAGACAATCGACGGTTTTATTTCCCATTTTATAGAACAGGAGATAGATATAGGTTATTATATTAAAATAATGACACAAAATTATATATTATATACTTATTTTATTATTATATGATATATGGAGAATATTTTATAGAGTTAAAAGAATAAGTAAAATGAAAATGCATGGTTATAAACTTTACCTCTTTTCCAGACAACTTCTTTAAGCTTATACCTAATACACTCATAGATTAGATTTATGATAAAAAATTCCTCTAATATGATTATAGGGATGTGATTAATATATTTTGGTATTTAATTTCTTATCAAAAAGGTTTTTTGGAGTTTTAATAGGAGAGGGTAGGGGGAGGCCTTTTATAAATGGGGGAGAGAACACACTTGGAATTTTTTGAAAGAAAAAGTGATACTCAAATTTTTAAAAATAAAATGGGATCCAAAATAGATCATTATTGAACCAAAAATGAGATAAGGTCACAATATATCCATAAAATATTAATTGAACACGTTTCTATTTTATTTTAACCCTTATTGATTTTTTAATCCCTGGTATACCGGTTTTAACCTTAACTGTGGTAATTAATTTTTTAATGTTTTTAATATTAATTGAGGCCAAAAATTAATTTTAACTTATATATATATAATATTAATTATTATTATTAAAAAATTAATCAATTTATCTGAATTTAATCTATATAAGTTTGATAATTTAATTTAAAACTAGTCCCACAGATTCAAAAAATAGTAGTTTTCCAAAGAATTGTTTTTTCATAAATATAGAAGGTTTTAAAATAAAAATTCAACATGGAATTGATTCCAATAAACTAATTTTTTTTATTATAAATTATTTTATCTAATTTTACTTGTAAAATAATTTTAAAACAAAATTTAACTTCAATATTCTTTAAATGAAAAGATAATTTTCGATAAAAACCTATATTTTTTACTTTTCACTAAAAAATAAATATTTTCAAAACAAATCTCAAAAAAATCAGTCTACGATAATTTTAACATATTGATTTACTAAATTAACATAATTTTTTAAAATAAATTTCGTAAAATTGGTGAAAATTAATTTTAAAGTATGGGCACAAAGAGCAATAAAACCACCTTTTAGAAAAATACAGTTTTTCAAAAAACATTATTTTTTATTTAAATTTATTCTTTTTTATTTATAATAAATATATTACCATTGAATTCATTTTATACATGTGAAATCCATATAATTTTCATAATTTGTATATTCATATTCATACACTTGAATTTAACTATTAGGTTATAACAATATACTATATTACAGTTCGTTTAGACTCAGGGTTTCATGTACTATAATCCACCGAGGAGATTATATTTAAATAAATATATTTTTTGGATGATTTAAGATTGTTTTCTTCATATACACTATAAAAATATTATTTTAATCATTTAAAATATCATGGTTTTACATCTAAAGAGATTCATTTAAAATTTAATGAAATTGATGTGTAAAAATTAAAAAACATTATCAAGAGTCTTGTTGAAGTAACAAATGATATAACAGAAAATAATGATTTCCAATACCATAAATTATAGTCGAAGAATTTAAATTATAAAATCTCAAATTTTTTCTAAGGATAATTTCCTTGACTGAAGATATATTCAGATACTAAAGGCCAAAAAGAGGAACTTATTTCACACCTAGAAGAATTTTTTAAGGAGGCTGAAAGACTTCAATAAGAAAATGTAATCCTTAATTATTCCATTAGTTATATGAATATAGATATAAAATATAAACATGAAATAATGAATATAATTTGTCAAAAAATATGAAGATGAGATGTATAATTTGAAAACACTTAATGGAGATATGAATTCTCATCTTGAAAGAAAAAAGAAAAAAAGTTTTACAATTAGTAGAGGAGTTAATCTTAGTCAATAAACAATTGTAATAGACAAATTAAAAGGTTAATCCCATTATAAATTATTATTCACATTTGTTATTCAAATATCCTATGGTAGGTAAGGGTGAGATGAAAAGAGTATTATCTCATATCAGAGGAAAATCATGAAATAATTCATATTTCAAAAAATCCATGTTCCAAGGGAAAAAATGAACTTGGACATCATGAAACCTATCTGAGGAATGATAATAATATAACTATAAAAATTATAAACATAATATAAAGTAATTAAATTACTAAAAACACATTCAATAAATTCCCGAAAAGGGTAAAAAAGAATGAGATCCAAAGTAAGGTATGAATACATGTGCTTTTGTTATAGTATGCATATATATATTTCTATATTTTTTCATGAATCAATGGAATATATTAATATCCATGAATTTTATGAATGATTATTAAAAATATATAACAACCATAACAAAGAAGAAATCAATATCATTCCAGTGACTCTTGCTGTTATAATTGTGTGTCTAGTGGAAATCTTAGGATAATTTCTATTGGTATAAAAATATAAAATTGACATAAATTTAAAGAAAATATAAATTTAAAGTAATATATTTCTCAGGCTAGCAGAAGAATACATATTTTATAAAAGAAATATGTAAAGGATTTAAAATTATTTTAATAAACCAAAAATTTCTTGTAAATATAATAAGGAGATTTAGAAAATAGAAAGATATTCAGATTTTATTAAAACTGATAAATATCATATGATAGAATCATCCTAATAAAATTCATGTGTTAAAAACATTAATTATTTTTTCAAGGATAATAAAGGATAAAAAATGTTTTAAAAAATAAAATTCTAGAAAAATAAGTATCAGTAGATCATTATTGAAATAATTACCCAATTATTAGTAATTTTTTATTTTGGTGATGAATAAAAGAACAATGTCGAAGAATTTCAGAATACTTTATATTAAAAAAACTAATTTAGATCTTAAAATTTACTTAAAATTAATAGATAAAGGAAAAATTATAGTCTATAGTGACTCCTTATCATCTTTAGATTTAGTAAATTAGATGTTATAATATCCCCATATATTTAAATTCAATTAAATATCATTAAGGAGTTATATATTTTATAATAGAAACAATCCTAGGAGAGGTTGCATCAAAAGATGAAAGTGGTATTGTAAAAAGCTCCAATGTTCTAATTAACTATTGGAGTAGTGAAAGTGAGATCTTTCTAAATATGGAATTATAATAGAATTGGTACAGTAAGAAGAATCCAAGAGATAAAAACTGGTAGCTTAATTGGTATTAAGTTCTATTTTATGTTTTGTTTTCATGATTCCATATTATCAATTAATATTAGAACTTGAATTTGGTGGAAGATACCTTGATAGAGAATATTAAAAAATATTTTAAATATTTTATGTGTTACAATAACATGTGATATAATCAAATTGTTTTTAGGATATCATTAGGTTATAGAGGTAGATGGTTATTATGATAAAGATTATTTCTATGTTTAGGGATGATGTTGGGAAATATTGGTGAGTTGGAGATGAATATGTAAAGGGAGTATACCTATCAGCTAAATAAATTAACCCATTGAATCAAGTGAAAAAATCTATTACTAAAATTTTGGTGTCTGTAATTTACCCAAACCAATATTTCTTGATCCGATGATAAAAAAATATTTACATTTCTAGCATTGATATAAATAAACATGACCCAATTTTATTCATCCAAAAAATAAAACATCAAAATGAAATATTAGACCACTTATATACCCAAGGTCCTTATAGTATTAATTTTATTTTAAAAATTAGGATAATCTCTTTCAAAGTATAAATTATCACACAATATCAATTTCCCCCACAAAAAACGTTCTTTATAATAACACACTTGCTTCACTCAATGTAACTGCCATATCTAGAGCTCTGACTTTGTTAACTATTTTACCCATCCTTAAGCCATATTAAAAATAATTTGAAAATGTGGGATGTATAAAGAATGATCATTAAGTTATAAACAAAAACGAAGAAGGAAACCCATTAATATATTTCAAAATCAGTAGATTATAAGAGATAGATTTACCTTTAACATAATAAATTTTGAGTTCAATTAATCATTTATTAAAATATGAAACCATCTTTATAGACCAATATTTTTCATATAACACTTTATTAGAAAACCTAAATGTTAAATTACAATCATGAGGGTTTCTTATAAAACATAATAACCTTAAAAATAATTTTCTTAAAAATATACCTTTTTACTCAAATGAAAATAATTATTATTTTGAATAAAAATATCATCCGGTTGCCTTTTGAAATAAAAATATTTCCATGAAAATTTATTAGGAATAATAGATAATTCATGTAGGTAACTTGTGACATCATTTTCATATCACCCTTATAACCACACTTATAAATAGAATAACCTACCTAGGAAATTCAAATAATCTTTTAGGATAAACCGATAACTAGTTAACTCAGACTCTTTTACTAATACATTAGAGAGTTATATCTGGATCCCTCATCATTATAAAAAAATTTATAATAACCATAACATAATAATAGCACATTATATCTTTCATCTCCATCACCACACGCATAAAAATATTTTTCCCCCCATAAAAAATTTTTTGTATATCAAAATATCTATTCCATTTAAAACCCTTTTTTAAAATTACCAAAATAAAGGTAATTTGGGTTTTTATTTGAATAAAAAATGTAATAAGGTAATGTAATACAAACATAAAATAATAGTTAGGTCAGTTGTAAAAACCATTGATGTTGAATATGTTAAAATAAAATATTCTTTTTTATTTTTTTGTAAATAAATCCATATAAAATATGTAAAAATATTAATTTTTGAAATATTTTAAATAATGTAAAAATATATATCAAATTTTCTTTATAATTAGTTTATATCCATATATATGCATTCATAAAATAATTTAATGAATATGGACACAGAAGAAAAATATTTAGAAGATAAATATAAAAAAAATTAAAATTAAATTTTAAGCTAAGGTGTCCCTTAACTTGAGTCTAACATGCAATGCACATTATTTATCTACATTATAATAAAATATTCTTAGTTTAATAATATATACTTAAACTGTTTATTTCATTTATTTTAATGACATATTTATTTAATTAATTAGTTAAGTCTAAATTAGGTGTTTTTTAGGATATTTCATTCATAACATAAAAATGGCTTCAGTATGTTGATAATGGAAATATTAGTCATTATATAATAATCTCTAGAATAATAATAAATAAGTAAGTATAATTTTTATATATTATTTATACTTATCAACCATGTAATGTGGTTATGAAAAATGAACTGTGTTAAAATCATGGAGTTGGTAGGTCGCATGTACAGATGACTAATGTTTCTATTTTTCAACAAACACAAGATAAAGAAGTTAAGTATCCTTTTATCTTTATAGAATAATTATTATATCATAAATATCATATAATATCCTTAAATACACTAATATATATAATCCATGTTAGGCAGTGATGAAAAGAGAACCACATCTCTTTATCAAGGTGGTATTCCACACACATGAACGAACGATGTTACTATTGTTAAATGGATGGAATGGTTAGAAAATAGATGATAAATTATCTTCAAATAATGATAATTTTGTTATTAATATCATATATATACTTTAAATCCATCATTATAACCATCTCTTAGAGTTGGTAATTGAAAACGAATTACATCGATTCACAAGGTGGTAGTCTATCGTACACACAAACAATGGTTTCATTTCACATTAGATGATGAAAGGGATGGATTAATATTTAAAAATAAACATAATAAAATATAATTATATTATAGACACTTATTTTATCATATCATTATGACTATAAATTTTTAGAATAAATTATAAGAATAAATAAAACTATAACATTCGGTTAACAGATATACCCATTCTTCGGATAACCTCATGTTTACAACACCTCAACCCCTAAAAGGTTGGTATTATGGTGAAACTAATACCTATAAAATGTGTGTTGGGGGTATTTCATTAAGGTATTTAGGAATATTTTTTCCAAACCAAATGAATCTTGATCAGTGTATATATGTGGCGAGTGGGTTTTGATTTATAAGTGGGGGTAGAGGCACTTTTGGAATTTCTTGAAGTATGAAATTAATCTAAATTAATTTTCACAAAAAATTAGAATATATATATATATATATATATATATACAATATAGGAAGATTAAAAGTCTATTTAATATTATAAAATAAAATTTTGACAGTTTTAGGTGATGTTTTCACAATTATGTATTTGTTTTGACCCCTCATTAACCATTTTGATGATTACCATGATATGAATTATTTTTACTATTTAGGGGTCAAGAAAGTTATAAGAAAAGGAATGTTAACCGATAAATGGACAAAGGTTGATATTATAGACCATATCCAAGACAATTTACTGAATTTATATATTTTTTATGAATTTAAAATCGTTTTTTAATTTATTTGGTATTATAAAATAACATTAATGTCATATTTGAAACTTTTCATTTAATTTGAATTTAAATTCATCAAGATAATTTTTTAATAAAAATAAAATAAATTCTAAAATCAGTAATATATTATTATTAACTTTAAAATTATTTTGGATTGTAAATAATCCAAAATAAATTACTTTTAATGATTTTTAAATTATTACATTTATCTTTCCACTTCTTACATAAGAATCATGTGAACATTATGTAAATGTTTAAGGTAATTATATAATCATTAAAAATTATAAATAAATTATAATAATGAAATTAATTTAAGTATTTTATAAATAAACTTTAATCTTAATTCATTACTTAAATTTATCCCTATTTGAATCTAAAAGATATATTTAAAAGTAAGAAAGTGATATTTTGTATTTTTCTTTACTTAAAATATTATATATGTAATTATTAATTAAAAAATGATCCAACATGACATAAATTCGAAAATTAAATGTTTATAGATGAAAAACAATCATCCAATAGGGTAAATTCAAGTGTTAGGTAGATTTTAAATCTTTTTCACATTATTTTTAACCCTAATTAATATGAATTTCCATTTATTATAGTTATAACTATTTACCATAGTTAATATTCATAAATAAAAAAAATAAAAGTGAAGTATTTAAAATATATTAATTATATTGATTCCAAATATGGAATATATTCTATTAAAATTGATTTATATAAATAGTATAATTTAATTTAAAATGAAACTCACAAAACACAACCAAAGGCAGTTTTTAAGAAAAAATTATCTTCATATATATACAAGTTTTATACCAAAATCAAGTATAAAATTGATTATAAATAACTTAATTGGATTATTAATATTATAAATTTACTAACTTTACTTTTAAATAAATTCAAAAAAAATGTAACTTTGTAAATATTTGAAATGAAAAGACTATTTTAAATAAAAATTAACAAATTTCCATATTCATTAAAAAATCAAACTTTTTAGATGATTCTAAAACAATTAATCCTATACTAATTTTTACATGATAAATTAAAAAATTATATCCATTTTTTCAAATAAAATTCATAAAATTGTAATAAATTAATTATATTATTGGTACACAAAATAGAGTAACCATTTTTTTAAGACAATTTATTTTTGAAGAATAAAATGATTTTACTGAAAATTGAGTATTTATTTGTTATTAATTAATCAATTAAATTTCACTGTATAAAATCTTTATACATATTTTTATTAATGTGGTTATTAAAATTAATACCTGGAAATTTAATGACTAGGTTATTATAATAAAATTGAAATAATAATATATTTATAGTATATCATAATTCACTTAAAGATCCTTGTTACATGATTATAAATTATGTACTATAAATTTTATTTCCTGATTAATAGAAAGGGTTTTAAATATTTTCCAATTAAATTCAAAGGAGTTGAAGATAAATCATATGATCATGAAAGGAAAAAAAATTAATATTTAAAAATACCTTTTTTGAAAACCTACATTATAAAATGGTATATGAAAACATTATTTTAAAAATAATAGATGAAAAATATAAAGGTAACCTAAAATAGAACATTTATAGGTTACAAAAAAATATTAAATTATTGGTAAGTGAAAATATTCCCATATAGGGAAATATAATATCTTAATAATGATATCGAGTCACGGAGAAAATTGATGACAAGAAATCGAATGATTTTAATAAAGTCAATATCCACAAAACCATAGATCAACAAGGTTTATAAAATACCATAAATTCATTTGTATTGAAAATAAAATGATATCATTTTTATTTCATGATATGTTTCCAATATTTGTGGAATTAATTTACCATCTAGACTAAGAAATAAGGTAATATACTTACTTGTTTTTCTTAAATTCCATTAAAATAATTTCATCATTTTATTTCTTGTTTCAATCAGTTTCCAATTTTATATCATCTATTAATCTAAGAAATGAATATTCAAAAATGATTTTTTTCATGCCCTAGGGACTAAAATAAAATTCTAATCAATAAAAAGATCCACAAAAGGATACCAATTTATTCCTCCAGTATTTATACATTAACCAAAACCAAAATGGTTAGAACAAGGTAATATAATATATAATATAAATAAACCTTTATAAGAATAAATACAAAATTAGTCTCTAATTAATTAAAAATAATACCCAATGTTAAACTTAAATCATTTGATAAATAACTATACTTTAAATTAATCAAATTATTCTTAAAAAATATTCAAATCCTTATATTAGAATGATTTGATAAAATATTATTATAAGATAAACATAAAATTTACATATAAATAACACCTATCACTGTTAAAGTCTCATAATTTTTAATGTATTTTTCTTATATTATCTAAAATTTAGTAACCATCAGCTAAAATAAAGTCACAAAAAAATCATATATGCTTCCAAAAGGTAAATCAAAATTTTTTCTGAAATAAAAACCCATATTAACCAAAATAATTTATATTTACCATAATAATATAATATTTCTAAATAGTGATGTTTTTTAAAAAATATTATTCACATAGTTACTAAATAAATTTTCTATTCCATGGTTATATATATGATAAATCATATATTACCAACATGTAATAACCATTTTATCTGAATTAACCATAATTACCTAAACATAAAATATCTTTTTAAACCGAAATGTTATCAATTAATTTAAACATATTTTCCTAAAATATAAAATCTTTATTCCTAAAATAACATTTTCACAAAACCACATACCAAACACAAGGGTTGTATTTAGATTAATTTATCTAAAGATACTCTTAATTATATTAAAATCCCATCACATAAATAAAAAAAGAGTTATCTATAGATTTAAACATATGATTAAACTTAAACAAATAAACCCATAATGGAATCTATAATTGTTAATTTAACCTAACATGAAAACATTACAATATATAAAGTTATTTAAAACATTATATGATACAAAATTTAACAACCCTGAACCCGTACACCTAGTTTCCATGCTAAAAACATAATATTTATATTTTCTCATTTGATACCAATAAATGTGACCCAATTTTATCCATACAAATCATTTGACATCATAATGAAACATTATATCTCTTAAATACCCAAATACCTTTTCAGTTTATATTTTTATAGAATTAGGAAAAACTCTTTCAAAGTGGACATTAGCACACAATATCCATTTCCCCTCAAAAATTGTTCTTTATTGAGACAAACTTGCTATATTCAAGGAACCATATATACCAAGAACACTGCATTTATTAAATTTTATACTCATCCTAATGTCTTGTAAAAAATTATTTGAAAATATGGTGTAGAAAAAACAAACCTCAGTAAGGGATATATAAAAAGGAATAAGTAAACCTTTTAGTCCATTTCAAAACCAAAATATCATAAGAGAGAGTTTTTACCTTATCATAATAAACACAAGCACAAATAATAATTTATTTAAAAATGAAATTTGCCTTACTGAAAAAATATTTTAATAAAACTCTAAGTAGTTAAACATTAATAAAAATAAAAATTATGAAGGTTTCTTAAGAAACATGAGAACCCTTGGAAATAATTTTATAAACACATAAACTTTTTATAAAAAATTGAATAATAATTCCTTTAAATAAAAATATCATTAGCTTATATTTTTTAAATCATACAATTTCTATGAAAAATCATTATAAATCATATAAAATTTATATAGTTAAGTTGGTACATCATTTAATATCACTCTTATAATAACTCTTATAAATGGAAGACCTACCTATAAACTTACAATAATCTATTAGGAGATAACTATAACCGGTTAACTCTAGTTATTTACCTAATTCATTGGAGACCAAAATTAGGCTCACCCATCATCATGAGCTATATTGGGACAACTCTTTATCATAATTGATGTCCATGAAGTATTAAATTTTCATATAAAATAAAATATTTCATTTCTATCACCACACTCAAAAAAATATCTTTTTCACCCATAAAAATAATATTTTTTAATATCCAAATATCCATTCTATTTAGAACATTTTTTGAAAATACGCAAAAATATGGAATGAGGTTTTTATTTGAATGATACTTGTAATATTGTAATTGAATAAAAAATCATATAGAAATTATGGAATCAAGAAAAACATTGATTTCATATTTATTAAAATATAACATTCCTTTTTCCTTTTTCTCAAAATGTTTTGTATAAAATAAGTAAATAGATTCCTTTTAAAAAAATTAAACAAAATTAAAAAGTGATGTAAAATTTTCATAATAATTCATTTATTCCCACATAAATACATTTATAAAATATTTTTTTAATATGGACATTAAATAAAAATACTTGGAATGTAAATATTTAAAATAATTAAATTGAGGTGTTAAGGTAAAGTGTCCAGTACGTTGAGTTTGAATTTTCACTCATGTTATTTATATCTAGTATAATAAAATCTTATGTAGATAATTTTTTGATTTTAATCCCTTTTCCTTAAATTTTGTTTTATTTCAATGAAATATTTAATTACCTAATCAATTAATTCCACATTTACTATTTCTCAGGATGTTTGGTTCATAACATAAAAATGAATTTAGTATGTTGACCATGGTCAAAATGTAATTAATCCATTATATAAATAGTAATATTTTTTATTTATTAATTATAATTTTAAAACCAACCACTTATGGTGTTTAAGAAAGATTAATTATGTTATAATCATGGAGATTTTAGGCTATATGTATGCACGAGTAACGTTTCTATTTTTTAGTGAATGTAAGGTAAAGAAGCTAAGTTTAATTTTAAAAATAAAAAATTATAATTATATAATAAATATACTTTTATATATTTAAGTACACTTATATATACCATCTATGGGAGGAGGTGATGAAAAATTAATCACATTGCTTGTAGAGGTGTTAATCTACAATTATACATGAATGATATTATTATTTTTCAATGGATGAAATGGTAAGAAGATAGATGATATATTATATTTTAAAAATGATAATTATTTCATGGAAATTATATATATACTTTAAATTCATAATTATAACCATATTTTAGAGGTAATGTTACATAAAAAATTTCATCAGTTCGAGAGGTGGTTTTCCATCATATAAAAGAACGATGATTTTTTTACCATTAGATAAAGAAAGAGATAGATTAAATTTAAGAAATAAACATAATAACATCTAGGTATAAATTATATAATGATATTATTATACCATAATATTTTGATTAATTTTTAATGTGGTTGAAGAAGAAATAAAAGTAACACATTCAGTAAAAATCTATACATATTCTCTGAACAACCTCCAATAATTAACACCATAATCTATTCAAGGTTGGTAGTATTACTAAAATAATACCTATAGAAAGGGACTTATTTAAAAAATATTAATTATGATTAAGCTAAATATGGAATCAATTTTATCAAATTCAATTCATATAAGTATAAGAATGCAATTTAAAATTAAACCCGCAAATTGTGATGAAAAACAAATTTTTAGAAAAAAATATATTCTTAAGATTAATTTTTTTATAAAAAAATAATGTATAAAATTTATTCAAAATACCTTAAATATATTATTTATAATATAAATTAATTAGTTTCTTTGAAAATATTTTAAAACAAAATATAACTTTATAAATTCTTGAACCAAAAATACAATTTTTAATAAAAATAAATATTTTTCCCTATTAATTTGAAAAAAAAACTTTACATATACTTTTCAAAAATTAATCATAATATAATTTTTACATGATGAATTAATTTTTTTTTCATTTTTTAAAATAAAAATTATAAAATTTGAATAAATTAATTATATTATTCGCATATAAAATGAAATAAAAACCATTTTTTTTAATAAAATGTATTTTTGAAGCTAAAAATTACTATACAAAAATTGGAGTACAAATTTATTATTAATTAATCAATAGATTTTCATTATATAAAACTTTTATACATATTTTTTATAATATGGTTATTAGTATTAACACCTTCAAATTTAATAGTTAATTTATAAGGACCACATTTAATTAATAATTTTATTACATTAGATCTGCCAATTAAAACATGCCACATTTAATTAATAATATTTTAATAGATTATAAATATTTAATTAAAACGTGGAATTTATTTTTAATAAATCTATCAATATTAGTATGATTTTAAACTAATTTTTTGGGGTGTTACAGTATTAATATGGTTTTGAAAAATGATTTATAGTTTGGTGTCTAGAGTTGTTTTTCAAAGATAGAATCTAGTATAACTGTCACACTATGTATTTCAACCTAATTTAGTAATTTTTTTATGAAAGTGTAGTTGATTTAAGAAAATAATTCTTTGGTAAAAGATAAAAATTTGACACGTTCCTTATGGAATTTGGTGATTGTAATAGTTAATAATGATGTTTTTTTAGCTTAATCTATTTTTTACAACATTGAGTTCTGAATTAATAGGCTTAGAAATTGTGTTTATAAAGTCCCAAGATTTTACTATATATTTTTAATTAGTTAAATACTATTTTGAACAAATTTTTTTACTTGTAATGTCAAACTAAATTGAACTTTGATACATTCTTTCAGGGTAAAATTATTAAAAATGTGATCATTATAATGTAGTTGTTTAATTAGTAGGTGTAAATAGAAGTAACCATATTATGAAATCAATAAAAAAAATTAATGAATGTAATAAAGTATTTAAATTATTTCTTATGAGACCTATTTATCCTATTTCAAAGGAGGTAGTGTCACTAGGGTTTTATCTTGACCAAGTCCAAGTTGAACACCAATAAGTGCATCTGGAGTGCAATTGTTTACCAGAGAAGTTTAGGCTCAGGGAAATCACTACAAGATCAATTCTATTTGAATAAACACCCCCCAAAACTTCTACTTTTTATATTACCCATAAATATTATGTTTTTATTTTAGTAAATTTTTAAATTTTACATAGGATGATATAATGCGATGACTATTAATAAGTTTAATATTCTTATTATTACATGTACTTTATACAATTTTTATTTCTATAGAAATTGATCTTAAAGAATAATAATTTATGTATTTAACATAAATGTATTGATAAAATTTAATTCTTATTAAACAAGTATTAAATCTTAAAGAATTGGGAATAAAACCATTTAGTGATAAAATAGACTTTTTTCTCAAAGAATTATACATTTTTATATATTCTGTATTTTTAAAATAACTGATCACTATTGAATAGTGTGAAAATATTTATAATATATAAAAATAAATAAATTAATTTATATCTAAATATTTTTTACTTATCATGGAAAATAAATAAGTTCTATTATTCCAAAAAAATAATTTTTTCAATAAAACCATTTTTATACATTATGCAATCCTAGGTTAAAGTAAAATATTATTAAATAAAAAATTGAATTTCATAAAATGGTTTTCAAAATTTTAATCATTATATAATTTTTATAAGTTCATATTTATTTATGGCATAAAAATAGATTACTTAAGTAAATATTTGTTCCCACGATAAAACAAATATATTCCAACAAATTTTTTATATACATTTTTTAATTTTTTATATAAATAAATTCAATTTTTATGTTTTTTGAAGAATCCAATATTATTTTAAACATATAAAAAATATATTTGCACTAATTTAATTACTAATTTATATGAAATAAGAAAAAGAATAATTCTTATTATAAAAATAATTTTTTAATGGGAATCATTTTCCCTATTACTTATGTTTTAATTTAAAATTTAATTTTCTCTTATTTAGAAACTTAATTAGTTTAAATGGAGAAAAAATTAAGAATCATTATGATGAAATCTGGTAAGAGGGTCCATCTTATATTTTTAGTATAAAAATAATTATCATAGTACATTTTTAATCAATGTTATTAAGGTTAAAAATGAGTAACTAAAAGTAGAATGAATTCTGAGATGTTTACATTAAATATATACCGTATATAAGAAAAGTTTTTAGGTTAAAAGTTGTAACAAACCCAACTATTCTAATCTGGATGTGGTTTCTACATTATTACATTAGCATAATATATATAGAATCTCATCATATTGGACTAATAAGTTTATCAGTTTTGAGAACCTAGATACACATATTCATACTATATTACATTTGAAATAAAATATAAAAACATAGTGAAAGTGAATATACTACATCCTTGAACTCATTCAATGATTCCTTCTCTATATCCCAGGGAGAGGTAAAAAAATAATAGTGAGATGAAATGTTGAGTAAGATTTATTTATTTTTAATATATCATGAGTAAATAAGTTATAATCAATATTTAAAGGTGGTTAATTAAAACACATGTCATTAAATCAATAATTGTAGCATAAAATAAATCTATTGATAATATAAATATTTTGATATCATAGATAATATAAAAATTATCAATGAAGGAAGTTCATAATGCTGGAATTCATGATCTTAGACATCATGATATCTTTACTTTCAAGACCTTGCACCAATAGAGTTTAAACTATGGGTAGGTATACACCAAAAACCCATTTAATAAGGCTTTCCAACTAGTCTGTCTTGGGATACCTATTGATGCATTGGGATTCTATATAATTTCTATATCCACTCATCACTAAATGTTTAATTATTTCATCACATATTTAAAAATAAATTTAAATAATAAAAAATATATCTTAATAAAAAATATTAGTATTCAGTAAAGGATGAAAAATATCTATATTTCTATATTCAATCAAATTACTATTATAGTAAAACATTATATATAAAAATTATTTAAGAATTAAGAAACAATCATATCCATGATACAAAGAATATGAATATTCAAGAGAAATGTAATTTCCAATGAAAAATGATCATAATAAATTTAATGTTTCAAGATAATTTTAATGAACACATAATTAATTATATATTAAATATGATAATCAATTCATAAAAAATAAAGGTTTTATAATAAATTATAATCTTTTGGAGAATAAAAAATGGAATTGAAACATTAATTTTTTTCTTTAAATATTTTTATTTGTAGAACCATTTTAAACAAGTAAATGGAGATAAATATCATTAAATGGTTATGGTGGTGGTAATTTATTTTAATTCTATATAAGTTAAAAAGAAACATTCATTTTCACATTTTATAAAGAATGTAAAAAATGAAGCTTTTTGAAAAAATTATAAATATTTCTTTAAAATATTTTAAAATGATAAAGAAAAATTAAAATGTCATTAATGAATTATTTGATTAAATAAAAAGTAATTTTTTAAAATTTTTTTAAAAATATAGACATGGAAGAAAAATATACCCGATCAAAAAGATAAATTTGATAATATTTTCATTTTAACATTTATTTTATTGATTAATGTTTAAAAGAGAGCAATAGTTTTTAATAAATATTGAAAATACTTAAATATAAATAGAATTATAAAATATATATAGTATATGAAGTGTATTTGATGATATTCATTAAGCAAAAAATATAAGAAATCCTAGAAAAATGAGACTGTAAAAGAAATTCTTACCTCTTTGGTATCTTTTAAATTGTAACCCCTTGAA
This sequence comes from Viscum album, assembly GCA_963277665.1. Taxonomy (NCBI): domain Eukaryota; kingdom Viridiplantae; phylum Streptophyta; class Magnoliopsida; order Santalales; family Viscaceae; genus Viscum; species Viscum album. The sequence goes on along the minus strand of OY728132.1, from coordinate 558,313,205 downwards.
ATATTAATCACAAATTAAATCATTTATCAACATTAATTAATATATATTAATGTTAAATACATTAAATGGAAATTATATACACCATATTAAATTAAATAAGTGCATAATACCAAATATGTCTCAATGGAGTGAAAATTGAGACGAAATCCTTTACCTCACACTTCCACTTTATTGAGAATGTTTTAAAATTCTATATATTGTTTTTAAAATTTTTATTAATTCATAAAATTACCAAATTCATATTTATAATATCATATATGATCTAATTTTTACATCTTATCACCTACTCATAAATAAACTTTCATTATTATCATTGTTTCAGGTGTTGATTGTTATGTTTTCTCTTGTATGTTTCATAAAAAATGCTCTAGTTCTTGTGAATAGTTTATAGTTTAATAATATGTATAATTATAAAAAGTTTATAAATATTTTATTTATAAATTATATAAATATTTATAATCATTCTTCAAAGGTAGACATGATAAATGAATCACATCCCTTCGTAAAGACAATAAGCCATACGTTCGCATAGGCATTGTTATGATTTTTATGTAGGAAAAAAATGAAATAAAGTAGATGATATATTTAATTTTAAAAATAAATAATATGACATATGTTTTATATATTTTATTTATTTTCATTATTATAAATATATATATGAGGTAGTGATGAAAAAAAATTACATTGATTCATATGGAAGTAGCCTTCTGTCCACTTGTGCAATGATTTTATTTAAAATTTTGTGGAGAAAGATATGGATACATATTATTACATAAAAATAATAATATATCATTTTATTTTATATAAACTTGTTATTATATTGGAATTTTTGGAACATAATTGAAGTAGTTAAAAGAAGATGTAAAAAAGAAAGAGCTTGGTTAAGACAATTACCATATGTTAGAGAAACCTCCTTTAGATATAGTTTTAAGGACCCTAGGGTTAATATTTTTGGAATAAAATAACCTGTAGAAAATGGATAATGATTTTGGGTTGAGATTTTTTTAGTTTTTGTTTTCAAAAAAATGGCTCAAGACGTGTGAAGAAGTGAGGGGATGAGGGGCCTTTTTATAGTTGAGGTGAGTAACAAACTTGTAAATTTTCAATGTCTTAAAAAATTATTAAGAAAATTTCATTGAAAAATAGATACAAAATGACTCATATTAGAATAATATAAGTTTAAGGTTTAAATAAAAAAATAAATTTTGTTTAAGAATGTTTTTAGGTTATTTTAACCTTTATCATTTTAGATAAACTACATGGTAAAATTATTTTAACCATAACTATGGTAACTGATTTTAGTTGTTTCTTCATTTAATTATGGAAAAAACTATGTTGAACATGTTAACTAATATTAATTATGATGATTTAAAATAATAAATCAATTTTATCAAATTCAATTCATATAATTGGTATAATTTAATTCAAAAATAAACCCACAAAATGTGATGAAAGATAATTTTTTCTAGAAAATGTATTTTTCAAGAATAAGATGGTATTAATTTAACAATATGTATAGTAATATGAAGCTACCATACATGTACAGGTATCCCCAAGAATGGATTTTTAAAATTTTCCACTGGTGATTGATATGAACTCATCAATGTCAGTGAATCACTGTCTTGGTTAATCTGAGGATCTCACGTTAAGAGTTATAAACTCAAAATAAAACCATAAATACCTGATTTGATCTGAAGACGCATTTGAAATTTTCTCATCATTGGAGTTCTATAACTGAATAATTTGAATCTTAATTACAATATATTATCCACATGGGCGTCAAAAATCTAGAAGAGCACCGATCATCAAAATTCGGGTGCCAGTGTGGAGTTCTGACGAATCCTTCGACATTACGATGATCACCGCATCACCTTTCTTGCGATGCATGGGAGTGTGCTAGATACGATGACTTGGATCTAGATCATCTATCTCTAAGATGAAAGAGAGAGAAGAAAATATAGAGAGGAAGTGAATATTACGTGGAAATCACCTCTCATCTTCTATTTACTTCATGTTTAGAAATTACCTAGAAATGTCTGATGGGCCCTAGAATAATAAACATGCAATATAAATAATATTTTGAATACTATAATTTGTCATATATATAATTTATTATTATTTTAACCTTAGTGTAATATAATAAATATATTACATGAAAATTCCCAATCCATTAACTTGACTCTTAGTTCCAAAAAATATTAAATTAACCTTGAGTATTTTAACTAATATTCATTCAAATAATTTTTTTTCATGTATTTACTTTAAAACATGTAAATAAATTTAATAAATAAATTTAATTCCAAATATTCATAACTTTAATAATATGAATTTATTTATTAATGTGGGTATTTTATATCCTTGGACAAAACCCATACCACAGTTGTGGGTCCCACCATGTCCTTTATACCCATTCCATTGAATAGAAGAGATTCTTGAATATGCTATTATGTGTGACCCTCTAGGACCTTATCTCAATAGTAGTGAATACCATTCAAAGACCACGAGTGGGATCTTGCAACCCATCATAGACCCTAAAGAGATAAGGATAGTCATAATAGTGACAACTAACATACAAATGCATGTTGTGTAATATAATCTCTTTGTCTTTAATATATTATAAATTAGGATGAATGCCCGTGTCATTGCCATTTTCTTGAATTTTTATATAACTGGAAAAATTTACCCTCATCTTCCATGGACATGGTCTTAAGAAGGCACTACCTTCTTTATCAACTATGTATGAGATATATTAATTTATTAACCTAGAGGTGATAAATCCTTTATTGGCCAATAAATTAGTGCCATACCACCAATTTCGTACCTAACACAAGATACCTTACCACAATTTCAATATGATGGTATTTTTCTTGCATTAAAGTACATGATCAAATGACACACATTGGTAATGATCTCAAGCATGAAGACCAATACAGATGTCTATAGATAAGAACAACCAATTATGCCTGAAACATGTGGTGTTTATATTGGAATGTCTATCGTCATGATCTCACTACTAGAGGTCACTAAGTGATTACTTCATGAGAAGAGGTACCAATTCTTATGAGCCCCCAACACCTGATGGTCACACATCTATTGTGTACAGTCAGGTAGTTGTATCTTAACCATATGACCTTTGTCTAATATTAATTTCATAGTATATTGAGGTTATCTGTATAGCTTGGGATCTTATATAACCTTTTTATATTCCATTTAATATATAGAATTTACCCTTAAATAGTTGATACAGAGATATCCACACTATAATGGTAAGAATACATCATGTATAACTAACTGTATACATGATATCGTAATATAAATTACTGCATAGTTGGGTCTAGGGAAACCACTATTAAAACACTCCCACTTACACTAGATCCAACTTTATAACCAATGTTGTTAACTCTCACATGATCAAAATCATGTTTCTAATGATTCATGGATTTAGCTAATGGGCTTGCCAGGATTCCTCCGTTTATAAATTCTCCTATATGCGACCTCTTCTCCTTGATTAAAACCTCTCAAGAGATGGTATCCAAGAGTATATCACTTTTTTACACTATCATAACATGACCTATTAGCTACTAAGAATATCATAATTTACATTATGATAATATTTTACTTACTTGGTGTGATTCTAAGAACTAGAATAAATCATTACATTCAACAACTTCTTAGCTGCCTCAAAAGCTACAACTTACTCAGTATTTGTAGGTATGGATTCTATTTGATTTTATGAGCTTTTCTCACTCAATCACATTATCCTAACTATGATTTAAAATCAAATTGATCTAATAAAGACTAGTTTGTTTCCCCTAAAAACTAGTATCCTTTTTTCTCAACATACCAGGTACAAATCCTTTATACTTTCTGAATTATATATGTCTAGCTTTGACTACTTCACTACAGTGCTCTTAGATATAATCGATATCTTCATACTATAGAGTATATATTGACAATATCTATTTTTTACATATCATGGAAAACATGATTGACCCATCACTTGAGAGAATGTATTTCAAATCACCACATTATTTTCCTCCCATGTCCTGGAAATGTCAAACTTGAGAGATATATTACATTTGCCATTGGTGACAATTATTACTTGAATTCTTCCAACTTTTATTTTTCAAAACCATGTCACTATATTTATGATTGAATAGGTCCAAAAAACCATTATATACAAATCACTATATCTTTTTCCCTAGAACATAGGTTTCTACTTTAAGTCAATCATTGGAGAATAACATTCATCATAGACATAACTGGCTATTAGAACAATATTAGTTTTCCAAATGTTGTCGAACAAATTTTACTGGTAATAAATGGGTGCTCCCACTAACCTCTGGTTGACACATGTAAATAATTCGTTCCATATTAATATTCTATGATCTCATTGCTTACTTCAAAAAAAACTAATTTTTAGTAACTTTCACCCTTATTGGCATTTTTTGATGTCATCATCCATTTTTGGTTGCATCGTATATGAACCTCCCATGATTAGTGGTCATGACATCCAATGATAAATAATGATCATATAAATTAACTATAATAAGTAAAATTCTAGTGTATTTAGGTATAATTACTTGGTATAAAAAATTAATCTTTATTAGTGCTATGCTTGTACCATATATGTATCATCTTACATGAATACCCACCACAATATTTAGAATGATAAGCCCCTTTTCATTTTGATACATGGAATCCATTTTTGAATATTAATTGGTCTTTCCAATCCCAGCTAATTTCCAAATATTTCATACTTTTAGGAATTATTATTCTGATTGAACAATGTATCCCTAGCCATGGTGAATACAAAACCATCACCATGGTTTTAACATTACTATGAAGTATGTGTCTCTAGAACATTCATGTTCCATATAAACTTGTGGAACTAGTTCCTATGCCAACTATATGTGCATTTATGGCATTGAATAAACCCAAGTCAATCTCGCTCTAACTATCTCTAATATAGATGTAAACCCATATATAGAAATTAAGTATATCACTTGACTACCACTTTTATATCATAGGGATTTATGTTATATCCTAAAAACCTATAAGGATATTTATTAATATACACAATGTGTTTATTCTTGATGAAATTTTTTTATATCCAATATACTCATTGAATCTAAACACATGTCCAATACAATTATGTATTTACATCATACTATAAATTATATGTAATCCATTTTTCATGATAGTTGGAATATGGTTATGGGATACCACCATTATTCGCAAATAACATCTTGAAATATAATGAAAGTTTCTAAAAGTTTCAACATTGATAAAACTTACATCAGGACTCTGATGTATAAAATGTTCATTTAGGAATTAATGCACGCTACATTTTGTTGATCAATGTTAACATGTACGACTTTATCAATGATCCTCCTCATTAACATCAATGCTTTTATATAGATAAGGTAACATGCATTTAGGAATTAATCCATGCTATATTATATTGATCGATGAATGTATGTTCAATATATTCTTAATCATGATGACTCGAAGAAACTTATATCTTCTGAACATGAATATACTAAATTTTAACATTCCTTAATTACTTAAAGTAATATTATGAAGTATACATAACTCTATTATACCATGTAATATTTCACACTATCTAGATGAACTAATATAAAAAGCTTTGTGGCATACCTTTATCTCTAAATATATTTTTTGTCCAAACTAAAAACCTCAAAAATAACAAGGTGTTTAGCCTTTCCGGGCCTAAATAACAAACATGGTATATTATTGACATCCAATTTTAGTCTTACTTAAAAAAGAATTATCTTTCCACAACTAGGTATAATAGTCTCAATTTTCATATTCATAACCTATTACCTATGATTCATGTATTACTGAACTATTTATTGAGTATGATATACCATAAACAACATTCATTCCTGAACTTGGAATATTGTATCCTTATGTTTTAATGACATGTGAGATAAATGTTTTGGTTATACTCAATTTTATTTTTACAATAATCATTATCTTGGGAAAATAAAAGTTTTGTACTTCTCATCACAGACTTCTCAGCCACTTAGAGAATACACTTAAATTCTAGTAATGTTTCTATAATTTGTTAATTTATTTCAATACCCACATGTGATAGGAAGACTATATTAAATACCCAAGAAGAAGGAGTGAAACATTTATTTTATGTGATGAATATATCTGAAGAATAAGTGATTACTTGCTTCATTAATTTAGTTTATTTCATTTAAACTTCCATTGTCTTATTTCATGATATACGATGAAAATAGCCTCTTGTTAATAGCTATTTTTTGGAAGGAATTGTGAATGTGACTCTGGAATTACTTATTATTTTCTTTTTCACCTTTTAATTCATTTTTTCTCCATAAATATTAATCTCTCATTTATATTATTATTTTCATGGAGAGGCTTACCTAAATAGAAAATGAATCAGTTACTCAATTATTTTCATTTTTTAAATTAAACTGATATTTGAGTAAATGGATGAAAATAAAATAATAAAAATAAATAATCAAATATTGTGATCCATATTTCAATTTACACATTCCAGTTTAATCATATCTTTATTCATATGTTGCTCCACTTTCTCTTAGAAAACTACTCAGAGATGAGACTAAATATTATATCACTGATATCCCAGTATAGTCACCAAAACAAACATCTGACATTGGTGATATCATTATAACATAACCAAAATATTCTTAAAACATGAGTCTTCTATAATAATATTACTAACCCTCACTTCTTGAGGTAACAAAATAGGTATTTGGGACACTAGCACCATGAATTTCGTATACCATATTATTCTACCCATGTACCTGTACTACACTTGAAAACTCCTGCCAGTGAGAAAATTTAAATTTTCCATTATTCATCATAGTATTTATTATGGTATAAATTTATATTTTCTATAAAAATAAAATTTTTAGGAGATTAGTAAATTTTATCTTGATTACCAGTTTAGAAATTTTGATTAATCAATTAAATCACTAAATGCCTCCCGCTATAATATTAAATTCTCAGAATCCTCTGTTCTAGAATCTGAATACTTTATCACTTGATTATTCTAGTGTAAATGATCATTGAACCTATTTTAATAGTATACATGGTTTGGCTACACCACAAATCATAGGGTTCAAGGTAGGATTTTGACTGACCAACCCCATCAACTCACAATTTGTTGATATGTTGAGTGGAGTCCCAACTTCTAAAATCACAACTTGATTTACTCAACACTTTCCTCTAAGATGATAGTAAGTAAGATGTTCTAATATTTACTAAAATTTTAGTTAATTAAAACCACCACCCTTATAATAACTCCCCAGTAGAAAGAGACACCCTTAACTTTGTCATGACGAGCACCTCGAACAAACGATTTTGTCCAAATTTGAATGATGGAAGGAAGTTGTGAATTAATATTTCTTTGAGGGTTTTATTATTTTTATGTGATGAAATAAATAATTTTATATCTTCTAAAAATTTAATATGTGGTCGCACTCATAATAGACCGTGTAATAAATAGAAAAATATCCACTCTGTTACATTTTCATTTTATCTTGCTTGCTTCTTTATAATTCTATGTGATCATACGTAAACTACACATTTACAAAATAATAAACCATGAAAAAAAATTAAATAATGGGGTGATTGTGAGATGAATCTAATGGTTGATCTGTTGAGTGAATAAGGGTTCAACCTTGACCCTAGGGGTTATAACTTGAGTCGCATTTCTTTCGACTCGAATTATAGCACCTTCCAATCTAATGCATTAACCTATTATCTGGTGCATCTCTATAAATTGGAATGAACTACATCTCAGCTCATCTCTTTATTATAAAATAATAAATGAATGCATTTAGGGGGTCCTGAGAGTATAAAATATAACTAAAAAATGGACATGCAAACCCTTATATATATATTGACACTTAGACGACACACAAATCACCATTTATTAAACTAATTACCACAAAACATTTCAATAAATAAATAAATAATTCAACAGACAGATATTGATTAGTCCATGACTCATAACTAGTCGATACACTTAAAATTATGTATTAAAATTAAATATAGAAATTAAAGTTAAATATGCATTAAAATATTTTCAAGGGCATTTTTATTGAATTAAAAATTCACTCTTATTTTTAATTAAATTATCCTAATCATTTGGTCCCATTGATTAATTTAATTTTAAAAACAGTAATTAAAATAATTAATTAATTAATTAAATTTAGCACCAAAATTTAATTAATTTAACCCCCTAAATTAAAATTAAATATTTAAACCAAAAAAATATTTAATTAGTTTAATTTTAAAACTGAAAATAAATAAATTAAATTAATTAATTGTCGATTGTTTAAAAAATATAAGGACCCTAAATACTTTGAGTAGAGCCTATGCTGGTCGTGGTGAACCTGTGAAGGCCCTTTTTGGGCAGTTCACACCCCATGCAGTGGTGATCTAGGCTAGGCAAGCCAACCCAGACCAATTTCTGGTAGGGCAGACTTGCCCCGACCTATTTCAAGGTTTAATGGGTCTAACCGAACACACAATAGGTGATTACTCTTAGCCTAGGGGTAGTTAAAAACAAGGCAGTGGAGTAGTTTTCTTTCTAGAAACTCATGCAGTAGCGTGATCGCCAGATATGGAGACTCACGATGGCTGCACCGAGTGGATATCACCTAATCTGAAGGTGTCCAAGTGCTGCGCTCAAGGAGGAGAAACACTGGTGAGGTGGTCTGAGGATCTAGGTTGGGGACTAGTTGGCCCCGACGGTGGTCCAAAGTAGAAGTATCCTGGGAAAGCGGTAAGGTGGCATGGCACTATGGGGAATCTACAGAGCTGATGGGGATCAAACGGACAACAAATCTGGCAGAGGCTAGCCGACACTGTGAGGGTGTCAACATACGGGTTTACATAGAGGAGGAGGATCCAACCATAGTGAGATGATTTCTAATCTTGTTCACAATAAACAATGAGTGTTTTCCCCACTAGGGAGTCATGAAGGAGGCCTTTAGGTGGAGGTAGGTGGGTTGTGGGTGTTCTGTAGCTCACCGGTGTTGTGACAAAGGTGGGGCAGTCGGCCTCAAGTGCGGTCACGTGAGTTGTTTCTATAGAGGCATTGAGGTGGCTCGAGTTCGTACAGATGCAATCGACTATATAAGGAGGAATGGGGACAAGATGAGTTCATAGAGGGTAAAGGTGATAAGATGTCCCACCAGGGAATAAGTATCTTTTTTTTGTTTTCTTAGGTAAAAATATATTGACCCGACTAAGAAGAAACAAACCCCTTTTATTATGTTTTTCCACCCACCCAATTTTATTTTTATACTTTTATTAATTTTAATTCTATTTTTTCCACAAATTTATGGAAAACATTTCTGGTAGAAAAATTATACTCCGGTCATTGGACTTCTGTCTTGCAGTGGATTTATGACCAATTTATTTGTTATAATTACTTATGCGGATGGTCTCAAAAATAACGAACATATAAATAAATATACTTTTTTAGATTTAGAAACTGAAAAACTAGATTCAAAGTGATGTTACTATCTTTTCATCATCAAAACATATGGGTGATATATATAAGAATATTTAAATAAATAATATGGTATTTATTTTATTATGATCATTTATTAATGATAAAAGATTAATTACCTCCTTTCCAAATTTTCTTTGAAAAATATAAATGTTATCCACACACACGTACGACCAACCATCTCCATGATCATAACATAATTAATTTATCAAAACCATATTTTATGATTAGTATTAAAATTATAATTTTTATTTTAATAAGATAATTATTCCATTTTTATTTATATGTAAATGATGGATCTATATAATTTTCACATGAACAAGATCTTTCATGACAAAACACGCATGAGAAAACAATCGAATTAACACAAAAAACAATGAAAACAATGAATGAAAATTAATGAATGAGTCATAATATATTATAAAATGAAAATATATTATATTATAAATATGAATATGGTTATGGTATAAAATAATAGCATGATTAAAACCATTATATAAGAGGTTAAATAACATTCAAAAAAATAGAAGTGTGAGGTAAGGGATTCTGTCTAAATTTATTTTCATTGTGGTAAATTTTTATGTTATACACCAAATTATTTTATATGGTGTATATAATTACCATTTGACATGTAATATAATGATTAATTAATAATTAATGGTATTTTATGTTTTAATTTGAATTATTTCATCCAAGGGGATTTGATTTTAAAGTTACAAAGTGGTAAAGAATTTTATAACTCAATTTCATTTCATTAGGTTATATTATTTCTTCACCATCTTTGATATTATATTATTATGTGAGAAATGAATTTTGATTATTTTAATATATATTTAAACTTCTATTATGTGTATTTATAGTTGATACACATAATAAATTCATTTATTAATACTTATTTTTACATTATGATCATTGAAATGGTCTATTTAAGAGTATCTTTATAATTGAGACTATTTGTTCTTGAATTATAGATGAAGATAATTATTTGAAAATTTCTTAATAAACCAATTTAGTTTTATTTTCATCTATTTATTCATGTTATTTTAAAGTAATTAAAAAATTTTCCAAGTTTTTACTTAAAATGGTCGAGATAATATGTTTAAGAAAATTTGAATTCATTTCTCTCTTTGTAGAAATTCTGTTTTCTTCCAAAAAAATATTTTCAATTTTTTTCAAATTTTAAAAATAATTTATTAAATAAAATTTTTACCATTTTTAACTTTTAAAAAATATTTTTGAATGGAATCTTCATTTCATTTTCAAAACAATTATATTATTACTTTTATTGAAAAAGTGAAAGGAATATTTTCTTTAACATGTTTCAAATGAATGGAATTTATATCCATTACGGTCACTCAAAAGATATAAATATTATTTTATTCATTTTGAAGGGTATTTTCAATGAAATTTTTTTTAAATGTTTTGTGAATTTTTATTTTTAAAAGGTTATTTTCAAAATGGAAATAATATTATTCAAATGAATATTTTTAGTGATTTTTCTATATTATTTATATTAATCAATGACAAGAACCCTTTATTCTTAATCCAATGGGTATATGTGGTATTGATTCCATCCTTATTATTCCTATAGATTTTTTATGACCATTTTGATCAAATAAAGTATTGAATTTCAATTTCTTGAATCATATTTGTATTCATTAACTTTCCCTTAGAATATTCACTTTTCTATGATCATTGGAAATTAAATTTACCCTAAATATATATATTATTTATCATGTATATTCTTATTGATTAAGCCATATCTTATTTCTACATATGTTTATTTACTTTAAAATTTATTTTATTGAATGGGGAAATATTTATAATCTATATTCTTTCTTCAATAGAGATATTTACTAGTATGGCATGTTGTTTGTTAATTAAATTGATTATTCGATATGTGAGGAATGATTTGGACATTTATACATGTTTAGTCCCTAGTTACAGATATACCCTCAATGCATCATTAGACTTATGTGGTGAATCTATAAGCCAACATATAATCAGTTGAAAAAACCACATTTATTTGCACCTAGTAGTTTTAATTTTTTTAAATGTCTTTACAGTAGAGGTATCATATACATCAGTCAGGAAATCCAAAAATTAAGCATTTACTTCATTCAGTATTCATCTTTCCTTATCCATGAGATTTTCACAGTGATATTATCTATAGATGCATTCCATTCTTATTTATTGATTAAATGGCATGCGTTTTCAGTTATTTACCTTACCATATTGATTATACCTAATCAAATTATAATAGTCATGTTATTTATTAAATTTTATGTGTTTTTATTTATTTACCTTACCATATTTATTATTATCTATTCAATATTTTTCATTGATATTGTCTCTGGATGTGCTTCTTTCTTAGCTTATTGATGACATGGAATGTGTGTTCAATTATTTACCTTTATATATTGATTATGATTAGTTATTCATGATTAAATCTACTTTACATTCCCCTTAATGAGTATTTTATATCAAAATTATTTTATTTATTTTTCCTAGGATTCCATGAGGTGCACTATGATTGATATGTAAGGATATTCTAGATAGAAAAATATTATTATTGAAAAAAACTTATGTTTTAAGTTGTTTTTTTCAAATGTATTATAATAATGAAGTATGTATACAGTTTACCAAGAGTACTAAATTATTCAATCCATCCAGAAGTGATTCAATGTATCATATTATAACTTAATATAGGTGACACTAAAATTGGGACAGTGGGTTCGGGGTCTCTATATTATCCTATAAATAGAATTATCCTCAAAATATATCTTATGGTTTTGTTAAATAATCTATATTTTCATAAATCAAGTTACCAATGTTTCTACTAAACTTTATATGATATCAACTATAACAACCACAAATCTACTAAACAAGTATCTATTTATACTTTATTACATTAGCATAAAATATAAAGAGTCACATACAATTGGACTGATTAGTTTAGTAGTCTTGAAGAACTTGTTAGAAACATGTTTCCCATATTTCATTGGAAATAAAATATAAATACGTAGTAAAAGTGAAGGCTTTTTTTCCTTGAAATCATTTAAATATTCTTTATTCACATCCTAGGGAATAGAAACAAAATAATGGTGAGAAAAATTGATTAGTAAGGTTTATATATAATGGAATCTATCAGAAGTAAATAAGTCATTATCAATATAGAATGGTTATAAATAAAGACACATACCATTTAACCAATAACATGAGCCTAAAATGCATCAATGGATAATATAAATTAAATAATCTTATATATAATAGTAATAAAATTATCAATAAAGGTAATATATATTGTTTGATGTGATGATCTCCAGAATGATGATATATTTACCACCAAGGCCTTACACCAACATAGTTTAAACTTTGAATTAGAATACACTAAAAACCCAATTTATAATGCTAGGCAACTAGTTTGTTGCATGAGACCTATTGATGAATCTAAGGGATATATAATCATGGGCCCCACACATCACTACATATCCAATTAATTCCTTACATGTTGAATAATAAATTTAATTAATAAATAATATTCCTTTTGAACATTAAAGGATAAAAAATATCAAGATTTCTATAGTTATTCAAATAAGTATTATAGTGAAAGACCATATAAAGAAATAGTATACAATTTAGGAAATAAGAATATCCATGATTTAAATAATATATAAATTTAATAAAAAATTAATGTTCAATGAAATAATATCTGAAGAAATTGAATGTATCTAGATATATTTAATGAACACAAATTAATAATAGATAAAATATAACCATCCATTCATCAGAAATATAGGTTTTGTTTAAATTCATGTCTTTTAGAGATTAGAAGAAGGTGGAATTGAAACATTAAAATAAGATTTCATTAATGTTTTTTAATTTAAAAATGATTGAGAAGTTGTAGAAGAATCTAAATATCATAAAAAAATTATAGTGATGAGAATTTATGTTAATGTTGTATATGCTAAAAAAACTTTTCAATTGAATTTTTATAATGAAGGTATAAAAATAACCATTCATAAAAAATTAGAAATATTCCTTTAAAACCATATAATAATTCAATTATATCTTAAAATTTCTTTGATAAAATGTTTGAGTAAATAAAAAGGTATTTTGGAAAATAATTTTTTAAATATATAGATGTGGAAGAAAAATATACCTAATCAAAAAGAGAAATAAGATCATATTTTATGTTGAATTTTTTTTTACTTGATTCAAGTGTAAAATAGAGGAAAAATTAAAATAAAATATAAAAAACCCTTAAATATCCTAAGGATAAGAAAATAGATGGAGTTTATAAAGGATTCATGATAGGATTTGTTGGGAAAAAATCCATCAAGGCATCATTGAAGCATTTTTGAGGTGATTGTGTTTGTTGACAAAGTGGACATCTGAGTGGTGATTGTTGACAAAGCAAAACAATGACATACAAATTTGTTGACAAAGATGATTTCATGATGGAATGTCGAGTTCAAGAGTTGAGTTCAACGATCCATGATTGATTCAAGAACGTCGACAAAAGGAATGGATGATCTGGAGGCTGTACAAAAGAACAGATACAAGGTGGCGCCGTTTTCCAGTGTTTGCCAAATTTTTGGGCCTGAAAATTGACAAATGAAGAAAAGTGGTTTTTTGAAAAGGGACTTGTGCGTCGTGTACATGAAGGCTTGGAAACTTGAATGCCATGTGTTTCTCAAGATCAGATCATCAAAATATGGCAAAGGGAGAAGGTACGCGCAAGTTTTGGTGAGGTCGCACAGGTGAATTGCGCGCCGTGAAAGATACTTGCACGCCGATGCCTTGAAAGTTTGAGAACTTGCGCGCCTATGGTTTTTCAAGATTATAAGATCAAAATATGGTAAAGGAAAGAGGTTCGCGCAAGTTTGGAAGTAGGTCGCGTAAGTGACTTGCAGGGGAAGAGACCTACACGTTGAGACTTGCGCACCGAGGGTTGACTTGGGCGCCATCGTGCAGGGTGGTCAATTTGCCTATAAATAATGGACCACCCCTCTTCATTCTAAACCAGAGTTCAACTCTTTGAGAAATCAGAGCTCTCGTCGCGTAGGTGTGGTGGTCGCACAAGTGGTGTGTGTGGTCGCGCAGGTGGGACTTGCGCGCCAGGGTGATAGTTGAGTGCCATTGTTTGAAGCTGCGCGCTAGTGTGGAGTTGCGCGCCAATATTGGATTGGGCGTAAAAGGAAGTGAGTCGCGCAGGTTTGGATTTGAGGAAGCTTGAGTCGCGAAAGTGTCTGAGGAGGACTTGCGCGCCCATTGTGACTTGTGCGCCGATAATTGCACGTCGGGGTTCACTTGCGCACCAAGTAAGGTTTATTTCCAGTAGTGATTTTCGGGCTGCGTGGAAGTTGGAAGTTTGCCCGATACCTTCGGTGCAGAGATATATTCATCTACGAGTGAAAATTGGGCTTCAACAGAGCATCTACTTACAAAGGAAGATGCATTATTTCATGAAAATGAAGAGACCTACAGGTCTATAAACTGTGAGTGGATTCCTTCCAAGAGTAGTGAGTAAAGGAAGTGAAAGAAGGTGATCCTCTCCACTGGCAGTGAGTCAGAGAGAGAAAAACTAGGAGTGACCCTTGGGAAAGCAGTGAGCTGCCCCTGAACTTGTAAAGGAATTGAGACTGGGAATAGAAGTGATCTAGCCCGAACCATTGTATCCACATCTAGTGAAGAATAGTGGAATTAGGTACGACTGACAACTTGTCGGCGTATGCTCCTTGGACGTAGCCTAGTGAGGGTGAACCGAGTAAAAATCTCTCTTCTTGCCTGCATACTTCCCTGCATTGCATTTAAAGCATCAACATCAGATAAAGAAGAGAATAAGTGATCATAATAAACACACAAGTACAAACTAAGTGACCCTTGTAATAAAGTGGTCAAGATCCAGTGGGGAGGGATGAACTTTGAAAAAGAATATCCATACCCTGATTCACCCCCCCCCCCCCCTCTCAGGGTATATAGGCCCCTATCGGTCCTAACAGGATTCCTTCAATGAAAAATTTAATCAATCCCAGAAAAATGAGATTATAAAAAAAATCTTACGTCATTGGTAACTTTTAAATTATAACCCATTGAAAGAGTAAACTTGAATTGAAACGTAAATCATAATGAATAGATATATAATCATCTTAAATACATCAATGGGTATGTATATACACCATATAAAATAAGATATCACTACTAGAAACTGAAACTATACTAAGATTTTGGAAAATTGTTGGTATAGGTACCATAAAATGTCCCTATACCAATGGTTTGGAATAAATTGTTGGTATAAGTACCATAATATGACCCTATACCAATGGTTTTCAAAGAACCATTAGTATAGATCATAGCTATAAATATAGTTCCAGACAAACCATTATTATAAGTTCATTTAAATGACTATATACTGATGTTTTTTAAAAAACTATTTATATAGGTGATGGATATACTAATATTTTGGTTAAAATTGTTGTTATTGCCTCCATTTGAAGACCTTATATCAACGATTTTGAAAAAACCATCAGTGTAGGTCCCAAAAATTATAATACATATACCAACGGTTTGTTAAACCATTTTTATAGGTCTATACCAATTGTTTTACAAACTATATCTATTGGTTTTTTGATTTCTAACGAATTATATTATCAAATAACATTGAATACATCAAAAAATAATTTTAATTATATATATATATATCATATTATGTTCTAAAAACCATTGTATCTTAGTGGTTAGGTCATTGTAATATAAATTGGAGGTCTGGGGATCAAAACCAGTCAGTTTTTTTGAATTATCTATACCAACGGTTTTGAAAACCATTGGTATAGTTATTTCATATTACCTATAAAAATGGTTTGGAAACCATTGGTATATCCCACCTATACCGACGTTATACAACACAACATCCTCCCAAACCTTTGGTATAGCCTATACCAATAGTTTTAGTACCCATACCAATGTTTAGAAACCATTAGTATAGGCCTTTTTTCCAATAGTGTATACACATAATACCAAATATGTCACACTAGACTGGAAATTGAGATGAAATCCTTTACCTCACGCTTCTAATTTATTGAACATGATTTAACCTCTTTCATAATGGTTTTAAGGTTTTTTTAATTTATACTAAAATCATATTCATATTTATAATATCATATATGATCCACTTATAACATATTATCTCTTCTTCATTGTTATATTTTGTTATTACCACTATTTTGGGTGCTAGCTTCTTAGTTTTCTCATGTATGTTTTAATGAGGATGATACAATTATTGTGAATAGGTTATAATTTCATCATATAAAAAATTATATTAATGTTATAAATATTATATTTATTAATTATATATATATATATAATCATTATTTAATGGTGGACATTGAAAATGAATCACATCGCTTTGTGGAGACGGTAAGTCATACAAATGCACGAGCGACATTATCTTTTCTTAGTGGGTGAAAGGGAATGAAAGTGGATGAAATATTAAAATATTAATTTAAATATAATTTTATATGTATAATATATATTCATTATTTCCATCATTAGGACTATCCTTGTGAGGTGGTGATGGAAAACCAATTACATCAATTAGAGTGGTTGTAGTCTACCGTACACTTGAGAAATGGTTTTGGATACCATTTGATAAATAAGCGGATGAATAAATATTATTAAATCAATGAAATAACATCTATGTATGTGGTAGATACTATTTTTATTACATTTTAATTTTTAGGACATAATTTAATGTGGGAGAATAAGAAGTAAAAAGAAAGATATTGGTTAAGATGATTAAATTCTCATTGAGAAAACACCTTTGGATATATTATTAAGGAGACTAGGGCTAGTCTCTTAGTAAGAAAATAACTTATAGATCTTTTATATGTATACTAGTGATATATTCTAAATTCAATGTTCAAGTTAACTGGTGGAATATTTTTGAATAAATGAGGGTGTGGTGATCCCTTTAATAATTGAGGTGAGTGGAACACTTATAATTTTTCAATGTTTTAAAATAAAATCAAGTCACTTTATAGGAAAATTGGATAAAAAATTATTCATATTATGTAATGGCCTAGACCTTCCTGTTCCATTACATTGTTAAAATCTAGTGTTTGGGGAGTTTTTGGAGAAAATGGTAGCTCATTTCAAGAGTTTTCTAAAATTCCAATTTTTTTATTAGTAGAATGAGTCAGTGACTCAACATTGATAGCTAAATATTGGTGGCTCAACATCAGTACCTCAATGTTGGTAGCTCAAACTCAGTAGTTCAAGGCATCAGTAGGTCAGGGCATCGATATGTCAAGGTGTCGGTAGGTTAGGGAATCAGTAGGTCAGGGTGTCTATTGATCAGGCGTTAGTGAGTGACATCAGTGAGTCGTGTCGGTGACTCACTGTCGGTGGGTCATGTCTGTGAATCATGTTTTTGAGTCATGTTGGTGACTCACATAAGTGATTTAGGTGTCGGTAACTCAGTTTTGGTGACTCGTGTCGGTGACTCACCCATCGGTGAGTAATTTCCATTTTTTTCCAGTTTTTCCAATTTCACCCCTCTTATGTTTTATTTGAAATAAATTGAGTTTAAAACCAAGTTTGATCATTTATAAATGAGTTTAAAAGGATAGTAATTATATATTTAATATACTAATTTTCATGGGGCTTTGAATATAAATATAGTTATTACAATAACATGTTCGGCTACATTAATAATAAATAAGGGGTGGGGAAGATGATGATGATGCCTTTGTTTTTTATCTATTATCATTGATCCATGCTATGAATTTTTGTCAGCCAAATTCCCTCTGAGAATCAGGGCCATTGGTGGTCTCCGTTTTCACACCCGACTCATGAATACTTGTTGTTAATATTTTTTGAATTGTAGTGAAGAAGAAAAATTGATTAATCATATATATCTAGTTAATTAAATGGATGCCCGAGTATAAAAACTTCTTTGTGATAACCCCTATATTATGAAAGTGTAATTAAATAACAATGTTAGTAAAATTTTAATACACTCTATTTGATTGGTGTGGTTGTGTGTTGTGTACGGTCATATTCGGTTTTAGTGCCTTTTGTGGGTTGTATGGTGTTGTGGTTGGAAGCACAATTATGGTTGCAAGGGAGTACTAGGGGGTTGGATTTTTGGGTGCAATGTGGTATGTTTGTGTAGTGGGGTTATGGTTTTGGTGATTTTTTCTAGGGGTTTCATGTGTGGGTTGGTATAGGCGGTGTAATGGAATCTCAGGTTGAGAGGCTGTTGGTTTTGTACTAAATGAAATTGTTAGGCAGTGGGACTGTAACCTAGTTGATTATTTTTGTTTTGTGGGATGTGGTGTCTTTTCGTGTAGTGAGGCTACTGAGGATAGTTTGGGAGGGATAATTTTGAAGAAGGATGGTGTAACCTTGCATGGGCCTTTCACTTGGAGTTTCTAGGGACTTTTTGGAGTGTGTGCCGGTTATGATGTTACTTGTGGTGTGATGTGTTTGGTAGTTTCTATAACGACCCATACTTTACATACATTGTTACTACTTCAAAATTGAAGCACACTTATTACAACATATGACAAAACCACAAAGGACCGTATAGGTATAGTGTCTTTAGAAACTGGGAAACATAAACAACTGGTTCATAAATCTTCTACAGTGTCTCCCATTTATTTCATCATATCTAGGGTACCTTTTAGCATATTCTACTTAATATCCATCTTCCTGACCTGGGGAAAAGAAAACATAAAAGGGTGAGCTCAAATGCTCAGCAAGGGCAAATAAAGGAAATAAAAATCATATCATATCTTTTTGAAAATCAAAACCTGCAAAAGAGATCATAATATCTTATCATGTAATAATTCATAGAAGTGAAAATGAGATCCCCATAATCATAACATAAAACTTGAAACTTTGTGGCATTCACACATAATCATGGAAATCATTTCTTGTTAGTCATGACTCATTGCCAAGACTATCTTAGTGGACAAAGTCCCTTTCTGAACCGAGTTCACTCCTCGTTTCAGTCCTGTATCACTGAACCGAAATAACCTTCTGTTCCAGCCATGTCTATCTCATGAGATATAAAATCCTTACCCAATGTATTGGAGGGAGATATAGGTCCCACCCATCTTATAATGAATCCTTTCTTATGTGTGCCACATAATCATAAAACATACATCATCGCATAACACATGTAACAAAAATGGGATTCTTGAAACATCATGACATCATAAATCAATTCATATAAGATAAAGGAATTCATAAAAATAATTCCATCACAACATGATCAAATCAATGTAATAATAGGGATAAAAACAGAACCCTTTATTATCTTAGATGGAAAATAATTTTGATAAAACACTTGAACTCCATTCTTGAGGAAAATATCCTTTCTTCTTCAAAAACATTTTTCCTTTCATAACATGTCATATAACTTTAAAATAAAAGAAGTTGATTAAAAATAAACTTGAGAACTTGTAAAGGAAGCTTCTTGGAAATAATTTTTTAAAAATCTATTCATGCCGTATAAGTTAAAAAAAACATTCTTCGTACTTTTGTTGGAAAAGTCAAAAAGTACCTCGTACGACAAAAGATTCCTTTCATACATATTACTAAAAACTCACCAAAGGGTAAAAATGGATTTAAACAATTGTAGGTGGATGGAAATAATATTACATTTTGATGAAACATGGATGTGGATGATAAAATACACCCCAGTAAATACTTACGAATAAACAATCTCAGATAAAAATGAGATTGTGATATTTCCCTTACCTTAGGTCTGATTTGCTTTGTTCGTGTCCGAAGCTCCTGTATAATGGTTTAAATAATGTTATTGACTTATTCCAGAATCATACATATTGATATGATATCATATATGGTCATATTATTAGCTTCTTGTTAGTTATATTTCATTGTTACTTGTTACTCGGGTCTTTATAACTTTTTGTTCTTATGCGTGTTTTGTTGAATAAATTCTTATTCTTATCTTTAGGTTATAGAAAATTCATTTCCAGAATGGTATTAGTGTAGTATATACCATATTCATTCATTCAATTCATTTATATAATCATTATGAAATGAAGATCATGTAGAACGAGTCGCATCACATCGTGGAGACGGTATTCCGTACGTACGCACGAGTGATGATATCGTTCCTATGATCGTGGAATTGTATTGGAGTATATATATATTATTTCAGTATCAATATTACTTCATAATAATCATATATAGTTACTCATTACACCATTATACCCATCCTTGTAAGGTGATGGTGGAAAATAGATTACACCACGGCGTGGAGACGGTATTTCGTACGTACGCACGCGCGGTGATTTCATTTTTCCGTAGGATGGATAGAAGGTGAATTAGGGTTGTTTCATATTTATAATAACATATCATTATGTAAGTAATACTGATGTTATTACTTTATCATGAAAAACCTAAAGAAGAAGAAGTTGAAGAAGAAAGAAATTAAAAAGATCGGTAATGGATATTACCTCTTCTTTGGAATGCCTCTTTGAATCCTCCACTTAAGGAACTAATATTGGTCTTTGGAGAAGACCAGGACCTCTAGGATTATTCTAGGGAAGTGGAGAGGAGAAAATGGCCGGGGTTGGCCGAGCTTGAGTGCTCAAATTGGTGTGAGGAGGAGGGGGAGGAGGTGCCCTTTTATAAGGGAGGAGAGGGGCACCTTAGGAATATCTCAAAATATTATTTTATATTAAAGTCAAAATCGGTTTATAATGGTTCCAAAGGGTCTTATTTCGAAGCTGAAGTGGTGATGGGTCTAAATCCTATCAACCAATAGGATTTAGACAAGTTTGGGGTATTATTTTAACCTTATCAATTAGATTTAACTCTAAGTTAATTAATTTAACTTTTACCGTGTCTTTTTGTTTTCTTTCACTATATAGTTAATACACTTACTATAACATGCCAAACGAACCCCAAATTGTTTATTATTAATATATATATCCTTATCTAAGTCATTTGGCTGAACCTTAGATTTTTAGGAATAAAATAACAATTAATAATATAATATTTGATTTAAAAACTATTTTGTGTCAATTTTGACACTATTTGATATATGATTTTTGTGAAAGTCATATCAGAATTATATGTTCGAACAAAGTTGATTACATCAACACTAATATATCATAGTAACCTAGAAAATTAGTGGGATTCATAAAAAGTCTTAAATTACATTTATTTTGGTATTTATATTATCAATTATGTCAATATTTCATTAATAAGATAATTACTGCATCATCTTTGTGTCATAAATAAATTAAATTATTTGATGTCTAAAAATTAAAAATAAAATATCATCATGTAGGAAATATTTTTAGCTTTCTAATGAATATTTAAAATCGAATTTATCTTATGTATAACCCCATATTAAAAATGATTTACTTATTAAACTTTAAATTTAACTATTTTAAGCCTTCTTTAAATAAATTAATAATAAATGTCCTAATCTAATCCAAGTTGGCCTAAATGGTCATATTTTATTCCTAAGTTTGTTTTTGGTCGAATTACACTTGTCCAATAGAATTAGGACATGTGTTAGGGTAATATTAATATCATATTTACCCTTAGTTACCCTATTTACTATTAACCGCGGTAAAAAAAGGTAAAAAGTTACTATTCACCAAAAAATTATTTTCATCTCATTGAACCACATTTTAGTCCTTGATATTAACCGTGTATCTCGGATTTTCGAAATTCCATTCACAGAAGCGGTAAAATTAATTTTTATGCAAAATTCAGTTTTTTAACCCACCACTTAGTGGTTTCACTATTCATCAAAAATTGAAAGTTTTCAGAAAAATACCAAAATTTCACCCTAGGCTAATTTCGATATTCTGAGTCCAAAAATGAAGTCCATTTTGAAAAATAAAATTTATAAAATTTTAAAAAGTGGTTATTACTATTCATAACGGCTAGTTTTAATAGCATATTGTTGTTTAGTGAAACTCGGTATTGCGTACGACGCAAGCTATCGAGGAAGGTCGCGACTGCGTGCAAAGCAAGCCAAGCAAGTGTTGTGTAGAAAAAGATTCCTTTGATGATTTATATAACGTAAAAGTCTCGGGTGTTACATTCTACCCCCCTTAAAAAGAATTTCGCCCTCGAAATTCGTCACTTTGTTACAAACAGATGAGGATACTTCTCCCTCATCATATCCTCGAGCTCCCATGTAGCTTCTTCAAGTTGGTGGTTCCTCCATAAAACCTTCACTAAGCGAGTGGTCTTGTTTCGTAGGACTTTTTCGCTACGATCCAGAATCTCTATCGGTTGTTCTTCATAAGAAAGATCTTGCTCCAGTGGTACAACTTCTGAGCTGAGTACATGTGAAGGATCTGGTATGTACTTTCTCAGGAGAGATACATGGAACACATCGTGAACTTGAGAGAGATTCGGTGGAAGCGCCAATCGGTAAGCTACCTTCCCAACACGATCCAGTATTTCGAAAGGACCGATATATCTAGGGCTCAACTTCCCCTTCTTTCCAAATCTCATAACCCTCTTCCAGGGAGATATTCGTAAGAACACTTTATCACCCACTTCAAACTCTAGGTCTTTTCTTCGGTTGTCGGCATAACTTTTCTGTCGACTCTAAGCTGCTCTTATGAGTTGTTGAATAGATCTGACCTTTTCTGCCATTTCATCAACGAGATCAGGTCCTAATAGCTTTCTTTCCCCAACTTCATCCCAGCAAGTTGGAGTCCTGCATTTCTTTCCATAGAGAGCTTCATAAGGAGCCATCTGAATACTGGAGTGAAAGCTATTATTATAAGAAAATTCCACCAAAGGTAGGTGTTGATCCCAACCTCCTTTGAAATCCATAGAGCAAGCTCTCAACATATCTTCTAGGGTTTGAATTGTTCTCTCAGACTGACCGTCTGTCTAGGGATGATAAGCAGTGCTGAAACTCAACTCTGTATCCAGAGTATTCTGAAGACTTCGCCAGAACTTCGAGGTAAATCTCGGATCCCGATCAGATATAATAGAAAGTGGTACTCCATGTAATCTTACCACTTCCTTTACATATATCCTGGCAAGCTGATCTAGAGAGAAATCCTCTCTAATAGGAATGAAGTGTGCAGACTTTGTAAGACGATCAACTATGACCCAGATAGCATTATTGCCTTTGGATGTTTTAGGAAGTCCTGTGACAAAGTCCATAGTGATGTTTTCCCATTTCCATTCGGGTATGGGTAATGGTTGTAACATCCCCTTAGACTTCTGTCTCTCAGCTTTAACTTGTTGACAAACCAAGCATCGAGAGACATATTCAGCAACATCTCTTTTCATGCCATCCCACCAAAAGTACTCTTTCAGGTCCCTATACATCTTCGTGCTTCCAGGATGAATAGAGAATGATGAACTATGAGCCTCATCCAGCAGCTCATTCTTTAATTCGGGGATGGGAGGAACGCAAACCCGATTCCTGAACTTTATTATCCCATCACAATCAAGGCTGAATTCAGGAACATTTATCACCTTCTTTTGTAACTCGACATCTTCTTTCTGTGCCTCTTTAATCTTCACATGTATATATGGTTGAACATTCATTTGAGAAAGATAAGATTTTTCCCCTTCCATTATAATTCCAAGATCCATCCTTTGTAAATCCATAAATATTGGATCTTTTGTGATCCTCATCATGGATAAACTAACATGGTCTTGTCGACTTAATGCATCTGCCACCTTGTTTGCTTTACCAGGGTGGTAATGGATTGAGCAGTCATAATCCTTAATCAGCTCCAACCATCTTCTTTGACGCATATTTAGCTCCTTTTGTGTGAAAATATACTTTAAACTTTTATGATCAGTATAAATATCACACCTTTCACCATAAAGGTAATGCCTCCAAATCTTTAATGCAAAGATTACCCCAGCCAACTCCAAATCATGTGTTGGGTAATTTTGCTCATGGATTTTCAACTGTCGTGAGGCATAAGCTATCACCATATCATTTTGCATAAGAACACACCCCAATCCCTTCTTGGATGCATCACTGTAGATCACAAACCTTTCTCCACTACAAGGCAGTGTGAGCACAGGTGCACTAGATAACCTTCTTTTCAACTCCTTGAAATTCTCTTCACATTCCTCAGTCCAGACAAACTTAACTCCTTTCCGAGTCAACTTGGTGATTGGATTAGATAATCGTGAAAAATCTTTTACAAAACGTCGATAATATCCAGCCAAACCAAGAAAACTTCGGATCTCAGTTACTGTTGTTGGTCTTGACCATCTTTCGATAACCTCTGTTTTTGCTAGATCCACAGATATCCCCTCTTTTGAGATTATGTGACCCAAAAATGCAACTTTTTGAAGCCAAAATTCACACTTGGTAAATTTGGCATAAAGCTTCTCCTTTCTCAGGGTCTTCAATATAATTCTCAAGTGATCTTCATGCTCTTCCTTGCTCTTTGAATAGACAAGAATATCGTCTATAAAGACTACCACAAATTGATCAAGATAGTCTCTAAAGACTCTATTCATTAGATCCATGAAGATAGCAGGGGCATTAGTAAGACCAAATGGCATCACTATAAATTCCTAGTGTCCATACCTTGTACGGAAAGCCGTCTTTGGTATATCCTCCCTTTTGACCCTTAATTGATGATACCCTGAACGGAGATCAATCTTGGAAAAGTATTGAGCTCCGCGTAGTTGGTCAAATAAGTCATCAATGCGTGGGAGAGGATATTTGTTCTTGATAGTGATCTTGTTAAGTTCTCGATAATCAATGCAGAGTCTCATTGATCCATCTTTCTTCTTTACAAATAGAACAGGTGCTCCCCAAGGTGACGCACTAGGGCGTATGAATCCCTTATCAAGATTCTCTTGGAGTTGCTTCTTCAATTCCTGCAACTCAATTGGGGCCATTCTATAAGGTGTCTTTGAAATAGGCAAAGCACCCGATACGAGCTCTATTGAAAACTCAACTTCACGATTTGGTGGAAGACCCGGTAATTCCTCCGGAAAGACATCATCAAACTCCCGTACAATGGGCATATTCTTAATCGTGAGTTTCTCACCAACCATTTGAGATAAATAACCTTCATTTAGTGGAATCAAGACCCATAAGATGGAAGAAATTTCCACTGGAAGGTTATATTCATCCTTGCATCGATAGACGATCGTAGATTGATCTGGAATATGAAATGTGACTTCCCTTCTTTGGAAATCGATATGAGCTCCATGTAGAGAAAGCCAATCCATGCCAAGAATCACATCAAATTCCACTAAAGGAAGGATCACAAGATTTGCAGGAAGCACTTTCCCACAAACGTCGATCGGAGAAGAATTATAAACTTTTGATGCGATTGATGTGCCATTAGGTGTTGTCACAGCTAACTCAACATCTAATTGTTGAGGTAATACGGTGATACCCTTAGAAAAGTCTTCATAATTAAAAGAGTGGGTGGATCCAGAATCAAATAAAACATTTTCTACTTTAGAGTGGATGGTAAGTGTACCTTTCACCACATCGTTATCGTACTCCACATCGCTGATAGAAATTGCATGTGACTTTCCTTTGTCTTTAGCCTTAAGAGTTTGTTAACGTCGACCATCATCATCAACCCTTGGATTTGGGCATTGATTGGCATAATGCCCCATCTCCTTGCACTTGAAACATTGAAGTGTAGTAGGTTCATTCTGTGTATCCCTTCCTTTGTTTGTGTCATTAGACATCTTCTTCCCATTATCACGGCATTCAAATGCCCGATGACCTTCTTTTCCACATTTAAAACATTTACTTGTCCCTTTAAGACAACTCCCTCCATGTTTCTTTCCACACTTTGAGCATAAGGAAAAGCTCATCTTCTTTTCTGTGTGCTCTTTAGATTTTTCTTTGAATTCCATCTTCCTCTTCTTATCAAACCCATGTGACTGATGGGTTACTCCAATCTCCATCTCGACTTTGAGAGCACATCGAACGATTTCCTCGTAGCTATTGAAGTACCTTATGGCTAACGCCCTTCGAAGACTTGGTTTTAAGCCACTAAAGAATCGATCGATCTTACTCTCAGGTTAGATAATAATACCAGAAGCGTACCTTGCCAGTCTTGTAAAATTTGCTTCATAGGTACCAACAGATTCATCATCCCTTTGCTTCAGTTCAAGAAACTCTTTCTCCATCTTTGTTCGGAGAATACGAGGGAAGTACTTATTGAAAAATAAGTTCTTGAACTCGTCCCATTCCATAGACTCAATTTCATCCCTTTGCCTCGTATTCTTAACAAGATTCCACCATTGATCAGCATCTCCTTCCAAACGATACACTGCTAGGATGAATTTATCATGTTCAGAACATTGAAGAACTGAAAATATCTTTTCAGTAGTACTAATCCATTGTTCAGCAACTAATGGATCAGTAGACCCGCTGAAAGAAGGTGGACGCTGCCTCATGAAGGATTCAACAGAATGTTGCTCCCTCCTTTTCTCGTTTGGAAATCCTGCATGATTCATAGCTTGAGAAAGTTGTGTGAGCATGGCTACAATATTTTGCATTCCAGCTCCCATATCGTTTGGTTGCTCAGGGGGACAATCATTGCATTGCCCATCGCATTCCGCATTAACACGGTTCCTTCGGGTTCCAGCCATTGACTAAAACCAAGAAGAATAGTTTGAGAAACACTAATTATAATAGGAAACCACATAATTCAAGAATAAAATTTTCATGCTTATGGTCTTATCCTAGGTTATTCAAGGCCATTTCTAAAACACTAAGATTGTGTACTATGCTTAGACTTATCCTTAGGGTTCTTACTAAGGCTTTCACATCCTAGTTTCCAAAGGTTGACTATACCTTTCCTCTAATACCAACTATAACGACCCATACTTTACATACATTGTTACTAATTCAAAATTGAAGCACACTTATTACAACATATGACAAAACCACAAAGGACCGTATAGGTATAGTGTCTTTAGAAACTGGGAAACATAAACAACTGGTTCATAAATCATCTACAGTGTCTCCCATTTATTTCATCATATCTAGGGTCCCTTTTAGCATATTCTACTTAATATCCATCTTCCTGACCCGGGGAAAAGAAAACATAAAAGGGTGAGCTCAAATGCTCAGCAAGGGCAAATAAAGGAAATAAAAATCATATCATATCTTTTTGAAAATCAAAACCTGCAAAAGAGATCATAATATCTTATCATGGAATAATTCATAGAAGTGAAAATGAGATCCCCATAATCATAACATAAAACTTGAAACTTTGTGGCATGCACACATAATCATGGAAATCATTTCTTGTTAGTCATGACTCATTGCCAAGACTATCTTAGTGGACAAAGTCCCTTTCTGAACCGAGTTCACTCCTCGTTTCAGTCCTGTATCACTGAACCGAAATAACCTTCCGTTCCAGCCATGTCTATCTCATGAGATATAAAATCTTTACCCAATGCATTGGAGGGAGATATAGGTCCCACCCATCTTATAATGAATCCTTTCTTATGTGTGCCACATAATCATAAAACATACATCATCGCATAACACATGTAACAAAAATGGGATTCTTGAAACATCATGACATCATAAATCAATTCATATAAGATAAAGGAATTCATAAAAATAATTCCATCACAACATGATCAAATCAATGTAATAATAGGGATAAAAACAGAACCCTTTATTATCTTAGATGGAATATAATTTTGATAAAACACTTGAACTCCATTCTTGAGGAAAATATCCTTTCTTCTTCAAAAACATTTTTCCTTTCATAACATGTCATATAACATTAAAATAAAAGAAGTTGATTAAAAATAAACTTGAGAACTTGTAAAGGAAGCTTCTTGGAAATAATGTTTTAAAAATCTATTCATGCCGTATAAGTTAAAAAAAACATTCTTCGTACTTTTGTCGGAAAAGTCAAAAAGTACCTCGTACGACAAAAGATTCCTTTCATACATATTACTAAAAACTCACCAAAGGGTAAAAATGGATTTAAACAATTGTAGGTGGATGGAAATAATATTACATTTTGATGAAACATGGATGTGGATGATAAAATACACCCCAGTAAATACTTACGAATAAACAATCTCGGATAAAAATGAGATTGTGATATTTCCCTTACCTTAGGTCCGATTTGCTTTGTTCGTGTCCGAAGCTCCTGTATAATGGTTTAAATAATGTTATTGACTTATTCCAGAATCATACATATTGATATGATATCATATATGGTCATATTATTAGCTTCTTGTTAGTAATATTTCATTGTTACTTGTTACTCGGGTCTTTATAACTTTTTGTTCTTATGCGTGTTTTGTTGAATAAATTCTTATTCTTATCTTTAGGTTATAGATAATTCATTTCCAGAATGGTATTAGTGTAGTATATACCATATTCATTCATTCAATTCATTTATATAATCATTATGAAATGAAGATCATGTAGAACGAGTCGCATCACATCGTGGAGACGGTATTCCGTACGTACGCACGAGTGATGATATCGTTCCTATGATCGTGGAATTGTATTGGAGTATATATATATTATTTCAGTATCAATATTACTTCATAATAATCATATATAGTTACTCATTACACCATTATACCCATCCTTGTAAGGTGATGGTGGAAAATAGATTACACCACGGCGTGGAGACGGTATTCCGTACGTACGCACGCGCGGTGATTTCATTTTTCCGTAGGATGGACAGAAGGTGAATTAGGGTTGTTTCATATTTATAATAACATATCAGTATGTAAGTAATACTGATGTTATTACTTTATCATGAAACAACTAAAGAAGAAGAAGTTGAAGAAGAAAGAAATTGAAAAGATCGGTAATGGATATTACCTCTTCTTTGGAACACCTCTTTGAATCCTCCACTTAAGGAACTAATATTGGTCTTTGGAGAAGACCAGGACCTCTAGGATTATTCTAGGGAAGTGGAGAAGAGAAAATGGCAGGGGTTGGCCGAGCTTGAGTGCTCAAATTGGTGTGAGGAGGAGGGGGAGGAGGTGCCCTTTTATAAGGGAGGAGAGGGGCACCTTAGGAATATCTCAAAATATTATTTTATATTAAAGTCAAAATCGGTTTATAATGGTTCCAAAGGGTCTTATTTCGAAGATGAAGTGGTGATGGGTCGAAATCCTATCAACCAATAGGATTTAGACAAGTTTGGGGTATTATTTTAACCTTATCAATTAGATTTAACTCTAAGTTAATTAATTTAACTTTTACCGTGTCTTTTTGTTTTCTTTCACTATATGGTTAATACACTTACTATAACATGCCAAACGAACCCCAAATTGTTTATTATTAATATATATATCCTTATATAAGTCATTTGGCCGAACCTTAGATTTTTAGGAATAAAATAACAATTAATAATATAATATTTGATTTAAAAACTATTTTGTGTCAATTTTGACACTATTTGATATATGATTTTTGTGAAAGTCATATCAGAATTATATGTTCGAACCAAGTTGATTAAATCAACACTAATATATCATAGTAACCTAGAAAATTAGTGGAATTCATAAAAAGTCTTAAATTACATTTATTTTGATATTTATATTATCAATTATGTCAATATTTCATTAATAAGATAATTACTGCATCATCTTTGTGTCAAAAATAAATTAAATTATTTGATGTCTAAAAATTACAAATAAAATATCATCATGTAGGAAATCTTTTTAGCTTTCTAATTAATATTTACAATCGAATTTATCTTATGTATAACCCCATATTAAAAATGATTTACTTATTATACTTTAAATTTAACTATTTTAACCCTTCTTTAAATAAATTAATAATAAATGTCTTAATCTAATCCAAGTGGGCCTAAATGGTCATATTTTATTCCTAAGTTTGTTTTTGGTCGAATTACACTTTTCCAATAGAATTAGGACATGTGTTAGGGTAATATTAATATCATATTTACCCTTAGTTACCCTATTTACTATTAACCGCGGTAAAAAAAGGTAAAAAGTTACTATTCACCAAAAAATTATTTTCATCTCATTGAACCACATTTTAGTCCTTGATATTAACCGTGTCTCTCGGATTTTAGAAATTCCATTCACAGAAGCGGTAAAATTAAGTTTTATGCAAAATTCAGTTTTTTAACCTACCACTTAGTGGTTTCACTATTCATCAAAAATTGAAAGTTTTCAGAAAAATACCAAAATTTCACCCTAGGCTAATTTCGATATTCTGAGTCCAAAAATGAAGTCCATTTTGAAAAATAAAATTTATAAAATTTTAAAAAGTGGTTATTACTATTCATAACGGCTAGTTTTAATAGCATATTGTTGTTTAGTTAAACTCGGTATTGCGTACGACGCAAGCTATCGAGGAAGGTCGCGATTGCGTGCAAAGCAAGCCAAGAAAGTGTTGTGTAGAAAAAGATTCCTTTGATGATTTATATAACGTAAAAGTCTCAGGTGTTACAGTTTCCCTAGTAGGGATGGAATAAATAAATAAATAAATGAACTGTTTAGTGAATATTGATAATCAGTTGAATGAATTAGCTAGGGTTATAAATTAAGTCTATGGTTGGATTTGTGGTAATGCATTAGAGGTGTAAGCAAGGGAAGTTTTGGTGTGAGTTATTGTTTTTTATAAAACCCATGGGTTGGGATGAGTGTTTGGTACACATATATATACATATAGTTCCTTGTGATTTCTAAAGTATCCCACCCGTGTTGAGCACTATGTTCTGAACAACCCCATTGTTATGGAGGAGGATGTACTTTCTTAATATGCCGATGGGAGGATGGATGGATAGTTATTGTCTCTTTTTTTCCCTCTTCTAGGAATTGGTATCCCTAGACTCTTTAGACAGGTTGTGGTGCGTTTGTGAGGCTCAGGTTTTTGCAGGTGAGGTGTGCTTCCTAGGTGTCTTCAGGATGAGATATGTTGTACTTTACTAGGTGTATTTGGGATGAGGATGTGGTTTTATAGACCAGGTGTCTTCGGAAAGAATGTGATGTGGTTGTGGACCACATGTTTTCATGTGAGATTTGATTTGTGACCCAAGTGTGTGTGGGCAGTTTGTGACAATCGGTCTTGTGGAAGAGCATGGTAGCATCCGAACGTTCGCTGTTAGGGATGAGTAGTTCACTAGTGGTAAGTGGTGCATGGTACCCTATCATTGATGTGGTTACCTATTTAATTTACTTGACTTACAATATTTGGCCTTTTCTAATAACACTACTGAAAATTTTACCTATCCCAATGGTTTGAAACCGTTGGGATAAGTTATCCCAACAGCTTGAGAAACCGTTTCCATGTTGGGCATTGCAATATCCCTTTACCAATGGTTTTATTAGAACCGTTGGTATATGTCTGTCTACACTTACCCTATTCCAATGGTTTTATCATATTCCAACAATTTATGTAAACCATTGGTATATGTTTTAACCAAAAGTTTAGTATTGTTGTTGCAATAGTTAGAGAGTTTTATATGCCTGTACCAAGAATTTGTCAAACCATTGGTAACTCACCACCCCTCTATACCGATCAAAGCCTAGCCTACCCTCTGTACCGATCAGATCCCGCCCTCACTAATTCCAGCACTAGTACTACCTTGTAAAATAATTGTATCACCCAATAAAAAGCTCAACAAACTTTTATACTGGTAGAGATATTATTCCTGATACACGAAGAATATAGAGTAAAAGATCATACCTTTTCCCATTGTAGAAGCAGTCTTCCGAATTATAAGAGACACATCGCGAATGTGAAGAATCAGGCACACTACCTCAACCTTATAAAAATAGTGGTCATTCAAGCTCCTTCAACTGTACCGATCACAATTTGGATTGAAAAGAACATCCCCCATGATCGAACAAGCTAGACCCTCTGCAATTACCTACAATATAGCTTGGCCTATGAAATTTCTTGTAATGTAGCCTCCAACAGACTTCAACAGCATGCCCTCTATACAATACAATGCACAGAATTCAAACTTGAAATTTCAATTACATTGTAGAAAATACAATGTATATAATTCAAACCTTCAATTTCAATGTGACCACTTTACATTTCAATTAGGTTCAGTTTCCATTTATTAATTTCATAAGAATATTTTAATTCAAATAAAAATTGTTACAATTTAGATTCACATACCTAATAATCCTAATTACCATTTCATATTTCATTATATCATTATTCTGTCTTTCCATTTTGACAATACTATTAAATCTATCAAAATTCAACACATCAAAAATAGTAGGTACTCTTAAATCTATGAACAACAATACTCTATAAGAATGTGATGTTTTGTTTTAAAAAAAATTTAGAATTATTTTTGTTTCATATTTTTACTTTTTGTGAACAGCACAACAATGTAAAACAGAACAGCAATACTCTATAAAAATGTACAAGTGTATTTATTATTGTTTCACATTTTTATAGACATGTAAAAGTATTTTTGTTTTAAATTTTCACAAAAATAAATGAAAATAATGTAAAACAGCACATCAAACATTGTGTGAAATAGTAATTATTATTATTAGACAAAATGATATGTTTCAAGAAACAATTTTTGTGGGTTAGGACATCGACCCAGGAATTAGTGTTGCCTAGGGACTTCATCCCTTCTTTTCTAACTTCGTCTTCTCCCCTATTTTCAATAATTCTGGTATGTTGAAGCTTGTTTCTCTAATAGAAGCTCTATATTTTCTCTCTCTCACCTTGGATCCTATCAAGTGGTGCTTTAATTGAGATATTTATAGAGAGAGAATAAAGAAGTAAATAGTGATAGAAGTACTCAGAAAATAAATTTCGGAAGTAGATGCAATAGTTCTAGATGGGGAAGTGCTCGAGGTAAGAATAACCATGCTATCCAGGCTCTAAGAGGAGAGGCAGGTAACCACCAAACATATAAAGGAAGTGTTAAAAAGTTAAAATGATGTGAAACACATACGTACTAAAAAGTAGAAATCTTCGTTGAAGTAAGTCGACACTATGTCATTTTTAATACCAAGGAAATTTCAACAAATACACCTCATGGCATGGAAATAATCGATGTGGAGCTATCCTAACTAGAATAAGTGGACACTTAGTTATTTTTATCAAGGCTAACAAAATAAGTAAGTGCTATGCATATTTTTTTGGAAATGCAGAATAACTCAAGCATGTGACATCATGATGCATAATATAAATCAACAAGACAATGAGGGATAATTACTAGAACAACTTCCTTATGGAAGTAGAGGATTATTCATCAAGTAGCATCTCTTGATTTAGATTATAATGGAATAAATCAATAAACTAGACAACTAACCTAAAATTGGGCATATAAGGTTAAACCAAAATAGTGAAATACATGGTAAGATAAACCAGCAAAATAAGGAAGTGGATCGAAGATCATACTAAATTGATTTCAATGTGATGAACATTGATATGATCAAAGGTCATATAGAAGAGTAAAATAAAATCCTATGTTAGGCCCTGGAAGGAGCTTTTACAGAGGATGAGGGGTTAAATTTAGAAGAAAAGTAAGTGGAGGAGGGTTAAAATGAGGGATACTTCCCCATTTGTTTAAAACCTATCATATTCCTGATTTTTATATTTTACACATTGTGAAATTCCCGTGTTTTTACCACCGAGTAAAAACTAGTTCACAATGTGAAATTATTCTTGCCATACCAATTCATGTTGTGAATTTAATTTAGGTCATTTATTTTATCTACAGATGGAAATCATCCTTACGCTCCCAGTTCTATGAAAAAAAGACAACCACAATGAGTTTTTAGGAAAAATTTAATGAATCTATAACTGATATGAAAATTTTTAAACTTTCAGTAGTTATCCAAAATGTGCAACCCCAACTGCATAATAGAGAACATCCTAAAGGAAATCTCACCAAGGACAGAACACAAACCAATACTAGGATCGTATCCCTAATCTAATAAAGAAAATTCAATATCTCTTGATTGTGGCAAAGAATATATCAACTTATCATTATAAAGATAAATAAGTTTCGGGTATAGAGTTCATACCCATGCCAATATAAAGATCGATCATGGGAGATCTTCTCATGCTACATGCTGTGAAAAATCTTTATACCATTAGATCAAATTTAACTTGAGTATATCATTTGAAGAATATCGAATTCTAAATTATTCCCCATTTAGATATAAATTAATAAACCATAAGGACAATTAACTACCTACTTAATGAAATAAAAACATACCTAATTATCCAAAGTATACCTCAAATATCTCATACACAAGTAGAATTCATAAATTTCGTGCATGTATAACACATAATTTAGAAGCTAATTAAATACATATAGAATTGAATTCAGAATTGAATTCAGAATTGAATTTAGAATTGAATTCATAATTTAATTCAGAATTCATAAGTCAATTACCCTGCACAAAAATGTCTCATAGAAAATGGTAGGAAACAATTGGAAGAGTGAACTCCTTATTTTTTATAATAAACTGTAATCTCACCCCTAATTATGTATCAATTTTCATAACCGCGTCTAAGGTTTACATATCCTAACCAATGGAATTGGATAATTTTGAAAAAGAAATTGAATAAAACCAATAGTATTAATCAAATTACATAAATGACATATGACACGTAATCTAAGGATGCCACTATATAAATATAGTCAATGCAGAAGTACAAACACTATTTTTGGTAAGATATAAACATATATATATATATATCAAACTGTTTTCATTTAATGGTATTCAGTATACATACATGAGTTGGGTCTAGGGTACCCACTCACAACACCACACTCATTTATAGAACCCATAATGAATGGAACTCTGAAACACCCTTCTTAATCTTTAAATATTAAGTGATTTCATATAATTAACCTCAAAGAAAAAGCGTAGTAAAGAAAAAAAATCTTAAACTGTGACAACCTATCACGGGATACAAGGGTTTCTACTAGTTTAAAAAAACTTCAAATATAGGGTTGGCCTCAAGGTCAAATGGGAACAATGAAAATCAATATATGGTGTCATTCATTTTAATATGGCTTAAAATAATTATGCATTAATAAGATATAAAATAATGTTATAATATTTTTTCATACACTTAGTTATTTTAATAAATAGTGAATGAGAAATAATGTTTCAAAATAGGCTAAGAACCATGACAGGAATAAGAAACATGGAATTGGTCAATTGCGACATTTCATGAATATCAATAATCACTTTACTTAGTGAAAGTATCCATGAATCAACATCAAGAATAAGAAATCACATCGATAATAATTTTTAGAAAACTTAAAATAGATGTAACAATGTGAATTTTAAAAATGTCAAACTATTTATCTAATTTAAAAAAATTGTTTCCTAAAAATAAATTAAAAACTCAGTTTTCCTACTAGATGTTCTTTCATTAAGGTTATTAAGCTAGAACATTTACCTTTTTGTCACATAATTGGAGAATGAAGCAAATTTAACTGGCCTAATATTGATGCTGATTTTAAATTCTACTCGATTGGGTTGAGTGGTCTCTTTCTTCTTCCGTCCATATCTATGACACTGATTTGTGGTAAATTCTAGTTTTTTGGATTTATTTAACGTAGGAAACAAGAATTAAATTTCTGAGCATATTTTGTTGAGGGATTTTTCCACCACCTCTTCTTGTTCCTCTTGGACTTCAAATTTTGTGACAGAACTATGGATTCTAATACTATAACATCATATTTTAATGTTATATGTTCTTATTTTTTAAAAATTTAATCATTCCCCATACATTTGTCCTCTTCCCCTACATTTTATTCCTTCTCCTTATGTTTAAATTTTGTAATGACTTCTTGAATTGTAGCATCGATTTTCTCTACTTTTTAAAAACATATAAAATCTATTTTCATGATGGCATCAACCATTTTTAGGGATTTATCATCCATTTCTTCCTCTTATTTCTCCTTTTTTAGTGTTTTAAAGGTTTATTTAATTTCAAAAACTATTTCTTCTTCAGTTTGTGTAAAATCATCTTCCTTGAAGAATTTAGTTAGTTCACTGGTTTCCAACTCCCTATCCACTTATTCATCATTTTGGACCTATTTAAATAAACATATATCTTCATCGTTGGAATTTTCTCCTTTCTCAACCACTATTTCATTAATTAATTCCTTCATGTTCCATTGTTATTGTTCATGTTAGTGCTTGAGAGATTCCATTTATTTTTCTTCTGATGAGTATCAAAGAGAGGGTTCATCTTCTTCTTTAGGATTCAAAGGTTCATCTTTTTTATAAATATCACTAAATGTGCAACAATTTTCATCCTCATTAATATTATTTTCTCCTAGAACCTTCACATCATAAAACTACTTTTTTTATCCTCTTTTTCAATCCATACATCAGAATGTAACCACAAATTACTCAAAAGTGAAGCTAAAATCATAATATATTGGGATGGGTTATTGATTAAATATTTTTTCTCTTTAAGACCTTCTTCATTTTTTTCAATCCTCATGTCCAAAATTTAATTATTCTTCATAATGAATTCCAAAATTATTTCATGTGAATCTATTTCATGTGGTACATGAAAGGCAGTTCAATCTTGAAAGTATTGCTCAACCCAAGATCATTTGGTTTTGAGGGTCATTGTATCCATACAAATATGAACTGTCCTAGCCTACTCTTTATTATGACCATCATTTAGAATTTTGTGTTACTAAAAAGGTAGAATCTTTTTGGTATCCTACTTACTCCAATGATAGTTTAACATAGTAAACCTACCCCACCTGCTACACTAAAATGACCCCCACGACCACTACCTTAAACCTAATTCCTTGGACCTATCTGGACCCTTTACCACTAACCCCCTATCCCAGCCTAAACCTACCCCCATACCTAAACCCCAACCTAAACCTACCCCCACCATGACCGAAACATAACCTAACCCTAGACCCCTAAAATTAACCCTGGCCCTATCCCCCATAAACCTAACAAAAACCCCTTATCCCTAACCCCTACCAGTCCCCTTGGCCCTAACACCCCCTCCCCATCCTAAACCCCCTGCCCTAGCCCTTTCCCCTACCTCTAGTCAAACCCTCCCATGGAAAATTCCCCACCTCTAGTCCTAACCCTCCCCTTGTATTTATGTTTGACCAACGAAATCATGTCAATAAACCTTAAATTTAAAACAAACCAAGGATAAAATAACTCATTATCATATTAAATTCTTCAATATAAATCAAAATTATTCTATAAAGATATATGAAAAAAACCACAACCTAAAATGATATATGGCTTGTGTTGGGATCATAATACAGAGTGAGTAAAATAAAGAATATTGCAGCAAAAATAAAATGAAAAAAAAATATTAAATAAATGGAGGTAGAAGAGATAATTCAGTTACAACATACCAATTTGAAGTGGAAGAACAGAAATTACTTGAATCAAAGATAGATTGCTGACTGGGAAGTAGGGTTCACAGGCTGAAGAAATATCATTTAGGGAAAAATATTAGAGATGGGTTCTAGAGGAAGTGCGCTTAGGAATTAGGGTTGGAATCCTGGAGAGATCCATTCCGGATAAAGTGAGATTTCAACAGAGGAAGTGAGCTCGCCAAGTAGGGTTTGTTCTCAGGAAGTAGGGTTGGTGGAGAGATCTTATTCGAGGAGGAGATCTTATTTAGCAGAGATATCTGTTTGAGCAGGATAGATTCTATTCGATGAAGGAAGTGGGCTCATGAGTTCATGCTTGGGAAGTAGAGTTCAACGAAGAAGAGATATGTTCATGGGTTATCAGAGAGACCTGTTCGACGATGCGTTCAACAGTGGTGAGATTCTGTTCGCGAGGTAGGGGAGTATTTTGGGTTTTTGTTTCCCAATGGTTCTTGAACTGTAATAAAATATTTGAAAACCATTTATCCTCAACAGTTTTGTTAAACCATTGTAAAAACTACCCCCAATCTCCAATGGGTTTTTCTAAACTGTTCGTAAAATTTTCCATATTTTCCTCTACACCAACGGTTTCATTTAACCATTTCAATAGGTTACTTAAAACAATGGGTTTTTCAAACCGTTGGTATGGAGGTGTTGGTGTAGGTGGGATATCCACCAGTGTAAGTATAATTGTATGCTCACCCTATGCATATAAAACTATTTTTAGGTTTTTATGGACATTACACGGGTCGTGATGGATTTTTCTATCTCAGACCTTGGGACAGTTACTGTGTCACTACTTAGTTTTGTTCTTTGGTATTTAATTTGGATATTTTCATTTCATTTATAGAAATTTTACTTTGAATATGAGTGTAGGATGGATTTTTATTCTTTTATATATAAATCTTGGAGTTGTTTTGAGGTTTATACATCTTATCTCCCAATCTTGTTTACTATAAAAAGGGTAATTCAACCCATGTTGTGATATTTCTAAACTCTTGGTTCTAGTCACCACATCAAGGATTACTGAAGGTGGGGATCGTGGTCATTATCTCTCTTTATCCATTTCCAGCTCAGGAGGGGCATCTTTAGAGGGAGGTGCTCATGACCGAATGTTATCAGAGGTTGATGGCTGAGATATAGGATGAAGTTTGGAGTTAGACACATTGATTATTTTATGGGTTGGTAGGAAAAATAATTTAGGTGATCTTGGTTCATGAAATTGGCTCGGGAAGACCGTCTATAACATGGGATTTTAGGGCCCCCCATGATCCAAAGCAAGGACTCTGAGTGTATCGAACATCTGAGTGAGGTTACACAGTCTGCGGGGTAGAGACCCTAGGAAAGGTACATTCATCTTGATGACTTGTGTTCTTGTTTTTAGTCATTTTTTGTGAAATTGAAATAAACAATGAGTTAAAATGAATCCTAAATAAATTATGTAGTACTTAGGCTTAGGATTTCATTGTTTACCTTTAATCTATGTCACTCAGTCATCATCCACGAGTGGCTCATTTTGTAGAGGATCAACTGGAAAATCTAGCTGATCGGTGGAGGGTTGATCCTGAGGAGGAGGATAATCAGTGGCAGAAGAAACTTCATACTTTCCATTGGTAAACACCGTTAAATTACCAGGGTAGTGTATCAGACATAGAGATAGAGAGCTGGCTCGAGGATCTTGACATCACCTTCAGCCTGATCCTGGTTCCAATGGAGTATTAGGTGTTGTTTGTAGTTAGTTATATGAGGGGAGTTGCACATTTTTTGTTGATGTTGTATATGGGGGAGAGGTAGGAGGTCAATGTTCTTAGGGTCAAATTTTAGAATAAGTTCCAAGAGGAATTCCTTTATTTGACCATTTAGGTTATGAAGCAATAGGAGCTACTCCCCCTCTATTAGGGGAGTATGTTGGTGAGGAAACTGAGGATCAAGTTCATGGATATCCTTCACATTGCTCTGAATCTCTTTCTGGATAAGGAGTTTCAGGTGAGATGCTTAGAGGAAGCACTTCATCCCCCTCTCAAGTTCGTAGTCACTCCCTTCAACTTGGTGACATACCTAGAGGTCCAAAAAAAGGCAAAGGTAGTTGAGAGAATAAATTTATGAGGAGGTCTACCATGAGAGGGGATCCAGTAGGGTTCTATGAATGGAAAGGATTCTAGCAGAAGGTCTCAGGCGCCATGAACTTTGAGGTTTAGGACATTGGGGATTTAACCTCAGCAGTTTCATTCTTGACCTTCTGATCTATGTACTTTTTCTATAGGATTGGGACTAAGGTGATTCTCTTATGGAGGCCACGAGAACCTTCAGAGTCAGTGCCTAGTTCAAGATTAGTATGGTTGAGGTGGGATGGTTTAGCGCCCGCCTCAAAAGCGGTTGTTAGCCATACTGTTTCAACAGTAGGGAAATCAGGCTCCTCCTCCACTGAGGGGAGAGTGAGTAGAAGGAGGCCGACCTTAGGGAGTTCCTCAAGGACCTAGGCCCAGACATATTCTTGGAGGCATCTGACAATAGAGGGGTATAGGATCTAGGCATGGTCATTTTCATACTGTAGAGGCAGCAGTTCCAGTAGGGCCATAAAGTGTTTGAGGTACGATTTGTGTGTTCATTACTCTAGCTTGTACCTTGCTTGATTCATAAGATTTGAACTTCTTTGTTGCACCCGGTCTATCCCATACACTGGGAATAGACATAGAGAGAATTTACATTCCCCTAGTGTTGCATACACTGGACGGAGGTCAGAACAACTTTTTTGATGTGTTCCAGGGATGTAGATTGATGATAGGACCACATCAGTCATGTGGGGATATTTTCCTATTGT
Source organism: Viscum album (assembly GCA_963277665.1). Taxonomy (NCBI): domain Eukaryota; kingdom Viridiplantae; phylum Streptophyta; class Magnoliopsida; order Santalales; family Viscaceae; genus Viscum; species Viscum album. The sequence continues at coordinate 558,272,482 of OY728132.1, read as the reverse complement.
AGATGAAACCATACGATGTCTTCATTGGAATAGATTTTTTGTACTCTATGAAAGATTTTATCGACTTATTTTTTAGAAGTGTCATGTTTTTAGATGTGGATGGAAAACTTGTGGTTTTTATTAGCGAGCGAATTTGTTAGATGGGTAGTCATTTTGGGGATCATCTTCTTTCCTCGTTGTTTAATCTTTCGGTGGGATTAGTGGATGAGGATATGGAGTAGGTTCTCAGTGTTGTTTGGGAATTCTTGGATGTATTCCCTAATAATTTTGTGACTCTACCCCCTCAATGTGATGCTGAGTTAGGGTTACAATTGAAACTCGGTGCTTCTCTGATTTTGATGGCTTGTTATCGGATGCAACCTTCTGAGTTGTGGGAGATGTGGATTCAGATCGACAATTTGATGAAGAAGGGAATTATTTAGCCTAATGTGTCTCCCTTGGGTTCTCTAGTCTTCTTTGTAAAGAAGGAATATAGTATTATGAGGCTATTCATAGACTACTGGAGGTTGAATCACGTGACTATCAAGAACTATTACCCTCTCCTGAGGATAGATGACCTCTTCGACCAGCTGAGGGGAGAAATATGGTTTTCTAAGATTGATATTTGGTCTGGGTATTACAAGTTCAAGAAGAAGGAGGGTGACATCCCAAATACTTCTTTCAGGTGAAGGTATGGGAACTTCAAGTTTGTGGTTATTCCATTCAGTGTTTCTAATGCATCGATCATGTTCATGGAATTATGAACTCCATATTTCTTGAGTTCCTAGACCAATTTCATGGCATATTCATCGATGAAATTATGATCTACTCGAATTCAGAGGCGGAGTATACAAAGAATCTCAAGACTGTCTTAGAGGTTTTTTGAAGCCACTAGCTCTATGGAAATTTATCAATTTGAAAGTTTTGGACACAGGAGGTCCACTTACTTGGGCATGTGGTATCTCAACAGGTCATAGTAGTGGACTTGTTAAAGGTTGAGGAAGTTTTTTATTGGGAATCTTCCAAGAATGTGGAAAAGTTTTACAATTTTCTCAGTCTATCAGGATATTATTGGAGGCTTTTACTTGATTTCTCTTGAGTAGTAGCTCTGTTGATGGCTCTGAATAGAAAATACTAGGCCTTTATGTTGAGTGAATATTTTTAGGAATCTTTCATGTATTTGAAGGGTAATTTGGTCAGTGATCTAGTGCTCTGGTTTCTAGATGAAGGGGTGATGTTCTAGGTGCTTTGTGATGCTTTTGGTTTATGCTTGGGGTGTGTGATGATGCAGAAATGATGAGTGATCTCTTATGGGTCTAGGATGTTATTTCCCCATGAATTAAACTATTCCACCCATGATCTGGAGCTAGCCAAAGTCATGTTTCCATTGAATTTGTGGTGGAATTTCCTCCTTGGACAACACTTTGTGGTCTTCATGGATCACAAGAGCATGAGGTATATCTTTTCCTAGCAAGACATGAACTTGTGGAAGTAGAGGTGGATGGAGTTTCTCTAGGATTAATACTTTGATATCTCTTACACCTTAAGAAAGGGGAATGTAGTGTCTAACTATTTGAGCAAGAAGTTGCAGAAGGAAGTATTTAGGGAATCTTTGGTTACTTAGAAGGTGATGTAGGAGTTGGCTGCCTTGCACTTAGATGAAAGAATGAATGGTGGTATAGGATTTCTATTTCAGATGAAGGTGTAGTCATCTCTAAGGTAGCAGGTGGAGGAGTCCCAGTGGGGAGACTCAGGGGAATAGGTAATGCATGATCGTGTTGACCAGGTTGATTATCCAGAGGGGTTATCGAAGGAAGGACATAATCAGATTCTATTCCATGGAACGTTGTTTGTCCCAATGGTTATGCATGAGGGAGTTCCCTGTGAGTTTCATAGCACACCCATAGTGGTACACCAAGGAGTTTACAATATTTACTTCAACTTAAGAGATAAGTTTTGGTGGCTTAGGATGAAGTGGGTATTGGTGTAGCTTATGGCAAAGTGCCTAGTGTTTCAACAGGTGAAGGCTGAGCACCGTGTTTCCGGTGGTTAGTTGTAGCCCGTATATTTCCCCTAGTGGAAGTGGAATGAAATTTTGATGGATTTTTTCCAAGATTACCTAGGTATTAGGGAGGTTGTGATGTTATCTGGGTAATGGGAGATAATCTGACAAAATCAGCTCACTTCTTAGTGATTAAAGAGTCGAGCGCAGTGGATGAATCAATGAGAAGGTATGTGGATGAGTTGGTGTAGCTGCCTGGTGTTCTTATGTCCATCATCTTAGATTGGGACGCATGTTTTACCTCACCATTCTGGAGGGGATTCCAACATGTTTTTGGTACTCAGTTACACCTCAACACTTCTTTCCACCCCTCAGATAGATGGGTAGATAGGTAGGACCATCCAGATGTTTGAGGACAAGCTGCGATCATGGGTCTTGGGGTTGAAATTTTCTATTGGTAGAGTTTTCATTCAACAAAATCTATCAATATACCATTGTAATGGCTCCATTTTATTCTTTATATTGAAGGTCTTGTTTCTCACCTTTTTGATAGAATTTTTTTGGGAAATGGATATTCTTGGACCCGATGTGGTGAAATGCATGGAAAAGAAGGTTCAGATCATTTGTGAGAGGATGAAGACAACACATGACTGGAAGAATTCATATTCCAATCATATGAGGAGGACTTTGGAGATCGAGGTTGGAGACTATGTGTTCTTGAAGGTTTCTCCTCGACGTGGGCTGCAGAGGTTCGGTAGAGGGAGAAAGCTTTCTATCATTTTCATTTAACCCTTTGAGGTGTTTTGGTGAAATTAGGTAAGGTGACTTACCAGTTGGTTTTTCCACCATAGTTGGAGAGGATGCATGATGTCTTTCATATCTCTTAGTTTTGTCAGTATCTTCACAATAACTCCCATGTCATTGACTGGTGAGAGTTTTATATCGAGGGTGATGCAACATTCATGGAGTGGCCAGTGGAGATTAATATCATTGAGAGAAGGTTTTTCATAGATGAACCATTCCTTTGGTTCATGTGTTGTAGAGGAATGGTGTCATGTGGAAGAGTACATATGAGCAAGAAGCGCAGATGCGTGCCCAGTACTCAGAGTTGTTTTGAGTTTTTATTTTGTTTTTTGATTATGGTATATTGATTAAGTCTTGTTTCATATGAGATGATTTGTTTCATTATTCCATATTGTGTGATAAATTCCTAAAATGTAGAAATGGGGAGGACCTAATTTCTAATCTAGATCCATTAATTGAGATATGATTAATCTCGTACGGATGAGTCAGTGCCACCCAGAGCTGATAGTATCTCAACATGTTGGAAGGAATTCCCCAATTCATGTTTCTGGATTGTTGGTGTTTATGTGGGGTATATTGTGGATGTTTGGGTTAGAAGATGTAGGAGGATGTGTTCTTGGATGTTGAGGTATCACTCTAGCTTTTTAACAACACATGTTGGTTTATCCTTGAGAGGTATCTTGTTGGGTGGTTGTTCGGACCCCTCTTTCTCCTAGGTTTGGTTTTGAATTTTCTAGGGAGAAAATAGTTTGAGAGGTATATGATGTGATAGAATGGACCTCCTGGGTCCATTAATTTGTCACAATATAGTGTTTGGGGGTGTTCTTTGAGGAAACAATAGCTCATTTGAAGAGTTTTCCCAAATTCTATTTTTTCCATCAGTAGGATGTGTTAGTTACTCAGTATCAGTAGAACAGCACCCGTGTCTTACTATTGGTATCATAGCATCGGTAGATCAACATTAGTAGGTTAGGGCATCAGTAGGTTAGTGTGTTTGTAGGTCAAGGTGTCGATAGGTCAGGGCGTTGGTAGGTTAGGGCGTCGATAGGTCCAGGTGTCGGTAGGTCGGGCATTAGAGAGTGGTGCTGGCGAGTCACATTAGTGACTCACTATTGGTGGGTTACATATGTGACTTGTGTTTGTGAGTCACATCTGTGAATCGCATCAGTGAGTTAGGTGTCAGTGAATCATGCCAATGACTCACCCATCGGTGAGTCATTTCCAAAAATTTTCCAATTTTTCAAATTTTGACCCTCTTTTGTTTTATTTGACGTGAATTGAGATTAAAACCAATTTTGAATATTTTTAAAGTTATTTAAAAGTATATTAATTATATATTTAATATTCTAATTCTCTCAGGTCTTTGAAATTGTCAAACTTTGTGGTCTTGATCGTGATCCGACTTTAATGGCCCTTGAAACAGTTTCCTTCCGTTCATATAGGATCTAGATCTTCTAAGATGAGATCTTATATTCTCAGTATGTTTATATTTATGCTTAGTGAAACTAAAACCTTTATTCACTAAGGATTAAAATCTATACTATCAACATCGGTCGAGTTTTCCCTTGGATTATCCTACTGCTTGGGGGCACCCCCTATTTTTTTGCACAAGTAGGAGTTGCAGATCTTCTGTTTTTTAAGGTAAGAATTTTTTCATCCCTCTTGTAATTGTATATCATGTGGGGTGGGTAAACTAATGTCTTATTTAGAATATGTTCGAAAAAAATATAAATTAAGGGTTTTGTGAAGGTGAACAAACTTGTTACAATAATAGGTTTGGCTATCTTAGTAATAAATAAGGGTCGGGGAAGATAATGATGATGATTACATTGTTTTATCTCATACCTTTGATCCATTATTTGAATTTTTGTTGGCCATATGCCTTATGATAATCATGGCCATTGGTGGTATCTATTTTCACACCTAACTCATGAATACTTGTTGTTAATCTTCTATTTAATAGCTGCAAACATGAAAAATTGATTAATCACGTATATCTAGTTAATTAAATGGATGTACCAAGATCTACCCTCTTCTATGATAAAACCTTAATTATGAAAGTGGAATTAAAGAAAAATATTTGTAAAATCTGAATACACTCTATTTAATAGGTTTGGTTGTGCACTATTTATGGTTCTGTTTGGTTTTAGTTCCTTGTGTGGGTTTTATGGTGCTACGGTTGGAAGGGCGATTATGTGTGCAAGGGCGGACAAGGGGTTGGTTCTGTGGGTGCGGTGTGGTATGTTTTTCCAACCAGGCTATAGTTTTGGTGATGTTTGTTGTGGGATTCATGTATGAGGTGGTACAGGTTGTGTAATGGAATCCTAGGTTGAGAGGTCATTGGTTGTGGCACATGAGCCTTAGCCCAGTTGGTAGGGACTCCGTAAGTGCATCCAAGCGACCAGGGATCAAATCCAGGAGGAGGATGAATTTCTAGGTTACTGTAGCAGGTAATATAGTGGGAACTGTGCAGTACTGTAGCAGAAATTGTAGCGGGAACTATAGCAGCCACTGTTTGGCACTGTAGTAGCTGGGAATATGCCCATGTTTGGGCCTTCGAGCCATCGATTTGGCCCCTGAGTCCTGTAAGGCCTTTGGGCCACCTAGGCCTTTGGGTTAGTAAGGCCTTTGGGGCACCCAGGCCTTCGGGTCAGTAAGGCCTTTGGGCCACCTTAAGGCCTTTGGGCCACCTTAAGTGCAGATGCAAACTAGACAACCTATAAGGAACAAGCTCTACAAGAGGATGGGCAAGGAGCTTTCACCACAGTAGAAGCTAAACGGATTGCAAGAATGAGAGGGTATGGCACCTTCCATCGGGAAAAGACTGTGCAAGCATGGGAATTCCTAGCCGAACAGCCTTGCGAAGGTGGAGAGATGATTTCACGATGAAGATGCTGGGGAGGAGCAGTTCCAAGTAGTTATTCTAGGTTGTATGTAATGTTTGAATCTTATGAGAAAATGAATTCTTCTAAGGCCTACAGGCCATATAATACATATGCCTACGGTCCCTTTAAGGTTTCCACCTCACCCCTTGAAAGGTGGATTATTAAAAATCAATAAAAAATGAAGGCCTTCAGGCCATTGGAGGAGAGTTCGTTGGTTGTGGAATGCATAAACTTGTTATGTAGTGGGACTGCAACTTGGTTTAGTTTTTTTGTTTTGTTGGATGTGGTGTTTTCATGAAGTGGGGTTGTTGAGGATGGTTTGGGAGGGATAATTTTGAAGAAGGATGGTATTACCTTACATGGGACTTTTTCCCAAAATTTCTAGGGAATTTGTGGAGTGTGTGTGGGTTATGATGTTACTTGTGGTGTGATGTGTTTGATAGTTTCCCAAGTAGGGATGGAATAAAAAAATTAATGAATTGTCTATTGCATAGTGATAATTGGTTGAATGAATTGGCTAGGGTTGTGAATTAAGTCCTTGATTGGCTTTGTGGTTATGAATTAGAGGTGGCAGCAAGGGCCATTTTGGTGTCGGCTAGTTGTTTGTTTTGAAAACCCATAGTTTGGGCTGAGTGTTTGGTATATATATATATACATGTAGTTCCTTGTAATTTTTATATGCACCCCACCAATGTTGAGAACTATGTGCTGCACACCCCCATTGTTATGAGGGAGGGATTCCTTTCCCGACATCCCAGTGGGTGGATGGATGAATGTTTATTGGCTCTTCACTAATCCCTCTTCTAGGAATTGGTATCTATAGACTCTTAGGGCAAGTTGTGGTGTAGTTGTGAGTTATAGGTGTCTTCGGGTTAGGTGTGTTTCCCAGGTGTCTTCGGGATGAGATACATTGTACTTTCATAGGTGTCTTTGGGATAAGGTTGCGGTTTTGTGGCCCAAGTGTCTGCTTGCGGGATGTGATGTGGTTTTGGCCCAGGTGTTTGCGAGTGAGATGTGGTATGTGGCCTAAGTGCATGCGGGCAGGTTGTGACAGTGGGGATTTTGGAATATCATGGTATAATTAGTAAGTTCACCATTAGGGATGAGTATTTAACCAGTGGGAAGAGATTTAGGTACCCTATCATTGATGTTCTTAAAAATTTACTTGACTTGAATTGCATTATTTAGTGAGCATGTCTTGGTGAGGTTGGGGTGGACAATATACCTTTCTTGGTTCTTTTTGAGGTTCTTCTATTTTTCTTACATGGGAATTACTATGCTTCTCATACTTATGCACAAGAGACTTTGGATTTTCCTATTGAGTATACTTATAAGATCACCACATATATATGAAACTATTTTTAGGATTCCAGGAGATTACACAGACTATTCTGGACCTTACTAGCTCAGAAGTTGGGAAAATTTCCATATCAATTCATAGTTTTGTTCTTTTGGTGTTTAATTTGGATATTTTCATCTTATTTCTAGTAGTTTTACTTTAAACATGAATGTGGGATGGATTTTGGTTTCTTTTATATATAAGGATTGGAGTTTTTTTTATGTTGGTACATCTTATCTTCAGATATTTGTTACTATAAAAAGCGAAATGCCTCCAATTTTGTGATATTTCTAAACCCTTGGTGCAGATCACCACTTCGGGGCCTATTAGAGGTAGGACTTAGGGGTCATTATCTCTCTTTGTCCATTTACAGCTCAGGAGGGACATCTTGGGAGGGAGGGGTTGTGAATATTAAAAGGTGATTTGGGTATGGTAAAAATAAAACCAAACAACTGGGTTTAAGAAATGTTTTAGGTCATCTGAAACCTGATATTTTTAGATGTACCTTCAGTAGATATATTTTAACCCTAACCATGGTAACCAATTTTATTAGTTTTATTATAAATTATGGTAATAAAATTAAGTTGAAACTATTACTAAATAGTATTTATTATTATCAAAAATATGGAATCCATTTTATGAAATTAAATTAAAATAATTAGTAAAATTTTATATAAAAATAAACCCATATTACATGATGAGAAACATTAATTCCTAAAAATGTATTTTTCTAGCATAAAATGATCTTACATTTAATATATGACTTTTAATCCTAAATATATCAATTTAAATTCATATTATAATATATATAATCTAAAAATTTTAGCTAAATAATTTAATATTTAATATTATTTTAATTATTTAAAATGGAAAACATTATTTTCTTAAAAATAGTTTATGAAAAATATCCATTTTTACCTGCAAATTATCAAATCATTATTTATATTAAATAAATAATCCACACATGGTTAATTGTAAATATTATAATACACTATTAAAAATAAGAGGAATAGTTAAATACAAATTTTAAAATTATTCATAAAATATTATTTAAGGGAAAATATAAAAAATTCATTATTGTCTTATTTTTATATTGTATGTTCAAAATCGATATTCGTCATATAAAATTACAATTTGTATGCCATGAATTATTAAAATGTGCATTGTATTATAGATTTATTAATATCGTTTTTTCACTTACTATAATTTAATCTATAGTGTTAAAAAATCATACCACATGTCTCACCAACTATTCCCCACATAACTCACCTAAATCATATGGAAGTCCATCTTTACCCCTCACTTAACATTCAATTCCAAGAAAAACTACCTCCTTTTCACCTATAAAAATAGATCACTTAAACCCAATTGGATAAAAAATATATCTTATAATTAATCTTGAATCCAAAACCATTTTACCTCACGTATAATCCTATCCCATATTTTGAATCTCTTGGTCACAAGAAATTGACCGAAGTCCTCCATTTCCAAGAGGTTATCCAAGAGAAAAATCAATTCTTCAACATGAGTATTAACCACAACTTAACATTAGCTTCAATTTATTTATCATCCAAACCTATTATAAACATAATAATATAATCAGATAAATATCATTATTAAACTAAAATTTTATTATGTTTGTGAAACAAACCATTATCAATATCCCTCAAACCCATTCAACAAAATGAAAACGTCTCTTGTATTTTGTGTAGACCAACGCCTCCATAAATGATGTATTTCATTTTTCATCCCCACCTCTCATGAATGGTTATAAAAATGGATTTAATGAATAAATATTATTTATATGACATCATTAATATTCTAGGAAAATAAAATTTTTATTCTTTTAAAATATTGACAATAAATAATCATTGTAAATTTAAACATAAAAAAAAGAGTATACCAAGAGTAAAAATGAATCCTTATTTTTAACTAATTTGTTTTTATCTTAATTTATTCATAGACCTATAATCAACTATTATTTATATATTTAATAAAATATAAATAGTATTATTTTTTATTTAGGAATTATAATATTATAATAACATAGTAATTATACTCAACCATTGACTATAACATGTTCTTGCATGGGTCAGTTTAACCACCAACTTGAATGATGATATACATTTTTATAATGGATGGTTATGAATAAAATATTCAATATTACAATATAATATTAATATGAAAATAATTTTTTCTATAATGATAATATAATTATTTAATTCATTAATAAACATATAACCTATCATCCGTTATAAATCACCAAAACTAGGATGTCACCAATTTCATCATCAGAAATCATAACTAAAACTCTCATGGAAAGAAATTTGAACTTTATAAATTATTATATAAAAATATTATAAATTTAAAAAATAATATTGGAATTATTAACTTGATATAAAATAACGGAGATCAATATAAACAATATAAAACATTTTTGAATTAATAAAAATACTAAACATTTGATGATGAAAATAAACATTAACTAAATAATAAATGTATATTGAATGATAATAATTTATGTTTAGAAAATGTAACATATATGAATATGGTTCTAAAATAAATCATTAAAATGGTTATAATTATTATATTCATGGGTAAGACAGTTTTGTGGATGTTGAGAGTAATGGTAAGGGTTTTTCTCATTGAAATATTTGTTCATTGAGACATATGCCACATTCACCACTTATTTTCTTTTGGGAGGTGTATATAAAACCCATATATGATTTTAAATAATAATTTTAGTGAAATTAAATAGATTGGAAGATCTATATAATATTTTATGTAAAGACTCGAAAATTCCATGTAATTTTTTAAAATTATATGAGATTATTAAGAGTCTGCAAAAATTGATGGAACACGATTCCGAGGCCTTGAGAGCCCAAAATGTAATTTCGAACTTTTTTTAAGGTACGTTCAGTAAACGTGTGAATGAGGATTTCTATCTTTTGAACTAGTGCTCGGATTAAAAATCTGAGAGCACCGTTGAATTCACAGCGCCATGATTCACTTAAGAGAAGTTTAACATTGTTCAGAAAAAGTCGGACAAAAAGGTAATTTTTAGACATTACAAAATAATAATAAAATTACTAAAGGTTATTTTATTTTATTTTTTCAACCATTGAGTAATGGTTGTGGGACCTCATTTCAACATCATACATTAAAAAATAGACTTTTAATGACTTAAACCTATTGTTTATTTGGTTTTGTAATGATGATGTTTGTGTGTTTAATTGATTCATTAATTATGGTAAATTAATGAATCATAATGTGAAACACAACATGGGAGATTAATATATTATTTAAACAAACCTATTGCATGGGTGTTGGGGATCGACATGAAGAAGCTCTGACAAAACACTGGTGGAAACCTACTCCAACAGAGGATGAGGAATGAACGAACACTGACAAACACCCCTTCGAATGCAGGTTTATCTTCCTCATCTGCAATATCTTCCAATGTCTTCCAGGTAGGGGTTTGTCTAGAATTATTTCTAAGAGTTATATGAATTCATATTCTCTTGATGACATTTGAACTCCCCCTTCTTATAATTCTAATGTGGAGGGCACGGGCCAAATCAAACAAGTCATGAATCCTCCGCCAATGTTGCTTTGATTGCGTTATTCATGGGAAACCAAACAATACCATGAAAAGATGAAGCTGGAGGGCCATGCATTGATGGCGCATTCTAGAGGGCCTGTAGGAGCAGTTGGTAAGATAATCAGACCACCAGGGCTTCACCGGTGGCCTGTGGAAGCTCTGCCAGTGTGGTGGTGTCGGTGAATAGAGGAGGTCGCGGCTGGATCCCGCCGGTTGCGGAAGGACAATAGTACCTGAAGGCACCGCGCCAGGCAGGGGTAGCTGGCCTTCTTCGGCTGCATTGATGGCGGTGGCGCACCACAAAGTATGGTCGTATCTCCAAGATGTAGCGGAGGCTAGACCCACGCCCTATGGGTCTTGCTGATGACCAGTCCAAGAAGGCCGACCAGGTGGAGCGGTGCCAACCGATGCCACTGATGGGGGAAACGGAATAGACTACGGTATGTTCGGGAGGTGATCTGACCCCCGTGCCCAGCTGGCGGGCCGTGCCCAGCCAGAGGTTCATGTTAGTCCAGTTGCCCAGTAGGCCTAGCCCATAGTCTAGTGGGCCGAGCCTGTCGCCATCCCCCTTCGGGCTGAACCCAGGGGGCTGGGCTGGGTCGGTTTGTCCAGGTCGGACCGGACCGAGGCCCACTTACGACCTAGTTTCGCTTAAAGGGCTCTATCTCCTATACCCGATGTCCGTTTGACTAATCGTCTTCGGTGCAGGAACCCTTAGGACTTGGTGGTCCTTTAGAGATACTCTAATTGGGTTTTTGAGAATGTTGGAGTATGGCCTGGTTGGATTGGACTCGAATCCAACCGGGCCCCCGATACAAAAATTTCTATAACTTACAGACCGAGCGTCCAATTGATGCACCGTCAGTTGGGTTGGAACCCTTATGAAATGAAATTTTATTCATTAAATTATTCATGGGACTTCTCTGTGATTGAAATATGACTGATGGATTGTGGGGTTGATCCTCCGGAATCAAGCGTACTAAGTGTTTAAATCTAGTGGTTGGATGTGACTTGAAGAAAGAATAGTAATCCTCTATGGGTTAGGATCTAGAGATCCTCTGAATGGGTCAACACTTAGAGATCCTTTATGGGTCAACACCTAGATATCCTCCATGGGTCAGCACCTAGGGGTCCTCCGTGGGTCATCACCTAGCGATCCTTCGTGGCTCATCCCCTAGCGATCCTCAATGGGTCAACACATAGAGATCCTATGTGGGTCATCACCTAGCCATACTATGTGGGTCAGCATACATCAATCCACTGTGGTTCACCACCTAGCGATCCTTTGTGGGTCAGCACCTAGCAATCCCCGATGGGTTAACACCTAGTAATCCTCGGTGGGTCAACAACTAGTGATCCTTTATGGGTCATCACCTCAAGACTTTGTGCGGTCTTGCAGAAAAATCCTCTCGACAAAATAAGATGATCTAGATTTATGATTAATCCTCTTTTTTCCTGTTCCTTAAGTCATATCCCTGGTTTGAGATGAGTCTTTACTTTAGATTTGTTATTGATATCATGCTTTGTGGATTTTCCTTTGTGGAATTATGGGAGACCTTCAGGGGTCTTGGGGTCCCTATTTGGTATTGTTTTACTCAACCCTGTACGGGCTTCACCCGCACCTTGGTGGGTCTTATGCAGACGACAAACAACTTTAAACGAGGATAGAGAGTGAGGACCAGATGGTTCATGAAGGTGACTGATTAACATGGAGAGCTTCTATGAGGAGATGTACCTACCCTTCACATAAGATCCTTGGAGGATGACCTCATGAGCTGTTTTTTCCATTTTGTTGTATCTCTTTTGGTTGGGCTTATATACTAGCCCCTTTACTTTCAGTTTACACTTTTACTTCACCAGTTTCACTACGTGGTTTACTTTTTTTGTGTACCTAGTCTGTGTGTGTACATGTTTAATGGAAATACCTTCCCATTTTAGGGATATGCCTTTACAGTTCTAATCACCAACCCCTAGCCTATAGAAGGCAGGCTTGGGGTAGTCACAGAATAGGACCCGGGGGACGGGTCATGACAAATTGGTGTCAGAGGAGTCGGTTCTACCGAAAAACTAAGACTCTGATCTTTTCCATCCAACGGCCCGAAGGCCTTCATTTTTATTGATTTTTGATAATCCACCATTCAAGGGGTGAGGTGGAACCCTTAAAATGCCCGTAGGTGTAAGTATTACATGGACCTATAGGCATTAGAGGAATTCATTGCCCGTAGGCTTCAAAAATTACATATAACTCAGACTAACTACTTAGAACTACCCCTCCCAACATCATCATCGTGAAATTAACTCTCCACCTTCACATGGTTGTTCAGCTAGGCTATCCCATGCATGTACAAACTTGTCCCGATGGAAGGTTACATACCCTCTCATTCTTGTAATCTGTGTAGCTTTTGCTGTGGTGAAAGCTCCTTGCTCATCATCTTTTAGAGCATCTTCCTTGTAGGTTTTTTGGTTTTCATCTGCACTAAATGTGGCCTTGAAGGCCTTGAGGTGGCCTGAAGGCCTTACTGGCCCGAAGGCTTGTGTGGCCTGAAGGCCTTAAAGGACTCAGGAACCAAATAAGTGGCCCGAAGTCCCAAACAGAGGCAAATTCCCGGTTGCTACAGTGCCAAACAGTGGCTGCTACAGTTTTGCTACAGTACCTGCTACAGTACTTCATAGTTCCCACTACAATACGTACTGTAGTACATGCTACAGTACTGCTACAGTGCCCCCGGATATTCTACCTCCACCTGGATTTGATCCCGGGTCGCCTGGATACACTTAAGAGTCCTCACCAACTAGACTAAGGCTCATGTGCCAGACTCCAATATTATTAATGGGGTAATTCTGTTTTGTGTTTTGAGTACGATTTTAAGTTTGGGGAGTCTAGTGTTGGTGCGGCGGCTGATATATCCATACACCATGACTGTGAGTTCTGATTTCCAACTCAATACACGAAAACATGGATTGTGTGAGTTTTTGAAATTTTTTTCTTTTGATATATTTTGAGTCAGCTCACTAGGTATAAACTTATTGACTATGATGCATATGTTTCTTTACATGATGCCTCCACATAAACAACTATCCAGGATTCTTGATAGAGTTCACGATGATGGGCCAATGAGTGATGAGGCTTCGGTGCAGGGCCCTCTTTCGGAAATAGTTCTTTCGGGTGGTGTACTAGCCACACCACCACCCGTAGGGCAGTATATTCCACTAACCCCACCAGCAGACCATGCATACTGACTGAGCAGGTTTCATGAGATCCAAAGACAGAGGCCTATGAGATTTCGAGGTGAGACAGATCCCTAGGAAGCTAAAGACTGGCTAGAGGCTGTGGCACAGTCTTTCCGCTTGGTTGAGACACCAGCAGACCAAATTGTTATCCTAGATGTTAACCTCTTCCAGGGCACAATAGGGAGATGGTGAAGCCTGATGCTCTAGACACACTAGGAGGCGACACTCTCCAGCATTTTTAGGGTGGAGTTCATACTAGTGAATTTATGCTCTGTGCGTATTCAAGAGCTCCTGCACTTACAGTAGGGTATCCTAACAGTGTCCAAATATTCGGCGAGATTCACCGACCTCTCTCTCTACTCCACTGACATTTTGTGTGACCCTTTATTTTGGGTCTGGACCTTTGAGCAGGGTCTCATATGGGAGATCATAGAGTTAATGATATTGCTTAATATCCCAATACATGTTGGAGTGCTTGAGCGAGCACTATTGGTGGATAGCTTCCTAGATGAACAGACACCAAAGGTGAGAGCCACCATCAAATGACAGGTAGACAAGTCATCTACAACAAGCAGTAGGCAGATGATGCAAAGGTCCAAGCATTCCAGGCATTTTGGAGGATGACACCAGGACACAGGGTTGGAGGTGCGGAGCTCATGAGGCAGAGGAGGTCATATAAGGACTAAAGTCTATTACTCTTGCAGAAGACTAGGGCTCATGGCCCATGAATGTCTGAATCCCTGCATGGACAATCATAAGATAGTCTAGGGACTTCCAATACAAGGACATAGGTTCAACCGAGGAGGTCCGTAGGGAGGCGGATGTGGCAGAGGAGATGGATGTGCAACAGGCGGTGGGATGCAATTTGGGGTTCTACCGCCACGACCCCCAGGTGGTCCACCCTGACCAAAGGGAGCAGGTGGAAAGGGATGAGATCAGCTTCAGGTAGTTGAGGCCTACAAAAATGGTTCTCCAGAGATGATTCTAGGTACAATCTATGTCTACTCCACCCTGTCTGTAGTTCTTATAGACACAGGTTTAAGTTAGTCTTTCATTACCAAGACACTCGTTTGGAACTCAAAGATTCCGATAGAGCTGTTAACTCAATCCTTACATTTATAGACTTCTATGGGAGAGGATTCTATTATTATTCAGTGGTGCCAGCGGTGTGAGATTACACTAGGAGGCAAGAGCTTTTGCTGGGATCTCCTAGTAGCAGCTTCTAGGCCTTATGATTTCATCTTGGGTATGGACTGGTTATCCACAGTCTATGCTCAGATTGACTTTTTTAGGCACAAAGTGCGGTGTGAAAGTGAGGATGGGACTAGGTTTTCCTTCACCTGATAGAATGGAATGTTTGGAACTCAGGATGGACCTTCTCGGAGGAGGGTGAAACCAATCACTCATTAGTTGTCTAGCCTTACCCTCAGATTAGTTGATGAGAGGAGTCCAAGTTATCCTATTGTATTGGACCAGTATGCTGATGTCTTTCCTAATGATGTTTCGGGATTACCTCCTCATATATAGGTAGACTTCTAAATCACCCTGTACCCTGGGACGACACTGATATCTACACCAGCATATCAGATGGTTCCCACAGAGCTTCATGAGTTGAGGGTACAACTGGAGGAGTTGCAGGGTAAAGAGTTCATAAGGCCAAATGCTTCTCCATAGGTGGCCTCGATTTTGTTCTCCAAGAAGGAAGACAATATTTTGAGGATTTTCGTGGACTATCAGCACCTGAACCAGGTGACCGTGAAGAATAAGTATCCATTCCCAAGGATAGATGATCTCTTTGATTAGATAAAGGGAGCTTAGTGGTTTTGAAGATATACCTCAGATCAGGCTATCACCAGCTCAGGGTACAAGATGAGGATGTAACGAAGACAACCTTCATATTTCAGTATGTCCACTATGAGTTATTGGTGATGCCTTTCAGTGTGACCAATGCTCTGGTAGTGTTCATGGGACTCATGAAAAGGATCTTCTAGATTTACCTTGATCACTTCATGGTGGTTTTCATTGATGACATCTTGATATACTCAGTATTAGAGGAAGATCATGATAAGCATCTCCAGATAGTTCTAGATACACTCAGAGAGCATCAAATTTATGAAAAGATCTTTAAGTTCCAATTCTAGATACGGGAGGTCCACTTTCTGGGACACATTATCTCGGAGGATGTAGTTGCAAAAGATTTTACAAAGATAGGGGAAGTGCTTGATTGGGATCCACCAAGGAGTGTGAACAAAGAGCAGAGTTTCTTGGGATTGGATTGGTACTACTAGAGATTTGTACCTGACTTTTCCAGAGTAGTATCACCCTTATCAGCTTGGACAAAGAAGGTAAAACCTTTCATGTTGACAAACAGGTGCTAGTAGAGTTTCCAAGAGCTGAGGCGGAGACTGATGAGTGCCCCCATATTGAGGCTACTTGAAGAAAGCTTTTGGTATGTAGTTTACTGCGATGCATTATAGACCAAAATAGGATTTTTCCTGATGCAGGAGTGAGTGGTGATTTCCTACGGATCACGAAAGTTAAGGCAGCATGAGTAGAACTAAGCTACCCATGACCTGAAGTTAGCAACAATGGTATTTTCCTTGAAGATTTGGTAGAACTACTTGATGGGAGAACCATTTAATATCTACTATGATCACAAGATCCTCAGGTATATCTTCTCATAGATGTAACAGAATATGAGATAATGGAAATAGCTGGAGTTCCTCCAGGACTATGACTTTGAGATAGTCTACACTCATGGGAAGTGGAACGTGGTGGAAGACGCACTCAGTAGGAGGTATGGGTTACAATTACTGAGTGAGGTAACAGAGCATCTAGCTGCGTTGTAGTTATCATTTATGGATAGTGATGGAGTAGCATACCTCCAGTCCATGAATTTCACTCCCCCAATCCTTCAGTGAGTACAGGAGGCACAACTTGGGGACATTGACTGCAAGGCCTGATGTGGTCAGATATCCTTAGGATGGGCTCTTGAAGGATTTTCTAAAGGTGGGGATCACATCATCCTTTTCAGATGATGCACCATGGTACCTATGACACAACAATAGGAGGTGTTGAAGGAGTTCAACATATCCCCTTTGGCGGTATATCCTAGTGTGGAGAAGATTTACCAAGACCCCTGATGTCATTACTAGTGGCTAGAGATGAAGAAAGTAGTGGTGGAGTTCGTTTCACGATGCCTCACTTTTAAGTAAGTGAAGTCCAATCACCAGGTTCTAGTAGTCTTGACTTAGCCACTTGAGGTTCTAGAGTTGAAGTGGGATGACATCTCTATGGAATTAATGACAGGACTACCATGTATTTCTTGGGGCCATGATTACCTCTGGGTGATCATTGACCAACTCACCAAGTCGGCCCCCTTCCTACAAATCTGAGAGAAGGGATTAGTAGAGGGCTTGGGATGCCTCTTTGTATAGAAGATTGTATGGCTTCATGGGGTTCCACCAACGATCGTCTCAGATCGCGATGCTCATTTTACATCCTGGTTGAGGAATGGATTATAGGAGGAATTCAAGACTCAGTTATGCTTGAGCACCGCTTCTAATCCTTAGATAGATAGTCAGATGGAGTGAACCATACAGATTGTTGAGGAAATGCTTTGTGCTTGTGTCCTAGATTTTGGACGTAGTTGGGAGGACCACCTACCCTTGGTGGAGTTCGCATACAACAATAGTTATCACTGAATAATTGACATGGAACCGTTTGAGGATTCTTACGGGCGACCATGCAGGTCACTTCTATGCTTGACAGACCCAGGGGAGTCAGCACTTATGGTTCTAAAGGTGGCATGGACAACCACTAAGAAGGTGCATATCATCCAAGAGGGAATGATGACTGTAGAGATCTAGGATAATTCTTATCTCGATAGGATACAAAGGACCTTATAGTTGGAGGAGGGATACCATGTCTTCCTATGGGTCTCACCCTGACAAGGATTGCAGAGATTTGGCTGCGGCAGAAAGCTATCTTAGAGGTTCATTAGACCTTTCCCAATCCTTAACAGAGTAGGTGAGGTGGATTACTTCCTAGATCTTCCCCCCATATGCATCGGGTGCTTAATGTCTTCCATGTGTCGCAGCTGAGGAGGTACGTTCATGATACACCGCACATTATTAACTTGGGCGAGCTGGACATTGATGATGGGGAGACATTCACAAAGTTTCTGGTGGAGATAGATGATTCATAGGAGCGGGTCCTTCGTGGGTGGTCAATTCCTATTGTGCGGGTTCGGTGGAACCATGGGATCCTCCAGGAGAGAACATGGGGGTGAGAGGCTCAAATCCGTACTCAGTACCCCCATTTGTTTTCTTAGATTTGTTTGTGGATTTTGGGGATGAAAGGACCTAAGGTAGGGAGAATGTGAAGAACCAAACATTCCATGTAATTTTTTTATAAATTATATGGGATTATTATGAGACTGTGAAAATTAATGACATGTGATTCCAAGTCCTAGAGATCCCAAAATGGAATTTTTATCTTTTTTTTGGTAGGTTCAGTAAACGTACGAGCAATGATTTCTATCTTTTGAACCGGTGCTCAGATTAAAAATTTGATATCACCGTTGAATTCCCAGCGTCAGGATTCACTTTTGGGAAGCTTAACTTTGTTTTGAAAAAGTTGGATGAACAAGTTAATTTTTAGACTTACAAAAAAATAATAATATAACTAAAGGTTATTTTATTTTCTGTTTTCAACCATTGAGAAATGGTGGTGGGACCGTGGTGCAATTTTAGACATTAGATAAGAGAATTTTAATGACTTAAACCTCTCATTTATTTGGTTTTGTAACTACGAAGTTTGTGTGTTTAATTGACTCAATAATTATGGTAAATTCATGAATCCTAATGTTAAACACAACATGGGAGGTTAATCTCTTATTTAAAAAAACCTATGGCATGGGTTTTGGGGATCGATGTGAGGAAGATCTAACAAAATGCTGGTGGAAAACTACTCCAATGGAGGATTAGGAAAGAACGAACGCCGATGAACACCCCTTCGAACACATGTTCCTCTTCCTCTTCCATAGTGTCTTACTACTTTTTCCATGCAAGGGTTTATCTTGATTTATTTTTAAGAGTTATATGAATTCATCTTCTCTTGATGATGTTTGATCTCCCCCCTTGTTATAATGCTGATGTGGAGGGCGATGGATGAACAGAATAAGGCCCGAACCCTCCGCCAATGTTGCATTGATTGTGTTCTTCATGGGAAACCAACCAATACTGAGACAAGATGAAACTGGGGCCCACTCTATGATAGCAACTTCCCTGATGGCCCATAGGCACAGTTAGGGAAGAAAATAGGACCACTGAGCTTCACCTTCGTCAGTTGCAGTGATGGTGGTGGCACACTGTGGAGGAGGGTCACGGCTTTGAGCTGCGGTGGAGGGCGGACCCGCACCCTACGGGTCATGCTGATGACCAGTCCCGGCAGACCATCCAAGTGTTGCGGAACCAACCAGCGCCACTGATGTGGGAAATCGAACATACTATGGTCTATTTGGGAGGGGAGCTGATCGTCTTACCTAGCTGGCAGGCCGCACCCTTCCAGCGGACCAGGTTGTTCCAGCGGCCGGAAAGGCCCCGCCCTGCCGGGTGGGATGGGCTGAGCCGCTGCTCCACCCCTTCGGGCCGGGGCCAGCCAATCCGATCCAAGCCTAGCCCCTTCATGCTAGACCCAATGGGCCAGGATGGGTCGGTCTGACCGTGTCAGACCAAACCTGAAGCCACTTACGACCTAATTTCACTTAAATAGCTCTATCTCCTAAACCAGACATCTGTTTGATGAACCGTCTATTGATATGGAACCCTTAAGAAGAAACATTCCTTCTGAGATACTACACTTGGGTTTGGAAGAAAGTTGGAGTATGGTCGGGTTGGATCAAACTCGAATCCAACCAGGCCCTCGACACTAAAGTGCCTATAACTTACAGACTGGGCATCTGATTGATGTGTCGTCATTTGCATTAGAACACATTTAACATGGAGGTCCACCTAGTTACTTATTTTTGGCACTTAATGGTTGTTGAAATAAGTCTGATGTCTTGTGGAGAGGATCCTCCGAAATCAAGCGTACTAAGTGTGCAAATCTAGTGGATGGTTGTGACGTGAAGAAAGAATAGCGATCCTCTATGGGTTATCATATTGCGATTCTCTGAGTGGGTCCACACCTAGAGATTCTCTGTAGGTTAGCACCTATAAATACTCTTTGGGTTAGCACCTAATGATCCTTAGTGGGTCAGCACCTAACGATCCTTAGTGGGTCAGCACCTAGTGACCCTCCGTGGGTCAGCACCTAGTGATCATCTGTGGGTCATCACGTAGAGATCCTATGTGGGGGAGAACCGAGTGATCCTCTATGGGTCAGCATGTAACAATCCTCTATGGGTCATTACCTAGAGATCCTCTGTGGGTCATCACCTAGAAATCCTCTGTGGGTTAGGACCTAGAAATCCTTTGTGGGTCAACATCTAGCGACCTCGTTCGTTCTAGCAGAAAAATCCTCTCAAAAGAATAAAATGATATAGATTCATGAATAATCATATTTATTCCTGTTCTTTAAGTTATATCCCTGGTTTGAGATGAGTCTTTATTTGTGATTTGTGATTGGGATCATGATTTGTGGTTTTTCCTTTTTGGAATTCTGGGAGATATTCGGTGGTCTCTGGGTCCCTGATGGGTATTGTTATACTCACCCCTGCATGGGATTTTCCCATACATTTTTGTGTCTTGTGCAGACAATGGAAAACTTTGATCGAGGATAGGGAGTCAGGACCAGATGGTGCACAGAGGTGATTAGTTGATGTGGAGAGCTGTAGTGACGAGTTGTATCTTCCATTTAGGTAGGACCCTTGGCATACAACCTCATGAGCTATTTATTCCTTTTTTATATACCTCTTTCAGTTGGGATTGTATATTGTACCCTTTACTTTAATTTTAGACTTTTACTTTAGCAATTTTACTACGTAGTTTACTTTTTTTGTGTACCTAGTTCGTGTGTGTATGGGTTTAAAAGAAATTCCCTCCCATTTTAGGGATATTATTTTCCGATGCTAGTATCTTACCCCTGGACAATCTAAGATCGGCTTTGGGTAGTCACGACATGGGCCCTAGGGGATAGGTCATGACATTTTATCATTTAAAGGATTTTGATTCAAAAGTTTCCAAATTCATTAGGATTTTTTTATTAACTCAGTCTCTATTCATTGATCTATAACCATTATTCTAGAAATTTAGTTTTATAATTTTGGTAATATATACTGAATTATTAAATTATGTTATAATTAATATCATGTTTTGGTTATTTAAATTTCTTTCTCTTGAACCCCAATTCAAAGGGTTTTTACCAAAATTATTCTTCATTGATAGACTTATTTTTATTTATAAAAATATATTTCTATTAAGAATAATCCTTATCCTCTTTTATGGTTTTTTTCATCGATATCCATATTATTTATTTATAAAAAATATTTAATTTACTATTTGGAAACCAAAATATTTATTATTTGATGTGACCTTCTTGTTTCTCTTTACCTATTTTCAAAAGAATGTTTTATTATAATTTTTATGATGTGGGTTTTATTAAAGGTATTTCAAAATTTTAAAAAAGTATTTTCATTTCAGGATCATATATTTTATATTCCACTCCACATTTCCTTTAGAAAAAATTAATGAAATTTTAAAGGATTTCCAATTGGGATTTCTTTTAAATTAATTTTAAAAATTGTTTTTAATTTTACATTCCTGAAACTGTATCTCTTTGAAAGTTACTCATAACTTTGTATTTTATAAAAATAAAAATAAATAATTTATAAGAACTCCATTTTGAATTTTTATTCCATTTTTGTCTTTATCCTTAAGATATCTATCTCTTATAGAGTTATGGTTCATGAATAATCCTCTAAATTCCATTATGAAATGATCCTTTTGGGTGATTTGAATTTTGGTATCAATAGATATTAACATTTACGTCATTTTATGCAATACAACATATAATTTGTATGAAATACATTTCCTTTACATGGGATTTTAATGATATGGTATGTGAATTATTTCTTATGGTACATATATGTATGAATAATGGTAGGTAGGGTCATATATATCCAAAAAATTCATTGTTTTTTGTTCTATATATCATGAAAAAATGGGACAATGTGATGATACTTAATCTAAAATGGGAGACAAGATTGCAATTCCTGATACACTATGTTAGGGAGGTAGGATCATGATTCATGGTCTACTGTGTTATGGAGGTAGGATAGTGAATCCTGATCTACTATGTTATGGATGAAACACTATGATTATGAATCTATATTTTTATATAGGTAGGATAATGATTCTTGATCCATTGTATTATGGAGGTAGAATTATAATTTGGGATACATTATGTTTAAATGCAAGATAATGATTCTTGATCCACTATGTTATGGAGTAATGAGCTTTTTTACTAATTTCCTAACTAATATTTTCTTATACTTATGTTTGTACCACATTCTTAGGACACATTATCATGATTACGCCATATGTTTATGATATATTCTAATGGTATGACTCGTGGATCATATTTATTATCTCATGTTTCCACCCTATTATTCCATAATATTTATTTAATCACTTGAAATCACATGTCTTTTTTCATATCTTATGGATGGGTCATATTATTCAATGATCATTTTAAAAATAATTTTCTCATATGCTCATGTTTTATAATATGTTTATTAACTAACATGTTATGAATCATTGATAAGCTTCACTTACAAAAATCCATCGATATCACTTGTTATTTTGTTTTCATTTTCCCCAAAATATTATATGCATGACCATATTTAGAAGTAAGTCTTATATATAGATTATTTATGGGAGACTTTGAGGTAATAATATGTTTTATAGATAATCTCCAAATACACTAAAACATTAGGTTCTGGGGTTGCGTGATTGTTTGTGAGAAGTAATGCTTAAACTCTAAAAATAATGTAAAATATATGAAAGTTTATCTTGGTTCATCTCACGCAGAATCAAAATTAGGTGTTAAATATGATTCCATTGAACCAGAACTAGGATTTCTTGTTTTGGGTATCTTAGTTGGTATCAGATTAAGGTTTTATTAATTTTGAGAATTAATACTAGATAAAATTAGTGAAAATCCCTAGGGATAAGACTAAATATAAGAAAACATCCACAAATGATGAAAAAATATATAATGTGTGGTTTCCTAGAAATTAATTTTCTTCTTGTTCAAACAAGTGGATAGAGGCTTGGGAGAAATGAACATTGGGAAAATAACCCAAAAATAGGTTGGTTGAGTTTTAACTCAACAGTAACTTAGGGTACTACAAGTGGGCCTAAATGCTCACCTACATTGACACTTCCATGGGATAAGTTTTTGTGATTCACATGATCTTTAAAAACCATTATGAATAATTTTAATTTGATAATGTAATATAAAACTAGGTAGGTTATAGAATCAAATCGGAATGTAACCATGGATAACAAATATTGAAACCTAGAGAGTCATAAGTTTTGGTATACACATCATTTATGATTTATTTCTTCTATGTTTATAGTTTTCCTTAATCACATTATTGTAAGTATTCTCATCCCTAAAACTTTCTTTTATCTAAGTAATGGATTGATCTAGAAGGAACCATGTTAACAATAGATATAATGGACATTGTGGTGATTTTACCAATGAAAAACCAAAGTGGATGAGTTCTAGTATTGAAATTTTTACAGTTATGCTTACCAAGCTATCACAATTTAGGATTAACATATTAAACTAACATGAGATCCAAAATACACCAAATAATAGAAAAATTGATTATTATAAAGGTTCAAGTGACAAATACCATGAAGGAAAAAAATTTCATCTTCCTACACATCAATAATGTGGGAAGAATCACCAAGGTAATGTCTCAAAGGAACAAAGAAATGGTTCAAGTTTGAAGATATATACATAGGTCAATCAATATAATAGATGGTATAAAGGTCCCAAATAATAAACCACCCACACTTCAATGCTTCAAATTGAAGGAGTTTGGGAATTAGGAATATAAATACCCCAATCTAAGAGATAATGGGGATAATAGGCATCACTAACCTCCTAGGACAAGGGAAAAAGAAAAGTCCTATAAAATTACTACTACTAAAATTATTCATGAAACTGAAGGGTAAAAGTTACAATCATCAACCAATTGAGAACTTCAATTAACCTATTTTATTATAGTCCAACCCAGTCCATTATACTTAGAAAATTTAATAACAACTTTAATTATTAAATATGGGATTATTGGTGAAAAATATCAGCAGTATTCTAGTTTTACCCCAAGTCTGTGATATCCTTCTGTATAAGTTTTCATGAGCTTCTTGAAAATAATATTATTCATCTTTTACACTACTACAAAACAAACCATTAACAGCACTGAACTTTATCAGCGTTAGAAAAAAATTATGATAAAGGTTCTTTCTCTCAGTGTTTTTTGGCATTCATAAAGTGTAACTTTTATCGACTCTTTTCTATAGTACAGATTAAAGATTCCCTTTATCAGTTCTTTTTTAGCCTTGATAAAGGCACCAAATAAAATGAAATAATAAAAATAATAAAAATTAAACCTGATTAAAAGAAATATTAAAAAATTTATATAGTAATATAGATATGTATAATGTATAAAATGAAATAATTAACAAAATAAAAATTAAAAATGTGTAAATTTTTAAAAAATTTAAACATTTTATTAATAAAATAATTATCGATAAAACTGAATAAATTAAATATATTAATATATTTAGATTATAAAGATTAATAAATAGTGTATATTAAATATAGATATATAAAATGAATACATTATAATAATTATACAAAAAATAAAAAAATGAATAAATTATAATAATTAAACAAAAACATAAAAATGAATAAAATTTAACAATTTAAAAAAATTAAAAATAAATAAATAAAGAAAATTTAATTAAAAATTTATTAATAAATACAAATAAGTTTAATATATATATATATATTAATTATAAATAGTAATAAATAATATATATTAAATATGAATATATAAAATGACTAAAATGAAATAATTAAAAAAACATTAATCTCTTATTCATTGTTAATGGTGATTATAAACAATTATTCGTTAATGAATTTATCATAGAAATATATTCATAAGTATTAATATATGTGTGTATATATATATGACTATATATAATATTTCCTAAAATGTGATTTATATAATATAATATATTTATGCTTTACACTAGATAAGTCATATATTTAGTGAAGAAGGAATTGTAATTTAAATTTAATATTAATTAAAAAACATAACTAGTCACATAGATTAATGGATATAATTGAATGCCATTATATTTTTTAATTTAGCATATCAAACATGCATTATATTTATTTCACATACATATACGCAATTAATGAATTTTTTTATACAACACAAACTCATAAATATTTACCTAATTAATGAAATCTTATATAGAAACAGATACACCTAATATTTATGTAATTTATTTAAATTTTAGTATTCATTTTAGAATTTCATTATAAAATGATACATTTAATATATTATATCTTTCATTAGAATGTTTTATTCATTTATTTTTAATATTATTACAGTTAGGTATTAATTCATTTATTTTATTTTTTATTTTTTATTTTTTTGGGAATTTAATCATTTTCTATTTTTTTCTTATTGGTATATATTTATTTATTTACTATGTTCTAATATTTTTAATATGTATTCATCTTTTTTTTTCAATATATATTGATATTTTAAAAAAATATTTATTTAATTAATAATTTTTTTTATTAGTTCAATATTTATAAAGTGTACTCATTTTTACCCTACATGCATTAAAGATTATATATTCATTAATAATGTTTAAAATATATTTTTAAATATTTATAAATAAATATATTTATAAATTTATATAAATTTACTATATTTATAAATTTATAAATTTATAATTATAATCAAATAATTATTATTTTTTTAAAAGTAGTTATATAATTATAGATAAAAATTTATATATATATATAAACAATTATAAAATTATAATAAATTTATTTAAAAAATGAATATATTTATTATATATTGTATATATATATATATATATTTAATTATATAAATATATATAATGATATAAATATATAAATATATAAACATGATTACTTTTTAAATAATCTATATAATTTTAAATAAATAGTTATATATTTAAATAATTATAAAATTATAATAAAAATATTTAAATAGTGAATATATTTACTAAATTTATATTTATATTTTTATATACTATTGAATATATATATATAATTAAATAAATATATATAATGATATAAATATATTTTTAATTACAAAATTATAACAAATATATTTAAATAATGAATATATTTACTATATATTTGTAATTAATAAATATAATTTTAATTATAAATATATAATTAAAACTTTGTTTTCAAATATATTTATAAATGTATCTTTACTATATTTATAAAATTATATACTTATAAATATAAATAAAAAAAGATTTTTTAAAAAAGTACATATAAAATTATTCAAAAATAATTATTTATTTAAATAATTCTAAAAGCATAATAAATAAATTTATAATTATCTAAATATATTTTAAAAAAATAAATTATATTTACCTTTATAAATCCATTATCAAGGTAAAAGGTTTAACACTAATAAATATGCCTTTCTCAATAAATTTTAGCACCAATAAAGATAGAGATTTATTAGTGCTAAAAAAGCACTGATAAAATGCATAGTTTTTAGTGCTAAAACTTTAACACTGAAAAATATGGCTTTTATCATCGATTTTTTGTAACTGATGATAAAATTTTCTCTGATCTATTCAAAAAATACTAACCCATCACAACCAGTCATGATATTAGATGACTTCTACAGAAGACACCTATTATTGGTGCCCATCCTCGTCGATTCAAAGCTTGAATCAAGGCTCGAATCAAGAGTCCAACAAATCCAAGGCTCGAATCCAAGGCTTGAAAAAATCAAGGCTCAAACGAATCCAATGATTGAATGAATCCAAGTGTTGGTGATATCTCTACCTTCTCTTAGATGAATCAAAGATTCAATCTAAGGTATGTTAACTTTAATCCTCCTCACCACTCATTGATTGCATGTTTGGCAACATTTTTTGTGTTTTTTGGTCATTATCTCTTGGTATTAATTATCTCACATATCATTTCTAAAAATAATACATTTAGACTTTATATTATACATGAAACAATAATCTTTTTACATCATTACTTTTATTACATAATTAATGGAAATAAGTGGCATTAGAATATTACATAACTTAAATTCCATTAATAAGTTTATGATTCATTTTTTCTTTTCTACATGTTGATAAAGTATTAAATTATGTCTCTAATGTTAAATCTAAAATTCTTGTTTATTTCCCACCCTAGAAATGACAAAATCTCTAAGAGAGTAAATATACATACAAATTGGGATTGATAATCTCTCATGACGGTATTTCAACTTAAATTAGTGAATAATTAGTGTAGTTAGGTAATCATTAAGAAAAAACATGATTTTTAGCCTTCTTTAAGAGTACAAAAATTATAATTATACATTTCCAATTATCCACATTACAATTAATAAAATATCAAGGTATTTGACAAACCACTAATGTTATATTGTGTTTATTATATTATATCACATAAATTAAAGAACAGATTTTAGTATAACGTTCACGTTGTGATACGACAATATATGTATTAAAAAAAATTAACACTATAGTCAAATGGAGTATTTATTTCTTTGAAACCAATAATATCAAATATATTAAACATATTCACAATATAATGGTACTACCATAAAAATAACCCCATCATATATTCTTACATTAATAATTATTATAATATCTGTTAATCTAATTTTATTTATTTTAATCATGTAGTTTAAATATTTATTTATATAACTAATACCAATCATGTTTTTTTAAAAAATCAATATTCTATTGACATAGATGCAAATAATAACTTATTATTATTTTATTAACTATAAAAAGGTGCACTTATCAAAATTGTTATGTGAAAATACAATAGATAAAACAATAGAATCATACTTCTCATGTTGTTTAATTATTTCCTTAAGACCATAAGTATATTTAAATAATTTAAATATTTTATTTTAAATTAATTTTTTAGAAAACCTTCATATTATTCCATGTAAATTGATTTTTTTAAATTTCCATTTAAAAATTTAGTTTTAACATCTTTTAAATTAGTAAAAAATTATTTAACATATTTAAAGATAAATAATATTCTTATTGAAAAAAGTTGAACTAAATGAGTATTAACATCAAAATAAACAATCCATTCCATTTTTCTGAAACCATTGATTACTAATATAGCTTAAGAAACATGAATTTTATCATTGGAGTCATATGTTTTTCTAAATAAACATTTACAACCAATATGATTTGAATATTTTAGAAAATCTGTAAAGATGAAATTATTATTTCTCATAATATAATCTATTTCATCATTAAATGAATCTTTCTAGAATGTAACATATTATGAATTCAACTATTCTTTATATAACTAGAGATCATCATATTTGGTTAACATCATAAAATAATTTTAGAAAATATTATTTTATTTATCTCTATCAATAAAAAAATTAAGGATTTGAAATATATGAATTCATGATATGGATGTTTGTGCTTTATAGGTCTTGTAATCCATTTAGGTTCAACTAAACAATAATCTTTATTTTTTACATTATATCTTAACTAGATGAAACACTCGATCTTTGGCTATGAGGTACAATTTTATTTTAATTATCTTTATAAAGATTATTCTTAAAAAAAGTATGCAACTCTAGATTCAATAATGAAATTATATTCCATGTACATTTTCCTATATGATTTATTATTATTTTCTATAGAGAAACGAATTATTTAATAGTTTTAGTTTTAGTTTTAGTTATTTTTGGAACAAAAACTATGAAAAATTACAAACACCCCCATTATTTAAGATAAAAAATGTTTGGTTTCATCCTCATTAGTTTTATCTCCCAAATAGTTATTATTGAATTTTGTTTATTGAGACTCATACCCCATCACTTTAATATCTCTTGAACTACTCTAAGTAATACTCACCCGAAATGATCATCGATACCAGGTATGGGATGGCTACTTCTTAGAGTAGTTAAATCAACATAGGTGAATTTCCAAAAGAGATTAGAGAAAAGTCTCAATAAACAAAATACAATTATAATAGTCTGGGAGATGAAGTTGATGAGAATGAAAATTTTCTATTACATTCAACTTATGATGAATTTAGAGGGTAACACCTACCATAGTGGAGTAATTATTTTCTTAAATTCAATTACTCATTTCCTTAAAATCATACTAAAATTATTTGAACCAATCAAATATTGGGTTCCCCTTATTATAATTATCAATAACTTTCAACTTTGATAATGAATATCTTATGTGTATTTATTTTTTTATAAAAATAAAATAATTTATGAACATCATAGGATGTATATGAATCAAAAATAGATGCACACTAATCATTTGACAAAAGAGTATGAAGACAAAGTTAAAGATTTAAATTGTTTTTCGATATATCATGCATGAAACCCTTCTCAAATAATTTTTTCATGTTTATATTGTTTTTATTAAATAAATATTAGTTTGAAATATTTTAAGGAAAATTTTATTTTTCACAGAATAGGTCAGAGCTATAAATATTGGAATAATCCTGGAAAAAACTGAATGTGCGCACTAATTGAGATGATAATGCAGTTTTTGAATCATTTTATTTGAATACCAATATAAATGATAATGGGTATTTTATGGAAGAAATGACAATGGAAATTGAATATGACCTTTTTGATTTTCAAAAAATGTTTGAGAAGGTAAATTGTTGTGCTAAAAGACCATTCTATAATGGTTGTAATAAATACACAACATTGTTAGCTATATTGAAGTTATATAATTTGAAAGCTAGAAGTGGATGAAGTGACTATAGTTTTATAGAAATACTTGGTCTCTTGAATGATATGATTCCAGAAGAAAATGAACTTCCATATCAAACATATGATGATATAGAAAATCTATGTTCAATGGGAATGATCTCTAAAAACTATATTCTTTTACAAATAATTTCATATTTTTTCACAAGGCCCATGAATCACTCATAAAATTCCATAAGTGTGGTGCATATTTATACATGAAAAATGAATAATTTCCTTCAAAAGATGTATAGTAATTTCCTATCATTCCATGGTTTATAATAATATATGGACATTGGAAAACCATGATACAATTTTAATGGCCTGCAGATGAAATCATTAAAGATGTGAACCTACCTCATTAACAAGATTCTCCTCACTGGATGAAAATTGATTATGGGTATCCTAGATTTTCTAGTGAGACGAGAATCCTTCATCTTGATTTATCTAAATCTAGAATAAATATTTTTGGTGTAAAGAGTAGTAATCATAGTACATGGCCCGTCATGTTGCTAAATTATAACTTTCCACCATGGTTATCGATGAAGTGCAAATAAATTATGTTCTCTCTACTAATATATGGACCAAAGAAACCTGGTAATAATATTTATGTCTTTTGGATCCATTGATCATTGATATGAAATTGATATGGGATACATGTGTTATAATGTATGATGGTCATAGAAGTGAAGAATTCAAATTTTGGGACACATTTTGATGGGATGAGAAATGAATTTCCCTCTTATGGGAATTTTTTAGGCTATAGAATTAAAGGAATGTCGGGGTGTCCCATTTGCGAAGAATACACCAACATACTATGGTTGAAACATTCCTCAAATAATTTGTTTTTAGGACTTCAAGAAAATCTACATTGACAATATAAATACCAATATTTGACGACAACATTTAATGGTAATATTGAACAAGGTACAACACCATATCTACTAACAGGTGATCAAATATTCGATAAAGTAAAAGACATTGACATAGTTTCTAGTAAACTATTTTTGAAAAACCTCATGAAACTAGGTTTGAAGAAGAGTTGAATTTTCATCTAATTACCATATTGGAATTTTTTGTACATCACAAATTTTGATGATGTCATGCATTTAGAAAAGTATATATTTAATAGTGTTATTGTCACATTAAAAAATGTTTCTCGAAAAATGAAATATTGCATAAATGCTAGGTTGGACATGATTGACATGGGTATAAAGGGATATTTGGTACTACTTAAGGGTAAAGGGCAGAATTTTCTTCTTCCAGTATCTTACACTCTATTTAGATAAAAAAAAGTTGAAATGTTTCCTTTTACTTAATGGTGTAAAATTTCTATATGGGTATTCATAAAATATCTTCAATGTCATTTCAATGACTAATTTGAAGTTATAGGTACTATAATCAAATGAAATTATTTTTTGATGTAATATTTGATTCCTATTTCTTTATGTTACATTCATCATAAAAAGGAATGGCATATATTAACCAAAATATAATTTTATTTAAAATCCATATAAAGTAATTTCATTGACCCAATGAAGTTTCCTATCATGAATACGGAGGTTTCAGTCATATTATTTGAATTAGAGTTGTTCCTCCCAGCATCATTCTTTGATATAATTTTCCAAATGATAGTTCACTTAGTTAGAAGGGTTCAAGTATGTGTTCATGTCCATTATAGATAGATGTACCACATTTAATGATATATGAATATTTTGATAGGTTATATCAAGAACAGATGTTGACTAAAAGGTTGTATTGTAGGATGACATATTGTTGAAGAAGATATTGAATTTTGTACTGATTACCTATGAGATGTTGAAAAAATTAGTCTCCCAAAGTTTCATCATAGTAAATGCCTTATGAGTGATGGGATTTTCATAAGAGACATTGTTCCAACTATCATCATAGAGTGGGAGAAATCACACCTTTATATTTTATGTAATAATGAAGATATTGACCTATACATTGAATCCCACAATGAAATTACAAGAGATTTGAATTCATCAAAGGATGAAGGATGGATATGAAATACAAATAATCATCTATTTAAATGGTGGTTTTGAGATCAAATTTTGAGGATTTATCTCAGTATCAGAATTCAATTATCGAACAACTTGGATGGATAACCAAGGGAACAAATTCCAATGTTTTATATTAAACTGGTTTTGTAATCAATGGTTTCATGTTCTATATAAAAGAACACAAAGATTGTAGTATGGTGAATAATAGTGGATTTATGCTTGTGGTAGAAGTGATGCACATATCTAGTTCCAAGGATAGAAATCCAATTTATAAAGATATTTTATTTGTTGTCATTATCAAATAGATATACGAGTTATATTATAAAACATTTAAAGTGAATATTTTCCATTGCAAATTGGTTTAAAATAGAAGTGTAATGAAAGTTTATTAAATGGGATTTGTGAGGTGAATATCGGTATGGAAGGGGAAAAAGATGAGTCATTCATAATGGAATCATAAACAGTAAAATTATTTTATGTCTCTAATCTTATTAAAAACAATTTGTCAATTTTCCTAATAGACTAAAAAACTATAGGTTCATATGAAAATTCAATCGAGGATGACTCTTTCATTGAAAGATCACAATTAGTTCATGCTGGTCCGAATATAGACAATGTATTATACATTACAGGGGACCTAAAAGTGGTGATTTTGATTCTCAATAGAGGATCCAAATCCCTAAAACCTTTAAGAAAAATAATTGGTGTTAAATGATAAGGTAAAAATGTTTTTTAATATACTATTTTTCCCTCATAATATTATTTATTCTCTACTACAATAACATAATCTAAATTAAATGGTTGAATAATCATGATTATGATGACTTTTTCAAATTATGATGTTATGGATCCCATGGAAGAATATACTATAATGAAGGAACCGTTTGGGAAGATGTAAATGTATTCTTATGATATACTCTCTCTCTATTTTACTGAAAATTTATATAATGAAATATTGAAAAAATTTACCTTATTACTTGTAGAGTTCATTTATTTTAGAAGATTTATGTCTATATTTCATAGTTTTTACACCAAAACTTCTATATAATACTTCTCTATCAAAACCTTTTTGGCCCTACAGTGTTGAAATTTATCAATTTCCTTCAAGTTCGCTTCATGATATTTGTTGGAAGAGAAAAACACTACCACTGTTAAATAATTGAGGAAATAGTGATATTTTCTTAGAAAAAATGATTTCCATATAAGTAATGTGATGTTTCATATTTTTATTTAACTAGTATATTTTAATTAGTACTCACATAAGAATTTTTTTCTTATACATGGGGACTATTTTGTTCGAGTTAGAGGGGTTAGTTAGAAGTTTCTATTGATCACGAGAAATTGGACTTTGAGGATACAACTAAGATAATGAAAAAAATGAAATGGGTTAATAATGTATACAACCATCTTGAAAAGATTAATTTATACTACTTATTTATTCAAAATTTCCATCATGTTATTTTCTATTTGTAAGTTAATTTTCTTATCATTTTTATCAAATACTTATTAATTTTTTTCAAAAATATTTTTGGAAGTAATATTTTTCATTCAATTACCTCTAACAATATAGGAAATATAGAGAATTTTTCATTTTGATGGAAGATGAAACCCCATGCTACCTTAAACCTGAAGTGTTTCGAAGATCATGGAGTTTTTCTTCCACCAAAATGGAACACAGTCACTCTTTGTAGCATTTTTATATATAGTTGAAATCAAAACACTTTTCACATACTCAATCATAAACACCTTAATCTAATGCACTGTGTTCTTCGTATAACTCAAACTATATGTTTTTAGTTTATAATTTACATTTTAGTTCAAAAAAACACGTCATATACTCCAAATCGACCAAATGAATTAAGATTATTTTTATAATTTTGAAAAATAATCCATATGTCATTTGTGACATGTTGGAATCATCCAAACAACAATTTGATGCATGGTATTCCCGGTATAACTCAAAATATGTTTTTTATTTAGAATTAACCTTAATTTTAGTAAAAAATAAATAATATATACTTGAAATCCATGAAAATGTGCTTGTATTTTATTGATAATTTTTGGAAAATGATTCATAATTCATTTGTGATGTCTAGGAATTAGTCTCACATAAAACCTATACATGATGTAACTGGTATGTCTCAAAGTGTGTGTTTCGAGTTTAAAATGAAATTTTAGTAAAAAACACAAGTGGAATACTCAAAACTAATAAAATTCATTCAATTTTTTTATACTTTTTAAAAATGATTCATAAGTCATGTTAGGTGTTTAGGAATTAGGAACATCTCAATATGATGCACGGTGTCACTAATATGACTCCAAGTGCATCTTTTTATTTTAAATTGACATTAATTTTAGTAAAATAAAATTGAAATATCCAAAACCAAGAAAACAAATTTTTTTATTTTTATACTTTATAAAAATGATCCATAATTCATTTAGGACATGTATAAATTAGCTGCAACTCAATCCAATGTATGGTGCGACCCATATGACTTAAAGTGTGTCTCTTTATTTAAAATTGACATGAATTTTAGTAAAAAATAAAACTAAAATACTCAAAAACAAAAAAAAATGTTGAAACTTTTGGAAAATGATCCATAAGTCATTTTGTTATTCATATGAATTAAAAATACATCAATCAGATATATGGTGTTCTCAGTTTTTCTCAAAGTGTTTGTTATCAGTCTAAAATTGAAATTTTAGTTCAAAAATTATCACTCACTAAAAAATTATTGACATGAAAATTTAGCATAATGATTTGTAATTCATTTTTTGACATGTAGGAATTAGTCTCACATCTAATCGACACATGATGTGGCTAGTATAAGTCAAAGTGCATGTTTCCATTTTAAAATGACATTTTAGTAAAAAACACAAGTGGCATACCCAAAACCCGAAAAATACATTCATAATGTTTGATAATTTATAAAAATTATCGACAATTCATTTCTTAAATATGTGAAATATCCTCACCTCAATAATATGCACAATGTGACATGTATGACTCCAAGTGTGTCTTTTTATATTAAATTGACATTAATTTTGGTAAAAAAGACAACCAGCATACTCAAAATAAAAAAAAACACATTTGGGTTGTTTTAATAATTTAGGAAAATTATCCATTTGATATTTGGGATTTTTAAGAATTAGTATCACCTCAAAACAATACACTGTGTGATCGGTATGACTCTAAGTGCATCTTTTTATTTAAAATTAACATTAATTTTAGTAAAAAAACTCTCATATTGAAAATCGATAAAACAAGCTCATATTATTTTGAAACTTTAGGAAAATTATAAATAATTCATTTTTGATGTGTAGGAATTAGATGTACTTCAATATGATACAAAATGTGCCTGGTATGACTCAAATTGTCTGTTGTTAGTTTTAAATTAGAATTTTAGTTCAAAAAGTGTCCCTCATTGGAAACTTAGGAGACACACTCGTATTGTATTGATAATTTAGGAAAATAATTGATAATTAATTTCTAAAATGTTAGAATTAGTCTCACATAAAACCCTAAAATTATGTGATCAGTTTGACTCATAGTTCTTGTTTCTAGTTTAAATTGACATTTTTGTAAAAAACACAAATGACATACTCAAATATGAGAAAACTCATTTAGGTTATTTGGATAGTTTAGGAAGGTGTTACATAAGTCATTTATGACATGTAAGAATCATTCACACCTCAATCCAACACACGGGGTGACCGATAGACTGCAAGTGTATCTTTTTTATTTAAAATTGACAATAATTTTAATAAAACAGATAACCAACATAATCAAAACCAAGAAAATGTTTTGGAATTGTTTTTATATTTTATGAAAAATATCTAAAAGTCATTTTTGAAATATAATATTCAGTATCACCTCAATCTGACACAAGGTGTGACCGATATGACTCCAAGTGTTTCTTTTTATTTAAAACTCACATTAATTTTAGTAAAAAGGATAACTAACATAGTCAAAACTGATAAAAAATCAATATTTTTTTTATCCATTTTTAAAACAATCTATAATTCATTTGTGATGTTTGGTAATTACCCTCACCGGAATATGATATAAGATGTGCCCAATATGACTCAATGTATCCATTATTAGTTTAAAATTGACATTTTATTTTAAAAAGTGAGACTCAATAAAAACTAATAAAACAAAATCATATTGTCTTTATAATTCTATAAAATAATTCATAATTTGTTTTCGATGTTTTGGAATCAGTCTCAGATCAAACCGACACACGATGTGACCATTATGACTAAAATTGTATGTGTCCAGTTTAAAATGACATTTTAGTAGAAAACACAACTTGCATAATCAAACCAATAAAATGAGTTTTAAGTAGTTTAAAAATTTATAAAAATTATACATATGTCACTTAGGATCTATAGAAATCAGTCGTACATCAATTTGATGCATGGTGTGACCAGTATGCCTCCAAGACCGTCTTTTTATTTAAAATTGACATTAATTTTGGTAAAAAATACATACTCAATACCAAGAATAAGTATATACATTGTTTTTAGACTTTATAAAACTGATCCATAATTCATTTATATTGTGTAGTAATCTGATTCTCCTCAATATGATACATGATGTTCCAAGTTTGACTCAAATTGTCTATTATCAGTTTTAAATTTATATTTTAGTTTAAAAATTACCAATCACTGAAAATCAAGAAAACATGCTCAAATTATGTAGATAATTTATGAAAAATATTTCTTAATTCTTTTGTGATATATAGGAATCTTTCTCATATCAAAATGAAAGCCTTTGTGACTGGAATGATTCAAAGTGTCTGTTTCTAGTTTAAAATGAAATTTTAGTAAAAAACACATGTGGTCTACTCAAAATAGCTAAAAACATTCATATTGTTTTTATAATTTCATAAAATGATAAAAAAAGTCATTTATGACCTGTTGGAATCATGCTCACCTCAATATGACACATAACGTGACCATTATGGCTCCAAATGCTTCTTTTTTATTTAAAATTGACACTAATTTTAGTAAAAAAGAAAACTAACACACTCAAAATTGAGAAAAAAAATTTGGATTGTTTTTATACTTTTTATAAACAATCCATAAGCCATTTTTAGCTTATAGTAATGATCCACAACTCAATATAACACAATATATTCCCGTTATGACTCAAAGTGTCCATCATCAGTTTAAAATTTACATTTTAGTTCAAAAAGTACCACTCACTGAAAATTCTGAAAATGAACAAATATTGTCTTGATAATTCTATAAAATGATTCATAAGTCATTTATGACATGTAATAATTAGTCTCACATGAAACTGCCACATGATTTGATAGGTATGACTCAGAGTGTATGTTTCCAATTTAAAATAACATTTTAGTTAAAAACTTATGTGATATAATCAAAACTAAGTAAATGAATTAAAATTGTATTTATAATTAATGCAAATGTTCCATAAGTCATTTGGGATGTGGAGGAATTATTCGTACGTCAATCCAACACATGGTGTAACCGGTATTACTCCAACTTCATCTTTTCAGTATTTAAACGTAACATTAGTTTAAAACGCGCATCACATCGCCAAAATTGAGAAAATAATCTTAGATTGTTTTCTAGTCACTCCATATTCAATTAATTATTTAATTTATTTATCATTTCTATCTTATACTTATTTAGTTAATTTTCATAGACTTAATGCCTAAATAAGAACAATAAATAGTGTGATGTGTAAGAAACAACCAAAACTCAATCTGATACACAATGATCTTGGTATGACTCAAAGTTTAGTCTAAAGTTAAATTTTTTTTGTTTAATTTACTTCTTTATATTATCACTGAAATAATTATTGTTTTCTTATAAATGTGTGTTAGTTTTCTCGAACAAGGGTAGTTTTTCTGGAAATAACATGAGTTGGGGTTCGGGAAAAAATACAAAGGAACATTGTTGTTTTTTAATATATGTGATAAATTATACTTACTCAGGTAATTTTATAAACCAATGTTTGTGATTTCTATAATATAATTTTCTTTCTTATATTTTTGTTGTAAATATTATTTCATTAAAATAATAAATTTTTATTTAATTTTGACTCTTTCTAGTGTTTTTTATGGGGCTACAATATACTTTTATAGCACACAATAGTATGCCCTATTTACGGTGCTACATGGTTTTGTTACACTATGTTGTAGTATTCCCCTTTATCAACAGTCCTATAATAATTAATAAAATCATCCTTTATTAACACTTCTAAAAGCACCGATAAAGAACCCCTTTATCAGCTGTATTAAAATCACTAGTAATGGGGCCCTTTATTATTGATAAATTAAATCATTGATCAATAAGGTTGTTTATCAGTGATAATAAAAGCCTAGGTATTTCAATTTCAATTTGGTTGTCAACACTTTTTTAGTCATAATAAAGATGAATTTTAATAATATTAATAACCATTTTTGTAATAATGTTAGTGGGATGTGGTGGGATTTTTGATATTCATTGTCTCTCTTTACATAGACCCCAAATCAATTTTCATAATTGGAAAGACACATTTCATACCCTTAATCAACTTATGATCATATATTAGTGCATGACTAACAATGAACATCTTATCAGAATTATTTTCATTATATGAACTTAATAATCAATCTTAATATTAGTTTCCAAGTCATATATATGTTAGTGATATTGATACTTGATTAGAAATTATATCCCAAGTGATTACTTTATTAAGAATACTAACAACTATTTTCATCATTGGGAAAAATTAAAATTGTGAGAAGAAAATTTATTTAATGGAATAGTGTAACACCTTGATATTTTAGTATTTATTTTATTTTATTTAAATACTATATTGAATATATTTTTCCACACAAAACATCAAATTAATATAAGCCCTGATAAATTTGGTTAATAGAAAATTATAAAAATGTTTCAATTATATTGAAGTTGTTGAATTAGTGGGTATAAATATAAGTAAACACATAATAAAATAAATAAATAATTTAAATTAAATTAAATAAAGTAGTATAAGTATTCCTTATGAGTAAAATTTATCTTATCTTACAAAAGATATAACATCTCTATGGTTTGTTATAGATTATTTCCACGCAGAATTTCAACAAGTGTGGCTTGAGAGATGTCGTTTGCAAGAGAAGTTTAAGCTCATTAAAATCACTATGAGATCAATGGTAATTAAATCACATCCCATGAAAACCACAACTAATTTTCTTAACCTTAGATATTATGTGTATGTTTTTAGGGGATTTATAAGTAGAATATAAGATGATATTATTTGGTAATTATTAATAAATTTTATATTCTTATTTTTAACTGTATTTCATTCATTTTTTAATTCTATAAGAAAATAATATTAAAGAATAATAAATGTTATATTTAACATAAATTTATTGATGAAATTTAATTCTTATTAAGCATGAAATTGATCTTATAGAATTCAGAAGAAAATTGTTTAGTGATAAAAAGTTTTTTATCAATGAATTATTCTTTTTCTGTATATTTTTTATTTTTAAAATAATAGTTCACAATTGAATAATGTGTAAAATATTAATAATTTGAATAAAAATATTAATTAATCCTCATATAAATATTTTTACTTGGCATATAATATGAATTAATTCTTTGACTCTTAAAAAATACCTTATTTTTTGCAATATGAATGCATATATTAAAGTAAAATTTTATAAGATTTAGAAATTGGATATGATAAAATGATTATATTATTTTTAATCATCGTATCAAAATTTAATAATTAGTACAATTTAATTTCTAACATATAAAATAATTTACCAAAGTAAATATTTGTTACCATTTTTATTTTGTTCAAAGAATTTATTTTAAAAATGTTATGTATTTTTTATCTAAATAAATTAAATTGATATGTTTTCTAATAACTATAATGAAAAGTTTAAATACATAAAAAATATATTAACATTAATTTAATTTTTATTTAATATAAAATAATAGTAAAAATATTTAATATCTTAAAATTCATTTTTCTGTGAAAACAGTTTTCTCTATATCTTAGGTTTTAATTTGAATTTAAATTTTATCATATTTCTAAATTGAATTAAATTAAATTGATTCCAAATTAAAAATGATCACATTTAAATTTGGTAATATGGTCATCTTATATTTTTAGTAAAAATAATAATTACCATAAAAAATATTTAATCATGGTTAATAATGGCAAAAACGGGTAACTTAAAGAGGTTTGAATTATTTAAAGTTTACACAACAAATAAATGTTATAAATTACATTATTTAGGTTTTAAATTAATACCCACATATATGACCAAAAATTTCATAGCTAACTCACCTTACTCATATGTGATTCCATCTTTTCCCCTCACTTACTTTTTTATTATAAGGAAAAGTCCCCCATTTTCACCTATAAAAGGAGTCCACTTCCACTCACTTGAATACATATCTACCTTTAAAATTATTCTTTAAAATTTTCTCATCTTAAATATGCTAAAATTAAATTAAACTTTTTAAATCCATTTATAAAAATAAACTTTTCCAAGTCATCCATTTATAAGAGGTCATGCAAGATAAAAATCAAGTCCTCAACATGAGTTGTATGTACTACCAAACATTTCATCCTCTATATTTATCTCATAAACATATTATAACTATATAAATATAATCAAATTAATATAATTATTACATTAAAATTTTAATATTTTGATCTAACTATGATTACCTATCTATCTATCACTTTTCCATTAAAGAAATGAAAACTAAAATCGTGTTATGTGAAAATTACGACCTCTATAAAGGACATTTTTTTCATCACCATCTATCATAGACGGTAATAAAAAATCAATGAATAAATATTCTATATATGATATTATTAATATTATTTTAATATAAATTTGGTATTCTATTTATAATATTACCAATAACTGATCGTTGTAAATTTAGCCACTTAAAATGTACATACTGAGATGAAAAAAATACTTTATTTGTAACTTGTAGTTTCTTATATTAACATATTCATTCAAATATCATAAATTATGAGTTATATTTTTAATAAAATCAATATAATATAGTTTCTATTCTATAATTATGATATTATAATTAGGTCATAATCATACCCATCCATTAATAATATCATGGTTTTTTCTTGGCCAGTTAAAACACCTATTTGTGTGATTATGTTAATTGTTATCATGGATTGTTATAAAGACTTAATTAATCATATAATATTATATTAAAAAATAAATAAAATTTGGTTTTTGTTTATGTAATGATAAAATTTATATTTAATCTATTAATTTAGATACCATATTTTCTTCCCTAAAAATCACCAAAATAAGCTCATCATTGATTTCATTTTCATAAACTATAACTAAAGCTATCATGGAATGAAATTAGAACATTTTGAGTCATTAAGAAAAAAATATTCATGTAAATTAAATTATACAGTAATTATAAACTTGGTATAAATGAATGGGGATTGAAACCAACAATACATACAATAAACTAGGACCCACACACCAAGATCCTATACTAAAATCGTGAACTATACATTTCGGGCTATGATGCCGATAATTATTACCCAATTTTTTTCTATAAAACCATAAAACTTAAAAAGGAAAACACGGGTCACTTACATTATGGAGGACCTTTTAGGTATAGATATTTATAAACATAGGTAAAAATTCTAGATAAATAATACATATTAACATGGACTCATAAACAACCGGTTCATAATGTTGAACATCATCTTCTGTTATACCCAAATATTATTATTTCACATTAGTTCACCAAAATCATCATGGTAAAATCCTTTATAGACATAAATAATTTGACATAATTCTTTAAAAACTGAGGAGAAGGTAATATAAAAAGGGTGAGATCAGAATAATGGTAAGATAAAACACAAGAAGTAACAAATTAATGTCATCAGTGAAAACAAGAAGATCATAAGGGCATGATGAAATAACCAAAATGCATGAGTAGAACATATGAATATTTATACCAACCAATATTTGGATCATGAAACATGGAAACATGGAAATTGAAAGAGTTGTTAGAATCAACAATCATGAGCCATGTGATATCAATAGATATCATTAGAAAAAATATAATCTCATAAAAAGCATAATAAAAACATATTATTATCTTGGAACATCATCTAATTGAATCCTTATAGAACCCTTACTGAACCCTTAGAAATGGAATAACCAATATATCAACTTCTATCTCCAGAGTACGTAATACATCAGAGTGCTATTTAGAAGAACCCATCGTATAAGATATAATGTGCTCATCCAGATCTATCTAGGCACACCCATTAATTAAAATTTCCAAGAACCGAATTCATATATATTTCATCAAAACACATTGAAATTTACTTTTTCTATTCAGAACATTATTAACCCATGAAAATTATGAAAGTTCCACTAAAATCTCTTTAAAATGTGATTAAACCATGGGAAAGAAATGGGATCGAAAACAATATAATTAAAACATGATTAAACCATGTAAAATAAATGAGTTACAAAATAATTTATTTGAAACATGATTAACCCATGGAAAAGAAATAGTTTCTAAAACCATATCTTTAAAACATGATTAAACTTTAGAAAAGAAATGAGTTTCAAAATATTCTCTTTGAAAAATGATTAAACCATGTAAAAGAAATGGGCTATAAAATACTCTCTTTGAAACATGATTATCCAATATAAAATAAGTGTCTTCCACAATAATTTCTTTAGTACATAATCATCCCATAGAAAAGAAACAGGTTTCATAACATTTTATTTAAAACATGATTTACCCACGAAAAATAAGTGGGTTCCATAACAATATCTTTAAGACATAATTAACACAGGGAAAATAAAATAGTTTCATAATAATCTCTTTAAAACATGATGAACCCCTGGAGAATAGACACATTTCAAAATAATCTCAATAAAACATGGTTATTCTGTGGAAAAGAAATGGGTTTCCAAAATAATAAATTTTAAACAATATTAATCCACACAGAAAAGAATGAGGATGGTGAAAATAAAAAATATTCATGGTGGTGGATAAGTAAAAAATAGGGTTATTGACTTTGATGAATAAAAATACCATTAAAATATCAATAAATAATTCTTAATTAAAATAGACATTAAACATTCTAAAGCGTCTCATACCACTTTAAACCATTTGAATCATTAAACCCATAAATGTAATAAAATAAAAATTAAACTTATAATATAATGAAAATAAGGATATTCAATATATAACATGGTAAAGTATCAATATATACAACTTATAAAAGGAGATAGTTGTATAACATAACAAACGTCTCAATGAAGGAAAATTATGACAAAAATCCATTACTACTTTGGTAACCTTGAAACTGTGAAACCCATGAAAGAGAGACCATGGAAAGGATATTTAAACCTCATAAATTTAAGGATAATAATGATCAAATACATTCATGGGTATTATATACACCACAAAATAAAAAAAAATTGGTGAGTATTGAATATATCTTATAAAAATAAAAGTGAGACGAGAAAAACCCTTAGAAAGATCGTATCATTGGAGTGAAAATAAATAAATGACCTAATTATGTGGTAAAAATGTAAATCCAAAAAATAAATGTGGAAATATAGAATAATATAATCCTAGTTCATGTCACATATATTCTTGGAATAACATAACCAATGATAGATTAGTTTAACCAAATTAATGGAAATTGAGTTCGGAAATCCATTACTACTTGAGTAACTTTGGAATCATGATACCCTTGAAAAAATAAAATCAATGAAATATTTCAATATCATTA
Source organism: Viscum album (assembly GCA_963277665.1). Taxonomy (NCBI): domain Eukaryota; kingdom Viridiplantae; phylum Streptophyta; class Magnoliopsida; order Santalales; family Viscaceae; genus Viscum; species Viscum album. Next base: position 558,228,808 of record OY728132.1, on the reverse strand, counting down.
AATAAAGTAAATTCATAACATAAATTTTATATAGAAGTATATAAACCGTATAAGTGAAACTAGTTTCATAACAATATAATATTTCATAATGAAATTAAATTAAGATGCAATCCCTTACCTTGAGTCTGATTTGCCATTACTATTATTTATCTTTATGAATAATAAAATTAGGTTCATTATTTACTATATTAATAACCCTTTAAAATTTTATTATTACTTTAAAGTCACTTATAAAAATGTTATATATAATTATTTGATCAATAATATTTAAATCAGATGTTTTGACGAAGTTAAGCTTATGTGTCAAAAATTACTTTGACAAGTTAACTATAGTCAGCCAGGTTATTATTTAAATATCACCCCAATAATAATAAAAAATAATTATCACATTTTTTCATAAATTATAATTATAAAATCAAACTGGAAATTTGTTTTTTAAAAATGTGAACAAACATTGTGATCTTGGATATAGAAGACCGTACATATGTATAACTAACTTCCCATTTTTAATTGATCATTATGAAAAGAAGGCAAGTAAAATTTATCCTTCTAGAATGAAAATTATATAATAAATACCGTTTTATTTAATTTTTTATACTTATAAATATCATTCTTGTTATATGGTGATGAAAAATTAATAATCACATCACTTCAAGGAGGTGGTAGTTCACACATTCACGAACAACATTATCACTTTTTCAATGTGTGAAATGGAAAAAAGGAAAATAATATGTTATAATTATAGATATATAATTATTTCAGGAAAATTATAAAGATTTAATTTATATAATATATATTTATTATACCCATTCTTAATAAATTCCACATAGAGTGAACACCTCACATCACTTTGAGGAGGTGATAGTCTAGATGACCCCAAATGATGTTATCATATTACAAAAAATGGAAAGTATGAAAGTATGAGTTACATAAAAATTATATAAGAATAATAATATTTTAAATAACATATATATCTTATAAAAATAATATTTATATCATTATTCCAAACCTTTAGAGGTTGTAATGTAATAATGTACGACATTAAGTCATGCACCAGTATACTGCCGTACACATGAATGTTGATTGCATATCCCATTTGATGGAATTGTTTGAAATTTTAGGTCAAACCATTAACTTAACAACATAAAGTTATATTTTGGATAAATATGTTTTTATATAATCATGTAATAAGAATAATTTAAGTTGTTTGAGAAGGAAATGAAACCAAACTGGCCGTTGAAGAATGTTACCTCTTTTTCGGGTAACTCCTTTTGGTCTGAGCCAAAAGACATTATTTGCTTGCTTTCTGTGAAAAATGATGATTATAGGATGATATTAGGGATTTTTGGAGATTATTTGTGTAGTTTTTTGAAGATACAAATGGATTTAGAGGTATAAATAAGTGGGGTGGGGGTGAGTGCCTTTTTATAGTGGAGGGAGAGTGACATTTTTGTAAATATAAAATGGTAAATACAATTGGGAGGTATCACATAAATAATGTGACTAAATTAATGATTAAAATTTTATAAATGTGGAAATATGGTTAAATTTTGTCCATATAATGGTTTTTGGTCAAGTATATATGTTATGTGTCCCATTAAGATTAATGTTTAATGACTAAGTAAACTAATTTTTACGCTAATTGCTGTAATTAATTTTAATTACATTCACTGATATTTTGGTTCAAAAACTAATTTTTCCTTATTATAAATTATAATTATTATTATTACAAATATTTATTCAAATTATCCAAATTATAAAAACATAGGATGTAGATATTAATTTAAAATTAATCCCAAAGATGGGATGACAGTGTGAGTTTTTAAAGTGAATATGTTCAAAAGATTGCTAAGTTTTTATTTTTAAATTCAATATGAAATTAATTATATTGACCTAAATATATTTACCTGATATAAAAGTGATATAATTATACTTTAAAACCAATTAAAAATATAATTCAACACTAAATATTATTTAGATGAAAATTCATTTATCAATTAAACTTCGGTGTCATTCGATATTCATCAAAATATGAATTTCTCAGGAAAATAACAAAAAATTACCCCAAGTAAATTTTTAGATTTAGATTAAATAATATTTTTTAAATTAAAAATTATTAAATTTTTAATATTTAAAATAGTTAATTCATTAAAAGTCAGTAAAACTACCTTTTAAAAAATATACAATTTTTTTTTCTTAAAATTGTATTTATTCTTATCTTAACCCGATAAAACTTATCAGATGAATTTAAAAAAATTATGAAATATATTACATATAATTTTCATTAGTAATATTCAACATTAATGATTAATTTAATTTATTAAGATTAAATTTCATTCTAGTTATAATAATAGTTTTTATTAAAACATCCTTTATATTGAATTAGAATTTATTTTCATTTATAATTAATTGGTTACCAAGGAATCCATTATAAAAACTTGTGCAAAACACTTATTCACAATTTATTTAATCATGTTCAATCATAACATTCCAATGGCTAGGTGATAAATTCCATATTAAATATTAATATTATACTGTTTTTTGGTAAGAATTGGGATTTTGTGCAATATTACTCATCAAAAGAACTCAATATTGTGTGAAACACAAGAAAAAATTGATGATGTGTATGATAAAAGATAAAATATTCATTTCATGTAACACAATATATTAAAAAATTTAAATTAATTTAAAAGAAAATATTTATTAAAATCTCCGGATGTTACATCCTACCTCCCTTAAAATGAATTTCTCCCTTGAAATTCGTATTGGTTATCATAAAATTAACATTTTTATAATTCCTTTATTGAAACACACATCATAAGAAGGGTTTATAAAAAACTCTTTAAAAGGGAATGTGGGAAACATAAAACTCACCATAAGTTACACATAACTATTATTCAACATAGGGAGAACTTTGGTGGGAAATTAATGGAATTATTTGTAATAAAAAACTAATTCCTATAGACTAATAGAGAGTGATAGAAAATATGGTTCAGAGGAAGTCAATGAAGAAAAAATAACAAATCTAATAGGTATGGAAAAGGCCATTACTATTATAAAAAAGGATGCAAATAATATAATTTTGTTTATTTCAAGCACATTTTTCCTAGAGAAGAGGGATTTATTTCACCATCTAGAATGAAAAAATAAAGAAATATTCTTACTTGAGAAGTTAACTTCATCCTCTACAACAATCTCATATTTTTCTCCAGATTATGAGTATTCAAGATGAATATTTTCACACATGAAGCACTAAAATAAAATTTTAAAGACCACATAACCATAAAAGGGATAGTCAATATATTCCCCCTATATTTAGACATTAACCAGAACCAAAATGTTTAGAACATGGTAAGATAATTCCCAAAAAGAGTAAACCCTAAAATGATACATTAATCTTCAAAATCAATAATAAAAGGTCAAGAAATTCTATAAATTACTATCCTTAAAATTCTTCAAACATTAGATGAATAAGTTTAAAAACCAAATATTAGAAGGATTTGAGCATATATTCTTCCAACATAATCCAACCATTATTCATAAAATAAAATCACATATTTTATGAAAAAACATAATCTTAATATGTAATAATTTCATACTAAACTAGACATCATGTAGTCCAGTGGTAGGTGTGAAAACCTTATTGTCTTTCGGTTATGGGTTCAAGCCCCACTACCCAAACATATATGATGGGTTGTCGACAAGCATATGGGTTGTCCTATTTTTTCATTAAACTTGAAAATTAATTCCTCCCCACAAACAATTATTTTTGATCCTATGGGTTAAAAATGCCTCTTCAAAAAATAGACTCCAAAAATCACTTTAATATATCATCGTTTAAAACCAAAATGAGGTGTCTAATACTTTTATCATATGATCATCTTTAATTTTATAGACCAATGATTATATCTATAACTCTTAATAAACAATCATATAAAAATATCATAATTTCCAATGTTATATGAAATGAACATTGATACCAACTATAACAACCCAAGACCCACACTCTAGGATCATATGCTGAAATCCATAACTTTACATTTCGGGCTATGAAGTTGATAATTGTGAGCCAATGTTTTTATTTAAAACCTTACAACATCAAATGGAAAACTTTTATCACTTACTTTATATAGGAAATTTTAGGTTTAGTGGTTTATAGAATTAGGAAACACTCCTACATAAACAATTCACAATAATTTTGACTCATAAAAATTGGTTTATATAGTTGAACATCATATCCCATTATAACTAAATTTTCTTATTTAATATTAGGTCATCAAAATCATCTAGGTGAAATTATTTATATACATAAATCATTCAACATCATTCTTTAAAACCTATAGAAAAGGAATCATAAGAAGGGTGATCTCATATGCTCAGTAAGGGAAAATGTAAGCAATAACAAATGGATGTCATTAGTAAACATAGTAATAGAATAATGGTATGATGACATAATCAAAATGCATTAGTAGAACATAAGAATATTCATACCCACCAATACCTACATCATTAATCGTGAAATCCTGGACAAATTAAGATTCATTAGAATCATTAATAATGAGACATTTTATATCAATATCAATCATTAGAAACATTACAAGAATTTAGAAATAATAAGTAAAATATATTGGTATCTTGGAACATCACCTCATTGAACACTTAAAAAACCCTTACAAAACACTTACAAATGAAATAACCAATATGGTTGGCTTACATCTATGGAGTACCCAAATAATCTATGTTCTATATGGGTGCACCCATAGTATAATATATAAAAGATTCAACCGACACTATCTAGATGAACCCATCATTTATAATTTCCAATAACCAAAGACATAGAGGAATAAAAAACTCATTGAAACAACCGTTATTCTATTCAGAACATGATTAGCCCGTGAAAAATAAATAGGTTCTAGTAAAATATATTTGAAACAGATTTACCTATAGAAAATAAATGGTTTTAAGAAAATATCTTTTAAACATGATCAAACCATGGAAAATAAATGGGCTATAAAAGAATCTCTTTGAAACATAATTAACCCATTGAAAAAAAATGGGTTCCAAAACAATATATTTGAACATGATTAACCCATAGAAATGAAATTGGTTAAAAATAATATCTTTTTAACATGTTTAAACAATGTAAAACAATTGGTTGATTAAATAATCTCTTTGAAACTTGATTAAACATTGGAAAAGAATTAGGTTCCATAAAAATCATTTTTGTGTACAACCAACGCATAGAAAAGGAAAAGGTTTCATAAGAATATTTTTTAAACAAGATTAATCCATTTAAAAGAAGTGGGTTACATATAAATATATTTAATAGATAAATAAACCATGTAAAAGAAATTGATTTCATAAAAATCTCTTTGAAACATGATTAACCCATAGAGAAGAAATGAATTCCAAAACAATCTCATTAAAACAAGGTTATCCCATGGAAAAGAGATGGGTTCCCAAAATAATATTATTGAAAAAATCTTAATTAATACAAAAATTAATATGGATTATATAAATAAACAATATAACTAGTTGAGAACATGTCACAAAAAGGGTTGTTAACATTGATTAATGGAAATAATATTAAAATATTATTAAAAATATTTTGTGAAAATTTATTTTTAATAATTCTTAAGAATCCCATACCACTTTGAAACATTTGAATATTTAACTACAATAATAGAATAATTTTAAATGAAAATTAGAATATCACGAGAATAAGTAGATTTATGATTTTAAAAGTGAAAGGAGAAGTATATGCACATTATGGTATAAGATAGGTGTATAACATAACAAACATCTCAAAGAAGGAAAATTGTGAGAAAAATCAATGACCGCTTTGGTAAACTTGAAAATGTAGACCCCATAAAAGAGAGATCATCAAAAAGATTTTTAAAACCACATAAATTTAAGGATAATAGTCATAATATACATTCATGGTAAGTATATAAATCATTTAACAAAAATAACTGGGGAGCATGAAATATATCTCCCAGAAATAAAAGTGAGAGGAGAAAAACCATTAAAAGAATCGTATCATTGGAGTGAGAATAAATAAATGAAATAATTATGTTTGAAAGTTTTAAATCAACATATTAAAAGTGAAAATATAGAGTAATATAATCAAAGTTAATTTCACACATATTCTTGGCATTAAAATACCAATAAAATAGAAGTTTAACCTAGTGAATGGAAATTGAATTAAGAAATCTTGTACTACTTGCGTAACTTTTGAATCATGATCCCCATGAAATATTATCATCAATTAAATATTGAAATATCCCTAAATAAATTAAATTGATGATATAAAATTCCATAGGTCTCTATATACACCATATAAAAGAAACTAATTATAGAAAAATAAAATATGCCTCAATGAAATGAAATTGACACGAAGTCCCTTACATTGAGTCCAATTTATCATGATTGTTCTCTATAATCTAGAATAATAAACATATTTTAATTATTAAATTTATTCATAAATTTTTTCAAGTTTATTATTACTTTTATATCACTTGTGAACAAGTAATATTCAATTACTTAATCAATAAAGATTAATTCATATATTTTTACCATATACGGATTATGCGTCAAAACTGACTTCGATAGGTCAACTTTGGTTAATGGGGTTATTAATTAAAAATATATAAAATAATAATCATATTTTTACATCAATTATACTTTTAAAATCTTACATGAAATATGTTTATGAAAAATGAACCAATGTTACAATCATGGAGACGATAGGTTGTACGTACCCATGACTAAAGTTCCAATGTTTCATTGATCATTATGGAAAGAAGGTAAGAAAACTTTATGTTTACATAATTTAAATTTTATCATAAATACCATTTTATTTAATTATATATACGTGCATACTTATATATATATATATATAATTTTTGTGATGTAGTGATGAAAAGGTGAGAATCACATTGCTTTGAGGAGGTGGTAGTCCACACGTCCATAAACGACGTTATTAATTTTTCAGTGTGTGAAATGGAAAGAAGAAAAATGATATGTAATATCTCTATATAGATAATTATTTCATAAATATTTTAAATATGTAATTTATATAATATATTTTTATTAAACATGTACCAACTAGAATTGTTATAAATGAAATTCCCCTTCTAATTTAATTAAATTTCTTATTATGTAATATGTTTATTGAAAACACATGAACTTATTTTGTTTCATTCTGTCCTATAAGACTTAAAATTTCATTAAGAATATTTACTATTGATAATATATCCATATAATAGTGATCACATGATTAATATAAATATTGGGTTTTGACAAATCTAATTGACACAGACAAAGAAAGTGATGGCCTTAACAAGTAGGATCATACCCTATGAATCCCATTTATTAAAGCATATAAGGGAAATAGAATCAATGTTACTTTCCCTTTAACAATACCAAGATGTGATCTAACAACTAAATAATGAGAAAAAAAAATTATTGGAGAAGTTCAAGATTATCGAGATCATGACCCAAACCATGTTCATCGAGCCACCCAATGAAAGTATCATAGTCTCAAACCTTACCCTTAGGGTGTTTTCTGGTGTATTAAATGGATATTTATCAACAAACTATAAATATGAGTATGTAAATGATTTTTTATAGAATAAGTAATATAATTTTATCCTATTATTCTTACTTTATATATGACTTTGATTTTGATACAATAAAGAGAAAACAATATTTTTGGATAATATTCAGTTTCAATTACAGAATTCTTTTTTGAATTAATTGATTTTGAATGAATAATCTTTTATTATTATTAAATAATTTTTATTAAATATAAATTATTATATAATTTTTATGAAGTCAAATGTAATTTCTATAAGGTTTCAAAAACTGTTATTTTAAAAAAACAGAGCATTTTTTCAATAAAGGTAATTTCTTATTTTAAAATGAAAAATTCACAATTTTAGAAAATTATTTTGTAAAATTAATATTATTTTTTGAATCAGAATTTATTATTTATCCAATGGTGATTTTTTAATAATTTTTCGAGATAGTCAAATTTTTGGTTAAAAATTAAATACGGTATAAATATACATTGGGTATCTTGACATCATAATTACCCAAAAGTGAATTAATAAATACTATAAATGTTTTAATAGACCAAATATTTGTTTTAAATTTAAAACATTGTTATTTTATGTCTATTATATTAATTTTATAAATACTTTATGAATCCTTTAAAACCATTAATATATTTTAAGGTTTTAAAATCATTTCTTTAAGAGTATGACACACCTCCACATAAGAAAGATTATTATTTTATTAATTTCGGAAATTTCCGTATAAAATATTGAAAAAATAATCCCATTTGGAAGAAACGATGGGAAAAAATCATGGTAATCTTTTTGGTTTTGGTTATTTTATTATATAGATCCCAAAACCTATGTTTGTGAAATATTAAAGAAATACCCACTCTTTTCCCATATAAATCCACCCAAGCTCCCATTTTTCTTCACAAAAAATAATTTTATCACATCCTCATTCTTCCCTCCCCTCTCTAGATTTCTCCCAGGGAACCCCCAATCTATCAAGAACCCCCCAAGTATTTGGAATCACACACTCAAGTAAGGGATCCATTCCTTTTATTCTTTATTTGAGTTTCTTTATTATCTCATACCTTATATTTTTCAATTACTAATATTGGGATATGTCTATCTATGTCCCTATTACTGCCCATTTGTTATAAAAATTATGATATGCCACTTTAACCCACATCAACCCATTTTATTAATTTTTATGTGATTCCCCCATGATGCCGAAATTTCACCCTGATTTCTATGACAAAACAATCATATAGTGAATACCATACCCATTTACAATCAAGTGTTTTCAAATTTATACACATATATTTAGTTTTATTTAAGACTTAAATGTATGTATTTAACAATACTTTATCATGGAATAAAGTATGATAATTAATGAATCCATGTTTTATGATCTATGTGGAACATTTAAGCATCAGAATACAATGAAAGTGATGGGTGCACCCACAATTATATAGTGTTCCAATGTGCTTGGTAATATTTAGCCTCAGGATATTTCATGTTGGGATAGGGATTAAACCTGATTCTACTATGTGAATTTTTCCATCATGATATCTTGGCAGTTAGCCTTGACCTATGTTTATGATGTAATGTTTTAAGTTGTTTCCACATTTCCCATGTTATGATTATCATGCTATATCATGACTTATTATTCAACTTAGTTTTATTACCCATTGATAGGCCAATTTCTTAACATGTATTACCTTATTCCATTATTATTCCATTATTTGGATTTATATCTCACCCCTTTCTTATATATGTCCATGTGTTATCCCATGTAGTTTTAAGTGCGAGCATGTGAAGAATGATTTCAATAAAGATGATGTTTTTTATATTTTAAATTATTATTTAATGTACCTAATTCCCAAAGAAACTATAATTATAAATATTTTGGGTTGTATTATATGTAATTATTTGTAATTAATCATGTATTAATGTGAAATAAATATAAGGGTTGTTATAGTTGGTATCAATTCAAAAATTTATTTATTTTCGGGATTATTATTAGAGAACTATAAGGAAAGCATTAGGGACAAGACGGAGTCTAAGAAAATATCCCTAATTTTTTTTATATATAGATTAAGTGTTTTATCAATAAAATACATGTTTGTTGGGATATTATAAGTAGCCATGGTTCTGGAATAGATGTACCTAAGTGTAATAACTCTAGCAAGGTGTATCAGGCATGACCCGGCGTGACCAGGTAAACGATAACATGCCTTACTATGCACTTGGTTTGAAACTCTTGAGTGATATGCATTAGTAAAATCACAATATCATTCTGAACCATTATTATGGTAAAATTTTACAATAAGTGTATATGTTGGGAAATATATCACCGATAACATAAATTGAATCCTTGAAATTCCTAAGTCATGGAAACACATGAAATTTTATAAGTTATCTATTTATTGTAAATATATTCCCCCTTTTGTGTTTAATTATTTAAAAAATAATCATTCCTAATATTCATTTTACCCAATTCAATAGCTATAAATAATTGGAATCAGGTAAACAAAAAATATGAAGGGAAATGTGATGACTTCCCTGAAAGAGATTCCCAACCCGATGGGAGCGGGAATTGAAAAATTTGCAATGATACTCTCTCATCTGACTCAGGTTAGGAATATAAACCCAGATGAGGAGGATTGTACAAATCTCCCAAAGAGAAGAAAATATGTGATTGAGTCCTTTATGTGATAAAGGCCTCCATATTTCAATGGATTATCTGATCTCTTAATCACGGAATAATGGTCAACTCCTTTGAGAATGTCTTCTCCATAATTTAATGTTCCGAATAAGAGAAGGTTCTACTAGATTTTTATCATATAGAAGGAGAATATGATATGTGGGGTACGTTGATCAGAATTATAAAGCTTGAGAAAGAGATCAAAGCGATGGGGTAGAAGGAATTCCAGAAAAAAAAATTCACTAAATATTTTCCATGATGAATATAAATCATATATATATTATAATTAATATTTATAACTAAACATAGCCTCTCCTTATCCCTATTCTAAATATATTATATTTCTTAAAAACCATAGTGTAAGTTTTCTAACTATTCAATAAATATAATATTATAATGGTTATAATCACGTACCCTAGGTGAAAATAAAATATAACCAAACCGTGGAAAATTATGTAATAAATGGTCCAATTTAATAAAATTTAAGCAAATTTTGGAGATATTTTATAGTCTTTAATATTTTATTTTTAATGCTTAATTATCTAATTTACACATAACTATGATAACAAAAAGAGTTATAAGGATGAACATATTTAAAAACATTTATTTAACTATCAAATTCTGTATTTTTACATTAAAAAGTCATTTTATGTCTTTCTGGGTAAAATGTTTTGTTTTAAAAAATATAGAAAATTTATAAATTATTAAAGAGACCACATAAAGGGATTAACCAGATGACCAAACTAATAGACTATAAGAAGAGGAAAACTAGCCAAATGACCAATCCAAGTGTTCATTAGAAGAAACAAAATGACTGCATGAGTAAACCAGGCGAATGTTGACATCCACCAAATGAGAATCGACAAATTAATAAGGGAATAAATACATGTATATGGGTATCATTTTCCCTATAATGGAAAAGGAAGAATATGGTGGCTGAAACCTGAGTATCACGTGATGCTTTAAAGGAATTGTGACCACGTGACCATTATAAGGTTACACAAAGAGTCCACATGCAATGTATAACCTATAGAGGATCCCATGGAACCCCTTTCAATAAGGGCTCCCCCTCTTGTGAAGGAACTCCAAAAAACTAGTTGCTACATGATCACTACCAGATAAGATCTCCTAGGACACACTATTTTTATATAGCAAGTGCCTGACAATCCAACCTGAAAATACTTCAAAAATAAGGAGGAAGAAATGTCCAAATGAAGTAGGCTTCTTATGGACAAAAGGATCATGCGATGCATCATTGATGGGAAAGGAAATAATCCTTGACAAAATCCAAACAAAGTCACAAGATCCCTTAGACTTTGTGGAATAAAAAAAGGAAATAAAGGGGAGGAGGTAAATGCCTCTCATGATCATTGAACGTTACATGATGCTACCCTAGTTATTCATAAGACACTGCAAGACACCTTTGGAATGTCATCCCTATTGCGTGAGAGGCCTCAGGAATATCCAAGTGACCTTTTTCTTCCCCTTTGTCTCCTTAAAGAGAAGCATATGGGGTTTCCCATGAAATTTTTACACACCCCCAAAGAAGCTTTATTAGTCATGTGAAGCATCACCAAAAAATATAGAAAATCTCCTCAGTGACACTTATACAACTTCGTATAATCCTTGGCCTTTGTCAAATAAGAAAAGGAATAAAATGGGAGGAGGCTATATCTCTTGTGGTCGTAATATTTTTTCAATATAGTAAGAAATTCTGCAACGTAGACTAGAGGGACTTCTAGAAAATCTACCCTGATCTCGTAGAGACCCCATGACAAGCCACCCCCACCTCATGAAATGTCCCAGGCAAGGCATCGAGCATCTCATAGATTCATTTCAACATGCACTTTGATCTTGAAAAGTCCCTTGGATATGTCAATATGGCAATATATAAATCCTTCAACATGATCACAAGATAAAAAAAAGTCCCCATTAATTGGAAATAATACAATGATGGAGGTGTATATGAGAGGGACTCGTGGTTACTAGAAATCAAGAGATTCCCTTGGAGAAATCCATGATAAATGCCTATAAAGACATGTGATGCCATACACCTTCATCGAATCTAGCCCAGATCTGTGATATATATGTCATGCAATCCATCAAACAATCAGGGTGAAAATGCCTATAAATCCCCCACCCCGTCCTCAGAGAAAGTTGTTTGTTTTTTCACATTCAGGTGCATCTGTACACCCAAGCATCAAAGTGTATTTTTCGGAGTAGCTGATCTCGCGACCAGAAAGTCTTCCATTGGTTAATATACTAGGGAACTGTCAGAGTGATATGATCCATGCATAAATCACTTCATGTGATCATTTATAGTTCATGCTAAGTACTTATAGAAATATGTTTGAAGAACATACAACACATATTTTGTATCACACGAGGCTCAAAATAAATTAGTACTGAATAAATATAAGGCATTCATGAAACAATGTCTAGAATAGAGACTAAAAGTGGATGACTGAAGAGAAATGAATGTTTGATGTCCCTCATGCACTTCATGTGAACTATCCAAGACACGTGATAGCACCGAGACATGTTATCTGAATCTCACTATGCACCTTCAACATGTTATTTGGGTCCTGATAAATCCTCTTGTACATTTCAGAGAAAGTCACAAAGTTCCACCTGGTCATGAAACGTTAGTCTCATGAGACCCCCTAGTCTTATCTTGAAAGCCTTATGACATCCTTCGTATTCATCCCTTGACTCATATAATGATACCCACTCATGTCAGTCAAGTCTCATGGAAACATATTCACATGTCAATGAATCCCTTACAACACCCTCTAGGAAAGGCAGTTGAGAATCACGACTCCACCGAGAACTATCATCCAAGTCTCACGATTCCCTCTAGGGATGTTGTCTAAGATATGCGACAACCTCCAAGACATTTTGTATTGATTCTCGTGACACCCTCCATATGTTTCAAGACTGCTCTTATGAATGATTCCTCAGAAATTCAGATTAATCATGTGAAAATATATATACAAGTAATCTAGATCATGATACACCCTTTAGAAATGTTAGCTAGGTCATGTGATGGCTTCTAGGAGAGACCACCTGGATCTTGTGATGCCCTTTGAAAAGTCATCTTTGATCATGTGACAACCTTTGGATCTGCTACCTGTGTAATGCGATGTCCTTTAGAAAGACAGACAAGATCATTTAGTTTTATTCAAACATGCTAGGTAGATACTCTCTTATATATCTAGATAAGTGGATAATAAACAAGTGTCAGACAAGAAATCTAGACTAGGAAAACCTCAGAGTGTAAGCCCTGACTAAAGGAATTACGACGACTTTGATTCCTAATGCTCGAGCTCAAATAAACATCCATTTTGATTTATGACTTATGACAATGTTGTTTTCAACCATCGAGAGTCAATAATTCCCAGGGGTTGATTAATATACCTCATCCATCATTCAATAGAGAAATAAACTGAATTATGATGACTTTCATTCCTACCATAATTAAGAAACACATGACATCTTCCTAAGACCCGAGTTCCATAAAAAATCATCTTAAGGTAGTCCCATAATATAATACGCATATCCTGAGCAATTAAAATGGTCATTTTCCATACCTTATTTCTCACACTGAGCATAACTCACATGAGCTTGGGTAATTTCATTAATCATATCATCTCCCCCATGAGTCTCTATAATGACAGGGGTAACCTCAGTATATAAACACTGAACAAATGAACTATAGAAACTTTGATTCTATCTATACTTGGGATACGTAGGATGTCCCTCCAGGACCCGATATTGAATACTTAGTTCCCCAAACCACCCATTTAATTCCTTTCTACATGATTTTAAACTGCATGGGTCCAACAAAATATGTGGGTTTTGATTTTCACAACAACCAAGATATATATAATTCCTCATAATGGCTCAATCCCCTCCTCAAAATATTAATCACCTCCTTGCATGGCATCACATTCCAAATCACATGGTTATAAGACCTTAGTACATAAGCAACCACCCATTACAGTAGAATGATAGAGAACCTAAAATATATACAGATGAATTCACTAAAGATACCCTGGACTTTTTCATATAAAATTGAATTAGTCTATGATCATTCTATTAGGGTAGCTGGTCCTCTATCAGGTTTAGAAATAGATTTGAGAACATATCCTAAATCTATAATTGAGTCATGGAGTAGAAAATAATTCCCCCCCAAGGGTACAATGGGCTCGACCTCCCGTCTCCTCAAGCAATGTGAGTCCCCAAAAGTCATTGGGATTGGAAATCCATGTGATTGTTAGCCTTTAGAAAATAGTTCTGTACAAAATAATAGATGAGGGAACTATTGGAAGTTTCCTGTAAAGAGAGACAATGGTAATTCAATGTTCATAATTGTGCACAACCCAAGTCCCCCACAATTTAACCATCAGATGTATCACATCCAGGACTCAAAAATCCTAATGAAATAGTGGTTACAAGAATTAATAGATTGATTGTAAGAAAAAACTCAAAGAGCACAGTTAGATGAGTGACCTTGAGATAATACATTGAAATTTCAAATGGAAAATGACCTTGAACACCCACTTGACACCCTCACGCCTCAAGAAAACATAAGGGAAAGGTTTTAGAAATATGAGGAATTACATGTACTTTTCCTTAATTTTTTAATTAATTTAATATAAACACAAATCATTATAATTATTTTTTATTATTTTTATTAGTAAAAATAATAATATTTGATTTATTCTTTTTAACTGAAAGTAAAATAATTTTATTTAATTTTTTATTTTTTTTAAAATTTAATTTTTTTTCTTTTTTCTTCATTTTTTAATATATAATAGATTTTATTGTCTTTTACAATATTTCATATTATGTTTTTCAAAAATTTTATAGTTTTTTGTTTGAATAATATTTTTCTTCATATTTTTCATTCAATTGAACATAAAATTAAACTAACAAATATTCGCTTTATTTCAGAGTTGGGTTTTTCTCATTCTTATAATTTATATAAACCTGAAAATCATTTTTTGAATTTCATTTAATATTTTAAATAAATTTTTTTTATTTTTAATATTATTCTCCATTTATTATTATTTTCATAGAATTTAAATTGTTTAGCCTTTTCATATTTTTTTTCTTTTATAGTTTTTTATTTTTCTATATAATGTTATTTTTTATAATTTTATTTCAATATATTTTGAAATAAGAAAAATATTTCTATTTTTTTATTTTGTATATATTTTTCTATTGGAATTGTGTTTTTTTAATTTTATAATTTTCTATATTGAAAAATAATTTTTTTCCACTTTCTTGTTTTTAGTTTTCTAAATTTTCTGAATAAAATAAAGTTCATAATGATTTTTTAAATTTTTTTTAAATAAAAAAAATATTTTTTGTATTTATTAACAATTATTAGTTTTTTAAAAAAAATATTCAAATGTAAAAAAAGAATTTTTTATTTTTTAAGAACTATTATTAATATTATTTCTTTTTTTTCTTTTTTTAATATTAAGATTTTATTAATTATTATATATATTTTAAATTAATTTTTTTTATTTTAATTTATAGTAAAATAGTATTTTACTTTATTTCAAAATATATTTGATCAAGAAATTATTTTCTCATATTTTTATTTTATTTATTTTATAATATAACTCTATTTTTCTAAACAATAATTATTCTTGATAGAAAAATAAATTTTTTTGCGTTTATTATTATATTTTTTATTGTTCTTTTGTTTTTTACTAATATATTTTTTTTCCAAATTTCCTTTTTATTTATATTTTTATTAAAATAGATTTAATATATTTATTTTATAAATATATTTAACATAATTTATTTTTTTATATTTTATTCATTTCTTAATATATAATATTTTATATTGTCTTTTGAATTTATTTAAAACTAAAAAAAATTGATTTCAATCAATTTTTTGGTTTTTAAATAGTCTTCATCTTAAATATTTTAATTTATTTAAAATTAATAAAATGTATTTTTATTTTTATTTACTTCTCAATTTTCTTTTTAAAGAAATAAAATGCATTTTTTTAATTGTCATGAAATTTATTTGAAAGTGAGATAATTTTTTTCAATTAAGTTTCCTTGAATTCTTTTATTTCTTTTCTTTATAGAATGTGTTTTTTATTTCTTTCATTAAATTTACTTGAATGTAAAAGTAAATTTTTTGTTTTCTTTATTTTTTAAGCTAATGAAATTATCCATAACTTTTTATACTAATTTTATGAAAAATAATTTTTTTATATTTTATATTTTTATAGTTTATCTTTTATTTAATTTTTTTTATTCTCTTTTAAAAAATAATATGTATTTATATTTTTTTAAACATATTTTTTCTAGGATTTTTAATTTATTTGAAAATAATATAATATTTTTTGGATAATTTTCTTCTTTTCATTTTAATATACTAAACTTATATTAAGAGGATATTTTTTTAATAAAGTAAAGTTTTTATATTTTAAATTTAATTAAATATAAAAATAACGAGATTTATATTTTATTTTATTTTTTAAAATATTAATTTCCATTGTATCTTTCTAAATATATTTCAAATTGAAATATTTTTTTTTTATTTTTTAATAATTTAAGGTATATATTTGCTAAAAAATTTCTATTTCCTTTTTGGCTTCTTTATTTTTTTTATTTTTTATTTTTTAATTTATCTTTTTTTTTAATTTTTGATATCAAGTTTTTTTCAATTTGTATTTTTTATTTTAATATAATAAAAGTTTTATTATTATTTTTAAATAATTCTAAAAGTAAAATATTTTTTTACCTTTTTATGTAGTTTTATTTAGAAACTGAATAATATTTTTTATTATATTTTAATTTATTTGAAAGTAAAATAAGTGTTTATAATTTGTGAAGTTTTAAATTATATATATATTTTATTAATTTATAAGAAATTATATGTAAATAAAATGAAATTTTTAAAATTTTTATTTTTATTTTTTTAAAATTGATAATTTTTTTTTATTTTGATATTTTTAGTATTTATTTTTTTCACATTTTAAAAAGTAAGAGATAATCTTGTTTTTCTTAAATTTATTTGTAATTAAAAATATTTTTTTATGTATTTTAGTTTCTTGGTTTTTTAGAAGAATTGTCTTCTATATGACTTTTTATATTTATTTGATTGTAAAATATAGTTTTTAAATTTATTATTTATGATTTATATTTTTTTTTAAAATTATTTAATTTATTAATGTATTTTTGGTTTTTAAGTTTATTTTAAAAGTAAAATAATTTTTTCTTAGATATTTTCTTCTATTTTATTTAAAATTTAAAATTATTTTTTTCTTATTTAATTATTTAATTTTTTTAATAAAATAAAATTTTAATTTGTTTTTAAATTTATTTCTAACTAATATATTTTCTGTCACATTTTTTACACGGTATTATAATTTGGGTATATTTATATATTTTTATTTTTAGTGGAAAATAGTTTGTAATGATTATTTTTTAAATTTATTTTAAATTAAAATTATTTCTTACATTTTTTTCTCTAATTTTTATTTTGTTAGTAAAGAAATGTTTTTTTATTTTTTTAATAGAAATTAAATTAAAATATCTATTTTATTTTTTACTTCTGTTATATTTTACTTATTTTATTTATTATTTTCTTCCTATTTTTTTCTCCGTTTTAAAAAAATATTGAGATTTTTTATAATTTATTTAAAAAATTAATATAAATTGAATTTATTTTTTTTATATTCTTTGATTTTATTATTTTGATAAATTTTTCGATTTTTATTAGTTTATAATAAAATTGTTCTTTTTTATTTTTTAAATAAATTTAAAGCTAAAAAATTGCAGTTTATTTTATTTTCTTTTATATATATATATTATTTATTTTTTCCAACTTTTCAACTATATTTTTTATTAGACAGACTTTGTCTTGATTTTTTTCTATTTTTTAAAAGAGAAAAAAAATATATTTTGGTGTTTTTATTTTTAAGTTGGATATGTTTTTATTATTTATTTTAACATTTTTCAATTTAAAATAATTTATTTATACCCATGTGTACCCATTTTTACTCATGCGACCCTCATACACCCGTGTATACCAATATGCACCCTAATGTACTTAAAGATACCTTTGTATGCCCTTTTATACTTCCATGTACCCATGTATACTCAATTTTGCTAGCGTGTTCTGACATATACCTCAGTATACCTATGAATACATGTATATGCCCGAGTGTACCTATATATACCTTGTTGTTTCTATGTATATGTATGTGTATACAAGTATATCTGGGTATTCCCTAATATAGTATCGTGTTCCCATGCATACCTTGGTATACTAGTGTTTATGTGGGTGTACCCACATTTTATTGAGTGTACTCATGTGCACCCTCATATACTAGTGTGTACTCATATATTATTGGCGGTACCCACATGCATTGGTGTCTACCAGATTATATTCAGGTGACCCACAAATGCACTAGTGTTCCCAAATATACCCAGATTATGGTGGCATGGATTCTTAAAACCCTACACATTCATTTTTATTGGGACATGGTTGTTTTTTAAGGGATTTTATAGGTATTCGAGAAGCTATGAGAGAGTTTTATCCATTAAAAGGGATTCCATACTATGGTGGAGGTCATGGTGCTGGCTGCTTTGAAGTTCACTTGGGATCTTGAGCATGGGGAATGCTATTTTGGGATTTGGGTGCTTATAATTTGGTTGCGAAGTTGGTAATTTCGTGTTGGGGTGCACCATAGTGAAAACAAATTCTAGATGACCATTTTAGATGGTCTTTCTTATAGTGTTTCCACCAATTAGAAATGGGTACAGATGAAATGTTATTGGGTTCCTTTTTTATTTAGTGGGCACTTGGAGGGTTTCTCTAGGATAAATGATAAGTGTGACAATCACCATGCTGTGGTGGTGGGTGTGGTGATGAGAAAATAGCCAAGTTCTTGGCATTACACCATAGTACCTGGTTGTACTGGGACTCTTGGTATTTAATCCCTTATGCCACATTATGGCCAAGCCCATGTTGGTTTCAAAAATAATTTCATGTGAGTTTTAAACCACATTAGAATCGGGGTTTCAAATTCTTGAACTCCTAGTATGCTCTTGACTAGACTCACCAAATGCATTTTGAATACCCCCACATTGTGTTGAAGGATTACAAAGCCTCCTCAATAAAATGATACATCCTAACTTCATTGGTTTAGTTTTCCCTCTCACCTTAATCCATAGTCCACGCCATGACTCCTCATCACCCACCATCCACACATCTAAGTTGTTTAAACACCCTATCACATCCAAATTAAATTCTCATGAATTGTGGTACCCATCCTTCCCCCTAATCTTCATCCTCTTTCTTATTCTTCCTTCCATTGTTTTTTGGGTGTATATCCTCTTTTTATATTTGTACATTGAATAATTATTTATAGTAACTTATCATGCTTAGGTTTTTGTTTTTTTTTCTTCGGCGGTGGATGATTTGTGGACATCTGTTCTTTCCCAGGGAAAGTTAAATTTCCATTTTCCATATAGGATCCTGGTTCTCTCAGTATTTGATATGAATTTGTGGTAATTTTATGCTTTTATCTTCCTTTGTGGGGATATTATTATTTGAAATAATAATATAAATATTTTGGGTCAACCTAAAACTAAAGGGAATTAGAGTATTCTAATATGTTTACTTATTTTGTGATTTTTATTATGAGTTTATTCCTGTTTTCTGGCTTTTCTAAAAATCATGGTTGTGGGGAACCTTTTTTATGTTGTGGCTATTGTGATTTTTTTTCCTTATTGTGATTCCTTATTTTAACTCAATATTCATAAATGGATAAGAACTTATATGTGGTTAATGAATCAATTTCCTATGTAAATCTATTTTTTATTAGTTTAAACTTAAAATAAAATATGTTTTGATATAAAACAAATATCTAAAAATTTAATAAAATTTAATGATAATAATGTGTTGTTATGTGTTGATGTGCTTATTGAGAATATATGGTAGTTATGTAAATCATGTTGGGTCCTATACAGTGATTGTGGTGACCGACTTAGAGGTAAGGTGTATTGTGGAAATGGAGTTGTTGTTGGTTGGAATGGTTTGTGTTGGGGATTAATGTGTAGTGGTTAGATTATAGTGAATTTTGTTTTTATATGGATAGATTGTGGTTATTTTTGTCATGTGTTAGGGTGGTTTATTTTTAGAGGTATATGGGTTTTTTTGGTGTGTTTGTGGTAGTGGCCCAATATTAAGGGAATGAAGTGTTAATGATGAAATTAAATTGGAATGGGTTGAAAATTAAACATGTGTATGTTGGAATTAATGTGAGATAATTATATTAACAAATATAATGATTAGTAAAATTATATAATTTAATTTTAAGTAATGGTTAAACTGGTTTTTTATTAAATATAAATTTAATGACATTGTAAGTTGATTTTTTCTGAAAAATGGTAAATTTGGAAATTGGTTATCCTATAAAGAGAAGATGAAATGTGTCTTGTGTGTGACTCATTTGTGAGTTATGTTTCATTTAGTTGTGGTGGTATTTTCTGGAATATATCATGAGATATTATGGTCATATTATGGTCTGCTCTATTAGTGTTTGATTTGAACCCATATCTTGGTCTTATGTGAGACTACCTATCATGTATTTTCCTTTAATTTATATATACACCCCACCCGATTTGTATAGCCTTATCAACACCTAGAGTTTTTGGGTTCTAGGTGTTTTCCCACACCCCCAGGTTAGTGGTGAAATAGATGGATGTGAACTGCATCTTCCCTACTCTTCCTTCAGCAGCAGTGATGAAGATGGATAATGATGGATATTCCTTGTGATGATGATTGATGGTGGTGTAGATTCATAGTGATGATGATGGATATTAGTGGATATTTTTACTAATGATAATTATTGGTGGTAGATATTCCAAATAATGATGATGTTATAGTATATAGTGGGGTTATGTGTTCGGGGAGGAGGGAATAAGGTTGATGTCCTTCACATTTATGATACCCTAGAACCCTAGTTTTGTAGTGAGGTTGTGATGTAGATGTTTACTAATTCTAGAATGTGATGTTAGACCATGATATGGTGGTGTGATAAGGGGTGTGTCCGAACCCACATTAGAGATGGATGGATATATGGTTCCCTGATATGGAAGGCATGGGAGAATATGACATTTGATGTTGGGGAATGAGAGTGGAAAATCAGCCAGGAAGTGGTTGTGGGAAACCTATTCTTAAAATTATTTTGATTATATGTTATCATACATAGATGTGTTATTTATTGATAGGGACATAGTCAAGTTAGGATGAATATTTAACCTATTTAGGTTCCTCTAGGTTCTATTATTTATTAATGAGTAAATTTGTATGCACTTTTCACATTTTCACATGATACCTTGGGTATGATTATACTGATTATACATGTTATCCCAACCTATGTATATATAAAATATTTTTCAAGTTTCTAGGAGGATTTTTGGGACCAAGAGGAACATTAATATCTTAGTAATTATAGTTTTTGTTTAGTTTCATCCATAGAGTTTGGATTTTTGATGCATTATATATATATATATATATATTACTTTTTTCATGCATTTTAGTACGGTTTTTTCCCACTATTATATTATTTGACGGAGTTTTTGGTGGTTTATATCTGATATCCTAATATTATATAAAGTTTTTTAGGGTAATACCTCCCATATGTCTAATTTTTACACCCTCGATGCCATTCACTATCTCGGGGATACTGGAGGTAGGATCACTAAGCATCGTCTCTCTTAATTTATTTTTTCCCTAGTATGGGTACCTTTGGATGAAGGGGGTTATGAAATATTGGTTTGAAATTTTTATCTTGAGAGATAGGTTGTAACTTTGGGTAAGACACTTGTGACGATTTCATGGGGTGGTAGGGCAACTGTATTTGTAGAGCTTATTATGTGACATTGGTTAGGGAGACAATCCAAGATAGGGGATTTTGGGGTCCTCGTGATTTGATTCAAGGACTATGATCTTATTGAATGACTAATTAAAGTTGTTCCACTTACAGGATATAGAAATGTCAAAGTAAATGAATCATTATTTTTTTCACCTTTTATGAAAATGGTGATTTCAAGAAATTGAAACTAATTTAATTATAAAAAACATTGAGAAATTTTATGCAACCAGGTTTAGTATTTTTTTGGTTGATGATCTATGTTTTATATTTAATAATATTTATAGGGGAAATTATCATATCAACGTGATTTATTTCATGATTTTTTTTAAAGCTGTATGAGTGAGACTGGGATTCCCAAAGAAGAAAATATCATGGTATGGTTTTCAAGTTTCCTTGATTCATATACTTGAGGAAACTATTTTATGATGATATATGCAGGTGTATTATTTAAGGGAATATAATAAAGCAGTGACTAAAAACTCTAAAAATTAATTATACTTGGCTATAGTAATTGATATTTGGAAGTATTCTGTTTTGAATGTTTTATTTTTGAAGAATTTTCTATAATTTTTGGTATATTAATAACTTAGAGGATCTTAAAAACTGGTAAAGTGAATTATTTCACCCTCATGTTTTATAAAGCTTGTTATTTTTTAGTTTTAAATATCTAGTTTCTCATTTTTTCACATTGATACTAATCTGATAAAAAGAATGATTTAATATCTTTCATTATATGATACGTTTAGATGTTAAAGAATGTAGTAACGAATACTTGAACTTCTTTAAATCATGATGTGTTTTACTATATATTATCTTTTATTTTAATTATGGTTTAAACGATTTTTAGATTAATTTGGTAATTGGTTTAGATATTTTTATAAATATTTCTTTAAACATCATGGAGAAACTTTAAGAGTTTATATATAAATATGTTTTAATAGATTATTTATGAAGATAAACATTTATTTTTTTATTTATTAACAATAATTTCATGCATGGGTTCCAAAGAAAAATTTTCATGTTCTTTAAATTGATGTTTTGTTTTTTGTTTCATCTAAGCATGATCCAAGAGATTGGAATTATTCAAGGTTTATGAGACATTTTCATGGTTAAAATTTAGAATTGATTTGTGATAATATTTAGAGTGTTTACTTATTCTATTGTGTATTGCTATTTTTAGGTCCTTATGATAAAAATTCATCCCTTTTAAATTGATACATACTTGTTAAAACATGCTTCATTATGAGTTATGAGATTATGAGATTCTTAGTTTTCTTTAATATCATTCCATAATAGTTTTAAAATGTGGGTATGTTGATTAAATTTTTTGGAGGGCATGTTAAGAATTGGAAATTGATATAAGCGGTATGATAATGTTTTCTCATTTATGAATAATAATATCCAAAAAAATATTCGTGAGAGCCTTTCTTGGTTTTAGGTGACTAGATGGGAAAGTTTAATTTGAATTTAACATTCAAGAAACATTATTTAGATTTTTAGATTCATTAACATGAAATTTTATTTCAAGTTCTAAGGTAAATTTACTATAACTAATTGCATGTTTTAATTATGATTAATTTAATTAGGGATCATTCTAAGGGTTGTGAATCATTATTTATTAACTCATGTGATTCATGTATAATACATATTATGATTAAAAAAGGAGTTAATGGAACATGATTTAGATTTATGAATTTTTTAATAAATAACATTAATGAATACCATAAGAAAATAATTATGAAATCATGTTGATTTATGAGACATATTATTCATTCCATGTAAACATGATATGTCCCAAAAGTTATAAATTAATATTTTTGAATGACTCATCTTTCTATGTTTTTATTAAGTAAAAGCATGAAAGGGTAGCATATATAAATTAAATGGTTAACTAAAGTCACGATGATACATTGATGAATAAATAATATGTTGGAAATATTATAATATGAACATTATAAGAATGATATATTCATATAATCAGTGTATAAGAAACATGTTAGGAGAATAAACCATGATATATGGTTGGAATGTATCATATAAGTTGTTAATACCATGATTTCCAAAACATGTTTTCTATTAAATTAAATTCTTCAATTTATTTTTAAATTCTTAACATGTTGATATTATTCTATTATAGTTGCAATGGTTTTTGAAGCATACTTTAGATATTTTATTAAGAATAATTTATAAATTTAAGGCTTTTATAAAATAAGTTTTAGTTAACATATTCTATGCTTATAGACTAAAATTAAATTTCATTGATTCATACCCCTTTAATTTTTATGAGTTTTCGTGCTCAGATATGTTATATGCATGTTCTAGGTATTTTTTTCAACACTTGAATTTTCCTTTTTTACTTATGAAATTCCTATAAGATAGTGGGAATGTTTAATGATATCCCATTCATATTTGATAAATTTTATATGAATGAACCTTTTTCCTCTTTCCAAGCATGGATAATATTCGGTGATGCTAAAATTTATGTGTGTTGTATGATGTTTCATAAATTCCATTCCATGTGTAGTTGTTTAGAGATTGATATGTATGCTTGAAATTAATTTTTTTATTTTGATAATTTGAATGAATTTAAAGATAAAATATGATCTTAATTAAAAATATAGGAATATATAATGGTAAGGATTGTTTATATGAGTTAATACGAAACATTCTATAATCTATGTTACAGGACTTGATCATGTTATACTTATATATTAAATTAAAATAATTTCATAAATTTTTAACACTAAAATAATTTTTTCATTGATAGTAAAATGATTAAAGAAAATTCAGTTCAGAATAGATATAAAAAATCTTAAATTTAATGCATGTACAATATTATTTTAGTAATCTAAAATCATGTCACTAGTGTGGTTGAGTGTTTTTAGGAATATTTGATTGAGTTTTGAAATATAATGAAATTTAAATTAGTATGTACATATTTTCAATTCTATTTTAAAGACTTGTCTAAGTAATATTATTGAATTAAAAATATGGTCTGAATTTCATGAAATGTGACTCAAATAAGTATAATATCCCTTTTGAAATATTTCTTGATGATTGTTTGCTTTAAAGTGATTATTTTTTATGAAATTATTTAGTGTTTTAAATTTTATACTATAGTTTTAAAATCACATCCCATAAAAAGGTTAATTAGTATGAAAAGGTTGTTTATAAACCTAAAAACCGGTAATTATGACATGATTTGAATTCAAAATTCTTAATATAAGAATGATGAAAATTTTTGTGTGTGATCAAATGTTTTGATTAGTTACTAGTCAATTTTGGTTGGTTGTGTTGACCTTATTGTCATATATATGGACATAAATGGAAATTATAATGGTCAGTTTATGCGGTTGTGTGTGATGAATATTTTTTATTATGGTTGGTTACCAATGTAGGCTTGGGAAGTTGTGAAATTAATGTTTAAATGATTGTTTGGTTGGTTTTGTGAGATAATATAATATTTTGTGGTTCATACGTGGGTAGAATAGTTGTGTGTAGTAGAATATGGTTGAAATATTGTTATTATCTATGATTTTGAAGGAGTTTCTTTTTTTTTGTTTAACCTTAATTATTTTTTAGGAAAATACATCCTTGACGAAAGATCTTTTTGAAATGTATGATGCTTGGTTTCAAGATTTAGATTTTTTCTTGTTGGATTGGAAATTTTTTTGATAAAATCCCTAAAACAAGAGTGGTGAGTGTGGAATGAATATCTCCCTTTAGTGGGTTATCCTTTTTGAATGTTTGTGAGTATTTTCTCTTTGTATGGTAAATCTGATTTGGGATTTATATTTCTTGGTAGTAATTTTTTTGGTGAATTGGAGGAATTTAGGAGTGGGAGTCACAGATGCATACTCAATACCCTGAATTGTTTTGATTATTTGTTCATTTTTCTTTATAGAGACGATGTGTGTTGAAATTATGCTTTATGTGAGTTTGACACCCTTCCTTTTTTATTATTTTTTAAGGTCATGTGATTACTCTTCTGGTGTGTGGCTATGATCTTGATATAGTGATATCCTTGAGAGGTATCTCTTGGGGTGGTTGTTCTGACTCTTCCCTTTCTCTCTTCCTTTTCTTGTTATATTATTAATTCATAATGACATGGATTATTTTAGAGGTATCTAATATGAGGGCCCAAATTCCTAAAACTCTCATATTTCATTTATTTATGGGATTGGTGGTGTTGAGAGAGATTTTAGTGTTTTTTGTAGGGTATAAGTGAGTTCTACCCATTTAGGGGTTCATCATGTCAGGGTAGTGGGAATGGTGCTGTCCATTTTGATGTTCGCTTGGGAGATTGATCATGAGGATTGTCGTTTGAGTCTTGGGTATTTATATGTTGTATGTGGAGTAGGTAAATTAGTATTGGGGTTCACCATAGTGATCAAAAGGCTCGAATATCCATTTCTTACGGAATTTCTCAAAGAGTTTCCACTTATTATAAATGAGGAAAAAGTAAATGCCATGAGGATCCCATTTTGTTTGGTGGGGTTCTTGGAGGGTTTTCTTATGATAGTAAATTAGTATGGAGATAACCATTTCATGGTTGTGGGAGTGGTGAGGAGAAAACATCCAATTGTTTGGTTCTACACCATAATTGCTAGTTGTGGTAGGTGTATGGTGTCAAGACACCTTATACCATGTCTTGGTCGAGGATTTGGTGGTTGTAAAAACATTTTTACATGAGTTTTAAAATTCATGAGAATTAGGGGTTAAAAGATTTAATTATAGATGTATGCTTTGAATTGACTCACTATGAGTGTTTTGAGGACCCCCATGTTGTGGTGAAGACATATAAATCATACTCTATAAAAAAGAAGATTCCAGATTAATTGGTTCAGTTTTACTTCTTCCCTTGATACCCAGTTGGTCTATTGACCCTTCATCACCCTCTAGATAGTGTTTTGGAGCATTTAGAAACCTTAGTTCGTCCATATTTAAGTATCTTGAATTAAGGAACCCTTCTTTCTATCCCCTACTACATCAACTTTTTTCTTCTACCTTTGAATGATTTATTTGGATAAATATCCTCTATTTTTTGTTGGAAATCAAGTAATTGTTGATGGTAAATTTTCATTCTTAGGTTACATTGGTTTTTAGATTAGTTTTGGATGATTTTTGATCATATACTCTTTCCTATATAATGTTCAATTTTTTTGAGGTTGGGGATCATCATTTTAACCTACTTTTATATGAATTTGTGGTAATTTCACACTTTTTTCTTCCTTAAGGTCGATAGTAAACATTTAAATAATAAGATAGATAATTTTATTAACTTGAAATTGAATGGTATGGGAGTATTCACATGTTTCCACATATTTTATGATATTTATTATAAATTTATACTTATTCACCTCTTTTTCTATAAATAATGGTTGTTAGGAACCTTGTTTGTGTTATGTATGCTCTTATTTTTGGTCCTTATTGTGATCCCTTTCTTAAACTCACCATGAGTAAAATGATAAGAAATTATATATGGTTAATGGATTTTTTTCCTATGTAAATTAGGATTTTTTTATAATACCATTGAAATAAAATTTGTTTTTGATGTAAAATCCCTATATAAAAATGTAATCGAAGGGAATTATGGAATGTGATACTACATGAAGAAGTTTTTTTTTATGAATATATGTTGTTTATGTTAATCTTGTTGGGTCATTTGTGGTGATTGTGGTGATCTGATAAGAGGTGGGTTGTGTTGTGGTAGTAGAGTTGTGGTTGGTTGGCATGGGTTTTGAATAGGGGTTATGTGTAGTGGTTCAATTATGGTTGTTGTTTTTGTTATATTTTTTGGTTGTGGTGGCTCTTTTAATGTGTTGTGGTGGTTTTTTTGAGAGTTTTATTGGATTTTTTTGTTTTTTCGTGGTTGTATCCCAATATTAATAGAATGAAGTGGTAAAAATGAAATTAAAATAGCGTGGGTTGAAAAAATTAAATGTGTGTAGGATGGAATTAATGTGTGATATTTTTCATAAAAATTTGAATGATTTGTAAACTCATAGAACTTAATGGGATGTGATGGTCAATGAGGGTTATAATTAAATATGAAATAAATGTCTTAGTAAGTGAAAGTTGGCTGGAAACTAGTAAATTTCTGAATCGGTTAACTTGTAATAAAAAGATGAAATATGGCTCGTGTGGGACTCATTTGTGTGGTATATTGCATTTAGTAGAGGCAATAGTTGATTGAAGATGTCACGAGATGTTGTGGTCATGTTATAGGATGATCTATTAGTGTTTGATGTTAACCCATTGGTTGGTATTGTGTGAGACTATCTATATTTTATTTTCATGTTATTTATATATTCTCCCCATGTAAGTTTTTTACCATACCAATGCCCAAATGTTGGGGGTTCTAGGTGTTTTCCCAAACATTTAGGTTAGTGGTGAAACACACTAATGGAGAATCCCTCTTACCTTATCTTCTTTCAATAGTAGTGATAATAATGGATGGTGGTGGATATTTATAGTGATGATAACATTTGGTGTGGTAGATGCCTTGTGATGATGAGTTTTTGGTATGTGGTGGAACTCACTCATGGTAGGAGGAGGGAGTGGGGTTGATATCCTTCATGTTCATGGTACCCAACTACCCTGGTTATGTGGTGAGTTTGTGATGTGGATTTTTACTAATGATAGAATGGGATGAAATACCTTTTGAGGGTGGGGTAGGTAGGGATGAATCCTCACCCACATTAGATGTGGGTGGATATATGATATGATGATATGGAAGGGATGAGAGCATATGACATTTGGCATTGGGACATGATAGAAAAAACTCAATGGTAAATTGGTTACAAGGTGTCTTTTCTTACATTTCTTTGGATGATATGTTATTATACTTTGATGTTTTATTTTGGGGGAGGGTTGTGGTGAGGTTGGGAGGAATATTTGAAAGGTTTTAGTATCTATTGGTTTTTTATTTATTGACTAGTGAATTAGTATTCTTCATTCCCATTTCCACGAGTGAACTTGGGTATGATCCTACTAAGTATACATTTTATGCTCATTTTACATATATACAAACTATTTTTTAGGTTTCTAGGAGGATTTTGGGTATTGATCAAGGGATTACTAGATTTAGTGTTGAATCTTTTATTGTTTTATTTTTGTATACATTGTGGGATGGTTTTTTTTCTTCTCTAAAGTATGTGATAGGTTTTTTTGGTGGTTGATATCCTATATACTGATCTTATATAAATATTATTGAAGGTAATTCCACAATTATTTGTAGTTTTTACACCATAAAATCTAGTCACAAACTTAGGTAATACTAAAGGTGGTCCATGGGGGTCATCATCTATATTCCTTCATTATCAAACTAGTTGAGGTACCTTCGGAGGGAGGGGGTCATGACATAGGTGTACATGTGTGTACCTATGTGCACTCATGTGTACTTACATCTACCTTGGTGTACCCACTTATACATGCGTGTACCTAGGAATACCTATCTATACCACCGATGTTCACATTGTAGGAATGGTCATGCCTAATCCACCATATCGAGAAGGGCCAAGTACTAGAGGCCCATATAGAACACGAGTCTAATATTTTTTTTGAAAGTATGACTGACTATATCAATGTTGTCCGAGGACAATGATAATAACTACTACAATGTATATCTGGATATTATAGTAACATTGGTTACAATATCATTGTGTTTCTTTATTAACACATTTCGATCCTAGGTTTTTGTACTTTATTCTAAAACCCTACAATTATGATCCTAAAATAGGGAATTTGTCTTTTCCGTCCATGTACAATGGTATTTTTTTATCAAAAAACGTATTGGAAACCCCTATATTATCATAAAAAATGCATTAGATCTCAAGTTTGGTAGATTTATATCTCATTTCTTGATTTGAATATTGGATATGAAAGAAGAAAATGTGAATATCAACCATTTCAATGGTTCTAACTTATGTTTATAGAGAATGAAGATCATAGGAAACATTTATCAGAAAAAATATTTACTTTCCCCTCATGGGTATTAAAATAATAGATACGAATAATATTGATAAAGAGTTAGTAGATCAGTGGGCTTTATTACTTTTTCATCTTATATTGGAAAATACCTCGTATTCGACATCAAAGTGAAGACTATAATGGATAGTTTTATGAAATATTTTAAAAATATATACAAGAATACATCTATATTGAAAAAAA
This sequence comes from Viscum album, assembly GCA_963277665.1. Taxonomy (NCBI): domain Eukaryota; kingdom Viridiplantae; phylum Streptophyta; class Magnoliopsida; order Santalales; family Viscaceae; genus Viscum; species Viscum album. The sequence continues at coordinate 558,198,449 of OY728132.1, read as the reverse complement.
TATACTCAATGCAGTGGATTTTAAATCTTAAAATGATTTAAGGAAATTTTTTTATTAATCAAATCAATAAAATCAACACCATCATATGATAGTTGGCATTAGTGGGAATTACACTAGATAATGAGAGGTGTGTGATAGTTTCTTTATCTCTAATACCTGATAGTTGGGAGGATATTGTAATAGTCATGAGTAGTTTTTTGGGGATATAAAATTGATGTTGAATAATTTGTGAGATTTTATAATAAATGTGAATATTCAGATATGATATTTTCAAAAATTCACTAGTTCTGTTATCAGCACTGAAGGAAAATGTAGATTTATGTAGCAAGATAATAATAAAGTATAGTCTAAATCAATATAAAACATCCAAGAAAGGTGAAGTGTTCTATGTTAGGATTTTCCAGATGTGAGAACCATCTTCGGATAAGTCTGAAAACATCTATAAGGAGTGGTTCTAGAAGTTAAGAATGGATCCAATAGATACGAAGATACAAAATTATAAAACTAGGAAGAATGGAAGTATCATATTTTAACTAGATTTTAGATGAAGGTGAAGGATATATAAGAGTAAATAAATATTATATAAAAGTAACCATGAATATTTAAAGGATGAATAAGGGTGACTTGACGTAAATAATTTATGGATCTCACTATTCACTAGGAGAAAGAGTTAAGTAATTTCTTTCCTTTGACCATGTTAACGGAAGACCAAGAAGATCAAATACAGAGAGAATGATCACTATGAATATCTAAAGGTATTAGAAACTATCTGATTGGATGGATACTATAAAACATGACTATTTATACATGGTAACTTTCTATTTTTTGAGTGTTATTTGATGTTATAATCACATTTTATTCTCTCAATAATGATTTTATAACATTCCCCTATAAAGATGAAATAATTCTAAACCAAGATAAATCTACCTATATTTTTCTTTTATTTTGTCATCCATCTTTATCTTTCAAATTTTCATATATGATCTATGTAGAATTATAGTGTGTGGTTAGGTTACTCTGTCTTCTATGTTCTAGAAACAATATATATCTGTTTCATTCTAATTTTGTAGTTTTGAACTTTATTTCATCCCATGGAAGTTCTGGAGGGTGATTTCATTTCAAGATGTTTAGGACCAAACAAGTGGTATCAAAGATCATTAATAGATTTTGGTATAACTAAACCCTAGAAAAGTGTTTTATAACTCAGTTCAATAATATCATTCCACCCTTGGACTTGTGGGAAAATTTTGATAATTATTTCTTGATCCATCTTACATATTTAAAATTTAGTAGGATTTTATTAGTTTCTAAAAGATGGTTTCAGGTGAGGTTAAGGTCTATATCGAGAAGTTATATAAGAATACTATAAGATTCTATAGTATTAAGATAGAGGATTTTCTAATATAGAAGGAAAAATATATTCTATTGATGGGAACCAAAATATAAGTGATTAAAAATGTTGAATGGGTGAGGTGAAGCCTATAAAAATCCTCTATATAGATACTTGAAGTTGAGTAAGTAAAAGTCACCTAGAATGGATTAATATGTTGAGTAAAAGGAAAAAGATTCATTTTCATTAGTTTTTACAATCTTTATGTATGTTATGATTTGTACATGACTAGAAGTTAAACATATAATTGTATTTGTCAAAAGATTCATGGATAATCATAGAAAAAACACTAGGATGTGGTAAAATTCATAATTTGATATCTAAAATATTTTTAATGTTTATTACTATGTTTTAAAATTGATGATTCAATATAGTGGTCTAATGATTCAGACGTTGGGGGATATATGGGTACTCAAAAGATTATTACTGTATTTGTGTTCACTTATAGAGGAAAAACAGTGAGTTGGATGTTGAAGATTCAACATGTAGTTTCACTTTCAATAATGACGGTAGAGTATGTTTCTCTTAATAAAGTTGAGAATGAGATGATTTGGTTAAAAGTTATATTAGAGGTTCTTAAAATAAAGTACGTTTAATGACCCTATAATTCTCATTGGCTTGAGAGTAAAATGAGTCATTACTAGGCCTTAAGTGACATCCCCAAGACACCAAATGGTGGAAATAATTTCCAAAGTGTTTCAAATAATATGGGGGATGATTTACCCCTTAATTTCTATAAACAACAACATGACGAACCATCCACAAACAGCTCACTATATGATGCAAGAAATAAACTAAGACATTTCAAATTATTCTATTTAAAAAAACCAACCAATGTATCCTACAGTAGAAAACAAACCAAAATCAATGTAAACAGAAGAAAGACAATGAATAAACTCCAAGACAACCACAAGACTACTTTTTCCTCAAGATCCATGCTCCAACATCACCAATTAGGCCAAAGTATCACAACATGGTGATAAAGAAGTGTGATACTTTACCTTTTACAATGTCTGGAAAGGCAGCATCTACAAAATCACCAAAGTTCCAAATAAACGGTGAGTCTATAACTCAGTAGGGTTTTCAAATGACTTCCCTTCTCATGCCACTGGGATAGAATGATTATCACATCATATAAAATGGTTTATATAAAACAATTTCCCAAAACATTTCATAACAAAAAATAATGAGTTTGAAAACCCATTACAACCAAGTGCAAAAAAAAGTAAATGAAACCAATTTTCGGCAAGTTATTTTCCTGTAAATAACTAATCAAGTCTTATAAAAAATGATTATTATTATGGCATACCCATTAAATAGTTCACAACACACCCACAAATGCATGCTTCGTTTGATAGTTCCATACTAATGAGCGGTCTCTTGTCCAATCACATTGTGTCCCACTGACACCTGCCCCCGATCTAGGTTCAGGTACCTTGTACCTAAATGGTACTCGTCCCTTATTCAGGGCCTGTTAAGCATGAACTCACACCAACACCATGTATGCCAGATATTTTTATTACCAAAATAAACCACTTCAATAAAACTAAACCTTTATTGAAAACCAAAGATTAAAAAATTTCAAATAAACATTTCATTTCAATAAGACTTTCCCTTTTATTTAAAACATCTAACCTAATTAAAGTTCCAAAATTACATAAAAATCCCCATTTTAAAATCTCTATTTAAAAAGTAAGAACAAAACCACTTTTCACATTAACCCAATTTTCTAGATTTCACAAACCGTCACTCAAGGAGGTGTCCAACAAGTGTTCAAAAATTAAGTAACAATAAATTATGCACAATAAATTCAATTGAAAGTATGAGAATTAGTTCTATTAAGAGGAGTCAAGAGTGAAGCCTCCTACCTCAAAGGTTTTGAAGAAAAATGACAACAAATAAAAAATGATTACAAAAATTGGGTTGATTCTTCAAAGAAACGGCCCTAGATCCCTTCTGCTATAAAATATTAAGCCAACTATAATCCTATTTTGAAAATAAAGACCAAGATATACCCATTACGAGAATATATCTTAGAACCAAGAGGAGAGGATATGTAGACCTTAGAGATCACTTACTCAAAGAGACATACCACAAATTCAAAAAAGGACCAAAGATGATCATATTGATCTGCAAGAATGGGTGCCTCTGAAAATCACCTAGGGAGAGTCTAGGGTTGAGATATGAGAGGTATAGAAAGAATTGATCATTAAAAACTACCAAACCTTTGAATTTAAGTTGGGCGTTGTGCGGCTCACAACGTGTAACCTTGGGTCACGACGCGAAGGCCACGCTGGATGAGTACGTCGAAAAACCTGTCGCCTTAGTTTAGAAAAAAATGTTATTTAAACCATACATGAAGTTTACCTTAGGTACATGACATGTACTAGCTCACGGAGTGATCCCCCACTTCACAACTTGAATCCGTCCCCAAGTACATGCCATGAACTTCAGGTACACAGTGTGTACCTGTCCTGAAACCTATAATAAACCCCAAAAAACTTCTTTGAAGTATTTTTAATTGAAAGGGGACTTAAAATAGGTGGAAAAAATACTCGATCAAGGTAACGAGATGTAAAAAACTAGAAACTGTGGGTACTACATTCTCCCCAGCATTAGTCTTTCTATCCTTAGAAAGTAGAAAACCCTCGCTTCCCTGAATGGGTTACAACCATTGATCTTTCATTTACTTCTCGCTTTCCCAAGTATCTTTTTGAATCATACCATTCTTCTATAAAACCCACACTAGACTGATGCTTTTTCCATGCAAGACTTTTTCTTACATGTCCAAAATCCTCACAGGGATATGTACCAATGAATCATCTGGTTGTAGGCCAAGGTGATCCCATTTGACCACATGGTTAGGATTAAGCTGATACTTTTTCAATTGGGACACATGGAACACAAATTTTCACCAAATAGAACCATAGTGGTAATGCCAACTGATATGCCACATCTCCACCCCATTTCACTATCCCAAAAGGGATATGTATCAAGAAGATAACTTTCCCTACTTCCCAAAATGATGTTGTCCAAGCCTTGGATATATCCGCAAGAACACATGATCACTTACTACAAAGGAAAACGATCATAGATGGTGATCCAAATAAGATTTTGATGACTCTGGGATGTATCTATTCTTTTTCTGATCTATTGGATCTCCTCTATTATTTATTGGACAAGGCTCTCCCGACTAGTGAAGTCTCACCTATTTCCACCCAATATAGTGGAGAATGAAAAGGATGCCCATACAACGCTTAAAACATATCCATATTTATCAAGGAATTATTGATGTTATTATATTAGAACTCCACTAATGCTAAGTGATCCTCCCATGATCCACCAAAATCCATCACACAAGCCCGAAACATGTCTTTCAACTTTTGTATCATCCACTCAAACTGGACGTCTGTCTGAGGCTGATATGTTGTGATAATAGTCAATTGAGTCCCAAGGTATTTCTATAAGGATTTTTAGAAACGAGATGTGAATCTTAGGTATCTATCTTTACCACATCTTGGATATAAATTTTGGACATATCCTCTACCATAATAGTTTGTCGAATAGGGATAAAATGGGCTTAATTGGTAAGCCTATCCACTATCGCCCATATAAAATCATGTTTTTGAACCATTCTTGGGATAACTATAACCAAATACATCACTATCTACTCCCATTTCCACATTGGGATAGTTAAAGACTGCAACGTACCCACTGGACTCAAATGCTCTACTTTAACCTGCTGACAAGTTAAGCACCACGAGATGAATTGGACCACATTTCTTATTATTCCTCTCCACTGAAAATACACCTTCAATTCCTTATACATCTTCTGCATACCTGGATGTACAACCCATCTCGAATGGTAGTAATCATGAAGTAGTTGTTTCTGAAAATATAGAGGTACAACCATCCAAACTGTAAAACACAAAACTAAACTCTAATTAAGTTTCCATCCCTCAATTGTCTCTCCAACATTGAGTTTTGAACTCATAACTAGACAATATACATAAGATGTTTGTGCTACTTTGACAATATTTACCAAATCAGGAACAAGATTAGTAGAAAATAAAACCACAACCTCACCTCAGTCTTCACATTCCATATGCATGTTGGCTAGGACCAACATCTACTGCCATTCATCTGAATATTCTTTCACCAACTGAGAATATGAATTTCTTCTCAATCCATATACCTAAAAATTTCCTTTTACTGGTGTACACATCAAGACAAAGTCAAACATCTAAAGATACTCCATCCCTCTCCTTTTACTCAGATTCAAATATCAATGTGAGAAAATATGTTTCAAGATTTTATGATCCGTAAACATAGTGAATTTATCACCAAATAGATAATGTCTCCATGTTTTCAAAGCATGTATTACTACAAATAACTCCAAATCGTGTGTTGGGTAATTATTCTCATTCATCATCAACTGCCTTGAACCATAAGAAACAACATGGTCTTTTGACTTCTATAATTCCTCTATCCATTGGAATAGAGAATTATTCTTTTTCAAATCTATCATTGGTAATGATAGTCATGATAAGTCCCACACAAACCTTTGGTAGTATCCATATATACCAAGAAAACATTATATCGCAAAGAGATTATTAAGTGGTTTCCACGAGATAACATGTTCTATCTTTTTTAGGATCTATTGAAACACCTTTTTTAGAAATCATGTGGCCAAGAAATAGTACCTCCTATATCCAAAAATAACAATTTGATAATTTGGAATACAAACGATGATCTCTTAATATTTGTAACACTATTTCCATGTGTTCCTCATGGTCACCACTTTCCACTGAATACACCAAGATGTCATTATCAAACACCACAAAAAAAGAGTCTAGATATCTCTTAAATATCTGATTCATCAAAACCCCAAAGACCGTTGGTGCATTCGTTAGACCGAAAGGCATGACTATATATTCATAGTGACCATATCTACTTCTGAAAGTTTTCTTTTGAATATATTCCTTCCAAAATCTCAATTGGTGATATCTTGATTGCAATTAAATATGGGAGAACCACTAAGCTTCCCTGAATTGATCAAATAGGTCATCAATGTGTGGAAGTGGATACTTGTTCTTTATTGTAACTTGGTTAAGCTTATAACAATCAACACACATCCAAAGAGTTCCATATTCTTTCTTTACAAAAAAGATCGGTACTACCCATGGAGACATACTTAGCCTAATGTAACCCTTTATTTAAAACTCCTCTAACTTCACTTTCAATTCCCTTAACTCTATTGGTTCCATTCTATAAGACGCAAGGGAAATAGGACTAGTCCCTGAAAGGAGATCAATCATAAATTAAACTTCCCTTAGAGGTGGTATCTCTGAGAATTTCTTGGGAAGGACATAAAAAAATTGATCTATAATGGCTGGAAAACTATCTTCTTTGATCTTTTACATTGATTCCAAAGTCAATATTGCCAAATAATAAGAGAGTGTTCCCACCGTTGGTGCCAATAAGATCTTTTCACCTTTCTTTACCATCCTCTCTCCTCTAAAGAGATGCTCGATGTCGTCCTTAGTCCTGAAACTAAATGTTCTCCTATAACATTAGATGTGATCCTTGAACATTATCAACCAATCTATACCCAGAATTACATCATAGACACACATTCCCAACACCCATAAGTCCCATTTCAAGTTAAATCCATCAATAGTTATAGCACATTATCTACACACAAAGTCTAGAAATTATATTTCCTCCAGAGGAGTTTGAAGTTTTAAAACAATAAAAAGAATTTACAACTTTAAACATAACAAATCATCAGCACAAGAAGCAATGAAAGAATGCAATACACCAGTATCGAAGAGCACTTTCACAATTGTAGAATCATACCTATCACTGTAGATGGTCCAACTTGATCATCGACAATCATATACTCAGATCCATACAATTACTTTACCTCTACATTTTTATCATCTTTCCTTGCTGAGATTTACTTGGTTGAGAAGTCATGGTATTTATAGAATCACCCTGGATACCTTTTCTCTTTTGACAAGAATGATTTTTGAATCCTCACCCTGTTGAAGCATATGATGCTTGTGATGCCTGATAAGTGTCTCAAGCACCTGAACTTGGAGCACTGTGACAATATCAATGAAGATTCCTTGTCTTATTGTAGTTATGACATTCTCTAGGTTGTTCTGTACACTCTTGATTTATGTTTTCAAGAGAACCACATTGAACACAACCTACATTTTTCTTGGGTCATGGATGAAGGTTCACTGATCCAACTGTCTAATTTTAATTTCTACTTCCTCCTTGGAAATAGGTGTCCCTTTTCCTCTTGATCCTAGCATTTGAGTTCCCACCATTCTCTTTAGGTATCATCATACCTCCTCCTATAGATCCCAAAATATCATGTTCATACACAATCTCTATATTCACCATATCTGTATAATCAGTAATATAGAGCATCACAATCTTCGAACAAATCTACTACCTTATCCCGGATTAGAAGATGTGTGCCTTTAATGATGAAATTTCCACAACTTCTGGTGAAAATGCACTAAATTCATGAATTTATACTCATATTCCATGATAGAGAGAGTATCCTACTTCAGCCTAAATAAGTTTGTTGTTTTTTGGATTTTTAATTTATGAGGATAGAATTTTTTATTAAAAAATTACTCAAAATATTATCAAGTATGACCTTCATCCCCTTTATCATATAGTACCAATTCCTACAACTGATGTGCAATATCCTCAAGAATGTATTTGGAAAACCTAACTTTGATCTCTCTCAGTGTGCCGATGAATTTGTAGATTCTATTCATCCTTCTCATCCACATGTATGCCATTTCAAGTTTAGAATCACTCCTAAATATGGGTGGATTCTTCTTCATTAACTAGATGGAGTGATCTATATTCCATGGGTCATCTCACTGGTTCCCAGTCTCCATAACTTGGAATGGTTGGACAATACTTTAGACCAGCTCTTGGTTCACCAGTGTCTCAGGTGGAACCACATTCTCTGAAGCTTCCTCTGGTTGGTTCCTACGATGCCTACCATGTGACATTTTCTAAAATAAATTCAAACTTTATAAGTCTCACTCTCTAGTAACTAGTGTCTTAGCACTTCAAATTCTATCACATTAACTATCAAAACATTTTTTTTTTCAAAAAAAAAATTTTCCATGTTCAACCATTTTTGAAAACATTCATCTTTCTTTTTGAAAATTAAACCATTTTAAAAAAACCAGAAGCATCACCTTTTTCAAAATATTTCATTTGAAAAACAATTTCATACTTTTTCAAAAATCAAAACTTTTTCACAACATGAATCATTAACCGAAATTATGTATGCACTCCTAGTGGGAGTTCATTCCTCTACAATGTATTTCATGCTCGTCTCATTCACTAAAACCATGACAATGAGGTTTCAAAATCCTAGAAGTGTCTCCAAACACTTATGTACCTAACTTCCGGGTAACATGAATTTCAGAATAAAAGGGTTAGCTACATACTTTTATGCTATACGTTTCAAGTTATGACAATCCTACTCATTTCTAAGATTCCATCCCAAGGAATATACAAGAAATAATTCCAACTCCAAGACTAAGAACATTAATGACTACTTGTTAGGAAAGGACCGAAAAAACTGATACCATTTGTAATGACCCTATAATTTCCATTGTCTTGAGAATACAACAAGTCATTAATAGGCCTTAAGAGACATCCCCAAGATGCCAAAGGTTGAAAATAAATGCTGAAGGGTTTTAAAGAAAGTGGTGGAAAATTTACCACTTAATGTATAAAAACAATAACACGACAAACCATTCGCAAACATTTCACTAAATGATGAATGAAATAAACTTAGACATTTCAAATTATTCTCTTTAAAACAACCAACTAAGGTATCTTATAGTAGAAGAAAAAAACATCAAAGTAAACAGCGAAAATACAAGGAATAAACTCTAAGAAGACAACAAGATTCCTTGCTCCACAAGCTCTATGCTCCACAACCTCCATGCTCCAACATCACCAAGTAGTACAAAGTATCATGACATGGTGCTAAATAAGTGTGATACTTTACTTGTTTCCAAGTCTCAGAAGGTAGCATCTGCAAAAGAACTAAAGTTCCAAAGAACGGGTGAATATATAACTCAGTAGGTTTTCCCAATGATTTCCCTTATCACTCCACTAGGATAGAACAGTTATCACATTATATAAAACTGTTTATAAAAAACAATTTCCCAAAACAATTCCTAACCAAAAATAAAAAGATCAAAAACCAATTATAAAAAAGTGCAAAAAAAAGTAAATGAAACTAATTTTTAGCAAGTTAGTTAAAAAAATAACTAATCAACGCATATAAACAAATTAGGATTATTATTTTGGCATATCCATTCAATAGTTCACAACACACCCACACATGTATGCTTCGTTTGATAGTTCCAAACTCATGAGCTATGTCTTGTCCAATCACATTGTGTCCCAAGGACACCCACCCCTGATCCAAGGTCACGTACCTTGTACCCCAATAGTACTTGTCCCTTATTCAGGGGCCGTTATGCTTGAACACACACCAACACTATGTATGCCAAATATTTCCATTACCAAAATAAACACTTCAATAAAACAAAACCTTTTTTGAAAAAAAAGAACAACCAATTTCAAAGAAACATTTCATTTTAATAAAAATTTCCATTTTATTGAAAGCATATAATTTGATTCATGTTCCAGCATTCCTAAAAAATCCCCAATTTAAAATATCTATTTAAAAAGTAATAAAAAAACCACTTTTCACATTAAGCCAATTTTCCAGATTTCACAAATCTTTACTCAAAAAGGGTTCAGAAAACTGTTCAACAATCAAGTCACAATAAATTTAGCACAATACATACAATTTAAATCATTCCAACCAGTTCTACTAAGAGGAGTCGAGAGTAAAGCCTCATAGCTCAAAGGTTTTGATGAAAAATGAAAACATCAGAGGAATGCTTACAAATACGGGGTTGATTCTTCAAAGAAATTGTCTTAAATCACTTATCCTATAAAAAACAAAGACAAATATCAACTTATTTTGCAATAAAAAACCTAGATCTACCCATAACGGGCATATATGTTAGAACTAATAAGATATGAGAAGTAGATCTAAGAGAAAACTTACTCAAAGAGACATAACACAAATGCAACGCTGGACCAAAGATGATCGGGTCGATCCAGAAGAAGAGGTGCCTCTGAAAATCACACAGGGTGAGTCTAGGGTTGAGATACAAGAGTTTTGGAAAGAATAGACTAAGCAAAACTGCCAAATGCATGAATTTAATCTGGGTGTGGGCCGTCTCATGACGTGTACCCCCAGGTCACGACGTGAAGGCCACACTAGATAAGTACACCAAAAAATACATCACCTCAAGTTAAAGAAACCAATATTTAAACACTAAAAAACGTGTACCTTAGTTACACAATGTGTACCATCACACGACGTGATCCCCTAATTTACGACTTGAATCCGTCCCCAAATACATGTCCTGTACTTTAGGTACACGGTGTGTATCTATCCTAAAACCTACAATAAACCCCATGAAAATAATTTTAATAATTTTAACCTGAAGGGGGAATTATAAAATGTAGAAAACATACTCGATCAAGGTAACAGGATGTCACAAACCAAAAACCGAGGGTACTATAATAGGATATTGGTATATTGTTTCGAGATTCACAAAGTGTGATCCACTTAACCAATAGTATTATGTTTCACTCTAAGATGAAGAATATTTATTTGGAGTATCACTTCATCTAAAAGTTATTGTATAATGAATTGTTTGAGCTAAAAAGGTTTATGGAGCCCAAAACTGATGGAAATTCTAACCAAGTTCCTATTCCATGATATGATTTGTGGTGTTTTACCTAAGTAGGGTTGGGATAACTTCAATCAAGATGGGGTAACCATGATACTATAATGGAATATTGAGAACAATATAATGTTTCAAATGTGAATAGATGAATTTTTTGTGTATCCTAAAAATGATCCTCAAGTGTAATATTGTTAGTCTTGGTTATGTGTGGGAACCATTTTCTCTTAAGACCCTGAACTTCTAGAAAGAGTATTTTTTGATGTTTATAATTGAACTGAGGGGAGATAACGATATAGAGGTAATAAATTTTAGAAGTATAGAACCACTCATAAATACAAATATGAATTATAACCTAATTCCATAAGAAGGCGGAGTCTATGTGTGAGTAAAAACATCATGTGTAAGAGTGACCATGAAGATTCAAAGGATACATAATGGTTACTAGGTGAGGAAAATTTAGATACCAAACTATTTACTGTGAGTAGTTAAGTTAGTGATTTCTTTTTAATAATAATCTTTTGTGTTATTATTTAATTTTTTATTCTATAATTGTCTTCTAGAAGTTCTAATCTATTATGTATAGAAATATGGGGTGTGGATTGTGTGATATTTATTCTCATATTGGAAAACATATATATACAGGTTTATTTTGATTTGGTAGTATCAGAATTCATTTCAACCTATATAAGTTCTAGTGGGTGCTTTCATTTTATGAGGTTTTAGACCCAATAACCAAGACATACCTATTAGAGTTGCAGGATAGAGGGGCAAGTTGATAAGGGATGTAGGGATAAATGTATGAAACTTGAAAAGAATTTGGTAAATATAAAAGTTGAAGGAACTTTTGATGTTTTGTTGTTGAGTATATAGTCCCATAAATTCTTAGATTTAAGACTTATGATCAAATTTTTTATACCACATCAGGGAATTATTTCTAGAATAACTATATTATTAGTAACTTTAGTAATGTAAATCTTACTCATGATGAACCCCTATATATTTTTAGAAAGGATCATGTATGAATCAAAACTAATTATGATATTTTGATCGTTTTAAACAATCACTATTGTAAAAAACATTTTTCAAAGTCATTTTTTTGTTTTTTATGTATTTTAGATAGTGATGTTATTGTAAGTGATGTTGTAAAAATGATTCTTTATGTCATTTTTTAATTGATCTGAAAAGTCCTTGTGTATTAGTTATCAAATAATCCATTATAGAAAACAGAGGAAAACATGTAGAATGGGAAGGTTCATTCACGTCATCTATTGATTAACCAATGTCAAATATTTTTTCTCACATTAATTATTAAAAATAAGTGATGTGAAAACCCATTTTTAAGATAGTTTACACAATAGATTACAGGAAAGATCAGTTTTATTTTATTTCCTATGTTAGTTATAAAATAATCGACCTAAAAATTTTCTTTTTTTTAATTTTTTTTCAAATACATCTCCCTGTTAGTATATCAATAATATAGAAAACAAAAAAATAGTATAAAAACAAAAAAAATCAAAATAAATATAGTGTCTTAAAAAATATACATCTTATCTTTGTTCAAATTATTTCTACTTTACAATTTCAAATTTAAACTTCCAAATATATATTGAAATTAAACTAAAACAAAATATGACCAATGAAATAATCTATCCATTATTTTTATATGTAATTAAGATCTTTTTCAGAATAATTTTAAGGGTCATAAAGAAACTAAAAATTAAAAGGAAATAATTTAACCTGTATTCTCAATATAATTATTTGATAAAAATATCAACGTTTATAAAAAAATATTACCTTGTGAATTTTTTAACTATATTGATTGAAATTATTTCAAATATAAATCATAGAACATAATACCCATATTCATTTAATCCTTATTGATGATGAAATTTTTGTTTCAAAATAATTTTTCAATTCAAAATAACATTTTAATTACTTGCATCCAAAATGTTGTTATTATAAATTATAAGTCACCATTTCACACACGTATTTGATATTTTCTTTCCTCTTTCCTGTTATCTCTATAAATTAATTTCATGCCCTATTTGAAAAAGATATGATGGAAATAAAATTAATTTTTTTATACTATAATATTTTTCAAATAATCAAACTTATAAGTTTAATACATTTCTAATATTTTTTGGAACGTCCCCATAGATAGAGAATGACCAGTAAGTTGGATTAAATTATAGAAAAAGACACAAAACATCCAATGGACACTAATATATAAAAAATATAATTTTATTGGATATTTTATTAACATAAATAACACTTTAAGAAATTTATGTTTCATACCATTTAAGATAAGTAATCATTAAACACTGAATTATATTATTGTGAAGCCTTTTAGAAATATATATATATATTGTTTGTATATCTTATTGGGTTCATTATTAGTGAAATAAATTTTGTGTCAAGAAATATATATACTAGTTTTTTATAACACTAAATTCAAAGTGTATAAAGTTAATTAATACAAAAAATATAAGTATTCATTTTCATTAAATTAAAATAATTTAAATAAATACGACAATCAACTTTTGTAGAAAATACCTTCATCACAAAGATTCCTAATAAATATCCAATTAAAATATCCCAGACATATCTCTTTAAAATCATTAAAGTCATATCACATCCACAAATTTTATCATCCATTAGAAGATTATAAAATTCCAATAACAAATATGAATATGTTGATAATCTATCAAATCTATAAAAATTATTATCCAAAGTCATAACTACTTGTAATTTTTATTGACTATATAGTATTTATTTACATTTAAATTTTTAAAAACATTTAGGATAAGTATATAAATTAAAATTTTAAAACAAATCTAACACTAATAAAAAATAAATAATATAGTCTATACATACCTTGGTGATAATTTATTTGAAAGTTATATATAGAAAAACTAAAAAATGGCCAACACATTGTCCAATTGTAGTGGTCTTATCTATATGAAATATTACTCTTGATGGTTTATCTATAATATCATGTATATTCACCCTAATTCGATCCTTATACAACTTATAATGATGTATGAAATCCCCAATATAATATATAATCCCATATACAAAAATATCATTCTTGGGATCCTCAAAAAATAATTCATTATAGATGGGTAGATGTGTAGGATGAGTTGAATGAGTTAGAAATGTAGGCATAAGTGGAGTAGTGGGATATGTTGATGATATTGGAAGAGTGTGATATGTATCCTGAAACTATATTTGCATGTATACAACGTCGAATGTACTAAATCTCTATTCCTCACCATTATTGTCTCCCTCATCACTTGAAATTTTTATTTTAAATATTTTACTTTTTTCCTTTATATATATATCCTCAATCGAAGAAGATGTACATTGACCAAACAATATTCTAACCAATAATCCCACCTTATATCCTCACACATGACCCGAGTGTTCATATCTCCCAATGTAGTAGCTAAAATACCATTCCTACCCTCATGTATGAAGGTCCCATGTGAGCTCTTCTCCTAAAGAGATTATTATATAGAATTTTCTATAATTTCATTAATGAATCAAAATATATAAAGAGTTAATATAACTTAAGTAACTTTTTATAATCCTCTTAGATACATCCCTTGAATCTTATATAATATTTGTTCCCTTTTCCCTTACTAAGGCCCTCTTTCATTTTTATGTCTAGTTGGGGGGGTCAACCTTTGTCGATACTGAAGAATATACTCTCCTTTTTTGAAAATTTTAAGCCATTATTTTTTCTTATAAAAATATATACAACCTCCATGAGATAAATTATAAGGGTATATACTTTTGAGATATCTTTGGTTACTATAAATTAAGTACAAAGTAAACATTAATATGATCATTATTATCTATATATATATATAATTCTAAAAGAATACATTGAACATACCAAGAATAATTATAATATCATACTTTCAATAAAATTATTCCATGTATATTTATCTTAAATATGATATATATCCCATGTATTTTAATTTTTTATTTCCCTAAAAATGAAATTTTAAATTAGGGTTCATTAAAATCCCTCTAGATCCTAGAAGCTAATGATTAACATTTCTTCATAGCTTCTCTTGTGCTAGGTATGTTACATGTCATCTGATAAGAAGTTAAAAACCCAATATCAGTAAGAAAATTCCATGATGTGTAAAAAAATTATAAATGGGCTTTCCAAAATTGTCCCTCTTAAATAAAACAGTGTCTCTTTATCAACACTTCTCCAATCACAAATCAAAATGTTAATTTTCAACCAAGCTTTGATTTCAAAAAAAATATTATATTATTTTTTAATTTATAGCCCTAATATTAAAATTATCATAAAAATAAAATATATATCCTATGTTTCTTGCAATGGGAAACTAATAATTTTGGTGAATATGTGTTTCCAGGTTTATCAACCTTGGAATCCTTTCTTTCTCTATGGAAGTAGAATTATCTTATTCAAAAGGATGAGGATTTTCCTTAGTAGAACTATGTTTAAAATCCTCTATGTAATATTGAGGTGACTCATCAATTTGATTTTACATTATCCTATAAATGAAATTAACAATTAGTACCAAAATATACATATCCGTATTTTACATATAAAATAAAAAAAATAAAAAAATAACCCAATAAAAACTTAACTAAATGAAAAACATTTTTATTATTATTTTGTATAGTATTTAACTATAAATATACAAAAAACTAACAACATTAATGAAATATGAAATTATATAAACACAAAAAAAAGTTATGTAAAATATTACATAAATAAAACTATTACACATAAATTTGAATAACATTTTTCAAATTATACCAAAAAATAAATACAATAAAAAAAATATTTTTCATATTCATTATATTAGTTAATAAAAATGATTAAAAAATACAAACAAAGTTATGAAACGTAAAATGATATACACAGAATAAAAAAATCTTATGTAAATATTTATTCAAATCCAACAATTAAATATAAAGTTTATTAATTGAAAAACAACACAAACAAAACTAAACTAATATAATTAAATAATTTATAATATTTGTTAAAATATGTGGATTAAGTAAAAAAATTAAACTAATATATCTAAAATTTTATGAAATTTAAAAAGGAAAATAATAAATAAATACATGTTACATATAACATTAGAAGATTGGTACCAGATTTGTTTCTCATATTCCTTCATTATGATCATTTCTTAAAGAAAAAACAAGTCCTATGATGTCATCATCAATATTATCTATTAATCATTCCATAAGAGTAGGTATCTTACATAAATCATCATATTTATCAAGTTTATTATCACCAAAATACTATTTTCCCTTGAAAAATGATAGAAAACTACACATTTGATGGATCAAGAACATATAATTTTTTTCATGCGCTTATATGATAAAATGATCAGTTTTATACTTCAATCTATTCATTTTTACTAGTTTCATACTAAATTCAACATATTTAACAATGTTTTTACTAATAACCCATTTGCGGTTAAACCCCAGAACTCAAAATTTAAAATAATCAAAATCACATATTTATTCAATAACTATATAATATACAGTTGATATAGAGATTGGGTTTTTATCTTTTTCAAATTAAAAATGAATTTCTTCAGTGAAAAAAAATACACCAGTACTTTGAACTGCACTTATTTTTTCTTAATGTTTGGTATAAAATCTATAACCATTAATTTCATGCTCAGACCATGTTATCAAATGTAGACTTGTGCTACTCACAAACCATATCAATTTTTCTAATTCATCTGATCTACCACGCATGGTCTCTTTAAGACATGGGAAATTTTTTTATACTCATTAAAAATCCACATATCTTTATTCTTTCGATAAAAATGTTTTAACACATTAATATGCAATCTGATATATATAGTTGAGCATCATTTATGTTATTCAAGATGTATAAATTTACCTCTTTGATTGTTCACCTATCAATTATTTTATATTTAATTGATGGATTCCCTTTCACCCAATACTGACTCATTCATAGATATATATAGGCAAACATATGTCCTCCACTACAATAATTAGTTTGTACACAAATTTTCAACCTCCTTAGTAATATATTTCACAACAATGGAGACTTTTGATTGATGTGGATTATTAATATATCCCTTAAATATCTTCCCATATCTTTCAAAAGGATACACCCAACATAGATATATAGGACCACAAATATTTATTTCTCTCACCGAATAAACCATTAAATGAACCATGATATCAAAACAATATTGTGGAAAGTACATTTCTAGTTGAAAAAAAACTGTATCATTCTCTAATTTGTTCAATCAATTTTGATCAATCAATTTTTTTACAAATGAAATTGAAAAAATAACACAAATTTATGATATTCATTCTGATGTGAATAGGAATAATTCCATGCAATGAAAATGGAATGATTTTTTTATCCTAAAATTATAATCATGATATTTTATTCTTTTTAACATCAAATATTTTAGTTAAAGAAACTTTTTTACATTTTAATAATAATCCTGAGGCGCTTTGATACCATAGAGGCACTGAAAAAACTAATTGTATCCCCATTCTCTAATGTATGATAATACAAAGGTAGGTATTTTAATCTTTGTTTAGGAGTGGGAGATAACTCTAAATGTATTCCCATTTTTAGTAAGTCTAATCTAACATTCATCAAATCCTTGGTCTCGCATTTAGTATTTAACAATGTTCTAATCAAATTTTCACATATATACTTATCAACATGTATAACATGAATGTAATTTTTAACCTCATGATATATCTAATATGGAAACTCAAAAAATATTGATCATTTCATTAAGATATTTCTATCATTACTATATATTTTTTGTATTTCCAAATGTCAAATCAATGTTTTTCACCATCTCAAAATATTGATTAGTTGAAAAATGTTTCTAAGTAATATTTAATTCATGTTAGTCATTGAATGGATTTTTTAATCTTATATAATAGTGATATATAGTAATAAACTTTTGATGAAACATATATACCTTTTCTTCCCATATTTTAGTTGATAATATGAAGTCACTTCTTTGCAAATTGACCAAGATTTGTGCCCCTTAAAACTGTATCCTATAAAATTTTCATATGTTGAAAATTAATTTATAGAGAACATAATCATCACATGAAATTGAAATATTCCTTTTTATAAGAATATTTAACACTTATATCTTTATACATTAAAAAATATTAAATCATCAATTAATGGTGAAAAGAAATCATCGATAGCATTTCAAGGTTGTTTTGTTCTAGAAATCACTAAACTCAATATGATATATTTCGTCTTCATACAAAATTTAGTTTATAAGTTATAAGTTAATATTAAAATAGGCCATGAATAATATTTTCTACTACATATCTGATATAGATTCATTCTATTTGTTCACTTTCCAACCTAGATATTTATAACTTAATTTATTAAAGCAACAAAAATATTGATCAATTTTCTTACACTATAGAAAATCCACTAGATGGCTTAATTTTGCCTTATATATTCACATATATTCATTCCATTTTAACAATTTTGTGCTATTTTAATTTTTAAATAAGCATATTAAATGAGGAATTATAAGGATATTCCAAATTTCCTTAACACAATTCTATGTAATTGAAAAATTAACCTGTAAATTTTATTTCAACTTATACTATGATGTTCCATAATTATGATACTTTGACAGACCTTCATATTCCTTCCTATATAAATCATATTGATTTAGGTGGGAATGTATCTTTTTGTACCCAAAACCCATATAGCATAATATTTTATTTGTCTTATAATGTGAATCTAGATGTTCATTATCTTTAGGAAGTATATATTTAAATAGCTATAAAAAATTTGTTAAACTCTTATCACTCAATTTATTTTCTTTACTTTAATTTAATCAATCTTAAAAATATTGATAAAACCATAAATTTCATACTACCATGAAACAAAGGTTTTTAAAATTCACTATATTGGAACTTAATCATTGGTGTTTTATTATTTGACTCTACTTTAATATCATGTATCTTTTCTTCAATTTGATCAGACATATTGTCTTGAAAATATTTATCATCAATATATTTTTAATTCTAGAAAATTTCAACATGACAATTCCAATATACATAACTCAAATTAAAACCAGAAAAATTTAAATTATCTTTGATTTCTCTACTTTTTAACATTATCATATTTTAAAAGTTCAAGAATGGACCAAAACATAGGTTGTTTTTTGGAATATTCTATTTGAAAATTCCAAAAAATCATTAATTCATTCCTCATATTCATTACTTATTCACCTAGTATTAATCTAACTGTGACTCATTATCACCTATTAAAAATTCCAAGTACTGTATATAAGTTACCGTATATTGAAATTGTATTTGAAAATTACTTTTATAAATAATAATACAAACAAAGAAACATAAAATATTTCAAAAATAATCTAAAAACAATTAATTTCATAAATAAAATAGTTCAAAAAAATAATGGTATAAAATTAAAAATCTTGTCATAGATTTAAAATGTTGAACAATAAAAAAATTCAAATTTTCCTTATTTTTATTATCTATTTTGGTAATTATATATCTAATTTTTTCTTAGTATATATGTAATTATCATAATGGGATTTTTGAAATAAAATTTGATTGTCAATATTTGTTTGATAATTTTAGCATATTCAATATATATAAATACATAAGTTTTAGAATAAAAATGCAGTAATTGAATAGTGATTTTCTATATATTCTATAAAATATAAGAATATTTAAGAAAATATAAAATAGGATAATGACGGTGTCATGAAATATTTGAAATGTTTTTATAATGTTTCATATAGAAACATTCTACTACATGAAAAAAATTCTAATGATATTGTCATGCATATTATTTTATGTGGATATAAAAAACATAAGGATAATGTTTAATAACGTTCCATAAAACTATGTCTCACAGTGATAATGCCATGTATAATATGTTCTTCACATTATAATATTTCATAGAAAAATATTATAATATATGATGTTTGAAACATCATGAAATAAAAAAACATAATAAAATAATAATTAAAAGATGCGTTAATTATTGTGAAAAAATTGAAATAAGGAGAGAATCATATTTCTTATAATATAAAAAATGGAGAGAGGCAACAAAAGAAGATAGTGGCAGCATGTAAGAAATGCGATGAATGTGATAAGGGGATGATGTTGTCAAAGATGATTGCAATGATGGAGAATACTGAGGTTGGTGATGATAATAAAGATGATTTGGAAGAAGAAGATATATTGTGGGCCTGAGGTTTCAAAGAAATGATATTAGGGTTCATATTAGGGGAGAAATCAAGAGAGGTAGACTAAAATTAAACTTTGGTGTCGAATAATTTTTTTAAGGATTTCTTTGTCAGTTATTTTATAACCATTATAGAAAATATTTTTTATGTAAGTAATTCTATAACTGAGGTATCAAATTGAAATTGTAAATTATTTAAAGAAAAAATATTGTGGAAAATTTGGTGTGATAATGTTCTAATTCAATAAATAATAACTGATGTAAAAAAATAATTTTAAAAAATTTTTGTATGTATACCATATTCATAGGTTGAGAAGGAATCATAATTAAGTTAGGTAGATTGATGATGCAAGATTCAAAAAAAATTATGGTAATTCATTAAAATTTAAGAAAAGGGATGTGGCCATATATCATGGGAGAATGAATGAAAAATTAAAAAATAGGAAATAAAATTTTAATGTCATTGTTATAAAAAAATTATTTTTTGGATTCAAAACTTTGAATTTATAATTTAGGATGCATTATTGAGAATTGGGTGAATGTTTTTCCAATAAAATGAATTCCATTAGAAATGATTTTAGTTGATGTTTTCCTATATAAAGACTATATCTTTGGAAATAAAATGAAGGTGTTTTTATAAAGGGAGATAAAACTCTAATAGTTATAAATCTAGACCTAGTTCTTATTGATTCTTGGGAACCTCCACTAGTAAATTACATTATAGTAACACTATATTATGTGACATTTATTAATGACTCAAAAATAAGGCATCAGAATAGAGTTTAAAATTAAATTTTGATATATTTAATATGTTTTATAAGTGGAAGAATCTTGTAAAGACTAAGTCAAGATCAAGGATTTAATGATTGATATTTGATAATGGAGAAAAATATGATGGTATATATTTCCATGATTTCTCTGATACAAATAAAATTTTATGAGAAAATGTTATCCTAAAATACCACTACAAAATGGTGTGGTTGAGTAAATGAGTGGTATTTTTAATAAACATGTTAGGAATATAAGGATGTGCTCAATATTACCTATAATTTTCTAGGTTGAGTTAGTGAATTTGGTATCATGTCTTGTCAATAAGAGTATGTTTGTAATAATATGAGAATATCTACATAAGGAGTTTTGATCTGGAAAAGTAATAATATTTTATCATTTACAAATATTTGGTTTTTTATTATATGTATATATAGATGTTTATGTAGGGGAAAATCTTGATGTTATGTCAAAATAATGCTTCTTTAGGGAATATGGTACTGTGAAGTTTAGATATATTTTATGGTATTGAGAATAAAATAAGTTTATTAGAAGATAAAACATGATCTATAATGAATTTTTTGTGTAAAAAATGGTAATTCAGTTGAACCTGGTAGTGTAAATAAAGAATTAGTGTGTTAGGAGAAAGTTAATCTTTAAGGCCCACCAAAGCTTTTGAAAATTGAACCCAATAAGCCTACTATTCAAGTAGAATTTATAATATAAACTAGGTTGAGAAGAATTATATAGAGATATTTATCATTCTTTCACTATTTATTGTTAAATAATAATAAAGAGATAAAGTAATTTTAAAAAGTAACAAAAACAACTAATTCAAGAAATTTGGAGCTGGATATGATGAAAGTGATTTATTATTTATATGATACCAGTTCATAGAAGTGGGTTATATTACCACAATGAAATAAATAATTATAAATCAAATGGGTTTATTTGTTCAAGGAAGAATATTATAGTAGTATGTGATTTAAGGAATGATTTGATGTTAAGAGATTTTAATGGAATAAATGTGTGAATTTTAATAAAATTTTATCTCTAGTAGTGAAGCTCACCATCATTTAGGTATTTCTTAGCATTGATGAATTAGATGATTTACATCTTAAATAGGTTGATGAAAATTATTTTTTCCCCACATAAAATTTTGGAGGAAGACATCTATATAGAGTAACTAGAGGGATTTTTTGAGTCATGAAAGAAATGCCTAGTCGGTAAACTCAAGAAATGTTTATACAGGTAAAATTAGGAAGTGAATAAATAAAATAGTATGTTTGATTCATCAATGAGTATAACCTTATAGAAATAGAATGGCATGTACCAATGTTATTATTATAATTATTTCCATGAAAGATACATTATATTTATTATATATATAAAATATATAATGGTTATAAGATTAGAAAAGAAAATTATTGATGAGATAAAAGTTATGTTGGTTATGGAGTTATAAATAAAAGACCATAGAGAGGCTATCCAGATTTTGGGGATAAATATTGGTACAGACCGTATTGTTGGAACATTGATGTTTTCAATATTTAACTATATTGGAATGGTTTTGAGTTGTTTTATTGTACTATAAGTATATCCAGAATCAATTTGTAAGAGTTTTTCCTTTCTTGTCTATTAATTTTCTAGTTTTGGTGGTTGAAGGTGTTCAGGGGAGGTTCTAGGAGTTTCCGGTAGAGGCTGGAGGTATAATAGAGCTGCTTCAATAAATACATGACATATAATATTTACATGATATGAAAGTGGGGTTTGTGGCTTATGAAGGCCTGGTTCACGTTTTTTAATAAAACATATGATTAATTCTTTGGGGAGACTCATTTTTAGTGGAACTTAAAATCATGAAATTACATGAATTTAAAAGGGATTATATGTCGAGTAAATCCTCAATGCGGTGAATTTAATATTTTTTTCAGTACTCAGGTTTCTCTCAAATCATATGGCCTGTCTTCCTCTCTTAGTCTAGTCAAACCCGAGTTTCCCCAAGCATTCCTTCAATCCTCCCTTCCTCCCTCTTTTATCTGTTGGCTTAGGTGGTTGTTCGTTTGAAATTCATTGTAATCCCTTCCTTCTTCTTAGTTTGTTTTCTTCTATTCTACTTTAGAGATTCATTATGATAGTGTGATTTGGTTTGGGTTTTGTGTTTGAGTAGAATTTTTACAAACCTATGGTGTGATATAGGTTGATATGACGTTTCTCATGAGGTTTTGGTGGTTTCTATGCATTCTTCATCACCTTATAGTGCATAGTGAGTCAGAAAAGCTTCTTAAAGGTAGGGAATCCATCATTTCTATTCATTTTGTATCATACGGGAGGGTTGTATGTTTTTTTAGCTATAATTTATGGCTATCCTAGCTTAATTAAAGATAAATAATTGGTTAAATTTAAATTAAATGGTAAAGGGGTTTGATTCGCATGCTTTTAAAGCTGGTTGATATTGTGATATCGTGATTGTATGGGCATGATTCCTTGCATAAAATTATGGTCAATAGGGTTTTTTTTTGCATTGGATGATACGTATTGTGACTGCTATGAATGTTTTGATTGTTTTATATCACCCTAAAATGGAAATTATCAAACCAACCATATTTGGATATAAAAATGGTTTCCCCATAATTATGGATTATGTGAAAACACCCTTAAAATAAAATGGAATGTGATAAAATCCCCTTTTTAAATTTTAGGAAAGATCTTGATGTATTGTAATGTGTGGTCATGATATTGGAGTGGTGATGTGTAGTCTGGGCATGTGGGTCAGACGGTGTGTTTGGTTATGCTTTTGGGATTGTAAAGATGTGGTTTATTTGGCCGTGCTTTTGGGGAGGTTAGGAGGTGGTTGTTTGGCCATGATTTTAGGGTGGTGAGCTTGTTATATAATAACGATTATGAGCTACTTGTTACATGTGGTTTTGTTGTTCTAGATACCCAGATATTGATGGAATAAATGATTAATACTGACTAAAATGACATGGGTTGGTTTGGAAATGGATTATAAATTTCTACTGAATTAATAACTGATGGGTTTCTTGGTTAAATTTTATTGATACTAAATAATGAAATTAATTGGACGGATAATGGGAAATGGTTGAAAATTTGAAATGGGAATTGTGGATTATGGATTGTTATGTGGTGGTATTCATTTAGAAGAGGTGGAAAAAGTGATAGTATTGTGAATTAGTTAGCTTTTGGTTGTGCAATCATAGGTTGGGATTTAATGTTTGATATATATATATATATAGTTTTATATTTTTCTAATTTCTATATGTACCCCACCCATGTGAAGCACTATGTGTTGACACCCGCATAGTCATGCATGGGTGTTTTTTCCAACATATGGTTAGGAGTACGGATGGTCGGGTACCCACTATTTTCTGCTCTCTCTTCCTAGTGAGGTAGGTATTGCAAATTCTATGATGGTTAGAGGTCTATAAGTGTATTATATGGTGGTTGTGATAGCCCATGTTTCCTCAGGTGAGACGTGGTGGCCTAAGTGTTTTCGGTGAGATGTGATAACCCATGTGTCTTTGGGTGAGGTGTTACCATTCTTGTGGGATGGAGGCTCAGGTATTTTTGGCCAAGATGTGATATTACCATGATTATGGGGAATATTATATTTGAAGTCATACATGGTAGGAGGAGGGAATAAGTTTTATGTCTTACATGTTCATAATACCCCATAATATGGTTATTGCAGTTGTTGTGTTGTGGCCCAGGTGTTTTCGAGCAAGATATGATGTTCTTGTGCTTGTGTGTCAGTGATCCCAAGTGTCCTAAGGTCAGGTGTGTTGTGACCATGCTTGTGGGTCGGTGTGGTATACAAAAGATATGGGAGTTCCATGATGTACGAAATTATGGTGTGAGAGTGGAATATCAGTGGGAAAGAGATATGGGGTACCCTTATCAATATTCTTCAGGTTATAATATATTACTTGGCTTGCATTATTATATGAGAATTCCTTAGTGATGTTGGGTTAGTTAGTATGCTCGTATAGTTGTTGTTTGGTTCTACAGTTTTCTCATATTTGGATTAGTGTGCTTCTTTGAAAAGTCCATGAGAGACTTTGGTTTTCATACTGATTATACTTGTATATTCATCCAATGTATATAAACTTTTTTTAGGTTTCCAAGAGGATTACATGGATCATGATGGAAATTATTAGCTCAGATCCTTGACAGTTTCCATTAAGTTGCATTAACTTTACTTTTGGGTATTTTACTTTTTGATAATTTTATTTTTATTAGTAATATTTATACTTGCATGTTGGATAGTTTTAGATTTATTTTATATTATGTAATTAGGTTAATTGTTGATTATTTTTCTTATCTACTGATCATATTTATATTATATAGGGTAATGCCTCCCATACATGAGATTTTTATACACTCGGTGCTAATCAGCAACCTGGGTCCTACTCGAGGAGACACTCAGGGGGGTTTTATCTCCCTCCCCTAATTATAATGTCTTTAAAGGGGGGAGTTCATTACAGAGTGGTATCAAAGGTGATGTTTGATAGATATGATAGAGTTTGGAGCTAGGAATAATGAAGATTGTGTGGGTAGGAATGGAAATATTTCTAGATGATCTTGGTGTGTAGCATAGTCCAAGGAGACTAGCTAGGACATGTGATTTTAGGACCCCCGTGATCCAATGCATGGAATATAATCTTTTTGAACAACCAAGAGAGGTGTTCTTGTTTGTAGGGTGGAGACCTAGGAGAGTTACATGAATCATGATAGCTTGTGTTCTTATTCGAATTTACGTTTTTTCGATAAAATGGATCTTAATAAAAATTCCACACTATCAGGCTTAGGAAGTTCCAATTTTCTTTTCAGTTATAGATCATGTTCGTCATCTATGTGTGGCTTAGGAAATTAAGATTCAACAAGCTAATGCAATTTATTACCATAGGGAATATCTGATAAAGTAATATGAGGCTTGTAAGAGGAAATTGTATTCTTTCCAATATCAGGCTTTGGGAAGGTATGAGGGAAGTTTATCAGATGTGGAGACATAGAGTTGGATGGAAGAGAACTAGATCAATTTCAATTTGATTTGATCCTCGATGGAGTACTAGGTCCCTTTGGGAGTTATCCATATGTGGGGAGCTAAACATCAGTGGTGGAAGTTTTATCCAAGTGATCGGAAAGTGGAAGATGTTTCATGGGTTGACTACTAGAAGGAGTTCTGGGTAGATTTTGTTTCATCGACCATAAATGTAGTGAAGAGGAAGGAGATCATTTATCTTTAGTAAGGGAGTATGTCATTTATGGAGTTGGGAATAAATTTCAAGGCCCTTCTACATTTTTTCCCAGATATTTTTCCAGATGAGGATTCTCATTCAGGACATCTTGAGGATCCACTTTTTCCTTCTATCTAGCTTGCAGTTACTCTTTTTACATCACCGATGTATCTATAGGTTTATAAGAAGGTGGAGGTGATCGAAAAGATGCACATGTAAGAAGATTTACTAAGATAGGGGAATTAGTAGGTTTCCTCTAGGGGAAGAGTTATCATTGGAAGGTCTCAATCACTAGGACCCTCAAGGATTATACAAGTGGGGAGTCAAACATAGTAGCTTCCATTATGTCCTTTTGGGGAAGGCTGTAATCATGATTTTTTTACGGTATTTGTGCCAGTGTGTTTTGGGTGTGGGGTTCATGGACATCACCAAAACTAGAAACCAATGGTTCCTCACACTCATTTTGGTGGAAGATACATGTTTAGTGTTAGACTTAGTAGCAGTTTATAGTAAGATAATTTTAGCAACATTGGAAAAAGGTTTTTTCTCCACTGATGGTAGATGGAGCAGGTAGAGGCTAAAATCAGGATATTCCTCATGTTCAGGTACCCTGACTTGAGCATGTTCATGGAGATTTTAATCAATATAGATGTATATAAGATTGATGTGGTCAGTTACACATAGTGGTGGTGGTAGTGCCAAAGAGGACAAAGATCATCATAGGTATGATCAGTTTGTTTAGTTTCTTTGTTTATACCTTGTTTGATTTAGGATATTTACATCCCTTTTTTGTACATAATCTAGTTCATGCATTAGAACTAGATGGATAGAGGTATCTTGTTCCCCCGGTGTTGACTATGTCACTCGGAGGTCATACCAACATGTTTGTTATGTGTCAGGGATGTTAACATAGGATGGAGCTACAACAATCCCATGGGTATCTTTTCTTTATATAGAAGAATCCATATGATTTATCCTCAAAATTGACAGATTATATTCCATATTTAATTTTATTGACTCCTTTTGGAGGATATTTCTGTTTTTTGATGTGCAGGGACAATATTTGGTTTTCATTAGCAAGCAAGGTTGTCAGTTGAGAAGTTGGTGTGTGGATCCCCTTCCTTCTAGGTGATATGTCTTTGGAATCAGTATAGGCTGGGACAGTGAAGGTCCATAGGTTCATTTTGAAGTTTCTAGATATTTTCCCCAATGAGGTTGTAATGCTACCCCCACAACATAATGTTGACTTTGGGATAAACTTGTAGCCTGGCGATTCAATGATTTTAATGGATCTTTATCAGATCACACCTTCTAAGTAGTAGGATTTGAGGATTTAGATATATGATCTAACGCACAAGGGTTTTATCTAGCCCTGTGTGTCATCATTGGGTTCTCAAGTATTTTTTCCAAGAAGGAATATGGTAGTTTGATGTTTTTTACAGACTACCAAAGGTTGAATCAGGTGACTTTCAAGAACCGTTACCATCTTCCAAGGATAGATGATCTTTTTTACTAGTTGAGAGTGGTCATTTAGTTTTTAAAGAACGATATGTAGTCTGGATATCACCAGTTAAGAGTGAAGAAGGGAGATATCCTAAAGTTTGTCTTCAGATGCAGGTTTGAGAACTTCGGGTTTTTAGTCATGTCATTCAGTGCTATGAATGTACTAGCAATGTTCACGGGGTTTATGAATTCCATGTTTTGTGAGTTCCTGGACTATTTTATCATCGTATTCACCGATGATATCTTGATATACTCAAAGTTAGAGAATGATCATGACAAACATCACAGAGCTATTTTGTAGATTCTTAAACACCAACATCTCTATGTATAGTTGTATAAGTGTATGTTCTGGACACAGGATGTTCATTTCATCAGGCATGTGGTGTCTCAGTAGGGTGAGTTAGTGACTATTGAAGGTTGAGGCAGTTGTTTCTTGGGAATCACCTAAGAATGTGGAAGAGGTTTGTAGTTTCCTTTGTCTCATAGGCTAGCTGTTTACCCAATTTCTATTAATTTTTAGCCCTACAGAAAACTTTTACAAGGAAGGATTACGATTTTTAATGGGATGATTCATGTTATGAAGTGATTAGTTACTCGAAGGGGAAGTTTTGTAGTGCTCCAGTGATTGAGTTTCTTGATAAGGGGTGATGTTTGAGGTGTTTTATGATGCTTATCATTTGGGTTTGGGATGCATGTTGATTCTATATAGGGAAGTCTCTTATGGGTATCATCATTTACATCCCCAAATGCATAAATATTCCACCCATGATCTGGAGCTAGTAGTGGTTGTGTTTGTGATGATCTTGTGGCGGTATTACGTTATTGGGTAGTGTTTTTTGGTCTTCATAGATCACAAGAGTTCGAGGTATATCTTTTTGCAGTTTGATCTGATTTTGTGGTAGTATTATGTGGATTGAGATTATTCAAAATTATGATTTTCAGATCTCCAACATCATAGTAAAAGGGAATTTGTGGTTGATTATTTGATCAGGTTGTTGTGTAATTATGTTGTTTTGGATTCTGTGTATTATTAGAGAGAAATGGAGGAGTTGGAATCCTTCCACTTACATGAAAGAATGGATATTGGAATAGGATTTTTGTTTTAGAAGGTGGTACAATATTATCTGATGTAGAAGGTGTATAAGTCTCAATGGGGAGACTTTCAGGAAGAGGTGATGCACAATCATGTTGTCCATGGTGATGTTCTAGAGGGATGGTTGTAGGATGGTCAAAACTAGATGTTGTTTTGTGGGAGATTATTTTTCCTGGTAGTGATGAATGAGGGATTCCTTCATGAGTTTCATAGCTCACCTTTGGTGGTACACCTAGGAGTTTCCAAGATGTATCGTGGTCTAAGGATGGAGTTTTTTTATCCAGGGATAAAATGGGTGGTAGAAGAGTTTGAGGTGAGGTGTTTTGTTTTCCAGTAGTTAAAGGACAAATATAATTTTCCTTGTAGTTTTTTGCATCTCTTAGATGTAACCAAGTGTAAATAGGATGGAATATTGGTGTATTTCATCACAGGGTTACCCAGGGTTTATGGAGGTTGTGATGCTATTTGGGTTATCTTGGATCAGTTGATGAAATCTGTACACTTCTTAGCAATCAAGAGTTGAGTGGGGTGGATTCTTTGGCTAATGGGTCTGTGGATGAGTTGGTGGGGTTGCATGGAGTTTTGAGGTCTATTGAATCAGATCAGGATTCTGGTTTTTCATTGTGATCCTGGAGGAGATTACAACATGATTTTGTTACACATTTACACCTCAACAATGCATTTCACACTCAGAAGGATGGAAATATAGAGTACAATATCCATATGATGTAAGATATGTTGCAGACATGAGTTTTAGACTATGTGGGATACCGTGTACGACACTTTTCCTTGGTTTATTTTTCTTATAATAACATATATCACTCTTCCTTTGTCATAGATCTATTTGAGAATTTTTACTAAAGACTTTGTTGTTCTCTAATGTGTTAGATAGAGGTTGGGGAGGCAACAGTTCTTGGTCAAAATGTGGCACAGATCCCAACAGAAAAGATTCAATTGGTTTAGGAGAATATGAAAGCAGCACATAACCAAAAGAAGTATTATACGAATCATAGGAGGAGGCCCTTGGAGTTCGAGTTTGGTGACCATGTGTTCTTTAAGGATTACCCTTGACATGGGAATTATAGGTTTGGTAGAGGGAGTAATATTTCTCCCATGTTTGTTGGGGCCTTTGAGGTTTTGGGGTGAGTTGGTTAAATGGTGTAGCTGTTGTTATTACCACTGTGAATAAAGATGATCCAAAAAATATTACATGTACCTAAGCTTCATCAGTATCTTCATGATGACTCTCATGTCATTGACTAGGGCGATTTGGATATCGAGGACGATGAAACGTTCATGGAGCAGCTAGTAGATATCCATGATCATTAGGATATGGTGCTGTATGGATGGACCATTCCTTTGGTTCATGTATTGTGGAGGCATGGTGTCATAGAGGAGAGTACTTGGGTGAAAGAGATAAAAATACATTCCCAGTACCCCGAGTTGTTTTTAGTTTGGTTTTCTATGTTTTTTCTTGTGATGTGATGTTTGGATTCTTTTATTATATGAGAAGATCCATTTTCCTTGGTTTTATGATGTATGATGTGTGATAAAGTTCCAACATATGAAAAGTGTGGGACTTGATTCTTAATTGAGACTAATTAACTATGATGTGATTAAACCCATATGGGTGAGTCAGTTCCACCAAGAGTGGATAGTATCTTAACCTGGAGGATGGAATTTCCTAATTCAGATATTCGTGATGGTGCAATTATATGGTTGTAGTGGTTATTGGTTTGGTCTATGTAGAGGTTTATATGATTTTGTAGTGGTTTTTAGGTGGTTTTTGGTTGTGAGGTGATAATATCATATGAGGTTTCTTGATTTCATTGGGTTTGGTGTGTTTGTTTAGTGGTAGCATTTGAGGAATGATGAGAACCTTGAGAGGTATCTCATAGGGTGGTTTTTTGGACCCCTTTCCTTCTCGACTTGATTTTAGATTATCAAGGGAAATAATTGATTGAGATGTATCTTATTTAATGATATATTCTTTCCTTGTCTGTTACTTTGTGAGTTTTGGTGGTTGGAGGTGTTCATGGGAGGTTCTGGGAGTTTTTGATGGAGGATGGAGGTGCAGAAGAGATGCTGTAGAAAATACACATTGTTTAACGTTTACAAGATGTGAAAGTTGTGTTCATGGCTTGTGTAGGCTCAGTTCAAAATATGAAATAAATTAGGTGATTAATTCTTCTAGGTGATACATTTTTCAACCAAATTTAAAATCAAAAAAATTCAATACATGAAAGGGTATGAAACATTGTGTAAATCCTTGATGTAGTTCAGTTAAAATGTTTTAAGCACAAATGTTTCTCTCAACCCCTATGGCCTCTCTTCCTACCTCATTTTGGGAAATCCTTAGGTGCCCCATGGAGTCCATCAATCCCTCCTTCCTCCCTATTTTATCCATTGTTTATGGTTATTATTCATTTGAAATATATAGAGACCTACTTTTTTCCTTATAAGACTTTGAAATATTTATATATTTATTTACAGATCTCGACACTGAGATGACATTCGATTTTGAGGCCTGGTGTTCATGAAATTAATTTTATTAAAATATTAAATATATTTTATATTAAGAACACACAATTCATAAATAAAGTAGGATAACTCTTAAAATTAAGCTTGAATCATAAATCCAAGACCAATATTGAGTTCAATACATGGAATTTACCCTAAGAAAGACCTAAAATTGGTTAGAATTGGGAATTAAAACAACTCGCTAATTGAAGGTATGTTTAGTGGATTAATAAATTATTTAATTCATTAATTCATTTAAACCTAATCATAAATTCTATAAGAATAATTCCATGGTGATATTCCGAAGGTCAACCTCATAATTTTGGGATTTGTTGACAGATTCTCTTTCGTCCTTCTATTTGAGAATCAAATCAGACGATGAAGAAACACCGCATTAGAGAAACTAAGATCACAATGAATGCAATGGGGTCCTTCAATCATTATTTATAATTTTCTTCAATGAGTAATTATTCAGTCTCTAAGTAGCACTCTTCAATTTTTGGTATATGACTTTTTTTATTAAATTAATTGATTAAATAAATCCCTTTTATTTATATGTTCCAATTATGGCTAATTAAATGCACCTGTGTATTAAAATTTATTTTTTTATTCAATTTTCCCCCGAATTATCCTTGTTCTAGATCACTGGCCATGAAATCTAGGCCATTGATGGGTAAACCTTTATTCGTGTTCCTTTACCCCTCATTTGTCTTCACATTCTTCCCTGGTTGGACACTGTGGTCCCAATACTACATTTTTGGGAGGTACCGAGCCCGATCAGACCCCACAATCACAACTAATTCATGATCAATGGACATATTGATGAATTAGTCATAGATCTGGAACAACTTTAAGTTATGGTTGATCATTTTGATGATTGGTAGTAAAATATGTGGATATGGAAGGATCGATAGCATACGATATGAATGATGAACCCACAATGATCAATGAAATTGCTTTTTGGCCACTAGATGGCCAAAAATAGAAAATCTTAACTAGGTCCAATTATTATAGGTGAAAAAAGGGTGAAATAAAAGGAAAATATTATATCTACCACATATAAAATGGATATGATATTTTGTGAAAAACCCTACTACACATCATGTACTATCATGAACACTTGGTGTGTATCCCCCTAGCTATGGCGGCTAGGGTCTTGGAATTTTAAAAATATGTCATGACATGTAGCCCTATTACACGCCATGTACCTCATCCCTAGATGGATGAGCTATGTGGTGGATCATTAGGGTGAGACCCCATGTGGGAGTACATGGCCAAGCACATGGCCATGTACCGAAGTACACAAACATGGCTAGCAAGACATGACCCAATCCCAGATTGTTTGGAAATGTCGTATAGTTCACCTACACGATTTATAATTATACATGGATTGAGATCCATGTACTGTCTAGGCACATGGACATGTGATGGATCAGGACCACACACCATGGGGGTACCCTCGCACGTCATGTACTACTTTATTATTTTTTGGGAAACTTTGAGGTTCTGTATATCCTTTATTTGGACTCAGATTTTGGCCCTTGAGTAGACAATACTGATTGTTTTTTCATTTGGAACATGATAGTTACCTCAGTTGTGGATTTTGGGATATGATTTATAATTTTTTGGGAATGAATCATGGTTAGGAAATGCACACTGATGATAATAATCATGTGGGATCACTAGTGGATTCTCAAGAAGATCCCTCTAACTAGGCTGGACATGGGTCCTTGATGAATTTTAGAGTGTATCCCTCTATTCGATCGGGCCATGGGTCCTTTAACAGCTTTTATAGTGAAACCCTCTTGTCAGCATAGGGTAAGGGTCCTCTATAGACTTCCCATGTGGAACCCTCTAGTCATGATGGGCATGGGTCCTCGATAAGAGTTGAACCCTCCAACTGGACTGGGCATGAGACCTTAATCAATTCTAGAGTGGAATTAACTATCAGAGTGAAACCCTCTTATTTTACCAGGGCATGGATCCTCTTCATAAATATTTTCACCCGTCTACTATGTTTCATAGTCCTGAGCCTTGTCTTGACTTGGATGGTCACTTATAGGAAGACACGTGAGATACTAGGCATCATTGAAGAAATTTTGGAACTGTTGGTCACTATTTTTCTAGTTCTAACCTATGATATAGAGATCCCATTACTCTCTTATTTTGGCTTCTTTTGACTGAGCATATATATATACTTTTTTATCCATACCTTTGTATTTGGTTACTCTCCTTCCATGTGTTGTGAAGACACCCGAGGTATGATACATACTTTCTGTGTTTTGATTCTCTTGGTTTTATGAGTGTACTCTCTTGATATGGGTGAAAAAGACTCAACATGTAGCTCTTCTACACACCGTGTTGATCCCCTTGTTCTTGGACAAGTTTACTCTTTCTCTTGGATTGGGTTGAGATGTTCTCTTTCACTTATTTCAATATCATGTTCTATCTAAAGTCTTTCTATTCATGTTGTACCTATTACTTCTCCCTCATCATCTTCAAGGGTGTTCTACTGGGTATGTATATACTCACCAATGAATGGGATTTCCCCTCAAATGTTGTGTCTTATGCAAATGATGGATAGGTCGGTGGTGACTTCAGAAGAGATTAGGGATACATGGTAACTTGGACCACGTATGGTGGTGGTAGCTTGGAGATGAAGATATGGGATTTTTCATAATTTTACTTTTATATTTTTTTCCATTTGGGACATATTTCTAGTTGTGCATATATTTTCCCCTTCAAATTTTTATTTTACACTACTGTAACCTTGTATCGTCGAGTGGGTTTTTCATGGATTGTTATTCCCATAGCTTTTTGATTTTTTTTCATTTACTCACCCTTCACTTTTTTATCAATATGGATGTGTGTGTGAATATAGGTACTTAGGAAAATGCATCTCTATGTTAGTTATGCCTTAGATTATGGTTTCCACCCCCTGACTTATGGATTTGGGATTGGGGTCGTTGCGTCTTGAGCCCCAACTTTGGTCAGGTCGTGACAGATTGGTATCAAAGGTGGTTCGATCCTTGGGATGGTGTTTGGAGTAGTCCCATTATGAGTATTTTGTTGGGATTAGTGAAACAATGTCAAAGTGTATCGAGTGTGTCTCTCAGGACAAGGAATCCAGTGATGGTGCGAGCAGCTGATGTATCTATTCACCGAGACCTTGACTACCTGCTTTTCGACTCGACATACCAAGAAGATAGTTTTAGGGATAAATGGTACATTCCTCATATAGGATTGATTATTTTACTATACTTGAGTCATATAACCATTTATATATATATATATATTCTCATCTAACTGTGATA
Source organism: Viscum album (assembly GCA_963277665.1). Lineage (NCBI taxonomy): Eukaryota > Viridiplantae > Streptophyta > Magnoliopsida > Santalales > Viscaceae > Viscum > Viscum album. The sequence goes on along the minus strand of OY728132.1, from coordinate 558,163,514 downwards.
TGTATTGATTAAAATTTCAAGATGACTCCGTGACGACAGCCATCCAGGATACCGGTTCCAGGTCATGATGAAAATACAATGAGAATTGAGACCTTAGTTTGAGGTGAATCCCATGATATTATTATTCAAGGTGGTTAGTCAGAAGCACCTCCACTTGTCGAGCACAAGATCATTCTTGTAGATTAGGTTGAGGATGCGTAGAGGCTTAGAACACTCTGTGAGTTCCAATGCGAGAGGCTGTTGAGATTTTATTGTGATCCAAAATATCAGGTGGAAAAGGATTTGGTATTGTCAGTGGTCTACATATATAGGATTTTTTGCACCCTAATGGATAAGGTTTTTATGCTGGCTACTAGCCTTTTCTATGGATCAAATGGGTGCTGGTGGAGTCTTGTTGCTTATATGCACGATGAGTCAGCACTCTCATTTCCCGACTTCCAACAGTTTTTACCTGAGGATTTCTACCCCACATGTTTGTGATAATTTTGGAGATTATACAAATTCATAAGGGAGGGGTCATAGTGGATGTGTATGAAACAAGTTTTATTGACTTTACCTTATACTCCCTTGACAAAATATGTGGTGGCTACTTCTGAGCACATAAGTTTGAGCGGGGACTCCACATAGAGATCTATGCCAGTGTAGTAACCTTGTGAATCCCCGCATATGTCCTGTTGATAGAGGGGGAACTACTGACATGGATATTTCTATAAGAGGGATTCCAAGAAGCTAGAGTTGGTAGTGGGTTTCACAGAGTTGATTCATCTATATTTTCTAGCAGGTGCCAGTCGAGGGGATCTTGGCACAAGAGATCCTTTCACGATCAAACTCAGGCGCATGGTCAAGTAGTACATGGAAAATGAAGAGCATGAGGGAATCTCATAGAGGGGAAGATAAATTCTTGTGATAGGATAGTTCACATATAATGAGACTTCTTGAATATACATGTCGAGGATTGTAGGTAGTTAGTTGGTTAACTACCACAGTAGAGGAAACGCTATGATCAGGGATCACCCATGAAAAGGCATGTTGGTCCCCAAGGAGAAAGAGCTAGAATATGAGTAGGATGAGCTATGGGTGGTGGAAGACTCTATTATATCCTTCCACCACCAGCACTAAGTGACCCATGTCCAGCTCAAAGAGCCAGCAGTTGGTATCATGGATAACTGTAGGCTATGGAGGCTTATGACCCCACAACATGTGAGATGATTAGAGGTACGATTAGAGTTTATTATACTCTTTTTTAATAATTAGTAAACCTAGGTGCTAATAATTTATTCATATCTATACTCTTTGTGCAATAAATTGAGCTCCATATTGATGTGTTATCCCATAAACTTCATCTTGAGGTTCTTATAGGAAACACTTATTGTGTATATTTTATCTACTAGTAGTGTGGGCTATCTCTTGGTGGATAGAGGTTCACGTGGTGGATTTTCATCATCATGATATATCCCTGTGAAAATATATTGGTTATAGGTTGGTTGTCTATAATCTGAGATCAAATTGAATATCAATGAATATAATTCATATATTTATGCACTAAGGGGATGAGAATATCAATTTATGGTAAGAAAGATCTCATGGGGGATGAGTGGGTTCTGAAAGTAGGAGGATGTATCCCATCACCCATCAATTGGTGAGTGTACCCTCAGTGCAACAAGCTATTTAGGAATCTGGATTACTTTAGTTGTGGAGGATTATATGGATGTCTTATTGAAGGAATTTTTGGTACTACCTCTTATATGGGAGATGGATTTTTCCATCAAATTGTATCTCAGGACCTCTCTGATATCTTATGCACTATATCGGATTTCCCCTACAAGCTATGAGAGTTACAATTATAGTTGGAGAACCTTCAAGAGAAGGGTTTTATCTGGTTCAGTGTGTCCCCCTAGGAATCTTTGGTATTGTTCATGAAAAAGGCATATCTTAGCTTGTGTATTTGTGTGGATTATCATCCCTTGAACCCCACCATGATAAATAAAAAGTTCCTCTTACCAAGGATTGATGAAATATTTGACCAGTTTTGTGTCATGAGATAGTTATAAAAGATATCTCTCTGTTATGGATACAACCAGGTGTGGGTTTTCAAGGAGGTTTTCCTAAATTTGGCAATATGATGTCACTATGGACACTATTATTTTCTAGTGATGCCCTTTAGTGTGAAAAATTCCCCATCATTTTTATGGATTTGATGAACTAGGTCTTCCATCCATACATGAACCAGTTGGTGGTTGGCTTCATTGATGACAAACTCATCTACTCTGAATTGTAGGAGGAACATACATGACACTTGATTTTAGTTCTAGATTTTCTTTAAGAGAATTAGCTTTATGGGAAAGTTATAAATTGTTAGTTTTAGATTCATGAGGTTCACCTTTTAGGGGAATGTATTTTTTATCATGGTTTAGACATTTAACCGACAAAGATCTATATATTTATTTCTTGGGATCCACCTAAGAGTGTGTCATAGGTGTAAATCTGTCTTTTCTTGGTGGGGTACTATGATATTTTTGTGGCAGACTTCTCCAAAATTGCACCCCCTTTGACCACCCAAACATTGAAAATGTAGTAATTTACCAAGACTGAGTAGTTCTATAGGGACTTTTAGGAGTTGAGGTTATCCTTGACTAATGATCCTTTGTTGAGACTACCATTGGTGTTCACGGAGTATGTAGTGTATTGTGATGGATTAAGAGCTGGACTTAGCTGCATGTTGATGAATCGGTAGGTAGTCATCACATACATGTCGTGGCAGTTAATACCCCACATGTAGAACTACACGACTCACAACATAGATCTGGAAATGGTAGTCTTATCCCTGATAATATGGAAGAACTATGTTCTTGGGGGTTCTTTGTGGTTTACTCAGGGCATCAGAGTCTCAGGAACATCTTCACACGAAGAGTTGAACCTAAGAAAAAGACACTGGTTAGAGTTTGTATTGGACTATAACTTCTAGATAGTCTATACTTTGGTTAAGGTAAATATAGTATCATATTCTCTTAATAGGAATTATCAATATCACTTAGTAGAGGAGGCTTTATAGTATTTGTCTTCCTTGTAGCTGACCCAGGTGGAGCAGGAGGGTACAACTTTTCTATAGTCGATGGTGTTGACCCTTCCACTTCTCAAGAATGTGAGAGAGCCCCAACATGGATACTTCGACTATGTGGTATTATGTGACCATATATTTATTGGGGGTTCACCAGATGGATTTTTTTTGAAGGGGGTAATCATGTAACATTTTCTTCGGTAGGATGGTGGTTAGGAGGTGATGAGATAGTTCCACACTTCTAACGTTATTGTACATCCTGGTGTGGGGAAGATGTAAAGATACCTTTAAATTCATTTTTGGTGGTCCTTAATGAGATGGAGCATAGTTGAGATCATCTCTCCATTCCACACTAGTCCGCAAGTGAAGGCTGATCACCATGTTCCAGTAAGTTTGTTGCAACCCTGTGATATCTCGAAGTGGAAGTGGGAAGATATATCCATGGACTTTATGATAGGTATTCTATGCACAACTAAAGGTCACAACACCATGTGGGTGATATTTTATAAACTTATAAATTCAAAAAACTTCCTTGGTATTAGGGAGAAAATTTTGGTGGAGTGTTTGGGTTATTTGTACGTATGAGAGATCATTCTCCATCATTGGGGGACCTTGATGATTGTCTCTGATCATGAAACATGGTTTATCTAATGATTTTTAGAGTATTTTAGGAGGAATTTGTAACCCAAATGGGGATGAGTACATCATTTCATCCCCATACATATAGGAAGACTGATCACACTATCCTGGTGTTAGAGGATATACTAAGGGCTTGCTTCTTAAACATTATCTAGAGTTAGGAGGATCAATTTACTTTGGTAGAGTTTGTGTAAAACAACAAATAAAACTTCACCATCATCATGACACATTTTGAGGCACTATACAGGAGGCCTGTAGGTCACCCTTGTTCCAGAAAAAGATCAGCGAGACATCTCTTGTGGGCCTAGAGATGGTCTAGGTGATGACATAGAAGGTCTAAGTCATCTCTGAGTAGATTAGAACAACACATAGTAGACATAAATCTTACACAGATCAGCATTATAGGCCCTTGAAGTTCAACCAAGGAGACCATGTTTTCTAAATATTATCCTTGTGATGAGGATTGTGGAGGATTGGATGAGGATGAAAATTATCCATGGAATTCATTAGTTTGTTTGGGATCATATAGAGGGATGACAGGGTATCTTACTACCTCCCTCTACCCCCACTACTAAATCATGTTCACAATGTCTTCCATGTGCCACCACTGAGGATATACATGCATGAAACCATGAATATCATTGATTTTGTTGATCTATACATCAAGGATGGATCGCCTTTTATGGAACACCCAGTGGAGGTCGAGGATCGACCGGAGAGGACCCTGTGTGGGTGGACCATCCCCTTGGTTCACATGTAGTAGTAGCATGAGAATGTGTACGAGAGATCCTAGGAGTGGTAGATCCAATTGAAGGTTTAGTATCACAATTTTTTTGTTTAGTTTTATTTTTATGGAAAAAATATTGAAGGAGGGAATGATGTATAGACCCAGTTTTTTATTATTAAGACTTTGAAATATTTCTATATATATTTCCAAATCTAGAAGCTGAGATAACATGTGATTTCAAGGCCTAGTGTTCCAAAAATTAATTTTATAAAAATATTAAATATATTTTATATTAAGTGCACATAATTCATAAATAAAATGGGATAAATATAAAATGGAATCTCATATTAGAAATATAATATCATGATTGAGTCTTGAACTCGGTGTTTATTCTATACGCGGACTAAAATTTGTTGGCACAAAGCATTCATACACTCCTCTCATTGGAGGTGCATTTAGTGAATTAATTAATTAATTTTTTTTAACTTAAACATAAATTATATGATAATATTTTCATTGAAATATTCATAGGGTTATCCTCATAATCCTGGGATCTACCAAGAGCTTCCCCATCCTCCTTCTGTAGGAGAATCAAATTAGATGATAAAGAAATGTCAGATTAGAGTAGATTGAAGTGGAGTGAAGGCAACAACATCCGTAAATTGTTGGTGAGAGAATTTTTCAAAAAAAAATGATCCAATATATGGTTAGAACTCATAAATTTTTGTTTTACACGCTTTTTTATTAAATCGATTTAGAAGATCAATCACATCTATTGATCTACACCAGTTGTGACTAATTATATGCACGCATATACTAAAATTTAATTTTTTATTCATTTTTATCACCCACATTATCCACATTCTTGATCATTGGCCAATAATTCTTGGACAAAGATGGTTAAATCGTTATTCTTGTGCCTTTACCCCTTGTTTTTCTTTATGTTCTTCACTGGTTGGACCTTGTAGTCCTGATTTGACATTAACCGGTGGTACAGAGCCTAATCATACCCCTAGAAACACAATAGATTGTAAGTGATGGATGAATAAATGATTTAGGAATAGATATGGTATGGTTATGGGTCCTGTATGATTCTTTTTATGATCGTTATTCAAACCATGGATCCAGAAGGATCGGAGGAATACGAGATGAACATCGAACCCAGGAGGATGAACGTAATCAATTTCAAGCCACTAACTGATTGAGAATGATAGATCTAAAAATTATGGTCTGAAATATGGCTAAAATCTAAGGAAAATATCAGATCTAAAGTGTGAATAATGTATATAAGATTCTATGAAAAACCGGACTACACACTGTGTATTGTGATGAACACATGGTGTGTAATCCCCTAGCTGTGGTTGCTAGGTTTTCAAAATTTTATAAATATAACACATTATGTAACCCTCTTATACTCTATGTAGCTCACCCCTATATGGATGATCCACATTTTTTATCACAATGGCAGGACCCTCTTTGGGAGTACACGACCAAGGACATGGTCATGTACTGAAGTACATAGAAACGTCTAGAAGTACACAGTTCAATCCTGGATAGTTTGGACACATTGTGTAGTACACCTGTAGGGTGTGTGATTCTTCATAGAATGGGATATGTGTTTTGGCGAGGGACATAACTAGATAGTGGATTTGGACCACATTTCATGTGGGTCCCCTCACATGTCATGTGTTACTTGGTTCCTTCTAAGGAAACTTCATGGTTTCATATCTCCTTCATTTGGACTTGGATTTTCTCCCAGGGGTAGCTTATCCTGAGTATTTTTTTTCTATGTATAATGTGATGGTTCCCTCGTTTTTATATTTTGGGATAAAATTTTGAATTTTATAGGAATTATTCTTGGTTAGGAAATACTCAATGATGGGAGTGATCACACAAGATCATCAGTGGCTTCTTGAGTGGAACACTTCAGTTGGGCTAGACAGAGGTCCTTGATGACTTTTAGAGTGGAACCATACATTATAGATGGGGATGGGTACTCTAACAACTTCTAGAGTTGAAACATACTATTATAATATGGCATGGGTCCTCTACATACTTCCCAAGTGGAACCCTCCAGTTGATTTGGGCTTGGTTCCTCAATGACTTCTAGAGTGGAACCCCTAGCTGGACTGGGCATGGTTCCTCTACCAATTATGAAGTGGAACCCTCTTATTAGGAAGGATATGGGTCCTTCATCGACAATAAAAGTGGAACCAACCTATTGTACCCGGGCATGATCCTTGTTCCTTGAGATTGTGGCACCTCGACTATGTATCACACTGAAGAGGCATGGCTTGACTTAGACGATTAATTTTGGGAAGACACATGATATACTAGGCATCATTGATAGAATTTTAGAACTATTAGAAACTACTCTTCTTGTATTGGGATATGATATGGGGTTCCCCTTAATATCTAATTTGGGATTATTTTGATTGATCATACATATACACTTCTGAATCCATTCTTTTTGATTTAGTTACTCTCCATCCACGTGTTTTGAAGACACACATGGTATTCCATGAGTTTTTCATGTTTATATTATAATTTTTAGATGAGTATACTCGCCTACCATTTTTGTAAAATACTTGACATGTAGTTCATCTACACACTATTTTGATGCCCTTGTGCTTGGGCAAGGTTAATCTTTCTCTTGGTTTGGGTTGAGCTGTTCTCTTTCATAATTTTCTACATCTTGTGAAATCTACAATCTTTTTATTCATGTTTTATATCCTACAAATACCTATTTAGCTTTTGTGGAATCCTACTAGGTATGTATATAATTACCCCTACATGGGCTTTTCCCACACGTGTCAGAAATGTGGACTGGTTGGAATTGACTTCAGAGGAGCTTAGTGGTACATGGTTCCTTGGATAGTGTACGATGGTTACAAATTAGAGATCATGAGCTAGGTCCTATTATCATTTTAATTTACTAATTTTGTTATGTATGGACATATTTTTAGTTGGCAATGTGTTTTTACCCTATAATTTTCATTTTTCACTGCCATACTCTTGTATTGTCTACCGGTTTTGAATGCATGGTTGTTCCCTTACCTTTCTACATATTTTACACTGACTCCCTATACACTTTTGCATCAATATGAGTTTGTGTGTGTCTATGGGTTATTATTAAAAGGCCTCCCTAGGTTATTTATACTTTCGGTGCTGATCTCTCTCCCCTGGCCTATAGAGGTGGTCTTGGGGTAGGTGCGGCCCGAGCCCCGGCTTAGGTCGGGTCGTGAAAAATATGTTAATATACCTTCCCTCTCATTGGTTTTTTTCTTCCTTTATTATTATTAGTTTCACTATAGAAATGTGGTTTAGTTTGGTTTGTGTTTTTTGGTTATATTTTAATGATAATTTATTGTGGTATAGGTTGATTCCCAATTTCTCGTGGGGATGTTGTGGTTTGCAGGCGTTCATCGTTTCCCTACGGTGCGCAGTGAGTTGGAAAAGCTTCCTTAGGGTAGGGAATCCATCATTTATCTTCATCATGTATCATCTAATATGGGTTTAATTGGTTGCCTATGGGTTATGAGTTTTAGAGCTTAATTAATGATAAAGAATTCCTTAAATTAAAATTGAAGGGTAAAGGGGTTTGATTCACATGTATTTATAGCATGTTGTAATTTTGATATTGTGATTGTATGTGATTGATTCCCCACTGAAAATTGTATTCTTTTGGGGGGTTTTTTACACTAGATTATGTGTACTATTAATAATATGATTGTTGTGATATCACCCAAAAATTGGAATTAGATCACCACTTATATTTGAAAAAAATGGTTGCCCTAGGATTATGGAATGTGTGATAACACCACTAAAATATATTCTAATGTGATAGAATCCACTTTATAAATTTTTGAAATTATATTTATGTGTTTTTATGCTTTTCCATTCCTTTGGTATGGTGATGTAAAACTATGGAATTTAGGGATGATTGATTGTTTGGCTGTTCTTTTGTGGCAGTGAGGAGGTGGTTTGTTTGGTCATGCTTTAGGGGTGGAGAGGAGGTGGTTGTTTGGACATGATTTTGGGCTGGAAAGGTGGTTATATTATTTTAATTATGAGATACTTTTTATGTGAGGTTTTTTTGTGCTATATACTCTAATAGTGATGAAATAAATGATTAATAATGATTGAAATGCCATGGGTTGGTTTGGTAAATGGGTTTTAAATTATTAATGAATAAATAAATGATGGGTTGTGTGGTTAAATTTTATTTATGTTAAATAATTAAATTATTTTTATATATAATGGGAATTGGTCAGAAATGTGAAATGGGACTTGTGGCATGTTATATGGTGTTATGCATTTAGAGGTGGTGGAAAAATTAACGGTGTTGTGAGTGGGTTAAATTTTGGTTGTCGACCCATATGTTGGGATTGAGTGTTTGATATATATATATATATATATAATTTCATATTATTGGGATTTCTATATTTACACCACCCACATAAAGAACTTCATGCTAACACTTATATAGTCACAGGGGGGTGTTTTTTCCAATATCTCGTGAGGAGTACAGATGGTTGGGTACCTGATATCTCTTCAAGTTGAGGTATGTATTGCATAATTTGTGATGGATAGAGGTTTTTAGTGCATTAGATGGTGGTTTTGATAGCCCATGTTTATTCTAGTGATATTTGGTGGCCTAAGTATTTTCAGGTAATATGTGATAGCCTAGGTGTTTTTGGTCGATGTGTGACTATGCTTTAGGGGAAGTGGACCATGTGTTTTCAAGAAATATGTGATATGGCCATGCTTATGGGGTGGATTCTAATGGGTGTTATTCATGGTATTAGGAGGGAACAAGGTTTATTTCCAACATGTTCATGGTACCATACTACTTGGATTATAGTATTGTTTGTGTTGTGGCCCAAGTGTTTTTTGTAGAGATGTGATATGAACATGCTTGTGGGGAGGTGAGCTAAGGTGTTTTAGAGTGAGGTGTGTTGTGACCATGCTTGTGGGGTGGTGTGGTATATAAAAGAGATTGGAACACCATGATGTATGATTTTGGGTTGTGAGAGAAGCATACCTGTAGGAAAGTAGTGCGGGGTAACCTTATCAACATGCTTCTTGTAATATTATATTACTTCTCTTGCGTTTTTTTGTGAGAGTTCCTCAATGAGGTTGGGTTTGGTTAGCATACATGTATAGGTTATCTTTGGTTTTGTTGTTTTCGGACATGTTCATTAGTATTCTTCTTTCACATGTGCATTAGAGACTTTGGATTTCCTATTGAGTATACTTGTATGATCACCCTATGTATATAAACTATTTTTAGGTTTCTAGAAGGATTATGTGGATCATTCTTGACATTACTATCTTGTAACCTTGATAGTTGTTGTGTTGCTTCATTAGATTTACTTTTGGGTATTTTATTTTTAGAGACTGTTATTTAGATCAGTTCTATTTATACATGCATGTGGTATGGTTTTGGATTTCTTTTATATTATGTTATTGAGTTTATTGGTCATTATTTATCTTATCTCCTAGTACTATTTATATTATAGATTTTAACGCCTCTCCTTCATGATATTTTTATATCCTTGGTACTAGTCGCCAACCTGAGGCCTACTGGAGGTGGGACTCGGTGGTCATTATCTCTCTCCCCTCATTGCAGTTTCTTTGGAGGGAGGGTTTCGTGGCAATTTTACCTTGTAAAACCATTTTAATTTGTCTATAGATAAATTAAAAAAGACATAATAAGAGGTTGTGTACTTAGAGAAAGTTACTTATACATCAACTACTATAAGATTGATTTGTGAAATGGTATATAATAATCAAATATTTCTCATGTGATGGGAAATTAGAGTGGGTACATTGAGAATCTTAGAAAACAATATTGGGAATCTTTGAAGTGGATAATGGGGTATTTTGAAGATATGTAAATAATTATCATTGTGTTATGGGAAAAAGAAATTCATTATAGGTATATAAGGATATTGATCTTGGAAGTGATTTCAATATAAGTATAAGAACAACAAGTTATGTGTTTACTTATGTAATACCTAACATAAGTTGGTTACCTTATTTTCTGAAAGTGGCATAACTCTACACCACAAAACTTGAGTATATACTATTAATAGAAGCTAAGAAGAAGATAGTTTAGTTAAAAAAATTTATTGAGTAACTGTATTGGAAGTGAGAGGAAAATGTAATTCAATGTGTTAATCATAGTTTGATACACCTTATAAATAACTATGTTTTTTATGTAAGGTATAATAATATTTAGTTGAAGATCCACATAATTATAGGATTGATATTGGATGTGTTATTAATACTATATAATATTTGAGGAACCAATAACCTCATATATACATATACTGACAAATCTAATGGGGGTTGAGAAATTAAGGTACTATTGTTCCTTTTGTAGACATTATAAATGAATAGATGTTTGAGAGATGGAATATGGAAGCACACGTAGGGGTAATATAGGGAGGTTAGTTTTTGGATTATTTTTTAAGTGAACGTTTTATAAAATGGTATATCTTGATCAGACGAATAAAGTTAGACCAAGTTCTAGAGGTAGCATCAAGGAAAATTCTATAGATCTGGGAATTATAGTAATGCAAGTTACAGTACCATTATATTACTTTATGTGTTTATTTTAAATTATATTTTTTGTTCCATATTATTTACTTTTGTAATTTTGCTCCCAAAATAATAAAATTTCTTCTTCCTCTTCATGGTCCTAGGGATCCTTCGAAAACCATCTAAAATCCTTATAACTTATTCTACTTCTTCTTTCTTTTTTCTCTCATTTTCTCTCATTTTTTGGATCATTCTTAGTGGATATTTATATATTTTTATAATATACTTGGGTATTTTAGTACACATGAAAGTATCCACGTGCAACTGGATGTATGCTTGGGTACCTTATTGTTACTATGTATACACCCACGTACCCATGTATACCCATGTATAACCATGTGTACCTATGTGTACATGCATCTTCCAACATGTAATCAATTATATCTATGTGTGACAACATGTTAGTGGGTATACCATTGTGTCCACATATATATGTGGGTGTACCAGTATACACCCACATGCAATGGGTGAACATGTGTGTACTTTCTTATAGCCTATGTGTAGCCACAATTATTCTATTGTACCATTGTATACCCGACTATTTTTTCTAAGGTACAGTTGCAAGTACCCACATGAACCCATGTATTGTCAACTGTAGCCACATGTTCTTATATTTAACTACATGTACCCCTATATATATATGTGTACTAACATGTATCTATGAATAATCATTTATGACCATGTATACCTATATATTTCTATATGTACCTGTGTGTATCCGTTTATGACCAAGTGTACATGCATGTATCTGGGTGCGTCTATATTTATTTGGGTGTGCCTCAGTGTTTGTCTGTATAGTTATGTGTAACTAGGTTCACCCACATGTACCCTTATAAAACTAAGTATAACCACTTACACCCATGTGTAAGAAGGATTACACATGTATATCCATATGTACTCACTTGTAATCATGTGTACCCATATGCAATATGATTTACCTATGTGTGCTTGCATGTAACTGAGAGTACCTAAGTATACCAGGGTATACTAGTGTATAACTAGGTGTACATGAGTTCACACACACGAACCCATGTATACGTGTATATATCTATATTTACTCAGGTGTATTTGAGGGTACCTTAGTGTATTTGCGTATACCCTAGTGTAACTTTGTATAACCCTTGTGTACTTGTATATAGTCGTGTGTACCAGAATTAACCTAGGTGTACTCACATGTGACCACATGCAACCATATGTACCCATGTTTAACCAGTTGTGTTTGGGTATACCTATATGTACCTAAGTGTACCTAACTTTCACTATATCTACTAGAGTGTACCCATGGGTACCTAGATATATTCTTGTTTACTCATGTGTACTATCTTGTACCCTGGTGTACCCATGTGAAATTGAGTTTAGTTGCATATACCCATTTATACCCTTATGTACCCACATATAATCTTGAATACCAGAATATACCTATATGTATCTAGATGTATTTCCATATTCTCAAGTTTACGTGCATACCCTGGCATTTTCCCAGGTGTAATCTTATGTATGTAGTTGTGCCCTTTTGTCCATATGAGTACCTATGTGTATATGTGTGTACAACCATGTATTTTTGTGTACTCATGTACACCTAGTTATATCCACTTATCCATGTGTTAACACGGGTATAATTGCTTGTATACATGTGTTCCATTTTTTCTTTTAATCTTTTTTAACAAAACTATTTTTTTTGGATTTTATTTAATATATTTTAGAGTATTATACAATATGTGAATATTCATCCCTTTTGATTTTATTAATATATATTTCTTTGCCATTAATTAGATATATTACAAGGTAATTGTTTTATTCAATAAAAAACTATTTAGATTTTTTAAGAGAAAAAGGTTTATCTTGATGTTTTAATTAATTTTCAACTAAACTAAAATTATTATATTTTATTTTACTTTTAAGATAATTTTTTTTCTTGATTCTTATTTAAATGAAAATAAAATAAAATATTATATCCACTTTTTTATTTTTTATCACTTTTATTTATTATTTTTTATTTACTTATTTAATATTTTCTATATTTTCTATTTCTATCATTTTTATCATTTATTATTTGCTAATTTTTTCAAATAATGAAGTGATTTTTAATTTTTTAAGTTAATTTCAATATAAAATATATTTGGAATTTTTTTATAAAATATTGGTTTCCTTGTTATATTAAATTTAATTAATACAAATAAAAAATAAAAAATCATAATCTTTTTAGCTTACATGAAATTAAATTAAAATTAAAAATTTTATTTTTTGTGTTCTTTTATTTTTTATTTTTTATTATATTTTATGTTTTCACATTATCTTTTATTTTTAAACATAGTCAAGTTTTCTTGATATGTTTAATTTATTTATAGTAAAATATTTTATTGACATTTTTATTATTATTTTAATTTATTACAATTAAATAGTTTTTTCTAGATTTTTAAATTTTATTTAATATTGAAATGAACATTCAATCTATTTTTCTTCTTATTTTTTGATAAAAAAGAGTTTTTCTTGATTTTCAAATTTTCTGAAAAATAAAAATTGTATTTTTTTTCTTAACATAAGGAAGTTTCACTTTTTTTAATTCATTTTAAAGTAAAATAAAAAAAATTCTTTTTCCCTTGTGTTTTAATTTATTATTAATTATTACCATGTGGCATTAACTATAGTTAAGTGGTATTTACCTCTGATGTCCACATTTAAGAGACTAGAGTTTTAATTCTAGAATCCCCCTTGGGTGGGATTTATGACACCTGTAGTGATGTTGGTGCTAACTCAAGGTATGTGGTGATGTATGAGTAAAACATGAAGTGGTCAAGACTCGCATAATAACATTTGGCTCACTAGGCCTCCAGACCAATCAATGTAATAAGCTTATTATGGAGTGGGTCAACTCTTTGTGGGGGTGTGGAATATCCTTGTGTGCCTAGGGGTTCGTGTAGTTTCCTTTTCTTATAACCTCTCGGGATTTAAATAAATTACATACTTACTTATTATTAGTATTATTTAAATTTATTTATTTATACTTATTTTTACTTTTTAAGAGAAGGGAATTTTTTTATTACATTAAAATTTATTTAAAGGTAAAATAATTTTTTTAATAATTTTTCTATTTTTTAATACTCCAATTTTTCTCATCTATTTTAATTTATTTGAAAGTAAAATAAAATGTATTATTTTTTGTTTTTTTCCAATTTTTTAGGATTTTTTAATATAATATAGATATTTTTTATTTTTTAAACCCATTTCAAAGAAAAATGATTTTTTTAATTCCTTAATTTTTATTATTCCCTCTTTTCTTTTTTCATTTTTTATAAAAGAATTATTTTTTTCGGTTTTTTATAGTTCATTTGAAATATGAATAATTTATTTAGACTTCGCCGATTTTATTTTTTTCAAAATTTTTAAATTTTTGTTAATATAATATTTATTTTTTTGTTTGAAAGTAAAATATATTTATTAGTTTTACCCATTTATTTTTTTGTTTTTGATTGATTTTTATGTTTTCATTATTTTTTAGATTTTCCCCCTTTCTGTTTTTTATTTTTCTGTTTTTTTTATTTTCTTTAACAAGATAGGGTTTTGCTTGATTTTTTAATCATTTGTTTGAAATTAAATAAATTTAATAGTTTTTCCCAATTCTATTTTTTCGATTTTTTTTTCTTATTTTTTTCATGTATTTATTTATAATTTATAATTTATTTTTAATAGAATATATATATTCTTAAATTTTAAATTTATTAAAAAAAATTAAATTATTTTTAACCATTATTTCTTGTTTCTTTTTAGTTTTTTGTCATGCATATTATTTCTTGATATTTTTTAATTTATTCTATAATAAATAAAATATTTTGATTTTTTCCTTTTCTTAATTTTTTTTGTACTTTTTTTAATTTTTTATACTTTTTTAGGATGTAACATTTCTTTATATTTAAATTTATTTAATATTAGAATATTTTTTTTTTATTTTTTTACATTTTGTATATTTTTTTAAATAGAATAAATTGTTTTTTTGAAAAGGAAAATTTAAAAATTTTAGAAAAATCAATTTTCTTTAGAAAATTAAAAACAAATCAATAAAAACCCCATTCTATTGAAAATAAAAATTGTAAAATAAATATTAAAGGAAAATTATTTTATAATTAATTAAATAAATAGAAGTTTGATAAAAACTTCATTTTTTTAAAAAAATAAAAAAAAACCCTATTTTAATTTAGAATAAATTATAAAAAAATCTATTTTTTAAGAAGGGAAAAGTTGCAAATAATTTATTTTACTTCCAATTATATTTAAAAATGATAATAGATGATGGGTTCTCTAATTATCCCTAATGTCAGTAATGGCGGAAATTATCGCTCTGATGTTGGTATGGCTCTTCCAAATTTTTATGGATCAACTCTTTTAATCTGACATTACTGCACAAATGTAGCTCGATCGGGAATGACCTCAAACAAAATCTTGATAGATTATGGATTGAAGAAAGAGGAAGTCTCTTTCTGAAATATTTATTCATTGAAGGACACATCCCCTGTACAGATTCTATGCAAGTGGTCAATAAATCATGTAAAATAAAATCAATAAGAAATTGTTGATCAACTCAAAATCTACTAGTATTCGACCATCATTTGACTGATCTTGCCTGCAGGTGTGAGTCCTTTGATAGACGATGATTTTTAGAAGAAAGTCTCCATGGCATGGGCCTTATCAGAATATAATTCCATTCTAATTGGTAAGGGTTTATTCTATATTGTATTCTCTTTAGAGTAAAATAAGAGACATGCTTGGGGATTTGGATCAATTTCCCTAATGTTGGGTTTTATTTCTATTCAAGAATTGGACTTTCAATTCAATCCATTCTCCAGTAAAAATACCCAAGAATAAATTTAGATCAAGATACTAGGATTGAATTGGAGTATTTGGCACCCCCTCATTTTGTTTGATATTACATTTTCTATGGGTATTCCCATTAAAATGGATAGCACAATAGAAACTGTGAAATTTGGATACTATGCTCACTTTTTTATTGAAGTTGATCTCAATTACAATTTAATTGACTAGTTCATGCTTTCTACAGTGGACAATGATATCCACCTATATGTTTGATATGAAAAATTACCACATTTATGTTATACATGTCATACTATTTGGAATTTGAATGAGAATTATTGTAGAGATGTAATATGTGGATTTTGTTCCTTAAAAGTTCATCATCAAAATTCATGTATAAAGATGAAAGGAAAAGTTGTAATCTTAGGAGTGGTTAAAAATATTCAACATAACAAACAATCTGTCTCCACTAGGTAGAAGATTTGTTCTTAGGCTTATTTGCTCAACTCAGAGGCCCCCTTGATTCTATCCCATCAAGTGTATAGAGTCACTTTATGGGAACATTTTGGATGATGACATTGATGAAGAAGAGAGGAAGAGGAAACTACATCATTCTAGGATTTATATCAATGATGAATTGTTAAAGGGTCCAGATATTGAAAAAAAATAATTAGGGGATGATGAATCTAACTTGGAGTTAACCGCTCAAACAAAGGCGAATATATAATTATAGATGGAGCACAAATTGGCCATTATAAATGGTAAATGAAAAAGTTAAAGTTCTTGTTTTTATTTCTGGGAAGATTAGTTATACTAAGGCTCATAGACTTATCAGGGTCGGTAGCTAATAGGTTTATTTTGGTGAGATACTGCAGCAAGCGTAATGTACTGAAGTTGTCCACAACCTTGACATAGTTACTGCTCCCTTAGAAACTTCTTTGGAAAATGATGTCAACATAAAAAATAATGGGGTGGAGGTTGATGTCCCCCAAAAGATGAACCAGGTGGCCACCTATTTAATTCAGGGACTCAAATCCCCCACACATATAACTTCTTCGAACTCTTACAGGAATGAAGAAGTCATCGGAAGTATTTCTTGTGGACTACCACCTATGAATTATAGACAATGAGCCTCAACCTATTTAGATATGTCCTTGAAAAATCCTTGGGATCTTCCAATTGCAATAAGGGAAAATTCAAGTTTGGGTAGCTGCATCCTGAAATCCAAAAATTTATGAGAAAGTTACAACAATAGGTGATGTGACATGAATCCCAACATCATGTCAAGAGGTTGTTCTCTCGAAACCTTCAATACAAAAAATCTTGCAAGTAGTGGATGGATTTGAAGGTGAACATGAGATGTGGGTCATGCCAATTGACCAAGTATCCAAATAGGAAAATCTAATGAAAGACCAAGTGTCTATTTCCAACATCATGGAGTGATTAAATCATCTAATGATTTTGAATACCTCCCTGATAAAGAAAAAGATCAATTTAAATATCAAGAGATTTAAATCCTAACAAGACAGTCTTGTGGTATTGAGTATGATGATGTTAGAGAGAGTGATTCTTAGGGCTCAAAAGATCTTGATAGACCATGGTAGTGTGAAAATACATGGAGAAGAGTTTGGTATCTAAGAGGTCGAGGCCATGGGTGCGGTGGAATAAATTGGGGTGCTCGGTATAATGTGAGCATATATGTCAAGAATGAGATTATCAAAAATATTATCTTGTGATTAGTCTTTATATGTCGAGGGAGGTGTTTCTTTGTTTGAACCCATCCCCTTTGCTTTGTTTTTTAATTTTAATAAAAGGGATATAATCCATACTTTTTTTGAAATATTAAAAAGACAAATATTGTTCCACTAAGAAGTCAATTTTTTTTCAATTACATATAAAAAATCAAAAAAAAATTATTCAATTAAAAGAGATAAAAAATTTAAAAATAAAAACGAAAAATATTAAAAGAATTTTTTTACTGCTAACTAAATTAAAAAAAATAAAGATAAAACTTTATTCTATAAAAATGGTAAACATAGAAAAAAAATCTAAATATATAATTTTACATTAAAATAAATTAAAAAATGAAAAATTGCTTTCTTTTTAAAAAATTAAAATGATATAAAAAATTAAAAAATTGTAAAATATTAATTATAATAAATAAATAATATAAATAAACTTAAAATTATAAAAAAAATCTAAACAATTTGTTTTACATTGAAATAAATTTGAAAAGTGAGAAAATATTATTTTATTTAAAAATTAAACCAAAATCGAAAATAATTGACTTCAAATTAATTTAAAAAAATAAGTAAAAATTTTTTCTCTTAAAAAGAAAATAAAAAATTAAAAAACCAGTTTTTAATTTTATTTTAAAATTAAATAAAAAAATTAAGAAAAACATATTTCTATTGATAACAAACAAAAATAATAATAATAAATAATAAAAAATATAAAAAAAATATAAAAAATAAAATTCAAAATCATAATAGAAATATAAAATATAAAAATAGAAAGTGAAAAAAGATTTAAATTAATATAAAATTTTATTTTAATATTTAAATTTTTAAAAACGGAAAAAATTTATCTAGTTAAAAAGGGGGAAATGAAATTAAAATATTTCAATTTTAAATAAATTTAAAAATAACTAAAACATCACTATTTACTTTTTAAATAGAATTTTGGTTTTTTTATTTATTTTTAAAATTTATTTAATTGTAAAATAAAATATTTATATTTTTTATATTTTTTATTTTTCTATTTTTATAAAACATAACACGATTTTTATTTATTTTTTTAAAATTTAAATATTTGGATGAATTCTCTTTTCCCTTTTTGCCTTTTAAATATTAGTTTTTTGTTTTCAAATAAAAAATTTGTGTTTCTTGATTTTTATTAATTTATTTTAAGGTTATTTTTGTATAATTCATTTTCCCTTATATTTTCTCAACCCCGGAGGAGAAATACCTGACCACTAAGTGGGGATTAATTATTGGTCAAAGTCCAATATAAACTTTCCCCCTTTATATACCTTATACAACACCTTGACCATTTTGTCTCTTAGTACATGGATCCAATAATGATGAACAAAATGATGTTGATGGTGATGATAGGTATGAGATATAAACCATACATGACATAAGGGTTAATTGGTTTACAACACTCTTTTTATCGAATGGTTACATCCTTGGTTTATATAGATTATCATCTCATTTTTTAATTCATAGTCTTATTATCAATGGTGAAAAAAGTGATGAATAAGGAAATAATGTGGTCTCAAACTCCAATATGAATGTAAAATAAAATCGAAAAGCAAATTGATTAGTAACAAGAAGCTCTCTAGTGTGTGTGATCCTTCCTCTGTCTTTCTTAAATTCCTCTAGAATTTGGATAAAATGCCTACCCTTATTCTTCTCTAAAGCTTAACCTAGTAAAGTATCACTCTCCTTTTCAATGATCTCATAATGAGAATCCAATCACTTCTACTTCATAATATATGCATCACGGATGAGCACTCCCAGAGGATTAAGACCAGTCACAACAACATGCATGATCCATTTATAAAGATATTGTATACCTCTATATCTTCATAAATATTATTGATTGATCCCTAAGACCATGATCATATCGCCTTTCTCAATTTGTTATATTTATTAAATCCTGAGTCAAAGTCATCTGATAAACTGTTGAGGTATCCTGTTTTGGGTCCTTGTATCATCCATAAATATAAGGAATTTAATATTTGAATATTCTGGAATTTTACTTAGACCATGGGGTGTTTTGGACTACACCATTGTATAGTGTGCTTGGTCAAATCCAGATCAAATTTCTATGGGTAAATAAACTCCCAATTTCGCTATTTTACACTTAGTTGTTTACCCCCTCAAATTCAACACTAATAGACATCATGGCATATGAGAATTATTTGTTCCAGAGTGATACATCACTCTATAACTAAAACATAAATTGGTTTGGCAATTTTTCCTAAAGAATGATAAAACAATAAGTTTCATCTACAACATGAGATTTGAAATGCATGTTTCAGACTTGGATTCTCATGGTCCATCTCAAGCTTCTCCCATCAATATCCTAAGAACCATGAGCCATTTTACCCTAAAAACTGGTATAATGATCATGTCATAACACCTATTTTGAATCCACATATCCTATAAACTCTTCTTCTGAATTTAATCTCACCAACACCAAATTTTTCACCATTATGATCATTTCCCACTATCAACCATGTTATAAAGGCATTTTGATATGTCTTTGTTTCCTTAGATATGTAATGGTGATTCATATATCATCCATCACCAAGATTGTCCCTATTGTATGTGTTTTATTAGATGATTTCAATATGGGGGTGCACCAAAACACTAATTTATTTTTGTTTATATGATTCTAAAAATTAGTTCATCCTTTAAGTTTCAAAAAACTAATTCAGTCATCTATAAAGGTTCTGGAGGAAAACAGAAGCATTTCGGCCCATATTCAACAATGTGTTTTCATTGATTTCCTTTGATTTCCCCTCATAATTGGATGAATAGAAACCTCAAAATCACTAATATAAGATCTTTCACATATAATTCATGATAAATTTATAAATTCTAATTACCTATTATCATGTAGTTTTTTTCATTAACAATGATAAATGATCAATGATCATTCAATTATACAACTATTGGGCTAGGAATATCTAAGGTAGAATCCCTTTAGTGGTATCCACATTTTCACCATGAACCTAAGAAAATTTTAGATAGATCTTTTCATGATAACACTAAATACTAGTCACAGTGTGTTATTCCCATTGATCAAAACTAAACTTCCTTCAAAATTAAAAAGAATTTACCTTATTATCTCATTTTTTAGAGGGGGATTTGGACCACCTTCTCTATTTTCTTGAGATCATTCTAGAGTTTCTATCAAGGTTAGATATAATTCCCTTTAGAGTTCTCATTGTGCACATTGATTTTCACCACACAAAAATGATATAATCAGTTTTAAATATTTAGGGTTAGATAAAAGATAATTCCAAACATCCCTTAATCTATTTTTAAAAACTAACCAAACCCCTAACTAAATAATAATATCATTATTATTACTTGCATGACATGTTCTAAAATTCATGGATAATATAAATATCATTTATTAAATAATTAATTTAATACTTTTTTAAATGATATTTAGATTTATCATTTATATCTAGTCACAAAATTGGCATACCTGGCCTCTTAATCATCTATCAGATGTTGAGTAATAAATATTTAATTACTAAATAAATATTTTTTATTGACAAATAAATAAATATTATGTTTACTAAACATGAAAATAAATATTTACTTTTTTATTTACACAATTAAATGAATAATTACTAGGATAATGATACAAGAGATGAATGAATATTATATTTTCTAAAAAAGGAAATTATATTTATTTAATATTCCACTCACGTATATATTCTTTTGAGTAACTAGTGATTGAATATATGAAATCAACACAACCTAAATAATTATAATTCTTCATAAGAAGATAATAATTTTTATTCGAATATTAAATTCAAATAGAATTTAATTGAGATTCATGGAAATACTTAGTGTGTGAACATCTAGGACTTTTTTCAATGGAATTAGGATAAATGGACTAATGTGCAATATTAACATCTAGAAACATGTCAAGTATCCCATAGAGAAATAAGTAAATGCTTCAATGAAAATAGCCTCCTATGAACACTCACTATGTGATATAATACCTTAATATAAATAACTCATAAAAGAGGTTTCAAACTCATGTCATTAACCTATATGCTTGATATGTCTTTCTTTAACAACATAAAATGAACTCTTCAATAAAATTATATGTGCATGGATGTAATCAGATAGTTCTATTTCAATTAGATGGAATGAGATATTCACCTCCAAAATTAGAATGCAAAATCCAAAATTGACATATTCATTAATTCTATATCACTTTTTCACCTAATGCATCCCACTTCCCCCACAAATATATGGTGTCAAAGTTTTCATATTTAGAAAAAAGTGTAAGATACATGATATGAATTGATAATTATATCAAGTTTAAGGATCATTACACCCTTCAATAGATAATAATATCTTATGACACATATATAATGTTGAATTTCTATCGGAGTGTATGTTCTTTTAACCTCATATATTAGATAATACCAAGTGAGGACCATATGAGAAGAAGTCTTGATGTCTTATGAGTTTCTAAATTCTGATAATATGCATCATTTGTATCCTATAAGATGATGTCATCTAACTATAGACCTTATGTTTTATAAAATTGTTATAGTACTTCATGGATCTCATCATAGCAGAGAACTATTATGTTCTTTCAATGTGAAAACTACTTTAAGGAAATTATCACATTAAATGTTATGAAAAATAATAATCATTATGTGATAATATATTCAATATATTCAATAATATTAATATATTGGTAATTTATTGTAAATAGTCTTTTGGTTCTTGGTAACCAACTCTAATATACTCTCACTTACACTGGAAAAAAATTATGACTTAACCAACTATATTTCACATGTTAACCATGCTTCTACTGAGAATTTATATAGTTTCTTAGCCTACCATTTTTTTGTGTGGCTAGTGTTGGTCTTTTTATATTATTATGTAGAAAATGTTCTAACTGTGTGCCCACTACCTTGATAAAATATATCAAGTAGTGATATCCATGAGTATTCATATTTTTTCTAATATTATAAAGCTTATAATTAGGATAATAATACAGCCAAATTTTATCATAATAATGTTGTAAATTTACTCTATAGGTATGACCTAGTACTGGAATAAATAATTTCAATTCCTACTTATTAAGCTGAATCAGTAGCCACAATGTACCTAGTCTATGTATATATATTAAAATAAGACTTTTATAATAATTGTTTCATACATATTTCCTTAGTCTCACTATGATACTAGATCAAAATTGATCTTTTATGAAATAAAAGTTTTTCATCCCCAAGATAACTAGTATTCCCATTTCTCAAAACACTTAGAACACAACCAAATCTAATTTTTAATTTACATTCAAATAATTCATAATATCATCCAATTAAGGTATAATGGGTTTATTTTTTTTATTTTATCACAATTCACTTTGCATAAACAATATAAAAAATTAGTAAATATCATGGAAAATGATATGGATTATGAGATACTAATTATATGTAATTATATCCCTAATAATAATATTCTATTATTATTTCACACTTTAACTAGTAAAAATATCATCACACATGACAAAGAAAAACTATTAATATATGAATTAGTATATCATGTATTTGTAATTACCTTATCAAAATATATATTATTACTTAACCAAAATAACCCAAAAGATCTTTGTTTGTAGGTCATATTATATGGAAAATAAGACATTGTTTTAAGTAATCCTTAGAGAAATATATTCCTTTGTCTTAATTAACTATAAGACTAGTCACTTATTTTCTATATGTCATCAATATTTTTTTTGGAAACTAATATAACTCCCACTATTCTCATATAGACCCATAGAACTCATTCACTTCAAATAAATAGACAATGATCATTATGACTACCTCTATCCTCTAATATATATGTGTAGCTATCATATTTTATTGGAATTAATTGGCGTCACTAACCTTTTTGGTTGTTCTATATAGATAACTTCTATAGAATATCTATAAAGAAAACTAGATTTGACATCCAACTACTCGATATAACATAATCCTAGGAAAATATATAAGAATTAGAATTAAAATGGATTTTAAGATCATGATTCATGTTTAGGTTTTGTTATATAATATGTATAAATTTCATATAATCATTTCACAAATCATTCATGAATTATTAGTACCATATTGTACCATCCATTTCTAGTTTCTCTTGAATACCAACTTACATATTTATATAAAATGGAGAAAATAATAAAATATAGAATTTGATTTTAGATCATATAATCCATATTATAATTAATTAAAACATTTCAATCTCAACCCATTTCCATTTACTATTTCTTGTAGGAGTCATTATTCTCAATGAATAATATAACACCTATATTTGGTGAATATGAATCCACTTTTATGATTTTAACCTTCTTATATAGTATGTTTCTCTAGAAAAAGTCCTCCCATCAAAACTTGTATAATTTAGTGTTCATATTATAAATCATGTGCATCTAGAAAATAAACCTCATTGAAGTCTATCCTACCCATTATCTCAATGATATGTTATTTCTTACAATAGATACATAGTATTTATTAACAAATTCTTTTCTATCTTGGGGATGATAATTTCCCAAGTTCTATAGGACAATTAATTGATATACAATTTGTGTTTTAATTTATATATACTTTTATCTTACACTAGCTTAAAACAAATGTTTCTCATTAAGACCAAAATATGTGACCTAATAAGATCCTTATCATATAATATCCATTAGTCAATATAGTTGTAATATGGTTATGAATTTCATTTTTATTTATGAAAAATTTCTTGGAAGAAATCATGGAAGACTTGAAATATAAATACAACTAGTCATCAATTAATCCTTTATTACCATCACCAATTTAATATGTGTATGGTAATGTGAGTTTAGGAATACCTTCACTCTATATATAATTCATCAATGAAAATTTTTTTAAGATATTCTTCGATAAACCCACCAAGAGGATCATGTATCTTTTAACAAGTATATTCATTTCTTTATTAAGAATCCATAAAATTTCTTAAATGTATCTCATGAAGTATATAAACCTACCTCTTTCTTCTCCTTAAAATAGTTCAATCTATCTATGTTGTACTAACTCAAGAATCATTATAATATAAATTTATTTCTTAATGTTTATTTTTCTAAAACTTAATAAGTAAATTTATTAGTATACCGAGTTTTTTAGCTAAAAAGTGACTAAACACTCTATTTAATATAAACTTCTCAATTTTTGTTTTTTTACTTGAAATATAATTATATTTACATAACCAGATACAAGTATTATATTTTATATTCATTATTTATTTTTAGTCTAGATATCTATGATTCAAGTATTACTGAAATACTCATTAAGTATGAAATACAATAACAACATTTATTTTAAATATAGAATAATGTCTCATTTTCTCTAAAACAGGACACCCAGATAAATATTTTATAAATAATAAATAATAATAATATTTTAAGTATATTTAATACAATAGGAAATATAATGTTGTATCCTTATCTATACTGACATAGGAATCACCCTTTCACAGTTTCTGAGAGATTTAACTCATACTTCCTGTAACATATCTAAAATTACTTAGTTCCTATATCATAATAATTTTTTGAGTAATATATTGTATTTAATACCTAGAAAGTCAAATATAAATTATTACATGAAATGATGAATATACCTGAAATTAAATAAAATACTAATTTATTCTTTAATTTATCTTTTTTCCTCTTCCAATGACCTTTCTTCCCACATTTGAAGAAAATATACTGATTTTCACCACATTGAATTTGAATCTTTTATCTCTTTGGAAGATTTTGTAAAGTCCCCATAAAATTTGAACTAGTCATAGTATTTTTAACCCTGTATTTTACTTCATTTACCAAAGGTGTTATGGAACGAAATTCCCCAAACTCTTTATCTTCCTGATAAATCATAGTAAAAATATTATGCAGTGGATTATCCATGTCATTAATCTTATAATTATTTTTTAATATCTAATATCTGGGGGATGAAGATGATAATATGAGATAAATTGATAATTTTTTCTCCAAATGGATTCCTAACTTCACTAACTGATTAATGTCCTTCAACATTTTGAAGGAAAAATCACTAGATATGTAATCTTCTTCTAGTTTACACCAGTATAGTATAGTGCCAATATCAATTATCTTAAGATGCTATTTATCCTCTTAAAATGAAAGTAAATGAGATATTACTGTGTATTCATCAATGAATTTATATTATATCTTCATCTCTCTAGACATAGTTGATAGAAGGATACAATGATCATTTGAATCATACTACATGTACCTTTAGTAGGAATTCTTCTCACCATTGCTCGCTTACTGAGGTGGTTTAATATGAATAAAATATTTAAGCACATTATATAATACTTTTATTAGTAGTGTAGAGTATAAATGACTCTATCACTCTTAGAATTTTGTTTTGATGAGGAAATTTTATTTGTATGGGAAAGATCACATTGTTTCCTGGTTATGAATTTCCATTTTTATACAATAATAAAAGTATATTTTTAATAATTTATATGGATTACCAAAAAAATATGTGATATATAATAATTTATTATATTATTAATTTCCTATTATTTTATCAAGTCCCATTTTCCCTCGACATTGGAATCGAAATATCTTTTTGTGTGGATATTCTAGTGGCAATGGTACATATTTCCCTTATCATAATCTATAATTGGACTTGATAAATTATTCAAAGGTATTTAAGTAGGTGGTCTTTACAATTATATTGAATCACAAATCCTTGATATGTTTAGTGGACTGCCCAATCCTGGATTCTTAGACATGCATTTCCTTAATACATACTTCCAAGTTATACCAAGTCTTTTTTTTACATCAACCATTGATAATAACTTGTTTAAGTCAAGACAAAAATTTAGTTAGAACTTCCTAATAATTAAAGGTTCCATATCTTGGGTAAGAAAAATAATTTGAAATATTGTTGTATTTTAACTTAATTAATTGAAGGGTTTAAAAAATAAAGTTTCCTTGATATATTTTTATCTTATGTGTAAATTTTAATTATTTTATCTTTTACATGCTTATTAATATTTTGTATATTTTATATAATTAATTAATTATGTATGGATAAAATTATTTTTAAATAAGCCATTTATTTTATTACATCTTAAATAATTGTTATTTCATTTAATTTATGTGATATTTTTTTTGAAATCAAATAAACATGTATCATAAATAAATAAATAAACACACAGTAGATAGAATAAAATAAATATATCTCCTGATAATGATCTAATCTACTAGTTAGTTTAACAATCCGATGATAAACCAACCCTTTAACTTAGGGGAATAACTATTGGAAATAGGATCAGCTTGTGTTGTAGCACTCCACCAAAATCTAATGTATCTCATTGGTTGGTTTCACAACATTTCGGGTTCTGAACACGATCCTCTCCTTGGAGTTGTATTCATTAAATATATTTACTCACACATGCGTGAGGGGAACCATGGAAATGGAGTTACATACAATAATCCAAGGATATGCAGGTCTTATATAGTAAATGTGGAAGGTATGGAATATATATCATCATATTTAATTTAATAAAACTTTTATCACATATAAAAACCCGTGAAATAAATTTTAAATTAAACAAAAGCTCAACATATGAATTTTTCAGTCAAGATCTTGATCATCTACGCATGAAATGACTACACTTTTAATAAACATTTCTAGCATTAATTTATATCTGTTATTTATTATGATAAAATTACCTAAATTACCTAAATTAATTATATTACTAATATATTAATTCATTCATTTATCTCAATTTTCCATCCAAATAGTCAGGAAGATACCCATCCTCTATAATTTTAAATAAATTAAATTAATTCATTATATTTAATATTATATATGTACACTACATGTACCAAAAAGGGACACGACGTGTTCCCTTTTGGTTAGTGTAAAATTTTATTTTGAATTTACTATATTTTATGTATTGGAGGAAAAATAACATGCATCCTCCTTCTGGATTTAAATTGTATGAAGTATTACATGAAATAATGTGTAACATACACTATGTCCCGAACCAACCCAGGTCGACCCTGAGTCGGTCACCCGATCCAATCAGTGACATCGCCTGAGAGGCGTTCCCGATCTTCCCAAGCTGGCGACAAGCACCAGGGCATAAACAGAGGTTGTGGGAATGATTTCTCCCAAAATAAGTAAATAAAGTAGTAGAAATAAAATAGAGCAATGCAGAATAAATAAACCACGTAAAGTAACTAAACAAGAACAAAAGAATATAAAACTAACCAAACTTGAGGTTCAAACCAACTTGTTGTGACCCCTCGGGTCACTCTCCGACTCAACTATAAAGCATCACCCAAGGTGAGCACACTCATGTTGTAGCCTGCACAAAAACTAAAAATCGAAAAGAACTATTGGCGTGAGTATTTAAACTCAATTGGTTAGCCCAATATCTATTCCCAATGCACTACCTTTAAAATAAAAGAAACACCATTTCAATTTTGAACTATAATTTATAAAAAGTATGTTTTTTTATGTATTTTACTCAAAAGCAAAGTACTAACCATTGACCTTAACCATTTTCAAATCTGGGTTCATTTAATTTGTATCCGTGGAATTTTTAAAAAGGGAAAGTGATGTTTATATTTTCAAATTTGTACAAAGAGGATTAAATGATTTCATTTGAAAACCATTTTTAGAAACCAAGTCAAAACCAATTTATCACTTTCCAAGGAAAATGATATTCAAAAACGCAAAAAAGTAAGTACACAGCAAGGGCAATGTAAAAATACATACACGTACCAAATCATCACTGAATGTAACTGAATGTCAATAGACATGGGTGAACCTAGGAGATCAAGAAAAAAACCAGAAGACACAAATACATGAGATATCATCCCCATTGACATGTCACACATGATGAGATCAAAACACTCAATACACTCAACCATCCTTTCTCAGGCAGGTCAAGGGAAAATCCCATAGTAATAAACCCAATATATCCACCTACTATGGGCCACTGGTCAGTACCATAAACTACCAGTGCATCACTCATTCTTAGAATATTCTCTCAATATGACATATTCTCTTGTCGCAAGTGTTTGGAAAGGGGGTGAGCCAACTGATTCCAACCGAGCATCCAATCACACACACACACACACACACATAAAACACAACATTCATCACCCCGGGTCACGCCATGGGACAACTTATTTCCTTTAAACTACTAGAGCACCTGGGAGCCTCTAATTATGGCCTCCCATCAATCAGTCGCAACCAAGGTAGGAGAGTTATCCTATGAGGGTTTTCATCAAAACATTTTCATCATTTTCTATAAAGTGCCAAACATGCATTGAACACATTTCACATTCCCCACTTTAAAAAGAACTAAAATGCTTTTTCATGCTTTCTAAGAAATCATTAATCATTAAAACCAGAACTATACTTGAAATTTCATGAATAATGTTTAAAATCCAAACAAACATTATTTCACTATTGTGTGTCTATTCATCAGGAAAATATTTCAAGTGTCATGTATAAAATAAAGAGCAATTTTTACATCAAGTAATTATTTAAAAATTAATTATTTAATACTATTGAATATTTCTTAAAATTAATAAAATATTTAATTGAATAATTAGGGTGCACAAACACAACAAAACGACACCATTTTTACACCAGAATAATTGAATTATAAATTTCCATAATGGATGAATTAATCTTAAGTTTTACAATAATATTAAGCACACACACACAGATATATATATGTATGGAGCAAATAGTATGAAATAATGTAACATAAATTTCTAAAAGAAATGCAATGGGAACCTACCTCGACTCGCAGCTCAGTTATGATGATGACGCAACACGCCTAAAACTCGCGCACAAGTACGCGCAAGTCTATGATCGCAGTAACACGGGGTTACCCTGCCAACACGCTGCAACAAAAGTAAAATAATCAAAAACACAGAAACACTGACCAAAATTAACTCGACAATTAAACATCACAAAGATAACTACAAACAAACATTAAAATTAATTCAAAATAATCAAAAAAGAGACAGTGCATACCTTACCTGAACCCCAGTGCAGGAGAAATAATACGAACCCAAACCACTCGCCTTCGCTAGCATACATCGAAAAAAGCCATAACAAGACCCAAGTAGGTCTTCACCTACTCAAAGATGAGTTGTGCACTAATGATGGAATTGGTGGGACTGTGCGCGCCGAAGAGGGCGCAGGCGAGGGAGGTCACGGTTCCGGTCGGTGCACGCTAGTAAGGAAGAAGGTGTGGAGTGGCAGTTCACGAGTGGCTAGAGGCTGGAGAGGTGGTCAGAATCCGACCAGATGGGTGAGGCCATGTTGGAACTGGAGGGGGTCCTGTCAGACAAAGGTGGTTCCGAAAGGAGGGTGATGCGGGAGGGAGGTGCGATGGAGCTGGGTGCTGCTGGAGTGTGGCACAGCGGGAGGCAGGCGCTGTCGCAGCACGTCACGATAGAAGGTAGGGTGAAATGTGAGAGGCAAGATCCCGATAGGTAGGGTAGCAGAATGAGAATGCCTCAGGAGGTATGCCAACGCGTCGGGTTGCTTCAGGGCGGGAGGGCGGCCGACAGAGGGGCTCGAGTGTGAGCGCTGGGTGAGGTCGGGGATGCGGGGTGCGGAAGCGGTTGATAGGTTGCTGGATCGTGGTAGGTAGCCTCTGTAGGAGTGAATCACAATGGGAAGGCGTTGTGAGGGGTTCTCGGTCGGGGTAAGGAGTCAGACATGGAGGCATCGAAGTCGTGAGGTCGCTGCAAGGGAGGGTGGCGCGGCTAGCGCTGTAGGAGGGTGGCGCGGTGGGGAGGGGTCGAACAAGGAGGGGAGCATGGGGAGTCTCGGACAAAGGTAGAGGGTAGTTAGCATGGATGGCACGGTGAAGGGCGCAGACACTGCTGGCGGGTGGTTAGCACATGACTGGGGTGAGGTCGGGACTCACAAAGGGCGGACGAGAGTGGACGGGGCGCTGCTACAGGAGTCCAGATAGGGAGGGTGGTGTAGGAGGAGACATGGGGAAGACCCCGGGGGCACGTTCCAAAACAGGGGGGACATGGGGGAGTAGCACCGTGTGGAGAAAAAGAGGAAGAGAATAAAGAAGAGGAAAAGAAGAAAAAAAATAAGGAAAATAATATAAAATAAAATAAAAAAGTAAATAAATAAAAATAATTATAAGACTAATATTATTATTAATACTAATAATAATAATAATAATCATAGTAATCCAATAATAATAATAACAATAACAATAATAACAACAACAATAACAATAAAAACAACAACAATAATAATAATAACAATAATAATAATCGGTCAACCGCCTAGTCTCCAAGACCGAACGCACGGTCGCTACTAGCGGTGTGGTGACCGCATACCCACCTGGACCAAATGTGCAGTGACCGCTAGCAGTTTTGTGACTGTGCACTGGCCTAAGACCCACCGAAAACATCAAAGCTTCAAAAATTCAAACCCAGACCCAAACCCGAATCTACTCAAAGTTACGGGACCGTGAAAAGAATAAAAACATAGGCATCTGTGGTTGGGGTGTGACAATTCTCCCCACCAAAAACACTTTTTTCCCCCTAGAAACTCACCAAGCCAATAATTGAAACAACTTGAGTTCAATCCCAGAAAAAATCATAGAGAACCGAGAGTTTTGGGGTGACCATTCCCAAAAAACGTCACACCCGACCAATTCAAGGAAAACCACTGCCCGAGATTGAGGGGAGAACATGAGAAGGTTCTCCCCCCAAAAAGAATTCACTAATACAAAAACCCTTGAAACCCAAACAAACCCCCCCCCCCCCAGGGGGGGCAACACAAGAACTCCCAAACCAAACTCATTCATTTTTCCCACATGTACTAAACAATACACATGATTCTTGACAAAAAGCTTACTACAAAACAATCCAGCAACTTGAGGATGAAAAATTTACTCAACACCTCCCTAATGAACACACCTGAGACCAACTCAAAATTAGAACATTCCCATTTATTCATGGGATAAATACCCATTTGAGGAATCTGAGTGACTTAGAACCTATGGTAAGAGCAGATAAGGCCGCTTGGATTGTGATTGAACAAGTTCATCACACCACCCTAACGAGGATGATTTTACGACATAGACGATAATAGAATAAGGAAATTTTGGATATTTCCATCCCAAACTTGAAAACATTATCCAGAATGAGGTCCCACACACCCTTGGAAACTCCCAACTGTTTGCGAGCTTCACCCCGAGACCTGTGGCTGGGGCCCTGATGGTTGAAGCGTCCCCTGCCTCACAGTCAGGAATTTTCATCTTCTGGTCTCTAACTCCATCTTCTGTTCGATGATTCAAACAATCACAATGGTCATACATTTTCAAAGGGATGGAACATGACGACTTAGAATGTCCGGACAAGCTATACTGGGGGCGCACAAGAGAGCGGTCTGACGAACTAGGAGCTGGTACCGATGAGGATGGTTTCTTGGGGACAGGTTCCACTAGCCCACACTCTTTGCTAGAGGGGGAACCTTCGTGGAAGTCTACCACTATTAATCACATCCAAAACTCTAAAGATTATGATACATCTCTTATTTACTAGTCCATAACTGAACCCTCAAATAACTCTAGAATTGTACGAACCTTAACTACCCTGGGAGTTCCCAACAACCCGAAGACACACTATCTTTCTGAACTATGCAATTTCCTCTAACGGACTTCAATTACCTCAATAAGTAGGCAACACGCAAAAAGAACTGGGGACTGGGCATAACTCATTAACAACTTTTGGAGGCTTTCTGTGTAGTATAATCATAACAACACGAAAACACCATCAAAACTGGAATCAAGACAAATCTCAATCAATGAAACAACACAAGCCAAGGGGAAAAGGCCCAGAATCCAAACATATACAACACAAGCATAAATCACTTTTCCAAAACCGTTATTTCTTTACAATTTTAAAAAATCACCTATGGAACCTTATGAACCGTCACATGTGCGTTTATTCAGTCCCTCTCACATTATCTGTGAACAAGTTCCCCCCATGCACTCTCCGAACATACCCACACACGTGTGACCCTCCATAAGGAGTTCCAAGGTTCAAACACTTTTTTTCCTTACCAAATCCAAACACATACTATGTTTTTCCAAACCAACACACCTTCTCTTTAAAACCCCACTTTAGTAATTTCAAAAACAATTTCGAAGAAACACTTTTCTATTTCAAAACCAATTTCACTTTTAACGTACATTCAAATCAATCAAGACTAAAAAAACTATAAATAATAATCCATTGGGATGAGGAACTAGTGCATATGTCTGACCCAGCAACATGGTGGTGAGACATGCCCCAAGTAAGGCATAACACTAAGGGGACCCTAAACTGGGCACTTAGACTCCACATGGGTCACCACCACATGTGAGGCCACAAAGTGAACTGATTCGCCTCCATTTTAATCTCTCAATCCAAAGAAACCAAAGATAAGAGACTCAAATCTCGGACTAACCCTGGTAACTCAGGTCTCATCACGAGCGGTGGGGATCAAGCACTGACCCGTAACCTACCTCCTGAGCCCTGACAATCCTAATATCCTTCTACCATACATCCCAAATAACAAGGGCCTGCTCTGATAACATTTTTTCATGAACCAAACCGGGTTGACCCTAAGTCAGTCACCCGAGCCGATCCACGACATGGATCGAGAGGCGTTCCAAATACTCTTGGGCATACAACAAGCACCAGTGAATCAAAAGAGGTTGCGGAAATTATTTCACCCAAAATAAGTAAATAAAGCATCAGAAATAAAAAAATGTAGCGCAGAATTAATAAACTAAGTAAAGTAACTAAACAATAACAAAAGAAAATAAAACTAAACAAACTCAAGGTTCGAACCAATTCCATGTGACTCTGATGGTTACTCTCCAACTCAATGATCAAGCATTGCCCAAGGTGAGAACACTCAAGCTAGAGCCTGCAAAACACTAAAAATAGGAATGAAATATAGGCATTAGCATTAAAACATAGTAGGCTAGATCGATATCTATTCCCAATGCACTACCTTTAAAATAAAAGAAACACTATTTTAAATTTGAACAACAATTTATAAAAGTATGATTTTATAATTATTTTACTCAAAATCAAAGTACTAACCATTACCCTTAACCATTTTTAAATATGGGTGTATTTTATTTGTATCAGTGGCATTTTTAAAAAGGGAAAGTGATGTTTATTTTTTCAAATTTGTACAAAGAGGATTAAACGCTTTCATTTGAAAACCATTTTTAGAAACCAAGTCAAAACCAATTTATCACTTTCCAAGGAAACGATATACAAAAATGCCCAAAAGTAATTACACAACAAGGGAAATGTAAAAATACATACAAGTACCAAATATAGAGGAGTCCGAATATATAGCATCTTCTAATGCAGCCAGTTGTCGTTGATTCTATAGCGGAGTCAAAATATATAGCTGCTTCTGATGCAGCCAAGGAAGCCATCTGGATTCGAAACTTTGTCCAGGAGCTTGATGTGGTTCCTAGAAGTAAAGATCTCATTACAATTTATTGTGATAATACTACAGTGGTGGCTCTTGAAAAAGAACCAAGGTCACATCAACGGACAAAGCACATACTCTGGAAGTATCACCTCTTGAGGGATTTCTATGAGAGGGGTGAAGTTGTTGTGAGGAGAGTGTCCACGGAAGAGAACGTGGCGGACCCCATGACTAAAGGAATATCTCAGAAGAAGCATGAATATCATGTGAGATCTAGCGGGTTAAAGGTTGTTACTAGTTGGCTCTAGTCCAAGTGGGATTCTATTGGAGTTGGTGGCCTAGAGCCAAATACTTTGTACTTTATTCATTAATATAAGCCTTTTCACATCTTGTTTGTTCTTCTACGTGACAATGCATGTGATAATATCCTAATGACAGCAGTTGCAGTAAAGGGTCCTAGAGGATCCCTGCTATGATGAGAACCCAGAAGTTCCATAACACTATTTTTGAATATATGTTCTATGGTCGGATGATGTTATTTGAGGGACACAAATAATACAGGTCATTAGGGGTGAGTACTCATAAAACATTGAGGCACCTTCTCATGGTTTGTTCCCTCGGTAATATCTAGGAGGATATTATGAGAACGAGACTCACCAGTAGGAAATCCACATTTCATAGTGTCATTGGATGTTCCTATCTGCGGATGTGTGTATTGGTTCTTAGAATTTAAGATTATTATTAATGGGTATTACAACTCGCGCACTTAGATTTATTGACAAAAATTGTGACGATACACTCTTAGTAGAGAGGTAGGATACGTTGGGTGCGTCATGAGTAATATGGCATTAATAGATAATGCGAGAAAGGATTTGTACCTTCTGTTTCATAACAGAAGTCGATATTTCAGGCCCTTTGATGGAACTGATACAGCCTAAATAAATTTATGTCCATGGTAAGGTATGGGCGAGTTCAATTTCTGGAATTCAAAGAAAGAATAATCGAGAACATGGGTTGATGGCACTAGCATGCCACCCGCTTGATTAGAGATATCGAGACAAAAGGATTATATTACACGGTAAGCATTCATAGGAGGTGGCACATCATTGCGGCATTAACTTCTTTCTCTATCGGTGCCTTGGCGTGTTGCTAGATGCTAACCTTGGACTTTAGACAAGCTCCTCCTAATGCCACTGAGAAAGAGGCCTAGAGGGTCACACACTAAGTGTGTCCCTGTATCTCAGTTAAATATTAATTTAACAAGTCAAATAAATATTATTCCCATCTGTGGTTTAATAATTATTTAAGGATGCCTGATCGCATTTATTTTGACACTAGTTATTCGAGAGAATATATTGTGGGTGAAAAAATATATTTATTCGTGAGTAATGTAGTTACATTTATTTAAGAAATAAATAGTCATTACTCAAGGTCTAATAAATGTGGTGGAGAAAAATGGAAAATAAAAGTACATGCCGTGTATTAATTATTACACGCCGTGTAGTTTTCCAGTCAGGATTTTGAGGATATAATATTGTTTTATTAAATGATATTAATTATAATCAGTGTGGGTGCATGTCAAGGAATTAATAATTCTACATGGGAGTTTCAATAAGAGTTAATGAAATAAATAAAACGCGTAACGCGTTTATTTATTGTCCTAACTCTATTAACATCAAACTCGATTATAAATATCCTCACAACCCCAACACTTTTTCCAGAAGAGCCATTTTTGTGCACCATATATTTGGAAATACTCTCAAGCCAAGAGATAATTCCCTTTCCACCAAGAACGCCCTCAAGTTACGAGAGTGAGATCCTCCCCCGGATCAACGCGATCGAAGGCGGACATCATAAGCGAAGGTTCTTCCGCTCTAGCACCTGGAGATCCCTTCGGCGACATCGAGAGATACGTGGAGTAGGTGTTGATGACTACTATAGGAATCCTATACATGGATTCTATGACACAACAACGGATCACAGGATCATGACTGGAGACATCGACGAAGAAAGAATTCCACCGAGGTAATTCTTGTGAATTAATTAAATTAATTATAACCAAAATATGATGATCCTATCTCAATGGTTATGGGACTCTTCATTTATTTTTCGTTATTCCTTCCATTCTGAAGATCTGCCATTTTATATTGTGACGGATCTCGGATTGAACATTGTTTAACGCTAAAATTAAAGTTGGGAAAACCCACCAACGCGCTTCCGCTGCGCCCGGAACCTACAGTATGAAGTCATAAATAGATAATGTATGATATCATAAATATTAATATGGTTCTAGTTTAATTTAATAACATACTATAGTCTTCATACAGGAGGTAAAATGTACCCTCGACTAAAGGAATGTGCAATGTAAGGGGTTTTAATCTCACTTTTTATTCCCGTGAGATTCGTGCCATATTTCCACTATTATATTTTGTGTGGTGTATGTACTACCCATAATTGTATTCTTTGTGTAATGCAGTTTAATTTATGTGTATTTACATATTCATTGTATGATACCAATTTCATGGGGTGTATGTTTCATAAGTTACCAAATTGGTAAGGGTTAATATAACAATCTCTTAATTATTCGAGGTTGTTTTTACGTAGGTATCTAATGGGACATAATTATCATCCATGTCCATGTTTCATGAAAGAGTTTTCAAAGGGATTATTTTAAGACACTTTTTATAAAAACATCATTTCAAATGTTTTAAATATTTTTTCTTCTAAATATTTCTCATTAATGCCCATGTCTTCAAAATGGGTTTTAAGGATTTTTTTAAATGGGCATGATTGTTTTAAAATGTTAATTAATTTAAAAAGTTCCAAAGTGTTATGGGACACTTTGATTCAAAAATGTCTTTAAATGTCTTCCTTTCTAAATTGTGTGACTTAAATGTTTTCGTGAAAAGGGATATTTCAATCAAATAGTTTTACAAATCATTTCCATCAATTTTAAATCATTTAATGGATTTTAAACTTGTTTTAAAGTTGATTTATTATGATACAAAACTTCCATATTATATTTAAGGTTTTGTGATATGTTTGACTGTGGATGTGTTATTTTTATACCATTCATGGTTTATGGATAAAGTATTTAAATTTCGTATCCTTATTATTATATGAATTTTTATGTTATGTTTCAACCTTTTCATATGAGGAATGTATTGGACATAGTAAGTGACAGGTGGAGCCCACTATAGCTCCTTGATGCATCGGTTGGTCTCATGAGACAACTAGACATGGAATCGGCCAAGGCCCTTTCCCAATTTGATATATGGTTTTTTCTGAGGCCTTAATCATTTTTAGACGTCTTGTCCAAGGCCTTGAAAAATTGTTTCAGAATGTCCGGCATTATACATTCCCTCATTATGGAAATAATATTGATGGTTCATGTGGTCATTCGACTAGTAGAATACCCATGATTATGTTTCATTATAGCAATATTTACTCAGCTCATATTCTTTCCATAAAATTATTCTTGTTTCTTATTGGTAAAGGCATGTGGTTTCAATTATTCACCATGCTTAATATTTATGTCATTTTCCATTGTATTACATACCCTTACTGAGCGTTTGAGCTCACCCCTGTCTTATGTTTCATTTTCCCAGGATTCCAAGAAGTGTATTATGATTTATATGAAGGGTTAAACTAAAGGGAATAATGGAATTATCAAAGAACTATTTACGCTGTGTTTTATGTTTGAAATTGTAATGTAATGTTACTATATGTAATCTATTTCCAAGACTGCTAAATCAATCTGTCCTTCAAGACTTGATTCCTTGTAATCATGCCAATGTATTAAAATAATGCACCAACTCTGGGTAACTGGGGTCGGGGCGTTACATTATATAAATATAATTTCTTAAATAAATAAATTAATATTCATTTAAATGGCATTTAAATACATCATTTTCATTCAAGACCATAACTTAGCTAGTTAATCCTCCCCATTTTTTATTGAACTTAGAATATTAAATATTTTTTACAAAATAAATATTATTCATCGATAAAAAAATAAATATTTTTATTCACTAAACTAGTGAATAAATATTTATTTTCTATTCGTGTAATAAAATAGATAATTAAATAGATAATAGTATAATAGATAAATAAAAATTTTATTTTCTAAGTTGTAAAATAATATTTATTTAATATTCTACTCACATATATATTGTTCTCAGTAAATAATGACTGGATCTTTGTAGTCATCTCAACCTTAAAAAATATTACTTCTTGGAACTATAGAATAATATTTATTATAATGTTAAATTGAAATTGAATTTAATTTTGATTCATGTAAACACTTAGTGTGTGATTCTTTAGGCTTCTTTTTCAAGGGAATTAATGTTTTGGATCAGTGTCTAGTAACATGATAATCCATCCATTGTAAAATAAGTAAATATTACAATGATAAAATACTCTTACAAATGCTTACTATGTAATATAATACCTTTGTCTAAATATCTAATTGATAAGTTTTAATACTCATTTCATCAACCTATATAATTTATATATATATTTTTAACAAAATTAAATTAACTCATCGATAAAATTTTATAGCCATGAACTTAATTAGATGATTCTATTTAAATTTAAGGGGCAAGGATATTCACTTT
Organism: Viscum album; assembly: GCA_963277665.1. Taxonomy (NCBI): domain Eukaryota; kingdom Viridiplantae; phylum Streptophyta; class Magnoliopsida; order Santalales; family Viscaceae; genus Viscum; species Viscum album. The sequence continues at coordinate 558,124,803 of OY728132.1, read as the reverse complement.
CAAACATATAAGGGATCAATCATATCTTGAATTCATTTTTGTTATATCACTCATGACACACCCAACATATCTTACTTCACCACAAACATATCAAATTGTGGTGTTTTTAAATACATCATATTACATGACTCATGATATGCATTAATAATAATCTAAATTCTGAGGATTATCACACATTCTCACAGATTGGAATATCTAATGATACATATATAATATGTAATTCCTAATGGTGAATCTATTTTTATGTCGTCCTCTCTTGGTGATTTACAAGTGTAGACTTTATGAGAAGAATTTTCAATATGTTATGATCCCCTGACACATAATAATCTACATCATCTATGTCATATCATATAACACCATCCCACCAAATAAAATATTATTAAGAATATTTTCATAACACTTTAAGGATATTATCATAATGGGGGACAAATATATCCTTTTTACGTGACAAATACTCTAAGCATATTATCACATTAAATGTTATACAAAATAATTATCATTATATGATGAGATATTCATTGTATTAAAGTCATTGAATATATAGGTAATCAATATCATAAATTCATATGGTTCTAAGGAAGTGACAATAAAACCCTGTAGGCATATTAGAATGGTCCATGAGATAGGGTTCTCCAATAATGATTATTTTGAAATCCATTTTCCAATATAGGTTGCACTATACCATGTTTAGCTAGGTGTCATGGTATATTGAATTCCTCTATTGAAATCATCAACCTTTCACTTAAGTGTGAGCCTCCATTATTATTTCATTCACCACCAGTATCCAATATATACTTGAATTTTCATTGTGATGTTATGAGACTTACTATTTCTCCTTTTTTTACATTATTCCTCAATATTCATCAACTTTATTAATTATTAAAATGATGATCATATGATATTATAATCTTTATTCCCATCATAAGAATGTATTCTCAAAAGTATCTCTTCAAGAAAACCGATAATACACAGCTATAAGATATATATATATGTATATAAATTAAATATATTGGTGTGTCATCAACTCCAAATCATAGGTAGAATACATATGATATTATAATATTTATGATCATGTTTTTAATGAAATCATCCTTTATTGAATTTTTAAACATCCCATACTGAGTGTCTTAGCTCACCCCTTTTTATGTTTTCATTCCATATGTTATAAGGATGAGTTTTACTAATGAAAATTTTAAAATATGGTCGATTATGGTGAACATAAAAATATATGATATCAAGAATTTTAAAATAATCTAATTTTTTATCTAGTATCTAAAGACACTGAACCTATCAATCACTTGGATATTATTACTATTATTTATGAAATATAATTTTTATTTCATGTTAAAAATATAAAATAAAATCATGTTTTTCTAGAGCATCTATAGTTGGTATCAGAGAAAAGGTTTAGTTATTTTTGTAAATTAGAAAAGATATTTTTAAGAATTAAGTTTAGAAAACCTTAGTGGAAGGACTTGTGATGGTTATACACATTAGATGATATCCTGATATTTTGGTAAAGTATTAATTATTTTTTTCTAAGAAATTACTTCCATATTTGGATACTGGAAAGTGGATATAGTTGTGGAACAGATTTATCAAGGGGTAATCACCGTGAAAAAGTTAGATTGAGAATTTAATCAATATTAACTTAGGTGTACGATGAGTGGACCTAGTACTGCACACCTGACCAAACACTCTTTGGGATATGATTTGGTGATTAAAAATTTAATTGTGAACCATCAATAATTTTTTTATCACATTATTACTGTAAGATTATGGATAATAATAATAAGTAAAAAGTGAATAATATATATTACAAAATTAAAATTTATAAGTTAAGGCACACATATAATTTAAGATTCATTCCTTCTATGATAATAGTTTTATTTATAGGTTATGTATTTTTATCCTTTAATTTTATTGAATTAAGAAATAGACATAGCAAGGAGAAACTAAGTTAACAATTGGTGTGATGGAAAATGAAATGATTATCCCAATATGATACCAAATTAGATGAGAGCCGGTGTATAAAACATTATAGTAATGCACACCCAACTTTCATGATCTATGAATAATAACCCAAACCATATTGAGCTCATGAACACACTAGGGAAGAAGAATCTTGTTTTCAAGTATTTCATTAGAAAATATCCTCCCTCCTTTAATGGGTATTATAATTTACATATTATTGATAAATGGATCAAGTTGATGGAAAAAATATTGTATGTTCTCTTTTTATTAAGGAATGAAAGATTGAATTTGTTATCTATTTTCTAGAAGGATATTTTACCAATGGTGTATTCTCATTATGAATAAAATAGAGGAGGAAATATAAACCTTGGTCCAATGAAGAAAATATGCACCAGAAGTGTTTCAACCAAAGGGAATAAGAAATTAAATTTATGATCACTACAGTTGAGGTGGATCATGATAATGCAGTGATGTGAGGTATACTTGATCTCTTTTTTAGATATTTTATTACCTTATTTTATTATATTTAAATACATTATTTATATCACATGAGTATTATAGGAATGTGGCATCACCGTGTCAATTAATGGAAATTTAACTATCTGTGAAAAGACATGGTGGAATAATGATTGTGTCTAAGATATATAAATCTTATACAATTGATATTTTTGGAAGGATAATTCTTCCATAATTCATTATTAAATATTTTTTGGAATTTTATTTGATATTAAGTATGGATTAACATTCCCTATTTAAAGAAATTATAAATTTTTAGGGAAAAGTGATCTCATATCATCACCCGAATCATCCTATTATTTTGTATCACAATTAATGGATTACTCTTAGATGAAAATTCTATAATATGGGTCTTCATACCTCATAATAAGTGGTTTTTAGATAAAAATATTAAAAATGAAGTCAACATTGATGAGATGCATATTCTATAGAAGTATGTTGATGAATTTTTGGATGAACTACATGGTCTTCCCTAGAGTATGAGGTTGATTTTTTGATTGAAATCATACCTATATTTATGTCTATCTTAAAGAGTCTATATAGAAAGAAACCCATTGAATTAGAGGAACTAAATAAGAAACTTTGGGAGAATATGGATAATGGATTCATATGTCTGAGTTCTTTTTCATGGGTTTCATCATTCCTCCTTGTAAAAAAATAAGGATGGATCAATTATTTTTTTCATTGATTATAATCATATTAATAAAAAACGATTAAAACAAGTATCCATTTATCTATATCGACGATCTAGGTTATCAACTCTATGGATCTCAATACTTCTCCAAGATTGATATTCGACATATATATCATCAGTTAAGGGTCAAAAGGGAGGATATTTCCAAAATAGATTTCCTTACAATTTGTGGACACTATGAATTTATAGTAATTACAATTGGACATATAAATGATCCTACCATCTTTATGTATTTTATGAATAGAGTATTTAGGAATTACCTTGAAAATATCTTGGTAGTCTTTATATAATATGTTAATATATATTCTAAAAAATTAATGACACGAAGATCATTTTTTGATTATTTTAAACACATTAAGAAAGGATAAATTTTATTCCATGTTTAGAAAGTTTGGAATTATGTCTATAGAAAGTATCAATCTTGGGTCATGTAATCCCAATAAATGTCATCTTGATAGATCTATCAAAGATATGAGTTATTCATAAATAGACCGTACTGACCAATGTAACTAATATTCATATATATATTTGGTTAGTATGATATTACGGATGATTTGTGAGAAATTTATCATGGATATAAAATTTATTAACCATGTTAACATGGAAGGGATTAAAGTTCATTTTGATGGAGAAATGTGAATAAATATTCAAGGAACTAAAGAAGAGGCTGGTTACTACAACTATACATACATTACCTTTTAGTGGTGAAGAGTTTTTAATATATAATGATGCTTTAAAAAAGGGATTAGGATAAATACTCATGTATAATGATTTTTTAATTTCTTGTGATTCATTATAATTAAAGACTGATGAGAAAAATTTCCCAATTCAAGGTTTAGAGTTAGTGTCGATGATATTTACATTAAAGATTTGAAAAAATTATGTCTATAGGGAAAAGTGTGATATATATACTGATTAAAAGAGATTGAAATATATATTCACATAGAATTAGTTGAATATGAACCAATGAAGATCATTGGAATTAATAAAATATTATTACTAATCAATATATTACAACCTATGGAAGGAAAAAAAGGTGGATTATACTCTGAGAAATAAATATAATGATACTATATCCATGATGAAGATTAAAAAACCATATAATCATAGATTTGTAGAGGATGAATCTTGAATTCATAATAGGAGGATATAAATCCAATCATGAACAAATGATTTCATAACCATATATTTATGTGAAGATCAAACAATTCTATAATGATGATGCACAACTATAGAAAACTTGGTGAGTATTATATATTTAAACATTGATAATGATGGATTTATAACAAATGAAAACCAAATATGTGTTCCATAAAAACCAAGTATTTGGAGGTAATTTTTTGATGATGATCATAGATTATCCTTATATATTAATTCTAAAAATATAAATATTTATAGATATCTGAAGAAAAAATTTGGTTTGTATAACATGAAGTAGGAGATCACAGAACACATATCTCAATTCTTGGTATGCCAGTAAGTTAATGTTGAGAAATATAAGTTTAAGGGTGTTTTATAATTATTACCCATATCGGTATATAAATGGGAAAACATTATCAAGGATTTTGTCATAGGATTTACCAAAATTATTAAGGGACATGATGTTATTTGGGTTGTAGTTGGCTACCTTACTAAGTTAGTGCATTTTATTTCCATCAAAGATGATTTCTCTCTTGAATAACATTCCATTATATATAATTAAAATGCTAATGATACATGGATAAACACTCTACAATGTATCTTATTGGGATTTTATATTTACCTTAAGGTTATAAAGAAGTATTCAGAAACCATTAGAGGATTGGTTGAGTTTTATCAATGCGTATCACCCATAGAAAGATGTTCGGTCTAAGAGGACAACTCAAACTCTAGAGGATATGTTGATATCTTGTTTTATGTAATTTGATGGGTTTTGGGATCAAAAAACCCCCTTGGTAGAGTTCTCATATAACAATAGTTTCCATTATAATATTCATATGGAACCATATATGGATCGGTATGGGAAGAGATGCAAAACTCCAACATGTTAGGAGGAAGATTGAGAAAGGAATTTGATAGGCCCTGACCTTATCCAAGAAATGATTAAAAAGGTTCAAACCATTCAGTAGTAAATGAAATTAGTACAAATTATATATAAGAGTTATGAAAATAATCATTGATGGGATCCAGATTTTCATGTTGGTGACAAGGTGTTCCTCTAGATATCTTTATGGAAGAAATTTATGAGATTTGGGAAGAAGTGGTAGTGGATACATAGGTACATTAGCCCCTTTGAGATCATAGACCATGTAGGTGTGGTCAATTCTCTCTTATAACTCCCTTTAGGCCTTTTTAGAGTGTATAATATGTTTCATGTATTACTTTCTAGGAAGTACATACCTGAACCATCACATGTACTAAACTCAGAAGTCATGCAATTGTATCGTGATCTTTCATTTGGGGAACAAGCAATGAAAATTATGGATCAAAGAGACAAGGTGTTGTTAAAAAAACATTCACCTGTTCAAAGTTATATAGAGCAATAATAAGTTATAGGAATCTATATGGGAACCTTATAATGAAATGAACAAAAGTTCCCACACTTTTTATTTTGAGAAATAAAATTTCAAGGATACAATTTTTTAGGGGGTATATTGTAACAACCCATCATTTTAATGAAATATTCCTCATTAAATTAATATTATGTTTGATAAATTTATCCATACACAACACCAAACCTCATTCGACTATGAAACATTTTAATGAAATATATATTGGCCACTATAGGATAACCTTTAAATGAATGGTTACAAACAGTTGTAACAAAATTGTGAAATAAAAGTCCCTTTTAATACTGTTTCAACTAGTGAGACTAAGAAACTAATAATATAATTTTATTATTAATTTTTTTGTTCTAAATTATATAATTTTTATTGGTGATTTTTTTATAAATCATAGTTTAGAACTAATTTTTGAAGAATAGTTAGTATGCCTAAAGAATGATTTCCCAAAAAATAGATTTTCACCATACTTTATGATTTTATTTAAATTTTTCAATATTTGAACTATAGAATGATAGATTCAAAAAAATTAAATCCATTTTTTTACTTCTCATTAAAATTTATATTAATTTTTTTTATTTTTCTAAAAATATTTTTTTAGGTGAATAGTGAAAAAATCCATTTCTAAAAATACCATGACTTTTACCAAATTATTAACATATAATGATGACTTAGAAATTTTATGAAACTATTTTATATAAAAATATGTATTTTATAAGTTAATCTATAATATTTATTTTCAAATTTATATTTGAAATTTTATAAATTACGTTGTAGTTTTTCAAAAATTATTTTAATGCATTATTCTCTTATTATTTTAAAAATGATTTCCATCTATTTTTTAAAATTAATATAATTAAATTTATTTAATACATGAAATTATATGGCCTAAATTATGTAATAAATACCATTTTATTTTAGTTTATAAGGGATAAATTCCATTGGTAAAAAAACTAATACTGTATTAAAAAATAAAAATGGTAAAATGGGGTAACATAGGGAGTAAAATATATACCATTTTAAAAAATTGTTCCTGATTGAGTTTTTAATGTTTTTATCAATAAAAAATTATCACATCTGAATTATTTTCCATTTTTTGGAACCACTTTAAATGTTTAACTTGTGATCACTTTATATTAAGTTGTTAAAATTATAAAAAATTTCATTCTCACAACTTATAAAAGGGGAATCTCAACACCCATTAAAGAACACTCAAAAAATTAGGTTTCCACATAAAAATATACAAATTATACTTAATTTATAACCCTATACATTTACCTTGGGCCTCTAGTCACAATATATTGACTTAAGACCTCTATTTCCAAGGAGTCTTCTAAGGTAAACCTTACGTTCTCAATGCGTGTACTTTTTTCCAACTTATTTTTATTCTTTTATTAACTTACAAATAAAGTTTTATAATTAAAATTTATTGAAATCAATATTTTTTTCATAATTAATTTTATTATTTTATAGTAATAACCATTAACCTCTATTCCCTTTTTCTATTAATAAAAATGAAATTTCCATTTGTGTATTGTGCGGACTACCGCCTCCATGAAGTAACACATATCTTTGTCCATATAGTTTATTTATTTATTATTAAAATATATTAAAATATAATTAAAAACCTTAAAATTTTCAAAAAAATATAATTATTATTATGAAATAATGATATTCTTCTAAATTAAACCACTTCAATACTCATAATCATCCATTAATTATGGTATCTTCTTGTTTAGATTTTTCTAACCACATAATTGAACAATTCTACAAAATAATATCATGGATGAATATGAAAACTCAATTAATGATAATAAGTGATATATATAAACAAATAAATTTTTTATTTTATTTCTATAATGTTAAACATAGCATTAAACTCATTAATTAAGATACGAACACTGATTTATTAAAAATCAATAAAACATGATCATCAATGATTTCAACTTTAAGGATCATAACCAAAACTACATTAGAATGAAATTAAAAAAATATAAAGAATTATAAATAAAGAAATATATTACCACTTATTATCTGGTAAGGATTAACTTTGGGATAAAAGAGAATAATAAAATCTTTATTACGTAACTATTTCAAAATGATAAATATTTCTCACACTCAAAATTTAAAATGGAAAAAAACTAACTAATATTAATATAGAAAATAATTTTAAATTATGTTTATTAAAAGGTATGTATATAAATAATGTTCTCAAATAGGTGATTAATATAGTTATTTTTGTTAAATATAAGGTTATATGACCTCCATGGAAATCAAGAGTAAAGGTCATTGATTTGGTAATACAAACTTCTTCCGTTGAGTTATATAACTTCTTATTAAATTTATTTCTGCTATGTTCACTATAATCATGGATTTTTCCTTGATGTTCTCTATTATATATTTAGGTAAAAATATTTTTTAATTGAAATCTACTTCCATGATGTTTTTTCTTTTTATTTATTTTTTACAAAAACTAAGGTAACTTTTAGAGAAGTGACTTGTGAATATGAATTTTACATTGATGATTACAAAATGTTTTTTTTAAACCCTCATGGTTTGTTTTTAATTTTCTTATAAATCATCAAAAATATTAATGTAATGGCCCAAAAATTCCTTGTATGATTAATAAAATAGATTTTTTTTAATATTGTCTATTTCATTTTGTTCACACAATGGAAGTACATAAAAATACTATTACAAAATCACTATTTCAATTCAAGTAATGATACCAATTATTATAGATAATAATATTAGAGGAATATAAAAACAAAAGAATAACGACTGCATAATGGTATACTCTATAGGTTCAAACTATAAAAAAATGATTAAACCTTTCATGGAAACTATTAATATAAAAATAACCATTAAGAATATAATTGAAATTATTGATGGAATTATAATAACCCATAGGAATGAAGTAGTAAATGTTGAAAAATGTTGAAGTATATATAGGGTATAAAGAGAAATGTGATAGATAGGATTTGAGTGTTATATGTTGGTTGGTCAAATATAAACCTTAGTCAACATAACCACTGGTCAATTTTTTAATTGATAAATATACCCATTTCTAATAATTTTACCATTATAAATAGTCTTTATAAGTAGTAATTACAAAGGATAATTGATGCTTATAGGATGATGGCCTCAACCTTAAGATTCATGTTTTTTGAAGCCCATTTTTATAACCTATGAGAGAGGTATCATCACAGGGGTTCACCCTTGACCATGCCCAAGATGAGCTTCAAAAATTGAGACTAGAATGAAATCTTATATAGGAGAAGTTCGTGTTAGTGGATGTTACAACTCGATCAATGTCTGTTGAGCCACCCCATGAAACTGCCACCATCACACACCTTAACCTTATGGATTATGTGAGTATAATAAAGGGTTACTTGTCTAGGCTATAGTTTATTAAATTATAATTTCCTTTTTTCAAATAAAATTTTTATTCTATCAGTCCCCTCTTAAGAATAATTTTGTTTAATAAAATATATGTTTAAGTAAGATAAATTTAATAAAATTATTTTTGGACACAAATAAAACATAATTATATTTTTAGAAAATATATTAACTATTATAATAAACTTAGATATTATAAATAATATTTATTTTAATAAAATATAATTTTAAAACGCTCTTATTTAAATATAAATGATAATATATTTTTATAATAGAATAAGAAATTTTTATAAGTGTCATAAATTTGATTGTGTCATAAAAACTATTATTTTCAATAAATAAAAATACTTATGTTTAAATTTTAAAATTATAATATATATATAATTATTTTGATAAAATAAATATTATATTTGAAAACAACACATTGAAATTAGTTTAGGTTTATTTTTTGAGATTTTTATAAAATAATTTATTTCTCAATGAATATTATCAATACAATTTTGCGTTCTTGGTATGTTTAATGACCTCATATTTATTTCATAATGATGTAATGATTAATTAACCACAATAAAAAACCTAAATATTTTATTTTATTAATATTATGTATTTTAATATATTTTAAATCAATTTCCAAACTTATAAGTGACTTTCCAAAGTCTAAAATGTATAATTTTATTTTAAAAACATTATTTTTATACATTTCCATGTCCAAATAAGTATTAAAAATGATGTTTGATTATAATGGATTAAAATATCATAGAATATAACGCAAATTTCTAAAACCATTAGATAAAACTATGGTTAATTCAATGGTTTTTATTTTTCCACAATCAATATTTTCAAGACCTATATTTAGATATTATTAAACAATTCCTCCACTTTTTCTATAAAAACCCACCATATACCCCTTCATATTCAATAAAAATAAATCCTCTATAAATTTCTAGTCATTTTCCTATTAATAATCCCTTGAAGGTTTCCTTAATCCCTCAAGGTTCCAACCCCATGTATTGGGACAAACTCTTCAAGACAAGAGAATCCTTTACTTATCTTTTCCACTCAAGTATCCTTCTGTGTGATATTTTTAATATTGTTAAACTAATTTATTTAGATCCAATTTATTTTATCATATTATTAAAAAAATAGTATTTTATCAATTAGATACCTTATTTTTCTATCATTTTTCACTTTCCTTAATCCATGTTTTATACTTCTCAAGTTTCCAAATTTGTTTCTTGAATTTCTCTATTCTTCTTGAGAATTTCTCATATCAAGAATACCCAAACCTATCATTTTATTTATATATTCACCTAGATGTAATTATAATTTATTGATTTAGGGATTTACATATAAGAAACCCACATTATGGGTATGTGGGTTAAAATTTATGTTATGGTCAAGTCTTTAAGAACTTATGTACTAAATTATTTTATATGAAACCTATAATCTATTCTCCATAGGTTTATGCTAAAATGATTTATTGTGATAAATGTGGATAAAATTAATTTAGGAATATTAAGGGTGTTCTCTAATATTAATCTAATACATCGGGTAAGGAATTTAATCACTAAAGATGATATTCTTTACGATACATTAGTGAATAACCTTGGTAATTTTCATTTATGAAACCTTGGTGACAAAACATGGTGATATGATTATAAAAATATCATTTTTATATTGTATCCATATTTATATGTTATAATTAATGTTATTTTTTATGATATTCCTTATGTACTCTTTATCATTATATATTTATATGCCTCAAGTTCTTATTGATATGCCTCATGACCACATGTTAAATGTCTCCCTTTCTTATTAACTTACTAGGATTCATGCCCAACTATTTCCTTTGATTTATATCCCCATGATATGTGATGTAGTAAAAGTAACATAGGGTGAAACCATAAAAAATAATTTAGTGTGTATTAGAAGAATGTTTTATTTTTTCATTTATTATGTTCGAAATTTATAGGAAACTAAACTTTAAAAGATCTTTTTTTCATTTAATTAAAATTTTATATAATAAAAGGCAGGATTCCATAGTTGGTATCAAATAATAGTTTATTTATTTATAAAAATTAGGACTTGAAAACTTTAGTAATAACCCTAGGGATATGTCTAAATGTAGGAAAATATCCTAGAATTTTGGTGAAGTATGATGAGTGTGGTTTCCAAGAAATGAAATTCCTCTATGGATAATAGAAGTGGATGTGGATCTGGTACAGATGTACCTAGGTGAAATAACCATTAAAACACTGTATTGAGCTATACTCGACGAGGAACTAATGTATGGAAATGGACCTTTCTATATACCTTTTTTGATGCTCCCTGGGGATATGTTTGGTTAATCACAATATTTTTATGAACCATCATTAAGGATATATAAAAAATGTAATTTTTATTAGTAGAGATTAAAGAATAAAATATTTAAGAAATATTTTTTAAGATATAAAATCCCTTTAGAATTATAAGATTCATAAAAGTAACATGTTTCTCACTAAGGTTTTCTTCTTTTAGAAAATGGCACGAAATATGAGGAACTATATAAATTATGAGTTCAATAGATGATTTAACTATGTCCATATTAACATAATGGAATTTGTAATGGAAAACTTCATAAGGATGATGAATCAAATATCTTGAGTTATGAATAATAACTTGAATCATGTTGAGAAAACAGGATCACCTTAAAGGGAAAAACTTGTTGTTAAGTCCTGCACGTGTCAATGAAAACATTTTTTCAATGGATCTTATAATCCACTGATTGTTCAATTTTTTTACCTATATATAAAATATTTTATATGTGATTCACTATAAAGACAAATATAAAGTCACCTTGGTAGTATACCACTTATAATGAGAAGTTGATTAATGGTAGGAATTGATTAAAAACACAAATCTAGGAGTTGATATTGATACTATAGAGTGGTAAGAGTTGAGGGGAATATGATTTAGTAAATATTTTCCCCATTTTATAAAGAAATAGAGAAGGAATTATTATAGATAAATAAAAAAGAAAATGAATGAGTGGAAATATATGGAATAAAATTTACAAAACTTTTTTCAATACACCTCAAGCTTTTTTATGGATCCTTGGGGAAATTTTAATAGATTCTTTAGTGTATTGAGACCCCATATTTAGATGAATTTAAACAAAATAGAGCATATGAAATCTATGAGTAGATAGTTTGGAGTGCTATGAAGGTTGAATTAGAGTTTGGAGAGACAGAGTGGTCACATAGGTTGAATGAAAATAAGAGATAAATGAATCCAAACTCTAGGAAGATTTTTTATCACAAAAGTTGTGGAAAGAAAGTGAAACATACCATGTGAAACAAATGCGGTAAGAAGAATTTTTAGAACAAATTTATTGGGAGAGTAAAGTGATCCAAGTGTGAAATATATTTCCATATATCTCATAACTATCATAGTAAGGTAAAGATTCAAATTTTCAATAATAATGACACAGGTAAGATGGTGTAGTCCTAGTTTAAAGTTCAATGCTTCAAGTGTGGATGTCTTGGGAACTTTTTCAATAAATTTCCAAATCAAAAGATAATGGATGGAAACCACCATCAACCTCAAAATAGGATACGGGATAATATTTTGTAATTTTCAATCATGATGTTTGAATTAGCTGTTCCAAATAATGTGATGGTAGGTACACTCATTGTGCTCCGAAAGATAGATAGTACTTTGTTTATTCTAGTTCTATGCATTCCTTTATTTCATCCTAGTTTTCAAAGAATATATAACCAACCATTGAGCATATATAAGTAGATTTATTGGTCAAGACTCTTGCAGGGATTATCATGGTATTAAAATTGTATATAAACACAATTATTAACTTTGGTGAGTATGATCTCATTGAAAATCTAGTAGTTATTCCCATGGAGGAATTCAACATTATACTAAGGATGGAATGGATCTCAATGTATAATTCTTAGATCAACTGTAGAATCAAGTAAATTTTATTAGTATTGAATGGAAAACCTACAATTATTTTCTAAGGACGATATCTCATCATGATCATTTTCTAGAAGAACCTCTCGTGGCCTTATTTATAGAGATGATCAGTGACGATGGAAAATTAAATGAAAGTATGAAGGTAGAAAAATTATCCATAATTCTAGGATACATTAATATATTTCCCTAAGAGATACCTGAACCTAACATAGAATGAGATGTAGAGTTCTCCATTAAACTCTTACCTAGATCTAATATTATATCAAAGACCCTATATAAAATGAAAAAAATGTAGAGTTAGAGAAATTAAAGAAACAACTTCAAGATATTTTAGAGATGGGTTTTATCTGAACAAGTGAATCTCTTTGGGGAGCAACTATTCTATTTATAAAGAATAATTATAGATCAATACATATATTCAATAATTATAGAAAACTTAATAAGATCACAATAAAGAAAGAATACAATCTCCTAATGATTGATGAGTTATTTGACCAACTTCAGGGGATCAATTCTTCGATAATATTGACCTATGAAATGGAAATCAAAAATTGATGGTGAAGAAAGAATATATTCTAAATACTTCCTTATAAGCAATAGAGTGGAATTATGAGTTTGTTTTAATGCTCTTAGGCTTAACTAATTCTCAAGTCATATTTGTGGATTTCATTAATGGAGTCTTCAAGGAATACCTTGATAAATTCAGTGTATTTTTTATTTATGTTATTATTATATATTCCAAAATTATTGAGTAGTATGAGGATCAAATAACGGTTATATTGAAAACTTTTAAGAAGGATATATGATTGGAATATTCACCAAATATGAATTCTGGTTATAATAAGTTGCATTCTTGGGGTACATTATAACAAATGAAGGAATATCAGTTGAACCTACCATGAAAAAGGTTGTAAAATAATATCATCATCCAACTATATCAACTACGATTTGTAGCTTCCTTAGTTTAGAAATATATTATAGGAGTTTTTTGTCATGAACCAACCAGGGTTGACCCCAAACTGGTCACGTAAGAGAATCTACAATAAGGCATAACAGTCGTTCTCAATCCCCTTGGGTTGGAAACTAGTGTAGAGATATCAATAGAGTAATCAAGGGAATGATTTATACCAATAAAAATAAATAAATAGTCAAAAAACAAGTAGAGTATCCCAAAAATAAATAAAACTTTCCAAGCTAAACATCTTTTATACAAAAGATTAAATCTTTAAAACAAACTAAAAATAAAACCAAAACTAAATGACAAAACCCAAATGAACTTGATGAACAAAACATCTCCACGTGACCTTGAGGGTCACTCTCTAATACCAAAACTAACCATCACCCACGATGATCAAAACCAAGATGAACTTGCACTAAAATCTAATAATAATAAATAACTATAGGCTTGAGTATTAAAACTCAGTAGGCATACCTGAAAAAATCTATTCCCAATGCACTTCCTTTAAATTAAAATAAACATCAACTTCATGTTTTTAATAAAATATATAAAATTATACTTTTCATCATGTTTTCCAATTTAATAAAAAAACATGGTCTATTTTTATTTTTACCATTTAAAACCACACACTTTTCAAAGGAGGAACCATATTCATTTAAAAAAGGTAAAGGAAATATTCCATTTATAATAGATAAAGAGTGTAAAAAATTTAATAATCCTTTTTTCGTAAACACATGAAAACATTTTATCATTATTTTCATAAAGACACATTGATCAAGAAGTAAGCACAATAATAATATAATAAAAAAAATGGGAAAATATCACACAATATTATCTAACGAACAATGCATCAAAATATTTCACCATAAACACTAAGTACCAATTGACATGTGTATAACTAGGATCTTGTGAGAAATCCAAAATATTATAATACATGTTGACTCATCCCAGAAAGCATGGATCACTTAATGAAATTAATAACACCCTCACATGCTCGACTATCCCCTACATGGTATAGGCCAATGGTTAATATCCCATAAAACAATAACAAAATATTTCCCCTAGTATGAACCACTAGTCATAGAATAATCCTAACTAGTGCAACAATCATTCTTAGAAAATATTCTCACTATGCCAGGTTCCCATGTCAAGAGTATAAAGAGGGTGATCCAACAGATTAGAACCGAGCATCCAATAACAATCACGTATATAATAATAATTCACAGAACAAGAATCACCTTAGTCACTCCAATCACTAATCTCTTGCCTTACTTCTCATAGATCTCAAAGGAGTCCACAACGAGGATATCCCATTTCCCACAAATTAAATGGTCCATGAGGACTCCATGATGAGGATGTACCACCTATTCACAAAAATGGATAATGAGTATTCAATAGTGAGGAAATCAAATACATTCAATATAAACTCAGCAATATAATTATCCAAGGAGAGTTTTCTCAATTTCCATTTTCACCAATGTTCCAAAATGGCCTCAATAATCCTTTTTCAATGAATCAAAAACAGCTTTCCAAAAAGTTTAAACACACTGATTTCAATTTCACAATCATTTAGTAAATCCCAATTAAGTACTCGCTCTACATGTTCCAACCGAAACCATTTTTATCAAAGTGTGAATTAGTCGCACATCATCATCACATGCCATTTAATTTTCAAAGAACCAAATACACACCAATATCAAGTTCAAACCATTTATGAAGCTATTTTTTAAACCAAAAAACACTATTTATGTGTTAAAAATATATTTTAAAATCCAATCAATGCTTTAAACATTTAAAAATAATCACAATATCCAACCGGGGACTTCATCAAACACTTGGTGTGCAATATTAAATAAAATAATTTCATTTATCAAAATACAAGGTATAAATCACCACTTTTCACCCCAAAAAATTATTCCAAAGATAATTCATAAATATTTAATATATAAGGGTGATTCTAAAAGCATGAAACCACAAATTATTAAATTTGAAGGCAAGTGAAGAGGGAAAGCTACCTTAAATCTCAAAACTCTTCAATAACACACACCTGAAACCAAGGGAAACATAAACCCTAGGTCCACATGACCATGGGTGAAGAGTAATTCAAGATACAATGAAAGGATAAGGAAGAGGGGGAAGATATGGGAGGATTAACTTGAGAAATCTTGCATCAAACTTGAAGAAATCCATATATATCCACCAAGGGAGGAAGGAGGAGGCTTGAAGAACAGAGAAGAAGATCCCCTAAGCTTGTATAAACCAATAGGAGGAATAATAGGGTAGATTGGGGCTAAAAATAACTGAAGTTAAAAAATAGACATTTCATATTTTTTATGATATGGGAAGCTCACATGGTTTGACCACACAGTTTGGTAAACTGTGCGCTAACTGTGCAATATGGTTCTGCCTTGAGATAGAACCTTCTTGCACGCTTACTACACGATTTGGATAACCATGCATGAACCATGTACCCTTAACCAAAATCATCCTAAGTCCCACATTGTTTCCTAGAGCCAGCCTCACGGTTACCTCTAATCATATGAAAATCATTCCCCACCCACTGTAAATCCCAAAACTCAATATTTTCAAAAAAAAACATCTACTGGAAACTAAGTAATAACAAAGGGACCAATGATAAGTAGAATATTACTTCAAAATATAAACCATGCTGCCCTTGAAACGCAAGAGAAAAACTGAGATAAAAAATTGACTGGAATAAAGGTTTAAAACCAAAACTTGGGTGTGTCAATTATCCCCACCATAATGCTTTCCACCCTCAGAAAGCCACCACATTTTCCAATTGATTGATCAAATATATAGGATTCCTATAACCACTTGATCTAACCTCTCAAACAAATAACACCCCAACTGTAATGCCCCGACCCCAGCTACCTAGAGTCGGTGCATTACTTCGTAACATTGGCATGATCACAAAAGATCAAGTCTTGAAAGACCGATTATTTTAGTAGCCATGGAAACACTAGATACATTCGTAAACGTTACATTACATCATAAAGTGAAAAACTACAATAACAAAGTCTCCATAGACCACACTCATATCCTCTTCTCACAATCCCTGCAGGTCATTCATAAAATACTTCTTCACATCCTGGAAAATATTAAAACATTGAAAGGGGTGAGCTCAGATGCTCAGTAAGGATAACAATATTGCGGAAGCTTTCATAAATAAACATAAACATTTAAGGCAATGTATGACTAAAACAAAAGCCTTTTAAACATGAACTTAAACATAATATGGCAAAAGTAAAATGAGATAATTTCATTTACTTATTCACATGGATATTCTACTGGTCGAATAATCACATGCAATATCAATAACCACTTTCATAATGAGGGAATGTATAATGCCAGAAATTCTGAAACATTTTGTCAAGGCCTCGGCCAAGACGTCTAAAATGATTAAGGCCTCGGCCAAAACCATAAATCAAATTGGGAAAGGGCCTCGGCCAATTCCACGTCTAGTTGTCTCATGAGACCTACCGATGCATCGAGGAGCTATAGCGGGCTCCACCCGTCACTTATTAAGTCCAATACATTCCTCATATGAATAGGTTTAAACATATCATAAACCATAACATAATCGTATCACATAAAACATGTATAAAGGAAACATAAAATTTCCACATTCCAATCACAAGATATCAATACAACACATTGATATAATAAAAATGCTTTCAAAACCATTTTCAATACCAAAATAAAAGAAAGATAAAACTTTGTATTTATTTTTCATTAAAAAAAATGATGGCTTGTAGAGGAAGCCGAAACTCAAATAATGGTCACGGTGGCGGAGAAGTCATTGTTTCCGCATAAGTACGGAAAGAAAAACATTCCCTTTTGTCGTTTAGCAAAACGCTTCGTATAAAAAAGATTCCTTTTGAATAAACGTAAAATTCAAAGGGGTTTATACACCGTATAAAAGAAAGTTGTGTATAAAACCAAATATGCCTCACTGAAAGGAGATTGAGACGAAGTCCATAAAAAGATCATTTTTAAAATAAAATAGATCTATTATGTGTATTCACTATAGGTACACATAAAGAAAGTAAAAATACAAAATAATACATAATAATATCATGACATAATTTGAAATTAGGAGATTAACCCAAAGAATGAAAGTTGGGTTAAGAAATTCCCTTACCTCGTGTCTGACTTGAGTCAACCGTTCTTTAACCTCCTGAATAATAAACTAGAGTTAATATATACCTTATTAAGAACCATTTTCAATTTCATTATCCTTTTTATATCACTTATTACAATGATATGAACATTATGTAATTATTTAAGTTAATAACAGTCATTTTGTCGATCTTTGGTACTTGAGTCAACAATAAACTTCTTATAATTACAAGTTGTTTATGTGGTAGAATGTCCATTATCTCCAGAATTATATTCATGATTTAGATTTCATATATATATTATATATCCAGTATATACATTCATTTATAATATTACGTAACATTTAGAGGTAAGAAATGAAATGCACCGTTCATGGAGACGGTAAGCCGTACGTACGCATGAACGCTACTTTCATTTCTATTTAGTATTTAATGGAATGAAATCATAATGATATAAAGGTATAATATAGTTCCAGTATAATATCATATATAATATCATTTACTCCATCCTTTATACATCCCACATATGGCATTAACGATTCACATCACTTTGAGGGGGCGGTAGTCCGCACTTCCTAAAATGAAATTATCGCGTTTACCCATAATGGAAATCATAAAGTATGCCATAAATGAGAAATACAGAAGAATAAGGAAAACATAAAAATTATATATATATCATATATGAAAATAGTGTCATCAAAATGGCCACCATTATAGGTGTTAAAATAATTTGAACAATCATCATTTCGTGAGGCAGTATTTCGCCACCCACAGAAACAGTATGTTCTTTTAACCATTAGACGAATGTGTGTGTAAGTGTAAACCAAATCCTTATCATAACAACATCCTATTATATTGTAGATACTGGTGTTTTTACAAAAGAAAGGAATGAAAAGAGTTTAAGGGGTTGTAGAAGCAAAATGAAACAAAACAACATTAGAGAAGACATTACCTTAAAAATAGGGTAGCTCTTTTTGATTTGAGGCAAAGGATTCCTTGGGAAGAATTATGCCCAAAGTGAGGCTTCTAGGAGTAAGGGAGGGATTTTGGGAGAGTATTTGGGCAGAGGTTGTCCGATCCAAATGGCTTGAAGGTGTGAATAAGGTGGGAGTGGTGGGGGCCTTTTATAAGTGGAGAGGAGGGGCACTTTTGGAAAGTAATGAAATTTTATTCTATTATTCAATGCTTTTCGGATTCTAAAGGTCCCACACTTGTATAATTAGATGCTAAGGTGATAAGGGTTCGAAATATCTTCATCCAATAGGCTTTGGACAAGTGTAATCTTTGGATTTTACATTATCTTCTCATTTTATTTAAATCGTTAAATAATGAGGTCGTCGCTGCATCATCATGATGTCACAAATAATTTAAATTATTTAATGTCTAAAAATTGAAGAAAAAATACTATGATGTAGGAAATATTTTTATATTTCTAATGAATATTTATAATCAAAATTTTTACTTGTGTAACCCTACTTAAAAACTATTTTAGTAAAACAACTCATGTTTGTGTCAATTTAATTTTAACATTAAATAAATATATATTAATGTCATTTTCCAACTAAAGTGGCTCCATGGGGTCCCCAAGTTGACCCATGGGTTGTCTTGGTCGGCCATGACTCATCCAATAGGAGTAGGACAAGTTTCAAGCTCATCTCATATTATTAAAACATCATTCTTACCTTAATCTACACTAATTACCTCTAATCGCGATTAAGAACTTAAAAGTTACTGTTTACCAAAAATTTATTTTAATCTCATTGAACCAAATTTTACTTATTAATGACAACCATGTTTGTTGGATTTTTGAAAATCAAATCACATAAGTGGTAATATTTCATTTAAACGAAAAATTAGTTATTTAACTACCACTTAGTGGTTTCACTATTCATCAAAAATTGAAGTTTTTCGGAACAAAGCCAAAATTTCACCCTAAGATATAATTGATATTCCGAATTCAAAAATGGTGTCTATTTTAAAAAATTCCAAACATATAAGTTGCATTAATTAATTTTATAATTAATTCCCGCTGTTACAAAAAATGGCGTGTTTCTAAGAAACAATTTATATCAAAAGATTGGAAATTGTTTATGTCTAATTTCAATGTTAAATTAATTCTAATGACCACCATTGGATAAAATGGTAAAAATATATTCTAATTATAATTTAAAACAACTCAATAGTATAATTTATCACTATAAATTATTTTGATTAAAAATGTTGTTTTATGTATTTTTCACTATTCATAAAAAATAGAAGTTCTCAGAAAAATACCAAAAACTCAACATAGGCTAATTTCGATATTCTGAATCCAAAAATGAAGTCCATTTTGATAAATAAAATTTATAAAATTTCAAAAAGTAGGTATTACTATTCACAACGGCTAGTTTAATTCGTTGTGTTGTGTGTTAGAGCTCGAGGTTGCGTACAACACACGCTATTGCATTATTCGAAGTGAAACGTACCGTGGAAGCTTGGGGTGTTACATTCCCCCCTCCTTCAATAAATTGTGTCCTCGCAATTTGAAATTTTTATTTTAAAATAAAAGGTTGAAAAGAGAAAATACCTTTGAGGAAAACCCACATCGGAAATAAGGTTAATAAAAATATAACTTTAAAAGAAAGAAAGAAAAGTAAAAAGGTCACCCAAGATAGCCCATACTAGGATTCTATGAAAATATGGATATGGAAGAAAAACAAACCATCAAGGTCTGATGGAGATTTGTAGAAAACTGGATTAGGACAAAGTTAACAATAAGAAAATAACAAACTTGTGATTGGTTAAACGGTCATTGAATCCCCAGTTGGAAAAGTTAACCAGCAACGTTTTTGTTTTAAGTCACCTTTTATAAAGTTAAAGAATTTATTTAGGAGATTTACTAAGAACGTAAGGGAAGATACATACTTGTCATGTAGACTTTCATTCATTAATAAATTTTTTCCAAAAACCCATCTTTCACTCTAAATGGTAATAGAACTCAAAAATATTCTATTTATCCTAATTGTATAAGGTTCTAAATATTAACACATACCATTTAGATTAGAAAAACTATTTTGTAATAACCAGGGACTTCACGTAGTCCAGTGGTAGGCGATTAATCCCAATCGCACTATGGTTGTGGGTTCGATACCCACAGCTTTGTCCGACGCGATGGGTTTTCACTCGGTCTGCATGTTGTCCTTTTTATAAATATCCAAAAATAAACTTAACAATAGTATCCAATGTAAAATATAATCCATTCCAACCTTTATAGTTATCCAAAATACTTCTGTCCAACTCACAGTCCAGATTTTATGAGGAAGGTAAACATAATGAAGCTCCTTTTTTTTCCTACGTAACAACATGTGAACACCTTCATCATGTATTCTTTTAAAACTCTACAACATACTGAATTACCATAAATCCTTATTGATTACATTCATGATCCCTTATTCCTTATAGAAAACTAGATATACTCCTTCTATCCAAAAATGTATACAAATCATTAATCAGTTTCAAGGATGTTAAGAATATCCAACATAATTTATCCGAATCAATCATGTCTTATTCCAAAATCACTATCTTGGTATCATAACCATATTATGGTTTATCTTTCTCTCAACCATATATTTTCCAAAAATTTAACCTACTGTGGAGTATCTCTTCTTGGTTCCACACAATCTCAAGTCCTAGATGAAATAGTACTGCAGTACAATCCTTATATACTCCATAATTATTATAACCTGTACATCATTGATACAACACTCAAATTTCAAAATTCTTTAATAACAACATAAGAACTCTAATGTTTCCTTAACACATGGGAGAAAATTTCCCTTCTAAATGTTTCCTTAATACCATGAAAGATATGATCCTTCTTACTCTTTGGATCATTCGTATTGATGGAGTTCACATTCCTTCTACTGGGCGCCATTTCTATACAATGCCATAAACTAGGTTAGTTTATGAATCGAAATACATAATAACAAAATTCAAAACACTTATAATAAATTGAACTATTTATAGATATAATCCATAATCATAAAAATGTTTTCTTTGAGGATGTATATAATCATAACCCTTCATAGTGGTTTGTAAAGAAAATGAGAATTATCCTAAGCATATCCCCCGGGAGTGTCGTAACCAAGAGTGCAGCAAGGCCCGTTGTCGTGCACCAGTTCCCATTCGAGTCTAGCTCAAAGCGGTGTTTTTGGGTTTTACCCCTAGGTACATCTGTGCCAGAGCCGCCTCTACCTGCTCGTATCCAGACAGGGATGTATTGCTCGGAAAACTCATAACATCTCTATAATACCAAAATTCTTGGAAGTTCTTCTATACTAATCCTCAAAGTCTATCTTTGGGCTATGTGCTCTAATCAGAGTTTATCTACATATAGCTTTCAAGGTTAGTACTAAACTGCCTCTGATACCAACTGTAACACCCCGACCCCACCTACCCAGAGTCGGTGCATTACTTCGTAACATTGGCATGATCACAAAAGGTCAAGTCTCGAAAGACCGATTAGTTTAGTAGCCTTGGAAACAATAGATACATTCGTAAAGGTTACATTACATCATAAAGTGAAAAACTACAATAACAAAGTCTCCATAGACCACACTCATAAACTCTTCTCACAATACCTGCAGGTCATTCATAAAATAATTCTTCACATCCTTTAAAATATTAAAACATTGAAAGGGGTGAGCTCAGATGCTCAGAAAGGATAACAATATTGCGTAAGATTTCATAAAAAAACATAAACATTTAAGGCAATGTATGACTAAAACGAAAGACTTTTAAACATGAACTTCAACATAATATGGCAAAAGTAAAATGAGATAATGCCATTTACTTATTCACATGGATATTCTACTGGTCGAATAATCACATGAAATATCAAAAACCACTTTCATAATGAGGGAATGTATAATGCCAGACATTCTGAAACATTTTGTCAAGGCCTCGGCCAAGACGTCTAAAATGATTAAGGCCTCGGCCAAAACCATAAATCAAATTGGGAAAGGGCCTCGGCCAATTCCACGTCTAGTTGTCTCATGAGACCTACTGATGCATCGAGGAGCTATAGCGGGCTCCACCCGTCACTTATTAAGTCCAATACATTCCTCATATGAATAGGTTTAAACCTATCATAAACCATAACATAATCGTATCACATAAAACATGCATAAAGGAAACATAAAATTTCCACATTCCAATCACAAGATATCAATACAACACATTGATATAATAAAAATTCTTTCAAAACCATTTTCAATACCAAAATAAAAGAAAGTTAAAACTTTGTATTTATTTTTCATTAAAAAATGATGGCTTGTAGAGGAAGCCGAAACTCAAATAATGGTCACGGTGGCGGAGAAGTCATTGTCGCCGCATAAGTACGGAAAGAAAAACATTCCCTTTTGTCGTTTAGCAAAACGCTTCGTATAAAAAAGATTCCTTTTGAATAAACGTAAAAGTCAAAGGGGTTTATACACCGTATAAAAGAAAGTTGTGTATAAATCCAAATATGCCTCACTGAAAGGAGATTGAGACGAAGTCCATAAAAAGATCATTTTTAAAATAAAATAGATCTATTATGTGTATTCACTATAGGTACACATAAAGAACGTAAAAATACAAAATAATACATAATAATATCATGACATAATTTGAAATTAGGAGATTAACCCAAAGAATGAAAGTTGGGTTAAGAAATTCCCTTACCTCGTGTCTGACTTGACTCAACCGTTCTTTAACCTCCTGAATAATAAACTAGAGTTAATATATACCTTATTAAGAACCATTTTCAATTTAATTATCCTTTTTATATCACTTATTACAATGATATGAACATTATGTAATTATTTAAGTTAATAACAGTCATTTTGTCGATCTTTGGTACTTGAGTCAACAATAAACTTCTTATAATTACAAGTTGTTTATGTGGTAGAATGTCCATTATCTCCAGAATTATATTCATGATTTAGATGTCATATATATATTATATATCCAGTATATACATTCATTTATAATATTACGTAACATTTAGAGGTAAGAAATGAAATGCACCGTTCATGGAGACGGTAAGCCGTACGTACGCATGAACGCTACTTTCATTTCTATTTAGTATTTAATGGAATGAAATCATAATGATATAAAGGTATAATATAGTTCCAGTATAATATCATATATAATATCATTTACTCCATCCTTTATACATCCCACATATGGCATTAACGATTCACATCACTTTGAGGGGGCGGTAGTCCGCACTTCCTAAAATGAAATTATCGCGTTTACCCATAATGGAAATCATAAAGTATGCCATAAATGAGAAATAAAGAAGCATAAGGAAAACATAAAAATTATATATATATCATATATGAAAATATTGTCATCAAAATGGCCACCATTATAGGTGTTAAAAGAATTTGAACAATCATCATTTCGTGAGGCAGTATTTCGCCACCCACAGAAACAGTATGTTCTTTTAACCATTAGACAAATGTGTGTGTAAGTGTAAACCAAATCCTTATCATAAAAACATCATAGTATATTTTAGATACTGGTGTTGTTACAAAATAACGGAATTAAAAGAGTTTAAGGGGTTGGAGAAGCAAAATGAAACAAAACAACATTAGAGAAGACATTACCTTAAAAATAGGGTAGCTCTTTTTGATTTGACGCAAAGGCTTCCTTGGGAAGAAGTCTGTCCAAAGTGAGGCTTCTAGGAGTAAGGTAGGGATGTTGGGAGAGTATTTGGGCAGAGGTTGGACGAGCCAAATGGCTTGAAGGTGTGAATAAGGTGGGAGTGGTGGGGGCCTTTTATAAGTGGAGAGGAGGGGCACTTTTGGAAAGTAATGAAATGTTATTCTATTATTCAATGATTTTCGGATTCTAAAGGTCCCACACTTGTATAATTCTAGGATAAGGTGATAAGGGTTCGAAATATCTTCATACAATAGTCTTTGGACAAGTGTAAGCCTTGGATTTTACATTATCTTCTCATTTTATTTAAATCGTTAAATAATGAGGTCATCGCTGCATCATCATGATGTCGTAAATAATTTAATTTATTTAATGTCTAAAAATTATAAAAAAATACTATGATGTAGGAAATAGTTTTATCTTTCTAATGAATATTTATAATCAAAATATGTACTTGTGTAACCCCACTTAAAAACTGTTTTAGTAAAACAACTCATGTTTGTGTCAATTTAATTTTAACATTAAATAAATATATATTAATGTCATTTTCCAACTAAAGTGGCTCCATGGGGTCCCCAAGTTGACCCATGGGTTGTCTTGGTCGGCCATGACTCATCCAATAGGAGTAGGACAAGTTTCAAGCTCATCTCATATTATTAAAACATCATTTTTACCTTAAACTACACTAATTACCTCTAATCGCGATTAAGAACTTAAAAGTTACTATTCACCAAAAATTTATTTTAATCTCATTGAACCACATTTTACTTCTTAATGACAACCATGTTTGTTGGATTTTTGAAAATCAAATCACAGAAGTGGTAATATTTCATTTAAACGAAAAATCAGTTATTTAACTACCACTTAGTGGTTTCACTATTCATCAAAAATTGAAGTTTTTCAGAACAAAGCCAAAATTTCACCCTAAGATATAATTGATATTCCGAATTCAAAAATGATTTCTATTTTACAAAATTCCCAACATATAAGTTGCATTAATTAATTTTATAATTAATTCCCGCTGTTACAAAAAATGGCGTGTTTCTAAGAAACAATTTATATCAAAAGATTGGCAATTGTTTATGTCCAATTTCAATGTTAAATTAATTCTAATGACCACCATTGGATAAAATGGTAAAAATATATTCTAATTATACTTTAAAACAACTCAATAGTATAATTTATCACTATAAATTATTTTGATTAAAAATGTTGTTTTAAGTATTTTTCACTATTCATAAAAAATAGAAGTTCTCAGAAAAATACCAAAAACTCAACATAGGCTAATTTCAATATTACGAATCCAAAAATGAAGTCCATTTTGATAAATAAAATTTATGAAATTTCAAAAAGTAGGTATTACTATTCACAACGGCTAGTTTAATTCGTTGTGTTGTGTGTTAGAGCTCGAGGTTGCGTACAACACACGCTATTGCATTATTCGAAGTGAAACGTACCGTGGAAGCTTGGGGTGTTACATTCTCCCCTCCTTCAATAAATTGCGTCCTCGCAATTTGAAATTTTTCTTTGAAAATAAAAGGTTGAAAAGAGAAAATACCTTTGAGGAAAACCCACATTGAAAATAAGGTTAATAAAAATATAACTTTAAAAGAAAGAAAGATAAGTACAAAGGTCACCCAAGATAGCCCATACGAGGATTCTATGAGAATATGGATATGGAAGAAAAACAAACCATCAAGGTCTGATGGAGAGTTGTAGAAAACTGGATTAGGAGAAAGTTAACAATAAGAAAATCACAAACTTGTGATTGGTTAAACGGTCATTGAATCCCCAGTTGGAAAAGTTAACCAGCAAAGTTTTTGTTTTAAGTCACCTTTTATAAAGTTAAAGAATTTATTTAGGAGATTTACTAAGAACGTAAGGGAAGATACATACTTGTCTTGTAGAATTTCATTCTTTAATATATTTTTACCAAAAACTCATCTTTCACTCTAAATGGTAATAGAACTCAAAAATATTCTATTTATCCTAATTGTATAAGGTTCCAAATATTAACACATACCATTTAGATTAGAAAAACTATTTTGTAATAACCAGGGACTTCACGTAGTCCAGTGGTAGGCGATTAATCCCAATCTCACTATGGTTGTGGGTTCGATACTCACAGCTTTGTCCGACGCGATGGGTTTTCACTCGGTCTGCGTGTTGTCCTTTTTATAAATATCCAAAAATAAACTTAACAATAGTATCCAATGTAAAATATAATCCATTCCAACCTTTATAGTTATCCAAAATACTTCTGTCCAACTCACAGTCCAGATTTTATGAGGAAGGTAAACATAATGAAGCTCCTTTTTTTCCTGCGTAACAACATGTGAACACCTTCATCATGTATTCTTTTAAAACTCTACAACATACTGAATTACCATAAATCCTTATTGATTACATTCATGATACCTTATTCCTTATAGAAAACTAGATATACTCCTTCTATCCAAAAATGTATACAAATCATTAATCAGTTTCAAGGATGTTAAGAATATCCAACATAATTTATCCGAATCAATCATGTCTTATTCCAAAATCACTATCTCGGTATCAGAACCATATTATGGTTTATCTTTCTCTCAACCATATATTTTCCAAAAATTTAACCTACTGTGGAGTATCTTTTCTTGGTTCCACACAATATCAAGTCCTAGATGAAATAGTACTGTAGTACAATCCTTATATACTCTATAATTAGTATAACCCGTACATCATTGATACAACACTCAAATTACAAAATTCTTTAATAACAACATAAGAACTCTAATCATTCCTCCTCATCTGTGGTAGTATCATAACTTTATTATTATCCAATAACATCATTTGGGGAATACTCTGATGATTTGAACATTAGTTTGCGTAGTGTCCCCACTCCTTGCAGATAAAGCATTGTACATTTGAAACCTTTTTCTTACCCTTGCAGTCACGCACTTGGTGTCCTTTTTCTCCACACTTATAACAAACTCCCATTCCCTTCAGGCAAATTCCAAGGTGTTTCTTCCCACAGTTATCACACATTGGAAAATTCCTCTTTTCCCTTGTCCCTTTATCCATCATTCTCTCTTCCATCCTTTTCTTCTCTTTTATCCCTTCAAATCCATAAGACTCGGAGAATTTTCTACTTATCTTATTAACACATGATACTATTTCATCATATGTTTATAACACATGGGAGAACATTTCCCTTCTAAAGGTTGGCTTAATACCATGAAAGATATGATCCTTCTTACTCTTTGGATCATACGTATTGATGGAGTTCACATTCCTTCTATTGGGCGCCATTTCTATACAATGCCATAAACTAGGTTAGTTTATGAATCGAAATACATAATAACAAACTTCAAAACACTTATAATAAATTGAACTATTTAAGGATATAATCCATAATCATAAAAATGTTTTCTTTGAGGATTTATATAATCATAACCCTTCATAGTGGTTTGTAAAGAAAATGAGAATTATCCTAAGCATATCCCCCGGGAGTGTCGTAACCAAGAGTGCAGCAAGGCCCGTTGTCGTGCACCAGTTCCCGTTCGAGTCTAGCTCAAAGTGGTGTTTTCGGGTTTTACCCCTAGGTACATCTATTCCAGAGCCGCCTCTACCTGCTCGTATCCAGACAGGGATGTATTGCTCGGAAAACTCATAACATCTCTATAATACCAAAATTCTTGGAAGTTCTTATACACTAATCCTCAAAGTCTATCTTTGGGCTATGTGCTCTAATCAGAGTTTATCTACATCTATCTTCCAAGGTTAGTACTAAACTGCCTCTGATACCAACTATAATGCCCCGACCCCAGCTACCCAGAGTCGGTGCATTACTTCGTAACTTTGGCATGATCACAAAAGATCAAGTCTCGAAAGACCGATTAGTTTAGTAGCCTTGGAAACACTAGATACATTCGTAAACGTTACATTACATCATAAAGTGAAAAACTACAATAACAAAGTCTCTATAGACCACACTCATATCCTCTTCTCACAATCCCTGCAGGTCATTCATAAAATACTTCTTCACATCCTGGAAAATATTAAAACATTGAAAGGGGTGAGCTCAGATGCTCAGTAAGGATAACAATATTGCAGAATCTTTCATAAATAAACATAAACATTTAAGGCAATGTATGACTAAAAAAATCCTTTTAAACATGAACTTCAACATAATATGGCAAAAGTAAAATGAGATAATGCCATTTACTTATTCACATGGATATTCTACTGGTCTAATAATCACATGCAATATCAATAACCACTTTCATAATGAGGGAATGTATAATGCCAGACATTCTGAAACATTTTGTCAAGGCCTTGGCCAAGACGTCTAAAATGATTAAGGCCTCGGCCAAAACCATAAATCAAATTGGGAAAGTGCCTCGGCCAATTCCACGTCTAGTTGTCTCATGAGACCTACCGATGCATCGAGGAGCTATAGCGGGCTCCACCCGTCACTTACTAAGTCCAATACATTCCTCATATGAATAGGTTTAAACATATCATAAACCATAACATAATCGTATCACATAAAACATGCATAAAGGAAACATAAAATTTCCACATTCCAATCACAAGATATCAATACAACACATTGATATAATAAAAATGCTTTCAAAACCATTTTCAATACCAAAATAAAAGAAAGTTAAAACTTTGTATTTATTTTTCACTAAAAAAATGATGGCTTGTAGAGGAAGCCAAAACTCAAATAATGGTCACGGCGGCGGAGAAGTCATTGTCGCCACATAAGTACGGAAAGAAAAACATTCCCTTTTGTCGTTTAGCAAAACGCTTCGTATAAAAAATATTCCTTTTGAATAAACATAAAAGTCAAAGGGGTTTATACACCGTATAAAAGAAAGTTGTGTATGAAACCAAATATGCCTCACTGAAAGGAGATTGAGACGAAGTCCATAAAAAGATCAGTTTTAAAATAAAATAGATCTATTATGTGTATTCACTATAGGTACACATAAAGAAAGTAAAAATACAAAATAATACATAATAATATCATGACATAATTTGAAATTGGGAGATTAACCCAAAGAATGAAAGTTGGGTTAAGAAATTCCCTTACCTCGTGTTTGACTTGACTCAACCGTTCTTTAACCTCCTGAATAATAAACTAGAGTTAATATATACCATATTAAGAACCATTTTCAATTTAATTATCCTTTTTATATCACTTATTACAATGATATGAACATTATGTAATTATTTAAGTTAATAACAGTCCTTTTGTCGATCTTTGGTACTTGAGTCAACAATAAACTTCTTATAATTACAAGTTGTTTATGTGGTAGAATGTCCATTATCTCCAGAATTATATTCATGATTTAGATGTCATATATATATTATATATCCAGTATATACATTCATTTATAATATTACGTAACATTTAGAGGTAAGAAATGAAATGCACCGTTCATGGAGACGGTAAGCCGTACGTACGCATGAACGCTACTTTCATTTCTATTTAGTATTTAATGGAATGAAATCATAATGATATAAAGGTATAGTATAGTTCCAGTATAATATCATATATAATATCATTTACTCCATCCTTTATACATCCCACATATGGCATTAACGATTCACATCACTTTGAGGGGGCGGTAGTCCGCACTTCCTAAAATGAAATTATCGCGTTTACCCATAATGGAAATCATAAAGTATGCCATAAATGAGAAATACAGAAGCATAAGGAAAACATAAAAATTATATATATATCATATATGAAAATATTTTCATCAAAATGGCCACCATTATAGGTGTTAAAAGAATTTGAACAATCATCATTTCGTGAGGCAGTATTTCGCCACCCACAGAAACAGTATGTTCTTTTAACCATTAGACGAATGTGTGTGTAAGTGTAAACCAAATCCTTATCATAACAACATCATAGTATATTGTAGATACTGGTGTTGTTACAAAATAAAGGAATGAAAAGAGTTTAAGGGGTTGGAGAAGCAAAATGAAACAAAACAACATTAGAGAAGACATTACCTTAAAAATAGGGTCGCTCTTTTTGATTTGAGGAAAAGGCTTCCTTGGGAAGAATTCTGCCCAAAGTGAGGCTTCTAGGAGTAAGGGAGGTATGTTGGGAGAGTATTTGGGCAGAGGTTGGCCGAGCCAAATGGCTTGAAGGTGTGAATAAGGTGGGAGTGGTGGGGGCCTTTTATAAGTGGAGAGGAGGGGCACTTTTGGAAAGTAATGAAATGTTATTCTATTATTCAATGATTTTAGGATTCTAAAGGTCCCACACTTGTATAGTTCGAGGATAAGGTGATAAGGGTTCGAAATATCTTCATCCAATAGGCTTTGGACAAGTGTAAGCCTTGGATTTTACATTATCTTCTCATTTTATTTAAATCATTAAATAATGAGGTCATCGCTGCATCATCGTGATGTCATAAATAATTTAATTTATTTAATGTCTAAAAATTATAAAAAAAATACTATGATGTAGGAAATCATTTTATCTTTCTAATGAATATTTATAATCAAAATTTTTACTTGTTTAACCCCAATTAAAAACTGTTTTATTAAAACAACTCATGTTTGTGTCAATTTAATTTTAACATTAAATAAATATATATTAATGTCATTTTCCAACTAAAGTGGCTCCATGGGGTCCCCAAGTTGACCCATGGGTTGTCTTGGTCGGCCATGACTCATCCAATAGGAGTAGGACATGTGTCAAGCTCATCTCATATAATTAAAACATCATTTTTATCTTAAACTACACTAATTACCTCTAATCGCGATTAAGAACTTAAAAGTTACTATTCACCAAAAATTTATTTTAATCTCATTGAACCACATTTTACTTCTTAATGACAACCATGTTTGTCGGATTTTTGAAAATCAAATCACAGAAGTGGTAATATTTCATTTAAACGAAAAATCAGTTATTTAACTACCACTTAGTGGTTTCACTATTCATCAAAAATTGAAGTTTTTCAGAACAAAGCCAAAATTTCACCCTAAGATATAATTGATATTCCGAATTCAAAAATGATGTATATTTTACAAAATTCCAAACATATAAGTTTCATTAATTAATTTTATAATTAATTCCCGCTATTACAAAAAATGGCGTGTTTCTAAGAAACAATTTATATCAAACGATTAGCAATTGTTTATGTCCAATTTCAATGTTAAATTAATTCTAATGACCACCATTGGCTAAAATGGTAAAAATATATTCTAATTATACTTTAAAACAACTCAATACTATAATTTATCACTATAAATTATTTTGATTAAAAATGTTGTTTTAAGTATTTTTCACTATTCATAAAAAATAGAAGTTCTCAGAAAAATACCAAAAACTCAACATAGGCTAATTTCGATATTCCGGATCCAAAAATGAAGTCCATTTTGATAAATAAAATTTATAAAATTTCAAAAAGTAGGTATTACTATTCACAACGGCTAGTTTAATTCGTTGTGTTGTGTGTTAGAGCTCGAGGTTGTGTACAACACACGCTATTGCATTATTCGAAGTGAAACGTACCGTGGAAGCTTGGGGTGTTACATTCTCCCCTCCTTCAATAAATTGCGTCCTCGCAATTTGAAATTTTTCTTTGAAAATAAAAGGTTGAAAAGAGAAAATACCTTTGAGGAAAACCCACATCGGAAATAAGGTTAATAAAAATATAACTTTAAAAGAAAGAAAGATAAGTACAAAGGTCACCCAAGATAGCCCATACTAGGATTCTATGAAAATATGGATTGGAAGAAAAACAAACCATCATTGTCTGATGGAGAGTTGTAGAAAACTGGATTAGGAGAAAGTTAACAATAAGAAAATCACAAACTTGTGATTGGTTAAACGGTCATTGAATCCCCAGTTGGAAAAGTTAACCAGCAACGTTTTTTTTTAAGTCACCTTTTATAAAGTTAAAGAATTTATTTAGGAGATTTACTAAGAATGTAAGGGAAGATACATACTTGTCATATAGACTTTCATTCTTTAATAAATTTTTACCAAAAACCCATCTTTCACTCTAAATGGTAATAGAACTCAAAAATATTCTATTTATCCTAATTGTATAAGGTTCCAAATATTAACACATACCATTTAGATTAGAGAAACTATTTTGTAATAACCAGGGACTTCACGTAGTCCAGTGGTAGGCGATTAATCCCAATCGCACTATGGTTGTGGGTTCGATACCCACAACTTTGTCCGATGCGATGGGTTTTCACTCGGTCTGCGTGTTGTCCTTTTTATAAATATCCAAAAATAAACTTAACAATAGTATCCAATGTAAAATATAATCCATTCCAACCTTTATAGTTATCCAAAATACTTCTGTCCAACTCACAGTCTAGATTTTATGAGGAAGGTAAACATAATGAAGCTCCTTTTTTTCCTACGTAACAACATGTGAACACCTTCATCATGTATTCTTTTAAAACTCTACAACATACTGAATTACCATAAATCCTTATTGATTACATTCATGATCCCTTATTCCTTATAGAAAACTAGATATACTCCTTCTATCCAAAAATGTATACAAATCATTAATCAATTTCAAGGATGTTAAGAATATCCAACATAATTTATCCGAATCAATCATGTCTTATTCCAAAATCACTATCTCGGTATCAGAACCATATTATGGTTTATCTTTCTCTCAACCATATATTTTCCAAAAATTTAACCTATTGTGGAGTATCTTTTCTTGGTTCTACACAATATCAAGTCCTAGATGAAATAGTACTACAGTACAATCCTTATATACTCCATAATTATTATAACCCGTATATCATTGATACAACACTCAAATTACAAAATTCTTTAATAACAACATAAGAACTCTAATCATTCCTCCTCATCTGTGGTAGTATCATAACTTGATTATTATCCAATAACATCATTTGGGGCATACTCTGATGATCTGAACATTGGTTTGCGTAGTGTCCCCACTCCATGCAGATAAATCATTTTACATTTGAAACCTTTTTCTTACCCTTGCAGTCACGCACTTGGTGTCCTTTTTCTCCACACTTATAACAAACTCCCATTCCCTTCAGGAAAATTCCAAGGTGTTTCTTCCCACAGTAATCACATATTAGAAAATTCCTCTTTTCCCTCGTCCCTTTATCCATCATTCTCTCTTCCATCCTTTTGTTCTCTTTTATCCCTTCAAATCCATAAGACTCGGAGAATTTTCTACTTATCTTATTAACACATGATACTATTTCGTCATATGTTGATAACACATGGGAGAACATTTCACTTCTAAATGTTGGCTTAATACCATGAAAGATATGATCCTTCTTACTCTTTGGATCATACGTATTGATGGAGTTCACATTCCTTCTATTGGGCGCCATTTCTATACAATGCCATAAACTAGGTTAGTTTATGAATCGAAATACATAATAAAAAACTTCAAAACACTTATAATAAATTGAACTATTTAAGGATATAATCCATAATCATAAAAATGTTTTCTTTGAGGATGTATATAATCATAACCCTTCATAGTGGTTTGTAAAGAAAATGAGAATTATCCTAAGCATATCCCCCGGGAGTGTCGTAACCAAGAGTGCAGCAAGACCTGTTGTCGTGCACCAGTTCCCGTTCGAGTCTAGCTCAAAGCGGTGTTTTCGGGTTTTACCCCTAGGTACATCTGTGCTAGAGCCACCTCTACCTGCTCGTATCCAAATAGGGATGTATTTCTCGGAAAACTCATAACATCTCTATAATACCAAAATTCTTGGAAGTTATTCTATAATAATCCTCAAAGTCTATCTTTGGGCTATGTGCTCTAATCAGAGTTTATCTACATCTAGCTTCCAAGGTTAGTACTAAACTGCCTCTGATACCAACTGTAACGCCCCGACCCCAGCTACCCAGAGTCGGTGCATTACTTCGTAACATTGGCATGATCACAAAAGATCAAGTCTCGAAAGACCGATTAGTTTAGTAGCCTTGGAAACACTAGATACATTCGTAAACGTTACATTACATCATAAAGTGAAAAACTACAATAACAAAGTCTCCATAGACCACACTCATATCCTCTTCTCACAATCCCTGCAGGTCATTCATAAAATACTTCTTCACATCCTGGAAAATATTAAAACATTGAAAGGGGTGAGCTCAGATGCTCAGTAAGGATAACAATATTGCGGAAGCTTTCGTAAATAAACATAAACATTTAAGGCAATGTATGACTAAAACAAAAGCCTTTTAAACATGAACTTCAACATAATATGGCAAAATTAAAATGAGATAATTCCATTTACTTATTCACAGGGATATTCTACTGGTCGAATAATCACATGCAATATCAATAACCACTTTCATAATGAGGGAATGTATAATGCCAGACATTCTGAAACATTTTGTCAAGGCCTCGGCCAAGACGTCTAAAATGATTAAGGCCTCGGCCAAAACCATAAATCAAATTGGGAAAGGGCCTCGGCCAATTCCACGTCTAGTTGTCTCATGAGACCTACTGATGCATCGAGGAGCTATAGAGGGCTCCACCTGTCACTTATTAAGTACAATAAATTCCTCATATGAATAGGTTTAAACACATCATAAACCATAACATAATCGTATCACATAAAACATGCATAAAGGAAACATAAAATTTCCACATTCCAATCACAATATATCAATACAACACATTGATATAATAAAAATGCTTTCAAAACCATTTTCAATACCAAAATAAAAGAAAGTTAAAACTATGTATTTATTTTTCATTAAAAAATGATGGCTTGTAGAGGAAGCCGAAACTCAAATAATGGTCACGGCGGAGGAGAAGTCATTGTCGCCGCATAAGTATGGAAAGAAAAACATTCCCTTTTGTCGTTTAGCAAAACGCTTCGTATAAAAAAGATTCCTTTTGAATAAACGTAAAAGTCAAAGGGGTTTATACACCGTATAAAAGAAAGTTGTGTATAAAACCAAATATGCCTCACTGAAAGAAGATTGAGACGAAGTCCATAAAAAGATAATTTTTAAAATAAAATAGATCTATTATGTTTATTCACTATAGTTACACATAAAGAAAGTAAAAATACAAAATAATACATAATAATATCATGACATAATTTGAAATTAGGAGATTAACCCAAAGAATGAAAGTTGGGTTAAGAAATTCCCTTACCTCGTTTCTGACTTGACTCAACCGTTCTTTAACCTCCTGAATAATAAACTAGAGTTAATATATACCTTATTAAGAACCATTTTCAATTTCATTATCCTTTTTATATCACTTATTACAATGATATGAACATTATGTAATTATTTAAGTTAATAACAGTTGTTTTGTCGATCTTTGGTACTTGAGTCAACAATAAACTTCTTATAATTACAAGTTGTTTATGTGGTAGAATTTCCATTATATCCAAAATTATATTCATGATTTAGATGTCATATATATATTATATATCCATTATATATATTCATTTATAATATTACGTAACATTTAGAGGTAAGAAATGAAATGCACCGTTCATGGAGACGGTAAGCCGTACGTACGCATGAACGCTACATTCATTTCTATTTAGTATTTAATGGAATGAAATCATAATGATATAAAGGTATAATATAGTTCCAGTATAATATCATATATAATATCATTTACTCCATCCTTTATACATCCCACATATGGTATTAACGATTCACATCACTTTGAGGGGGCGGTAGTCCGCACTTCCTAAAATGAAATTATCGCGTTTACCCATAATGGAAATCATAAATTATGCCATAAATGAGAAATACAGAAGCATAAGGAAAACATAAACATTATATATATATCATATATGAAAATAGTTTCATCAAAATGGCCACCATTATAGGTGTTAAAAGAATTTGAACAATCATCATTTCGTGAGGCAGTATTTCGCCACCCACAGAAACAGTATGTTCTTTTAACCATTAGACGATTGTGTGTGTAACTGTAAACCAAATCCTTATCATAACAACATCCTAGTATATTTTAGATACTGTTGTTGTTACAAAAGAAAGGAATGAAAAGAGTTTAAGGGGTTGGAGAAGCAAAATGAAAGAAAACAACATTAGAGAAGACATTACCTTAAAAATAGGGTAGCTCTTTTTGATTTGAGGCAAAGGCTTCCTTGGGAAGAATTCTGCCCAAAGTGAGGGTTCTAGGAGTAAGGGAGGGATGTTGGGAGAGTATTTTGGCAGAGTTTGTCTGATCCAAATGGCTTGATGGTGTGAATAAGGTGGGAGTCGTGGGGGCCTTTTATAAGTGGAGAGGAGGGGCACTTTTGGAAAGTAATGAAATGTTATTCTATTATTCAATGCTTTTCGGATTCTAAAGGTCCCAAACTTTTATAATTCAAGGATAAGGTGATAAGGGTTCGAAATCTCTTCATCCAATAGGCTTTGGACAAGTGTAAGACTTGGATTTTACATTATCTTCTCATTTTATTTAAATCGTTAAATAATGAGGTCATCGCTGCATCATCATGATGTCATAAATAATTTAATTTATTTAATGTCTAAAAATTATAAAAAAATACTATAATGTAGGAAATCTTTTTATCTTTCTAATGAATATTTATAATCAAAATTACTACTTGTGTAACCCCACTTAAAAACTATTTTAGTAAAACAACTCATGTTTGTGTCAATTTAATTTTAACATTAAATAAATATATATTAATGTCATTTTCCAACTAAAGTGGCTCCATGGGGTCCCCAAGTTGACCCATGGGTTGTCTTGGTCGGCCATGACTCATCCAATAGGAGTAGTACAAGTGTCAAGCTCATCTCATATTATTAAAACATCATTTTTACCTTAAACTACACTAATTACCTCTAATCGCGATTAAGAACTTAAAAGTTACTATTCACCAAAAAATTTATTTTAATCTCATTGAACCACATTTTACTTTTTAATGACAACCATGTATGTCGGATTTTTGAAAATCAAATCACAGAAGTGGTAATATTTCATTTAAACGAAAAATCAGTTATTTAACTACCACTTAGTGGTTTCACTATTCATCAAAAATTGAAGTTTTTCAGAACAAAGCCAAAATTTCACCCTAAGCTATAATTGATATTCCGAATTCAAAAATGATGTCTATTTTACAAAATTCCAAACATATAAGTTGCATTAATTAATTTTATAATTAATTCCCGCTGTTACAAAAAATGGCGTGTTTCTAAGAAACAATTTATATCAAAAGATTGGCAATTGTTTATGTCCAATTTCAATGTTAAATTAATTCTAATGACCACCATTGGATAAAATGGTAAAAATATATTCTAATTATACTTTAAAACAACTCAATAGTATAATTTATCACTATAAATTATTTTTATTAAAAATGTTGTTTTAAGTATTTTTCACTATTCATAAAAAATAGAAGTTCTCAGAAAAATACCAAAAACTCAACATAGGCTAATTTCGATATTCCGAATCCAAAAATGAAGTCCATTTTGATAAATAAAATTTATAAAATTTCAAAAATTAGGTATTACTATTCACAATGGCTAGTTTAATTTGTTGTGTTGTGTGTTAGAGCTCGAGGTTGCGTACAACACACGCTATTGCATTATTCGAAGTGAAACGTACCGTGGAAGCTTGGGGTGTTACACCAACCACCACCAAACATAACTCATACCACTTCTTGAAAATCAATATAAAACTCAAACTACAACCCACAAACCCAAACCATATATAAAACCACAAGGTGTGCTCTAAAATCCAAATGTTACCCCAAATTGAGAGGAACTCAAAATAGAAAAAATTCAAAAAAACACTTCTTACCAAACCGAAACCATAAAAAATAGAATCATCAACATGGGAGGCCAGAACAGACTCCCCACCATTAGAAAATCTCTAGCATTGATTTCTGGAAGAAACCCCAATGAGTCCCATTGTGGGTCTCCCCACCATTTAGAATCAAACAGAATAGACCAAAATGGGATACCTAACATGTTCCAACTTAGGAACTTACCACGCAAACAAAAAATGAGGCCTCTATGCCTTTTTCTACAAAATAGGACCTACCAAGATAATGGAACTATAATAGAAAATCATAACCCGTCCTCCATTCCCAGCATGGGAGAAGAAATCCAGAAAAAGTTCATACACACCCATGGGATTTTTTACTATGCATGAGTTTCACTTCAGTGCCTATGGATGGAGCCCTGATATTTGTATCATCTACTACCTCAAAGTTAGAAGATGTTAATCCCCACATGGAACTAACATTTCTTTATTTTACAAAGCACACTTCCACTGAGACAGTAGTTATTAGGGGATTAACAACATCCACTTTTACAATTCAAGATAATTCAACATTGCAAGACACCACCACCGAACACATCCACTACAAAAAAGAAACATTTCAATGAGAGGGACTTTAAACTAGGTTGAAACATCACTATAATCCAATGAACGAGATGGGGAATCATTCAAAAATGTGGATCTAGCTCGAAAATTATTTTTGGAAACACCCCAAAAGAACCATTTTATGTTACCTAAGAATCCAAAGACAAGGAAGGTATTTAGTGAACTTAGAATTGATGGATTTTTTTTGATCTATCTTTCTGCACTAATGACACATTATGATCTTATGCTTACAAAAAACTAAAGAAAGATCAAGAGACCTTTTAATTCCATAACCAGGACCAACAACTTATGGTCACCTCCCTATATCCTTGATTAAAATTCCTTCACCACTTCTAGATATTATAGGAAGACTAATTTCCTCAAGAACTCTCGCTAGCAAAACCTCAACAAGAAAAACATACCTCACCATATCAACAAAACAGGTTAAACCGAACTCAAAGGCATTCATCTGCAGATTAAGATGAATCCCACACTCAAAATGTTGATCCTTCAAGGAATCATCCACTACCAAATTTGAAATATAAGGAAGTAGATCCAAAAAATGATGAAAGAATACCAACATTGATCCATCGCCTTACTGAAAACACCATGTTTCCATCCCCTTTATCACTTTTACTATTTTAGAAAAATGATGCTGAATAAAGACCTGAAGAATTCCCAGGTAAGATTTTCCCAAGGATTGTTCTAGGAGACTAACTTCCGCCAATTCCAGGTCGGCCTTTCAAGCATAAAGATAGAAAAATTAATCTTCAAAAACTCAAGAAACTTAAAGAGATTTAAGACACTTCATTTTTATCATCCCCTATTCTACTTCAGGAGGATCTACTTATACATAAAAGAGAGGAGGATTCAACTTTCAAAATTCAATAATATAGTTCTTATGTTGATAAAATTGAAATATTTCTAATTGGGAACCACATGTAGCTACACCAGAAACATCCATCGAATATCTATGTGGGAAAACACTAGGAAATAATAAATTGAAGATCTCGATCAAAACCAGCTCATAAATTAAAACTCCCCTCGAACAAATACAAATAAAAAAATATGAAACCAACTCAAATCTTTAAAAAAAATTTTATAGAATCCCATTAAATAGTAATTAAAAGCTGAATCATCAATAAGGTTTAAAACATTGAAACACCACACATACAACACTTCCAAAAAATAGAAAAACAATCAACAGGACTAGTAGATTACAAAAAATAAAAAATTTCCACTTCAAACGTCTTTTGAATAAAAAAACTCTCAATGGGTTTCACACTCACCAGTGGTATTATAGGGAGCCTCAAACATTTACATTACCATGAAACCCTGGGAAATCAAAAAATCATGCCAATCTGAGCATGCATCCACCCATGCCATCATCTATCCATTTTTTCATATGTATTTGTGCATGTGAGCACCCATGATAATACAAATGGGTAAAACAAAACACTTCCACTTTTGAAGAAAAATAATCAACTCAAAATTTTACTTTCTTAGTTAACTTCCCATATAAAAATTCACAAAACCTTTCAAAATTCCACTAACCATTAAGTCAAAAACAAATTTTCAAATTCCACACATAAATCTATTTTATCTTGCTCAAAATAAAATTTCATGGGTTATATTCAAAACCTAATTTATCCCATTAAAAACATTTTTGAAATCTCAAAAAACCTCATACCATAAAAAAACATGACTAAAACTAATTTCTTCTCATTCGAAACATGTTTCTGGAACAAGCTTCCACTTTAAAACAACTGATTTCAATACCCCCCTAATATTGATTATAAAAATACAATCACATTAAACCATTTCCATTTCACCCCAAAGGGTCACTTTATAAGAAATCATTTCTACAAATACTTCCTTAAAGTAATTCTGAAAATCCCTTTCCCATTTACCAAAAACCCAACCATTACTGCAAAAGAGTCCAAATTTTTCAATATTTTAAAAAAATTGAAAACAATTTTCAAAATCAAGGAATACCAAAAACAACTCACAAGGGGGGAATATTTTTGATGTGTGACTTGGCCATATGGTTGGAGGCCATATTCCTATCACACCACCACCAAAGAGAGTGTTATAGTACCATGTTCTCAGATCCACATGGCTTTACAAGACCTGAAATATTACTGATATCATTATCCAAACTCCCTTTCAAATCCCAAACATAGAACAAACCAAAAGAACCAAGGAAATCAAACAACCCCCAACATCCCCTGGAATCTCAATGTTTGGTCGAGAGTTGTTAAACTTTCAACCCAAGTTTCGACAGTACACTTCTATATACCTTGACATCCCCAAATAGAACAAGAAGCTCTAAAAGATTGGTCCTCTAAAGAACCAACCTGAATCTAATACCATCTTGTCACGAATAAACCCAGGTCAACCCCAAACAAGTCACCATATCCGACCTACAACAAGGCCTGAAGGGAGTTCTCGGTCCTTATGGGTTGGAAACTAGTGTCGGGGAATCAAATGAGTAATAAAGTTAATGATTTATCCAAATAAAAAATAATAATCAGCAGAAAAATATATAGAGTATTCTAAATAAATTAATAAAACATTCCAAACTGAATATATTTTATACAAAGATGAAAAAATACAACCAAAACTAAACCACAAAACCCAAATTGAACCTGATGACCACAAAGTCTCCATGTAACCCCAAGGGTCACTCTCCAATACTAAAACCAATCAACACCCATGGAGATTAAAACCAAGATGAACCTACACCAGAAGCTAAAAACAAGAAAAAACTATAGGCATGAGTATTAAAACTAAATAGTCATTCCAGAAAAAATATATTATCAATGAACTTCCTTTAAAATAAAATAAACATCAAATTCAAGTTTGGAATACAATATAACTTTAATATTTTCTATACATTTTCCACTTTTAAAACAAACATGGTCTATTTCCATTTTTACTATTTAAAACCACACTCTTTTCTAAGGAGAAACCATATGTATTTAAAAAAAAGGTAACATTCCATTTATATGACAGAAATAGTGTAAAGGATTTCTAAAACCTTTTCCGTAAACACTGGAAATCATTTTATCATTCTTAGCATAAATCAACACTTCTCAAAAAGTATTCACAATAATCATATAACAAGGGCAATTGGAAAATATCACAAAAGAGTATCTGACCAACAATGCATCAAAAATATTCTCTACATAAATATAAGTTTCAATAGACATGGGTGAACCTAGGATCTCACGAATAATCTAAAACATACTAATACATGTTGACTCGTCCTGGAAAGAATGCCTCACTCAATGACATTAATAATTCCCTAACATGCTCTGTCATCCTCTACATGGTACAGACTGAGGGGAACTACCTCATGGAAATAATAAGAAATATCCCCCTAGTATGGGGAACTAGTCCGAGCATAATCCTAACTAGTGAAACAATCATTCTCATAAAATTCACTCACTATGCCATGTTATAATTTCAAGAGTATAAATAGGGTGAGTAAACTAATTCAAACTGAGAATTAAATATTATGCACATATATAATAATAATTCACACAACATGGATCACCCAAGTCACTCCAATGACTAATATCTTTCCTTACATCTCATAAATCTCAAAGAAGTCTATAGTGAGGATATCATATTCTTTAGAAAGTAAATGGTTCATGAAGAATATACAACAAGGACTCCTCAATAATTCACATAAATGCATAATTTGGATTCAAAAATGATTATATCCCAGAAATTCAACATAAACATGGTAAGATATTTTTCCAAGGAGAGTTTTCTAAATCACTATTTTCACCAAAATGCCGAATGAACCACAAGAATCCTTTTTTTATGAGTCAAACCGACCTTTAAAAAAATTGAAAATACATCAATTTCACAATCATTTAGGAAATCCCATTTAAGTGCACACACTACATATTCCAAACAAAAAAATTTTTATCTAAGTACTAATTGGGCAAAACATCCTCATCACATGCCATTTCATTTTCAAAGAACCAAATACACACTACTTTCAAGTTTAAAACATTTAAAAAACATTTTTCGAACCAAACACCACCATTTAGATGTAAAAAATATTTTTTCAAATCCAATAAATGCTTTAAACATCACAAAATACTCACAAGATCCAATCAATCATTTCATCAAACACTTGGTGTGAAATATTAACCAAAACAATGCCTTTTATCACAAAACAAGGTATAAATCGCCACTTTTCGCACCAAAAAATTAATCCAATGATAATGAATCAATATTTATCATATAAGGGAGGTTAAAAAAGAATTAAAACAATGATTATTAAATTTAAATTCAAGTGAAAAGGTAAAACTACCTCAAATCTAATAACACTTCCACAACACACACTTGAAACCACCTAACGAAGGCCCAAGGAAGAAATAACATCCAAGAGAAAACCTAAACAAGGAAAACCCAAATCATAAACCAAGGGAAACATAAACCCTAGTTCCAAATAAACATGGGAGAAGAGTAACTAAATAGAAAATGAAAGGAGGAAGATGTAGAAGAGAGGAGAGGATTACATTGAGAAATATAGCACCAAATTTTAAAAAATCCTTATATCTCCATGAAGGGAGGAAGGAGGAGGCTTTAAAAAATTAGATTTTACCTTAAGGATATAATAACCACGTGAAAGTGGAATAAGGTAGATTGGGGATAAACATATTCAGAGGGAAAACGTGATATTTCAGAATTTTTAAGATCTAAGTAGCTCGCATGGTTTGGTAAACTATGTACCAACCATGCGATGTGGTTCTGCCTCGAGAAAGAACCTCCCTACACACATAACACATAGTTTGGATAACCATACACGATTCATTCATACTCCATAAGAATAATCCCATGGACCACACTATTTATTGGAGTATG
Organism: Viscum album; assembly: GCA_963277665.1. Taxonomy (NCBI): domain Eukaryota; kingdom Viridiplantae; phylum Streptophyta; class Magnoliopsida; order Santalales; family Viscaceae; genus Viscum; species Viscum album. The sequence continues at coordinate 558,080,698 of OY728132.1, read as the reverse complement.
CCACACAGTTTCCTCAAATCGTGTGCAAACTATGCGCCACCTACTGTAATTCCCAAAAATCAATCTTTACAACAAAATATCCTAGGGGAAACTGAGGAATAACATTGGTACCAATGATTAATAGAATATTAAATCAAATTTAAACCTCATCACACCTAGAACTTGAAAGAAAAACTAAGATACAAAAATAAACAAAAATAATGGGTTAAAACAAATAATGCGGTGTCACGGATTGTGAAAAACTTTTCATGAATCTATAATACACTAACCAAGTTAACATAAAATTGATCTAAGATCATCTAGATAATGGAGTGTGAAGAAATTTTCTAAGAAAAAATGAAGTGATTTATTAATTCACCCGTGTTAACTCTACCCTCTGTCTGAGAAGGATTTATTATCTATAGTGATGCATCTTTGAAAGGTCTTTAGTACGAGCTTATGAAAAATAAAATTGTGGTTTCTAATAAAAATGAATATTTAAATACTTATGATTAGTATTATCATACTAATTTCATGGATTTGGCTATAGTCATTTTTTCCCTAAAGATATAGAGGTGCTATATTTATGGGGATAAATGTGATATATACACATACCACTAAAGTTTTAAGTATATATTCATGAAAAGGGAATTGAAAAATGATACAAAGGATATAGTTTGATATTCTTACATACTCTTAATGTTCATTTCATTATCACCTAGGAAGATAAAACATCATTTTTTATGCATTAATTAGGAAAGACAATGTTGTGCTGGAAATGATGAGGATTCAAGGACAGGCATTAATCAAGGAATTAGTAAGGTTATATATAATAATAATAAGGGAATGTACATCCTCAATTCTATCCCAAATTTTTTCTCAACAAGCATTACTAGATAAGGTCAAGAGATATGAAATAGAATATCCTTCGACACAAAACAAGACAAAGGAGATGATTAATGAGAAGTTTCTTGAGTTCAATATTGATCAATAAGTGTACTAAAATTTCATACAAGGATATGTGTCTCATCTATCCTGAAGATAAGAAAGGATAATATAGATGAATCTCATAGATATACAATCTCTTTATATCATGGAAGATCTTAAATGTATAGGGACCTTTGTGATCATTATTTATGGGATAATATGGAAAGGGATATTTTCAACTACACTGAAAGATGCATGGAGTGTCAATAAGTGAAGGTTGAGCAACAACTTCCTAAAGGGTTATTGAAAACATTACCCATACCAACATTAAATTGGGATAATATCACTATAGATTTTATCACTAGTTTCCTAAGAACATCCAAAGGAAATAATGTGATATGTGTTTTAGTGCATTGAATAAACATGACTATCCATTTTATTGTTATTTGGGAAGATGTCTCCCTCAACCAACTTTTAAATATATTCATAAAGGATGTGATGAAGCCAGATGGTGTGCCACTTTCAATAATTTATAGTCGTGATCCATGTTTTACATCTACATTTTGGAGAATTATTCAACATGATCTGGATATTAAATTGAATTTTTGTATAGCCTATCATCCCTAAATAGATGGTAAATCTAAAAGTACTATTCAGAGACTCAAGGACATGTTGAGATAATTTTCGATGGAATTTAAAGGTGAATGGGATCAATGCCTATCATTATTTGATTTCTCATACAATAACATCTTCAGATCAATTATTCAAATAGCACCATATGAAGATCTAAATTGGAAGTGATGTATAACTCTTACTTGTTGGGATAAATTTGGTGAGAGAAATCTACTTTGGATCTATCCTCTGAAAGAGATAACAGAAAAGGTTCATTCCATCCAAATATATATAAAATCTACTTAGAGGTAGCAGAAGAGCTATGCTGGAAATTATCAATGGGTATTGGATTTTAAAGATGAAGAAAACAAATTTCTTACATATATCCTAATGGAGGATAGTTATACGGTTTGGAAAGAATAATAATCTTATACCTAGGTACATTGGCCTCTTTTAAATCCTTAATCGCATATGAGTAGTGGCCTATCGGGTAAAAATTCCACAAAATGTAGCTAGAATTCAGGATGTATCCCATGTATCTATCTTGATGAAGTACATACCTGATCCCTAACATGTATTGAATCAAGAGGTGTTAGAACTAGAGAATGACCTCTCTTATAAGGAGCAGTCAATGGAGATATTTGGCTATAGAGAAAAACATCTATGTGAAAAGATAACTCACATTGTAAAAGTACTATGGTAGAACCCTAAAAATAAATAAGTGGTGTCTAGAGAAGATAATGAGATAGAAGTACCCTCCACTTTTCTCAACTGAGACAATGAGTATAACTTTCAGGTATAAAATTTCTTAATGGTGGATGTAATGGCCCAAAAATTTATTTTATGATTTATATCAAAATGTCTATTTAATTTTTTTACAAAATGGAAGTACATAGAAATACTATTACAAAATAAATATTACATTTCAAGTAATGATACTAACTACTATAGCTATGAATAGTACACTAATATTAAAACTAAATAATATTGACCATGCAATGGTATACCACATAGGTTCAAACTCTGAAAAAATGATTAAACATTCCATGAAAACTATTAAGATAAAAAGAAACATTAAGAATATAATTGAAATTATCGACAGAATTGTAATAAACCTTGGTAATGAAGTCGTAAATGTTGAAGAATAGTGATTTATATATAGGGTGTAAAGGGAAATATGACCATTGGGATTCAACCATTATATGACCATTGGTCAAATATGACCATTGTTCAACATAACCAATGATCAATTTCACTATTGGACACTATAATCATTGGTAATAATTTAACCATTATAATTAGTGTTTTTAAGTAGTAATGACAAAGTATAATTTATTCAAAAATAAGAAATGATAGCCTAAAACAATAGAGTCATTTATTTGAATACCATCTGTCAGAACTTTAGAGTGAGGTAGCATCACGAGGCTTCACCCATGGCCAATCCCATGCTGGTCTTCAACAAGTGAGGCTTGAATGAAATTTCCTACTAGATAAGTTAAAGTTATTATATTTTACTACTTTTCCAATGTTATATGATCCTCCCCATGAAACCACAACCCTTGTACACTTTACCCTTAGGTAATACATGTGTGTAATAAGGGTTTAAAAGTATAGGAATTAGTTTTTGAAAGTGTAGTTTCCATTGTATAAATAAAATGGTTATTACATCAATCTCATTCTAACAATATTTTTTTAGTAAAATATATGTTTATGTAATAGGAATTTTATAAATTGATTTTTTGACACAAATAAAACATAATTGTATTTTTTAAAAATATATAAACTTTTATAATAAAATCGAATATTATAAACTATGTTTTCTTAATTTAATATTCTTATCAAACAAACTTATTTAAATATAAATTATATATGATTTTATAATGTCCTATGAAATTTTTATAAGTGTCAAAAATTTGATTATGTTGTAAAAACTATTATTTTTCAATAATTATGGTTTTTTATATTTAAAATTTAAAATTATCATATTTATAGAATTATTTTGATAAAAAAATATAATTTCCTGAATATTCATTTAAAAATTAAGTTAGGGTTAATTTTTGAGAATGTTCTAAAATAATTTATTTATTAATGAATAATAAAAATACAATTTTGTTTTTTTGGTTTATTTTATAACCTCATATTTATATCATAATTATGTAATAATTAATTAAACATAATACAAGACTTAAAATATTTTATTTTTTTAATATTTTTTATTTTAAAATATTTTAAATCAATTTCCAAACCTATACGTGAATTTCGAAAGTCTAAAATGGTAATTTTGATTTTAATATCATTATTTTGTCGAAAGTTTAATTTTCTATGTCCAAAGAAGTATTAAAAAAATTTATTGGTTATAATGGATTAAAATTTCCTAAAATATGACTCAAATTTGTACAACAATGAGAAAAATCCTTGGGCAAGTCAATGGTTTTCAATTTTACACAACCTAGATTTCCAAGACCTATATTTTGATATTATTAAAAAAATTCCTCAACTTTTGTTATAAATACCCACCCATTTCCCCATAATCTAAACTAAAAATATATAATCCAAAATTTCTGGTCATGTTACTCCCAAATATTCTCCCCAAGGTGTCCTTAAGCCTCTAAGGTACCATCATCAAGTTTTAGGAGCAACTATTCAAGGTAACAAAATCCTTCACTTCTCTTTTACATTAAAGTCCCCTTCTTTTTGGTATGTTCCAAATTCTTAAATTAATTTATTTTTATCCAATATATATTGTCACACTACTGAAAAAAATTATTTTATCAATGGGATACCTTCATTTACTCTAATTTTTTACTTTCCTTAAACCTCATTTTATACCCGTCATGCTGCCAAATTTGATTCTTGAATTTCTATCTTTTTTATGAGAAATTAAAATATTGTGAATACCCAAATCTCTCATTTTCCATGGGTCTTCCCCATTATTTAAATATATTATATTTATTTGTGTATTTATATATATGAAACCCACATTCTCTTTCTGTGGGATAAAAATGATGTTATGATCAAGTATTTAATCACTTATGCACTCAATTCTTTTATATTAAACTCACACTTTATTCTCCTTGGGTTATTATTGAAATGATTTATTATTATCAATGTTTCTCACATGAATTAACTCATATGAAATCCTGATAGTTCTCAAAATAATTGGGTAAATAATTTAATCTCTAGAGATTACATGTTTTACACAAAATTGGTGAATAACCTTGGTATTTTAATTTATAAAACCTTTGTGATAAAACACGGTGATATGATTATGAATTTATTATTTTTATGTTATATCCAAATTTACATTTTATGATTCATGTTATTTTGTTATGATATGCCTCGTTTTATCTTGATCATGATATATTTTTATGCCTCATGTTCTTATTGATATGCCTCATGATCCCACGCTAAATGACTCCCTTGATTATTCGCATACTAAGCTTTGTGCTCACCCCTCTCCTTTGATGTATGTACCTAGGATATGAGATGTAGTAAAAGTAACTTAAGGTGAACCCATATGGAATCCATTCATGTTTATTATAAATTTTTTTATGTTTTCATATATTATGCTCTTAATTTCCAAGAAACTAAACTTTATAGTATCCCATGTTTTGTCCCATGTAATAAAAATTTTAACTAATAAAAAGGCATATACCATAATCAATCTATAATTGAGTTATGTTTAATGTTTCAACCACCATTTTTCTTTTATTATGTAATTATTTTGGGGTGATCAAGTTTTAAAATTTAATCAATTTAATTCATGTTGTTATACTATTTTTAAATGTTATTAAACCAACTGTTATTTCCATGGACTCTTTATGCTATGAGTGGTGAATTATTTTCTATTTACAGTATTATAAAACTCATTTTTTTCTATGTATTATTTATTAGAATTGACTTATTTTCATTTAAACTTTTTATGGAACCCATTTTATTTCCTTGGTTTCTTTCTGATGTGATAAGTGAATGATTCTCAAGTGGAACTCATAAGTATGGATGATGATGGGTGGGGTGCTATAACACCATCAAATGCATTGGTTAGAAGTTTAAATATAATGAGATATATATACATGGGAATAATTTTGTTTTTTTCAAGTGTGGGTGTAATATTTTTATTCATGAAGGTGATGTATACGTGAGTACAGTGAAGTTATCTCACAAGCATGGGTGGAAGTGTGTGAATCATGAAAGTAATGTTTCCTTATTCTAATATTTGTAACATAGTTGAAAGATGTTATGTATTCTAATCTTTTTATCACATGAATTAATGTTTATGATAAACGTTTTTTTTCCATGTTATGGATATTATGTTACCTTTTTTGATATTTTTTGGCTTTAATTTTTTAGTTCATGTACTTTGAATCTCACTTATGTTTTTGATTATCACTCCTAATAATACAATATTTCTCTTATCCTCATGATTTTTTATGAAATCATTCTTGATGGAATGATTTCCAATCCTTTATCAAGAATTTTAGTTCACCATATTTTATTTTTTTCATTTCCTTGGTTAGGAGTATTAATTTTACTAATGAGATTTTAAAAGATTTTTTTAGTGTGGTTCACTTAAGATGATATGATTTCAAGTATTGTATAATAAGATAATTTTGTAGCTAGTCTCTAAATACACTAATTATATCAGTACCTAGTATATTATTTGTATTATTTATTAAATTTAATTTTTATATCATTTAAATGGTGTAAAATGAAGTCATGTTTCTCTTGAGTCACTATATTCACTCCATGGAGCTCTTGTGATTTGAAGTTAGACTTGAAAATTATCTATGATATATAGATGTTCTGGTGGATGATTATATTATGGATAAAGTTTGATAAACATTGAACCTATATTGAGTGTGATTTTAACTATTTCTATGTAATCATGGTCATATCTTTTATAATGATTATCATGTAGGGAAACCCATGAAAATATAGAATGTAACTTATGCCTGTGGAGAGTTAGATAATTTCTAAAAAATCTAAAATGGATATGAATATTTCCCATTTATCTCCTTCTTAGAAGATATGATGCCTCTAAAAGTAAAGGACTCGTTTTTTTTTATATTTTTTTGTTATAAAAAGACACTAATTTAAATTAGTTGATCTAATATGCTCTTGTGAGTATTTTACAGAATGACTGATCGGTTTGAGTTTACAGAAAGAATGAATCATAGAGGGTATATCAAAGATATGGTAAAGGTTTAAGAGAGTTAAAATCAAAATTGTAATCTTTATATAACATAGATAGTCAACCATGTAAAGGTCAATCATCTATGAAGATGTGTGTATATAATAGGAATCACCGAATTTGGAATGAGTTTTGTCAAAAATATATACAATTATAGAAAAAATCCCCATCCACTTAGAAATAATAAACCATTAAGAGACCACAAATATCTATTTTTTGAGAAATAAAAATTTATATATATTTATAAATGGTTTTTATAGATTAATTTAATTGTAACATCCTATTTTTTATAATAATTAAAGTCTTTTATTTGGATTATTCTATAAGTCATTTTATGTAAGAATAAATTTTTATTTAATAAAAGTTACCCTTACTTTAGTTTTATGGTGTTATGTAAGGGTAAAGGTGTGTTTAAAGGACTTTTGTAAAAGTAATAGGGTGTTTCCCTAAGTTTCATAAGGGTAAAATTGCCTCTATTGAAAGGTAAGGTAGTGTTTCCCATAGTTAAGTAAGGGTAAAACTTGTGTTTATGCACTATTCAAGGGTAAATAGGCCACCACATAAGTGTAGAGATCTGTTTATATACACTATATATGGGTACAATTTACCTCGCGTAAGGGTAACACCCTTTTCTTATGGTATATATAAGGGAAATCCATTTTATATATGTGTTTTCTAAGGGTGATGATGGAACTATGTAAAGGTAACATACATTCTAAAGGTTTCATAAAGGTAACCCTAAGTCTATATAAAGATAACTTTTTCTTTTTAAGTTTTGTGTAAGGGTAAAACCTTACCTAATAAATGGTACCTCCTACTTTATAAATGTTTTGTAAGGGTAGCCTCAAGTTGCACAAGGATATTTCTTATTTCTCAAAGGTTGTGTAAGTAAAACTTGGCTTTAGTGTAAGTGTAAATGGATGTACGTAACGGTAGTCCCTATTTTTTAAATTATGTATAAGGGAAAATCTTCCCTTTCATGACAATTATCTGCTGCATAATGGTGAAACCATGTCACCCTTACATAATTCTCTTTTTTGAAAAAACTCTATTTTTTTCCTCTTCCTCCATATCCACATAAAACACATTTTAAACCTTTTTAAATTATGGAAATCATGCAAAATGATTCTTTAACAAGTTTTAATAATTTTAAATCCATTCTTAAAAGTTTTTATTTTCCCTATATTCAAGATTCGAGTGAAATGGAAAATAAATTAGTGATTTAAATTTGGAGTTAAAAAATTATGTAAATAAAAATTCCATGTGTAATTTTTAAATAAATAATCAAATATTCACTACCTAAGATTTTATGATACACTCTCAATGAGAAATTTGAGAATTAATCTACTGAATAACAAAATCTAGTTCCTTTTGGTTTCCCTTTTAGTATATAGGGTTTCCAAGATATTATGATGTTTTTGTTTTTTTTCATTTTCTTTATAAAATAATTTATTATTGTTGAAAAATTCATAGATATGCGTTTCATGTTTTCTAACACATGTAATGTGGATATTTTTCTTAAAATACCTCATGGAAGCTTCTTTTATCCTCTTCTCTATTAAATGAACTTGTCCTGGAAATAATTAATTATGATCTTGATTCCTCTCATTGTATTATAAATTGATGAATTATATGTTAGGTTTAATTATTATTTAATGAGATTTTAAATATAGTTTGAGGAAATTGATGGCTTAGTCCTGGGTTTTGATTTCCTAAATTGTGATTCCCATTTTTTAAAAAAGGGGATGAATTATGAAATATATTCCACATGGTTTTGAATGATTTTATCTTTGATATGAACAAGACCCCATTTTTATGGTTATTCTCATTTTTTATAGAATGGGATTTCATGGATGATTTTGAATAAATTTTTTATACATGTAGAATAAAGGGTGTTGAACCATGTATTAAAATGAATTTAGTATTCTAATTTGTAAAACCACTTTTGAATTCCTTAGAGATATTTTGAAAGAAATATTTCACTTAAAGATATTTTTGGAATTTTGATAATGATTTGTGAAAGGAATTAGGTGTCATTACCCTTTTGAATGTGGATTTGGAAATCAAGGATTGATTTAAAGTTGATGATGTTTGATGGTCTAGTTTTCACTTTATAATTATCCAATATTTTAATAACCCCTTAATATGACCTATATGATTTTTGGTCTTCCCATTGATGGTTTTTGAAAAGATATTGTTTACTTTTATGGAGTTTGTGGGTGAGTGAAAGATATTAACCAGTAATGATTGAAATTTTAAGGTATTTATGTTGATATTGATAAGGATCCCAATTTTTTATCCCCATAACCTGATTATCTCACTCACCTTCTTTGACTAGTCATGAGAACCTTAAAAGTTGAATGATATGAACTAGAAATATGATTTTAAAGTAGAATCACACCAATTCTTGTGGACCCATATAGAACATGATAGTTTTGGGCTATAAGCATTTGACTAGGAAAGCAAGTGTGTGTGGGCTTCATTTTCTTGAGACCCCTGAGGCTTGATGTAAACCCAGATATTGGTATTGATCTGTTGATTAGCTTGAGTATGGTGCACTCACTATCGTATCTAGGATGTACCCATGACATTATTATACTTGATACAAGATAGATGATATCATTCATTGTCACTACTTCAAAATGTAGTTACCTTGCTTGACTGTTTTTCATTATTTGTAGATCTAATTATTGAGATATTATACCTTGAGTTAATTATATTGACTCTTTTATCACTTATTGATATAAAATTCTCACTCTTTTCTTTTAATTGATTTATCTAATGAAATATTGTGAAATAGTTTTCCAATTTTTTCAATAAAAGGTTTGGTTTTAAAATGATGAAATGGAATGTTCAGACTTTGGGTTTTATAAATGATTTTTAAATGTTTAAATTTGGTTTTTAAAACCTAATATTGTTGTAATATGATTCCAATGGACTTATTTTCATATCCTAAAATATTAATCCATGTAATATCCTTATTGTACTCATCTTTTGGTATAATTGGATTACCTTATGAAGTAGTTTCATAGACTCTAGTAAAATCCCATTGGGCTCTTTAGATCACACCTTTCTTGTAATGATTGGTGTTTTCAGCCTTTATGTTCTTATAGTAGGCGATTGTGTTCTCATCATTTTCCTTTGTGGGATCATGCTTGGTTTTCTAAGGGCAGGTGACTTCGGTCATGGTGGGTGGTCAGGGACCACCAAGAGACATATTTTGAAATTTTTGTTCTATTTTAGTTTTTTATGGTTTCCTTGCACCTTGATATGGTTGAATTAATTTAATTATATGCAATTATTTCAGCAGTGTACTTGAAATATTTTCATATTTTGTTAAAATAATAATTCCGAAAGGATGTTTTTGGACTCCTAGTATCTATTTACTAGCCTGTGGTGATAAGGATAAATCTTTAGGTTAGTCAAAATTCAGTTTAGATATTGGTTTAGATGGTATATTGGGTTGCTTCATTACAAATAATATCATAGGATGTATTTCTATAAAATAAAGTAATTTTCTATGGAAGAAATTATGTTATTTGGGATGATTAAAGGTAGAAAAGAGAACATGAATTTTCTGGGGCTTAAGAAGTGGTTCATGAGTGAATTCATAAGCACCATCTCTTAATGGTGAGACTTGAGTGACCATATAATGTGGATAACTGAGTCTTTATTTTGATTTATTGGTTTCCTAATGATAAATGAGATTTATATTCCCAATGAGGTTATCTTTGATTTTGGGGATCTATTATGAGTTATTTAATTATAATGGAAGTATTACTAGAGATTCTTTGTGTATTTACAGTCTACTTAACTATGATTAATCGATGTTACTGATCGTTAATTCAATCCTTGAACTGATTTTGGTGTGTGGTTTACCAGACCATGTGACCAACTATGTATAATTATATTTTAATTCCCAACTCGGTACCCTATCCATTTTCTCCCAAAAATTAATTAACTAATGTGAGTTTAGTTTGGAGAGTTATTGTTTTGAATAGAAATTTTGGGTGTGGTCTATTTCATGATCTTTTTTGTGGTTTCAACTTCAATTCCTTTTTATTTTTTTTAGTACATTGAGAAACAAAATTTGTTAAATAAAAAATTAGTCGAGTTCATTAAAATTTAAATGGTCTTGTAATGGGTTTAAAATTGAAATAGTCTTGTAATTTCAAAATAGGATTATTGATTTTGAAACCAAAGAATAATTTCTATGAGATAGAAAAGGAATTTTTAAAACTCTAATAGATTTCTATCTATATTTTACATTTTTATGAAAAGTGAAATTTTTATAAATAGGGAAATAGTATGCACATTGAAACCAATAATGTAGTGATAATGTAGTTTGTGGCTTATTTGAAAGATTATAGATAGATTTTTTTTAGGTTTTACATTATGGATAAATGGTTAGAATAAGTTTTGTGAAATTTATAAATATATACTAGAAAATACTTTAATAAATATAAAAAATGATTGTATGTTCTTTGAAATAACCCTTTTCACTTTTTAGAAGTGGCTTCCCTAGTTGAAGACTCTACCTAGACTCTGAATTGAGTGGTGGATTTAGGGCCTCTCCATACCTTGAAACCCATATTGGTCTTCTTAAATTATTTTCCTCATTCTTATGTAGGTGATAAGGGTTCTCCTATGGTTTTAAAGTTTATCGAATAGTTTTAATGTATTTTTGTTTCTCTTAAGACGCCTAATGATCTAATGTTCAAGTTTATCAACTCCTTATTTTAGTCAATAGACTGAGAGTGGTGGAATTAATAATTGTATTCTATTTCTATGATACAATTCCTTGTTAATTATTCAATTCATACTTCATTTAGTTTCAATATCCTAAGTAATTGAATAAGGATAAAGTTTGTAAGTAATGCGGTTTTGTTTAGGGTGATCTATTAGCTGCGTATATGCCAATAAATTCTCAATTTTTGGGTGTTTCTTACCCAATCTTATTGGTTATGAATCATATAAGGTTTTTTGTTTTATAAAAGGTATTTTCCCATAATTTTAAACATTTGTACTATAGATTTTTATAACCACTTATTTTTAGTGCATAAATGGGCCTTGTTTGTTAAATAAGAGCTTGAAAATCAACATGAAGTGGTTATTATCTCATATGTAGTTTAATAAAGTAAAGATATCCCATCTGATGGATTATAAAAATTGTGTATATAGGGGTATTATTCTCAAGTTAAGAAGAGGAATCTTGTATGATTCTAGTGTGTAACACCTAGTCAATCTAAAAATTCATGTTTTAAATCACTATGAGTTTGAAAATGTTTTGTTGTTTGGGTCACCTTGTAAATTGAGATATCGAAAGTGAAAGTTTTAGTCATGGATCATCAAATCCTAACAATGGTGAAATAGATGTTTCAAGATAATAATACTCTAGCTATAGGCCTCATAGTGAATATTTTCATATAATGGAGTGTCTTCAAGTTTTGGTTAATGTTCATCTAGTTTATTGTTTCTAACATTAGAGTAGAAACTATTTGAGTTTTCCTTGTTGTTTTTTTGTTAGTCTTTTGTGACCTTATTTTTGGGATCTCTTGTTCCTAATTTTGGTCTTTTTTGGACCTTCTCTTTTATACCTTAGTATTGATCATGATGTTGATTTAGTTTTCTTGATATCTTTGTTGTGTGCCATATGGATGGTCACTTTTTGAATGGCTATCCTTTATTTTGAATGGATTTAGTCCCTTGAGACTTGTTGTTCTCTTAGGTATAGATTAGAATCATGCACAAGGAATCTATATATGTTTGGTATTATTTTCTTTTGAAATTCCTCTTGTTTCTTCCTTCCATGGGTGTCTCCCAATGGTTATTGTTGTATACCGTTTGGGTTGGTGGTTGGTATCCTCTTGTTTTTTCATTAATGGTTATATCTTAAATCTTAATATGATGGATGATCTCCCTCATGAATGTGTAGTGCCCTATTTTTTCATTGGCCTTGTTATTTCAATATATTTACGGTTGGAATTGGATAGAACTTGGGGCTTTACATGGGTAACTTGGACTGTATGGATTCTTAATGAATCAGGCACATGAAAGTTTTGTTGGGAGATTCAATGATAACATTTTGGGTTGAGGATCAGTATTTAAAATCCTAGGTTACCATCAAGTACTTTACTAGTGTAGATATCCTTACCAGTTTTGTACATTTATAGTAAATTATTTATCATAGGTTGATCTTTATATTGTTTTCTGTTTTTTGGAATCATTGAGGTGTTATGGTTATGTCGTTCTTTGAGGTTTTAGTTTCAATACCTAGATATTTCTCTATGGAATGTAATTGAACTCTCTTCTTTGAGTTAAAGAGATGTATTTTAGTAGATATTTTCATTATTTTACACCATTTTGGTGAATCTTTAAAAATAGGGGAGACCTCTACTAGATCTCATGTTCATTTTGAGTTTTTTAGTTCCCCTCAATGTTATTGAGTTTTTTTAGAGACATGTATTGATCATGGATTTGTGATTGATAAAATATTTCTGGGTGATTTTTTTTGTACCATCCACCACATCGGTTGATTGAGGGTTTTTTTAGTCTTTTGTTTTTCTATATTTTGAATTGGAAGCTTTATGGGGGTAGAAATCTTTATGGTTGGGATATTTGTAACATCATTATTTTTATTATAATTAAAGTTTTTTATTTTGTTTATCATGTAAGTACTCTTATATGAGAATCATTTTTCTTCAATAAAAATTAACCTTACTTTAGTTTTATGGTGTAATATAAGCTAAAGTTTTTTTAAATGACATTAATAAAGGTAAAATGGTGTTTCCCTTAGTTATATAAGGGTAAACTTTCCTATATGCTAAGGTAAGGTTGTGTTTCCCTTAGTTATGTATGGGTAAACATTGGGTTTATTTACTTCATAATGGTGAACATGCCACTACTTAAGGGTAGTCGTCTATTTATATTCGCTTCATTAAGGTACTATGTAACTCACTTAAGGGTAACTCTGTTTTTCTATAGGCTACATAAGTGTAATCCCATTTTTATATGTGCTACATAAATTTAATGTAGGAACTGTGTAAAGGTAACCTATAATTTCTAAAATTCGTGTAAAGGTTACATTTAGGCTATGTAAATGAAGATTTTTCTTTTTAAGGGTTTTGTAAGGATAAAATATTCATTGCAGAAGGATTTCTCCTACTTTATAAAGCCTACATATGGGTAGCATGTAGTTGTGTATGGGTAATTATTCTTTTCAATGGTTACATATGGGTAACATAGCTACTATATAAGGGTAAAGGGAGATATTTATGTGTAGTCCCACTTTTTAAAACGATTCATTAGGATAACCCTATAACATGCTTAAGATCTATCTATGGTTAAAACCATGTAAACCTTACACAGTGATCTTTTTGGGAAAAATTAAATTAAAACTCTATTTTTATTTATTCTTCCTCTATCATGAATTGAAAATAAATTTAAACCTATTTAAATCTTGGAAAGCATTTAAATCGATTATTAACCAAAATTAAATGATAAAAATCCTATATTAAATGTTTTTAAACCATCTGCATTCAATATTTGAGTAAAATGGAAAATTAATTAGTTCTTTCAATTTAGGGTTTTAAATTCTAAAAATCTGAATGCCCTATATAATTTTAAAAAACTAATTGAATCTTCACTACCCTCTATTTTCTATAATCCTATTGAAAACAATTTTGGGTATTAGTCTACCAATGAACATGATTTGATTCCTTTCCTTTTTCCTTAAGGTGTTTTGAGTTTCCAAGAAATTTTATAGTCTATGTTTTTATGTAGTTCCTTCATTCTATAATTCATTATTTCTAGAAAATTCACTGATATGCTTTCCTTATTTTCAAACATTTTCTCTATGAATATTTTACTCGAAATAACTCATGGAAGATTCTTCAATCCTTTTCTCTATGAAATGAAAATGGAATGGATATAATTAATCATAATATTTATTCCTCTCATTGTTTAATAAATTGATGAATTCCATGTTAGTTTAATTACTCTTTAAAGTGATTTTAAAGATAGTTTGATAAAATTGAGGGCTTAGTCATGGGTTTTTATTTCTAAAAACAAATTCCATATTCTAAAAAAGGGGTTGATTTATAAAATATTTCCCACTTGGTTTTTAATTATTTGATATTTTATATTCCTAATATCCCTTTTTTTATGTTTATTCTTCTAATTTATAGAATGGGTGTTCTTGAGTGATTTTGAATAAATGATTTTTTTTAAAGTGAGAAATTTTTTTTGACCCTTGTATTAAAATAAATTCAATGATTTGAATTTGTAAAACCTTGATTGTGTTCCTTAGGGATGTTTTTAAATAAATATGTGTCTTAAAATCGCATTTTGAAATTTTGATAATGGATTATGAAAGGAAGTTGGTGTGATTTCTCTTTTGAATGTTGATTTGGAAATAAATTTTTTATTTGAAATTGATGATGTTTTGAAGCCCTATTAACACGTTATAATGATTCCATCTTGTGATAATCCATTAATATGACATACTTGATTTATGGTATTCTTATTAATGGGTGTTGAAAAGGTATTATTCACTTTAAGGGAGTTCGAGGTTATGTGAGAGATATAAATTGAGAGTGATTGAAATGTTAAGGGATTATTCCTATATTGATATTGATAAAGATCCTCTTTATGATCCTCGAAACCTTATTATTTCACTCACCTTCATTGACTGATCATGGGAATCTGGGTAGTTAGATGATATGGCCTAAATATATGCTTCACTAGCATACTCAAACCTTGTCTAGTGGATATGTAGATGACATGATTGGTTCAGGCTATGAAGGCATGGCTTG
This sequence comes from Viscum album, assembly GCA_963277665.1. Classification (NCBI taxonomy): domain Eukaryota; kingdom Viridiplantae; phylum Streptophyta; class Magnoliopsida; order Santalales; family Viscaceae; genus Viscum; species Viscum album. The sequence continues at coordinate 558,065,176 of OY728132.1, read as the reverse complement.
GAAAGTGGGTGTTTGTGGGATTTGGTTTCTTGAGACCTGTGAGACTTGACATAATCCTGGAGATTAGTCATTATTTTTTTATTAACTTGGATATGGTGGACTTTCTATCATATCTTGGTTTTACCCATGACCTAATTATACTTGATAATCGATATAATAGAAAATTTGTTTTTTTAACTTGGAATTGGTGTTTCCTTTCTTGATTGTTTATCATTCTTGGTTGATTTTATTATTGAGATATTAAACCTTTATTATATTGAATCATGTAAATCTTATTGATATCTGGTGAACATTCTTACTTTTACATGAATAATATGACTAGATTATGTGAAATAGTTTTAAATATTTTTAGGAAGAGGTTCTGTTTTATAATAATTAAATGAAATATTCCAACTTTGGGTTTTATAAATGATATTGAAATGTTTAATGTTCAGTATTTAAAACCCAATTTTTTTCAATCTTATTTAAATGGATTTATTTTCCTATCCTGAAATTTAAATAATTTTACTCTCGTTATTTTAATCATCTTCTAGCATATTTTGATTACCTTATGAATCAACTAAATAGACTCTTTGATGAAATCATAATGATCTCTATACATTACCCCTTTATTGTATAGTTCATTTTTTGTAACCTTTATGATCTTGTATAAGTTTAACATGTTATCATCATCATCCTTTGTGGGATCATGCTTGGTTGGATGAGGACATTTGACTTGAGTCATGGTGGGTGGTCATGGATCGTCAGGGTATAGGTTTTGGTTGTTCTATTCTATTTTATTTTTTGTATCATATCATTTCACCCTAATATAGTGGAATTTATCTATTTATATGATTATGTTTCTGAAGTTTACTTAGACTTTGTTTCTTATGTTGTGGGAGAAATCATTCCCAAAGGTTTTCTTTGGATTCCTAGGTGCTTTTTGTCAGCCTGTGGGGATCATGAACACTCTTTGGGTTAGTGGAGAATTGGTTCTAATGCCAGTTCAGATTGTATTTTGGGTCTGGTCATCATAAGAATGGAATTAACATAGAAATAAGAGTCATATTTGAATAATTTTATTGGTATTTTTGGACCTACTAGGCCAACATTGTTTAGAATAACTTATTACAGCTTCAAGTAATGTCAAACAAAAATGCTTAACATAGTTTCAATAATGAAAACTTTATCCAATATAGGAATTAATCACTAGAAAGGGATAGGTATTTAGTACTTATAGATATTTTAGTCACTTTTACAGGTGCTAATAACAAAATTAATTTCCCGCTTACACCCTAAAAATATTTCTTACACCAGCCACAAAGAGACCAAAATTAAAAAATGAACTAGAAGGGATTCCAAACTCTAGATTTATGGTCTGGAGGATCCTTGTATGAAATAAAATACAGATCATATTATTCATTAACTAAGGATAGATATATAAAAGGTCTATATGGTATATATGACTTCAGTGAGAAGGAATGAGGTTTACACTATAATCACGGATCTGATACCAAGTTTACAACCACATCGGGCTAAAAACCATATATAAGGTTATAAAATAGATGGAAGGGAAGTATATCATAAATTCATGAAAAATAAAAAGAGCATATAGAGATGAAACAATAAAACACTATTCTTTGACTGGTTGAAGAAAGGGGAAAAATGATTCTTCTCTCAAATATTGAGTTCTCCTCCCCCTAGATTTCATTATTTATAGTTACACTAGACTAAATCTAATATATATGTTATTAAAATAGGACCCATGGACTAGTTACAAGTATCCCTTGCCTTATCCTTTATATGGATCCAAAATACATATATTAACCACCCATGAAAATTACTTTATTAAACTATATTTACAAAATCTACTTTAATAAATCTTGCAATACACATCATACAGACATCCCGATGATGACCCAAGTAACAATACTAAAGATACTTTTATATTGAAAATAATAACCACTCCTTCTATATAAAAATACTTTTTATGGTTTGTTTGTTGATGATTCTAAGATTCTACACCACCTATTTGGTTCACATGCTTTATTAAATATGTCTCTAACATAATGCTCCACTACCCTCCTTATTAACACCTAACATAATGATTCAGCATTAAGGATTCCATAATGGTATATCCACTTGAAATGATGTGCCACCACATATCCTCCACCAATAAATAAATCTTATCTTTTATAGATATAATAAGTACATAACATGGTCTACAAAACTCCTATTAATTATAATTTATAGAAAGAGGGGATTTTAATAGCCTTCAAAAGAAGTTAAATTCAAATAACACCTCTGAAATTGTAATAAATAGATTCCAATGGTTATTTGGAGAATTAAATAGCCTCCAAAAGTTGAAAAGGTGATACAACACCTAAGGATGAACATTAATGAGACTTTAAATGGGTTTATACTAGTAATGTTGGTGCTAATATGACCTAATCAAGTATGACTATGAAACTATCACATGTAATAGACCTTGAAAACCATTACATCATGACGAAGACAAAATTTCATTTAGGATTTATTATTTTATCATATTTATCTATTAGTATTATAAATAAATCATAATCTATACTATAACCACAAATTAATTCTTTAATTAAATATCTATTATTTAATTAAAATTTTTGATTTCTCTAAACACAAATATTATTTGTGTTCATGATAAACAAAAACATTTTAACACATTAACTAATCACATTTACCTAAATAATCTGAATTATAATTATCATATGTGTGAACCCATAGTACCTCTATAAAAATGATAATGATTCTAAATCTCATTCATAATCATAATTTAAGAAGAATATCTAAAAAACATAGAAGATACTCAAATTATAAAGGGGTTTAGTGTGATATAATCTACCACATGTTCAACAGAAATATTCATTTTCCTTGACATCTAGATTAATCATGAGACATGAGAAATACTAACCCTATATATCTTATCTCTTACTAATAATTCTTATACTGGTTAAAACATAAATAATCATATTACATTAAATTATATTGGGATTACTATGTACTTAAAAAACCTTAATTGAGGGGCATGATATCAAAAATCCATCATATGTGTAGACACATTCAATATTGTTTAATCAAATCCCCCCACTTTATTAGTATCATACCTAATCACCTTATGTTAAGAAAACTTCTCAAATAAATTTAGATAGGTATAAAACTATGAAACATCAATAAAAGAGAACCATTTATCATACTAAATCATACAAATTCATAGTTATTGTTTACTTAAGTGACACTAGTGACATATATATGATGATCCATGTGGTGTATTTTAAGTGGGTCAATACGAGAACAATTCCACCAAATTATACCCCATGAGTGATTAGTTTTACCTCCATAAAAGTGATCTTATTCATATTTCTATTAATATAACATCACATACCAATATGATGATTTTCAATCAGGTATAATCTTATAATATATATATATATATATATATATATCCGGGAGTCATTATCTTATCACATCTTATGTTGTATATAAAAAACATAAATAAATGATAATTTATTTTTATTAATATTTATTACATTTGAGATTTATGGGGGTATAATTAAACTAATTATAATAATTATGAGTGATTAAAATCTCATACAAAAGATATTCATGAAATATTTATGAAATATGTGTAAACTGGGAATGGAGAAATGTTAATACCACCATACCTTTCATCATTGATCTGTTGCACTATCTTCATCCTCTATGTTTTATGATAATCACATAAGTGGTAGTCAAATAACTCTCACTTTCATAGGTATCCATGGGCTGATTATTAACTCATCATATGAGTGATACTCCCCTTTTCTTCAAGGTGTACTAGCACCCCACAGTGTAAATAAGGAAGCAGAAAGTGAGCTATGGGGAACTAGGAGCTTCATCCTTTCATTGAGCATGTATATAAAATCTACTAACATCACATGGAATTTTATATCCTAGATTATTATCCTTATCAATTCATTTATTATAATGCACAATTTAATGCATCTACCAACACATGCATCGACTTACACATGCATCATATACATGCATTTATCTATCTCCCAATAATTACGTCATACGTTATTAATAATTAAATAATAAATAACTATGTAAAGTATCCATTAAATCATTAATTTTACAATTTATCATATGATTAATGTGTATTTTTTTACATTAAATTAACACATAATACCCCTTACAGTCTACTCAAAATGTATTAAATGATAGAGGAGTGTAGGGTCCTAAAAACATTGCAAAGGGAAGAAAATACTCTTATAATTACCTTGCAGGACTAGGAGAGAATTCCTAAAAGTCTAGTAAATTTAATGGATGTGAATTGAGTTAATCTTAAGAATAATCTTGAATGAATTGAATTTCTCAAAGAGTTTTTAAGTGACCTGTGTACTATCACCAGGAAGGGTTTGCAGAACGCATGAACCATGAACAACCAGTACGCGAAACAACCAATGAGGCATTGGCCAGTAGAGTGATGCCCAAAAAACCCAAGAGCCTGCAAACCACATCACTGGAGGAATCAACAGTGTGAAGGACATATTCATACAGTCTCATGAACACAATAGTTCATAGGTGAAGAAAATCGGCAGGGTTCTACAAACCATGACTCACAAACTGCAGCCTCCGCAAACCCTAGTTGACTGAGTCTTCTACGGATCAAGATATATCTTTATAGGCTTATGAAAATGGTTCTACATGCCTATAGATATGTTTGTCCTGATGCTCTATAAAACTAGCGCATAAGTAATTGAGACGAACAGAAGAATAAAGCACAGAGGACACCCCAGAGGTTGGAAGTAATAATTCGGAGAGGATTCTAGCTCTGGTTTCGAATCATCAACAAAACTCAAATCTTGAACCCTGTTTTTGTATGTACAACCCACCATAAACCATAAAAAGATTAAACCTAATAATAATGGTGAAACTGCGAACCTAATTGGTGTCATCGTGAACCACACAGTCCTCGCAGATGAACTCCCCATGAATGACAGGTTCCAGGACCCTCCTTTAAAATGCTGTTTCGAAGAGTGTATCACTAGGAGGATTGAACCTGGTGTTGCATACTGCATCAGTATGCAAATGGAAGTTTCCTGACAGACCACATCCAAGACCACGTACTGAATGTAGTGCACAGTGGTCCATTCCCAAGCCCGCATACTGCTCCGGTATGCGGACGACCTCTCTACCCGCATACCACTATGGTATACGGAGCTCCCCCATATCGTGTAAGAAAACAACATGCGGAATGGGGTGTCACTGAGTGTCCTTCCCTTTGGATCCAATCTCACCCTTCAATTACCATCCAGTCCTCCATAGCTCCTCCGCAAACCAGTTCCTCGACATCAGCCTAAAGCCACCCCCAAAGCCACCAGACCTGTGTGATTAGATCATCAGGCACATCATCTCACCCCTTTGAGTCTATATATCCATGTTAAGTGGAGTCATGAAGGCTCACCCACAATGTTTTGGACTCTATGGATGTCTGTAATTCTACATCCCCATTGAAACTGGGAGTCTAACCCTGGTACGCCAGCGTGAACCTCCCCATTCTAGGGATTAAGGGTGATCATTTTATTTTCCATTAAATGATAAATGATGATCAGTCGAAGGAATACTAATTTCTTCTCCTTTAGACAAGTGGGGAAATTCCTCCCCTTTCCCAGAATTCATTCTGGGGAACTCCCACTGAGGCAAGTCCCCAATCTTCTGAGGGCCGAGCCGCATGACCTCCAATGTCATCCCATATTAAAAGGTTCATCGATCTACACCCTCACCCACCATCACCCTGGCTTCATCCACCATATTCCCTCCCTCTCCTGTCAGTGGGATATGAGGTGGTGGTTGGTTGGATTCCTCACATCCTCTTGTTTCACACAACAAGTATGATAGACATGGTATTAGAGGTTTGTGATGATCACAACATCCACACGACCAACCCAACCCATCTTGAAATAAGAGAAAATTGATTCCTATTCAAACCAGGATACATAGGGTGCCAACTTGAAGGCTCGAGCTCAAAAGGTTTCCCTTCCAAAAGGGTTCACCCAATCATGTCTCCTCAAATGGGAAGCACTCATGCGTAAGGCCCAACCCATTCTGAACTAAGTGGGATCTGATTCCTCACCTCAGGATATGTAGGAAACCTATCTTATGGGTATGAGCCCCAACATCAATCCATCTTTTGTCCCCTATGGATGAAGATAAACTCTAGATCAACTTATTTCATGGCTTAATTCAGAATCACCTCCATAACATCAAATCTACATGTTCTTATGATGATCCTATGAACCATGGGTAGCTCGTGGATACACTCTTCAGGAATGTACCAAGGATTCACGAACATATGAACATGACTTAAATCTATAAGAGAGTCTTGGGATAAGAAATAATTCCCCCAAAAAGGGTATGATGATACCAAACTCCCATCATCTCTACAAATGGTGTCCTTAAGTGTGGTTGTCCAAATCATCATCCAACGAGTGCCTGCCTTTGGAAAGTAGCTCCATGAATCATGGATACTGGGGATGTTGGGTGTTTCTGGTTCCATGAATAAACCTAATGGATACCGTTCTAGGAAGTCATATCCTAAGAGGACCGATTTCACAAATACTTGACCCCATGCAATTGCCCACTAGGACTATTTGACTATGGTTCCTCCTTCGTAATGTAGAAGGGATAAATTGCCCAGTCCCCATAGGGTCGATCCAATACCCCCTAAGGGATAAAAATGTGGATCAAGTTGAAACATAAATGACTGACCATTATTTTCGGACCATTTTGTTCCAGTCCCACAAGCCCATCTTAGGTCAAAACAAAAATGTTGAACCTGATGTTATTACTCAACCAAGGTGCCCACTCAAGCCCCTTTACCATAAAAAAAGAGGGGGAAGGGGTCCAATCCGAATCAGCAAATATTCATATGTTCAAGAGATGCTACATTGACAGGGTTTTTTTGTCTGTATATGTCATATATATATATATCATGTTTCTTCAAAGAAACCTTCGATCCAAATGACATCCTGATAACTAGTGTAGACAAGCACCTAAGTGATCCCATAGGCGGTTGGGGCCTCGAAAAAGAGTCAGACCCCCTCACCTACCCAACATCTTCAACGATGGGTATCCAACACCCTGATCAAATAGTAACACTGAAAAGGTACTCTCCCCATAGTGGAGGCTACAAGACAAGCCCTCCGGTCTGAAAAAGCCCACCAGCCACCTCCTCAGTTGCGGCGGTGCACCAGCACAACGTGGCCCCTGTGGTTATCTCGAACTGTTTCAGGAGCCTTTCCCTGAAACATGATATTGAGTACCTCCCTTATCATAGAGAGGTAGATGAATTCTATGATTACGAATTCATCTCAACTACACAGGGGTTCTACTCATATTCCCTTACCCGAGAGCATCGCCAACAACATCGGGTGACCAAGTCTCGTCATGCTGAGGATGACCTTATGTTGATGGAACCTACTGATGTACAGAAGACTCGAGCCCCTCGGGCTTCCCACGAGGGTGGAAAATATATAATCAAGAATAATCTATCACCCTAGTTCATGAGGAGTAACACTATTGAACAAATGTGGAAACATTTGACGGGCATATGTAGAACTTTTCCCCCTCCACTAAATCCCACCACAGAAATTGGGAGGCACAATATGAGCACGTGCACATTCCTGCTAGTGATCGATGGTCCTAATGTGCAGACAGAGCAGTAAATTAAAGAAAGATACAGATATCTGCAGATGCACAAGAAGCCTGTCATCCAAATAAGATAGAAACCAGCTAAATGCATGCATAAATACCTACTGCCGCATATCGAGCCCGCCATCCAAATAGGTCGGCAAGAAAATGTGAGCAGAGTCAAATTCCTATGGATGCATACAAATCCCATGAGACAAATATAGTTGAAACTGAGTGGATGAAAATCCCCTCTTGTAAATATGAATCCCACCACTCAAATATAGTGGAAACTAGAGAAGAAACTGGTGGTAGACTCGTTCCTCTATCCCGACATAGGAGAACTGCTAGTATCTACTGGAAACCTGTGGATTACTAAAGCAGGCACACTCTCTTGTTCGGACATCAGAATGGGCCTTCAAACCTGTTCTAGCCAAATATTTATCTCATCACATCTTGGAAATGATAGAGGATCAGATGTTGATTCCAGACCATATCCTCCAAACATGCCAAGATATCATTGCATCGGCAGCAAAGGTGGGGAACTAGGCTCATGACTCAGTTTCCTTGAGCAGATTGACTTACTCAAAAAATGGGTTAGTCACTCCAGATAAATTATGCATCCCTTCTTCAGTCCAAGAGATTTGGTGACAATACCCTGCGATACATGGATAAACATATTAGGAAAAAATATTCATCCCAACTAGGGGACTTCGGTCTAATGTGGTGGTTTCTCTAAAGCAGACATATATCCCGTCCAAAACTCAATATGTTTGTCGGTGTATCCCGACGACATCATGGGACCTGACAAGATAGGTACCCATATATGAAGGCTGATACCAACAGAAGGCATCCCCAGTTACCTGCAAGATAGCACCCAAAAATGAAATGCGCCAAAGGCAGTCGAAAAATGAAGACTACATACATGATCTTACTCTGTTGGAAGATGGATTTCTTGACGCCCTCAAACATATATCAATAAAGGCTCAAGACCCTATCAATCCATTACAAAATTATGGAATTCGCAGTAACTATTACGAAGTCCCTCCGCGCAATGTTGCTACCAGCAGCTCTGAATGTCCTTCCCAGAGTATCCATGAGGGCTTACTCTGTGGGATAGAAATGATCGATCATGAGATCCTATCTCCTGATGCATGTCAGGGTATCCCTTCCCTTGACCTGAATATAAGACAATAATAAGGTCCTCCCCTTGTTTTCATTCACCTTGATGGTCCTCCCCAAGTTATATGTTATAGATATGCTTCTCCCTGTAGTCGGATATCGAGTCATGATGTAAGTCCTTTCCATGATTATAGTCATTGCGAAGGCCCTCCCCACAATGGAAGTTATTGTGAAGGCCCTCTCCATAGTAACATCAAGCAACGAGAGGGTCCTCCTCTCATTTTAGTACATCTTAAAGGACCTCCCTATAATTTATATTGTAGAAATTCTCCCTGCAGACAGATATCAAGATGTGATAGTAGTCCTCTCCATCATAGAAGTCATCAATAGGTTCCTCCCCTCAGTTAAATCAAGAAACAACAAGGTCCTAACCTTATTATAGCCCCCCTAAAGGTCCTCCCTAGGGTATACATAATAAGGAAATTCCCCACGGTTGGGAATCAAGTTGTAATGGTAACGCTCGCTATTGCAACACTAATTGTGAAGGTCCTCCCAGCAATCAAAATTCAAACTAGCAAGAATTCCCTCCCCTTTCTACGAGAAATGTGATAAATACCTCTTATGCTAGGCACTCATAAAGATAGAGTCAGGCATATTAGACACTCTGTCTGTGACAAGTGATATCTTTTCTCAACCAGAGGATGGTTTGAGGCCACACCCATCTTCTAAACCACCCCCACACCATTCGCATATCAATGAAGCTCCCACCAACTCAGCTGCCTGGAATGAAATTACTAAGAAGCAGTCAAGCTGGGTATATCAAGTTGAAGAGTCCCTAGAAGAACAATAGAAAGATATATTGATCATGAGAAGACAACTAGCTAAGGATAATATTCATGTGATGTATTGGCATACGACCACTTCTCACTTCAACTTACCAAGGGAATTTTCTGAGGAATGTATTCATGACATTCTCCTTAATATCTGGTCAACTCTTTTCCAACTAAAAGAAATGTTCTTTCCCTTTGAAGGGTATGCTGACCACGCCAACATATTAGGAGAGCTTCACTATCTAATCGACCTAGAATCTATCCCGTCTGCATGGAATCCATGATCATAAAGGTGAAAGAAAAACCTCTAACTGGATTGCCTCCATGCACTGTACAAGTTTCATTGACTCATTGGAAATTCCTTGTTTGGAGTTCATATTTGGGGATAGGGAGAACATGGAGCTCTACACTTCACCCAACATCCTATATAGTATACCTCATTGGAAGTGATATCTAATAGTTTCATTACCAAAAGGAAGAAATAAAATAAAATCTCTTCTCATGAAAGATGGAATACTCAATAAAAACTAGCCTCGAGTAAGTCTCAAAATCGTTAGGTCCGATGAGATAAAGACATCAAAAAAATTCTGAGTCAGGCAATCGAGAACATGCAGCAGGCTTCCCGCTTAAGGGAAACCAACCAGAAATCAGTGGTCATGTCTTCAAAATCCCATATATCACTTATGGGTTCATCGTCGTATTCTTCTCACACTCGCTCTGGAGTGCTTGAAATAAAAAATGTGGCAATAACAATGTCTACCGCCATAATGCAGGAACAACCCCATCATATTTAACTGGGGGAATTTTTAACTCAAAATTCCCCTATAAGACCAAAAAATCAAGGCCCTAATGGATCAATGGAAGAATGGGAGTAACCCCATCCCATAGGGCTGGGGGAATTTTTACCTCAAGTTCCAGCACAACGGACTTCTGTCTTCTCCCGTATAGGAAGAATGATGAGCAGAGAGGTCACCTGTTCTACCCCATCTCGTGGTTCATACCATCCGAGATAAAGGCACATTACAAGTTCAAATCAGGGATCCCTTTGGTTCAATTTTTTCCAAGAAACCCAAATAATGTCTCATAATGAAAAGAGAAATTCCAACAAAGGATGCAGAAATATTTCCTACCATTCAACACCAGGTACACCACCCCCAATGTAGTATGTATCAATGGACATGGTAAATGTAAACCCCCAGGATCTCACAGGAATTGATACAAAGGGAGAGGATGTAAGAGAAGATGGTTCCCTCCTAGAGGCATCCCACACTAAGCCTGATGGTGTGCATACCCATAACTAGGGAGCGGCCCTAAATTTGGCTGCCCCCTCAGTTAATCCATTATTACCTCCCTCACAAAACTCTAACAAGGAGAATAATAAATCCTTGGTTGTATATGAGCCACCACCACCTCCCCCTAGGAATGTGTCCCTCACTCTCAAAAAAATATTCTCTGAGAAGGAGGAATAAATGAAAGAACTTAGGCGAATTGATGACGAGATGCGTTGAGGGAGAAATCTTTCCGGATGTGTTCCCCCTATGAAAGTTCAACAGGTGTTCCTCGAAGAGGTTCCCTTTCCATAGAAACTAATCATTGTAAATGAATTCAATCTTGGATTCCCCCCAACCTAGCACTAAGACCTTAAATATTCTTAAATCTGTCCCTAGAAGGACATCAAGACTTACCTCCACTCGGAAGGAAGACAGAGTATATTTAGGAGAACCCACAAAGGATACCCCTAGCTGGGTATCCTCCCCAAATTCAAACAGCACCGGCACGTCCTTCTTGGGCCCCTACTGCAGCCACACAAGCTCAAGTATGGAAAGATATGCATCAACAGATCTTGAATATTGTCAAACAACAAACAGCTCGCCTAGAATCCATGGAAGAGCAGTGCTCTTTAATAAAACATGAGCACAAAACCACCCTGATTGGGTGAGCAACATTTCGCCACCACCAAATTTTGGGAACCCCGTATTCCCAGTGTTCAATGCTTTGGGAGACCCAGAACAACATCTAATGCACTATGAATCTTACTATGACCCCATGATGGGAACTCTAGAGCAACAAGAATCCTTAAAACTCATGTGATTCATGCAAACCCTATAGGGTTTAGCCTTCATATGGTATAATAGCTTTCCAGCTAACTCAATCACAGACTGGGAGGACCTCCGGCGACAGTTTCTCTTCCAATTCAGTTCAACATTTCCTAAGACAATGGTCAGTGAACTCATGAACTGCAAGTAGTAAGATAATAAAAGAGTTTCAGACTTAATTGCCTGATGGAAAGGCCTGATTTATTCCCTAAACTGCCACTCCCCCAGGATGAAATGCTCATTATGTGCATCGACAACCTCCATGATGAATTTTGAACACCAGTCATCCTAGTGAAGTACACAAGTGGGTTACGAGATTTATCATCCATTTCCCAAAGTATATAAGACTCATTATAATGGACCAATATAAATTCCTAGGTAGTTCCATCATCTACAGGAAAAATAAAAAAAGAAAATTTGAAGTGGCTTTTGTTACACTCAAGCCACACCCGACACCTGCTCCAGTCGCAACGCTTCCACCAAACCATACAGAACCCCCCAGGCCCCAACAGTCACCCCCACCTTGGAAAGATGAGCAAAGGGGTGATAAAATAAATCAGTTTTAGTAGTGAAGATATAAATTCTATTCGTTCCGAGATGACTAAGTCCATAGATACTTCATAGCCGCCATGAATTGCAACTTGTTCCAGTTACCATAGCCAAAGAGAGATGATGAAGTGGGTCTCGATGACCATCCAAATTATTGTCCCTATCACTGTATATTGGGGAACACCATCCAAGAGTGATTAATCTTCAAGGATCTCCTACAAAAGATAGTAGATTATGGTAATGTCAAGTTGGGTCTGCCTCCAGCACAAGTGGCATATATCTCCACCCTAGACCCAAGAGAGGAAGAGGAATGAAAGGTGTTACTAGAAAAAAGGAGAAAAAATTTGACAATTGGATGACTAGGAAAATAGTCAACCAAGCTCATGACATCCTCTAGGCATAGTTGAAACAATCGACTGTGCCCCCAATAGCTCTTGATGTAACACAGTCGTCACCATCAACCCTGCAGTCCTCTGAGGGCCACAAGGGCAGAAAGTCGGAGTAAGAAGATGAGTTGACACCAAAGCTGAATCTAGTCTTCAAACTTTTGGACATCATTCTTGTAGTCTTGAGACAACAGGAACCACCCCACCAAATAGGACAATGGAAACCTCCCCTCCTAATAGGAGAACGTGCACCACCCTGCCAAATTGGAAAATGGGCACCGCCCCGCAAAAATGGGACAACATGCACCACCTCAACAAATGGTACCATCAGAAGAAGACAATAAAATAGAAACATTGTTAGATAAAGAACTATTCTTTGGCTCCATTAATATCATTCACTTGATAGACCCCTTCTCGGATGGAGACTAGGTCCGTGAACCCGAATTCTCTACATCCAGCCAGAGGGCTGTAGGAAGAGGCCACAAAGGTAGAGGGTTTCATGAAAGGCATAATTGTGGAATGAGTTAAATTCCCGTCCATGCCTTAACTCAAACAATTAATTTGGAAGAAACTCATGGAAGGACCCTTCTATAGACACAACAGGAACTGGGATGTTCCTCCACCCCCACTGGAAGAAATCTGAGCCCAGTCATATTGGAGTATTGGTTGGAAGAATAACATATATCTAATCTCCCAAGGTGTACAAGCATACCGGTTCAACCGAACATGGAAAGTATCATAACACCACCAGCTCCTATTACAGAGTTTTTTCCAACTTTGTCCAAATCTCAATCAACTAAAGTGTATGTGGAAGAGAAACACCAAGCCAAGAAGTGCCGACCTTTAGATCATAAATATGATATTATAAAACATATATCATGAGTATTGGAAAAGATATCTATCCCGAATGCCCTGATTATGTATTCATGCCTAAGGGAGGCACTCATAAAATCCTTACTAAGTCCCCAAGAATTTAAGGCTAAAGTAGCAGCGGACAAAGTCTATCGGATGGAGATGATCCCTAAATAATGTCACACTATCATCTCCATCACAGAAAATGATGAAGGCACCATCATTCAAGGGAACATAAAACCCTTATATATGTCTAGAAAGATAAAATACATTGATGTTCAAAGAATTTTCATTGAAAACGGATCTGGAGTCAACCTCCTCCTACTGCAAACACTTTATCTACTAGGCTATGATGTGGACAGTTTAACACCCTACACCATGACTCTACTAGGATATTACAAAAGGGAGAAGAAGCAGTTGGGGAGAATAATGAATAAAAAATCTCTTGGAGACATCGTGTCTAATTCTGAGTTTCTGGTAGTATAGAAAAGTACGGTCTTCAATGTCTTGTTAGAGAGACCTTGTCTACATCAACACACTACAATTCTATTATCATACCATCAGTGCATCAAATATTGTGCTAATGGGATAAACAAGACATCACACATCAATAAATCCCCATTAGAATTTTTTGAGTCTTATTACATTGATGCAGGGTTCTATAAACCGAGAGAGAAGTAGTCTCTGACCGACGATTTTTCCTGGATCACTGCCCCGAATGGATTGTAAATGTCTCTTGTTGATCCCCTCCAACAGCTCGGGGAAGAGTATGTATTACCCATCAACCAATTTGAGTGCATAAGTTCAAGATTGGATATATAATCAATCGTCTGTATGATTTCTGTTATAGCCTCCAAGTCCAAAAACATTGAAGAGTGGGTTGACTCCTATAATTTCTAAGAAATCCCTAACAAATTTTCTTCTATCCCATCCTTGGGAACCCAAACTGTTCCCACATTACTCTCTAAGGCAAAAGACAAATTCTCTCCAAACATTGGAGAGTTCATATTGAGAATCTTCTATCCATCCAAAGGGGAAGAATATGAGGAGGAGGATGAATAGGATGAATAAGATGGAGAAGACCACAAAGTTACCCCTCTCGTGTTCGAAGAAGGTGTCTTCACCATAATAGATGGAATTTGGGAAATAAACATGGGCAGCAAAGATGACCCGCGTCCCACTTTGATTAGTATGGCTATGCCTTTCTAGGAAAAAGATGCATATACCTCCTTGAAAAAGAATTGAGATGTGTTTTCCTGGAACTATACTGAAATGCTAGGCCATAATCTTGAGGTTGAAACTCATCATCTAGTTCTTCCGAAAGACCATCGTGGCTATAAGAATGTAGGAAAAATTACCCACCTGATTCATGGTTCCATATAGAGGCTGAAGTTGATAAGATAATCAAAGCTAACCACATATGGGAAGTCCAATATATGATCTGCATAGAAAACAAAGTCCCTATCAAAAAGAAGAATGAACTGATTAGAGTCTGCATTGACTTCAGGGACCTTAATCAGCACTGCCTGGAAGATGATTCCATAGTCCTGATCATAGAATTGTTGATCGATGTGACCGCTGGATATGAGGCCCTCTCTTTCATGGAAGACTATTATGGATACAACCAAAATCGAATGGCCTAAGGAGATGATGAACATACTACTTTCAGGGCCCATCCGGGAGTGTTCTATTATAATGTGATACCCTTTGGTCTAAAAAATACTGATGATACATATCAATGAACCTTGTACCTCATTTTCAAGCCCTTACTGGGAAAATTCATCTAGTACTATGTCGACAATCCAGTGGTTAAATCACGACAGCGCTAAAACCACCTAACAGATCTTGAAACTCTCTTCAACCAACTATGACATCACAATTTAAAGACGAATCCCTTAAAGTGTCCCTTCGGTGTTACCTCTATAAAATTACTCGGCTTCATCATACACCATCACGACATCATTGTTGACCATTAGAAGAAAAAATCCATCCTCAGCATGTCTCCACCTCATAACCTCACTGAGTTGAGGGGTCTCCATGGGCACCTAGCCTACATCCAGTTCTTCATAGACAACCTTACGGGAAATTTTTTACCTTTCACAATGTTAATGATGAAAGGGGTTACATATGAGTTGGATAATGATTTTCAAGAAGTGTTTGACAACCTCAAGAGATATCTCCTAATCCCAACAGTCCTAATGCCACCAGTTGAGGGGATACCACTCATTTTGTATGTAACCACCTTGGAATGGTAATTATGTTCCTTACACATATAGAAGAATGATATTAGTGATGAGAACAATCTCTATTAAATCATCCAAACAATGATTGACACTAAGACTTGATATTCAAGAATAAAAAAGAACTACCTAGGCCTAATTTCACAGTTTAGAAATTCATGCATTACCTGCAGCACCACATGGTCCATCTAGTCTCCCGCTGAAATCCACTAAAATACATCCTCAACCATCCCAACATAACTGGACACTAATCATGGTGGGTAGTTATCCTACAACAAATAGGCATATGGTACATGCCCCAGAATCCCTTTAAAGGCCAGGAATTAGTAGACTTCTTGACAGAGCACCCCTTGGAAGAAACAACCTCATTGGATGCTGAACTTTCATATGAAGAATAAATCTCCATCAAAGAAGACCCTCGGGCAAGGGAAATGTACTTATATGGTGCTTATATAATCCCAATAGGTAAAAGGATGGAGGATACCAAGATCAAAAAAGTGGGGCTGGGAGTTATACTCATATCCCCTGAAAATGTCATCTTTCCATACTTCTTCCTACTTTCCAAAGTATGCACAAATAATGTAGTAGAATACCAGGTCCTCATTATAGGCCTAGATCTGGCACTTCATGCACAATCCAAACACCTAATAATAAAAGTTGATCTAGAAATGGTTATCAAGGAGGTCAATGGTGACTATGCCATTAACAAATAATTATTGGACCCCTTGATGAACCATGTTTGAAAACTGATGGTAGAATTACCATACGAACCAATGCTGACCTATGTCCTCTAGTCACAAAATACTCAAGGCGATGGATTAGAAAATATAGCTACAACACTAGATGATCGATACCAGGATGAAATAGTTATTAGTATTTCCCATTGTCGGATGGTTTTTCCATTTATTCAGAACCATACGGAGGAAATCGATGAGATTAGCCCCATTTTTGAGCCTTATGGTCACACCTCTAACTGGATGACTCCCATCACAAATTACCTCCAAAAGGGAGGAACTCCTTCAAGATAGGGCAGGAAGAGAGGAAATCTAGAGGCAGGCAGTCAACCTTTTCCTGTACAATGGTGTAAACCAAGAAAAGTTTATCTATAAATGAGGTCTTGAAGGAGTCCTTCACAGGTGCATCGATGGAGAAGAGACTATTGAGGTTATGAAAGGAGTGAACGTCGGAGATTGTGGAGCACACCAATCAGCAACCAAGCTCTCCCAACTAATTCTAAGGCTTGGATACTATTATACCACTATGATATAGGATTGTGCCATCTTCACTAAGAAGTGCCATTTCTGCCAATTTCTTGTTAATTTTATTCACAAAACCATGGTTCTACTTCACGCAGCTAAGTACTCATGACCATTTTCTACCTGGGGGATGGATGTTGTGGGACCATATCCCCCACCACAGCAAAACAATTCAAGTTCATTCTCATAGTAACCAACTTATTTTAACAATGGGCTGAATCCATTCCCCTTAAAGAATTCTGGGAAAAAACATTTTTGTCTTTGTAAAGGATAACATCATTACTAGGTTTGGTGTACCTCATACGATACTAATGGAAAATAGCACCAACTTATGCTCTTCTGAGATGGAAAATTTATACCAAGAGTATGGAATCATATCCAAACATCCATCCTACTACCATGTAGTGGCCAATGGGAAGATAGAGGCTTTCAACAAGACTTTATCCGACATACACCAAAATATGGTAGATAAGGATAAGAAATTATGTCCAAACAATCTCTTTCATTGTTTATGGTCTTACCAGACCACAACCTGCACTACCACCCAGGAAAACTAGTTCTCACTAGTACATAGGGAAAAGGTGGTTTTGCCTATTGAAATTCAAGTGACATCACACCATGTTTCCATTTGTGATCAAAAGTCTACAAATGAGAAATCCCAGAGATAGTTTGATGAGTTGGAGTAGCTGGATGAGAAAAGGCTACACACTATTCACCATTTAGAGGTTTTCCAAAATTGGATTGCACAATCATTCAACAAAAAGGTTTGCCTTCGGTCTTTCTTTGAAGGAGAAATGGTGTTGGTCCTTAAAACCCTAATGACACTTGGGAAGAATCCCCCAAGGATTGATCCAAAGTGGGAGGAACAATATGTCATACATAGGTTCTTTTCAAATGGAGCATATACCTTAATATCAATGGATGGACAACTCATCACAGCTCTCACCAATGAAAGGTTTCTGAAAAATTACTTCACGTAACAACACTAATTGTCCAAACTCTATGACTCTAAACTATGAGTCATAGTTCTAACCACATGAAGCTAAACTGTATGGTATTAGTCCCTAAAACACAATGTTAAACTGGGATGCTAATGTCCTCACTGCATGAATCTAAACTGCACAGCATAGCATCCTAGCTAGAGACGTTAAATCGTATAACATAAATCATTCTAATCACACGATGATAAATTGCATGATCCCTTAGAGAACTATGTATGGATTTATTCCCATTTATTTTTGGGATATGTAGAAATTCCTTGAATCTTGATCTTGGCCCATCCCCAATAAAAAATGTTTCTATCATATCATCTATCTACCTATATTTATGAGGGAAACCCTTGTCACTCCTTATTTCTCACATCGAGTATAACTCACATGAGCTTGGGAACAGTGGTAAGGATTCCATTGGGTAAAAAACTATAGAAAAATATGGTAGACCCAGTAACCATAGTGGATGAGACCAACATTCCTGTACTCCTATGTTCGAGCCAGATCAGTACAGAGAACATTCAAAACTATGTATGACTTGATTCATGTCCTTTCAGGATACGTAGTGACACCCGGATATAGAATCATGTCCCATCTACCATTTAAAAGAAATCCCCTTCCTATGTGAGTATGTCATACTTGTACGGGTCAATATATTAAATTTCCTAACTGCATGAAATTAATACATGAGATTCTTTAAGAGTCAGGTGTGGACCGATTCTCAATGTTATGAGATCCAAAACATGCCCCCAATTTCCTAAATAACAAATTTAATGAGATGACTTAAAATCCAAGTCTAAATTCTAGCACTCATTAAGAGTCAAAAGATCGTACTTCCCCCTACATAGGAGTCAGATATATGTGGAAGCTCTAGCAGTTCATGACTAATCATGTTCTAGATATTTCTTACATTCCCATACACATCGTTCCCATTTGTCAAACTGCATACTCCAAGAAACCTTGGGTCCCCGTAAACATTCATGGACATCGAAGATGGAAGACCAGTCTCATGAGGACTCCTTTGTTAGAATATGCACACCATGTCCGGGTGGCTCTACATATGATGCCACAAGATGGCCATCAATCAAAGCAAAATTTGTTCTCAGGAGAGTCCTTTCATACCTCAGTACGCCCAGTTGATTCTAAGCCCCATGTTATTCCTCCTGATCTAAGTTACCCCATAGGACAACGATTTACACATTCTATCATCACTCGTGTCTAAGGAATTCCAGAATATACCTACCATAATTAACTCAAAGCTATTAATGGTATTTGTGACATAATTTCCTCACTGCATGACTCTAAACTGCACAACATAATGTCTTTACTACATGAATCTAAACTGTACATCATAATGTCCTCGATGCATGACTCTAAACTACATAGCATAATGTCCTCACTGCATGACTCTAAAATGCACATCAAAATGTCCTCACTGCATGGCTCTAAACTGCGCAACATAATGTCCTTTCTGCATGACTCTAAACTGTGCAACAAAATGTCATCATTGCATGAATCAAAACTGTACAACATAAGGTCCTCACTGCATGATTCTAAACAGAACAACATAAAATCCTTGATGCATAAAACTAAAATACACAACATAATGTCCTCACCACATGTTTCTAAACTACAAGGCCAAAATCATCCTTGTTGCATGTCATTAAACTACATAGCATTGGTTTAATCCTAAATTTTTCCCTTTTATTGATTTTTCTATTCTTGAGTGGTGACCCAAAATCCTTATAATACCTTGTTTCTCACACAGATCATTTCTCACATGAGATTAGGGATATCCATGAGAGATCCACCATGTCATCCTGACAAATCAGTCTAGGAATTTGGTCCTAGAAGCACGAACCTAAAAGGCATGATACAGTTCTCTTCCCCATAAGG